>OW284512.1:2281220-4781220 GCA_935413205.1 Polydrusus cervinus
GGTCAGTATTCACCTGAAGACGGCTGGAGATACTTACCAGTTGAAACGTTGTGATATAAAACAAATAAAGACAATGCAAGTCCAAAACTCTTCTATCAGTCAAGAAACATCATTGTCTCCGACCTTCAAACCAATTTCTTATTATTTTAAAAACTTCTTTAATTTTGTTATTTAAGTTGTCCCAATTTGTATCTGTATAAAAAATTGCGGTATCATCTGCGATAATATGAATTTCTCCATCACAATTTACATTAAATAAATCATTTATATAGATATTAAAAAATAATGGTCCCAAAATGGTTCCTTGAGGAACACCATATTTAATTATTAGAGGGATATGTAGAAAAATGTCTATTTTCAGCAGGGAAGGGCGTCTCACTGACGCAAAAGAGAGGCTAAGAAATTACTTTTATCTGCTTACCTATAGGATATACTGCTGGGTGTCAAAATAATACTTTGACAAGCAGGGTTTGTCACCAACCGGCCAAGTAACCCAACAACTTTCACAGTTTTCTTAATGTAGCACGCGTCGAATAATGTTCTCGGTGGATCTGGTAACTGACAGGTAGTATGCACCAATCGGTTGACATACATCGGGTATTGCTGACTTATATCGATAAATTGACATTCTATGGTTATTTTTGGCAGGATGGAGGCTGTATTTGGTATAGCGGAAATAGATGGTTTCTATAAAAAGAAAATGTTTAGAGGTATTACAATTTTAGTAAAGAGATTATGACAAGGCAATGTAATACTATCGTGATGTATGTAATTTATGATGACATATTTTTTTGGCATTTGGACAAATGGACAGCTTTTTCGAATTTATGAAGACGTTGTCATTTTGACAAACTTTGAAAATAATAGGTTTTTTGCCATAAGGATGACATTATTACTCTTAAAATATCAATACAGTGTGTCCACGTAAGTTGGCGGCATATGGGAAACTTCTTTATTATTAATTTTACGAAAAAAAGTTATTCTTCACAAAAAGTTGTGCATGGTCCAAAACCTAAAATGCAACCATCAGATGTTACATTTTTTCAGGCGTATACGAGGTTTGTCAAAAAATATGAATTTTGCCCAAGAGTAAAGTACCTTTATTTTTGACAATATCGAAAACTGTAATTATGAATATTTGTTCGGTATGAAAAACTATGTCCTAATATGCAATTACACTAAAAAATATTTTTTTTATTTTTACAAATTTATCGGTAATTTAAGACAAAATTTGTAAAAATAAAAAAAATTTTTTAATGTAATTGCATATTAGGACATAGTTTTTCATACCGAACAAATATTTATAATTACAGTTTTCGATATTGTCAAAAATAAAGGTACTTTACTCTTGGGTAAAATTCATATTTTTTGCCAAACCCCGTATACGCCTGAAAAAATTGAACATCTGATGGTTGCATTTAAGGTTTTGGACCATGCAGAACTTTTTATGAAGAATAACTTTTTTACATAAAGTTATTAATAAAAAAGTTTCCCATATGCCGCCAACTTACGTGGACACACTGTATATAGTTTGTTAAAAAATGTCAAAAGTAAAATAAGGTGTTGCATTATTATATTTACCAATAAATTTCGTTCATTCTCGTTTAACTGCCTATACAGGGTGCTACAAATTCGTGTGCGTACAAGGGAGTCTCGAAAACGGTCAGAGATACGAAAATGGTTAAATTGAGGCAAAATTGCGTATTTCGGGGCTTAATAATTTGGTTAAAAAAAATTGCAATTATTCCGAATGCTTTCGGAGATATCCGATTTCTATTTGTGGTTTTCTATTTTTTGCGCTTTCATTTTTAACTTGGGAAAAAAACACCTTTTCATAGCCGCTATGTTCTACAAAATGACTTTTTTAGTTTTGAAATTTGACGTTTCCGGGCTTGGAATTTTAAATACAGTTTTAGGGATTTCTAAGATTTAGAAATTTAATACAATGTACACATTTTTGAAATTTTAAATTTTTGTAATCACATTTTTCTAATTATCTATTTCATTATGGTCTTGAACATTTAGAGCCAAAGTAAAAACAAAAGATTACTGATTTAAAAAATCCGTCCATTTTTTCTCAAAGAGGCTTAATAATTGATATTTTGTAAGAGAAAAGACCCAAAGACGGCCCCAAATATCTAGGTATTTTTGTTACATGTTTTGCTAAAACTAGCATCAGATCTTCTAAACCTCTAAAACTCAATCTTTTGTAGAGTGAGGAACCCTAGAGCGCACTTTTTTTTCTAGGGAACCCCTACCCTAAGTACTTAAATATAAGACAATGTTTGGTTTTGTGTCAAAATATAGACATTTACTCCTTGTTTAGAAGCTACTGCATAGCGCCTAGGACATAGGACAGCGGCCTGCGATTACTGGAAAGTGAAGTAAAATTAACGAGTCGCAACAAGCGCGCCACCTCGGATGCATATAAGCTGGAGGAGTACTAAGAATATATTTTTATTTATATGACATGATTTCATTGTTGGGTGAACAAAGTTATCTTTTATTGACTGCTTACGGAACCCCAATCGCCCCTTTGCGGAACCTTGGGGTTCAGCGGAACCCAGTTTGAGAATCACTGTTCTAAACAGTAAAAAAAATTTAAATTGTTTTTGAAACAAACATAAGCTCTTCACAGTAACACTCCAGTTACCTTTTCATCACTAGGGAGCATTATTTTTTTTCTATTTTACAGTATTTTGTTCTAGGTCTAAGGTAAAAACTATAAAACTTAAGATATACGTTATATTAATAAACTAAATAAAATACTAATAAAAAATAGAATTGCTTCTCATGTCTTAAAAACTTGCTTACTAGCTTGGAGTATTGTAACGGTTAATCTTATTGAAAAAATAAACAGCCTAAACACCATAACTTCCAATTATGTAATTTTAATATTTAAAAAAATCATAAAAATAATTGCCAGGGCCGTAATAGTAAAAGGAAGGATAATTTGAAATGCTAGTGATGTCTTATTTGATGACAAAACAAAATTTTAAACATTTAAATTGTATTAAATTTCCAAAGCTTAGAAGTCCTTGCCGTTCTGCCCTCCTTTCGAATTAGGCTTTTTTCCTCTTCGTTCGCTGCCAGGGCCATTCCCGAGGGGACCTACAGTTTAACGTGGGTTCCGAACCACGAGCCTAAGTCATGCGACACCCCCCAAGGGCTATCAACCCGTGGTTTCTTGCCATTGCATGACCTACCGATTGGGGAGTGTGTACCTTCTTCCGCACCCCACGAGATGTCCGATCTCATCTGGCCTGGTTACCGGCGTGAATGGGGTGGGTTGGGAGATTATACCTTTTACACTCTTCCCTGCATTCTTAAATCCACTAAATTTCGGACATACTTTTTTTATTGTACGTATGCCCACTCCGGGAATCGAACCCGGGTCGCCGCGGTCGAATGCCAGTAGCTCTACCTCTGAGCCACAACCGCGGTTTTAGAAGTCCTTAAAACTGTTTAAAAAATTCCAGGTCAGTAAAAAAAAATAAATAAATAAATGGTTGGTATCTACAGAACGAAACGTCCAATTTAAAAACTAAAAATGCCATCTTGTAGAATATAAAGAACGGCTATAAGAAAGTATTTTTTGTTTTTTTTCCTAAGTCAAGAATAAAGGCGCAAAAAATTAAAAACCAAAACTAAAAACTTCGGTTTTTTCGGATGTCTCCGAAATCATTCGGAATATTTACAATTTTCTTTCACCAAATTATTAAGCCCCAAAATGTGCAACTTGGCCTCAATTTAACCATCTTCGTATCTCTTACCGTTTTCGAGATCCCTTTTTACGCACACGAATTTCTAGCACCCTGTATATTTAGTGCAGGTCGGCAACGCTGTTTTGCTATCACAATCTTATAATTATTACTACAGTGCGTAAATTCTTATCCTGTAAACATCGGACGTCCTTCAGGGGAAAAGTAAATACATTTGTCTATAATAAATGGTCTGACACAGTACACCAAAAAATCTACTCATAAAAACAAACTCACGTTATGTCTCCTGAACAAACATCCTTTACTAGCTTGAAAATAAGGATGATCCATTAATTCAAGCTCAACCAGCGGTGCGAAAAACGTCATTCTTACACTCCTACTCGGGATGAAATCGGTCAGGGCGTCGAAATCTTCTTCTGAAGGCGGTAATAGATCATCCATCGATAAGTCGGCTTTAGGGTTGTAGTACGGGGGGTAGTCGTAAAATGATGCCGCCATTTGAAGGGTGCTGAGTCTGTGATATAGTCCGGAACATATTCGGAGACGGAAAGGGCCGATGCAGAAACGGAGAACTGACGTTTCTGATAAATTACTAAAAAAACAATTAAAAAAAAACTTATATTCTGTATTTATTTAGTAAAAAGTCTCTTGAAGTTTTTAGAGGGTTCTTTTTGGTTTTCCTTTTGATAACAGGACCAGAATTGGTCTTGAAAGGTTAGAGTCGTATTTTTTAAATTCTAGATTTTTGCAAAAACAAACACTGCGAATAGATTGGGTTTGAGGCAAAATGTTATATTATAAAAGTAACTGATAATATTTTATAAATATATATTTTACATTTTCCAGTGGCTAAACTAAACAGTCAAAAATATTCCAACAATAATGTGCTTTTTCACTACATTTAGATGTTGACGTTATAGTATAGAGAGCAAGAAAAAATAAAATTTACTACAGTTTCAGTTTTTAAACAGGGTGTCTAGCAAAAATGGAAAAAAAAATTCCCGGTTTTTCCCGGTCGGTTTTTGAAAATTTCCCGGCTGGGTTTTCCTAAATTAACTACACGTTCGTTGTTAAATTTTAAAACATTTATTTGAAAAACACAACCAAATAATACAGTTACTTTTTTAATTTTACGATTTCTTGTTCTATAGCTGCCAAATCTTTTTGTTATTGTCGATAATTTTTTTCTTTTTAGTTTCCAGTTCTTCTGCTTGCTTTTGAAGCTTAATTTTTTCTGTTTTTTTCAAGTCGCTGTCAACCTCTTTTGCCTTTTTATCTTTTTGTGCTGTGTTGTACCTTGAATAGGCAGTTCTCATGGAAAGTATCATGGCATTTGTAATATCCATAGTTTGAACTCCTCCAATTTTTTGTAGTGAATCGTACACTAACCTTTGGCCTATAAGTGACTCTTCTTTTAAATTTTCCACCAAAATCTCGTTATTAACAAAAAATTTCCTTTCTGCTGTGGCATTTCCATGAGAAATTGTTAAAAGTTGCACCACGTTTTTTAAACTGTCATTTGTGAGGTTTCCATCCAAAAGTCATCTACTCTGTTACATTTGGAATAATTTTTTATTTTATTTATCATAGTCTGATCAGTAAGAATGTCTCTAAAAGCTCTATCTGCTTCTTCCAATTTAGTCGCATTGCATCTGTTCAAATTTAACAAAATTTCAAATGCTTTGGACATCAGTTGCAAGGATTTTTTTGGATCTCTACCAGTTTTATTGGGGTTAAGGAAACTTATAGCTTCAGTTAATTTATATGCTAACACCCATTTTTCGAAAAGTTGGGAAACTGTATACATCAAGCAGTTTCGACAATCCTGACGAAAGATCATTTCTCTATCTTCTTGGACTTTTTTAACGTTGCAATATAAACCATTCTTTATAGGAATAAATAGGTACAGGGACATTATTTTAAGTGTCTCACCCGATTGGCGACTTTGCTATCGACCACAATAAAAAAACAATTATGTATTCCCTAATAGCTTTTAGTGAAGAAGCCAAATTTGATGTCAAAAAAAATCTATGTTTACAAATTTGACAGATACGACGCCATATTGGATTTTCTTAAATGGCAACCCTACCTGATAGTAAGCCAGCAGCATTCGCTTATTTGTTCCAACATTAAAAATGTATAGTTGTCAACATTTATTTTCAGCCGTTCCGGAGATACAAGGCTTCGAAGTTGGTGATTTTGTTATCATGGAATTAACAGAAGCTTTGAAATTAGAAACTCAATTTTTTCTGGAGATACGTAATTTTTTATGGCAGAGCCACCCATGCTGTTGCCATATATGTCAGATGTCAGAAAATGACAGTTACGACGCCATTTTGAATTTTTTTAAATGGCGACCCACATTTATAACTACGTCAATAAATTACATTTAGCGGTCCGATTTCAAAAATATATAGTTGTCGATATTTATTTCCAACCCTTACCGAAATACGACCGAATCAATAACTGCATCGTTCGATTATGTCTTTTAAGTATCTCACCCCATTAAAAAATAGAAGCTTTGTGATTAAAAAATCATACCTAAAAGACATAATCGAACGATGCAGTTATTGAGTCGGTCGTAAGGGTTGGAAATAAATATCGACAACTATATATTTTTGAAATCGGACCGCGAAATGCAATACACTGACGTAGTTATAAATGTGGGTTGCCATTTAAAAAAATTTAAAATGGCGTCGTAACTGTCATTTTCTGACATCTGACATATATGACAATAGCATGGGTGGCTCCGCCATAAAAAATTACGTATCTCTAGAAAAAAATGATGTTTTAATTACAAAGCTTCTATTTTTTAATGGGGTGAGATACTTAAAAGACATAATCGTACGATGCAGTTTTTGATACGGTCGTATTTCCGTTGAAATCGGACCGCGATATGCTATTTACTGACGTAGTTATAAATATGGGTTGCCATTTAAAAAAATTCAAAATGGCGTCGTATTTGTAATTTTTTGACATCTGACATATATGGCAACAGCATGGGTGGCTCTGCCATAAAAAATTACGTATCTCCAGAAAAAATTGAGTCTCTAATCTCAAAGCTTCTGTTAATTCGATGATAACAAAATCACCAACTTCAAAGCCTCGTATCTCCGGAACGGCTGAAAATAAATGTTGACAACTATACATTTTTAATGTTGGAACAAATAAACGAATGCTGCTGGCTTACTATCAGGTAGGGTTGCCATTTAAGAAAATCCAATATGGCGTCGTATCTGTCAAATTTGTAAACATAGATTTTTTTTTGCATCAAATTTGGCTTCTTCACTAAAAGCTATTAGGGAATACATAATTGTTTTTTTATTGTGGTCGATAGCAAAGTCGCCAATCGGGTGAGACACTTAAAATAATGTCCCTGTACCTACTTCAAATTTTTAAGTTTGAAATTATCTGCTCATTTAAAATTCCCGGCTTAAACTTGATTTTCCCGTCGAATCCCTGTTTTTTTCCGGCTTTGTAAAATTCCCGTTTTTTCCCCGGATTTCCCGGCTCCTAGACACCCTGTTAAATTTTTAAATTATTTACAAAGAAAATAATTTTAAAAATATGCTCTCCAATAAAAGCACGCGAAACTACTTACCGACGTCACAACTATTCCAAGCAATTGCAGCGGCCGATTGCCTGGTAAACGACGCACTCCTACCTGAATCTGGTTTCCTGCTCTATTTAAGTTATTAAAAACAGATAACAATACTCGCACATAAAAGAATTGCACGGTTAATAGGATGACGTACATCTCTTCTCATTTTGTTTTTAAACCTCCCGTTTTTCGCACCGTGTTTTTAGAAATGGTTTAAGATATATTTTTTATAAATTCTAGTTCAGGATGGTAGTGCAAATATAACAAATTAAATAATCCCATTATTAATTTTTGTTTCTTTAAAAATTGTATAAAGAAATATTATTACTATACTCACCTAAATTCATAATTGCTGCCCAAATCAGACAAAGCTTCACTGTTCATATCGCTGGGTATCTCGATCTGGTAAACGTAGTCAAAGGCAAACGCGGGGGTCTTCTCCAGTAATACGGACTCCGTATTCGTCGCCATGTGGTGATCCCATGACGTGTTATACTCGCGGCTTCCACCCTTGTTCTCTATCGCTTCAGCGTCGAACAGTGAATCAATTTTGTGAAAATTCGCGGGGGAGCCTGATAATTGATACAAAAAAAATTAATATTTTTATAAAAAAATTGTGAAATACTTCTGCAATGTTTTAAAAAGTAATTAATAAAATAGGATATTACATACCAAGTGATGAAAGTAATACTTTTCAAACGAGGAGATATTTAGCACGAGACGTCAGCCGAGTGCGGAAATTCTCCGAGTTTTAGAATAATCACTTTCACACAAGTAATGTACACTATTTTTTCTATGACCACAAAGAATTATTGAAAAAGCCTTTGATTTGTGAAAAAAATACACACTAGTGTTGAAAAAAAAATTATCAACATTAGTGTTGAAATTGGCATACTTAGGATTATGTTCCACTTAATATCTGGTTTCATAGTTTGTCAATAGGCTTTTCCTTTATTTGTAGTTTCATTTTTTTATATATCATAGGAAGAACTAATCCTGTATTGACTTCTAGATTAACCAGAATGAACATTTTTAAATTTAATCAAAGAAAGATGCATTACACATAAATTTAAAAAATCTACCCAACAAGGAAGATTTCAATTCAAAATACCTAATTTTACAAATTATTTAATGATTTTATAAAAAAAGTCAAATACTCTTGGTGGGATTTGAACCTGTGACCTTGCGATCTGTAGGCTAGAGCTCTCTTCTCTACGCTTTCACTACCGATAAGCATTTGTTGTTTAATATATGACACTCTCTTCAGCGCGACCTGTTTTATCTGGTAATAGATTTTCCATTATATTAACATTTTTTATAATTTCAGATGACGTATTTTCACACTCTAACTCTGAATCTCTCGACAAATACATGATAAATAAGTTAAACAATTTAGAATTACTGCTTTCTAAAATTTATTCTTTTTAAAAAGGGGTGGTCTGTCAAATTGGCACCATCTGTTTAAATTAAATAGTGTGCCTTGTATTTTAACTCTAGAGTTGAAATATTTTTTTTCAACACGCGTGTGATATTCGGCGCTTTCGAGCCAAGTTACGTGCTTTTTTTCTCATTTTCTTAAGTGGTCGTAGGAAAATATGTTTACCTAATTTTAAGTATGGGGCTGTACTATCATTCACTTCAACATGGCCGCAACTACAGTATCCTACGGGTATTAAATTAGCTTCACTGATTCCTCCTGTACAATTAAACCATGTAAGATCATGTATAACCGTATCGCTGTAGATTCCCTTTAGATCCAGAGTGAGCATTGGCCAGTAACGAAGCTTTTTGTGAGTGTAGTAACCTCTGTCGTTACTCGATTCCAGTACCTAAAATTTAGTTTATATCGAATTTAGGTTTTTACAGTGATCAATGAATTGTTCCTTTTAAAAATAGGTATACATTTGGAGGATTATTGAAAAGGAATTCGTTATTAGTGATAAAAAGTTAGTTTTAGCTATATATTCTGTGGTTTTAGTAACGGGTGTAATTCAGTCTCCGCTTCATTGGGGGACCCGGTATATAAGGTTTTATGGAATTTCCAGTTAAACGGGTGACTCTTTGGGTATTCCAGAAAAACACTCCATACTTTATTTTTTTTTAAACAACAAAAAGTTTGGAAAGTAACCCTTAAACTAGACCTAATTTGGCGGGAGCCAATGGAGAAACCATTCAAACCGTCGCGTATGATGCTTATTCTCGACCGAACCGGATGTTGAACATATAAAATTTTTGGCACAGTTATGTTTTGCGTTTAAAAGATGTAAAAGTTTGTTGTGCTTTAAATTGTTCCAAGAACTTATCGTGATGTGAATTGAGGTAAAATTTTTAATCATAGAGTGGAATTACAGCCATTGTTTGTATTATGGTTGTGTCAGTCTTGAGATTTTTACGGTAGATTTAATTTTTATTTCTTAACTTAGAACAACATTAATTTATATTTCAAATAAAAACAAACACATGTCATCTTTCTTTAGAACAGTGACGGCGGCGTGGTCAAGCCATAACACCAAAAAAACCAAAGATTAACTTTCTTGTTTATTAGGTGATGCAACATTTAAAAATAGATTTCCCTCGAATTTATAGGAAATATTAGGAAAACAAGAAAAGCTTAATAAGATACTTAAAGGGTTAAAAGTTATGAATAAAAATCAATAAAATTATAAATAAAATACTCGTTAATACTAAAATATTTCCTACGGAGAAGAAAATATTTAACAACCTGTTCGAAAACAACGGGGGTCATTCCCTGGGCATGATATGACAACATATTGAAATGACGGACTCCGAGGAAGCCAGGGCCATTATGACATCTCCGAAGCCGCCGGCATGCGAG
This sequence comes from Polydrusus cervinus, assembly GCA_935413205.1. Lineage (NCBI taxonomy): Eukaryota > Metazoa > Arthropoda > Insecta > Coleoptera > Curculionidae > Polydrusus > Polydrusus cervinus. The sequence goes on from OW284512.1 coordinate 2,291,380, forward strand.
TACAAAATATCCTTGGTTGTGCGTATCATAAAAATTAAAATCTTAGAGTAACGCTAGTTTTTTCATTGACGACCAAATCCTGATTAAATCTTGTAGAGTCGACAAACAAAAATACATCATGAGTAGAATGATGTTTTCGTTTTCTAGACCTAGATTTCGAGAATAGTGCCTAAACTCGAAAGAGGTTATTCTTAGTAAAAATATTGACGAAATCTTTATGGGTTGCGTAGCCAGAATTTTATTTGGGGGGGGTGGCAAATGGGTAGGGAAACCGACGAGTCAGCGCCGCAGGCAAATTTTTTGGGTGCCACGCCCAAAAAACTCTTTTTTTGGACAATCAAAAAAATAACAAAAAAAAAATACATACATTTAAAGAAACTTGTAGTGAGTTATTCAAATACACTAATATAGGTAATATAAAACAGATAATATATACTTGTTAAACAAAAAATTCTTCATAAAATAAACAAAATTAAGCAAAAAAATACTAAAAATAAGGTATATTTTTTATTTATTGAAAAAACAAAAATTAACCAGAAACTTAAAGCACAACATATTTTTTTGCCAAAAACTAAACCGTGATTCGTCGCCTTTTTTGACAAAATATATTGATTATTTCATATATCAATGTGGATTTTTTGATGACTACTTATTAAAGCTAAACTTGTTGTACGCTCTTCACCTGAATGATTTCTCAGATGTTTTTAATTATTTTAAAGTGGAAAAACGTCTTTCTGCTGAAGCTTTAGTTACATGGGAGGCTGATTTGTTATTTTATTTGGCGCGTTATTGATAGCGTTGCCGTCAAAGATTTTTTATATTGCCCAATTATAGTTGATATCTTTTTTTTTTTTGGATTTCGGGGGGGGGGGGGGCCCTGGCTACGCCACTGGGTTGTGTGAATATTATAATAACAAAACAAATTACCAAAGTCTGTAAAGTAATGAATTTAGTGCCAGACATTTCATTTTACAAGTAAACATTCATCGACATGTCATAGGATAGAATGTGCTCTATAAACATTCAGTTGTCGTCGCAGCGAAAAAGGACGTTTATGAATAAAATGTTATTATAGGTTACCTTAAACGTTATCAAAGCTCTGTCAACATATAACCCCAACTGCAAAGTATGACCTCTAGGACTCTTTACGTTTTCGTTGTTCCACTCTTCTTCCCAAGGAGCTGGTAAGACTGACGAAACATATGACCACGCCCATCCCGTCCAAGATTCTTCATGCTCCTGATTTTCTGGGGAAAAATTATAATTGTGGTGAGTTTGAAAAATTTAAAGTTCGATTTTTTTCTTTAAAATCCTATAAGCCCTATTCACAAGTGTTTTAATGCGTTACTTTACGTTAAGTCATTTATAAATGTGTGTACAAAATCGTTTGCAGGAGAGACATGGCGAAGAGCTGAGTGGGGATTACGGTGCATTCTTCTTTGAATGTGACTATTCTAAGATAAAAGTAGGAGAGCTCGTGACACTCACTATTCAGTGAATATTTATTCCAGGGTAATTTTTTCTAATAATGTTGAAAGAGACATGTTTAAGTGTCGTAATATTAAGGACTATCCCTGATAGCCGTATGGGAGAGAGGCAGAATATCCTTCAATTTATAAAAACAGAGAGTGAACACAATTATTATTGGTTCAAGACTGCAACTTTCTGTATTGTGTGTCTGGTAGTCAATAATCCTGGCTTTAACATTTAAAGCGTGAATAAATTATAAACATTTCGTTCGTCACACAACACAATTGGAGTAATCTGTAACCCTTTTAATGCCTGCCAAATCCTTACTTACCTAGACTTAATAGAGTAAATTTCAGGAGGAGGGGAGCAAACAGCCACTTATCAAAAATGACTAAAAAAACGTCGCCGCCGTTTTAAACCCTTCTATCAAAAGAGACCTGTAAAAAAAGGTTATCGCTGCCGCATATCTACGCCTGACCTCTGGGAGGCTGCTCCCTCCACTTTGGCCCGAATCCTGGCCATGTTTATTAATGAATTTTTAAAAACTTTTTAAATTTGGACAGGAGATATTGGAGTGTCAGAGTTTTTTTTTTATAAAACAATATTTTTCAATATTTAGTGTATTCATTGGATTTATTTTTTCTTAGAATTTTCTTTCTGCATGAAACTAACTTTCACACACTCACATAGATACCGCTTTTTCAGTTTTTAGAGAGGTAAAATATCATTGGTTCTAGCGTACCTACCTCCCTTACTATCTGTAGAAGAGCTAGCGCCATCTAGAGTAGTTCCGGTTTCAGGTTTCAGTTGTTTTTGTTGAAGGGCATAGAGCAACATTAAGAGACGCAATAACATCGGTACTTGTTGAACTGTCATACTAAATTCCATACTAAAAGGAAGGAAAAGTTATTGCATTTATCGAACAATATTTTGTATAAATATAGCCTATTTTGTTTAATATAGCCTAAATAATGGTATTTGAGACCCAGCGACCTACAAGTTTAGGTTAAGAGACTTCCATACCAGCGTGAATCGCGGAATCATTTCCTGGCTTGTCTAACTGAAAATTTTATATAAAAATTTTACTAAGGGGTTCACAAAAACTGCTAGTTCGGCGGATACCTTAGCGAACGTATTTTGTTTATCCATTTTTTCAATAAAGCTTTTGAAAACAAAATCTTAGAAAATGTTTTTGTTTTCTTGTTCTATATGATGGAGAATACTCCTCCTACTCCTGGAGACTCTCTAGATGAAAATAAAATAATTTTTTCAGCTTAAAAATAGTTTTAATTAAAAGTAACTTACTTATTGCAGTATACATCTAATCTTGTAGTGGATGCCATGTTAGCAGTGGCAGAATAATAATGCCTTAATAAGTGCATAGTCATAGAACACCTATTAAAACAAAAACTTTAGAATTTCTATCTACACAAAGTTAAAATGCCTAATCCACATACAAAATATTGTCAGTCCTGTCAAGTAGTTTCAAAGGAAATGGGAAAGAAAACTGTGACTGAGCTAAGTCTCACGACTACTATACTGTCATTTCCAGAGGAAGTAAAAATTAAAGTTTTATGGTAAAGATGGCTGAGAAAATTCTATAGTTCAACTAGCAACTCTTTTTCAGCAAAGTGAGAGACAAAGGGTTCCATGGCTAAGACAATAACTTTTTACCTGTATAACATGGGTTCCTGATACACCTCAATCTTTCCAGAAGCATTTCTTTTATCCAGGCACAGAGTTAGATCGTTCACGCTGATTACTTTTCTTAACACAACTTGAGCTGGAGAAAGGTCTGAAAATTAGTATGACAAGACCAAAGACTTTATTAAATAAAACTGTTAAAAAAGTACAAATTCTTATTCATAATTATAAAAATTACATATACATACCTATATTGTTATACTTATGATTCCTGTTTTTTAAGTAAAAGTCAGACTTTACTAATAAATATCTATGTTTCTAACTTCACTAATTTTTTTTTCAAGCCTTAATCAAGGGCCAAAACTTTAAAATTATGATCTCTAGAGTGTGTCTAACAGGGTTTTAAAAAAGTGATACAAAGAAAGCCTATAAAATGCCCAGCAAAATCCATAAACATTGTATTGCATATAGTTGCTGATTTATTATTGGTACCTCTTAGTTATTTTTCAATCTATTGATTTCTTTACTTCCATGTTTATTTTGTATGCATGTTTAATGCATTTTTTTAAAGAGATAATTATACTTTACAGGTAAATTCTTTATAATTTATTCAATATGCCATAACTAAATAAGTACAAGAATCTTGATTACCTGTATAAGCTGGTTCCCATTTTTCATCGGCGCTTTCAAATTTGAGCAGTTTAACATTCATAGACAACACTATATCCTCTTCCACATATTTTAAAATTAAATTATTGCAATGTATACTAATGTTACTAACTATCTTATTGATTAGAGATTGGATGTAGCCTGGTGGGGCCTCCACATTTTTACTAAAAATAAATACAAACTTTAAGACTGAAGTACAGCAAAAATAAATGGAAACAAAAAACTGGCATGACCCAAATCATATATGACCTGATATTGTTCTCTATACTTAACATTAATATTGAGATCATTATTTATTAATAAAAAATTGGCCATGTAAAAAAATTGCACTTTCTATTCTAAATCAAAAAGTTTAATAATTTCTTTTTACATTATGTTCCTACCTTACCTTTGCCCAGTGGTTTTTTCCTTTATTTTTTTTCTTTGAGGCGTTTGTCTCGCACCTTTTCCTTTTAAGTTTAAAATACATTCTAAAAAAATACAGAACTTTAAATATGTACGGCATAGCAAAGTATATTATGAATTTACTAATAACATATGATATATATTCTTTCATGCATTCTTACCTATAGTATTAATAGTAATTCGGATAGGTTCTGAGGCAATCTTTGTCCATGGAACGTGAATTGAAAGCTCCCTAATGCTTCCAGAAACAAAACTAAAAGGAAGTTGTAGTTCCTGCTCTAAAACCTCCAAATTTAGATCTAGGTTATGAAAGGTTGCGTCTCCACCCCATAGTGAAACCTAATAAAAATTGCCACTTTTAATTTGTAGACTGAATGTGTTAGTCTCGGTATTAGTTGATCAAACATTGTGATAAAATGTTCATACCTGAGAATCTTCTGGTTTAAAGTTGTTAATATATCTGTTGACATAACTCAATATAATTGGAGTAATGTATGATTCAAGTTTAAACATTTCTTGCTTTTAGGGCTTAAAAACACCTCTGTGTATCATTATTTTTGGAGGGACACTTGTGATGGTTTCTTTGCTTTAAAGCGGTTTAATTTTGTGAAGTCATGTCTTCTTATTGAATAATTGTCAAACAATAATTAATTATGAATAAATGTCTTGGTTAATGCGTTATCAGGAAATGCTTATGTCGATAAAAAAAATGATAAATAATGCAGAAACATGAATTTTTTCAAGTATTTTTTAAAGCGAAATGTCAAAAAACGTCAACAAACCGACGACAGCTTAGAATTAGCAAGTTCGCCAACATTTTGTTGTAAAAACAAAAATAGTTCTAAATGCTGGTAGTCGCAAATGAACACTATTTCGCATAGCGTCATCTATAAGTTGGAGAATAAACAACAAAAATGAATTGAGATACGCACAGTGATATAAAAATGAATTGTTAATATAGAGTTCAATCAATAGATGTCACTGCATCTACATTAATTATATTGAAAATAAGCTAGAAAACCCACATGTAACGCCATCTAACCGTCGGAAATAAAATTATTAGTTAATTTTAAACGTAATCAATAGATGTCGCCCAATACGATTTTGAGTGAAGGTGCATGCGCAAGGAAAATTTAACTGTCCTGATACATTTGATACATATTTTATTAAAATGAATGGCATACAATTACTTTCTCCTGCGAATATACCACAAAGGTGTTAATTAAAAGCGATATTGTGTTCTGAAAAAGGACCTTACCCTGTCACACAGACAGGCGTCATTTCAGGTTTTGCTTCAAGGGGGAAGGGGGCAAAATTTAAAGTATCAAGATTTTTAAAATGTTATTGCAAGACAAACAAAAAGCGTATCAGGTTGATGGTTAAAGCCAAATATTTCCTCAAAAAAGCCTTTTTTGCATAGGGTCGCGCTGGCTTAACGAGTAAATCATTCGCCTGTCTCTAAAATGTTAAACAGGGGGGGGGGGGGCACAATCGCCCACTGCCCCCCTCAATTAATGCTACTGCACACTTACAATGTTTGTTGTAAAATAAATAGAATAAATGGAAACCTATCCTCTGTATAAAAACGTCTCAAAGGCACTGTTTTATAAGATATAACTTTGTACATAAGACGGTCCTTAAGGGAGGTCGGAATAGTGATTGCGTTGACACGGTCCTTCACCCTGATTCCATTTAAGGGTGGAATAACATGACGCGTCGTCCACTGACCTACATTTATTATGTGGCGTTGATACGTAATAAAAAAAACCTTGAAAAAAGAAGCAGAGATTATCAAAGAAGTGTGGAATTTTGGAAATACTTCAAAAACTGCCAATCAAAATTTTTTTAAAATTGTACATCTATAGGAGGGTTAAAATAAATGGCTCACCTGTAAGGAACGAAACCGTTTTTGTAATTGTACACTATTGTACAGAATTAGAGTTAGTCAAAAAAAATAGTAAAACTCTTTTATTTTAAATAAATAAACATTCTGTATATTTTTATCCAATATTTTTTGGGGGATTGGGTGTCGTTCTGGGGGATTACTTCATCTACCCCACATAATCACGCCCTTGAGAAGAAGTCACTTTATATTATTGATAAATAATTGGAGTTTGGAGAATGTAGAATTTTTAATACTGCCTTCTATATTTAGTCATATTTTGCCTATTATATTAATTACATTTTCATTCCTCATTGGCTGACGCCACTGATAAAAAATGCAAAACAGATTAGAATATAATTATATGCACGAAAGTATCTCATGTTTTTGATCAGATAAAACTTGTGTACTCATTACCTTTTTATGTTTTTTTTTAAATTTAATTTTTATTAAAAATTATTTTAATTGCTGACGATGCAAGACAACAAAGAAGCGTGCAATGTTCATATAACCCATCAAGTGTATCCACCCATGCCATTATTATTTGTAACACCATAATAAATTTGTTTAATTTTTTTTAAACATAAATTGACATTGCGTTAAAGGTTACACTTTTTATAATTGTAATTTATATACTGTAAGTTTTAATTATGAACTTCATTGAGACTAAATTGTAATCAAGGATTTGATTTTATAATTTTAGTTAATTGTTTAAAATCTTAAGTTTTAAAAAATCCATTAATAAACAAGGCTAGGATTCGGGCCAAGAGAACGCAATATTTTTGTTCTAAAGTTATTTATATCGCATGGAGCTGGTAACTTTGGAGAAGAATTTATAAATGTTGTGCGGATGCTCGCCATGTACAATTTACCAAGTTCAGACCTGGGCAAAGCACTCAAAAAAAGTGCTTCGAGCACCAATTCCTTTGGAAAAATAATTGTCAGCATTGAAAATTCTAAGTGCTTGCAATTACCAATTACCGAGAAAAGTAATTTTGAGTATCTTGAATTGCGAAATTCAATTATCAATCAAGTACTTTTAATAAAGGGCTCGAGTTCCCAATTACCGAGCACGGTATTTAAAAAGTGCTCGCAAGCACTGTGTTCGAAGCACTATTGTGCTTGAAGCAGTTTTGAGGCAATTACTGCCCAGCTCTGATCAGGTTAATTAGCAAAAATAGCCATATGAAAAAAAAAAAGGAAAATGTTCAGTGGCGTATTTAGGGGGGGCTGCAGCCCCGAAGCCTCGGAGCTCGGCTCTATCTAATTGCAAATTTTTGAACGCTTGTACACTTAATTTAAATCTTTAAATAATGTATTCTTGCCTTAGATTACAAAGATTTTGTAGAAAACGTTTAGTTTTTTAACTTTTCCTTCTAAAAGTCCTATTTTATATAAAAATTAGGGTTTCAGACGCATATCGTTATAGTTATTGATTTTTGATGCAATTTTAAAGGAAAACGAGTAAAAAGAATAATATTTTATAGTATATTTCCATTATATAGGTACTTGTCTGTTCCGTTTTCCTTTTTTTAGCTATTTTAAATCAACAAAAATATAACCCAATGCAATAAAATATTTTTACAACAAACCAAAAAACAATTAATTGGAACATTTTTTATGGAAAAGGTGTGATAATTTATAATAAAAAAAAATAGTGCGGGAAGAAACGAGAATGCTTTATTATGAATATACAAAATGGCCCTTAAGAAGGACTATTTCAAAACCTAAGCATTTGCACCAAAAACTACTGTTAGATCTATGCTCCTAACATACATGATTTCTGAAAATATCATCAATTTTGACCTGGTGAGCGATATTTACTTTATTTTTAATCATGAAAAACCGAGCCCGAAAAACGCTGGTTAGAATCATACATATGTTTTATGTTAAAATTTTGGATTGTCGCCAATATTCATTCATATTTTCACAAACATAAAAAAAGTTTTTTTTTTCAAATAAAGAGCCAGATAGGAATATCAAAAAAAAGTATTAAAAGAAACATTTACAAAAACAAATTTAATCCAACTTTGCAGAAGGGGAGAGGAAATAATTTAGTTTTCGAAATTTGATAGTAGTTAGGTGAATTTTAAACGAACTTTGGGCGTGGCCCCGAAAATTTTTCGCTTGCGGAGTTTTTCCCTAGGTACAATGTCATGAAATACGTCTATTGACGCCCACTGAGCCCCCCCCCCCCCCCCCCCGAGCTTATTTTCTGGCTACGCCACTGGACATGTTGCACCAAAATTGAAAATAGTATCTAAATTTCATTTGAAGTATGATAAAATAGGCTTTATATATTTTTTTTAACACCCTGTAAAAAATAAAGCTGTTACGAACATATTTCTATGAACTCTTCTTAACAAAATGACCTGAGGAATCACACCCTGAAATTAGCACGTCATTAAGAAACACCCTGTATATCTTTAAGAAATATTGAAGTAATTCTTGTATAGAGGGCAGTGACGGCGCCAGGAGTTTTGGGATGGGAGGGCACAAGTGGGCCCGACGATTTTTGGATGGGCACTACCAAATCAAAAATTAGACTTCCGCGCTCCATAACGACATAAGTAGTACAATAAAACTTCCCTTTTGTCCAAACTGACTTCTAAAAAAAGGTCAACAATACCCTAGAAATTCGTCGAAACATCGAATTTGAAAACTAATAACGCCATATGGTAAAACATATTAAACGACAATAAAGATGTGTTTCAAATTAGTTTTTTTTCGGATATCTGTAAAGGTATTCCGAATATTTACGATTTTCTTTCAGCAAATTATTAAGCCCAAAAATAAGCAGCTTCGCCTATTTAATCATCTTCGTATCTCTTACCGTTTCCGAGATCCTTTTGTACGCATATGAATTTATAACACACGATATTTAAGAGCCTTCCACACCAGTGTGAAACTCGGCGTCGTTTCCTATCTTGCCTAATTGAAAATTTAATACAAAAAAGGTATTTACAAGAACTTGTGTAGTTTGGCGGATGATACCTTATTTTTTTTGAAAATTTATTTTAAAGTTTCAATCATATAGGTTCAAATTATATCATTCGACATGCAGAAAATAAAAATAGAAATATTGAGGCTATTTATGTTCATTTCTTATTTTCCATTAAAATTACAAACGATGATCTGATACTGACGCCGCGCCTACTTAATTCTCATGAAAATCGTTTTCTTAATATTTTGTGTGTAAGAATAAACATTTTATTGCCATCGCCATGCACAGGTACAATATGCGCGATGTGGTGGAAATGCGCTATTTGTTCATGATGACTCATCGACTACTGCTTGCTTTTAACTTTGAACGCAAAAACAAATAATGTCAAATCTAGCTGCAGCTCAGATAAAATATGATTATAGGCGATAGGTAGTGACAAAATATCGTATATACTACCTACATAATAAGCAGTACACCGGTCTTGAAATAATCGCGATTGTTCGGTCTCTAACTTCCTTAATTAAAAAAAAAATTAAATTAAAAATTATCGTAATAATTCCATTAGGCAATTTAAATAGACAACCGAGATTTTAATGAAATAATGTATTTAATTTGACGCATCCTCATTATTTTAAATGAGTGGCGTTATTAATTAATAAAGAGTGCGGGGTTAGTTCTATCAAATCACAAACTTATATTTTTTGATGGATAATTGCAAAACTACCATTATTTTTTTTGTAAAAGACATATTGTCTTAGGGTGGCAATTACCTATAATTTTAAATTAAAGAGATTTTGTTTCATGAATTAATTAATACAAGAAACGAAATTTTGTAAAATTTATTCTATTAGGCCGATTTTGGATAAAACGAAAAAGTAACGCGAATTTAATTAAAAACGAATCGGCGAATGTGTCACTAACATTTACTTTTAATATTATTTTCCGACTCGACGAACTGGAGCGACAAATCATAAGGCGACCCTACACGATCAGTATTACTGACAGTTTCACTGATGTCAATCATAAAAGGACTAGAGTAGAACCATTCGTAACTAGATAAATCACAATAATATTGTAATTACTTTGTAATGAAGACCCTACATATACAAGACTATACCAGTCTTAATAAGGGAATGATAATAATACGGATTGTCTAAAGCCAAATTTATATCATTTAGGACTGTCAATAATACTGATCGTGTAGGGTACGCGATAGAGAGCGGACCTGCGTTTGGCCAACTTTGGCGGCATTAAATCAATAGCTGGCACTCAGAAAAATAATAAAATCCAGGAACAGAGAAGATTTACCGTAACCTGGGTTTGTTTTTAGGTTGATAAGTAAAGCCGTAAAAGCCTTTCACAACATTTGTCTTGGGAGTCGGCAGGGGGGGGGGGCATTGGTTTCTCTGGAATTGCGTCAAACATATTTCTTTTCTTTAAATATCAGTCATATACAAAAAGTTTAATCATGTTTCGGAATATTATTTAAACTCCGACTAATGCAACAAAAATGATTTTAAGTTGTGAATGGGTGTTTGTTATCCCTCAACAAACCCGGGATTTTTAGGATCCCTTTATGTAAGCCCGGGATTCCGGAATCGGAAAAGTTTGGTAAAAATGGTAGCTATCCCGGGATTGCAATCCCTAGAATGGGTTATTCTATACGAAATCCGGTTTTAATGATTGAAAAACGTTAAAAATGTATTTTTCGGCACTGGTGTAAACATTTCTCTATCTAGAGAATTACCCGTATAGATCTGAGTCATCTAAGAAAAAATATATATGGATGATTCTCTGGAGAGAGAAATTTTTACACGAGCGCCGAAAGAATACGTTTTTAACGTTTTTTCAGGTTTTCCGATCAGTAAACCGTATTTCGTGTAGAATAACCCATTTTTTAAAACTTGTTGGGCTAGGTAGCCAGGTAAATGCCTAAACTGTTTCATATCGGCAACCTTTTTATAAATTGATTTTCGATGGTCTCTTCTATACCTACAGTATTAATCTATGTTAATATGTTAAATATGGTTAAACTAAGCAATAATATTGATTGGGGGTGGGGTGGGGCAAATGGGGAACTTATCCCTCCTTAGCGCGTATTGTGTCAGTCAAAGGAGGCGGAAGGATTTCAGCTTGCCACGGATCGTAAAAATTTTTTTAAAAAAGACTGAACAATTCCATTGAAGAAATTTATTGACAATAATGTTACTTAACAGTTTTTACACTAATAAGTATTTGTCTGAGGGCCGTCGTAAATAAAAAATAGATATTTATAAAATAAACAATAATTAGTTATGATTAATTTAATGAAACTAATTACGATTGAATACGGAATTAAATGGAATAATCTCAAAATCATTGATTATTTATTCTTAAATGAAAGGACAATTCCATTATAATAGGTCAAGAATAATATTATAAATTTTATTTTAAAACCTATATATCCAATTAATTTTTATTGTCATAAAATTCGTACCATTTCAGTTATTTTATCGATCCAAATCTGCAGTTGCGCTTATGTAGACATTTTTAAACAATAAAACATTTTTAAGAGCCTACCAACGCCATATTATGGATTTTGCAAGATATCTAAATAATTTAAAGACATATTTGTTTATTGAGAACTACTGAGATTATGACAATTACAACCTTTAATTTCAAGGTGAGCCAGTGTCCATTCTGCCCCCCCCCCCCCTGATACCGCCGTTGCCTTCACACATAACAAATCAGTTAAAATTGCTTTTTGAAAAGCTTCTAAATTTCTAGCTATTTTTAAAAGTAAAATTCCCTCAAATCATGCTATTTTGATGTGTACAGAAAACTATAACAACTATTTTTCTAATTAGTCTGTATTGTTTTCAATTAAAAGTTTTTTTTTAACGTTAAACCCAAGCATTGAGCATTTTTAACGTTCGACTAAAGCGCAATTCTTTTCAGCAAGATATATTTGCTTGATCGTGCTTTACACTTAAAGCACTAATTTTCAATTAGTTTAAGTAAATTAAATGTCTACCCCGGTAAATTTGTAACAAATCCTAGTTAAAATATGCCTCTTAGTAGAAACTTCGTTTCCTAAAAGTTGGCGACATGCAAAAAAAAATAAAACGTTAAATCCGCCTTTATAGGTACGCCTTCTAAAAGTTAAAATAATAAATGAAAATATTTAACACCGTTTCTATATCGTAAGTGTTAACCCATGCTAATTAGGAGCATCCGAAACTGCGGGGGTGGCTTAGCGATGAGTCACTGGCATTCGACCGTGGCGTTCTGAGTTCGATCCTCGGAGTGGACATACGCACAATAAAAAGAAGTATGTACGAATTTTAGTAGGTTTAAGAATGCAGGGAAGAATGTAAAATGTATCATCTCCCAGCCCATCCCATTCACACCGGTAACCAGGCCGGATGAGATCGGACATCTCGTGGGGTGCGGAAGAAGATACACACTCCCCAATCGGTAGGTTATGCAATGGCAATAAACCGAGGGTTGATAGCCCTTGGGGGGTGTCGAATGACCGAGGATCGTGGTTGGGAACCCACGTAAAGCTGTAGGCTGTAGGTCCCCCAGGGAATGGCACTGGCAGCGAACGAAGAGGTCATCTCCATGCATGCGAAATTATATCTTTATACATATACAATCACATATTAAATTATTATACCAATCCTGGCCATGTCCAGGTGTTCTAGATAGGGATGCACTCTACAGGGATCTCGTAAACCTTATAAGATACAGAAATAATTAAATTAAAAAAAAAATTGCGTCTTGCTAAATTCTGCAATGTTGTGTTGTCAAATTAAAAAAAAAAGATATTTGGGCAAAACCGAATTTTCGCAATTTCGAGTTTATTTTTTTCTGACTATAGAGTCAAATTCAAATAGTTGAAGAGATACGTTAATATAAACTTGCCTTTTTCTCTTCTTTACAAGTTGGAGTTTTAATCCGACGTTTAATTTTTTCGATACCATCATCAACTTTGCTTTTTTAAATAGTTATGTAACGAAGTTACATTATTTTTACAGGGTTGTATACGTATCCGTTCTTAATTTTCTTATTTTTCGTCGCACAAAGTTCATTCTTGTTCGTAAATTATTCATATTAATTGTACTGATTAATTTTCTAAAGTTTTCCGTCGCGAAATACCGGGAAATAGCTTTTCTTAGTTTTCCTTCATTCCCCATTGTTCGTAGTACGCGTCGGCGCGGAACCGCCGTCGCCATCGGTACTTCTCGATGTCGCGCGCCGAGTGGAAGGGGACCATCCCGGCTGAGAGCCTTCCTTAGCGAGATCGTGCCGTCTTACAATCAGAGTACCGCACTCTCAACTCGCGTCCGGTTGACTACTCCGACTAGCTCCCGACCATCACCGAGACCGACCGACGATTAAGAAACGGTAAGAAACATCATGTAGACTGTTAAAATTGTATAAGCGCCGTCATTACACTTTCTGGTTCACCGACACATACATACAATACACTGTTCTCTCTCTGACACATATACCGGGATATAGTAAGTTACATTCTTTATGATTCTAATACATGAGACCAGGTTGCTTGGAAAACCATCGATCAGGTAGCTTTGTCTCGTTCTATTTCTGCACCGACTTTGTTTAAATATTATCCTATATGTATACGATACCGGACTGCTTGGAAAACCATCGATCAGGTAGTTCTGTTTCGTTCTAACCTATACGACATATACATATTACACTGACACCGTTATACCTTTCTCTCTTCAACACACACAATGACCGGTATAATAATTATCCCATATACGATTCCGGGCTGCTTGGAAAACCATCGATCAGGTAGCTCTGTCTCGTTCTATCCGACACATACATATTACACTGACACCGTTATACCTTTCTCTCTTTAACACACATAAAGACCGGTAAATAATTATCCCATATACGATTCCGGGCTGCTTGGAAAACCATCGATCAGGTAGCTCTGTCTCGTTCTATCCGACACATACATATTACACTGACACCGTTATACCTTTCTCTCTTCAACACATACAATGACCGGTATAATAATTATCCCATATACGATGCCGGGCTGCTTGGAAAACCATCGATCAGGTAGCTCTGTCTCGTTCTAAATAATATACACCGTTCTATCTTTCTCTTTTCAAACGACCGATATATTAATTATTCTATATATATACGATACCGTGCTGCTTGGAAAACCATCGATCAGGTAGCTCTGTCTCGTTTCATTTGTTTTGCACACCGGGCTAAATCCATTAATGTATTATCTCCGTTCTCTCTCTCTCACACACACACACACGCATACCGACATACCTATCTCTGTCCGACACATACAACACTGACATTTACAATTTTCCTGCAAACACTGTTGAACCGCCAGAACGTGTAATTCCGCGAAGTTCATATATAAATACGCCAGTACCGCACATCCGGCATATTATTTTAACCGCTACTAAACTACTAGTCGTTTCTATCCTCTTCTGGAACTTTTTACCGATACCACTCAACGTATTTCCGGCCGCATCTATCTTTGTAAGTAATTTAACCACGGGTTTCTTTTCCGATAGCTCAAGTAGGTCGCGTTCCGTTACTGATATCTGCAAGTCCGTTACTGTTCCGACCTTTACACTGATACCTGCCGATCATGTTTCCGTTTGCGCCTACGTACCGCTGCCGTAAAGCCAACCGCCGAACCGCTTGCAAACATAGAATCGCGAAATCATCTAATCACGCCGAAGCCGGAGTCATTTATTTCAGCCGCGAATAATTAATAAATAAAAGATACCTTGTCGCGTACCGCTGAACGTATACAATCCTCCTCTCTCTTTAACTGGTAAATTCATTTCATTTTAGAACCGCTAATAAATGGGGCATATTTTAATGTACAGTACTTTGAATATAAAATGTTTTAAAACCGATTGTTTTATTATTCCTTCGCACCATGCATATGCAGTTGAACGCCTGGATTATTTTCTCCACTGTCTAAAAGCTACTCGAAGGTAACTGTGGGCCTCTTACCACATTAATCCAAGAGGTGGCGCCCGAGACTCCGTTGGAAAAGTACTTTTCGTCCTATAGTCGCATGCAGCAAATCACGCATAAGCGACGTGAGCAATAGATTAGCTAGATAGATAGATAGGAATTAATACGGATCCCACAAAAACGCCTTCTTTACAGTTAGAAAATTTAATTTTATTAACTCCTGTCCTCTTTTATAATTCAATGACGTGTCACACCTAGTTTTAATAACACGAATGTATGTAAGTTTTATTTTACCATAATTATCTCTTCAAATAGAGTCAGAAAAATATAAAAACGGATTCGCAAAAATTTGGTTTTGCCCAAATATCTTCGGAAGAATTCGGACTTTTTTAAATTTGAAAATATAATGTTACATGGTGCAACTTTTTTCTAATTTAACCATCTATGTAGGACGAGATCCCTGTAGAGTGCATCCTTATCTGGGACACCTTACGTATGTGGACTCTCCACATATTCAATACTTTTTACGAGTAATTATTTTTAGGGTTTTTATTGCCTTAATGTTTTTCTTCGTTTTTTTTCTGCATCCATAGTCTGCGCAACCAATTCTCTTGTCTTCCGACAGAAGTAATTTATCATCGATCAGCTGATATAGCAACGTCATCATTTCCCCAGATTTTTAGTAATTAGCCCACACGTCACGTTGTAAATTGTGAGTACTCAAAAAATCTACTATACCCCCTTTCCATTGGTGAATAAAACTATTAGCTAATTTGTTTATTTTTTTTTGCATTTCGGGTCCAGAAAAGCGCAAATTAACACGGTAAATTTTAACGCGGTCGGATTTACATAACCATTTTTTTAAATTTCTATCATCATTGTTTATTCATTTCACACACTAAACGTTTATTATTAGCTTTGTATCTATATTACATAATTAGTCATTAACTCATTATAATGCACAAAGATATAGAAATAACCATTACGCACAAAAAACAATCACTGCCATATTTTTTAGTACCTTGAAATCTTAAAAAACTAACAATGTCTACAATGTATAAAACAATTAAAACTTACAATTCGGTTATATAAATGCATTTTTAACAGAAACTATGTACAAAATTACTAAATTTACTAATATTTTAACCCACAAACCAAAATTTTAATTTAAAATATCAGCTATATACAGTGTGTCCACGGATTGACTATCGAAGAGGAAAAACTTTTATTTGTGGGTTTATGAAAGAAAGTTATTTTTCATTAAAAACAATTTGCAAAATGCGTTAATTTAAAGCAAATCATTTTTATGAGTTGGAACTTTTTGCCGGTCTCTGTACATTTAGCATTGCTTTCAGTACTTTCAAAAGTAATGGAGAAAGCTATTAACCAACAACCCCTAAAGTATCTGGAAGGGCTTAACATTATCAGCGACCATCAATACGGTTTTCGTAAGTCCAGATCAACAAGTGACCTTCTGGCATATGTCACCCATCTTTGGAGCAACACCATCGAACATCATGGAGAATCCCGGGCTGTTGCACTGGACATCTCTAGGGCTTTTGATCGTGTTTGGCACGATGGGCTTCTAAGTAAATTGCGATCCTACGGTATGCCTAATGGATTTTGTTTATGGTTAACCAGCTTCCTTAAGAACCGTTCTCTGCAAGTGGCGATTGACGGGTTTCTCTCAGACACCTTCACCATCAATGCCGGTGTTCCTCAAGGGTCCATATTGTCGCCTACCCTCTTTTTACTGTATATTAACGACCTTCTAGTGAAAACCCAAAATCCAATTTATAGCTTTGCTGATGACAGCACACTTGTCTCATCTTTTACCTTGACTCCCCAAACATCCGCTGCCGACACACATCTTCGCAGGCAGCATGAAGTATTGCGCCTCAATAATGACCTGGAAGAAATTTTGGCTTGGGGTGACAGTAACCAAGTCGAATTTAATGCTAAGAAAACCCAGGCAGCAGTCTTCTCCAAAAAGGTTAACATTGCAGAACCGGATATAGTCATGGCAGGACACGCAATTCCCCTGGCACCGTCTATTAATTTGCTGGGGGTCAATCTGGGAGATAATATGTCTTGGCATGATCACGTTGCCGCAATTGCCAAGGCAGCTGCACAGAAACTTGGTGTACCAAAAGGTTGTACACACCTCATCAACTTTTGACACTCTACAAAGCCCAGATTCGACCATCATTAGAATATTTCTCTCATGTCTGGAGCTCTGCACCCAAGCACACCCTTCGGCTACTGGATTCCATTCAAAGGAGAGCCGTTCGTCTGATCGGCGACCCCGAGCTGACCAAGACCCTCGATAGCCTGGAGCATCGAAGACAGGTTGGTGATTTGGCTCTCTTTTACAGATATTTCCATGGCAGGTGTTCGACTGACATTGCCCACTTGATTTCACCTAGAGCAATGCAAAACAGAAATACACGGCGAACCACTGCCGCTCATCCATATGTTGTTCAGCTTAGTACTCCTCGAACTTCATTATTCAAGAATTCTTTCATCTGGAGAACGTCATCTTTGTGGAATGATCTTCCTGAGGTCGTGTTTCCCAATGAATACAATCTTCAACGTTTCAAGACCAACGTTAATCGCTTTCTTCGCACACGCACCGCTCCCAGAGCGCCTTAAAGGATTTTTCCTACAGTGCAGGTGTTTTATCATAAAAAAAAAGTCAAAACTTGGTAATGAGACGTAGGTTTTCAACCACAACAACTTTTACTAATTACTTTTTATCCCATCTTTACACACAAGGGTACTTTGTTTTTAGCTTTATTTATATTTTTCTAAATTGTGAACACCCGGTATATAAATTTGAAAAAATAATATGATTTTTGGTCGTTTGAGAACAAGCAGGAGTTTTTATGAAAAATAATTTTTTTTCGTGCGGAAGAAGATACACACTCCCCAATCGGTAGGTCATGCAATGGCAAAAAACCAAGGGTTGATAGCCATTGGGGGGGTGTCGCATTACCGATGATCGTGGTTCGGAACTCACGTTAAGCTATAGGTCCCAAAGGGATCTAAATTTAAAACCGTCCTAAATTTACAGTTCTAGGTTTAAAATGACAAGTAGAGTATAGTCATCTAAATTTTGTAATGTGTAAATTTTTATGATTTCTTTTTAAATTTATAAAGAAAAAGTATTTTAGCACGTACTGTGTATGTGTGTTCTTTAATAGAACTAAAAATGTATTTGCAACATCCCGGTCACATTATTTATCGGTAAGACGATTTAATTACAAAAAAATCAAATTAACACAAAAGCGTCATATAGCATATAAAATATTGCCTTAACTGTGAGACTATTATAGATCTAAACATTTCGATGGTCCAAATTATAAACCCCTTTAATGAATACGGGCGTAAAACTTAAAAAAAATGAAACACAATTTCGAAAAAACGCTTTGTATTTTTCCAACTTAATTATAGTGTGGTTTATGAAACATATTTCATGTCATTTCAAGTTGTGTACAAGTAATTACCCCATTGCCCAACTAGACACTTACACTTGGGAGGGGGTGCTTAAGCTCCGCGGAGAAATTCTACTACATCTAAAGATGATTTCTAAAAAAAAAGGTCGACCGCGTAGAACAAACAGCTTATAAAAGCAACAATTGGTCTAGGCGGCTAAGCTGTCCAGACCGCAACGATATTTTTGGAAATTTCATAAAAAAATCAAAAACTTTAATTGATCTAGTTGCGCCTAAGCCTATAGCCTAAACTTGATACACAGAAAAATTGAGCCAATACACTTAAAACATTTCATTTAATCGCTCACCCAATTAAGTACATAACTGATTGTGATTGATCATGGTCAAGTTTATGGAAAATTACCTTCGAATGCAGATTGGTATTAAAAACCGTTCTGCTTATTGCATTGCTGCAGGGAGTTTTAAAATAGGTTAATCTTTTGGGCCGAAAAAATATTGTTTACAATTTTATTATTGATTAGGAAAAGAAATTTAGCCTAGTGCTTATTTAACCCTGTTTTGTTAGTACAATGTATATCTACAAATATAAATATATATTTAATCTGTTCTTTCTTTAAATTTATCCCTCAATAAATTTACTCTAATGCCCGCGAAACATTTTTTATTATTACTCCATCCTTACTTACCACAATAAATATTAACATGTACTTACTTCTTTAATTTTACTTAAACTGCTTATTGGTGGTTGCTACTACCAAGAGATGGCGCTCAAGATTATATACAACCCAAGAAGGTTGATCTAATAAAAAGAGGGGTTAGTAGAGAAAGGTGTTCACTGGCTAATTATTAAAAATTAATATTTTTAGTTTATAAAGGTTTAAACGAACGGATTTGTTAATTCCAGTTCCAGCATCTTTATGAACTCAAAATATGAATTTTTAAAAATTACTCAGTTAACACCTTTATGCACTAACCTTTTCAATTATAACTATTAAGAGTTTCGTTTGCCAAGGCGTAAAGAGTAAAAACGCACAACTGTGCATTATGATTCCCAGTATTACAATCAAGTTAGTCTTGACCCACTCAAATCGTGACATTCATCTATCTTGCGTTTTCAATATTTGACAGTTACATTTTCATTATTTGAGATTTGAAGATTAAAGCGATACTTTATAAATTATAAACCGATCTTTAATTTATTAGTAAGAGTTGTAGAAAAAGTATACTACGTAATGTGTGTTGTAAAGCAATTACGCACTCCTGTAATTACCGCACTCGCCGCTACGCGGCTCTTTCGCAATTTTTTTATTTGTGCGTAATATGCTATTATCTACTTTCATTTAGTAATATGAATTTTACAGTTCTGTAAATCGTTTTATAAAGGTATCTATTACAGCACTAGTGCTGTAATAGATGCCCTTACAGCACTAGTGCTGTAATGAAAAAAAACGGTTTTATTAAAATTTTGCTGTTAAATAAAATCACACTTTTTAGAAGAATGATTTATTATTAACAATTATTAAATTAATTACCAATTAAGAATTAAAATATAACACTTAAGGTTTATTATAAACATTAATAATACACTTTTTACAGTTAAAAATTTGTATACCAAAAGTGGATGTGATGGAGCCCTTTACGTTCGAATTTCCAATCGATAAATCCGTGTCTGACCCCATGATCTTCTTTGCTATTTGTTTCTTATTTTCTAAAGAATTCTCAACGTAGCCTTCTGCCGTAGAAGAGGATTTCCAGCCCCCATGACGCTTTAACATCTGCATATCTGCACCACCATCAACTAGAATGGTAGCTAAGGACCTCCTAAAACAATGTCCACTGTATCCTTCGGGATTATTCAATACATTCGAAAAATACTTAAACAGTTGACACCTGTCACATTTCCTTCTGTTATAACAAATTCTCGCATAATTTTGGTTTTCGAGAATGGAATCACAATTTTTATATACAAATCATTGTGTTCAATATGATCCAACATTAACTTAGCTAGTTCTTCGCGCCGACAAGCCCCAAAATGCCGATTATCATAACAACATTCATAAGTAAATATGTTTCATCATCTGTAGTACTAAGAAACTTACATACGTCTTCCTTTGTGAAAACTTTGGACTTTTTGGCCTTGTAACCCTCTGAGCTTCTTTTAAAAAATGCGATTAGTTGAGAAAATCTGCTTATATCTTGATTTTTCTTGACTGAAATCATTGTTCTCAACATTGAGTAGTGAGTCCATAGTGTAGATGGTTTCTGGGAGTGTTGCTTTCCGGAAAAATAACCCAAAAGGATTTTCTCAGACACCTCCTTTATTTTGTTAGCTTTGCACCAATCTTCTAACTTCTGGTACTCCAACTTATACCGCGCCTTGGATTTTGTCGGAACTAAACTTGAGATCGCTTCGTTTGCCGCTGCTTCTATATCAGAGGGTAAACTTCCATCAGAATCGCTCATTTTGAAAAACTTTTTATATTTTTGAATTTGTTTGACAAAGTTTCGACAGTAACCATGCGAAACAGTAACTATGCGAAAGGTAACATAAAAAACTTGATTAGTAAACTTAATAGCAGGTGCATTTTTATTTTTAAAAATGCCTTTTGCCAAATATTTTTATTCATAGATGAAAGTAGATAAAATTTTGTACAATATTCTTGTTGTAAATTCATATTACTACACTCGATGTTTTATTAAACTCGACTAACGCCTCGTTTGACAACTTTAACATCTCGTGCTGTAATCTGAATCTTTACAACACTTATATCGTAAATAACTATTACCACCCTTAATACGTAATATACTGTTAAAGAAATATTTGTTAATTTGAAAGAATGTGTTATTTTTAAACTCAAACGCTTTGAAACATGTAAATGATCATATTAAAAAGAGCCGTTTGTTTGAATTAACATTAACATGAATTGATAAATTTTTTTTTGTGTGTACGCCACACCGTTTTGTTTTCAATAAATTAAAACAAAGTATCAATAAAATTATTACTTGCTTATTGTTTTTATTGATAATTTATTGACATAGGAAAACCACAAGCACTGAGAATTATGATTTGAATATGCATTCATTATTGTACTAATAACTACTAGGAAAAAATGATGCTACTGTTGACCTCATGTCAAGCAAATTAATTTTTGTAAAAACCCCAAGAAAGAAGTAACAAGTTTACTACTATGACAATATTGGTTTTGTATTCAATGAAATTTCTCAAGTTTTTTTCTTTAAACCGACATATTATATAGTCGAACTTTCATCATCATACATCCAGACTGTCAAAAACTCTGAAATACCTATTACAAATTATATTTAAAAACTAATGAATTGTTGAAAATAATATCTAACAAAGTAGGTATTAAGACAGAATGTTTCCTAATCAGAAATAAAATATCTATCTAGTCCGTTGTTACTTGACAAAATTATACACGCCTATCAGGACTATCCTCTGATAACTCTCTAAAGCAATTATGGTTTCTAGGCAAAAAAAATTTATAATATATAAAATGTATTTCACCCTGTTATTATGGACGATGGCAAATTATGTTAGTCAAATCTGTGTTGGTTCTTCTTCTAGGACAAGCAAATATTCAGGGATTTCTTGTTATTTGTAGCTGTTTTCGAACGACCTGTATTTGGCAATTTATTTTGCATATCTGTGTGCTCAAAGTTACAAAATATCATATTAGCAGTTAGAAATAGGATCTCTATCAGACACTTTAATTAAAATGGTCATAAGCAGAGCTTGCTCACTTATTTGAACTATAATTTCGTCGGTGTTAAACTGTGTTATATTGTTAGTTTACTCGATAACTAAAAAACTAACATACTAACTTAAACTAATATCAGATAAACATCTATAACTTATTTGAGTTGGGCTACATTCTTGATGAAATGAAATCTCCATTATATGGAAAATAAAACAGTGGTTACTTGTTATGTTTCACAGTTTTCATTTCAGTTTCCTGACACGTGTTTCCATCTTTTCAGATCATTCTCAAAGGGAATGAATACAAAAAGCTACTAAATTCTACATGTTGGTATGGTATTTATATTTTAAATATGTAATAAAATTAAAATTAGGGTTTACATGGTGAATAATTATTTTTTTAAATTCTACGTGACATCACAATAGAATTTATGTTTTAACTAAAAGGCATATGTAATATAATAAAATTAAAACAAGGGTATACATTGTTAAAAGCCTATTTTAATTTTAAGGTGCAGATGAATATGTTTTCTTTAAATTATTAGTGTGCTATTGAGAATGAGATTAGTACTTGAAGGTATTTCGGTTTCATTATTGACAAAATTATATTTGTTTTTTTATGGTTTTTTTGATGGCAATTGTGCAGTGATCCGCTATTCCTGTTTTTTTTAAATAGATGGTTTGTGTTCTTTAAGCCTAGTGTTGAAATTTCTGCCTGTTTGTCCAATGTAGATTGCATCACAGTTATCACATTGTATTTGGTAGACCCCACTTTGTGAAAGTTTATTCTTGGTTTCTATTTTGGCATTAAAAATGGGTTTATTTAAGATATTTTTGTTGACTTGTATGGGGATCATATTATGATTTTGTGATGCAATCTACATTGGACAAACAGGCAGAAATTTTAACACTAGGCTCAAAGAACACAAAACATCTATTTTAAAAAAACAAAACACAACAGGAATAGCAGATTACTGCATACAGGAAAATCACAAATTATCTAACAAAATAAAATTATATACATTCAGAACAAAAGCAGAAAACTAAACCTACTAGGAACAATTGCGCCATCCAAAAGCGATAAAAAAACAAATGTTGTTAATAATCAAACCGAAATACCTATAAGTGCTAATCTTATTCTCAATAGCACACTAGTAATTTTTAAAAAAATATTCATCTGTACCTTAAAATTAAAATAGGCTCTAATTTTAATTTTATTATAGACCCATCAGTTAAAACACAAATACTATTGTGATGTCACGTAGAATTTAAAAAAATAATTATTCACCATATAAACTCTAATTTTAATTTTATTACATATTTAAGATATAAATGCCATAACAACATGTAGAATTTGGTAGCTTTTATACTCATTCCCTTTGAGAATGATCTGAAAAGATCGAAGCACGTGTCAGGAAAAAATTAAAAACTGTGAAACATAACAAGTTACCACTGTTTTATTTTCCATACAATGGAGATAAAAATATGTCAGCTGTGAGTCCCAGGTATTCGACTGTGGCGTTCCGAGTTCGATCGAGTGGATATACGCACAATAAAAAAAGGTATGTCCGAATTTTAATAGCATAAATAGGAAGACAAAAATCACAGTCATCAAGTCATGGTCTCATGGTCATGGTGATTTTTGTCTTTCTATTTATGTTGTTACTTTGGTCTCTTTGAGAAAATGGACGATTTTTCCGAATTTTAATAGGTTTAGGAATGCAGGGAAGAGTGTAAAATGTATCATCTTCCAACTCACCCCATTCACGCCGGTAATCAAGCCGTATAAGATCGAATAACTCGTGGGGTGCGGAAGAAGGTACACACTCCCCAAGTGGTAGGTCATGTAATGCCGTAAGAAACCAAGGGCTGATAGCCCTTGGGGTAAAGTGTCGCACGATTGAGGATTGTGATTCGGATTCCACGTTAAGCTGTATGTCCCCTCGGGAATGGCCCTGGCAGCAGACGAAGAGGTAAAAAGCATAATTTTAAAGCAGGGCAAGAAATGACAATGACAACTTCATCATTATATTAGGAGAAAAATATTGTTTGATTTTTATATAAAATGTAGTTATTATGAGATTTCTACATTGCTTTGTCCATATTTTCGAATCAGTTTGATTTAGAAATATGGTATGATTATGAAAATTCTTTTAAATTTATTGATAATTTAGAATTTACTATATATATAATAATGTGCAGGATGTTCCACTCACCACTTGATAGTTAAATATGTTATATTCTATTTCTTCAACCTGAAATGTATTTAGTTCAAGCAGAATGTAACCTTCGACACGGCTGTTGAGGAGGGATATGGGTTTTTATGGAATCTACGTCTCAGAGATTTTTGTTTGATTTAAGGACAGAGATTACAATGGCTTATTTCCATTACTTGGAAAAGTGCTGGAGTAACATCATTGCATAGCATACATATACCTATAGAAGTTGTACAAAATATGTCCTGGGCAGGTTATTGTTACTGATGTTTGACAGTTCATCCTCTCCAGGAGTATCTCGGGGGCCACCCCTTGGAATAATGTGGTAAGGGCCCCAGGTGCACCGGAAGCTTGTTACAGTGGAAAAAAATAAACCAGGCATTCAACTCAACAATACGTGACAATCAAATAGTAAAATTTTATTCCTATAGATAGGTTGTCGAAAACCACGATCGGATATCAGTTTACATTTTATTTGGTATTTTATTCAGTAGCATTTTTATAATCGGTATTTACTAAGGTGTTTTCAATGTAAACAGTATCTCCTAATCGTAATAAGTAGTAGTGAGTGGGGGGAAATACCCATTTTTTGCTTTATCATTTAATTTATTTACTAAGCTAATTAGAATGCCGGTAAATATCTCTTTTTGCTTTAAAGTTTCGTTTCGGCAATTCTTTTAATAGTCAATTCTCTTTAATAGGTAACTAATTACATAGTAACTAAGTATGTTCATAATCCTGTGTCATCTGCCTCCGTCAGATGTAACGCCACAAATATCTCGAAAACCATTATACCGAGATAAATGAGAGACGCACTTGCTACGAAGAGGAACAAAAAAATAATGTCTCGGCCAATACTTGTTTCATTAACTTGTTAATTTCAAAACTGGAACAGTTACAGTGACTGATAAACTTTAAAGCACACGCGCCTACTATATTAATATCAAATAATAAATATTTTCAATCAGGCTTAAGATATTCAGTTTCCTCTTCGACATTATGTAATTGTTAAATTTTCTGTAGTTTTTTCTGGTTAGTAGGATTCTTAGAAAAAATTAGATTATTCCTATATTCTTCTAGGGGAGTTTAGAATAAGAGTTTTCCTAGTCTACAAATATGATCAGGTAGTAGCCGAGTAGATCCAGATAGATTGGTGGTGAATTTTAAAATTTGAAGTTGGATTTTGAAACATCAGAAGAAAAAACTGAATCTCGCTGGCTTTACATGAAAATAAAACCTAACTCTTGTGTAGTATGTAAGTAAGTAAGTGTAAGTGTAGTTTATTGAATGTAAAACGGGTCGCTATGTCGATCAAGAACTTGAGTTTCAAGAGCGGTCGTTCTTATTTTAATACCTAATATAATATTTCCAACAGACCATAACCCAAATTTAATATTCCTTCAAGTGATATGCTATATTTTATTCAATTTAAAGGCATTCCTAATAAAAAAAACTTATTAACTATCTTATAAACTGCGGCGTTGAGTCACTGGCATTCGACCGTGGCGTTCCGATTTCGATCCTTGGAGTGGGCATACGCACAAAAAAAAAATAAGTCTGAGTTTTAGTAGGTTTAAGGATGCAGGGAAACTGTATAATCTCCCAACCCACCCCATTCACGCCCGTAACCAGGCGGGATAAGATCGGATATGAAGGTACACACTACTCCCCAATCGGTAGGGGTTAGCCCTAGGGGGGGGGGGGGGGGGGGCGCTCGGGAACGGCCCCGGCAGCGAACGAATTGATAAAAAGCCTAATTCGACAGAATAACAAATATCTTATTCTTCATTTAAATATTAAGTATATTTATATTGGACTAGTAAGTTTTGCTTTAATTCATATTTATATTTCAGAAAAAGTTTAGTAGATTTATTTTAATAAAATGTTTTAATTGAATGTTCAGGAATTTTGTTAGTACGGAAACGGAACTATAGCGTGAATAGCAAACACTTTTCTGCATTAGAACGGAAAAGTGCATATTTTCGAATAAAAATTCTGGTGGAAAAGCGATACTTTCCGCACGCTGCAAAAATGAAATAAAACTACTGCATATTATTGAAATTAAATGATATTATTATGTCATAACCGCAATTCATAAAATTAATAAACTATTTAATCTTTTAAACCAAATTAAATCAGAACGTTCAATTTTACAAGAATCAAACAAAAACCACGTTTCATTACAACATTAGGATTTCCCGCATAATCTATACGGCTCAATGACGTCATCGGCGATTCCGCGGGAACGATTTAAATTCGCTAATTACGCGAGTACCCCCTCCAATTTTTTTTATTAATCAGAGAATACCCTCCTGACGCAAACAATCACCGAATAAAAGTATAGGCTTCTCTGTCTGGTCCACTGTAGATTGTGCTTGATTGTGTTTAAGTGAGGGGGAAGGTTAACGCTTAAGGACACAAAGAAATCGTTTAATATACATACGTTAAAATTGATGAAGAAATAGTTAGTTGAGCAACTCGTTGGTTTATTTGGTTTTGATTCTTCCAGTCGAAGAGTTGACTTTGGTGTTGCAATTGTTTGTTTTTTCATTGAGCGTTTGTTTGTAAATATCTTAGTGCATTTTTGAGGATTTTTTTTGTTTAATAAAAAGGGGTAAGTAATTTTTGATATTTATAATAAAATAAATAATAATAATATATTTTATTTTTAAATTTAACCTATGTTTATTTTAATTTAATTTTTAAATCTTACTTATATTTTAACATGAATTGCTTGCTTCTTATTTTCATGCTAAGGCATATTTTTCTTTAGAAAATAAATTATGTTTGAGATAAATAAGTTTTAGATATAAGCTATTTTTATATAAAAAAAGTTTTTTAATATTTTTTACAATACAATGAACTTTAGTAATTATTTTTCTTGGCTTATATCTGCTTCTTTAAATTGTTTTTCTGCATAAAAATAACTTTTTCCGAAAATCGAAGGAAATATTGACATTTTTGTAAATATTTTTGAAAGAAAAAGTCAATATTTCCTTACACTTATTCGTTGCTAGGCAACGGAAAATAACTGTTAGGAAATATTTATTATTGTACTGTAAGGAAATATTATTTCTGTACTGCTACTTGTAAACTAAAATGTGTTAAGCTTGACAATTCAATATTACTGTGTTTCCATAGTTACCACACAAATATTTAATGGCATACTTTATTTGTGAACGAAGTTAATAATATTTATTTCAAAATTTTAACAAGTTGATTGTAATAAGTTATGCCCTTTTAATAATTTTCAATTTACGGAGAAATAGTATGTATGTCGTAGGCTAATTACAAATTCAGTCGTTTTATAAATGACTGGGCATTTTGTAATATCAAGAATAAATACTGAATTTTTACAATTCGACTGAACTTTTTAGGCATTTTATAAAACGCCCAATCGCTCTCAGGCTCATTGTAAACGGTTCTTCAATCTCGTTTGTTTTAGGATATAACTAACTAACTAGTAGTTTTGTAAAAGACTGAAAAGTACTTAGGCATTTTATAAAACAACGATTTATATTGTTATTGGTATGGTATGGTATTGGTAACACGAAGGTTTAGTTTTGTTATCGTTCCTATTGCTAGGGACACAAAGTTCTCTTATTTATACAGTAGTAAAAAAATAATATTACCTATAAGTATAATTTTTTGGCTTTTGAGGTTATGTCTTTCTTATTACTTACAGATGTAAAATGTTTCAAGCTCTTTATAATACAACTCTTTATCAACAAACGCATCACTTTCTGCGTCTTCTAACATCTTGAAACGAAAGGTTCTGAAGTAAAAACAATGGAAAAATATTGTTAACTCGTCGATTGTTTACAAACTGTCAAACCACAACATAAAGAAACTTTATTAGTCTTATTATAATACGCCTAAATATGTCTAGTTTTATTCCAGGCGCTTTGTAAAAATAATCTCCCACACCTTCATTTTACAATAAGCCTGAGTGCAATTCGGCGTTTTATGAAACGCCTAAAAAGTTCAGTCGAATTGTAAAACTTCAGTATTTATTCTTCATATTACAATATGCCTAGTCATTTATAAAACGACTAGGAGTTTTATAGAACGACTGAATTTGTAATTAGCCTACGACATGTATACCTCGTAGGAAAAGCTACATTCCCGGACTCCGTATTGTCAGTCTCGGCTTGCGCCTCGACATACAATCTTTACGGTCGTCCAGAAATGTTCAGTTTTCCTACTAGGTATACAATATACTATTAATATTACATATTATAAATTATTGTAAGTGAAAATTCAAAAAAATCATTTTTCGTTCCACCAAAAATTAAAATCAAAACAAATAATTAAAATGTTGTTTTTAGAAGCATCCGACCAATTTTTCTAAATTTTTCTCCAAGATTACCAGCTCCATGCGAAATTATATCTTATACATTGAATTAGACCAAAAATATTGCGTTCTCTTGACCCAAATCCTGACCATGTATAATAATGGATTTTTAAATTTAAAAACTCAACTACACTTAAATCTTATGATAATGATGTAGATTGTCTATTAGAATTGACAACGATATAACAAATTTTATATTAACTCAACTAGTAGTGGCAAGCTCAAAACTGTATTTTCCTTGGACTTTATTTATAATGAATATTAAAAACTTTCAGGTATAACCAATGAACTAAAAAATATGAGTGGAAATCTGGTTAGTTAAAAATTTTGTGAATATTTAATGTTTTTTGCTGTTGTTGCGTATAAAAAATAAGAATATTTTAACATAAATATTGTAGATCCTCAGCGGTGGCGCCAGAAAAATTGCACTGGGTGGGCACACGTGGGTTCGATGATTTTAGGGTGGGCACTACCCTAATCAAAACTTATAAAAAAATCACTCCTCTTCAATCAAAAGTTACCCAACCAAATCCCCCTTTCTCGCGGAAACTCCATCACAAGACCTAATCCTTTACTTTTGGGTGGGTACCCATCTTTTCAGGGTGGAACAGTGCCCACTCAGGGTGGAACAGTGCCCACTCTGGCCCCTTTCTGGCGCTGTCCTGGAGAGCCTCTACGATCATTCAGATTGACAGTCCTGAGTGATATCAATCCTTTGTCATTCTAGAATCAGTCCTGTTTCTAACGAGAAATTTGCCCCTAGGTACGTGTAGGAGCTGAATAAGAGATTCATTAATTCATAAATAAAAAAACACTTTTTCTTTATTGCACTGAAAAATCAAACATACAACAGTACAATAAGTAATTACACTTTAATAATAAAATTTTTATTAATTTTTAAATAAACAATGTTTTAATACAGCCGTAAAAAGTCAATGAATAAACACATCAAACATAAATATTTTCTAACAAGTTTTTTTCTTGACAAAGCCCCAATATCTAGTAATTTTTTTGGTTACTTTTTTTAATTATTAAAATTTTAGTCCTTGGAACTTGTGATTTCTTCCAAGTTAAATTCATTTCACCTACACACACGGCAATACCTAAATTTATTAATTCCAATGACGTTTTTTCATAAATTTTAGCGTTGTATCGACTAGAAATCTAGGTAAGTATCCGCAACAAATATAACATTATTATTTACATTTCGGTCTTCTGTATAAGAACTTCATATCACATAATGGTATATTTGTAGCGGCATTTTATTACCATATCCAATTTTTTTTATGCCTATAATTAGATAGAGGTAGTCGGGTCTATGCCCCTAACAATAACAATAACACAATCCAAAAACTGGTTTTAAAATCGTTACGAGTAGAATTATCGTATACTGAGATAACAAACCGAATGTTTTATTAATCGAGACATTGAAATCCTAATAAATACGACTATTGCAATAATTGCATATTCAACTTTAGCTTTTTTACTTCCTTCAGAGAAGAAAGTTTTGTAATCGGACCTTTTTTTATTGAGGAAAAAATATGTCGATGTTTTAGAGCATCCGTACTATTTTTTCTAAATTCTTCTCCAAGGTTACCAGCTGCATGCCAAACTATATCTATATATATTTTCAGTTAATTCTTGCGTGTGTTATGGTAACAACTTTTCGTACATCTGTATCGTACTTTTTCAAGTTTTCTTTTTATTAAAACATTCTTGGAGTTGTTGTTTTATAGTTATCACAATATAACTCAATCAGTTCACCATAAAACAACAACTCCAAAAAAGTTTTAATAAAATGGAAAACTTGGAAAGGTACGATACAGACGTACGAAACGTTGTTACCAGTACAATGAGTTTTTTATTGGAGTAAATGAAAATTAAAAATTAAATTAAAAATGTCAAGAAACACCCCATCAATATATTCATTAAGTTAGACAAAAAATATTGCGCTCTCTTGGCCCGACTCCCGACCATGTTTATTAATGGATTTTTAAAACCTTTTTAAATTTGTACAGATATTGCAGAGTATCCGAACGTTATTATTAAAAAAAATAATATTCAATATTTTTACAATATAATTAACTTTAGTAATTATTAATAGGATTTCCATTGGCTTATTATTATTCATCGAATTATTTTTCTACATGAGAATAATTTTTTCTACTCCCACATGGAAATTTGCTGTTTCCTTTACACTAAAATGATAAGAAAAGTAGGCTATTCCAATTAACTGTGCGAGAATATATCATATCCATCCTAGATAGGTAATGAAACTGACCAATCACAGTAGTCAAGAAGCCAAATTGACATGTTGTTTTAAAAGTACTGACCAATCACAGTATATTATTTTTACTGAGGCTCCGCCTTATTTTTCAAGACATTAAATTATATAATTTAAATGCATATGGTACAATTTGTTATTAATTTGTTCAATATAATAAAATCTAGACGCATTTATAATAGATTTATAAATAATGCAACCTGCTGAATGTGCATAGAAAATTAATTTCATGTAGCATCATTTATCAGTTGGTTTTCCGATAATTAACTAAACGCTTCGATAGTCCAGACGTTAGAGCGTTGGACTATGGAACCAATGGTCGTGAGTTCTAGCCCGGTAACCTACAAACTTTTTTTTACATTTTTTAGCATAAGGTCGTAGAAAAAATATACTGTTCGACTCGAGTGGATTGTCCATATTGCCCTCGGAAGTTTGAGCACTCCGCCTACGGCGTCGTGCTCAACTTACTTCCTCGTGCGATATTGACATCATATCCACTCTTGTTGTACAAACTACTATTCCGACACCCACATAGATACCACCTTTCCATTGGTGAAAAAAGGACCTCAATAATTTGTTGAAATTTTTTTGTAATTCCGGTGAAGAAGCATCGCAATTTACCATGGCAAATTTTAGGCCAGGGCTTTTGATCGTGTTTGGCACGATGGGCTTCTAAGTAAATTGCGATCCTACGGTATGCCTAATGGATTTTGTTTATGGTTAACCAGCTTCCTTAAGAACCGTTCTCTGCAAGTGGCGATTGACGGGTTTCTCTCAGACACCTTCACCATCAATGCCGGTGTTCCTCAAGGGTCCATATTGTCGCCTACCCTCTTTTAACTGTATATTAACGACCTTCTAGTAAAAACCCAAAATCCAATTTATAGCTTTGCTGATGACAGCACAATTGTCTCATCTTTTACCTTGACTCCCCAAACATCCGCTGCCGACGCATATCTTCGCAGGCAGCATGAAGTTTTGCGCCTCAACAATGACCTGGAAGAAATTTTGGCTTGGGGTGATAGTAACCAAGTCGAATTTAATGCTAAGAAAACCCAGGCAGCAGTCTTCTCCAAAAAGGTTAACATTGCAGAACCGGATATAGTCATGGCAGGACACGCAATTCCCCTGGCACCGTCTATTAATTTGCTAGGGGTCAATCTGGGAGGTAATATGTCTTGGCATGATCACGTTGCCGTAATTGCCAAGACAGCTGCACAGAAACTTGGTGTACTTTTCCGCACCAAAAGGTTGTACACACCTCATCAACTTTTGACACTCTACAAAGCCCAGATTCGACCATCATTAGAATATTGCTCTCATGTCTGGAGCTCTGCACCCAAGCACACCCTTCGGCTACTGGATTCCATTCAAAGGAGCATCGAAGACAGGTTGGTGATTTGGCTCTCTTTTACAGATATTTCCATGGCAGGTGTTCGACTGACATTGCCCACTTGATTCCACCTAGAGCAATGCAAAACAGAAATACACGGCGAACCACTACCGCTCATCCATATGTTGTTCAGCTTAGTACTCCTCGAACTTCATTGTTCAAGAATTCTTTCATCTGGAGAACGTCATCTTTGTGGAATGATCTTCCTGAAGTCGTGTTTCCCAATGAATACAATCTTCAACGTTTCAAGACCAACGTTAATCGCTTTTTTCGCACTCGCACCGCTCCCAGAGCGCCTTAAAGGATTTTTCCTACAGTGCAGGTGTTTTATCATAAAAAAAAAAAAAAAAAAAAAAACTGCCTGATTCACTTAATACTTAATTTACAACAAACAAAATAACGCCTGTAGTCCACGTGTTAATGTATTTCAAAATATTGTCTACTCTAATAATGACTAATTAAATTAATTATTATAAACAAACCTTGGTCATAAAATTACGTAGTTATCGTTGTGGTACCAAAATACAATTACGTTCTGGTATCAAGAAAACAATTTTTTATTTAAATAATTTGACATTAAACAAAAAACAGCGTAGTTTCGTGGATGAATACAATAATTAAGCATCAGCTGTTAAACTAAAGATGAAAGGTTATTATCGAAATAGGAAATACGCCTTGCAGAGAATACTGAAAATAATTGATAACTAAATATTAATAACGGTCTCTGTCAATCATAGTGGATTAAAGTTAACTTCCACCACTCACGCAGCTTTTCAAAAATATAATCCTCCCTCCTTGCCGGACTCACGTTATCTTGTCATGTTCTTATTACATTTCTTTTACTATTATAAAGCAAATTTCGATATTTTAAATGGTCCCAGAGATTGTCCTTTACGTTTTAACAATGGCTTATGCAGCTTCAATGTATGAGGGGGGGGGGGATTTAATTCAAAAAATTGTACCTAAATCTCTAATCAAGACTTTTATATAGGGTAATTCATTAGTTTTGGTTGTATCTGTTGTAAGATGCACGGAGTATGACTTTACAAATCTAAATACTATTTAAGGTTTCTTCGCTCGAGTTTTGTCAATAAGGAATGTTTATTTAAGGTTTAAACTGGTAACGGTTTGTGGACATTGAGTATTGATGGGCCGGTGGGCGTAGATTATAGGCAAAGGTTCTATTTTCTATAGCTTTTGTTTACTAACTTGTGTCTACT
Organism: Polydrusus cervinus; assembly: GCA_935413205.1. Classification (NCBI taxonomy): domain Eukaryota; kingdom Metazoa; phylum Arthropoda; class Insecta; order Coleoptera; family Curculionidae; genus Polydrusus; species Polydrusus cervinus. The sequence goes on from OW284512.1 coordinate 2,325,001, forward strand.
TTAGGTCGGGCAACGGCCTGCCCAATTCCTTAGTTTCCGATAGTGTCAAAATCAAAATTTAATCCATTGTCACAACTTCACTCTTAAAAATAACATGGTATGAATTACTAAAATTTGATTCTGACAACCATTAATTTTCGTGAAATCGGACTCAACCTAAAAATTAATTTATACAACCAAAAAAAAATTGCCGTTATTGAACTGTGAATTAATTAATAACATGAACCAACCCAACCTACAAATTTTAGTTGTCACAACGAAATTTCATATACAGGTATCAATAACAGTTTTTACATCTAATATGGTACCCTTTTTTTTAAACCATATCTTTCAGTTTTTACAATATAATAATTAACCTTAAACTTTTAAAATATTTTATTTTGACGTTTGTATTACTTTCGATTATACCGCAAATTATAGCCAACTTTGGTATTTCAAATTATTTTTTAAATCAAATTATCTTAGTATTTGATGACAGCCTTTAAGTTCTGGCAGAATTATGTTAACTAGGCTAAGCAACCTGACCAAATATTCTTAAGGTTTTATATAGGAAAACAAAACCAAATGGTATTAAAACCGCAATTTACTTAACTTTCTTTTCAACAAAAGCTATGTTAATTTTATTTTAATAGTTATTTTGTTTAATTGTCCATTAGCTCTTAAGCACTATTCACTGTGGCGGCGCCAGGGGGTCAGGGTGGACGCCCATCCAAAATTAAGGGATTAGGTTCAGCGGCGGAATGTCGGGAAGGAGGGGGGTTTTCTTAAAAGAAAAGCGCCTCAGGAAAATAAAATTTGGTTCCATGCTCAGAGTGCGACAAAAAATCGATCAGACCAAGACCAGGCTATTTGTCAAAGAACAAATACAAGTGAATGGACTAAAGGCAAAACATTTTTGGTACAACCTTTATTTTTTATTGTTACAATATGCAATTATTCTTCGTTAAAAAGTCATAGATAGATTTGGAAATCCAGACCTTCTTGTATAGTCATTTAAATCAAAAAAAAAATTAATAACAAATTTGATCCTTATTTTGTGAATATTTTTTTACCGCCTAGGTAACTACACTTTTAAAACTTTTGGGAATGACTACCCTCATTACCCCCCCCCCCACTTGTATACGCGCCTGTGTCTTAAATTTTTTGAAAAGTTCGTTTGAGTTAATAAACCTAAGCAAAGGTTTAGAATTCCACAACATTATATTAATGCAAGTTAACGGACTGTCCCTGACCTAAGAATATAACAATAACAATGCACCCACATCAGCGCAGTTTAACCTTCTTATTGCAACATATCTAGGCAAGTAACCACTAAACATATTATCGCTATTTAAAATGTTATATGGAATATTCTTTATAATAAATAACCGGCCGGCTTTGTGGTCAGGTTTAAAAAAAATCGTTTTGTTAATAAAAAAGAATAGTAAAATTGTATGTCAGGCATATAATAATAATAATTAATGTGTAATTTCGTAATATTATATGTATAGAATTATCTTTTATAATTATAAAATAATCATACTTCTGAACAGGGTTGCAATAAATCACGAGTTTTTTGAAAAAAATCAATAAATCTGATTTTTTCGATTTGATTTTTATTAATTTATACTGATATTTTCCTTAAATATGCCAATAATAAACTTTAAAATCACTTATTTTTATTATTTTGTCTCTATCCGCCCAAAAATATTTGTTGTCTAGATTTAGAGCGTTTTCACACGGCACCATATATCGCGCGCGATAAATGGTCGCAATATTGTGTAAAAGCAATATTGCGACCATTTGTCGCGAGCGATATATGGTGCCGTGTGAAAACGCTCTTGTTAGACAATCTCCTCGGCGACATACAAACTAACTTGTATTGACATGAAAATTTTCGGCAGCGTAATTTATTAATATTTTTTTCGCTGAACTGATGACGATTAGTTATGTGTAAACACTTACATATCGTATCAAACACTCCGTTTTAAATAAACTATTTTTTTTGAATTTTCTGATGAGTTATTTGCTGGGGCGACTTGTTTTTACAGCAATCACGATTAAAATTGAATAAATCAGTTGATTTAAATCGTCGCAACCCTGCTTCTGAAACAATCATCTAAATTTACTTAATATAAAAGGAAAAATCGCTGTCAGTAGAAAAATATAATATAGATTAAAAATAAATCTCTGGTTCTCTTGTTGGGAAGGTAATTCTCATAGCTACACCTTTTACACTTGTCATTTGCCATAAAAAATATGATAAATAAATTATGTAGTAAAAATTCTAACAATACTTTACTAATTTATCTGTTTCAGCATTATAAGGTTAAAACAATTTAATATTAAAAATCGACATTCTCTTATTTTTAATAACGTATAGTTATATATCTTAATTGAGTCGACATAGCCAAAAGGGAAGTGTAAATCTTTTGAAACTTTGTCAGGAAATCTTATTCGATCAAGGATCAAGGCAACTTCCGCTCAAAAAGTAAAATTTTACTTCTCCGAACCTTGAAATGAAATTAATTAGATATTATCAGAAATAATGATTATAGAACACTGGTTTCAGTTCTAAAATAACGGTAATACACAGAATTTGCTTCTACGAAATTTCCATTTGGCTTTTGGTTTCGGAAAAAGCTTTCAGCGAATTTGTTTATTTTGAAAAATGTGACCTCTTCTATATTTTTTATTTTTTGGAACATTTCTGTCGCTCCGAATGCGCCAAAAATTTCGTATGTTAAATTACGGTGTTTTTTTAAACGAATTATACAGTGACCGGCAAAAAGTTGGACCCATATGGAAAACTTTTTTATTGGGTATTGATATTTTAAAAAACTTTTTATGCTAATAGCCTCTGCTTGATTGGTAACGTAAAACTTGTTTTGACGTTAATCACGTGACAACTCGTTTGTCTGGAAAATTGAAAAGTATATATTTTGTCGTGAAAATCTTATATTAGAGTACAAGATATTGAAAAAAGTTATTTGAAAAAAGTGTTAGGATTTTAATTTTATGCTGGCGTGTAAAGTTTAAAACAAAAGTTCAAAAAAAATTATATTTTTTTTTAATTTAGAAAAATATCAAATGTTACTTTCATACTTGACAAGCAAATCCACGCACACGCTGTACATATATACTTTTCGATTTTCCAGACAAACGAGTAGTCACGTGACTAATGTCTTAACAAGTTTTTAGGTTACCAATCATGCAGAGGCTATCAGCATAAAAAGTTTTTTTACAATTTCAATAATAAAAAAGTTTCCCATACGGGTCCAACTTTTGCCGGTCACTGTATAATAATTAAACAAAATATTAAATTTTTTTTCACCAATGGAAAGGTGGTATCTATGTGGGTGTAGGAAAGTTACTTTCATACGGAAAAAAAAATGAAAACAAAAAAAAACTCATTGTATTCAAAAAATTATTGAGAATTATTTTTTAAAAATAAAAATAACTCTCATTTTCTCCAATATCTGTCCAAATTTAAAAAGTTTTTAAAATTCCATTAATAAGCATGGGCAGGATTCGTTTGAAAAGAACGCAATGTTTTTAATTATACAGGATGATTCCTAAGTTGATCTTTTTTAGCTATATATAGAAGGCATTAAAATAAACAACATTTTCAAATACTTTTTTTCAAAAAACACAAAAATAAAATACTTACATCCTTTTATATATTATTATTAAAACTTGCCCGTTGAATAACATTAAGAAAACTTCTGGGTAAGCCCGCAAGGGAAAGCGTTCTGCATATAATCTCGAAGCAGCAGCCGCACTTTGACGACACTCACAATAAATTAGAACCTCATATCTACTAGTTCATTGTTTGCAAATTTTACCATTTTCACGTGTCACCAATTTAAAATTAACTTGCTGCAGAAAAACACATCACAGGTATTGACAAATAACTCACCACCGACCCGTAAATTGCATGACTAATAAGAGATAAGACAAACAACACAAAGTATAGCAGGCTACGTTTTGATGGCCAGGCCCGCACGCGATTCGAGAATCCGGTTTCAGGTATCAGCCAGTGCGGAGATTTTAGCGCCTGAAAAATCGATTAACGAGATTTTGTTGGTTGGCAAAATGTCACCAGTAGCCAGTTCTTGCCAACCAATAAAACCCCGCTAATCGAATTTTTAAACGTTATTTATCTCGGCATTCACTAACTCCTGAAACCTGAATTTCGGTTTGTTAGAAAGAACGACATTGGCCGCTAAATATAAAACAGGTTTTTATCAAATTTTTTGTGTATTGTTAGAGAAAATCGGGTTTGAAATATATGTTAGTGAGATTTTGGTGGCTGGCAAAAAATGGCCCACCTATTTTTGAAAAAAACACATTTTTATTGCACAAATATGCCAAGATAAATGTCAAGTTTTTACTCAAATTGTTAAAAAAGATATTCTGCCTGAGAAAAAAAATAATAAAATGAGTTTTGCAGTTTATTTTTATTACAATGCTTAAATGATCAAGAAACATAATTTTAAATGCATTTTTAATTGGACATTGCATAATAAGACAATTTTCTAGATTTATTGACTACTTATCCTTGAAAGGAGGTAAAAAAATTATTTAAAACACAAAAAGCTTATTTAAACGGTAATTTTAATAACATACATTCTACTTTTAACAATATAATTAAGCTTAGAACTTAAAGCTAAGTAAGAGCGGGTCACCCTGTATATAGTGTTATATTGGTGGTACAACTAGCGTATACAGTGAAACCTCTCATAACGGACACCTTTGATAAGCGGACATTTCTATTAAGCGAACCTTTTTTCCGCCGGGGATGATGACGGGTGAACTGAGTAGCTCGGAGTCATCACTGCCGGTCCCAAGCCCGGATAAAGGAGGAGGGTTAAGCGTAGGGTTAACAACCCTACCTTGGAAAAAGCGACCATGTTATAAAAACTAACGAGATGCCTCGGAATAGGACAGATATACGACGACGACCACGGCAAAGAAAACAGGACTTGAATATTGGAACCCTGAATGTGTTAAGCTGGTATAGACCTGCGGCAGCGATAAAAACAGTGGAGCAACTTGAAAAGTTTGGCATGGATATCACAGCTGTTCAGGAAATTAGGTGGACAGGTACCGGAAGCCAAAAAACCAGCAAATCGGTAGTATTCTACAGTGGTAGTCCCAATAATCAACATGAATTTGGAACAGGCTTTGTTGTACGGGAATGCGTGTTGAACTCTGTCATGGAATTTAAACCAGTAAGTGAACGAATCTGTTACATGAGGCTTAGAGGAAAACTCCACAATATTTCGGTGCTATCGGTCCATGCACCAACCGAAGAGAAGGATGATGTAACTAAGGATGCCTTTTATGACCAGTTGGAGACATTTCTGGTAGCTCTGCCTAAACAGGATGCGACGATTCTTATGGGAGATTTTAATGCCAAGATAGGAAGAGAAGAAGCATTTAAACCCAACATCGGTAGACACAGCCTACATGAACACTGCAATGATAACGGACTCAGACTAGTGGATTTCGCAACGTCAAATAATCTCCTCATTAAATCAACGATGTTTGATCATAAAAACATACATAAACAGACCTGGGTTTCTAATGACGGAATAACGAGAAATCAGATTGATCATGTGCTGATAAATGCAAGACGTGGAAGTAGTATTATCGACGTTAGGAGCCAGCGGGGTCTTGATGCGGACAGTGACCACTTTCTGGTTAGAGCTAAATTTAGAGAAAGAATTTCTAAACAAAAGAACAATAGGCTAGAACTATCTCCGAGGTGGAACACCGAGGCGTTTAAAGACACAAATAAGATAATTGAATATCAAACATCTCTGAAGAATGCACTGGAATCCGTGGCAAATCGAAATAATGCGGACGCAATGTGGGAAACAATGAAAAATGCAATCACTCATAGTGCCCGGATCACCGTAGGAACAGCAAAGAATGCTAGAAAGAAGAACTGGTTTGACGACGAATGTGAGATGATCCTGAAATTGAGGAGCCAGGTTCGACAACGAATGCTGCAAAATTCAAACGAGCAAAACACCCAGAAATACAGAGAGATCAGAAAAAAGGCAAAAAAGACAATAAAAACCAAGAAAAGGGCACACGAGGAAAATATTCTTGAAGAACTAGAGTCAAATAGAGTGAACAACAGAACTAGACATTTCTTCCAGGAGGTAAAGAATATAAAAAACGGCTTTAGACCCAGAGTTGGAACTGTCATAAAAAATGACGAAGGTAACCTCATTGCAAGTGAAGCAGAAGTGATAGAGACCTGGAGAAGATACTTTGATGAATTACTGAATGTACAGACAGAGGAAGTCGGGCGTGATTATACATATCTTACCGCCGACCCCTTAGTGGAAGAACCTACAATGGGAGAAGTATCACGAGCTATCCGCAAACTAAAAAACAACAAAGCCCCAGGAAACGACACTGTATCGGCAGAGTGTATAAAACATGGAGGAGAGACTTTGGAACTTGCTTTCTATCAACTCATCTGCCAAATATGGAAAGAAGAGCAAATACCAACCCCCTGGAAAGAAAGCGTTATAATACCCATACATAAGAAGGGCGATAAAATGTGCTGTGCAAACTATAGGGGTATATCCCTTATTAACACAGGGTATAAAGTATTCTCTATAATGCTATTAGAACGATTGACTGCGTGTGTAGAGTATCAAATAGGAGATTACCAGTGTGGTTTTAGAAAAAATCGATCAACAGTAGACCATATATTCACTATTAGACAGTTAATGGAGAAGTGTTGGGAATACAACAAAACATTGCACCAGCTTTTTATAGATTTTAAACAGGCCTATGATAGCATCCTAAGGGTGGAACTGTGGAATGCCATGGCAGAACTGGGCGTACCGAGAAAGTTAATTAGGCTCACAAAAGCGTGTGTGGAGGGATCTACAAGTGCAGTAAGACTTGAGGGAAGACTGTCAACCTTTTTCTCAATCAACAGTGGTCTGAAACAGGGAGATGCGTTATCCCCACTACTCTTTAACATCGCTTTGGAGAGCGCCGTGCGAAAGGCAAACATGGAAACGCTCCTATTTAGAAACCAGGGTCCTCGCATTGTGGTGGCATTCGCGGATGATATAGATATAGTGGGAAATACGACTATCAACGTCAAGGAGGAGTTCATCAAACTGGAAAAGGCTGCAAAAGAAGTTGGCCTACGAATAAACGAAGATAAAACAAAATACATGACTACAACAAGAACAGAACGACGAGACAGGATAGGACAGAACGTGACAATGGACAACTATAATTTTGAAAGGGTCCATCAGTTTAAATACTTGGGAGCTACGATCACCTCTGATAACAATGTAACACAAGAGAATACAAGGAGCCAATCGCTGCTGTTTCGCGCTACAAAAAATAATGAAATCGAAAAATGTAACCCGCCGCACAAAAATAACAATTTACCATACAGTTATAAGACCTATAATGACATATGCATGTGAAACATGGACGATGACGAAACAAAATGAGAACCGACTGAAAATAGCAGAACGAAGAATTCTTAGAAGGATATATGGACCAATCAAGGACAACACCACACAGCTATACAGAATTAGAACTAACAGGGAATTACAAGAACTATATAACCAACCAGATATAGTGAAAATAATAAAGTCAGAGAGATTGAGATGGGCCGGCCATGTTAAAAGACAAGATCAACGTGTCGTCAAGCTGGTATGGGAAGAGACCCCGGTAGGAAAGCGGCCGCTGGGAAGACCAAGGATGCGGTGGAAAGACAATATTGCGGCGGATTTACGAAGCCTAAATATCCAGCGACCAGAAGAACTTATGATGGACCGCAGCAAGTGGAGGCAAATTGTAAAGTCAGCGAGGACCCACCCTGGGTTGTAGGCTACAGAGAGAGAGAGAGAGAGAACCTTTTTTCATAGTTCGGAACTAGGTATATAAAATTCCATGAAAATCAACCTCTCTTGGGCGGACGTGGACAGGCTGTTTTAATATAAAGAGTGCGAAAACTCTACTTTAAGCGGACACACATTTTTTAAAAAGTATTTGAGAGACGAATAAGTACGGTGAAAAAACTCTCTGAAGACAGACCGGCAACCAATCGCGTAAATGTGGCAGTGCGAAAGGACTTTGCCGAATAATAATAATAATAATAATAATAAATCGACTTAGCATGAGTCAGCATGAGTCAGCTATTCTTACACTTAACCCTAGATAGACTTATCGCTAAAAACAAAAGGTGCAAAACCTAACTTACAAAGAGAAAAAAAAAATTAATAACTTAACACCTGCTCAAGTTTAGCTGAATCAACAATGAGTCAGCCATTGTAACACCAACCCCAATAAGACTAATTGATAAAAAGAAGAAAAAGGTATAATACCAAACTTAACCAAGAAAAAATTAATTATCTAACACATACTCACATTTAATCAAATAGCAATTAGCTATTCTTACACACTAGTGTAAATTACTCGCTAAGAAAGAGGTATATAACCTAACTTAGCATAAAGAAAAAAAAAATATGAAATGATTTAAAAACTTGCTCAAGTAAACTAGTTTATTTATTTATAATATGTTAATATAAAAAAAATATATACAAAACATTAGGAAAATTAAGATTGAGACGACAGTAACATGAATTTAACTTTTTTTTAAAAAGTAATAATGCTTATATTGTCTGAACAAAAGGGCAGATTATTATACATACTAACAGAACAGTATGAAAAGCTTTTCTGAAACATGGCAGTTCTGTGTCGAGGAATATGAAGTAAGGATCGGGATCTGACGTTAACAGAGTGACAGTCCAGCCCAGAGAACTACAAGTTCTCTGGTCCAGCCGCCTTGAGAATTTGGAAAGTAAATAAGATGGTTTCTTAATCAGTAAAATTCTATGTACAAAAGTAAGGAAGAGAAGTTTTGCACGGTTCTGCATATTGAGCCACTGTAGCTGAGATATGAAAGGAGAAACGTGGTCGAATTTGCGCAAGCCAAATATATATCTGCAGCAGGCATTTTGTACCTTTTGTATTCTTCTCTTATCGAAAGCATTCAGGTAGTTGTAGTAAACAACGGCGCCATAATTGAACAAAGACAGGACCAAAGTAATGAAAGTAGTGTGATTCCCCGAAAGCAATCCGCCGTTTATTTGTGAGTTGTAAGGTTAAAATCGTAAACAATGGCAGAACAACGTCGCGTTTTTTCAATACTACATCCTAAACTAAAACTAGTGTATTTTTGTTATGTTTAATAAATATTTATTTGTACATATACGTAGTAATAATTTTGCATTTACATATTACCTAATAACAAATTTCCCATGGGCGGACACCACTATTAGGCGGCCCATACATTTCGATATAGTTGAAAATGGAATGGATCTATTTTTATAAAAATATTAATGCTTAATATTCCAGTACTATTTTACTTATTCCATAAGTTACTAGATAAATTGTAAATAAAATAAGATTTAAAAAATTTGCTATATTGCTGAGAAAAGTTTAAAGTAAAAAAACAGTTTTTGCCAACCTCCAAAATACCGCTAACCGATGTTTTAAACGTGAATTTTTCTGAAACTACACAAACAATTTGGTAAAAATCTGTTTCATATTCTGGAGAAAAAATTCTTTCTAGCAAACCGAAAATCAGATATCAGGAGTTAGCAAATGCCAAGATATTAACGTTTAAAAATTCGAATAGCCGGGGTTTTGCTGAAACTGGCTATGTTAGCCGTCGGTTAAATTCTTATGGTTTGTATTTTCTTACAAAAGTTATGAAACGGCAACAAAAACTGTTAATTAATGTCTACGTAAAAAGTGTTATATATTTTTTACAATATTAACCTAAAAAAATATTTAAGTATATATAATTTAACTGGTTTAATTTTAATTTAAATTAAACTAAAATTAAAAATAAATTAATTTAAATAGTTAATTATTATTTATTGTAATAATTACCATAGATATACATAAATATGTATAATAATTATTATTAAATTCACACTTTTCTTTCAGGAAATGGGTAGTATCCCACAACTGTCAATTATAAAAGGACCCACTAGGCAACTGCAGGCTAATTTTTTACACAGACTCTTTGAAAATGTAGCCAATGGACCGTTTGGAAATAATACGGCTCTTATTTATAATGGTAAAGTCTTTCAAAGAAAAACATAAATATAAAATAAAATACAGATTTTCCTTTCATTTCGTCAGATCCATCCCTAGACGCGTTATGCCATATTATGGCTCATTAGTTAAAAACTTAAAACTACTTCAGCAGTATTTGGTGGAACACACCAGCAAGATGTTACACGGAGCGACATCTGTGTCATTGTTAGACACTCTTGAGCATACTAGCACCTCTAACAAACTTATAGAAATAAGCGAAAATGTTAAGAGGAAATCACCTGTAAAGATATTCGTCACAATTAAGTCAGATATATATAAATATAAGTTTAATTTAGTTGTATTATTTTATTTTTACGTGTAATACTTTCGCTATAAAAAAAATATGAAAGGAATCTCAATCTAAAAACTGAGCAGGAATATAATATTAGCACACCAGGACCCCTATTCTCCAAACGTGGGAACATTCATTTCCAGTGAATCTTATGCGAATTTCACACTTTCTGCTCTCGAAGCGAATGTTCCCACGTTTGGAGAATAGGGTCCTATAAATACAGGGTGATTCCTAAGTTGATACTTCTTTTTTAGCTGTGTAAAGAAGGCATTAAAATAAACCACATTTTCAAATGCCTTTTTTCAAAAACTCAAAAATAAGGTACTTACATTCATTCATTACACTATGGTTCTGCCTAACTTGCCCGTTAAATAACATTACGCAAACGCAGCGCTTTGAAGACATTCACTTTAAATTAGCCCCATATTTTTTAGTTCATTGTTTTCAAATTTTATTATATTTCACGTGTCACCAATTAAAAATTAACTTGCTTCAGAAAAACACAGATTTGCCAATAAAGAACTGACGGCCTACTCGTAAAATGCATGACTAACATACTAACAATACAAAAAAAGGACAAAAACAATATAAAGTAAAGGGCTACGTTTTGATTACTTAGATTTTTTACTTCTGTAACTCGGCTATTTTTGAGTTTTTTGAAAAAATGTATTTGAAAATGTTGTTTATTTTAATGCCTTCTATACACAGCTAAAAAAGAAGTATCAACTTAGGAATCACCATGTATATGCTTGATCTTTATTGAGTCCAAATATACCTTTCATAATGACGTACTGAGGCTGATCCAATTTTACTCTTAACTTTGAGGAATTCCCCTTTATAGCTTCTTCTCTTTAACTAAACTCTATTTTTTATAGAAAATGAAAAGGCACGGCATCATACATATGAACAAATTGATAAATTGACAAATAAATTGGCTAGAACCATACAGCAAACTATAGTAGAGAAAAATCTACCCAAAAATCAAGATGGAGACTATATTGTAGCTGTAAATATGCAGCCTAGTGATAGGTAAGTAAAAACCAGGTAGTAAACAACGTTTAAGAGTAATCTAGAAACCAGTGCACACGCGTGTTTCGGATCCCACGTAAAAAACTGTAAGTCCTGTCTGACTGACATTACATAAACGTTAAGGAAGAGGGATACATTAAGTCATAATTTTAAAAAATTCTAAATTTATAAGGTTATCAAATTTTTATTATTATTTTTAGCTTAGTGATAATCCTCTTATCCATATGGAAAGCTGGATGTGCCTATTTGCCATTGGATCATGCTTTTCCAGGACCTAGAATAGAACATATAATTCGTGAATCCAGACCTGTGATGGTTATTTTTGATAAAGGTAAATATAATAATATAAATTGTCTTCATAGAATTTATTACACTCGTATTTTGGGTCTAAGGTCCATATTACCCATCTCCTGGTAACTTCACAAGCCAGATCATTTCTATGGAAACAATAACTGTCTTCACAAGGGTTTCTTTGGAAATTATCTTTCTGGTTAAGTTACCAGGAGATGGATTCGGTTTAAAAGGGTTTTTAATTAGGCATATTCTTTTTTTCATCGGTGAGTCAACCGGTGTCACCGGTAGCCAAATCGCCTTCTTAAATTGCCTATTCTATTACCGGTTGGACATAAACCGTGTTTTTTTTTAAATTTATGTAGTAAAATATGTATTTTATTTATATATGTATTTTAATTTTCTCTATAAATTCAAAGAAAATCAAACAAAAAAAAATATATAACACAAAACCTCGTTTACTTATTCAGACACATTATTTTGTCATATCTGATGACACATCATTTCGTCATTTTAACCCAAGAACTGTCAGTTTAGAATGGTATTATATTTAGACCCCTTTGACATGTTACGTTGTATTGACACTATTTTTCAATAAAATTGTGGTGTTCACAAAATTATTACGCCACCACTGCTACATAAAACACTCTGTATTAAACCTCCTTTAAAAAAACAATAGATTAATGCTTGCCAATTATTTTCCATAAAAATCTCTCCAATACTGAACAATCCAACAACGATCGTTTATATTAACTTCCTACTAATTATTAAAATATTTTTTTCCAATAGTTACTGGTCACTACCGTAATATACCTAGTTAATGATAATAATAAGTACTACTAAGTACTAAGGCAAGGATACTAATTAATCATTAAACCGGGTACTTAAACTGATTTATTAATTGACCGTTTGAGATTGATAAAAAAAAGTTTATATCTATTGTTGTAACCTGAAGGATTTTTCTTAAATTCAAGGTGGAAGAGTTTAAAAGATAATTGCAAATAGCATTTTCAGTTATGTAAGTTAGTTGCCTCAGAGAATAAGATATGATGGAAAATGGCAAAAAAAAGTTAATATCCTATTATTAAGTAACAATAAATGTGGCTATTTCTTATATAACATAGAGGTATAATAATATATTATTTTAAATAAAGCAGTCTATACTCCAGGCCCAAAATAACTGTCAGTGACTCATCCCTTTCAGATCGAGAGCAGCGGGTTTTATGAAGTCAGAGGGAAAATGCCATGAAAATAAACAGTCAGAATTTCAAGAATACAATGGATTTGTTTGCTCCAACTTCGCACAACCCGCTATACTCTATATGAGAGAGATGAATCATTGACAATAATTTTGGACTTCTACAGTGATCTGGAAAAGGAGCTTTTTAAGATTAATCTGAATAAGAAAACGCTCAGATTCGCCGATTTTATTTTATTTTCTTGAAACTTTTAAGATTTCTAAAACATATACATACAGGGTGCATCAAGAACACTGGGCAGCTGTTAACTTTATTTTTTTAAATAAAACTGCCTGTATGTTATTGCATTTTTTGGAAAATTCTACGGACATTTCATGTATTCTATACCTAATTTTAACTATTTTTACTTTAAAACAAACCTAACTAGCTTATTGAATTTTTAATAACAATAATCCAAATGACACATTTACCCTGTAATTGCAAAAGTGTAATTTTTTAACTGTCAATGTTTTCCTTAGAATTTCAAAATGCCTTCCCATACAGGATGTCCTATTTAAAAAAATAAAGTCAACAGCCGCCCAGTGATCTTAAAGCACTCCGTATATGTTTCAGATATCTTTAAAGATTCAAGAAAATAAAATAGTGTTTGAGCGTTATTTATTTTTATATTTTTTTCTGGCTTTCTACATTAACAAAATGTAAAAGTAAATAGTGGGTCGTATTCCTTTTTTAAAGCCCTTTCCAACGAGCTATTGCAATACATACCTTTACATTTAAGAAACAAAAGTTGGGGGTGGTTTCTACCCCTAAAAGAGGGGTAAATTTCATGACGGAATAAAAAAAGTGTACCAAACTAAAAAAAAAGCACCCGTATTTTCTCCGCAAATAAAGAGGCTTTCTAATACTGAATTTATTCCAGTTAAAAATGCCACCCTGTATTATAGTTCTTCGAGATGTGTTCTATTAATGTTTTCAAAACTTGTTCTGCCTGATGTGAACTTAGACCATTACCAATATTATTTTCATAGAACGATTTTGCGCCTCCACAGATTAGTTTTATAAATCGGCAGTGTATGGCAGTAACCGTAAGACCTCATGACCGTGCACTTACAAAATTACATAATTTTTAATTTTTAAATAGTTTTTGTTTTTATTAAATGTTCAGCTTTTAATAATAAATTAGTTGTCAATTTAGAATTTCCTGAACTATCCATTGAAAAATGACGCTTCAAGATACATTTAGCTGTTTATTTATTTTATAGCATAGCTGCAGATAACGATGTACTTAATACGTACAGATAGTAGTACTGCATTTTTTTTTCAGAATCAGAATATTACTTGGACACATTTAAAATATCCATTAATGATTTATACCAACACAGTGCTCATCAACAGGATAATTCCTTAAAGGAAAATGAAAGGGTGCGACACGTTCGGGACGACTTGGCAATTGTTTTGTACACTTCGGGAAGCACTGGAGTTCCCAAAGGTATTTTACTTATTTTTACTTTAGATTTACGTTTAAAAATATTTGGTATTAACAACTTAACATTGACCAAAAAAATTAGAAACAAATTTGTAATTTTGATATATTTTTGAATAGGAAGTTGTGGGTTTGTCAGGTACCACTAATTAATGATTTAAATCATTCATGCTCATGATGCAATATTTTAACATTTTTAATAATAATTTAGGTAAAAACAAGTTTATCTAAAGGCTAACCACATCAAATTGTTTAATATTACTTTTTATACAGTTTTATAAACAAATATAGTATGACGCTCTTCTCAAGGTAAACAATTATAATTTTTGGGTAAATTTAAACAAGTTTTCTTTTTCAGCACTTTTTACTCGGCGTAAAAGGTCTAATGATGACTATAACAACGACTCCTGCTGTAGGAGTTGTTGACAAAACACGATATGCAATAATATGGGCAGTAGGTACTACTGCAATGATATTGAAATAACTTAAATTATCTTTTAGGTGTAAGATTACCTCATAAAGTGATCCTTAACCGTCTTCAATGGCAATTTAAACGGTTCCCCTACAGCAAAACAGAAAGAATATGCGTCTTCAAGACTGCGTTAACGTTTGTAGACAGTATAAGTGAAATTTGGGGTCCCCTAATCAATGGGTTGGCCATCTTGGTAGTTCCCAAGGCTTTGACACAGGACCCTGAAAAATTGGTTAATTTATTAGATGAATATCAGGTATGCTTGTTTTGTTTTATTTTGCATACAGTTTTTTTGACGATGAACATTTTTCTGGACCAAAGAGAAAAACTTTTTAACCTATACCGGATGTTTTTGTATTTTTTTAAAACGTACTACCCTTAATATTTCAGCCCTTCTATAAAATATGAAAATCTGCAGAAGTATGTCAACTTCATTTCCAAGGGGACATTTTCTCAAGCTAGTTTGCAATTAAATTATATCAACCCTCTAGCGGGGTTAAAAACAATCCCTAAAATCCTAAATGAAAAGGGACGGTGCTAAGTGAAAGATCATTTAAAAGATTATTCAATTGCTTTTTTAATAGTACTTCATACTTGACCTTGATTTGCCTTTTCAGTTGTTATTGAAACATCAAATAAAAATCGTAACCGAGTTTTTACAGGGTGAGGATAATAAAACCTAATTTATTTTTAATGAATTAAAATAACATGTTAAAGTGTCTTAGATTTATACACTATACAGGGTGGGGATTTTAATTGGAAGGCTTTTTTTTATGATAAAACACCTGCACTGTAGGAAAAATCCTTTAAGGCGCTTTGGGAGCGGTTCGAGTACGAAAAAAGCGATTAACGTTGGTCTTGAAACGTTGAAGATTGTATTCATTGGGAAACACGACCTCAGGAAGATTATTCCACAAAGATGACGTTCTCCAGATGAAAGAATTCTTGAACAATGAAGTTCGAGGAGTACTAAGCTGAACAACATATGGATGAGCGGCAGTGGTTCGCCGTGTATTTCTGTTTTGCATTGCTCTAGGTGGAATCAAGTGGGCAATGTCAGTCGAACACCTGCCATGGAAATATCTGTAAAAGAGAGCCAAATCACCAACCTGTCTTCGATGCTCCAGGCTATCGAGGGTCTTGGTCAGCTCGGGGTCGCCGAACAGACGAACGGTTCTCCTTTGAATAAAATCCAGTAGCCGAAGGGTGTGCTTGGGTGCAGAGCTCCAGACATGAGAGCAATATTCTAATGATGGTCGAATCTGGGCTTTGTAGAGTGTCAAAAGTTGATGAGGTGTGTACAACCTTTTGGTGCGGAAAAGTACACCAAGTTTCTGTGCAGCTGCCTTGGCAATTGCGGCAACGTGATCATGCCAAAACATATTACCTCCCAGATTGACCCCCAGCAAATTAATGGACGGTGCCAGGGGAATTGCGTGTCCTGCCATGACTATATCCGGTTCTGCAATGTTAACCTTTTTGGAGAAGACTGCTGCCTGGGTGCCTGCTGCTTATTTATAGGCGGCTCTGGAAATAAGGATTTCTCTAAAATCCAAAAATACGTCCTCAAAGATTTTTTTATGGGACTCCAAACCTTTTTTTTTCAAATTAGAGTATACCACTTTTGACACCTTTTTGGAAAGGTTATCGAAAAAGGAATTTGTCCATATATTTTATTTTACATCTGTCAAACCATGTGTCAAAAATTAATAAAAACTAATTTAAGGAACAAATACATTAACAATAACTTAAAACTGTAATGTAACTTTTTGGCATAGCAATTGTTAAAAATGCGCCCTCTGAATCTGTTAACACAGACCAAACTGATGGTAGAACTCTTCCCTTACTTTGTCCAAAACCTCTGGAGTGATTAAACCTATTTCTGTTAAATTCTTGCCTTCAACTCTTTCAGATTTATAGGTCTGGTGAAATAAATCGCCTCATTAATAAAAATGTAAGAATCTAATATCCGAAGATTTGGGCGGCCATTATATAAATCCTCGCCGTCCTATCCACGTCTTTGGAAATGTAGTATTTAAGAATTATCTTACATTTATTGCAGTAGTTCTTAGTACCAGAACTTTAAAGAACATTTCCTTATTCTGAAACTCTAGACCAAAGGATATTTTTCCAGCAGGATGGAGCCTTTCCTTACTTTGCAAGAAATGTAAGAGAATTATTAAATGTTACATTTCCAAATAGGTGGATAGGACTGCGAGGATTTATAGAGTGGCCGCCCAAATCTCCGGATATTTCACGCTTAGATTTTTATTTGTGAGGCGATTTAAAAAGGAAAAGTTGAAGCGAAGAATTTGGGAGAAATACGTTTTATCATACTAGGAGGTTTGGAAAGAGTAAGGGAAGAGTTCTATCATCAGTTTGTTCTGTGCTAACAGATTCATGGGGCACATTTTCAACAATTGGTATGCTAAAAAGTGACATTTTAGTTTTAAAGTTATTGTTAATGTAATTATTCGTTAAAAATTAGTTTTTATTACATTTTTGACGCATGGTTTGACAGATGCAAAAAAAATATATGGACAAATTTCTTTAACCATAAGCTTGTCAAAAATATGCCACAAGTATCCTCTAATTTGAAAAAAAAGTTGGTTAGGGCTGCGCCTCCTCCTTGGGGTACCAATTTTTTTTATATGACAAAAGCCAGACCCATAGAAATCTTTGAGGACGTATTTTTGGAATTTAGAGAAATCTTATTTCTGGAGTCGCTGGAAGCAGCGTCCCATTTAAAATCCCCACCCTGTATAGTGTATACATTAAAGACACTTTAACATATTATTTTAATTCATTAAAAAGAAATTAGGTTTTATAACAATACAATTCACACCATGTATATGAAGTGGCAATTTTCTTGACAAACTTTTACTTATATACTTCTATACCATGTTTTTTCATCAAACCTTTACAAATACGATTATACCACCGACGTGTTTAATAATTCATCACTTGCCATAGACAAACTTTAAAAAAATAATAAATGATGTATTAAAACTCCTTTTAAACTTTCCGCATTTTATTGACAACCTCTTAAATGAAAAACTTTTTTAATTTTTCAGATAGAGCGGCTTGTTCTGGTCCCGTCGTTGTTGAGAAGTCTTCTGGTTTATTTGCGCTTACAAGTAAGTTTGGAAAATAATCGCTTTTAAATTTGGATTATTTTTTTTATATTCAATATTATTTTTTACAGAACAACAAAAAAGCTTTAAAATCTCTAAAAACGTGGGTATGTTCCGGTGAAACGTTAGCAGTCTCCTTAGCCGAAGAGTTTTTCGACTATTTTCAACAAAATGACCACAAACTTTGCAATTTTTATGGTAGTACTGAAATTATGGGGGATGTAACTTATCATGTAATAGAAGGTCCATGTCAGTTGAAGCACCAACAAAAAGTTCCTATTGGTAAGTTAATATTTTAGCTTTTATTGTAAAAATGTATAAAGTTATTCCTGCTAATAACAATAGAAGGATTTAGGAGGAAGAGGAATATGTCAATTACATTTTTTCTTTGTGGTGTGTAATTTATGCATCTGAGATAAAAACAAATTAAAACCCGGACCAATATTACCAGCCTTACCCTATCCCTATACACGGGGCGTAAATGTCGGCTTTATTTCTTTGATCATCCTTTCGAATTATCTACACAATAATTATAAACTAGTAATATCGGTTATTAATCTTATAACAAAACGCAAAATCACCCTTCACACCTTTATTCTATTAATAATAATGAAAATTAAATGAATTCACCTTGTCCCAATTTTTTTTCTTGTAATGGTCAAATATACATACATTTACCATGCTTGGGTGCATAGATAAATATTATAGGTACCCTTGATAATCTGTACCATTAACCATTTAATATGTTAGGAGGTGTGCTTACAAAAGAATTATTAAATCTAGGGTAGCACGGGGTATAGTAAGCCAATCGGAAATTTTTATTAAGAACAACTGACCAATATTTTTAAATTAATCTCCAAGATTACCACCACCATGCGAAATTATATCTATATTAAATTAGACTGAGAATATTACGTTCTCACGGCCCGGATCAGGGCCATGTTTGATAAGAGCGAGGTCTAGTGATGCATTCGTCATTTCGTCAATATTTCGTTACTTTTTCCTTTTATCCAAAAATCGGCCAAATACTTATATTTGAAACATAATTACCTATAACTTAAAGTTAAACAAGTTTGAAATTATAAAGTAATAAAAGTAGAAAAAGAAAAATGGACAAATTCACAAATTTTCGTCTTTTGCTTTTATTAATTCATTAATCAAAATTTCTTTTGTTCAAAACTTTGGGTAACTGCTACTCAAGGACGGGTATTTGGCCCCTTTTTGAATAAAGCGAGAAAGATTAGAAATATTGATCAAAAAATAAAATGGCGAATGCATCACTAGAATTTACTTTGAATTTTTAAAAACTGTTTTAATTTGTACAGATATTGGAAAGTGTCGGAAAGGTATTTTTTCTACTACCATCTACAAAAATGAGAAAAAAGCATGTTTAACTTGGCTCGAAAGCGCCGAATACGTGTTTGAAAAACAAATATTTCAACACTAGTGTGGAAATACAAGGCACACTATTGAATTTAAACATATGGTGCCAATTTGGCAGACCACCCCTATTTATAAATATCTCCTCGTTTGGAAAGTACCAATTTCAATACTCGTTATGTATATACTATTTTGTGTTTAACTTATTTATCATGTATCTGTCGAGTGATTCAGATTATAGTGTGAAAATACGCCATCGGAAATTATAAAAAATCTTAATAATATACTGGAAAATCAATTACTTACCAGAAAAAACTACTCGCGCTAAAGAAAGTGTCATATATTAAACAACAAATCTTTATTGGTATCGATAGCTTAGAGAGCCCACAGATCGCAAGGTCGCAGGTTCAAATCCCATCAGGAGTATTTGACTTTTTTTTTAAAAACATTAAATAATTTATAGAATGATTTTGAATTAAAATCTTCCTTGTTGGGTGGATTTTTTAAATTTATGTTAAATGCATGTTTCCTTGATTAAATTTAAAATTTTCCATTCTGGTTAATCTAGAAGTCAATCCAGGATTAGTTCTTCCTATGATATATAAAATATGGAAAAATGAAAAAGTTATACTACAAATAAAGGAAAGCCTATTGACAAACTATGACACCAGATATAAAGTGGAACATAATCTTAAGTATGCCAATTTCAGCACTAATGTTGATATTTTACACTAGTTTTTTCACAAATCAAAGGCTTTTTTAATAATTTTTTGTGGTCGTAGGAAAAATATAGTATGTATGTACATTACTCGTGTGAGAGTGATTATTCTAAAATTTGGAGAATTTCCGCACTCGGCTGACGCCTCGTGCTAAATATCTCCTCGTTTGGAAGGTATCAATTTCAATACTTGTTATGTAATATACTATTTTGTATAAACAAAATAATTTTCAATATTTTCAATAATTATTTTTGGGGTTTTCATTGGCATAAACCTATTTCATCTATTTTTCTTGAATAAAAATAACTTTGCCACATCCACATAGATAACACCTTTCTACTGGTGAAAAAAAAACTCAATAATTTCCTTAGAGTTTCTTGTAATTCGGAACAAAAAGAACCTCAATTTTGCACTTTTACTTAAGGACTTACAGTTGTTGTTTTTAGAATATATTTTCAATGCAACGTAAAAGTTAAGAGTTTACTTTTTCATCCGCAGGTTTACCTTTAGATAACACGATGATTTATCTATTGGATAAGGACTTCAGGCCTGTCAAAGTAGGAGAAGTTGGAGAACTGTTTATTGCTGGGCTAAATTTGGCAGCAGGTTATGTTAACGGTAAGCAAAGATAATTTTTCTGCAATCAGACAAAAAAACGATTATAAGTCTTAATTTGAGGACATAAAATGTCACTGTTAGATGTCTACCAAAAAAAAAATATATTTTTTTTTAATTCTCCTTTTTTTCATCGGATCCTAGCCTTACTCATGATAAGGCGAAACGCATCTAAGGATAAATCTGACGATATAAAAAAACTCTTCTTGTAATAAAAATATTTACACATTTTGATATATTCATGTCATGTCGAACGTTCTCTGTATCTAATTTTATATTTTCTCAGGTCGTGATCCTGATAAATTCATTGACAACCCTCTAGCAATTGATCCTACTTTTTCAAAACTCTTTCGTACTGGGGACTTTGCAAGAATAGAGAAAGGAACTTTACTTTACGAAGGAAGAACTGATTCACAAGTGAAAATAAGAGGTCACAGAGTTGACTTATCCGAAGTAGATAAAGCCGTTAATTCGATTGAAGGGGTAAGTGGAATAAGGAGTACCAAACCGAGTTCTTGCTGGTCTTAAAAGAGCTGGAGAATTTTTTGTTTACTTATATTTTTCACTTTTTTTTAGGTTGATAAAGGTGTTGTTCTTTGCTACAAACCAGGAGAAATAAGTCAAGCCCTGCTAGCATTTGTAAGAACCAAAAATTTACTTAGTGAACACCAAATAGAAATAATGTTGAGAGACAAGCTCACAAACTATATGATCCCTCAAGTTATTTTAGTAGAGAAAATCCCTCTGCTTGTAAATGGAAAAATTGATAGACAGGCTTTGTTAAAAATGTATGAAAACACTAATAATAATGGTAAGAGGATGATTAAAATCGATAATTTCTTTCAAACGAATAATTAATACAAACGTTTTGCACCAATATATTTCCATTTTTAATCTTTGTATTTAAAATTTATTTTTTTTAGATGACTCTTCTCCAGAAGTTGAAATAAGCTATGAGGGAGTTTCATCTCATCAACTCAATGCAGCCAAAGATCTTTTTGAAACCATAGCGGGAATTTTGGGACGGTCTGCCAGAAATGTCGTGTCTGTCAACGCGAACTTCTATGAAATCGGTGGAAATTCGCTAAATTCTATTTTTGCTATTTCCAGATTAACGGAAAAGGGCTATCACATAGGTAAGTTTATGGATGGAAATTTTTGTTCGTCTCGCCGACAACTCACTGTTTATAAAAAACATTTTATCGTATCACCAGTGGCGCTTCGTTGACCCAGTTACGAAAAAATGAGTACATGAGGTAAAGTCAAAAATGCAAGACTTACTAACAGTGGGGCAACCACAAAATATGTTCAGGGGGGAGCTAAGTAGATTACCCATGACCTTTTTTTCTGAAAAGAGGGACAGTCGGAACTACATGTATTTCATGATATTAAAATTAGTCAGGAAGGCGGAAAAGCGCAGCACGCGAAAAATCTACGGGGCCACGCTCAAAGTTCCTTAAAAATTCCCCAACTATAAGATTATGACACTGCTTCAATAAAAAAGTAGAAAAAAAGCTATTTTTCTGTTTTTGAATTAAAATGTTTACCTTAATATTAGTCTTTCAAAATAAATAAAGGAGATACATTTAAAATGTCCTGGTAGGAGATGGGCCGAGTTGTCAAACTGAACGTTTTATGCGCCGCATCATTCTATACGTTAGTGCTTTGCCGATTGTCATCAAACAATTGCGGATCAACCAGCAATATTTTAGCCGCAAAGAGTGTCGAGTATAAGCGATGCGAAAGTTGGTGATCTTTTGGTAATCATGAAGCGCATAATCTGTATATGACGGTGGTCCTAAAAAAACATAAAACCCATTAGGGAAGACTTTTTGGCAACGGCGTAGTATTTTAGCGTGAAATAATATTTCCAATTGGTTTCATTCATGAACTCGTTTCTTTGAATTTGAGATATTGTGGGATTGTTGTGATAAAAGAATGTCGTTGTCGTTAGTTGCTCAGTCGGTGTTGTTCATAATATTGTTATTATTTTCAAAAATATCCTCAATAATAAATGGTTTTTTAAATTAACGATGTTCTTTTTTAAGGTATTGGAGATTTTATATCAGCTATAGACTTTGGTGAGGTATTACAAAGAATGACTGAGGATACTAAAATTACCAAGCAACCTCCTACTTACACTTCAGAGTTGTTGAGACCAGAACACAAACTTGCTGTTCTAGAGTAAGTATATCAAAACGTATATAAGCATGACTTTTGTCCACTGAATAGAAGTTAAAATATTTTAAATAAAGCCCTCTATTTTGTCGCTGCTTAACCAAGTTACAAAAAATATCAAAATTCTTTATTTACTGACTTTGCAGTAGATGCAAGAAATATTCTAGTTTCAATTTACTATAACCCTTTTTTAGTATGATTACAACAAGTTTCTACCGGAAAGCTGAGCTAGAACAATGGATCATTTCCGATCTGTCTGAAGCTTCCTACGTAGAACTTATAGACGCCCTGTGGGAACCACTCGTCGAAAAAAACTTGAGCTTCATAGCTAAGAAGGAAACTGGAAAGATTTGTGGAGTTGCCATGAATTTTGATGCAAGGGATGAACCGGAGGTGGAAATTAAATCAAGGCTGAATGCGATCTATGAATTGTTGGAGCATATCGAAGGACCAATAAGGTAGGGAATTATATTTTATAATATCGTCATCGCCTCAAGATGCTTTATGTACGTGCATATAATTTCTCACAATAGGATAAATTTGAGCCAGATGTTTCTTTTTACTTTTTTCTACAATCTTAAATTATTCCTAAGATGTTGTTTTCTGAATCATCCTATTACCTCCATCATCTTATTTCTCGTAGAAGCTGAATATTTTTAAATAAATACTGATACAAAATTATTAGACAAATATCAATATAATTAATCAACAGTAAAACTGAGGAATGGTAAAGCTGTACTCCATATTGCACACATACTAAGCGAATACCTGGACAAGGAGGACTGCGAAGATTGGAGTTAGCCCGCATGTAGCCCGGATCGTATCCCCATAGAAAATTTCTGGGATGAACTCAAAAAAGCTGTTTCTGCAAGATCTACGGTTCTCACTGATTGGCAGAGGAATATCAGGCTATTCCCACGAAAACTAAAAGCCGTCATTGTTGCGAAGGTGGACATATTATACTATATTAAAGTTTTTGTTTTTATTAGTAGTTGTTTAAAATTGAGCAGTTCTTACGAGAAAAGAGATGATTCCAAAAATAAAATGTTATAAAAAAGATCAATTTTTAAATATCCAGATTTACCCCAATTATTGTTCATTAATTCTTATTTTTATTTCATTTTTAAAATTATGAATTAAACTTAATAATTGTATATTTAAAAGGGACAACCAACTACCACCAGGTAAAGGCAAGATTTTGCACTCATTCATGATGGGAACGCATTCTTCCTTGACTCCGCGTGAAAATGTTTCAGTATTTCAGTTTATGGAAGAAGAAGTATTAAAACTGGCCAAAACCAGAGAATTTGCAGGGGTATTTACTACGAATACAAGTCCATTGACTCAGGTAAGTGTAAAAATTATAAAGTTGAATAAAAAAGGTATCATATAATTTTCATAATTTTTTTTTATTGAGGTTAAACACATTGGCTCAACACTTCGTTTTTTTGGTTCATCCCGATACTTAGCTTTTTCAGAGAAGACAAATTTAAAAGAAATTTCGATGCAGTTTGCCTTTCTCGATTTTTTGTTCAATGGACATTTTTAAAACATAATTTTTAAATTAAAAATGTGAGTTTTAGTATGCTGTAACTTAGCCTCCGACAAATATCTAGACGGCAATGGCTGTAATGGCTATTGCTCTCATCATAACAGTAATAACATGTTTATACCATACCAAACGAAAGTTTTAATATTAAAGTCGTTTTTAGGTTATATATCCCTTAGCGCCATCTATTGCTGGTCCCAAACCAAAAACCTAAAAAAATAATTAGTTTAAAACATATTTTCATTATAAATGCTGTAAAAAATAAATAAATCTAATTATTGAAACCCATCAGTTTCAATCGTTTTATTCGTTGCCTTGACAACTGAGCCCCAAGCTAATTGATATTTAGATATGTTTGAATAATTGGGGAAATGTTAATTTTAAAATAAAAACGAGGTGCTTTGGTGTTAGTTCGGCTGTTAGTAGTAAAACATCTTTATACAGAGTGTTCCTTAATGACGTGCTAATGTTTTAGGGTGTGATTTCTCAAGTCATTTTATGAAGAAAAGTTCATATAAACATATATCCTAAATGGCTTAAATTTTTTGCTACAGGGTGTTGAATTATTTTTTTAATGCGTTTTTTGTAATATCTCCGAAAGTACTTTAGATAATATTTTCAATTTTGGCATGTGTTAATAGGACATAAAACCACAAGTTTTAGTTATAGAAGTTATATTTTTGTCCCACCAGTGGCGTCCCTGCAAACATTTCCTCTGATATTTTTTAGAAAAAAAGTGGTACGCCACTGACATTTTACCATGTGGATATTGTTTCTGATTAGCCTGGTCAATTCTGCATCAAAATGGCCTCTTGCGTTTTTCTCCTCAGGCACACCGTTCTTAATTAAAATAATTAAATTAGCTCTACTATTTATTATTATTAACATTGATAATACGAAATTTTGTTTTATAAAAATTGTTGGAAATGACAACCTTCATTTAATAGGCATGCTTCCGCCCGTCTAATTAAATTTAATTATTTTAGTTACGAACGGTGTACCTGAGAAGAAAAATGCAAGATACCATTTTTATGCAGAATTGACCAGGCTAATCAGAAATAATATCCACATGGTAAAATGTCAGTGGCGTACCACTTTTTTTCTAAAATATATGGAAATGTTTGCAGGGACGCCACTGGTGGGACAAAAAAATAACTTTTATAACTAAAACATGTGGTTTTATGTCCTATTAACACAGGCCAAAATTGAAAATATTATCTAAAGTACTTTCGGAGATATTACAAAAAACTCATTAAAAAAAAGAATAATTCAAAACCCTGTAGCAAAAAATTTAAGCTGTTTAGGACATATGTTTATATGAGCTTTTCTTCATAAAATGACTTTAGGAATCACACCCTAAAATATTAGCACATCATTAAGGAACACCCTGTATACCTCGGTTGAGAAAGGCCATTATTGACGTCGCACATTATATATAAAAGTGCTCGGTCAATAATGGCTCACTTCTCACCCTAGGTATATAATATACTATTTTAAGACCTATTTTATAAAATTATTTTTTTTAGCAATTGGGGACGGATGTCTTCAAATATCAAGTTATGATGGATTACAAAATCAACCAGTTCATCGCAAGTGATGGAACCAAACCATTTGGATTAGCTCCCGATACGGAAAGGGCCATTGTACACTGGAAACCAATAGAATGAGACGGTTTAAAATAATGACTATTTGTGACGCATAATGCAATTTATGTTCCTATATTTATAATATTTTTATACGAGAGAATTATTACACTGTTTGAATTGAATCTTTATAAAATAGGGTTATCAATTGTCTTATATTAAGAAGGATATCCTGGATTTGGTGTCTTTAGTTCTAGGTCATTCCAAAAGGTCCGTGAAGACGGATATTATTCTTTTTTCGGCACTTTTAGTGTTTTTAAGAAAAAACTTTTAATCCAACTCTGTTATACTTAGACCGAACTGAGACAAATGATTAGATTTTTTTCAAAGTTAAGAATCAAGTTTTTTTATAATTAAATGTTGATCCTAAAGGGCTGGATTTAACTGAATTAACTTGGATGATTTTAAGAGACATTCTTTATATGAAAAAAGGTAAAGGCCCGCAATCACTTTATTTTTAAGCTGCAGGGTTTTGAAATTAAAAAAGAATTTTGGATGAGCCCACATCCCATTATAATTTTTTGTCCCTGACTTGTATTTGAAAAACGCATATACAGGGTGTGTCAGTAAGGTGTCTGTCTTAGATAGCACCTAAACTATCAAAGATAGGGAAAAAAGTGTAATACAAAAGTTAAAGGGTTTTTTAAGATACATATTCTAAAAATATTTTCTAATCTACAGGGTGGTCCTAAAGAGTGGTACTGAATAATTTAAAAGAAAATTAAATGGAACACCCAGTATAATTTTCTAGAATATGATTCAATATAATAAGGACTTTGCAACCCTATTAAAATTTTTGAAGTGAAATGCAACGTTGTCAAGTAATTAATTTTTTCCCGAAATTTTAGTAATTTTAAGGGTATCGTTAAAAAATTATAGCAACCTGTGGATTAACCCCAGACAAGTATAATTTACGTTGTAAGTACTTTAAGGTACGATATATTGATCTATAATAATGTTTTTTAAATCTCTTATACAGAGCGTTCATTACAAGTTGGACAACTCGATAGTTTTAAAAATGCTTTATTTCAATTTTTTTAAATGGGACCCCCCTAATTTTTTTAGGCAAAATAATTTACCTTTCAAAAACCTGTCTTTTTTGTTAAACATGTCATATATCTAAATATCATAGTTTTTGAAATATTTTAGGACTTGTCTTAAATCAGGGTAAAAAAGGAAAGTTCTAATTAAACTATTTAGTCAAGATTGCTTTAGAACAAAAAATAAATACTTTTCTTTGTCACAGCTGTCATTGCCAAATTATGTCGCCAACATTTTGTACTTTAATACTGTTTAAAGTTTAGTTTCCCGAACTAACTTTATCGAAATAGAAAAATATGAGTTATGATAAAGTTAGTTCAGGAAACTAAAATTTAAATAGTAATAAGGCACAAAATGTTGGCGAAATAATTTTGCAGTGACAGCTGTGACAAAGAAAATTATTTATTTTTTGTTCCAAAGCAATCTTGACTAAATAGTTTAATTAGAACTTTCCTTTTTTACCCTGATTTAAGACAAATCCTAAAATATTTCAAAAACTATGATATTTAGATATATGACATGTTTAACAAAAAAGACAGGTTTTTGAAAGGTAAATTCTTTTGCCTAAAAAAATTAGGGGGGTCCCATTTAAAAAAATTGAAATAAAGCATTTTTAAAACTATCGAGTTTTCCAACTAATAATGAACGCTCTGTATAAGAGATTTAAAAAACATTATTATAGATCAATATATCGTACCTTAAAGTA
The DNA here is from genome assembly GCA_935413205.1 of Polydrusus cervinus. Lineage (NCBI taxonomy): Eukaryota > Metazoa > Arthropoda > Insecta > Coleoptera > Curculionidae > Polydrusus > Polydrusus cervinus. The sequence goes on from OW284512.1 coordinate 2,352,872, forward strand.
CTTACAACGTAAATTATACTTGTCTGGGGTTAATCCACAGGTTGCTATAATTTTTTAACGATACCCTTAAAATTACTAAAATTTCGGGAAAAAATTAATTACTTGACAACGTTGCATTTCACTTCAAAAATTTTAATAGGGTTGCAAAGTCCTTCTTCCATTGAATCATATTCTAGAAAATTATATTGGGTGTCTCATTTAATTTTCTTTTTTATTATTCAGTACCACTTTTTGGGACCACCCTGTAGATTGGAAAATATTTTTAGATTATGCATCCTAAAAAACCCTTTAACTTTTGTATTACACTTTTTTCCCTATCTTTGATAGTTTAGGTGCTATCTAAGACAGACAGCTTACTGACACACCCTGTATATACAATTTTTATTTTATTTTTAAGATAATTTTAAGTTTTCCACGTGAATATCTTAAAGGTGCTCTTTATACTAATTTTAGGGCTGTATTATTTTATTCTGTAGTTTTGTGTTCGTATATGGAATAAAAAGAGCTTCTTTGTATTTATTATTAATTTTAGAAATATTTATTTTAGAAAACTTTTTATTAATATTAACTCAAAGCGTATAAAAGTCATGGGAAAAAATAAATTCCATTAATTCTTATAGAATAACTTGTAATATAGCGTGTACAAGTAATGTAATACTCCAATAAAGCTGTATATACTTTGGAACGTGACTTTCTCTTTCTTTTCGATTCTTTATTGTGGTTTGTGGTACAGGATTTTATTTTCTTATAAGTCAGACAAAAATAGTATAGAGCCATAATACAAACTTATCAAGGTATATGATTTAAAGATTTATGTCTAGCTACTTACTCTTCATATATAAAAAATTTCTAGCAGTTAAAGTAAAAAAACTTCATAATCATGGCACATTATACGATAGCTCATAACGTAATCCAATCTATCTACATAAATTTTAAAAAGAGTAAATCCACTAAAGTAAAGTGAATATCTCGACTAGATGCATGCAGTTAGGAAATATGTTAAGTCAATTTTTATTATCAAAGAATTTATCAATCTCAATATCAGGCGCAGCTCGTGAGTTTCTTTACAGGGGGGGGGCAAATTTTGTAATAACCTATCAAGAAAAATAAGTTTAGTGCATTGTTTTGCCACTGTTGCGAAGGAATAGTAGTTTTTCTACTCTCACATGGAAATTTGCTGTTTCCTTTACACTAAATTGATTGGAAAAGTGGTCTATTTCGGTTAACTGAACGGATATGATTTCTTATCCATTCTAGTTAAGATATGAAACTCACCAATCACAGTGGTCAATTACAAAGAAACCAAATTTACCCGTTGTCCAATTCATGAGTAGTTTTCTGACACTTGACAGAAGTGCAATGGCGGCGCCAGGATTTTTAGGATGGGAGGGCACAAATGGGCTCGGTGATTCTTGAGTGGGCACTACCCAAAATAAAAGTGACTTCTAAAAAAAAAAGGTCGCGCCGCCTTCCGACGTTCTAGAACGCTATAGGCGGCGACAAACAAAACCTCCCTCTTGTTCTAAGTGATGGATAAAAAAAAAAAGGTCATCGTTTTCTTCAAAATACCATACAACCACTCATCCAAACTTTTATAGTCAAGTCCCTTACAAAACCGGATCCATCAATTTTGGGGGGGCACCAGGGTGGACACTCATGTTTCTAGGGTGAACCGGTGCCTACCCGCCCCCCCCCCCAGGCGCCGCCGCTGCTGCAGAAGTGAGGTTAAGATTATACTTAAAAAATATGCAAATCTATCAAATAAAATATGTTCTATTTTAATTAAATTAAAACATTTATCCCAGAGTCTATGCATACACAATTTTTTCCTAAAGACAGCACGAAATGGTGCGTCATTTCTAGACAATTACTACAAGATTCAATGCATTAAATGTACTATATATACCTACAAAATAAACGTTTTTTACCAACCTTGGTTGGCTCTTTGCCATGCAAATAGTTGTCCACCGCGATATTTTCTGATATATTTTGAACGGGGATTCAACCCCAATCGACCTTAAAACTTTTATTATACGTAACAGATAACTGGTAAATCCTCCTTCAATGGTGGAACATGAAGATGACTACATAAAATCAGATAAAACAGACGAAATTATAAGATTTCTAGAAAAAAATTAATGTCATTTTTTACTAAAGGTTTTAAGGTTATGCTATTTTTATAGTATTACCACTTCTTTTTTTATTTTTTTATGTTAAAAAACTTTACAAATCGATTAATATGTTACAGTGTAATTTAGTCCATAGATTTCAAAAGGAAATGAATATTTCTTTAATTGTTTTTTAATTATCTCACGGCCAATCAAAAAGACAAGTTATAATGCCAAATGTAAATCATTTTTTAAAATTATTATTATAAAGTTCGAGTGGTAGAAAAAAAATACTGTACAACTCAAGCGGATTGTCCATATTGCGGTCGGAAGTTTTTATTTTTACTTCCACGTGCGATATGGTTATCATATCCACTCTTGTTGTACCTATATAACTAATATTGTACAACAAAAGTGGATATGATGTATATATCTTACAAGGCAGTAAATTGAGTGCGATATAAACAATCCACTCGAGTTGAACAGTATATTTTTCTATGACCAAACTTATTAATTTTAATAAATTTTTAAAAGGTTGTAGGCTGCCGGGCTTGAACTCACCACCAATGGATCCAAAGTTCGCCGTTTCAGATTGTTGACAAGTCGAATCAGACGTTGACATTTATATTGGCATCTTCATGCAAAAAGCTTGCTTCTTGTGTATATTTCATAAATAGTTTTTTTTCGAGGGCCCGTGTGTGCGCCGGATGCACTTAGACCAGGTTTGGCCCATTATGTTCACCCCGTTTGGTTGTTACGTCCACTCCGTGATCCCAGTTCTTGGCACTAGCTTGTGTAGGTCAACTGAGGAGAGGGTAAGGATGTTCTCTGGTTCCAGTTTTGGTTTGCCCGAGTATTTGTTACCTCCTCCGATCTAGTGACTCGCAATAGCAAACTATGTGCTGTACAGTTTCCCTGACTCAAGATCTCCATTGTACGGTTGCATTCTGTGCCGATGGTTCTTGATAGCCATGTGTCCAGTCAGAATTCCTGTAATGGTTCTCGGATGGTTCCTGTTCATTTGAAGCAGCTATTTCATTAGTGTTGGGTCTGGATCCCCAATGAAGCTTTTGCTATGGTGTTCCCTGTCTGTTGCTTCACCCCTGATCCATCGATTTATGGCATCTCGGACTGTTAAAATATGAAAACCGAACGTGATAAAACTTGATGTTAAGTGTTAGTACCATCCCGATCTCCAGGGGGTTGTTAAAATGCACCTTCCTTTCAGTTTTCTTATTCAACAATTATCTCTAAGTGTTTAATAAATCATTGTTATTATGGTTATTATAAAACGTGGATTTTTTAAACTGCATACAAAATTTAATATAGTTAAAACCGCAACTTTATTACGCCATTCCCCTTGTTTTATAAAACTTCTTTTTCCTTACTTTTATTTATTTCCCCTTGATTCTTGAATACATTTTCCACGCTTTCAAATTTAGAATTTACGATCCTGTATAAATAGCAGATTAATACATGTCACTGACAACAAATCGTCTGTGAGATAGACATCTTCGCGTCGACAAGTCTCCTAGAATCCAGAGATATAATTTTAGACGAAAATAAAATAATTGGTAGTTTGTAGGAAAATATTTAAATTAAGTCTTCCTTAAATAACTTATTCCCTAAATAATTTGGTTTCTCTAAATAAATCTTAATGATGATGCAGGTCTTGTATTTTTTACGCATTTTAAAATGTTTTTCAACTACACAGGGAGAAATTATATGTGTGAAATTAAAGGGTAGTAAGATCTAAGCACAGAAGAACAATACATTTGACATGATTGTAAGAAAAGAAAATGAAAGGCACCCACGATATACCTACAATGGCAGTGGCGTAGCCAGAAAATATGCTCGGGGGGGACGTAAGAGAGAAATTTTTTTCTCTGGGGCGAAGAACAGTCGGAACTACATGTATTTCATTATATAGTGAATAAGGCGAAAATGCGCCGCAGACGAAAAATTTTCGAGGCTATGCCCAAAGTTCGTTTAAAATTCACCTAACTACTATCAAATTTCGAAAATTAAATTATTACCTCTCCCCCCTCTGCACGGTTGGATTAAATTTGTTTTTGTAAATGTTTTTTTTACTTTTTTTTTGATATTCCTAGCTGGCTCTTTATTTAAAAAAAAAACATTTTTTATATTCGTGAAAAATAAGAATATTGGTGTCAATCCAAGATTTTTACATAAGACGTATGTATGACTCTAACCAGCGTTTTTCGGGCTTGTTTTTTTTATGATTAAAAATAAAGGAAGTATTGCTCACCACGCCAAAATTGATGATTTTTCAGAAATCATGTATTTTAGAAGCGTAGATCTAAGAACTAAGAGCAGTTTTTGGTACAAATGCTTAGGTTTTGAAATACTCAAGACAAGTATATAATAGAAAAATATTATTCTTTTTACTTGATTTCCTTTAAAATTGCATCATAAATCAATAACTAAAACAATATGCGTCCGAAACCTTAATCTCTATATAAAACAGGACTTTTAGAAGGAAAAACTAAACGTTTCCTACACGACCTTTGTAATCTAAGCCAAGAATACATTATTTAAAAATTTAAATTAAGAGTCCAACTGTGAGACAAAAAATTAGTGTCTGTTTAAAGGTTGAAGACAATGACGTTTCTTGAACGGCAGTAGAGTTTTGGACATGCATTGTCTTTATTTGTTTAGAATCACTACGTTTTAACTGGTAAACATCTACAGTCATCAGTGGTATTCACCTGAAGACGACTGGAGATGCTTACCAGTTGAAACGTAGTGATTCTAAACAAATAAAGACAATGCAAGTCCAAAACTCTACTGCCGTTCACGAAAAACTAGGTTGCAGTTAGACTTTTAGACCCGCCGTAGGCTTGGTTGCATAACCATTTGACGCGACTACCAGTTCTAACCTGACATAAAGAGAGGGCAAACTTTCGCACTATTTTTGTAATTGGGACCTTCTAAAAAAAGTAGAGATGAATTAAGGCAGTATATTAAAAATTATGAAATAAAAAAAAATTACCAATTTTTCGTATATCGAAAAAACTGCTAGATTTTGTTCATATTTTTATATCTGGTAATACTAAGGTGAGGAAATATTGGTACAAATTAATACAGAGTATATGGCCTGGTATTATATTTATCAATTATTACAAAATTAGAGAAATGTGTCAGATGTGGATGGACAAGGGAGAACTTTTATGTGAATACAGTGTCTACAACATCTAGCCAAAAAAATCTTTTCCAACAACGGACTAATTCAATATAATGAACTGCCCAATGATATTAAGATCTCTCAATCAATAAAGAACTTTCGAAAAAAATGTATATACTATTGCAAAAATAATATTGGGATACAATGGATTTGATGTGGCGATTTGTTTATTTTTGTTTGATTATTTTTTTTTGTTATCCAAATTATAATGTGTAAGAATAATATTTATGTATATTATGTTAGCGTTGCTATTAAATAAACATTATTATATTATTATTATAAAAAATTAAAATTCACCTAAAAACGTAATGAACTTTTTAAATTTTTATCCATAAGCGGTGCCATAGGCCCTTTAGGGTAATATTTTCATAAATACTTTTTCTTTCTGTGTAATCTCATCCTTAATTATTTAGTTCCCACTAACAAATACATTAGTTAACTCATCATGTGATGATCCAACGATTAACTCTCCAGTGTATAATTCCCGATTAAATAAACATAGTCTGATTGATTGATTATTGATATAGAGTCAACATCAATCTAGTGAGCTACGAGTGTTTTGTATTCCGAATCCCATTTTCTTGATCGGTATTAATGTGCGAAAGGATGTTGAATTATTTACCAGCCGTTTTATATTCAAATTTCTTTATTTAGGAAGGCATGAGCGATCTGGTTATAGTTATTGTGCCAAATTGAAGAATTATGTAAAAGAGTTTTATTTATTGTTAGGGTGTTTTCTTATTTATTGTTTTCCATCTGGATGAATTAGTTGTTACCTCAGTGGCCCGTGCCATAGTCTTCTTTAAAGAAGGCTATGCCTGTGCTCTTCTTTGAGAAACCTAAAAAAAACCTTTCTTTAATGGCATACGACCAATATTTCTAACTTATTCTTCAAAGTTACAGCTTCATGCGAAATTGTATCTATACAGGGTCCTGCGCCTCACCTCCCGTCTTCTGTAGCTCACTTATTAATTAAGTTAGGATTTTGATATTTTGCAGACTTTACCTGTATCCTAGGGCGCATTTCAGGAAAATATTTTTGTTTATACAGGGTGTTCCAAAAAAGTGTGACGTCATAGGGATATTTTTTTTAGATTACATGCCATATATTTTCTTACGGCTGGCCATTTGGTTTCAACCAAAGCCATAAAACAAACACACACACACACATATTTTCTTACTTATTTGGATGCATCAGTAGTTGCCTACATACCCCTAAAATTTTAATTAAATCGGTTCAGTATTATAGACGAAAAAAATAAAAACTAAAAAAAATCAGTTTTGCACCACTGGTTTTAAAAATTAATAAAAAATAAAAATAATGCCTCGTTATTAAAATTCTACAAAGGTACTTAATAAATAAGGTCCTAAAGTCTCGTTAACCAAGTTTGATTAATACGAATTGTACAGGGTGTCCAAAATTTAGTGTCAAACTTTGCAAACTTTAAAGCAATTTATTTTTCTTATTGCAAATTGGAACCCCTCTATATTATTATGTCATTCGATGCAGAATTACAATTCAAACATTTGTTCTAATTACAACCCTATCGCAATTTCTAACGCATTAAGACTTATTTGCAGAAAACTCGTTTTATCAACCTTTCCACCAGTCATTATTATATAATAAATATCAAAGGTGGCTTTGAAAAACAATTTATTGGTATTAAAGTTTATTAAAGTGACAAAGCCCATTTTGACTTTAGTTATTTTATAGTTTCAAATATTATTAGATTAGTATTAATTCACTGGTCAACAAAATTTAGGATTTTTTTTGTCCCACGAGCTGAAGTGGGTGTACTTAGTAGTACTTTTTAAACATATTTCATATATGTTTTCAGAATTTTTCCATCACGCAGGGTTTTAAAGTGACAAAGCAATGAATTTTTGTGAACGTATATATTATAATATGGGTATAAGTTATGAAAAAATAAAGTACAAAGTGATATATTTACTTAGAAAATGTGGTCATATATGACTTTCGACTGTACTTTGCATCAGAAACATCTCTCTTCAGCGTCCAGCAATAGTCTGCCAACATAGCGGGGCTCCATTTGCCTTGGTATCTCTTCTCCATGTCCAGAATGTCCTGGTGAAATCGCTCGCCATGTTCGTCACTTACTGCTCCAAGGTTTTTCGGAAAAAAGTCCAAGTGTGAATGAAGAAAGTGTATTTTTAGACTCATGTTGCAACCCATGGCTTTATATGAGACCAATAAATTGTTAACATTCTCTACGTAATTTTCGTATTTACGATTTCCCAAGAAGCCGTTGCAAATGTCCTTGAAAGAAAACCATGCTGCTTTTTCAACTTCATTCAGAGCCTCACTAAAGTTTTCATCTCGAAGTAGCTCTCTGATCTGAGGTCCCACAAAAATACCTTCCTTTATCTTGGCATCACTGATTTTAGGGAAGTTACTTCTCACATATGCAAACGCACTGTTAGTTTTATCCATACCTTTAACAAAATTCTTCATTAACCCAAGCTTAATGTGCAAAGGTGGTAAATAAATTTTTTGGGGATCAACAAGTGGGATACCACTGACATTCTTATTTCCTGGTGTCAGGGAAGTTCGTTTAGGCCACTCTTTCTTTTCATAGTGATTTTTCCTATCTCGACTGTCCCATTCGCATAGGAAACAACAATACTTTGTGTAACCGAGTTGCATGCCGAGCAAAAGTGAAACAACTTTCAAATCGCCACAAATATTCCACTTAAAGTCTATATATTTAATTTTTTCCAAAAGAAGCTTCATGTTGTCATATGATTCTTTCATGTTGCCTGCATGAGCCAAAGGAACAGAGGGGAACTTATTTCCATTGTGGAGTAGTACCGCTTTCAAGCTTGATTTGGAAGAGTCAATGAACAAACGCCACTCATTTGTATCATAGTCATGCCCAAGTGCCTTCATAACAGAGCATACATCATTACAAAATACAAGCCCGTCTTCCATAGAGAAGAATTCTTCAAACTCTGCATGGCGCTTACGATAAAAAGCAACTTTTGTGCCACTCTGTAGAAGATTCCAGTCTTTTAATCTAGAACCTAGAAGTTCGGCTTGCTTCTTAGACAAGTTTAAATCGCGGACAAGGTCGTTAAGTTCTTTTTGACTTAGAAGATGCGGCGCACAAGAAGACGAATCTGGTGTAAATGTTGGATCCAGATCAATATTTTCGGCTGAAAAACTTTCGTTGTTTACTTCGTCATCGGCAGTTTCATCGTCGCTCGGTGTCATATTTTGTGGGGGGTCAGGCACAGGTAATTCCGGACTGTGCGGCACTGGTCTCAGTGTAGATGGAATATGAGGATATTTAACAGTATGTTTGGATTTAGAAGTTATACCACTGATATTTGTAAGACAAAAATAGCAATCGGTAATATGGTCTGATGGTTCCCTCCAAATCATGGGAATAGCAAAAGGCATATGTCGTTTACCTTTTGCCCACGCTGTAAGAAGTCTGACACACGTAACACAGCAAATATGGGGAGCCCAGCTTTTGTCTTGATCGCCGACTTTACACTTGAAATACTGTTCATAGCATTTATTAACGAGAGGCGTGAAAGACCGTTTTTGAGATTTAAATGTCAATTCACCGCAGATGTAGCAAAAAGAGTTCGGGTGGTTTACACAATTTCTTGGCATTTTTACAGGTGAGTTACACTACAATAGCTTAAAATGCACCACAGCACATTCTTCAAAACGTTAAAAAAGTCTGCGTATATGTTCATTCACCGATCTCTAGCCGATAACTAAAACAACAATAAATGTTATGTAGGACTCGGAACTGCTTGCAGGTCTCAACAAGCCAAGACATGTTCCGCGTGACACACAGAGCACACTTTGTTATTTCTAGTCACAACAAGTTATTGTTACAATACACAAATAATAAAATAGCAATGCCTGACACAAGTTTTTTGTTAGATGACTCTTATAGTACAGACCTATGCGTGCATTTTATAGGTAAATAATCACATATACTGGAACATAAAAACTAAGGGTGATGGAGAAATTCTGAAAACATGATTGATTTCAGCATGCAAAATTATATTGAAATCAGACATTTTTGCGTTTGGGACAAAAATCTTGTTAACCAGTGATTATTTAAGCTAAATTATTTTTTGTCATGGAATACAACCAAGAAAAGCTCGTAGATATGATTTTTATATTAGGAGCATGCTAAAAGAATTTTTATTTGACCTTTTAGTAAACTTTAATATCAATAAATTGTTTTTAAAAGCCACCTTTGATATTTATTATATAAGTAATAATGACTGGTGGAATAGTTGAAAAAATGAGTTTTCTGCAAATAAGTCTAAATGCATTAGAAATTGCGATAGGGTTGCAATTAGAATAAATGTTTGAATTTTAATTCTGCATCGAATGACATAATAATATACAGGGGTTCCAATTTGAAATAAGAAAAATAAATTGCTTTAAAGTTTGCAAAGTTTGACACTTAACTTTGGACACCCTGTACAATTCGTATTAATAAAACTTGGTTAATGAAACTGTGAGACCTTATTTATTAAGAACCTTTGCATAATTTTATTAACGAGACATTATTTTTAATTTTTATTAATTTTTAAAACCAGTGGTGCAAAACTGATTTTTTTTAGTTTTTATTTTTATTTGCCTATAATACTGAACCAATTTCATTAAAATTTTAGGGGTATGTAGGCAACTACAAGATGCATCCAAATAAGTAAGAAAATATATGGCATGTAATCTAAAAAAACATATCCTTATGACGTCACACTTTTTTAAAACACCCTGTATAAACAAAAATATTTTCCTGAAATGCGCCCTAGGATACAGGTAAAGCCTGCAAAACGTCATAATCCTAACTTAATTAATACGTGAGCTACAGAAGACGGGAGGTGAGGCGCAGGACCCTGTATATACAGAGTCCTGCAATGTGCGTCAGGGTTCTATAGCTCTTATACGAATCAAGTTTTTTCATTCATATGCAGACCTATTTAACGGACACTAAATTCCACTATTTTATTACAGGAAAATATTTTTTCATATACAGGGTGGCCCAAAAAAGTGTGATAACAAAAAGTTTTATTTTTTTAAATGAAACGCCTTGTATTTTATTGCATATTTAGGTTCGTATTAGAGGCCTTTATCATTGTCCAAAATTTTATTTATTTTTCTTTGCTAGTTTAACAGCCGATTGCATAAAGAAATATAGTTCTCGATTAGCTTAACCGCGTATTAAAAAGACAAAGTTTAATCAGAGGCCCGCAAGGCCAACTTCGTATTTGTGCGAAATAACCTTATATTATAGAAAAACCTGCATCTAACAGCGGCAATCTTTTACAAAATCTAAGGCAATTTTGCGCAGTAGGCCTGGTCAGTCTCTGATTAAATTTTGTCTTTTTAATACGCGGTTAAGCTAACCGAGAATTATTTTTCTTGATGAAGAGACGTAAACAGATCTTTTCAAGAACGTGTGAACATTTATTATAGCTTAGTCTAGTCGCCTATGTATAATTTTAATAAAAAAAACTTTATATTTTAACATAATTTATGAAATTTGCAATTTTTTCGAAAATGGTCTTAAAAAAAGACTATATTATGTTGGATATGTCCTGGCTATTTGGGACGCCCTGTATAATTTTGTGAATCTTTCTACAGTTGTGTGTTGAGTCTCACGGCGTGCGGCATAAGGTTGCCAAAAACATTTTTTTTACAATGAATTTCGTGACCCGATTGAGCTCCTGGGCCCTAGGTGGCCGCCTAGTCCGCTTAATTGTACAACCGGCGCTGATTCCATACCTGATTTAGTTTTCCAACGAATCAAATTCATTTTGTTTAAGAAAATTAACAAGTTTTTCAATATATTGTTACCAGTGGAGTATTACTAAAACAAAAGAGATTTCAATTATCGCAGCATGTGGTTTTTCCATGAAGGACTGCCAGCAGGACAACAGTAACCCGACTCTAAATCACTGCAGGACATTTCTCTTTCATTCCAGCAAGGCTTTTATTTTATAAGTTATTTATGAAGCAAAGCCATCAAAAAGGTTTTACAAGCAGAATATAAAACTATTTTGTGTTATTTTTTCTCTTTGGTCCTGTGGCACTTATTTTCAACTGACCCGTGTATACTAATAATTATTGATCTAACCATTATCTATTTGTAACTTGACAATGACGTCAATAAATTGAAACTGAAGCAGTAAAATAAAGCTAAGAATGTGTCGTTCGCTTCTAACTTAGGTTAAAGCTGGTTGGTAAATTAGGATTGTGCTGTTCTCAAATGCACTTTCTATGGCGGTTCTCGGCGTTTGATACAGAATTGCAGAAATTCTTAGGTCGATTCTACAATTCCCAGAAGTAGTTGATGCGTTAGTAGCTGAATAAAACGAAGAGCAAAAAAATAGTTAATTTTTAAAGCCTTTCTGGTTTATATACAGTGGCGTGTAGTTCAAAAACGAGAGAAGCGCTGATTCCTTTGCTTTCATAGGATTACATTTATATTAACCTTTTCATTTGTAATTATTTCTAATCTTATTCAAACCCTGTCCTGAATGTCAAGCAAATCATATGACGAATACATCGACACCTTTGGAACCTATCGTTTCTATCGGTGCTACCAGCTCTCATCTTGGCTTCCTCATCTTAGCATTGTATTTGTTCTATTTGCTTGTATCCCCGGCGCTGCGCGACTGTGATTTTATGGATTTTGTATTGTGACTTTTACTGGTAAAGAAAGCGCAGTTCCCAATAGCGTTTTTTGAACTTTAAACGGCTCGGCGTTTTGCTTTAAACAGAACTAAAGAAACTGCGTGTTTGTTAACTTAAATTTGATACATAATTATGTATTTTGTTTTAGGTTTTAGACCATTTAGATCTTTTTATGAAGAATATAACTTTTTCTTGAAATTTAGAAATATTAGCTATTAGAGACACTAGACAAACGGTATGAATAAGGACCAAACATTTTTGTTGTGTGTGTTATATTTTTTTTAATGAAAAGTTATATTCATGATTAACCCATTCTTTTCTTTTCAATTATTATTAAGAGCCTTCCATACCAGCGTGAAACGCGGCATCGTTTCCTGGCTTGGCATATTGAAAATTTAATATACAAATGTTACCAAAGGGTTAACATGAAGTTCTAGTTTGGCGGATATCTTATTTAAAAAAAAAATAGAAAATGTATTTTAAAGTTTTAAATATATAGGTACAAATTATATTACCCGCCATGCAGAACATAAAAATAAAAATATTTTGGGGCTGTTTATGTTAGTTTCTTATTTTTCATTAAAATTACAAACGATGCCCGGATATTATCTTAAAAATCTTTACTGACGCCGCGCCCCTTAATTCTCGTAAAATTAGTTTTTATAATATTTTGTATATTAAAAAGAACATTTTATTGACATCGCCGGACACAGGTGCAATATGCGCGATGTGGTAGGTGTTCTTGATGACTCATCGACTACTACTGTTTGCTCTTAAGAGGGAGGTCTAGTGATGCATTCGCCATTTTATTTTTTGATCAATATTTCTTATCTAAACTGCTGGACAATTGCTTTCGAGCAAGAAAAATTTCGCCTAAATTTAACAGTTAATATTTTCTGAACCAGATATGATATCGACCTACGGTTTTGAATGGTTGACAGATTCATCCCTTGACAAACATCTGTCAATGTTGGATTTTCTTTAACTGTCAGAAAATTTTATAAACAGGGTGTTAAAGAAGACTATGATTTTTGCTCCAATTTTAATGGCGTGTAACTTTCACAATAATATTTTTAAATTTTATTACTCTACGTCAATTGAATCACTGGTTCATAGCAAAGAAAGTAGTTTGTTACATTTTTGATATCTGCTATATTTTAGGAAACACCGATTTTTTTGGAAAACCTTGCTTTATTTTAACTTATTGGTAGCTAGATCTCACTGTGCGTTGTATCGTGCAAACTTTGCGAGTGATTCTTATACGTTATGAAAGGCTTGATGATGTTCAGTAACAATAGTTGTACCTAAATGTTTTGATGTACAGTGGCGTACTTATAAACACCTATATGTCTATGGTTTATAAGTATAGTGTTAGAAATCAATAAATAAATTTTTTCCAAAAATTAAATTAAATATCTTTGTTAAAATTTTGTAAACGCACTGTATAATATACCTGTAGTGCGATATGAAAAACTAAAAAATAAGAAAAAAATGACCTAATCTAGGGGCGAGTACTTTCCAATATAAAACAATCGTGAAAAATTGTGAGATACTTATAAACCATAGACATATAGGTGTTTATAAGTACGCCACTGTACATCATAACATTTACGTACAACTATTGTTACTGAACATAATTAAGCCTTTCATAACGTATAAGAATCACTCGCAAAGTTTGCACGAAACAACGCACAGTGAGATCTAGCTAACAATAAGTTAAAATAAAGCAAGGTTTTCCAAAAAAATCGGTATTTCTTAAAATATAGCAGATATCAAAAATTACTTAGGACTGGAACCCCAGTGAGCGTTAATTTCAGCATAGCTGAATTAATCAATAAATTAAAACTTAAAAACTTTTTTAAACAAAAAACTTTTTAAAAAATCGAAAAAACTGGAGAATCGGAGATATTTTATTAGACCTTATTAGGCACGAGGTCGAAAAGGAAAAACTTCCTTTTCGACCTTAAGTTTTAATTTATTGGTTAATTTAGCTATGCTGAAATTAACGCTCACTGGGGTTCCAGTCCTTTCGGGCTTGTTCCCCAAAATTTAATTTTTTAATCCTCTTTTTTCTACTATGAACTAAGATTTTACATCAGTTCTATGCCTTCTACGCTTCTAATTTTTTAAAAATAAAAGTTTTCCCATAAATCAAAGAGGGCTTAATAAATAATTTTTTCTTTCCCAAGATGAAAGTTCTTGACCTGTGAATCCCCTTTTTTACTTTTATAAATTTTTCTCTTCGCCCAAACGGGCCTCTTCTTAATCACTGTTACCTGTTGCCCATGGTCAGTGTTAAGACTTAAATACATCAAATTTTTTCTAATCATTATCCCTTTTCTCAATTTTTGATTTTCCATGGCTCGATGAGAGCTCCATCGAGGTTCACTACCACTCACCATTTAGGTTTGTTCCTCTTATGAATATTTTCTCTTTTCTTTTTATTTCCTGATGATGGGTGTTACTACACCCGAAACATGTAGAATATCTACCACCTTCTAATTTTATTTCCAATAAACCAGTGGAGAAAGACTTTATGTTTTTTTATTTATTTCTATAAATTAACTCCACTTTAAGACTGGACTACTTCTTCAAAATTATTGTAAAAGTTACACGCCATTAAAATTGGAGCAAAAATCATCGTCTTCTTTAACACCCTGTATATAAAATTTTCTGACAGCTAAAGAAAATCCAACATTGACAATTGTTTCTCAATGGATGAATCTGTCAACCATTCAAAACCGTAGGTCGATATTATATCTGGTTCAGAAAATATTAACTGTTACATTTAGGCGAAATTTTTCTTGCTCGAAAGCAATTGTCCAGCAGTTTATTTCGGTTTATTCAAAAAGGGGTCAAATACCCGTCCTTAAGTAGCAATTACCTACAGTTTTGAACTAAAGAAATTTTGATTAATGAATTAATAAAAGCAAATAACGAAAATTTGTAAAATTTGTCTATTTTTCTTTTGCTGCTTTTACTACCGTATAAATTCAGACTTGTGTAACTTTAAATTGTAGGGAATTATGCTTCAAATGTCTGTATTTGGCCAATTTTTAAATAAAAGGAAAAAGTAACGAAATATTGATCAAAAAACGAAATGGCGAATGCGTCCCTAGACCTCACTCTTAAGTTCAAAAATAAACATTGTCACATAATTATTATTCTACGCTTTAGTCATTTGTAAATACAACTATAAAATATTCAAATTTTATGGCAAAGTTCAATTAGGCCTGATGTCAAGTCGCAAATAACTAAAATTCCAAATAAATAGAGCAGGATTAATGTGCCAATAAAAATTTATCAAAACCGAAACGTTTTAGAAAATTGGTTTTATTTTTGGTCGCGCTCGCGAAAGGTCACGGTCGGGAGATTTTCGGTGATAAAAATATCCTGCAGGAATGATCATAAATGAGACGAAAGTTTGTCACACGGGCGTCCTAGATTTTTGCTTTTTTTTACCTATACAGCAAGTCCAAAAATAGTGTCAGTTATTCATCGCTTTTCTGTAGAGTGCAGCGGGTTAGACGAAGTTAGAGGAAACAATTCCAATGTATTTTTGACAATCTTATAGAGCACACTATTTTTATGGAATGTTCTACGTGACAGTAATTTTGGTGGAGGGGAGGGGGAAGGGGGGGGGTAGCACGAGGTCTAGCAGTCTCAAATATATAGATAATGATTACACCTAACATGTAAAAAATCTTCTAAATCTTGCCACTTTTTTAGTAATCTATATTAACTTTAAAACTAAGCAGAATACAGCACAGCGTTTATAAAGGAATAGTACTATTGTACAACAAGAGTGGATATGTTGTCTATATCATACGAGAAAGTAAATTGAGCACGACGCCGTAGGCGGAGTGCTTAAACTGTCGTGTGCACACTCGAGTTGAACAGTATATTTTTTCTACGACGAAAATTACAATTCTTATGCTAAAAAATGTAAAAAAAAAGTTTCCAGGTTGCCGGGCTCGAACTCACGATCATTGGATATATAGTAAAACGCTCTCCTGTTTCGACTATCGAAGCGCTTAGTTAATTATCGTAAAACCAACTGAATAATGATGCTACATGAAATTAATTTTCTATGCACATTCAGCAGGTTGCATTATTGATAAATCTATTATAAATGCGTACCTATAGATTTTGTTATATTGATCAAATTAATAATATATTGTACCATATACATTTAAATTATATAATTTAGTGTCTTGAAAAAGAAGGCGGAGCCTCAGTAAAAATAATATACTGTGATTGGTCGGTATTTTTAAGAACAACAATGGCTTCTCTGTAATTGACTACTGTGATTGGTCAGTTTCATAACCTAACTTGTTATGAAATTTTGCCGCACGGTTAACTGGAATAGCCTACTTTACTCGCCACTTAAGTGTAAATTTAAGAAAACAGCAAATTTTCATGTGGGAGTAGAAAATAGTATATTACGTATTAAGTGTGGTAAAAATGATATTACGCACGAATGGAAAAATTGCGAAGGAGCCGCGTAGCGGCGAGTGCGGTAATCACATGAGTGCGTAATCACTTTACATTGTACATTTACATTGTTGCTTGTTGTAAAGTTTACAACAAGCAATACGTACTATACTTTTTCCACGACACTTACTAATAAATTAAAGATCGGTTTGTAATTTAAAAAGTATCGATTTGATCTTTAAATTTCAGATAATGGTAATTTCACTGTCAAATATTCAAAACGCAAGATAGATAAATGTCACGATTTGAGTTGTTCAAGTCTAACTTGATTGTTATACTAGGCATCATAAAGCACAGTTATGTGTTTTTATTCTTTACGCATCGTTGTGCGTAAAGAATGTTTACTAATATAGGAGTAGAAAAAATAATATTGTAAAATGGTCGAAGAGAATAAGGCTAATCGCCTTGACCAGAACTCAGGATCCAGTAAACAAACTGTCATCCTTCCAGGTGTCGAATAAATCACCGGCATCACCGGGCTAAGGAGTCTGGAGACCAATTTTGATATTGAACATCGTACGCGTCACATTGCCAAGCAAAGTCACAGATGAGTCGCCCAAGAACGGCGTAAACGTCCGATCGGCAACCACGACACATGGACAATCCAGCATAGTAGTCAACAGGATGAGGGATCCCAACCAACCAAGATTGGGACCGAAACCATAGGGCACACCTTATAAGTGGCACATTGAAGCTTTGGCGGTTTTCGCTATTCAGCTTTCTATGGTCAATAGGCTTTGAATACCGATGTCTATCACTGTTGAATACCGTACCTTCCCGAACACACAAAGGCTTTATATCTTTATTGTTCACCCTGTGTCACCCACCTTGTGCAATCGAAAGCGCCCATTCAAGGGTATTTCATTCGCATACGAGGGTATCAGCGGGGGGGAGGAGAATCCATAGTACTCGTGGTCCACGATCAGGCGTTTCGTCCTACTGGGACTCATCAGAGACGCGCGACACCTGTGGCCGCGACTTGCAAAAAGTCTGCGCCTATGGCTGTCAATCGTCTGACGTCTGTGTGCTATTGCGTTATCCGTCATCGTCGAAGGAATTTCGGTCTCCACCACCGCGGACCTCCCTTCACAGGGTGAACAATAAAGACATAAAGCCTTTGTGTGTTCGGGAAGGTACGGTATTCAACAGTGATAGACATCGGTATTCAAAGCCGATTGACCATAGAAAGCTGAATAGCGAAAACCGCCAAAACTTCAATGTGCCACTTATAAGGTGTGTCCTATGGTTTCGGTCCCAATCTTGGTTGGTTGGAATCCCTCATCCTGTTGACTACTATGATGGATTGTCCATGTGTCGTGGTTGCCGATCGGACGTTTACGCCGTTCTTGGGCGACTCATCTGTGACTTTGCTTGGCAATGTGACGCGTACGATGTTCAATATCAATATTGTAAAATGTTACCGGTAAAACTTGTGTTTAAACGGTAAGAGGGGGACCGGGCGAAAAGCGCCGCAAGGAAAATTTTATACAAAAATAATAATCTTTCAGAAATTAGTTCTAAATTTTTAGTATTACGTTCTTAATACGCGATTGTTTAACAAAGATTTATAAAGAATTATTTTTTAAAAATTATTTTAAGTCTTGTCAATCTAGTACCGCTAATGGATACACGAAAGAAAAAACTTTTTGATTTATTCTAATAAAAATAAATATCTTGATAACATAGTATCAGTCGATTTATCTTACAGAAAAAAAAAATACAACCTAGTTTTTCCCGGTTTTCTCGGAATTCATTAAATTTCCAGAAATTCCAGACGATTTAGGAGAAAAAGCTGCTTAGCTTCCCGTTTTGTTATTACGACTATTAAGAACAAAAGTGCTAAATGAATTTTAAAGAGGTTTCGAATTTATTTAGGTAATTATTCATTTTTATTGCCTTAGTATATTTCCGTTGTTTTCAGTGTTTTTTTTATTAGGGACCAACCTACACATGAATTGAATTTAAAACATATGCGCCAATATAATTTATGATAATACTTTAATAGCAAATTTTCAGATTTATAGTCGTTTTTATACATTAATAAAAAAAATTAGACTAGGTCGGACTTCGTTTATCCTGAAATTATAATTAATAATGTAGTTTATACACTGTGAATCATTCTATTCTAAAAATTCTAGAAAAAGTTGAATTTGAAAATTGGAGTTTGAACAATCCGTTAAAATTAAACCTATTTATCGAATCTCTAATAACCTAAAATAGTCATTTATACAACAAGTGTTTACTATAGTACTTTTTTTTATATTAAGTCAAAATTAATTATTTTTTTACTTATTTAGACCGAAAATCTTTACTAATAACTAATTATAAGATAAGTCCTTTCTTTTAAAAAATAATCATCAAGCTACTACGTCCCCTTGAAGCTTCAAAAAAGGAGGAGAAAATATTAGTTTCGTTGTGTTATCACAGTTATCACAGAAGAATGATAGGTCAATGCTTTGAGCTGCCTTTATTACGTCAGTGCTTTCTCACAATTTTGTTACTACGACTTTGAGGTAATTATCAATTTACGTAACGAAAAATTCTCCAATATTTGACCGTCCTAGTGCGACTCTAGTAAACCAGCCAAAGACATTATAAGAAATTTTTAAAGTGCTGTAAACTGGTATTCGACCGTGGCGTTCCAAGTTCGATCCTCGGAGTGGGCACACGCACAATAAAAAAAAATTATGTCCTAGTTTTAGAATGCAGGGAAGAGTGTAAAATGTGTCATCTCCCAACCCACCCCATTCACGCCGGTAACCAGGCCGGATGAGATCGGATATCTCGTGCTGTGCGAAAGAAGATACACACTCTCCAATTGGTAGGTCATGCGATGGCGCAAGAAACCGAGAGTTAGCCCGGGGGGGGGGGGGTATCGCATGACTGCGGATCGTGGTTCGGAACCCACGTTAAGCCATAGGTTCCCTCGGAAAAGTTAAATCTTAAAAAATTGAGGATTTTGTAAATTTAAAATATAACTTTTTTTATTTCATCTTAAATAAATCTACCCTTAAAAGTAATATATCAGTGGGTACTGAATTGTAACATCTAACAGCATTACAGGAAAAAGAACGCTGAAATATGGCACTCTGATGATGAGGCATGGTTAGTTTACTTCAGTCTCTAACTCGTAAATCGCACGCACAGCTCTCCGTAACAACATACACTATATTGCCAATACAAGCAGCCGCACGAAGCAAGAATACACCCATCGTGCGATTCAAAATAACCTGAGTTGGGGGCCGTGGCGCTTGCGCAGTAGGGAAAAAATTAGGCAACCCACACGATTACTAACAGACGTAAACAGAACCCAAGGTCTCTTGAACAGAACCGGCTCGCCGTTATATTCTTATTAGTCGCCATCTTTTGTTTCGTTCATTCGTGTGTTGTTATAATTTCTGTTGGGGATTGCCCAACAGGAATTTCTTCGATATTGAAGGACCAGCAACTACTTCGTTGCGAATAAATAATTATATCTCCATAGGTCTTGGGGTGGTGAAAAACACTTTATTTTTGATAACAGGAACATATATTTACAAAATTTTAACAATGCGACGGTAAATGGAAAAACAGTAAATGACACACAGTATATTAATAAACTAACTTGACTATATTATTATTATTATATTACCGAGTTAGATAACAAAAGTATCTACCGAAAATGACCGAAAGGAAAATTAGCGGCTTTAATTGTACAGTGAGTACACACAAAGAATCTAACCCGTAGTACAGGGTGACAAAGGTAAACTAATGGTTTAAATTGTACAGTGAGTACACACAAAAAATCTAACCCGTAGTACAGGGTGACAAAGGTAAACTAATGGTTTAAATTGTACAGTGAGTACACACAAAAAATCTAACCCGTAGTACAGGGTGACAAGTGACAACCGAGAAGCTGTGTGCTTTTCTTGTAAAGTTAAAAACCGACCGTCTTTGGCCAAGGAAAAAGTTGCACTCCCAACCGTTTTCATGAAATTTTATGTCCTCTCTTGTACCTACTTTATAATTAACCCTCTGGTCTTAGGGAATTCCAACCTACCATAAACAAATAAATATCCCATACCGAAGGCAGTTAAATTTTATTATTAAGGAGAATATTTATTTTATGTTTATGGTATGACAGGGTTCTTAATATTTTAATTTTTAATTTTTATAACAGTATGTAGGTACCCTACAAACTCATTGGAAAAAATGTAATTTTGAACATACTGCCCCGCGTTGAAGTTTTGTAACTTCAAACAAAAATGTAGTAAAAAAAATATATCTTCAAAGAAATGTCTAATTAATGTTCTGGCAACGGGCAGATTTTAGTAATTGGTCTAGTAAGAGTTCCATCTGCCGTTCTTACTTTGACCACGCGAATTTTTTGATCCTTGCCCGGCATCAATTCTATGATTCTAGCTCTAGGCCACTTTAAAGGCGGTGTATTGTCTTCTTTTAGCAACACTAAATCATTTAATTTTAAATTTGACTGAGGCTTTAACCATTTTGGTTTATTTTGTAATCGATTTAAATAATCCCTTGACCACTTTTTCCAAAAAAGCTGTTGAATTTGAGTACACCTATTCCATCTAGATAAACGATTTTCAGGAATGTCTGTCATGTCTAGTTCAGGGAGAGATGTCATACTATCGCCGATTAAAAAGTGACCGGGTGTCAAATAAGTCAGGTCACAAGGATCCGTGGATATGGGTAATAATGGACGTGAATTTAATATTGCCTCAATTTGGGCTAAAATTGTAGTTAATTCTTCAAAATTAAAATGTGATTCGCCTATAATGCGGTATAAATGGTATTTAGTGCTTTTTATCGCGGCTTCCCAAAGTCCCCCCCAATGAGGGCTTCTGGGTGGAATAAATTTCCATTCAGTTTCCTTTTGAGTTAAAAAGGTTTCTAACTGTTTAAGGTTATTTTTATTTTTAAAGAAATCGTAAACGTCTTTTAATTGATTTTTTGCCCCCAAAAAATTTGTGGCATTGTCACTAAAAATAATAGATGGAGCGCCCCTGCGGGCTATAAACCGTTTTAGAGTAAGAATAAAATTGTCTGTAGACAGATCGGATACTAGTTCAATGTGTACAGCTTTTGTTACCATACAAACAAAAATCGCGATGTAAGATTTAATCAGTGGTGCTCGTCGTAATTTAGAAGTTTTAACTAAGTACGGTCCCCCAAAGTCTACTCCAACCTTGGAAAAGGGCCTAGCTGGTTTTACGCGGTATTCCGGTATATTTGACATAATTTGTTGACACGTTTGTGCCTTAAATCTGTAACACGTTAAACAATTGTTAATTATCTTTTTGATCTCTCTTAAGCCGTTAAGAGGCCAAAATTTAAGTTTAAAGTTTGATAGTACATTCTGACGTCCGGCATGCCCTTGTATTATGTGTTCCCTTTTTAGCAACAAAGAGGTAACATGATTGTTGGATGGAAGCAACAGCGGGTGTTTTTGATTCAATGGCAAGTCTGAGTATAATAAACGTCCGCCAACTCTTAAGAGTCCCAAGTCGTCAATAAACGGGGAAAGCTGTAAAATAGCTCGATTTGAAATTGATTTATTTGCGGTTATTTCCTTGATCTCCCGTGAAAAATAAATTTTTTGTAAAGTTTTTATTATGTAGTTTGATGAGTTTTGTAATTCCTGCACTGTTAGAGAGTCATTGTTTATTTTATTAGCGTTTGGTTTTAGGTTATTGACAAATCTAAAAATATAAGCAACAGTTCGTTGTAGCCGAACAAACGAAGAACATTTTTCAAATAAGGCTTGCCAAAAATCGTCTGTCATATTAATGAGTACAGTTTCCGTTTTTCTCTGTTCAGGTAATTGGTCAATGTTTATGTCCAAGTCATATAAATTTAAGTCAAGATTTATGTTTGTTAAAAACTGTGGTCCGTGCCACCAAAGGGTTGAATGTAAAATTTCGTCAGGTGTCAATCCTCTTGTTAAGCAGTCTGCTGGATTTTTAGCCGATTCAATGTACCGCCATTTACAGTCCGGGGTTAAATTTTGAATTTCTGCGACTCTATTTGAAACAAAAATTGTCCAACGCGAAGGATGAGATTTTAACCAAGAAAGTGTAATTTGTGAGTCACTCCATAAATTTATACTGTTAAAAACAAATTTACCCTCAAATGTAGATTTTATCTTACTAATTAAGTTTGATAATAATACGGCTGCGCAGAGCTCTAGTCTGGGCAAGGTAACTGTTTTAATTGGCGCTACTCTACTTTTTGAGACTGCTAATTTTGATGACACCGTATTATCTGTATAAACTGCACGAATGTACAAGCAGGCGCCGTAAGCCTTGAGACTTGCATCTGCAAATCCATGGAGTTCAACAAATTGAATGACTTTGTCACAGAGAAGATACCTCGGAATACTTAAAGAAGATAGTTTATGAATATTATCAAAAAAATGTGTCCATTCCCTTAATAGGTCGTTTTGTAAAGTATCGTCCCAACCCAATTTATTAATCCATACTTTCTGCATAATAATTTTTGCTACTACTATCACTGGACCTATAAAACCCAATGGGTCAAACATCTGTGCGATTTTAGAAAGCACATCACGTTTTGTATTTAAATTTATATTAGTGTTTTGAGGTAGAGAAACTGAAAAAATATCTGATTTTGGGTTCCAACTGATTCCCAAAACCTTGCTGGACACGTTTTCTATTTTAATGTCATAATTTTCTTGTTCCATGTTTTGAAAAATGGTGTTTAAGAATTCAGTTGAATTAGAACACCACTTATGTAGATTAAAATTTGCAGAGGCAAAAAGTCTGTTTAACTGTATGTAAAGTTCGTTAAGTTCAATAAGGGAATTACTACCACACAGTATGTCGTCTACGTAACATTGTTGTAGAACTGCTTCTGCAGCTAATGGAAAGTCTTGTTGTTTTTTGTAAGCAAGTTCGTTTAAAGTTCTTGTGGCTAGATAGGGAGCACTGTTTGTGCCGTAAGTTACCGTCAGGAGTTCAATGCACCTTAAGTTTTCATTGGGGTTGTCCCTCCAAAGAATGTTTTGTAGGTATGTCTGTTCAGGGTTAACCCTTATCTGTCTATACATTTTTTCAATGTCGAGAATTAAAACAAATTTATTACAACGAAATCTACACAAAATGTCAAAAAGTTCAGGTTGAACCGTATAACCCTTTAGCATAATGTCGTTTAAAGAATAGCCTGAAGAACTTTTAGATGACGCGTCAAAGACCACGCGTAATTTTGTTGTTGTGGAATCGGGTTTAATCACACAATGGTGTGGTAAAAAATATTTGTTTTCATTGTTGTCGTTTTTAAGACTTAATGGAATGTATCTTCCGTGATCTAAAGTAATATATTCATCTATAAAATTTTTATATTGAGAAAATAACTCTGTATTATTTTCGAAACGCTTTTCTAGGTTAAAAAATCGTTTTTTTGCTATGTGAAATGAATCACCTAATTTTGAGTGTTCGTCGATCGATTTTAACGGTAAGTTGACTTGAAAAGATCCGTTGTCCAAGATTTTTGTGGTGTCAGTAAATATTTGTTCTGAAAGTTCGTTTTCAGGTGTTATTATGGTTTTCAAATTTGAAGGTGGCTCCTCAATTGACCAAAATTTTTGTAAAAAATGATCATCAGAATTTTGTAAAAAGAGGCAAGTGTCTACTGTTTGTTTAGTGTTTGTTTCACATGTATTACGCGAAATAACTTGCGTAGGGACCGCGCCTCCTACAATGTATCCTAAATGGGTATCTAAAAGTGTCAAAAAGTTTTTTTGTATTCTTATAATTCCTCCTTTTAAAAGTGAGTAATAAATATCGGCCCCAAGTAAAATGTCTATGCTACAGGGTGTGTAAAATTCAGGGTCAGCCAATGTAATGTGTGGAGGTATAGGTATTTTATTAATTTGTAAGTTAAATTGTGGTAATTTTGTAGTAATTTGTTTGACAACTGTGCAGTTTATTGTAAATTTGTAATTATTATTTATATTTGAGTGAATTTCGACATTATTTAAAATTTTATTTGACGTTGTTGCAATGCCATCAACACCGTTAATGCTAATTTGGGCATGCTTAGTTTTAAGTTTAAGCCTTTCTACTAACGCTTCTGTCATTAGCGAGGTAGTAGAACAGGTGTCAAAAACTGCCTTGACTGTAATTGGGATTTGTTCTGTCGTATACAAGGTCACTTGAGCAGTGGCTAAGAGTGATTTTCCGCTCGCTAAAAGAGTAGAAAGAACTTGCTCAGTGTGTGTGTTTTGATTTACAACGTCTCGTGTCGAGGGTTGATTTTGTGTATGTGGGGCTTGTACATTATTTATTAAATTTGACGTACTAGGCATGTGTGTAGATGTAGAGTTTGTAGTTGAATTGTTTGAGTTGGTAGTGTGTGACTGACCTTGATTAGTATTTCTTAAATATCGATTTGAATTTTGAAAATTATTTTGTGTGTTTACTTGGCCTCGTGGCTGAAATTGTCTAGTGCTTGAATGAGCAAAACTTTGAGGAGTATGTTGTGGAAAATTGCGTGGTGATTGATTTCTCGGGTGTAAGTTACGACTCCCGTTAAATGTATTGTTGGGTCTGTTAATATGTAAGCTAGAATGATGTTTATTTTGACATATCGTACATCCCGGTGAGCGACAGTCAGTAAAACGGTGATTGTTACCTAAACAGTTTGAACAAAGAAAGTTTCTTTTTATATAGTCTTGTTTATCTGAATATGGCAAGTTAAGATAACTAGAACACCTTGAAATTCTATGTCCTGAAAGATTACAATATGCACAATTTATTGTGTTTGATAAATTTGACTGCACATTTTGTGAAAAATGTACATGGTGTGAAACTCTCGAGGGCTGTGATTTTTTATGGTCAGTTGTTGACTCAGGAATTTTTCGTTCGATAATTTTACATCTGTCCTCTAAGAATTTTACGAAATCATCGAGCCTTGGGTGATTTTTTGTATCACATCCAAACTCAAAAGCCTTTTTAGTGCCACTGTCTAATTTTTGAGCAAAAATATAAACCAAAAACAACTCCAAACTATAACCATTGAGGTTTTTTAAGGACTCTATGTTTTGTTTAATATAGGGTATAAAATGTCGTAAAGTGAAAGATTTACTTAAGGAGGGCGATTCTAATAGATTTTTAATGTGGGCATATATTATAGCAAGCTGATCGTCATACCGATCCTTTAAAGTGTCTAGCGCTATCTGAAAATTGGAATCTTCTATCTCTAAAGTATTAATTAAGTTCAAAGGTTCGTTTTTTAAATATGATTTTAAATATGTTAATTTTTCCGCACCTGATAAGTTTGAGTTTTGAATGACAGCCCTGTCAAATAATTGAATAAAATTTTTCCACTGTACAATTTCACCTGTAAATTGCGGAATCTGCAAGTCCGGTAACTTAACAAAGGAACTTTGCGTTTGATTTGAACTTGAAATCTGTGCGACCGTAGCTTGTTGTAAAGCCGTAATCGTATTTTTAATCGCGCCCAAAATTTCAAAATATCGATTTTCGGTAGATTCTCTGTCACTTTCCTGTTCCTCATCTTCAATTTCAATTTTGTCTTGGACAAGATTGTATTCCTGGAAGGCCTTAATTAGACATTCGGAACGCAAAACAAACTGCGTGATATCATTATGATCTTTATTTGTGGAATACCACTTCTCTACGCGAGTTATCGCGCTCTTATGTCGACCACGTAAAGCAACTAAAGCCTCCATTTTGAAGATAAGTAATTAAGGAAACAAAATGTAAATATATATGTTAAAAATAACAATAAACAAATTTGAATAGTATGTTTGTTTAGTAGCAAAAACACAGTTTAGTTATTTTGTTTTATATAAAAAACTTGAAACAATCAATTAAACACTACCGAACAATCAAAATAACCTGTGATAATATATACGCAATAGTTAGTTAAATTATTCACAATAATACCTTTACTGAAAACTTCCTACTATTGTCACTACGTTTATAAGCACTATGCTGTGGTAAATATTTTAAAAATTATGCAATGCGTACAAGTAATAGTGCAATGAAAATAAACAAAATATAATTTTTATAAACAGTGTGAGCTCTGTGACTCAGTCTAAAAACTAAGAAAAGGCATATAAATTATAAGCAAATATGCTCTATTCAATTTAAATCCAACTAATATTTTACCAATAATTAAATAAAACCCATTTAAATATTTGAGTTCTGTGACTCGGTTAATTATTATTATACAACCTGTAGTAAGGCCTATAAATAATAAGCAAATAGATATTTGTTTAAGTACAAACGAGTGGTTTTTATATGAAGTTTACTAACTAACGAGTTCTGTGACTCTGTTAAGAATAGTTATTTAATAATAAATGTGCACAAAATATAATATATTAAAAATGGGACAAAAATTATCTATAAATTGAGTACCTATTGTCTCTGATTAATAAGGGGTGTTTTGTAACACCAAAGTCAAAGTTTTCATCAGTGAAAATATTGCAATTAAAACGATCTGACCTTATAATCTTCATCAGCAAACGACTATCCAGTGCATCAGTGAGCTGCTCCTGTTTCCGTGTATGTGGAAAAATTCACTTATTTGTCACCACCTTGGTTCCTGTCTTGTAGATCCGGGTCGACTGGGCCAAATGTTGGGGATTGCCCAACAGGAATTTCTTCGATATTGAAGGACCAGCAACTACTTCGTTGCGAATAAATAATTATATCTCCATAGGTCTTGGGGTGGTGAAAAACACTTTATTTTTGATAACAGGAACATATATTTACAAAATTTTAACAATGCGACGGTAAATGGAAAAACAGTAAATGACACACAGTATATTAATAAACTAACTTGACTATATTATTATTATTATATTACCGAGTTAGATAACAAAAGTATCTACCGAAAATGACCGAAAGGAAAATTAGCGGCTTTAATTGTACAGTGAGTACACACAAAGAATCTAACCCGTAGTACAGGGTGACAAAGGTAAACTAATGGTTTAAATTGTACAGTGAGTACACACAAAAAATCTAACCCGTAGTACAGGGTGACAAAGGTAAACTAATGGTTTAAATTGTACAGTGAGTACACACAAAAAATCTAACCCGTAGTACAGGGTGACAAGTGACAACCGAGAAGCTGTGTGCTTTTCTTGTAAAGTTAAAAACCGACCGTCTTTGGCCAAGGAAAAAGTTGCACTCCCAACCGTTTTCATGAAATTTTATGTCCTCTCTTGTACCTACTTTATAATTAACCCTCTGGTCTTAGGGAATTCCAACCTACCATAAACAAATAAATATCCCATACCGAAGGCAGTTAAATTTTATTATTAAGGAGAATATTTATTTTATGTTTATGGTATGACAGGGTTCTTAATATTTTAATTTTTAATTTTTATAACAGTATGTAGGTACCCTACAAACTCATTGGAAAAAATGTAATTTTGAACAATTTCCAAGTTTTGGGTGTTAATATTTATGAAACTTTACTTTAGACATTTTTTTTTGTTAGTTTGTAAGTTATAGTCGTTTCCATCTTTTTTACGTTGTATTCGTTCGGATGTTCCGTGTATGATTGTGGATATTATTTTTAAGTTTTGGGTGCGAATTTAGGTATAAAACTTTACCAGACATTGTTTTATTGTTAGCAACTTGTGTCTCAAGATGGGTAGAAAAAAGTGCATGATCCTTTTTTGCACGAATCGCGGTTCAATACCAGGAATAAGGTATTTCAGGTATGTAAAATATTGGTTACTTAATTTTATTTGACCATAAACTGTACACACCCGAACTAAACAGGTGAATTTAAATAAAAGCTTGTAAAAATATTTTGATAGTCGGCCCTGTTAAATGTTTACATCAATAAGCAAATTTCCGAGCTGCGCAAACTCAACTGCCCCTGATCATCTGCTTACAGTGGTGGCATCATTGAATTATGGTATTAGCAATATAGTGTATGTTTATATGTGGCGTAAAAGAGAATGGATTTAATTATTGAGTGAACTGTACGTAAGGCAATGTTTACTAAGATTTTTAAAATTAAAAAACGTTTTTTTCATATTTATTAAAATAAATAATATTATAAGTTAAATTATTGTGGCCAAGAGTTCTGATATGAATAATTTTAAATTAACACTCTGTAGATATATGAATATAAATCAATTTTTTAGAACAATCTTATTGTAGTTGTTAAAAATTATATCTGAATTCTGATGTTGAAAGCTTCATGTGACAGAAGTTTTAAACTTTCAGATTGCCGCAATACGTTATTTTTTTGTAAATATTTAAAAAGAAGAAGGTTTCCGCAAAACAAAATTCAGTAATAAATGCGACTCAATATAACTTGAGTGTCACAATTTTTATAAATTTTATTTATGAGGAGGATGGAAAGATTTTCTAGAAATAAAGAGCATTTTGACCAATATTTTTTGAATTATTCCCAAAGGTTACCAGCTCAATGCGAAATTATATCTATACGGTAAATCAAACCAAAACCATTGCGTTTTCCTGGCCCGAATCCTGGCCATGTTTATTAAAGGATTTTTAAAAACTCTTTAAATTTTGACTCTACAGATATTGAGGAGTGTGAGAAAATTATTTTTATTTAAAATAATTTCAATATTTTTACAGTACAATGATTGGTTTATATCTTTTTCTAAGAATTCCTTTCTACATGAAAATAACTTTCCGACGTCCACATAGATACCACCTTTCCATTAGTGAAAGAAAAGCTTAATAATTTGCTTTTGTAATTCCGGTCAAAATTTAACATGTAAAATTTTCACGCGGTCGGATCCACTATTAAGGCCAGTTTTTTCCAACGCGTTAATATCTTGGGATTCGGTAACTCCTGAAAAATGATTTTGTGTTTTCTAAAGGAAATGATATTTGCCGCTGATTATGAAACAGTTTTTTATCAAATTTTTTTTTGTAGTTTCAGAAAAATCCGCCATTGAAATAGCGAATAGCGGGATTTTCATGGCTGACAAGAACCCGCCATTATGAAAAATGTACCAGACTATTCGTTTACTACTAATTTCGACTCACTGATGTGAAATAACCAAAAATGTAAATATCATCAATTATTCATCAAGTAAAAAGCCTTATCATCAAAAAAAAAATCATGAATAACTTTACAAAATATATAACCTAATATTTTTATAAACGCTATATTGAATTTTACAATTTACTTATTTGAATAATTTTTTCTGAAAATTGAAATAATTTTATTTCTTCAATAAAGTATCCCAACTACTAGGGATTGCAATCCCGAACCAAATAAACAATCTCCAGATTCTCGGGACGCCTTTATGGATCCCGGAATTGTAATCCCTACTAACTACCTATTGTCATTTCTTGCCATTCTTTTGAAGTAGGCTTTTACCACTTCGTTCGCTGCCAAGACCATTCCCGAGGAGACCTACAGCTTAATGTGGGTTCCGAACCACGATCCTCAGTCATGCGACACCCCCCCCCCCCCCCCCCCCCAAGGGCTAACCCTCGGTTTCTTGCAGGATTGCACGATCTACCGATTGGGGAGGGTGTACCTTCTTCCGCACCCCACGAGATGTCCGATCTCATCCGGCCTGGTTACCGGCGTGAATGGTGATACATTTTACACTATTCCCTGCATTCTTAAACCTATTAAAATTCGGACATACTTTTTTATTGTGCGTTTGCCCACTCCGAGGATCGAACTCGGAACGCCACGTCGAATGCCAGTGACTCATCGCAGAGCCACCGCCGCAGTTTACTAACTATCTATAATTTTTATTTATGTTATATTTTGTGTACAAAATAAATAGGTAATGATTCTGTCGCAAATTTTCAAAAATATTTATAATAATACCACAACAGGCATATATACACATACGGTATGTCCGCGGATAGAGTTTAGAAGAGGACAAATGGACCAAAAAGTGAAAGATGCGAAAAAAAGTCATTTTTTATAAAGGCGTTTGCTTGTTGAATAAGAGGTTCTCATTACGTAAAGTTACATTTTTTATACCAGGAGACCAAAAAATACGAAAAAGTTATTGTGCGTCAGAGTAAATATTACCTTGTATAGTATAAACAAAGAAAGCTAAACAAAAAAAAATGTTGTAAATTAAATCCTAAGCCGAAGAATAAAATAAAAAAATTTAAATATTAAAAGTAACGAGTTTTGATGGTTTGCAAACGTTATGCAATTTGTCTTCTTCTAGGGGCGAACCGAAGGAGATCGAACCCCCCCCCCCCCCCACACACACACACACCTCACAATGATATGGAATATTTCGATGTCAGTTGGGAATTCAAAATACATAATACATTTTCCGTCGTATTTTGCCGTTGTACTCCTACACAATAACGAAAATAATAATTTCCTACTGCCCTTATTTCACTAA
This sequence comes from Polydrusus cervinus, assembly GCA_935413205.1. Classification (NCBI taxonomy): domain Eukaryota; kingdom Metazoa; phylum Arthropoda; class Insecta; order Coleoptera; family Curculionidae; genus Polydrusus; species Polydrusus cervinus. Next base: position 2,383,735 of record OW284512.1, read on the forward strand.
GAAACGCTATTTTTCTTCCTTACCAGTTTCCAGTTTAAAAGTTATTTACTTCAAAGGTCAAATACCTTTTCAAAAAAAGATCAGCACCATGGTATAGATTTTTATCGGCTTCGCTTCCTCCCCCACCTATGTATGAAAAATGAGTGGGGGAATTTTGTTTGCCAACCCCCAATAGAATGTACTTGGGTACCCCCCTGATTTTCAAAACTCCATCCGCCGACTTACTGTAGCAAAATCGCACTAATCCCTCTAACTAATAGATGATATGTATTTATGAAATTCCACAATTGCAACATTTTAGCAACTTCAAAGCGCTGCAATATTGACAAACATCCTGTGATAGTTTTCTTTAAGCTTCTATAATATCAGACATTTATTACTTCTAAAGAGTTGCATATAATTTTAGTTGTTGACATTTATACATATTTATAAGATATTACACAAATCTAATCTAATTAGTTCTATTTTAAACTAAATCAGAAAAAAAAATCGTCTTTGAAGTTTTTAATAAACATTTTTAAATGTTAACAAAGAAAAATTCTCATTTGACATGTGTAATCATTATTAACTCAAAAATAACAACCTACGCTTCGGGCAAATATATTTTTTTATCTTGACCTCCGTCCTCCGTCACAATATTTCCTACTACTTATTTACTGATGTATCGTTTTAATTTATCTAATATCAAACTCACAAATTTTCTTAAAGTCTGTGACGTCACAAGGGAAAATGTTCTCGTCTCTGTTCCTTTTGTTTGTAAGTAATTTCCTTCTTTTTCTGATTCATTTGTGATGCGAAAGTTTGAGGATGAATGAAAAGTTGAAAACCGGCGCGGCTCAGTTTGTTTTTGCCGGGCGTTTGGACAACACTTCCTGCTAAGAGCTCTGTCAAATCCTGCGAGAATCACGCGCGAAAATACGCAAAACTTACGGACATTTTTTATGTAAATTTTTTACATGATTTAATAAAATGAAAGCTAATTATATCTGGTAAATTTACAGATAACGTCATTATTTTCAGACGAATTTTTATTAGAATCTAAGAAAATACATTTTAGAAATGAATTAAGATGATATTAAATTTATTTTAGATTTTAAAAAAATCCAAAAAAAAAATTGGATAATTCAAAAATTTGTGATATTTTAATGTTGTTTCTGTCAGAAAAATTTAATATGTGAAATGGTTAAGTGGTTGTTGAACTATGAACTGTCTTTCGGTGTTAGTTTTAAATGAAAATGGTTGAAAATTTTGGATTACAAATTAAATTTTATGTAAGTTTTAATACTTATCAATGTTAATTATTTTTAAATCAATGAGTATGTGTATCGATTCAGATGTTAATAAATAGACGAGATATTTTTTTAATTACTAAAATTAATTATAATTAATTTAAACCTATATTTTGTGACGTCTCTATATTAAGGAGAAAACATTTTTAAACCATCTTTAAAAAATTTCCGAAAAAAGCACAAATTTATGGTGTGGAAAAGTTATATTTATGCGGGAAAAAATATATACAGGGTGTTACAAATTCGACATACGAGCATTGGGATAATCTCGGCAACTATAACAGATAGAGAGATGGTCAAATTAGGGCAAAGTTGCGTAATTTGGTGTTTAATAAAACACCGTTGAAAAAAAAAATTCCGTTTGGTTTCGGAGATATCCGAAAAAACCCGAAATTTTAAATAACCGTTTTTACTTTTTTACGCTTTTAGTTTCGAATTTATAGAAAATCTGGTTGCACATTCTTAAGGCAACTTTTTAAGCTCTACAAAATCAGCCTGACACATCACGTTTTTTTAAAATACGGATCTGAATATTTGTTGATTTTTTTTTAATGCTTCAGTCCCAGTAATGTTTTGCCGGTATTAGTTTTCCATAATAGTGACGTATCATAGCTAAAACTAATTTTAAAATAATTTCTAAATATTTTTAATCCTGACCTGACTTTTTTTAATTAATCATTTATTTATTTCAAACCTTTATTTATAAATTAAATAACAACTTAATAAATCTGACAAACTAATAATTAGTAATTCCCTAAATGTTCAAACATACGACCTTTCTCTCTAACACACAAATCGAATTTTATTTATAACCCTGGCAATGGACCTTCTTTTACTATGAAATGCATTTTGTATACGCTGCTCCAACTCTGTAACACTATTCTCTTATTCTTATAAATTAGTTTTATTTTATTTGTAGATAAAGCTTTAAAATAAAAAAAGTCAGGTCAGGATTTACAATATTTTAAAATTAGTTTTAGCTATGATAGTCACTATTATGTTAAACCAATATCGGTAATACATTACTGAAATTGAGGCATAAAAAAAAATGTAAAAAAAAATCCAGGACCGAATTTAAAAAAATCGTGATGATGATACATAAAAAACGAAACGTCGGACTGAAAAACTAATTGTATGTATGATTTTATAGAGCTTGAACAGTTGCCTTAAGAATCTTAAACCAGCTTAAATTCGAAATTAAAAGCGAAAAAAATTAACAGCAAATATTCAAAATTCCATTTTTTTTTCGGATATCTCCGGAACCAAACGGAATTCTCTAAATTTTTTAACGGTCTTTCATTAAACACCCAATTACGCAAATTTGTGTTTGAATGTCAAATTTTACAACACATCCGGTTAAACCGGAAGTGATTGGGTAGTGATTTATTTATACGGAATACCTAAAAAGAAGTAAAAAAGTAATATTTTTTTATTCATTTGTTTTTTATAAAAACAATAAAATGTGTTAATTTGACACTTTCCAACATCATTTTCTCAGAAACTGTCTTAGATGTTCTATTTAAAATAACAAAGTTGTGTACACTTCCGGTACAACCGGAAGCGACGGTCAGACGGTTAAATACTGAAAATGTGCGCACAGTGTAACCATAAAACTTACCAAAATTTTATAATAATGCTTTATTTTATAAGGACGTTACAAGCTGGGCAGTAATTTCATTGTTACTGGATATAGATCAAATTTCGCATGGAGCTGCTAACTTCGGAGTCTTGAACTCCTTCCCATTAGTTTTTTTTTGTTCAATGATAACAACACAGCACAGCACGAGTTCAAATCGCACTTGACCGATTTTTAATTTAGAATCCCAAAAAATATTTTCAAGGTTTTAAAATGAGCAATCCTGTGATTTTAAAATCGTGACACTCGCTTGAACAAGGAACAAAACGCGTGTACACATAATGTCACATTATTTAGTAAAACTTATTAATCATCAGAAAAAAATGCGTTTTGGCACACCTCGTACCGGGATATCGGATTATTTTCTTCAAGAAAAAAAAATTATATTGCCAAATTTCAATATTCATTATTTCACACGAGTTAAAATTATATTTTACTTTAAATTATATTGAATTAGTTAGTTAAAAATGAAAATAGTCTTTTAATTTTGATAGCTTTGACGTTTAAATTGTCAAGCCGGTGTTATAATAATGTTTTTCATGAACAATAAATAGTATATTACAAAACAAGTGATGAAAGTGGTGATACTTTTCAAACGAGGAGATATTTAGCACGAGGCGTCAGCCGAGTGCGGAAATTCTCCGAGTTTTAGAATAATCACTTTGACACGAGTAATGTACACTATTTTTCCTACGACCACAAAGAATTATTTAAAAAAACCTTTGATTTGTGACAAAAATATTTCAACTCTAGAGCTGAAAAAAAATATTTCAACTCTATAGTGGAAATACAAGAGACACTATTTAATTTAAACATATGATGCCAATTTAATAGATCGAAAGGTCACAGGTTCAAATTCCATCAGGAGTACTTGACTTTTTTTTATAAAAACATTAAATAAATTATAAAATTAATTTGAATTGACATCTTCCTTCTTGAATGATTTTTTTTATTTAATCAAGGAAAGATGCATTAAAAATAAATTAAAAAAATTCACCCAACAAGGAAGATTTCAATTCAAAATAATTCTATAAATTATTTAATGTTTTCATAAAAAAAAGTCCAGTGCTCCTGATGGGATTTGAACCTGTGATCTTTCGATTCGTAGGTCATGGCTCTAGTCTCTAGACTGTAGCGACCCATAAACATTTTTTGCTTAAGTTTAATATATGACATTTTCTTCAGCGGGGCTTGTTTTGACTGGTAATAAATTTTCCAGTATATTCTTAACTTTTTTATAATTTCAGATGTCGTATTTTCACACTCTAATTCTGAATCACTCGACAAATACGTGATAAATAAACTAAACTGTTTTCTAAAATTTGTTCTTTTTAATAGGTGTGGTCTGTCAAATTGGCATCATATGCCTAAATTAAATAGTGTGCCTTGTATTTCCACTCTAGAGTTGAAATATTTTCTTTCAACACGCGTGTGATATTCGGCGCTTTCGAGCCAAGTTAACCGTGCTTTTTTTCTTATTTTCATAGGTGGTCGTAGGAAAACCGTTGATACGTCATACCAAGCTCATTAAATATCTGTTTAAATTCAACCACTTTTAAAATTTCAACACCGGCTTGATAAATGACGTCGATCTGATAAAAATTTGCTAGTGAGCATGCCCTTCACCGCGACCCTGTCCATAAATGCTTAAAAATATCTCTTCTATCATTCAAGAAAGATCATCGTCTTAAACCTTCAAAACAGCTGCAGCTTGTCACTTGTCAGTGTTTTTATTTACATCTGAATTATTTTAAAATTTTAATTAATATAACAATTATTAATTAATTTTTAATTTACTTATCAGGCACCTTTGATTGTTACTAAATATTGCCTATCAATTCAACATTAGAGTAGCACTGCGAACAGACAGAACAGAAATATGTTTGCTTTAAAATTTAAAAAAAAATTGATGCTCGTGCTATATATAGTGCAAGAAGCAATGATTGATTACACTGCGCATACGAAATACCATTATGCTAAAAGATTAAGGGCCTAGGGGTGGTATATTTCGTCCTGTTATCTTGACCCGCTATAAATTTAGTCTATAGAACTAGCATCAGGAGCACAGCTGGCACATTACAATCTAAAAATTGTTTTGGCATTAACATCGTCAAAAACAGCCATTATGCCAACAGTTTTCAGGAATTCTACAAATTTTTAAAAATGATTAATATATTACACGGACAGAAACTTTATACTAGGAAAACATGACAGCAAGAAGGCGGTTAGGTATTTTTTTTAATGTTTATTAATTCTTATTAATAGAGCTACTTAGAAACGAAAACAAATGAAATTAGTTCGTTTTTCAAATAGATAGACAAAGAATTTAATTCATAAAGTAGCTATTGTTGTGTGTACATAGTAAAAGGAACATTTACAATACAATAGTGACATTTTTCCAACCAACAAAATCCCTCTAAACGCTATTTCAAACGTTCTTCCACTTCTGGCACAGTTCGTCAGATCACGAACATTGTCGATTTTATTCTCACCTATGAAATGTTATTTCTGGGCTTAAATTTTTGCCCATTTTAAACTACCGTGCCATTTTATCACAATATAAAGTATATTTAATAAGAGCACACACAAAAAATAAATTCATAATATTATACAAAAAGCTCACTTTAACAATCTATATTTCTGTCAGATGGACTTTACAAATTGATTGAAGAAGGTAGGCAATCAGCAGACTGCGAATATAACAGACGCGACGTTGTCACGTTGACAAATATGAAAATTAATAGTTTTTTTTACCATAGGGATGACAGTGTTACTGTTAAACTGGCACCATGTAGTTTGTTAAAAAATGATAAAATTTAAAAAAAAGGTGTTGTGCATAAATATCTATCATTTTCAGAGCAGCAACAAGCACCAAGCACTTTGAAAATTCTAAGGGCAATTACCAATTACCGAGGAAAGTAATTTTGAATGCTGCAAGCACTTAAAATGGCTGGAAATGCAAAATTCAATTACCAATTAGCACTTTCTACAAAAGGGATTGAATTACCAATTATCAAGCACTGTATTTTAAAGATCCTTGCAACCACTGTGCTTAAAGCTCTTTTTCAAGTACTTTCGAGGCCCAGCTCTGCCTACTGCTTACATATTTAGTTCAGGTTTGCAACATAGTGATGCAATCACAACCTTTTTATTACTACAGTGCGATTTCTTTGACTTTATTTATGTTTTCTCCATATATCTTGGCCTTCCCAGCCACCTTCCCAACCTCCTTGTCCTCCACGTCCACCACGACCTCCTCTGCCTGAAAAATTCTTATTCTGTGAACATTGGACGCCCTCATGGCCAAATGGTTTTGTTGTTACTATCAAATAGGTTAAATGTGAAGCTGCTGAATAGTTCCTTTGTCACTTATACATTTTTTCGAGTTTTAAATTAAATAACAGTAAACTCAAGAACTCAACCAGCCATTTATAAACCTCCCCCCCCCCAAACCGGAAGCCCATTTCCAAAGAAAAAAATTATTGTCCATAAAAACATGTATTTCGTAAAAAGCTTACACCGGAAATTATTTCTTGCCTTTCGTATTTTCCCGAAACCTTTAAAAATTCTTTTCATAAAATACACATTTAATATAAGGGTTAAGGGCAAATATTCTTTTTACGAGAAGATCCAGTGACTACATCAAATAACCGAGTTGTTTGATCCTTTTAAAAGCCTCTGTTTTTATATACTCTGTTTAGTTTTTTTTTAGTTATCACTCTTTCAAGGTATATTTTTACTTTGAAACAATGTTCTTTGGTTGTGAAAATTAAATACAGTTGGATTCGCACTAATAACGAGCACACAGATGCCAAAGTAGCGTGGTGTAAAGAAACATTGTTTCCAAAAGTATGAAAAATGTTATTAAGTTTAAACTATTTTTATCTTTACATTTCTTTTTGTCACCTTTAAAAAAATCCAACTGTTTTAAAGTACCAAAGTGCAATAATTAGAAATAAATACAAAAATAACAAATCATCGCCCTGTCATGTTTCAGTCTCACATATTAATGTACGTGTTAATCGGCTTTCATTACATTTTTAGATTTTAGCCAGGCACGACAAGCCCGACAGGCCCGACAAGCCCGACATGACTGACAAGCCCGGCAGGTCCGATAAATCTGACAAGTTCGGCAGTCCCGAAAGGCCCGAGAAAAATTATTAGGGCTTAAAAATTATTTTATAAATAATTCTTTAAAAAAAAGCACATTAGCAAACGAAGGCTAACCCGAAGACCGGCTGGCCACAAAATTCTGGCAGTCACATAAGGCCCGGCAAGCCCGACAGGCCCGTCAAGCCCGATAGGCCCGGAAAAAATTGTTAGGGCCCGAAAACCAGAATATTTATTGATAAAATAGCATGGCCCGATAAGAGCCCGAGAGTAGAGCCGGGCCACGTTAAGTCAGAGATGAAAACCGGGCCCGTGTAGGCCTCTAGACTAACTGCTAATATAAGTTGTATGCAACTTGTAACATATTGTTTTAAACTTCCAGTCTTTAAACAGTATAATTTTTTGGTAGCTTTAATTCAGTAAAACGATGAGATAATAAAAAGCATCAAACAAAGCCCCGGACAATAGCTATTTATAATAAAGAGAAACCTTGCCGACACAACTTGAAGATTAAAACAACAGTCTTGCAGTGCATTTTTATTGAAAAGGTCGTTGGTTTCTTTTAAACAAATCCGTTATATATTCACAATTAAAGCATTTATATTATTCGCTTCTTCGCCACAATGGGCAATATAAATGCAAAATATTTATTTTGCGGTTTAAAAAAAATGGAACATTTATTTATAAAATTCAGTAAGTTGTAAATGGTAAAGTCAGTAACTTTACTGGCCTGATAGTACCTTACAATATTATTTTGTTTTTATTTGCACACAATAAGACTGAACATTTTATTTTCACCATTATTTTAACACAGCTCAATATTTTTTCGAGTCTAATTTTTTTAAATTCACAGCAGTATCCACTAAGTTTTAAATTTAAAACGGTCCGAAACTGACAGCTTTCAGTTTAAAATGACCAGTGTCAGAATAAGTCAACTAAGTTCTGTATTGTAAATATATTTTGGTTTCTATTCAAATTTAGAAAGAAAAACGTATTAATTCTAGTATGTACTGTATTCTTTAATAGAACTAAAACTGTATTTACAACAACATCCCGGTCAAATTATTTATCGGTAAGAAGCAGTGGCGGCTCGCGGTCTTAAAAAATGGTGAAGAGCTAGGTATAGTGCGGGTACTTAAACAAACATTGACTAGAAACCCGTGTAACAAAACGTCTCTCTTATCCTCATCTGTCCAACGACTGAATGGAGTTTCCAACAAATTACAAACTATGTCATTAATTGGGTTCATTTTTAAAACACACAACTAAGTAGGTACGTACACTACTGAATTAACTGAAAAATAAAGCAATATTGTTTAAGCACACAGTAAATCACGTAAAAACCATATCTATAACCGTAAGTTTTGCGAAGCCTCAAAATAAGTACCTTAAGGTTAGGCGTGACTGACGTCACGTAACCATAGCAACGGTGAATATCAAAGGTATGTTGGACGTTGGGTCTTCACTTGCTTTGAGCTAACGGACACGGTCGGCTGGGGCTCGCCAAAGTGCACAAGTGTTTATAATTATTGTCCATCGGAATTAACCTTGGCACTATTATGCATAGCTACATTCGGGTTAAATTAATATTATTAATTCGAACATAATTATTTCTTAAGGGCTAAAATGGTAGCTGTATTGGTATATTAATATTTAATATTGTCGAAAAACTTTCCTCCTGGTTTTATTTTTATTTTTTGGCGAAGAGCCTTTTCACCCACTTCACCTAACGAGCCGCCACTGGTAAGACGATTTAATTACAAAAAAAATCAAATTAATAGAAAAGCGTCATATGGCATATAACATAATGCCACGGTGAAAACACAACTGTGAGCCTATAAGATCTAAATATTTTGATGTTTTACATCAGTGGCGTATATAGAAATTTGTTTCGGGGGGGGGGGGGGGGGGGACAATAAATTAATCGGGGTGGGATCAACGGTGAACTTAGGCTTTGTCTTAAGGCGGCCGATAACAAAATTCGGTTTGAGTATTTTTGAATATATATGCTTAAACCTTTATATTTCGGGGGGGGGGGGGGGGGGGGCTAATATACGCCACTGGTTTACATATTAAACTCCTCTAGTGAATCCGGGTGTCAGTTTTTTTCCTCTTGTCGGTACAGACTTCTTTTGCTTTACTTCCTTTAATGCAGGCACATTTTAATATTTTCTGTGATAAACAGACAGTAAAACCTACAACTTGAATAAATTTGTTCGTTGTGTCTTTCATAAAAGTTTATTGTTCTAGTAAATAAAAAATATGGAGTATAAATGGGTAGTGTTGTATTCAAAATGTAAAACTGGAGAATACAAAAATAGGTATAATAAAATATATTATATTAAATTATTATTTTTTAAATTGTAAATGGTAATAAATTTAATTTGAAATATCTTAAGGGCAGTGACGCCACCATTAGACACTAAAAGTGCGACCACCCTTTAGACACAAATTTACAACATTCATTATTAAGCCCCTATCGCAGAAATAAACCTATTTTTGTAAAATTAGAGCAATGATTTTGTTCTACTCTAGCATACAGTAGCGCATCGAGGGGGGGGGGGGGTTGAACCCCTAGGGCTTGTAAAGTGGCGCACCGAAGGGAGGATTTAGGAACTTGTAGGAACTAAAACCCCCCAGTGCCTGTAAGCCTGTAAAGTAAAAGAAAGTATGTGAAAAATGAAACTTTGTTTTTTGGCAGATATGAAAAATCTATCCAAAATGTTGTGATTTTACTTGTAGTAGAGACTGGCTGGCTGTCAGGCCTTGAGTACGATTTTGTGCCATCCCTTTTTAACGTGATAAATAAGAAGAGAACGATATCGTATCGGCGCGGCGGTTCGGCTACTAACGGTAAAAAATACTCGTCGATTGATCGAGTTTTACATGGCGATATTAATTTCTAACTGATTAAAGCAATGAGGACTGGAAAATGAGCTTTCAAGGCCAATAGAATACTCATTAGAGTAAATTATTTTATTTGTTCTCACCAGAACATCGGCTTCCTTTGTTATTTTCTTTTATTGCATTTTTACCGGACATGGAAATGAAAACAATACTGTTATATTTGTAACGGTTACTTTAACCCCTCATAACCCTGAATAAGAGACTGAAAAGGAACGAGAGGTTAAAAAGTATTTTCATATTGTTAGGGTTACGGCAAAAGAACCTAAATTAAATATTAGTCAATCTCTTGAGATATCAATTTTTGTCCCACCAAAGGAAAAACTTTGTATCTACTACACGTCCTTAATAGTTGGTATTTTATAGAACTAGAAGAGTATTTTCTTGACACATCAAATTAAAAAATGGTGGTAAATCTTGTAAAACTGCCACTGTAGACTGTCGGCAGACTAGATTCATTAAGCAAAACGAGCCGTTAACGAAAATAAATCACTTTTATTGGTACTAAAGTTAAAAAAGAAACCTATACGATTTATGCCAACGCCAAAAACAATTTGTTCAAAAGAAATTATAGATTTGTGTGTTGGTAGTTGAAATTTTCCAGATAAAGTAAATAAATTTATACAGGACTTAAATAAAATCTCAGACGAAAAGTTATGAAAAAAAGCTACACCTAAAGTAAGGCATATACTGGGTCTCCCAAAAGTCCCGCATAGAATTATTATCAATTAAAGGAAAAAGATCTAGAAAAAACGCTCGAACCCGTAAATTTTTATTTTTAATTGTGCATTTTTTGACATAAAAAAATATTATACAGGGTGTTTCATAGAACTGTCGTCACGTCATTGACAATTTTTTTTAAAGGAACACCCTATATATTGTATTATTTTCTGATTCCCCACAAAATTCTACACTTATGTTGTAAATGTCATGTGTCTAAATTCAATAGTTTCTGAGATATTGACGTTTAAAATATGGCATTTTTTGACTTTGACAGGCTGTAATATTGGAACGGTTCATCTTAGAGAAAAATGGTTTTCACCTCCCTATCTTAGTTTTTTATTCTCTATCCAAAGAAAGGAACCTCCGATTTACCATGTTAAACCAAAAAACCGGTTTTAACGGTTCATTCAAGATACTGAAAATAGCATTTTTCTACTCCAATATTAGTAAATATTGGTTTACGTACAGTTTACTCTAAGTAAATCCATTCTTACGCACAACTGTGCGTTATGATGTCTATTATAACAATCAATGCTTTAAACCACTCAAATCGTGACATTTATTTATCTTGCTTGTTGAATATTTGACAGTGCCATTGTCATTATTTGAGATTTGAAGTTCAAATCGATACCTTATAAATTATGAACCGATTTTTAATTTGTTAGGAAGAGTCGTAGAAAAAGTATAGTACATAATGCGTGCTGTAAAGCAATTACGCACTCATGTAATTACCGCACTCGCCGCTACGCGACTCGTGTCCAATTTCCCCGTTCGTGCGTAATATCCGTTTTACCATACTTAAATATTCGTGATATACTATTTTATCAAATTCCAGAGACAAGCATTTACCTATCATTCCTCTGTGCCAAACTTTAGGGTCTTCTATCAGAGATGTTTTTAAAAGGTTAACAGGACATGCTAGACGTCAATGAAAAAAACTATTTGATTAATAATATTACCAATTTGAAACATAAAAACGTTTTATCGAAAAATTGGAGTTTTTTCATTTAATTAATTTTGTAAAAGACAATTTTCCTAAACCGGCCACAATTTAAATTAAGACAACGACTAATTTTACCGAGACAACGAAATATAGAAGTAACAGGTGGTATTTTGCGAAAAGGTTTTGATTGTATTAGGAGTTTAAATGAGATTTTAGTCGGTTGAGAGAATTTAAGGGAAAGTAGGAAAGGGAATAGAGAGATGTGTTTAGTAGGAATTTCGTACAGATCGTTAGAATTTTAATGAAAAATATTTGTTATACCTACTTTATTTAGATACATACAGGATCCCTGCCTACGAAAATATATAACTTATAAAAATATAAATACACAGCTCTATGATGATGGCGTAGATCTGTACCGTTTCTAGGCTACTACATTAACAACCTAAACGAAATTTCTTTGTTTTGTTATGATAAAATTCTTTATTTAATTTTCTTTCTAATAGTGTATCGCAAGTTAATAATTACTTTTTAGGTAATAGTGAAAATTAACAAAAATATCATAAATGTAATATCTATAACCGTATAAGCCATAGGAATTTGTCATTCATTTCAATCTTAATTAGAATTTAATACCATTTGACATTTTGGTCTAATAAATCTAGAAATAATGTTTTTGTTATCCATAGGATACTAGACTGATCTTGACTATATTTCTTATAGCTTATTCGGGTCTAGAATAGTAGATTCTGTAACGAGGTTGGAATGAAAATTTGATCCGAGTGGAAGATTCCGAACTCGAGCGTAGCAAGCGTGAGGAACCACGAGTATCGAATTTTTATTCTAACCGAGTAGCCATTTTAAATAAGAACGTTTTTAATGTTGAAAGTTTTTTACAATGAGCCCTTAATTGTGACCTCCCTGTATATTTTATGCCAAGTTTAATTGTTTTTTGAGATTTGTTGATTCTTTAACTATACAATAATAAAAGAAATTTAGTCCGGGAGCTAAGGTAAAAAATATATACGGATAAGTTCATCGCTATGCATTTAGGAAATAAATACAACATATGCTGTAGGGTAAAAATAAGACTTTACCTTATTTTACCTAATTGTACAATTTATTGGTATGTATAATATTATTGTTACCAAACCCTGATATCAATAACGAGGATATAGTCGAGGGTATAACCCTCTATTAGAGGTAACAATATATTATTGTATATTAAATATAACAATACCATTTATATAATCATAGGTTAAGCTTAGAGGTAAGGTTACGAGTTTAAGGTTAAGGTTAGTATATAAGTAACTATGACTGATTTGTAAAATAGAATAGAAATATATACATTTTATACACGTCTTGATGACTCTCCCCTGTCGAACCAAGTAGTTACCTTACATGGCGATCCTGCCAGTCCAACTACAGTACATGGATTTTCAGTAACTACCTTACATGGCGATCCTGCCAGGGGACTAAGGTCCTAGGGCATTCCTGCCAGTGGACTAAGGTCCCATGGCATTTCTACAAGTGAACTAAGGTCCCAAGAAGAAGAAAAATTTTTGGAGTGTATTATGTAAAAGTGAATCATGGAGAGAAAAGCCATCTTCACCCAGTCCAGGAACAGTGGTCCAGCCTACCTAGTTAGCCGATGGTGAAAAATGCTATACCACGGCGACAGGCGAAGATGTAGTCAGCAGCAGTCCAGCCCAGCAGCACGTACGTGTGAGGCCTTAATAGAAGGTGAGGCAAAAGCCGCTCGTACGCAACGGGGGACTAGATTATGGATCTTCAGGAGTCCCGCTATTTGTGGAAGCAACTAAGTACTACTAAAGTACTACACATGCACTAGGAAGGACACACCAGTGAGGCACAGCTCGGTGAAAATTAGTAAGAAATTTAGATAAGCTTGTTTAATTGTTTAAAAATTGTATTTAATAGGGACACATTTTAACTGTTTTTGTATTTTTTGAAACTTTTAATTCTTAAAAGTGTTAAGCCACCATGAGTGGAAAATTTGATTTAAACGCCAAAAATGTATGCGAAATTTTAAGTATCAAAGAAATTTACCCGCAGGGAATTCGCGAAGTAATGATAATAATAGATTTTCGCTATATAGGAGTTTGTCAAATCGTGCTAAAATTTTTAGAGAAAATAATAATAAAAATAATAGGACATATTTCTTGTAAAGCAAGAATGAGAATACTTGCGAGGGTAACATCATACAATCAACATTAACATATAATAAAAAATGCTATATTATATTTAAAAAATGAAAGTTGAAGCTACTTACTTCCGGTATAACCGGAAGTGACAGAAACATGTTAATATTTTAGTTTAAGAGAGCATATCGATAAACTTAAACCTACAGATTTTCAAAAAATATTTTCAGTAGTTTCCTCAAAAGCTCTAATGCAAGTTCGTCGTGAATCACCCGGTATATTTCGGTAATGAATAAATCTGAAAATCCATTCAATGAAAAACACAGTTTAAGAATGCATCTTTCCATATCTTTAAACTAAAATAAAACCATAGAAAAACTACACCAAGAGAAACCATCGAATATAAAAATTCTACCGCTCATAATTTTGGACGCTCCTGTAACGAGTTAAATCAAACGTTATTGCGGGTAAAAATGTATCAAACGCGAACATCCGTCTAAAGTTACTTCGTTTCTCTGCTTTCCCATCGAACTGTGGCGTCTCGCTTTCTTCCATTTAGGTGAGATGTCTAGGTTTATGTACTTCTTGGTTGGTAAAACGTTTATTCCAATTTGGATAAATTTAGCGACGGAACGAAAAAATAGTTCTCATTTGCATGATGCCATTATGATCCTTTAAAGACAGATCCTTTAATTAGGCCCACAGTGCATAGTCATTTAAATGGTAATGAAATTAAATAAGGAAACTTAATGATGAAGCCGTCGCGTCGGCGTCGCCGACGTTTTCTTAGTAAATTCAAGCTTTCCCTTACGAAACTAATCGTAAATTACGGGCAAAATTATGACATCTTCAGCTTCCCGTTTTCAAATAAACCCACCAAAATGGGTCAAGACAAGCTATTTTTTCTTCATTTATTTCGAGGTTTGTTTTTCGAGACAAAGGCTTATGAATAAAGCTCAGTTATTTTTAGACTAACCCTCATTTTGCTAAATTGGGTAAACACCCCCCGTTTCACTGTTGTGACATCATAACTTCTGTGGGGAATAGTAAGCAGAGTTGTTGTTACTTTGTAACGTATGTTTCAAGATATATCGTTGTGGTTAGCCGGCTACAATAAAACCCGAAGTTTGTCGTGAAAAGGTCTATTAATCCCAAGGTTTTTAGTATTTAAGTCAAAACCCTAAGGCTCGAAGGGACCTTTTATCTTCAGAAATATTGAGTTTAAAGTAATTATTTGGAGTCCAATATGTAAAATAATTCATCGAAATATTTACATTTACTATCCACTTATTTTGTAAATTACAAAGTCAAGCTAAAATATGCGTTAATGCTATAAAAAAATATTTTTAACGACAAAGCGTTTACAAGTTCTAACTTTTAATAAAGATGATGATTGTGGAATTGTTAATTATTATGAATGATTATTACCATTAAAATATTTATTTACGGTGAAAGAAGCTTATTCCAATAATAACTTTGATTCGTTTTTTTAAAACCGTTTAGAAAATAACCTGAAAAATATATTTTTTTACTTATGAATAAGTAAACATACTAAAATCTTGAAGGATAGAGATGTTTTGGACTTACATTGTTTTTATTGCTGTAAATACTAAATAAGTTCAGTAACTTCAGCTCTATACTAGCTAGGTGGTAGGTATAATTTGGCTGATTCTTACGAAAAAACTGAACATTCCGTATATCAAAGGAGTATCTAAGAGAATTAGAAGACTAGGACAACAATACAACAATAAGATATTGAGCTCGAAAGACATTTTAAGAAGCTACCTGACGAAGCCGAAACCAACGAGATAAAAAGGCAGGAAATAAAGGTAATTGGGAAATACTATTTCTACCGAATCCCCTACGAATGTGTTTAATTTTGTAAGACACTAAGACGACTCAAGACAAGGATCAAGGAACACAGAAACAATACGCTAAAAGGAGAGGCCGAGAAATCACGGTACTGGACACACGGCCATCATATAATGTGACCAGAGGTGCGACTATGTTCAAAAACGAAAGCGATCGATTTCTAGCGACATCGCTATCGATAATTATGAATAATCGTACTATGTTCAAGTGTCGATAAAAACTCGGGTGTCATCGGTAGAATCGACTTTCTGTCAAAAATCTTTTAATATTATTATTAAAAGAAAGTAGATTAAAGTCACACCACTCTTCAGTCTTTTCTAAATCTCCATTAAATATTCTCATTAATTTAACATAGTATCTACTACGTGATTGTATCGTTCATTGTAGAAGCATTACATTGAAATTCTTTTCAGCGATGCAAACACGTCAACCCTCTCGTGGTTATAAACTTTAAATAATTCCTGAAGGGCACATCCTGAACTTTTAATGGACCGCCATTAGTGGAAAGTGTGCTTCGAGTAATGTGTTGTTTTAATGTCTTCTGTATTCCAAAAGAAACTTGCAAGAAATGAGGCGTAAAAGTGGTTTTACAAGTTTCCACGGAGTTTAAAATGGTAAAAGGGCAACGTTTGTTTGACGATGAAGATCCTAATATCAAGGAATTTTCATAATTTTATAGTTCATTTGCTAGAGTCCTGCCACGCTGACTGCTGATTGGACAAAATAATTGAAATTTATAATATATAAGCATACAAAAAAAACAACATATTTTATAAAGCATTATTTTATAGCAAGCGTTCATGCTAAAAAACGAGCAACAGGACAAGTGCTCTAATCGCTTTATAAAACCTGTTCTTTATACTACTTTTTCTATTTTGGATTTTTTAAAATAGAAAATAGGTATTTAAAAAGAAAATACGCCTTTCAAATTTTATAAATTTTTATATTTAAATTTTATATTGGTAATACTATTAAATTATTTATCATAGTAGCCTTAGATAATAAAAAGTGTGTTTAGGAAAAATCTGTCTATGGCGATACTGAAAACGATATCGTAATAGATTTAATATAAAACCAAATTAGAGAAACTATTTTTAATTGTAGAAAAATGTATTTCCATTAAAAAAAATCCACTAAAATATAAATTACTATTTTCAGAACACCACTTTTCTTCCAATAATCACACACCACGCCCCGTTTCACCCCCACCCTACCGAACTATGACATGATCTCACCAATCGCGGCATTGGCTACATCTCTGTCCTTGAACGTCAGCGCCCTCTCGACGGATTTCAATAACGTTACCACTGCCAGTTACAGCTACTTATACACTGCTGCCACATCTGAAAATAATGGAAGTATTGTGGGATTTGGGACGACGTTCGGCAACAACGGAAGCTTTAATGGTAGTGGTGAATATGGAAGTCCAGTTTTCCCGAGTTATATTAGGACTACGTCGATGGTAAGTAGCAACAATTAAACAGTGCCATTGGGAAAATATGAATATTTTATTTTTAAGTTTAAATATCTTTATTTTTTTTTCACATTATTATGTACCAGTTGTATACCTGAATCATAATATTTCACTATAATTAACTAATTTTTTTCACAATATTAAATTTGTGGCTCATTTATTTGTAATTTATGCACAATATTTCAATTTATGACACGCGTATCTTTATTTTCTACACAATATTTTATGTTGTGACTCACTTATTTATATTTTCTACACAATATTTTATTCTGTAATTCACTTATCTTTATTTCCTTTAAAAATTTTTACTTTGTGCCTCACTTCTATCTGAAATTATAAAAAGTTAAGAATATACTGGAAAATCTATTACCAGTCAAAACAAGCCCCGCTGAAGAAAATGTCATATATTAAACTTAAGCAAGAAATGTTTATGGGTCGCCATAGTGTAGTGACTAGAGCCATGACCTACAGATCGAAAGATCACAGGTTCAAATCCCATCAGGAGTACTTGACTTTTTTATGAAAACATTAAATGATTTATAGAATTATTTTGAATTGAAATCTTCCTTGTTGGGTGATTTTCTTTTAAATTTATGTTTAATGCATCTTCCCTTGATTAAATAAAAAAATGCAGTCAACAAGGAAGATTTCAATTCAAAATAATTTTATAATTTATTTAATGTTTTTATAAAAAAGTACTCCTGATGGAATTTGAACCTTTCGATCTGTGAAATTCGCATCATATGTTTAAATTAAATAGTGTGCCTTGTATTTCCACTCTAAAGTTGAAATATTTTTTTTCAACTCTAGAGTTGAAATATTTTTTTCACAAATCAAAGTTTTTTTTAAATAATTCTTTGTGGTCGTAGGAAAAATAGTGTACATTACTCGTGTGAAAGTGATTATTCTAAAACTCGGAAAATTTCCGCACTCGGCTGACGCCTCGTGCTAAATATCTCCTCGTTTGAATAGTATCACTTTCATCACTTGTTATGTAATATACTATTTATTCCTTTAATTTCATTTCGTGAATAGTGATATATGTACCAATTCCAATTCTTTCCTTTTCAGGTATTTTGTATAATAATAATGTGCCTCGGAGTGATAGGAAATGTGATGGTACCGATAGTGATATTCAAAACTAAAGACATGCGTAATAGCACTAACATTTTTCTAGTGAATCTTAGTGTCGCGGACCTGATGGTGCTGTTGGTGTGCACGCCTACGGTACTGGTGGAGGTCAACTCTAGGCCTGAGACGTGGGTACTTGGAAGGGAAATGTGTAAGTAGTTTTTTTAACAACGGTGTATGAAATATTGGGTTAAAGGGTGCCTTATTAAGACGATTCACTTAATATGTTAGTTCCCGGATCAACGTATAAATAGGTGAAAATACTAATTTGAGTTAAAAAGCTTCTGAGGTTCAGCCACAGCCCCTTCTAGAAGTTTAAAGGGCTGCTTGAATAGAAACTAATTTGTGTCATAATTTTAGTTTCAATTAAGTATGTCAATGTCTTGGAAATTGACTAAGAAATTATTTTTTCCACTTGTAAAGTGAGTTTTTTCTAGGAGATACAAAATAATGTCAGAAAGAAGAACTGAGTAAGACACAAAATTTTAAAATCCTATGCCTAGGTACTTTCATATTTTGAAAAATTTTCATTCCACCTTCCCTACGGAGATATTAAAAAATGTCATTAAGAAACGTTGTTCAAAATAATAAATTAAAGACATGTGAATGGGGGAACGTCGGGATCGAACAAACCCCAATTATATAGAAGCAAAACTTCTGCTTCATTTTTGAATTAAGTATAATTTTTTTTGGTTTTTTATTTAAAAATCAGTATAAATACGTTAAAAAGAAATAAATATCCTTTATTATTTTTAAGTATTGTAGGGGGAGGCTCTCGCCTCAAAACCCCACCTGATATTTAGTTTATTTTTATTTATTTTATTGAGCAATTAATTATTTAAATTAGCCGTCAACTCCTTACTTTCTAGTACTTATTTATAAAACACTTCACCCTCTTTTTAAATAAAGAAGTTTTTAACGTTCTTTAACACTTCAAACTTAATTAAAAATAACTTATTTTGGCCCTTTTCCTTCTTTTTTACGCCTACTTAAAATGACAAATGTTTGTTAATTATTTTTCTGTTGTTTTTGCTTAAAAAATTTGAACATTTATTTTAATTTGAATTGCCGAGCACTTCTTACAACATGATTATATTATAAGTTATTTAAGAAAACGCTATTAGGATCTATTTATAGTCATTTGTTATTTTCATCACCTTAGTAAAGTCTATTTATTTCCAACTGGCAGTAAATTGAAACATTGTGTCTTGTTTAAAATTGTGCAGCCGTGTATAGTATTATAAACTTTTAAATTCTACCCTGTTCAGTTTGAAATAAACAGACTATAGTAACCTAACTCTCCTAAAGATTAAAAACTGTAAACTGAGAGGGAAAAATAAATATTTCATAGTTTCAAACAGCAGATCCAGATAAAGTCCTTTTCCACGCTGAAATCTGGATATTCTGCTGACGGCGAAGATAGTGCGCATGCATGATACTATTACTAAAGAAGATAAATACAAACGTACAAAACAACAAACTGACTTACAAGACTTTCGAAGACTCAGAGCTAAAATTAAAACGGATATCAACACCTCTTATATGATCTATTGCCAATACATTGAAAATCAAATATTGTCCAATCCCACTGATTTCTGGCGTTTAATTAACAGTAAAAAAAAATAATGTTACGTTTCCTGAAGTAATGTCCAGGGGTGAAAATACTTTTAAAAGGCCAGAGGAAATCGTGGGTGCATTTGCAGAGCTTTTTCAATCATCCTACATAATATCAGGACCGTTCACTAGCATCTCCAACGACGGTATAAGTAGTAACAGCAATACCATTGATATGAGAGAGGTTTCTATGGAACAAGTGTCCGGTTGTCTAAGGAAAATGAAATCAAAAGGAACGGTCGGGCCAGATAAGATTCCATCATTTTTATTACGCGATTGTGCGATTGTTCTTGCCCTCCCACTTACTAAAATTTTTAACCTGTGCTTAAGGACTAGTAAATTTCCTGATGTTTGGAAAACATCTAAGATCACTCCGGTACTTAAAAAGGGACCCAAAGACGACATTGAAAATTATCGACCAGTTTCCATCATTTGCAATTTCTCTAAATGTTTTGAAATGCTGCTTCATGATACATTGACTTTTCAAATTAAAAATAATATCTCAAATTTTCAACACGGTTTTATTAAGGGTAGGTCAACTACGTCTAATCTTTTTTGCATAACTCAGTTTATTGCGGAAGCACTGGATGAAAAATGTCAGGTAGATGTTGTGTATACGGATTTTTCTAAAGCCTTTGATAGGCTTGACCACAGCATTCTACTTGATAAGCTGAACGATGCTGGATTTTCAACTAATTTATTAAATATGTTTCAATCCTACTTAACAGACAGAATACAAGTAGTGGAGTGCTGTGGTCAAAGCTCTGGCGAAATTAGGGCAACATCGGGGGTTCCGGAGGGATCTATCATGGCGCCTCTATTATTCAATATATTTATTAATAATATTCTGGTGAATGCTGGCTTAAGGGGGCTATTATATGCCGATGATATGAAGATTTTTATTCGAATAAGTACTATCGACGACTGTCGACGTCTCCAAGCGGTACTTGACAAAATAGCAGAGTGGTGCTCTATCAATAATCTACCATTAAATGCTAGTAAGTGTAATATTGTCTCGTATACTTTAAAGACCGAACCAGTAATTTTTGATTACTCTATTAATGGCATTAGGCTAAACCGCCAGATGACCTTTCGTGACCTTGGAGTTTTGTTTGATAGCAAATTATCGTTTATCCCCCATATTCTCGACCTTACTCAATCCTGCTTTAGGGCCTTGGGATTTATAATTAGAAATTCCCGCGACTTTTCCAACGAAAACACTATAAAATTGTTGTACTTTGCTTTTGTCAGATCAAAGTTGGAATATGCCTCTACGATTTGGTCACCTTTCTACCAGGTACATATTGACAGTCTCGAAAAAATTCAGCGACGCTTTCTTAAATACCTTAGCTTCAAGAATAATGGTGTCTATCCTAATGTTGGTTTTCCCCATGATCAGCTGTTGAAAAGTCACTCACTCTCTTCCTTAGAGGACCGGAGAATGATAGCTGACCTTAAATTTTTACATAAGATCCTTCATAACAAAATTGATTGCTCAGAAATTCTACATCAGATAAATATTTTGGTTCCACGCAGCTCAGCC
The DNA here is from genome assembly GCA_935413205.1 of Polydrusus cervinus. NCBI lineage: Eukaryota > Metazoa > Arthropoda > Insecta > Coleoptera > Curculionidae > Polydrusus > Polydrusus cervinus. The sequence continues at coordinate 2,405,136 of OW284512.1, forward strand.
CGTCATTCTCTTACGTTTTTCATACCCACATCGCGAACTAATATTAAAAAATACTCGCCGTTACAGCGTATACAAAGTACATATAATCGGTACCAAAATACGTTTGATATATTTAACTGCAGGTTAGCCAGGATAAGTCTCACTTAAACATTTTTCCATGGTCGAAAGTGTACATTCTACTTAATAGTTTTATTATGTCATTTTTTTACTTATTACTACTTATTATATATATATTAGAAATGTTATTTAATAATAGTGTATATACCCATTTAGTAATTGGATTTTTCTGTGGAATGGTGTATTTTAAATAAATAAATAAATAAATAAATAAATCCACGAGGCCTGATTTGCACGGCCGGTCGATCGAACCTCGAACGATTAATTATGGCGCGTGGCCTTTTCCATACCGACAAACAGTATTGTGGTCTCTCAGTGACGCCATGCGCAACATAGGTCGAAATTGGGTCGCCAAGATATTTGATCTATTTTAGTAATAGTAGCGCCTGTGGTAATACATTAGAAACGATGCGATCGATGTTAAGGAATTGCGCCAGCTGCTTCTAACATTATTTTCGCAGACGACCGTGCATTTATTACAAAAGGTAATTCGCACATGCATGTTCTAGATTCATAATAATCAAAATATTAACGAAAGCAATTAGTTCAGCGTAAACACGGCGGCTTATTCATTCTTTTAGATAATAAAAATTTTAATGTTGACATTTGCATAAAAGGCTTTCAACAAGTTTTTTTTCGCATTTTAAGTGAGTCTAAATAAAGATAATGTAATTAATATTAGTCATGCACCAAAGTTGTTTGGAAACTGATAGTGGATAACTGATTAAAAAAGGGTTTGTCTAGTTCATTATAACAAAACAATATATTTGAAAGATTATTAAATAATACAAAAAAAAAATATTCATTTAAAACGAAATGACGAACTTTTATTCAGTGAAGAAGCCCAAAATATAATGAAAAAATATAATAGATTGCGGCGGTGAGTCACAGGCATTCGACCGTGGCGTTCCGAGTTCGGATTTTAGTAGATTTAAGAATGCAGGAAAGAGTGTAAAATGCATCATCTTCCAACCCACCCAATTCACACCGATAACCAGGCCGGATATCTCGTGGGGTGCGGAAGAAGGTACACACTCCCCAATCGGTAGGTCATGCGATGACGCAAGAAACCGAGGATTGATAGCCCTTAGGGGGAGTGTCGCACGACTAAGGATCGTGGTTCAGAACCCACGTTAAGCTGTAGGTCCTCGGAAATGGCCCTGGCAGCGAACGAAGGGGCAAACAGACTATTTCGAGAGAAGGACAAGAAATGACAAGAGAAAATAATAAAATTGAAACAGTTATTGTTATATGTTTTTTTATTAAACTTTGAGTTTGACCCTATCGTATAGACCAAGAAAAAGTAAAACGTTCTATGGTTTCAGTTTTTTAATTATTCAATTCATTACTAAGAAAATAATTAAACAAAATACTAACGAATGTCTATTATATTTAATTAATGTTCATTGTCAATTTACAACTTTTCCAACAAATATAATTACTGATGAAACTTGTCAATGTTTAAAATTATTTTTAACAAAAACTAAATAGGCATAAATCTGAAACATGTAAAAACGTATAGTCGACGCTCTTAAGAAAAAACCATAACTATGTATATATAGCGCAGCTGCACTAAAAATAGAGCGGCTAATCTTGTATGGTCTCTTAATATACATAACCATTAAATTTCATGGTAATGGTAACAACCAAAAAGGGTGCATATATTATTTTTAGGAAAACACATTTTTTTCGATAAAGTGACCTAAAATGATTAATGCAGTTCTTATCGGTAAACATAAATGTATGTTTTTTTTTGATAATATGTTTTATAAAACAATTTAATAATAATTTTATCTACTATCGTGGGTAAAACACTTACTTTACGCACTATAGAAAGATATAAAATTTAACTTTTTACGGTAATAGTTTACCATTTTACCAGGGGCGCAGCGAGAGGGGGGGGGGCAAAAATTGTTCCTTTTTCAACCTAACCAAAATAAATAATATTGTTTTTCTTCTCATTTTACCATTTTACTATCTTTGTTGTCAAAATTCCTCTCCCTCCCCCAGATCAAAGTCCTGGCTACGCATTTTACGAAGAAACAAACTCAAAATGACCAAAAACATCACGTTTTAGAATTATCAGATTAAATATCTTGAACACGCAACACGTGCCAAGAATGCATTTTATTAAATTTATTTATTCCTGGGTTTTAATTAATATTTATGTGCTTTGGGCTACCGGTTCTTTTTTTAAGAAATGCCTCGGTAGGCCCTGGGTTTTATATATGGGTAAGTTATGGGATACCAGCCGCGTTGGGCAGTTTTTAATTTATAACGACGTGATGTAAAAATTAATTGATTAATTTTTGGAATGCGTAGGATGACCATCGAAGTACGGTACTTTAATTTATGGAATATATAATTCCTTGCAACTTCGATTTATATAGAAAAACGAATCAATAGGAAGTATCCGATCTTCAACATCGATTCATCGAACACGAGTAAACGCGACGCTGTGGCCGGCGGCGTCTGCTTCCAAAAATAGATTATTAATTCTTACACTGTTTTGTTGTTCTTTAGTTTTCGAAATTTAAAGGTCATTTTATTTATTATTTCCTGGTGTATTAGTGTGTAAGTAATGAATTAATTAATTAATATATGCCTGCTTAGATTGAAATGGCAAATTTCAGGTTTAACAGCTTATACAGGTATAGGACATGGTATACAAAATCTGCCTAGAATCTTGCGTAGAATGCAAAAATGTAATAATATATAGGGTGTCCCATTTAAAATAAGCAAGTTGACACTTACTTCCGGTATAACCGGAAGTGACACCATTATGAAAATATTTTAGCCCGGTCGCCCCCATCAGCATCAGCATATTGTCAAATTTTCAAAATTTTCCTATGTATAGTTTTTTATATATAGATCGATTCGGTTCCGAAGATATTTGGACAAAACCGGATTCTCGAAATTTCGTTTTTATTTTTTTCTGACTTCATTTGAAGAGATATGTTAAAATAAAGTTTACATTCTGTACACCATTTTTCCTCCTCTACAAGTTAGTGTAATTAGATTTTTAATCCGAAATCATTAACTTTGCTTTTTTAAATAGTCAGGAAATTTTATTTTAATATTTTTAAATTCCCCACCTCCTTTATAATTCAACGACGTATCACAGTAAGTATTGATAATAGGTTTCGGACTTAAAAACCCATCGTCAATAAGAATAAGTGGAAATGTATCTTGTATCTAATGTCTTTTGTTTTCAAAGCCAACTAGAAATAATTTAACTCTGGACGCACTAGTGCGTAAAGTAATTTACTTGTGGTTTTGGGCGCCTTGGAGTGTTAATACGCCCCTGGACATAACACGTTGTAATGTATGGTTTTCCAATTTTTGGTTCAGACTCCCCAAAAAAACATACGCATCTTCCATCAGGTGCTTATATTATGAACGTGAAAAGCGATAATAATAACAATTTTTAGGAAATACTTCTCTTTCTCTTATCAAAAGTTCTCTAGTAAACCCCGAGTGCAACATAACAGTTAAGCTAAAATACGTACTGAAAGCAGGAAAGTTACTTAAGTTTATCGCACGTTTTTGCCGAGATACGATTGAAAGGTGCTCTTTGAACATTGCTTTTCAATCAGTTGGAAAATAGAATGATTCATTGCTTTACAGTTTTGATAAATAAAAGCTTCAATTGGCTGTGAGTGATAGAAACTAACGAACAGTTCGTTTTTATAATTATAACACTCTAAGAAATGTATAAAAATTGGTTAAACGGATCTAAGAAATTTAGTTTTATCAGTTTGGCAATTTCTAAAAATTAGAATTGACAGAATAGATTAATTGTTTTAAAAAATTTGCCGTGTTTGATATTCTTTTGTTAAATTTATCAAGTTTATAGAAAAATATTATATTTCAATCCTTTTATTATATTTATTTTACCACAAATCTTTTAATTCCACCCACGCGCCACTCCACTTCATCCAGCCATGCATGAAAATACACTTTTCCACACCCACATAGATTCCACCTTTCCATTGGAGAAAAAAAATTAATAATTTGCTTCGTTTTTTTGTAATTCGTGCCAAGAAGAACCACACCTCTTTTTTAACTATAATTACCTATTTAATTGAGTACCTATTTAAAATAATTGTAAACCCTTTGTTTATATACTTAGCCGCAAAAAACCCTCACAACCAAAAATTATATTCAATTTAAAAATTGATTTTCTTGCAAACCGATAAATCGAGTTTGATACTTTTTTTTGAATTGAAGCTTCTTTCTTTGGTAATTGCACTGTGATTTCAGATTCAGGTGCAAAAATGAAAATAGTTTTTTTTTACGTTAAACTTGAGACACCCTGTAGGGAGCATTAGCAACAATAACGTATGCATGATGAAAACATACTGTAACCTCATGTTTTCCAAACATTTTGTTTTTTTAATTTTTCTGAATATTAAAGAAAATACACAGTTTTATACCAGAACATGTTTTTCTTCAATAAATCACAATTTTACTGGATACTTATTTGGTTTAACAAACAAACTAGTCTATAATAAATCCTAGCGAAAGGTACATCAATGAAATTTTATCTCAGCACGTTGTCCCTTTCCCGTACATTGGAAATAATTTTTTACTAATGCACGATAACGCATAACCTCATGTAGCGCGCATCGTCAATGATCATTTACATAAAATAAATATTGGAACTCTAAATTGGCCATCGCGCAGTTCCGATTTGAATCCTGAGCACTACTGAGACAGCATCAACCCCCTCCTGTTAACCTGCAAGAGCTTCAAATAATAGGTCTTTTCGCGGAGTCGATCCCGAACACATTCAGAGTATTATCGGATGCGCACTTTAAAATTAGCCTTTACCGCGCATGGCCTATTTGAAAGTGCGCATGCGATAATACTCTGAATGTGTTCGGGATCGACTCCGCGAAAATACCTAATGGTTACCGATATTTGCAATGGACTTGACCAAAATCAATCAATGAAGCAGTCATTGGAAGTAGAGGTGGACACACGCTCGTTCTACAAAAAATATACTTTTTTGCAATTTATTGTTAGTGTTATTCTAAGTTTAATATTGTGTATTTTAATTTAAAATACATGTTCTAGTATAAAACTGTGTACTTTCTTTGATATTACAGATATCAGAGAAATTAAAGAAACAAAAATGTTTATTAAACATGAGAGTTCAGTATGATTTTATCATGCATACGTTATTGTTGCTAATGCTCCCTACAGGATGTCTCAAATTTAACGTAAAAAAAATATTCTCTTTTTTGAACCCTGTATAAGCATAAAACTGAAATCTGAATAAAAAATTCAGATTGTAATTACAAGAGAACAAAGCTACAGTTCAAAAACAAATTATCGAAATCGATTTATCGGTTCTCGAGAAAATCAACTTTGAAATTGAGCATAATTTTAGGTTTTGCGTTATTTTTTTGGCTAAGTGTATATTATTATTTAATTAATTATACTATTGTGTGCAACTCGCTATTGTAAGACGAGGGCTACCACTGTTTTCACCAATAACCAAAGAATCTCGATAATGACATTAATGATAAAACAAGTATTAATATAAATTATACACTGCTTATTATTATACGAGAATTTGTACCGAACGCCGAGCTGCGGTTTGCAATTTTGTGGCTAGCAATAACGATATAATAGATTGTCATTTAAGGCAAAAAGTCTTGTACAATCTGTATTTTCGTAAACTTTAATAGAGGAAATTGCCACAGGAATAGCTTGGTTACTTGGTTAGTACTTCGAAATTTATATAAATATAGGGGAGGAAACATAAAATGTTTAAAAGAAACAAAAATATGATCGTACAACCAAAATTTGGATTATTTCACGTATTTTTTTAAAGTTTCCAAGTTTTTTTTTTGTCTTAAAATAACAAACTTTCTTTGTTTGTTCTGAGTTACTGATTGTCACTTGTCCTTTCGAACATTCAGCCAGCTTGCTCTTGGACCAACAGCTTAACGTGGATTCCGAACTACGATCCTTAGTCATGCGATTCCTCCCAAGAGCTATCAACCCTTCGTTTATTGCCATTGCATGACCTACCGATTGGGGAGTGTGTACCTTCTCCCGCACCCCAAGATATATCTGATCTCATCCAGCCCGGTTACCGGCGTGAATGGGGTGCGTTGATAGATAGATAGATAGATTTTATTCATAATAATGATACAAAGTATATATAATAATTATTAAAAACAACACTTAATATTAAAAGTAATACATTATACAGCAGACTACAGTTTAAAAAATTCACATTACACTAAACACATTAAAAATTGTAAACCAGAGGACTCTGCAGATACTCCTCAAGTGAATAAAATGTATTCTGATGTTTTTTTTTACAGTCTTAAATCTGTTTAGTTCAAGCCCCCTGACCCCCAGTGGTAGAGCGTTATAGAATTTTATACCGTAGAAGCTGGTGGAAGATGATACATTCTACACTCTTCCCTGCATTCTTAAACCTGCTAAATTTCGGACATACTTTTTTATTGTGCGTATGCCCACTACGAGGAACGAACTCGGACCGCCACGGTCGAATGCCAGTAACTCACCCGTGAGCCACTGCGGTAACAGACTTTCTTCATGTAACAACATCGAGAAATTAGTAGTTGAATCCTAACCTATTTTATATTTTGACGTTTCGTGGTTTGCTGTTATTTTTTTTAAATTAATTTATATTTATATTATTTATATTATATAAAAGTAGGCATGTCTACGTAGAAAACTTAGTGTTAAAAGTTTTAGGACCAATCTTTTTTTAAAATCTGGCTCCATTATCAAATACGAAAAAAGAAAGGTTTTTAAATCAAAATTAAATCATTATTTCACAATAATTCAGATATAAACAAGAACCCTGATAAGTTAAGTTGGTTTCTTTTTAGCCCATGCCGGCCGACCGAGCGCCCGCGTATTTCGCCGCAATGCGCCGTACCGTATTTCTGTCGGGTCGCGTGTTTACCTTATCCTTGTCTTAGTCGGCGCTTTACCGATCGTTATTTAAAGCTAAAAAAATACCAACTCCACTGATAGCACAAGAATTACAAGTGACAGCTTAACGATCGATAATGGATAAAGCGCCTGCTGCTCACTACCAAATTTTGATCGGACCTATGTCATTTAACCTGCGGGTATGGAGATTTTAAAATTGGTTAAATGTTAGCATGTTTTATTGAGTTGCAAAAAATTGAAAGTTATGACCTGGCAACAGTTTTATTGATGAAAACCACTTATTATAGCACCGGCTTAACAATGGGCTTTCTCACTACATTTTTGACGTTATCGAATAGAGCACGAAATACAATATGAAAGAACGTACCTACGTCACAACAAATCCGACAAAAGAGCAACCCGGGACCGCCTTCATCTGACACGCTGCGACTTGGGTAATCTCTCGAGACTGGTGTTCCGTTTCTAATCTGTTTCTTTCTATTTAAGTTATTGAAATACAGATAACAATATAATCGGTCGCACGACTCGCAAATAAAATAATTGCGCGGTTATTAGGATGACGTACATCCCTTCTCGCCTCATATTTTTAAACTTCATGCTTTCGCGCCGTATTTTCAATAGGTTTTAGTGCTCAATATGATAAATAAATTCGATTATAGTGAAAGAGCCCATTCAAATGCCAACACTATCAACTTTGATGACAATGTAAGGAAACGAGACCCTTTTCTTATTAATAAATTTATAGCACTGTGGAGACATGTACAATCAGTGAATTGCGAGTATAAGAAGAATTAGATATTATCATTACTGAAAGAACTTTATTTCGCCTCTTATCATCTAGTTGGTTACAGCTGTCACAAAAGAAAAGGATTTTATTTTGGGAAATAAAACGTGGCAAAAGCGGAATTAAAACTGCAGTTTCTGGAGAGTTTAGAATTTTATAGGGGAAGCCGCGTGGCCGCCTACGAATTTAATTAAATTTTTTACTCTTTTAATTAAAATTATTTAATCAGACTACGTTTTTTAATTTAAATTATATTTGCGACAGTGTGCGATATTTTAGCTAAAGAGGTAAAATTAAATTTTATACATATTTTTTTTTTACGACAAAATATATTGATATTTGAAATCATTGATTTGGATTAAAATGTCATTTTTGTTGTGTTGTAATCATTGCGTCTTTGCTAAGCACTATAAAATTAGTCGGAAAGTTTGGGGCCACGTCCAAAGTTCGCCCCCCCCCCCCCAGAAAAAAATCTACGCCTTTGTATAGAAATGCAACATATACTTACTTATGTAGCCCCGGGACTGTTATAGGCTTAATCCGGTCATGATATTCATGTGATGAATGATAAACTTCTACAGCGTGACAAAACCTCTTTATAACCCTTTTTTAGATAAAACTTAACTTAATACCAATACTTACTACAAAAATATTTAAAAAAACATTTTTTTTTGTTGTGTAATTTTTTCCTCTTCGTTCGCTGCCAGGGCCATTCCCGAGGAGATCTACAGCTTAACGTGGGTTCGGAACCACGATCCTCAGTCATGCGATACCCCCCCAAGGGCTATCAAACCCTTGGTTTCTTTGTTTGAAGGTTGGAGACAATGATGTTTCTTGAATGATAGAATAGTTTTGGACTTGCATTGTCTTTAATTTGTTTTACATCACAACGTTTCAACTGGTAAGTATCTCCAGTCGTCAGTATTCACCTGAAGACGAATGGAGATACTTACCAGTTGAAACGTTGTGATGTAAAACAAATTAAAGACAATGCAAGTCCAAAACTATTCTACCTTGGTTTCTTGTCATTGCATGACCTCCTGTACCTTCTTCCACACCCCACGAGATGTCCGATCTTATTCGGCCTGGTTACCGACGTGAATGGGTGGGTTTGGGAGAAGATACATTTTACACTCCTTCCTGCATTCTTAAACTCCGGGGATCGAAGAAAAATAATTTTAAATATTTTTAAAAATACAAAGAAATTAAACAATATTTTAAATGGTTTTCATTGGCTATATTGGATTTTTTTGCATGAAAATAACGTACTCATACCCCCATAGATTTTTTTTTAGATTAGTAAAACAGAAATTCAATATCGTGCTTAATTTTATTGTAATTTCGGTTACAAAAAGCCGCTAGTTTACATGGAAAATTTTAACGAGGTTTCGCTCAGAGGTTCAAACTCGGACCGCTGCGCCGCGGTCATATGTTCGTAGATCAACCACTGAGGTATCATAGTGACTTAAGGCGGAACTTTGTGCAGCAAGAAATTTATTTGCAAGAGAGTCTCACCCGAAGTGGGCATACTAGCGAGCTTATGACGTGGTGAAAAATATTCCGTAAACATCGACACACACTGAAACCACGAGACGAGGCGGCAGGTTCTTTCTTATGCTAATGAGTTTCGGTTGATTTTATTTCAAAGATGAGAAATTTGTTTTGAGGAAAATAAGTATTTTACTTGTTATTGTATTAGTTAAAATAATGTATCTAATCGTTATACGGATATATCTTTTAAATTTTGTCTTATTTTATTATTAAAACTATAGAATATTTACAAAAAATAAAGTTAGGTAGAGCAGAAAGTTTGAAGTGTTAATTAATAATAGGTATAAAAGCACCTGCAAACAGGGTGTTCGTGTTCCACCGGGAACCGCTTCGAACTATATATGGAAAACTATACATAGGAAAATTTTCAAAATTTGCCATCGTGGTAATGCTGATGGGGACGACCGGACTAAAAAAATTTCATAATGGTGGTACTTCCGGTTATACCGAAAGTTAGTGTCAGCTAGGGTAGTCAGGTTTTAAAAATTGAAAAGCGGGAGGTGGATAGTGCCTGGAGGACAAGTTTTTTTTGAGGTGCTTAAAATAATTATATTGATGATTTCTAAAAAAAAGTCGATACCCCGTTGACCTTACGCTGTGGCGTGCCTTTTATATTTCTTCCTCCTCTCATCAAACGTGCTTTCTAAAAAAAAAAAGGTTGCCCCTCTCTAAGGCAGCTGTACAGTTATTAGGCGTCCGTCGTGTTATCGGAAAAGCGGGAGTTTTGTTTAAGTGCGTGGGCGGCGGGAGGTTTAGTAAAAAGCGGGAGCCTCCCGACTAAATCGGGAGGGTTGGCAACCCTAGTATCAGCGTGTTTATTTTAAATAGAACATCCTATATATTATTACATTTTTGCATTCTACGTAAGATTCTAGGCAGATTTTATACAGGGTGGGGACTTTAATTGGAATAAATTCGATATTATTAAAACTGCTGAAGTTACGCCTACAAAATTTAGTATGTATGGTTTTGAAGCATGCGGAATTGAATTATAATGTCGGCGCAGTTGCCAGATTTCTCAGCTTTGTGCTACACGTAGTAATTTTAATATTTTAAATGGAATGCCCAATTTATTTTTATTGCAGTGCATTGGGCGTGTCCAATTTAATAAGATGCCAAATTTACAAAATGCTCTCTTCACTAATTGCTGAGCTATGGCAACACTGTAGTTCCATTAAAAAGTATGAGAATTTCTATTTTTAAAGTTTAAATTAAATTGGCCATTTTGAAAAGACAAGAACTTTTCTTGAAGCTTGTCAATAACTTAGTAACTATGGAGGTAGACAAGCGCCCCGATACTTTTTAAGGGAACTACAGTGTTGCCATAGCTCAGAAACTAGTGAAGATGGAATTTTGTAAATTTGAGATCTTACTAAATTTGACACTACCAATTCACTGCAATAAAAATAAATAGTGCATTCCATTTAAAATATCAAAATTACTACGTGTAGCGCAAAGCTGAGAAATCTGGGATATACAAACTTACCCTTATTTTTAATGCTAAATAAGGAATAATTATAAAATTTGTGAATTTCCATTTGAAAAACTAGTCTTTTTGCAGTTTTTCAATTTAATTTTTAATCGTATTGTTTAAACATCCTGTATTAATAGTTATTAAAATATTATAAAAAATCTATTAAAAATATCTAAAACGCTTAGACATAGGTATAGGACATGGTATACAAGATATACCTAAATTCTTGCGTGAAATGCAAAAATGTAGTAATATATAGAGTATTCTATTTAAAATAAGCAAGTTGACACTTACTTCCGGTATAACGGGAAGTGCCACCATTATAAAAATATTTTAGCCCGATCGCCCTCATCAGCATTAGCATATACTGTCAAATTTTCAAAATTGGGAGGCACCTGCCTACCCTGAAACTAAAGGTTTTCAGCATTGGTTATCAAATACTTCGTAAGGTCAATAGTTTTTCAATCAAAATTTTCTTATATTACAAATTTTTCACCGTGTTTATTTGCCCCCCCCCCCTCCCCGCTCCCCCTTGGTCAAGAGACGGGGGCAACAGCCCTCTCTATGGACGCCCATGCCTAACAAAAAATCGTATTTTATTACTCTGCGTGGCATACTGTCCAATTTTTATTTAATACCTACCTAGCTTCTTAGAAGCATTGTCACTATACAGTAGTCTCGCTGCACCAAATTGTAGCTGCGAGCCAATAACATGGACAGATAAATATCATGTGACCAACGCCAAATTCGTGCCTGACAACTACTTTAAAATCGTTAAACCATGGATAAAATAATAAACACATTTCACCTTTAAGATGAATTCATATTTTAACAGGTTTAGACAGAAGCTCACTATATAAACAATATATAGAGCCTGTATAATAAGCATAAAATATAAAAAAAATCGAATAGAAATAGATTCATTATGCAACAGTTGGTTTCCTTACTCACTAAGAACCTTCATAAATGGCTTTATTTTATTGCACCTATCACCCTTTACCAAGACAAATTAAACTTTAATTTTAGATCTAAGAGTTAATATACCAGGGTTACCATACCTACATCCTGGGATTTGTCATAAGTTCCCGGTGACCCAGTTTGGGCCTCTAATACCAATAAGCTATTTACCTTAGTATATTTTGTTCACTATCAAGACAATGGCCCATTTCGATAAAAAACGAAACAAAAAAAAATCAATATAGCCCATTTTTGATTGCAATACATCAACAAATCCACTGCATTTCGTTCAATTCTTATCCTTACCTAACATGAATAAGAAATTTTGAAAGCCCAAACACCCGTTTTGACAAAATAGTGAACGCGCCTTGAACATATTGCCTTCCGGCGCATTATAAACCATCTCGGTCTAAGCTGAAACATTTATGGCAACCCAGAGTATATAGCACAACTACTAGTTGCGTCTTTTTAAAATTGACGCTTAGATATTTTGTTTTTGGCATTGACAATCCAAAAAGAAGAACATAAAATTTAGCCCAAAATTACCCCCGAAATTACTTCTTGTTCGACCACCTATAATTTTTTTCAGTGTATCATTATTCTCTCTGGATGTAAATTGTTTCACGTCAGCCGAGAATAAATTCAGCTGTATATAGGCAACTTCTATAACATGACAACAAAATTTACCTAAAACATGAGTTGCGCGCTGCAAGATAACGGACTTATTACGGCATTGTTTTGTCTCAATTTTTGAAGTCTTAAAGATAAGACATGGAAGTTCTAAGGTACATGGCTATTTTTTTGAAAAAAAAATTCTTAGCTACGATATTAACCTTGGAAAAGTGCCTAAAAATACGCACCTTTAGTGGGCATTTTCTTATACATATTCTTATTTTTTTCAAAAAAGGGCTTTGTACCTTAGAAATACAAACATTCCTTTATTAAATTTTAAATTGTCCCGACAAATATCTCAAATAGCCTTTGCAGAATCCTGCAGTAGCGAAACGGTGTTTTTCATCCTCTAAATTTGCGCGTGGTAGAGCCTTAACGTGAGTAAATATAAATACTGAAATATTTTTGAAACGTACTTATGACAAAAAACAGATTCTTTCGTTATTTGCTACTCAATCATAAGTTGAAAACACTAAAAACTACACATTAATTACCCTGATATTTTCGCACTGATTAAACAACCAGAAAAAATAATATTTAGTTAATGCAAACCAACAAAACTTCGCTAAACGATATTTCAAACTTAAATTTCTCTGAGTGTATACAAATTATTTTGTAAAAAAACTGTTTCATAGTCAGCAGCAAATATCATTCTTCCCAGCGAACCGAAATTGTGGTTGACTGACGTGATATTAACATTTAAAATTTCGTATAGCGGAGTTTTATTGGTTGGTAAACACTAGTTATTAATAAAATCACGAAAAAAAATGCATGCTTCTTGAGGGCCACACAACGTTCTTCTACCTTGAATGTGTTTAGGCGGCATTGAATTCGATCGGAACTAATAATTGTTGAGCTGAGCCTAGTTTACTCCCGTCATCTGTTAGGTCTCTCTTACTGCCCTACTCTCCCCTACCAAAAAATTTAATTTCAAAATAATAATTTTTGTAGCTTGTTAATAAGCTAATAAGGTTTATTCTACCCAGCAGGTATCATAATTTGAGTTTCATTGATTTTATTTTTCCAACCCGCTCGGTGGATATAATTTTCTGTAATTTTACATAATTTGCTTGAATCTTGATTGCTTTTTAATAAAACGCTATTTACGCAAGGATATTGAACCAGGTAATTACGATTAAAATTATTTTCAGGCTTTCCAAATTTCATTAAGACTTGAGAAACCCTAATGGAAAAAAGTGGCCGTAGAGTTTCACCTCTAGAATTTTAAATAAACAACTTCATGATGCCGTCTGGTCTTTCTGTATACATACCACTGATGGCCCTTTTAAACCAGCAAAGTATATTTTTCTTCTACAATGTTTTATTTTCGTATAAAATTTTTCTTTTTTGGAATAGGTTTTCAATAATAGTATATTACATAACAAGGGATGAAAGTGAGTTTTAAAATAATCACTTTCACATGAGTAATGTACACTATTTTTCCTACGACCACAAAGAATTATTAAAAAAGCTGTTGATTTATGAGAAAAATATTTCAACACTAGTTTTGAAATTAGCATGCTTAGGATTATGTTTCATAGTTTGTCAATAGGCTTTTCCTTTATTTGTAGTTTAACTTTTTCATATTTTATATATCATAGAAAGAACTAATCCTAGATTGACCTCTAGATTAACCAGAATAAAATTTTTTAAATTGAATCAAGAAAAGATGCATTAAACATAAATTTAAAAAATCCACCCAACAAGGAAGATTTCAATTCAAAATAATTCTATAAATTATTTAATATTTTTATAAAAAAAAGTCAAATAATACTTCTGATAGGATTTGAACCTGTGACCTTGCGATCTATTGGCTAGAGCTCTATTCTCAACGCTATCGCTACCGATAAAAATTTGTTGTTTTATACACGACACTGTCTTCAACGCGGTTTGTTTTTCTGGTAAAAGATTTTCCAGTATATTATTAACATTTTTTATAATTTCAGATGGCGTATTTTCACACTCTAATTCTGAATCACTCGACAAATACATGATAAAAAAGTTAAACACTTTACAATTACTGCCTTCTAAATTTGTTATTTTTAATAAATAGGGGGGTGGTCTGTCAAATTGGCACCATATGTTTAAATTAAACAGTGTGCCTTGTATTTTAACACTAGTGTTGAAATATTTTTTTAACACGCTTGTGATATACGGCGCTTTCTAGCCAAATTAACTGTGATTTTTTTTTTCTCATTTTCATAGGTGGACGTAGGAAAATAATAAAAAAAATTTTTTTTTGTACAAAATTATTATTTAAATATAACTGTAATAATACAGTGTTTTTAAATTAACTGGCACCTTTTTAGGCTTGTAAAATAAAACTGGAAGAATACATACAACAGTCGAAAAGTATAATAAATTTGATAATATATGCGTTCGGACTAAAACTATTTTCTCGGCTTGTAATTTTTTGCTGGGGTCCCTAGATTTCTTGTGGGTATTAACGAGGTTAGTAATTTATATATTAAATATTTGTCGAGGTTTTTTCTGGTAAAGGTCTGAGTAATAGGTGACAGGGACTAACGTTTCATCATGACTATAACATACATATTCTGTATATACATAATATATTGTAGAGGGTGTTACAAATTCGACGCTCACCAATGGAATCTCATTAACGGTAAGAGATACAGCTGGGGTTAAATTGGGGAAAAGTTGCGGATTTTGAAGACGAGGGTAAGTCGTCAAATTTGGAAAATATCCAGTACTCCCGAAAATTTTCGGAATGAACCGAAAATTCTCGTTTGTTTTTAGTTTCTTCCTTATTTAAAGATATGGCTAAAAGTTAATTATACATTTTCTTTGCCACCGTTTATTTGCTCTAACTTGTTATCAGAAATTGATTATCACGTTTAGTCTTTCAGGTACCATCATCAGGTATGATTCTTTAAATAGGAACATGTATTTTTAATGCAGTTTCGTAAACTATATGTCTAATAAAGTAATAATGCAATACTACTTTAATCAAATATCAACGTTTCGATCCCAATATAACAACCTGCGTAAACGGTAGGAAACACATTTGAGAATAAATAGCAGGGATGCTGCCCAATTTAAATAGCGAATAAAGCTTGTTACGCACTTATGCGAAGCGAGGCGCGCCGTGCTTCGCTTGTGTCCGCGTATCGACATTCTACCCCAGTCAATAAATTCAAAGCACAAGTTTTCGACGCGCGTCGCGGCGCGTCAGCGCGTTTGAAGCTCTAAACTAACTAAGTAATAGTTGCAAAAATTTGAAATATTTTATGGTACTACTCTTTTATAATTCCACCAATAAAATATCCATATTTAAAAAGAAGTTTAGGGGGTAAAGTATCGTTTAAAAAAAAATTTATAGGTCACTATTTTTTATTTAATTTTAAATTTTAAAATTGCTCCTTTATTTTTTAGACAACCATTAAATTTATACTGTAACCCTTATTGCAAGGAATTTTTACAAACAAACTGCCCTACACGTCGAAATAAATTGTAAAAGTAAGTTATGGCCCAATTTACAGGAAGTTTTGTAGGCAATTGTGCTCAAGGTAGATTCTATTTGACATTTAACACCCTCTTGTTCTATACCATGTAAATTATGGGTTTAATAAAATTTGGTAAATCGCCCGTTATGTTGCTTGTGTCTCGAATTTCCTACCAGAAAACTATTTATATTCTGTTGAAAACAGAGTACATACATATGACTAAAAATTTTATGGTATGGAATATGTACCTTTTATTGGTTGCTATAGAGACGCGACGAGAGCAGGCTTTTTTGGGGTAACAAATCCGGGAATTACAGGAAATATAGCAGAAGGAAAATGATGGAATGACGGTGTACATCATTTTCCCGACGCTTCCTTCGCTAGTATGTCGATGTGAAGCAGTGATATGACTATGCATTTTCTCGCAAGTAACGATGTATTTAAGAACATTCGACAAATATTTCTAATTTTTTCTCCACGGTTAGGAGCTCCATGCAAAATTAAATCTATTAGGCGCTGGGTATGTTTTAGTATAGTGTCCAACTCGACACGGATGGCGCCGCAGGCTCCAGCCTACATGGTTTTTACGTCTGAACTAGCTGATATAGTTGCCTGCTCGTATACTTCTTTCGTCAGATTCTGTGTAGCTTCACTGATGAGCCATAAGATGACGAAACGCGTCTGGGGTTGAAGCTGACGAAATGAAAGAAAACTCTTCTTCTGAAATGTATTTACATTGAATTAGACTAAAAACATGCATGAAAATAACTTTCGCACATAATATACAGGGTGTTACAAATTCTACATACCAGCATTGGAATCTCGAAAACCATAGGAGTTAGAGAAATGGTTAAATGGGGGCAAAGTTCTGCAATTCGGTGCTGATTATAATGCCGCTTTTTAAGTTTTCAAATTCCGAATACTTCCGATTTTATTCGAAAAAAAAACGAAATTTTCCAAATTCGTTTTTATGTTTTCCTGAGCTCATTTGACTAGCTATTTAAAAATAAATGACACTTTTTCTCCTCTACAAACAGACGGTACTAAACTAAAGATCCGCCGTTTCGTCTCCGAGAGGCCATCACCAACTTTACTTTTTTAAATACGAACCTGGATTTTTTTTAACCGATTTTTAATGGGGGGTTTTAAAAAATGTTATTTATTAAAATGACGTAGATACATACCATGGAAGAACTGGAAGAACGCATACAAGCTGCATTTGGTAGGATAAGGAGAAGATCGGTTGAAAGGGCTGTCGCCAAAATTGGAAGAAAAATCGATCGTTGTATTAAGCAAAACGGCAATCTCTTTGAACATTTAGAAAATTAGGATGTTTAATTAGTAAATTTAGAATTATTAGAAAGTTCTTATAAAATAAATTATATTACTTATAATGTACTTATTTTTAGGTTTTTAATTAATATTGTGATTCGTTGCCAGGACCGGAGTGACAAAAAGTGTAAAAAATATGAATTTAAAAAAATAAGCAAGGACAATTCATCATTATAAGAAAGTAATATCGCCATTACACTTTGACGGTAGGAGGGTTTAAAAATCGATTTAAAAAAATCCAGGTCCGTATTTAAAAAAGTAAAGTTGGTGATGGCCGCTCGGAGACGAAACGGCGGATCTTTAGTTTAGTAACGTCATTTTATAGAGGAAAAAAAGTGGAAATGACAAAGTGTCATTTATTTTTAAATGAGCTCAGGAAAATATGAAAACGATTTTGCAAAATTTCGGGTTTTTTAGAATAAAATCGGAAGTATTCGGAATTTGAAAACTTTGAAAGCGGCATTATTATAAGCAGCACCGAATTGCACAACTTTGCCCCCATTTAACCGTTTCTCAAACTCCTATGGTTTCCGAGATTCCAATGCTGGTATGTCGAATTTGTAACACCCTGTATACCATGTTTTCATCAGATTTTCAACAGATTTTATAGCTGGGCTACTGGGTTTTACGACTAAAACTTTATTAATTGGCTCTATCAAATTTTCCTTTGTGTAATGTTCTTTAAATTTAACAAAAAAAAATCACAATATTTTACAAATATTAAAATTATTTATATATTTTTCGAATGTTTGAACAATTTTCCTCTACACCTCTCAAGAAATACATTCTTCGACAAAATAAAAATATTTAACATTCATTTAAACTAAAATACAATATTTTAATCAAAAGTTCGTTTCAACGTCACACCGCGTCGCGTCGTGACGGAAAATATAAGTGCACATAATCTAAAAATTGGCCTGCGACCAACACAATCAGTCGCAGAGAAATTGCAAATGTTTGTTGAATTTTAACTTAAAAAGAAAAAAGTGTAAATTGAGGATGTACATTCAATATGTAGAAATAATAAATACTGAGGCAGTTTTGTTAGGTGTAACTTTAATTTCAAGCTATTTATCAGTAAATGTTCGAAAAAAGTAGCTTGCTGTTATTACTGGTTAAACACAGTGAGTAAGTTTACACCAGGGGTGCAACTTAGGATGCAAAAAAGTATCGATACTTCAGAAGTATCGATATTTTTTGCGCGGTATCGAGTATTCCTATCAATGTAGACCCCGCGTCTCGTTCATAAAATTACTTTTGCGCTTAGCGTACAACTCACTGTTTATAAGAGGGCGATAGCATGTGTAGACTACTATGAAATCCAGGCACTGAATCGGTTATTTTGCAAACCCGACCATATTATTTTTTATAATTAACCCACAAAACTTCCAAATACTAAACTCTCACCACTTTTTATTTAATAAAGCTGGAAATAAATAATTAATTGTTCTTTATGTCAAAGTTACCAGCTCCATGCGAAATTATATCTATATACAGGGTGTTTCACGGTGGATGGAATGTAAGACGTTTATGGAAAACGAAATAATTTCTATGTTTTTTACAATACACATATTTTTTACAATACAAATTGAGTAATTATTTCTAGGTTTATCATCTGAAAAAGAAAACACATATTTTCTTTAGAGCTGTAACTCCATCATAATAAAGTCAATCATTAATGCTAAAAAAAAACAAAGCCCTAATCCATATCTCAGTCCATAAAAATTCAATTTCAATCCTTTTCAGAATTTATTCCAGTGATAATAACCCTTTAACAAAATGCCGAAAACCTTTTAACACAAAATACGTTCCTCCCCTTCACCAGAAATCTTACGTGCTAAGTGGTCGTTCGTTCGCAGTTAAGAAATGTTCGGGATCTGTTGGCTAAATGTCTGGAGGCACAAAGATATTCCAGGCCATTTACGGCTTATTATATTGAATGGATCAAAATATTCAAAGATCAGAGACGTAGCGCAACGGAAACATAGAAAGTCGTTTAGAATTTCTAAAAATAGAATTAATCCGACAATATGTCAAAAAAGATGCATTTCTTTCAAGATATTATTTAGTGGTGCAGCCCCACACGTCACTGTCAGGCCGCATCGCCGGAACCGAATTCGAGTACAAATGACACAAGACCTTGATAATAATTATGGCGTCACTGTCTGATCTACCGCGTTCGGTCTGTTTAACTTATTTAATTAATAACACTATGTAGTATTGTTAAAGTCAGTAAACCCGGCTCGTGGTCTTAAAAAGTGGTGAAAAGCTAGGTATAGTGCGGGTACTTAAACAAACATTGACTAAAATCCCGTGTAACAAAAGTCTCTCTTATCCTCATCTGTCCAACGACTGAATGGAGTTTCCAACAAATTACAAACTATGTTATTAATTTGGTTCATTTTTAAAACACACAACTAAGTAGGTACGTACCATCGCGCCGATAAAAAACTGGGACAGGAAATTTTTCTATTTTCTCCTAGACTATTAAGAATAATTTTACATCAAGCCTGGTACCAGTAAAATGTCATGAAAATTTGCATGTCAATAAAGATTGTCACTTTATGATTGACTCGTCAAACATACAATCATATATTATTTGTAAATATGCCACAATTAACCCCCCAGCAAAAGGCAATTATTTATAGTCGGTTGCGAGATAGTGTTGCTATTAGGGATATTGCAGATGAACTGGGAGTAAGCAAGAATACCGTGCTATTGGCAAAACAAAAAATAGCAAGACATGGGACTATTATTAGGAATGCAGGTTCTGGTCCCCCTAAAATTTCTACTGATGATCATGATAGAAGACTGGTTAATTATCTAAGGGATCATCCCTTCGAAACTGCAATCAAGGCAAAAGAAGAGACGAATTTTCCAGGTTCTGCAAATACCGCTAGAGACAGGGTTCGAAATTCCTATATACGAAGCCGTTGTGCTGCCAATAAAAATTTTTTAACGGAAATAAATAAACAGGGCAGGTTAGAATTCGCACATGAATATATTAATCAAATAAATTTATGGGAAACAGTTATATTTTCTGACGAGAAAACTTTTCAGTCATGCAATAATGGGAGAATTCGGGTGTATAGGCCTTCCGGCATGCGGTATGATGAGAGATACACCCACAAAACCAACCAAAGTGGGCGTTTCTCCATAAATGTTTGGGGCTGGATTAGCGCTAGAGGACCAGGACTTTGCCAAATCGTCGAAGGAAGACTAACTGCAGCAGTATACGTTAATATACTAAACGAAGTGATGATACCATCGGTAAACGCTGTATACGGTCCAAATTACACATTTCAGCATGATAATGCTCCAATACACACAGCGCGCATTGTACAAAATTTTCTCCAAGAAAATAACATAGCAGTTCTTCCCTGGGCTTCGAAGAGTCCCGATTTGAACCCGATAGAAAACATTTGGGGTGTCATGGTCAAATCTATGTATAAACATGATTTTCAACCTAGAAACAGGGATGAATTACGTCATAGGATAAATCAAGCTTGGGATGAAATAACTGTCGAATTATGTAGAAACTTAGTTTTAAGTATGCCACAAAGGCTCCAAAAGGTAATAAACAGAAATGGTTCTATGACCAAATATTAATTTTGTGTTGTTTTGACAAACTTTGTGTTCGCAATTTTTTTCTTTTTATTAAATGTATTTTATTACCTGTATTAGCTTTATTTATTATTTTGTGGTAATGGTAAATATAATAATTTATAAAATATTTGACTTTAAAAAAATCTAATAAATTTACTTTATCCATATTATATGATGTCTCTCAAATTTAACCACCCCGTATCGAAAAATACAAAACATTCCATTATGTAACCTAGGTTACTTTTTAAATTTTGAATGTTTTTCCTTTTTAGCTCTAGACACCTTTTATAGTCTAGGGGATATGTATTTCTTACATTGTTTTTGTAAATCTCTTGTCCCAGTTTTTTATCGGCACAATAGTACACTACTGAATTAACTGAAAAATTAAAGAAAACTTTTTAATCACACAGTAAATCACGTTAAACCGATATCTATAACTGTAAGTTTCGCGAATCCTCAAAATAAATACCTTAAGATTATCAGAACCAATGCTAAAACAATAGTGCATACGACTAATCTACTTTTAAATTGCCCTTCATCATAATTCAAATTGTTACATGCTGTTTGAGTGACTGACGTCACGTAACCATAGCAACGGTAAAAATCAAAGCCATGTTGGGCGTTGGGTCTTCACTAGCTCTGAGCTAACGGGCACGGCTGGAGAGCCCCAAAATACATGAGTGTTTATGATTATTGTCCATCGTAGTTAACCGTGGCCCTATTATGCATAGCTACATTCGAATTAAATTATTATTATTAATTCGAACATAATTATTTTTTAAGGGCTAAAATGGTAGCTGTACAATACTGTACATTAATATTTAATATTGTCGAAAAACTTTCCTTCTGGTTTTATTTTATTTTTTTGGTGAAATGCCCCTTCATCTACTTCACATGACGAGTCGCCACTGAGTAAAGCTAAATAAAAAAATCGTATTGACTAAAAATACGGCGTTTTATTGGCCAGTTGCAAATGAAATAGCTAATAATAATCTCTAATCCATACTATAAAGATTTTGAATACACCGGCACATGTCAGCAGGTCTTCGTTGCTACCTGAAGACGACTGAAGATACTTACCAGTTAAAACGTTGTGATTTAAGACAAATAAATACAATGCAAGTTCAAAACTCTTCTATCATGCAAACAATCACTGTGTCAAATTAGTTTATAAATGGCTATTAATAAAAACGTGATTCTACGGCAATGAATCTGAATCTATCCATGCTTAGAATAGATTTAAAAGGGTTATTTAGGATGGCGTTTTCCATGTTTTGTGTAAGGATTTGCTAATTAATAGATTAGGACATGACAGTTTGTATCTTTATCGCAATATTTAGATTTATGTTGAAGTAGGGAAACGGAAATTACTGTTTTGTAGATATACATAAGTAAATCCGAGTATACAAATGGAAGAAGGGACAAATAAAAATTATAACAATTAATTACATTTAAAAAAAAAATCGCTTTTGTTTGTCTTGATTTTATTTTAATCACACACAATGCATACCCAACGACAAGATAAACAAATTATTTTATTTAAAAGCGTGGGTACTTTGTCAGTATTTTACACATTTTTATAAAATAAAAATGCTGGTATTAAATCAGCTACTTTATAGACAGTGGCGGTGCCAGAAATTTTTTTGGGGTAGGCATAAAATCATGGTACTTAGCTGTGGCCTTAAAAAACGTTGATAGGTTTGTAGAAACAACGTTTACTCACTAAGTCTTTAAACAATAAATTATTTAGAAAAGTTTACAGATTACAAAACAGACCTCTTCATTTTTCTCTTGCTTACAGGATTATTTTGTTCGTATTATTTTAGAGGGATGGTCATCAATTCTGCGGACCAGAAATTTTGCAGAGAGCCGACGGCAGAGATATTCTGCCGTCATTGGCGCCATAACGTCTATGAATAGATTGTTTATTTAGCAGTGCGAGAGATATTTGAAAAGTAATTGTAATGAAATTAGTAGTAGTATACGTAACGTGACCATTTATTTTTCTTCTCAAAACGGGACCCTGCAAATTCTGTTTGGTTTGTTAAAGTAAAGCACAACATAATTGAAATAGTAGTTTGTACAACAAGAGTAAATATGATGTCCATATCGCACGAGGAAGTAAATCGAGGGCAATATGGACAATCCACTCGAGTTGAACAGTATATTTTTTCTACGACCAAACTTACAAACCTTATGCTAAAAAATGTAAAAAAAAGTTTTTAGGTTGCCGGGCTCGAACTCACGACCATTAGTTCCATAGTAAAACGCTCAACCTCTCGACTATCGAAACGTTAAACTAGTTATGGGAGAACCAACTGATAAATGATGCTACATGAAATTAATTTTCTACGCACATTCAGCAGGTTGCATTATTGATAAATCTATTATAAATGTGTCTAGATTTTACTATATTGAACAAATTAATAACAAATTGTACCATATGCATTTAAATTATATAATTTAGTGTCTTGAAAAAGAAGGCGGAGCCTCAGTAAAAATAATATACTGTGATTGGTCAGTACTTTTAAGAACAACAATGGCTTCTCTGTAATTGACTACTGTGATTGGTCAGTTTCATTACCTACAGTTAACTGGAATAGCCTACTTTACTCGGCACTTAAATGTTAAGGAAACAGCAAATTTCCATGTGGGAGTAGAAAAATGTATTTTTAAGCAACATTTTAATAGGCGGCTTAATTAAGTTTGGTATTTCTCAGATGAAGACATTTTTTTAAATATATTAGATGACGGATTTAGAAAAGAATGGTATTCTTAACAGGTTTTATTCACATTTTTTATTCATAATCAACATCGCTTTAAAAACTAATACTTGCAATTGAGTTTTATATATACCGATTTCGCCCACTTCCCGAGAACGGGACATTTTGGCGTCCCGAAGCTTTTTTTGGGGACAACGGGACAGAGTGTCAAATAACGGGACTGTCCCGTTCAAAACGGGACGTATGGTCACGTTAAGTATACGCAATAAACAAATTTTGGCTGATAGGATGGATTTTAACCCTAATAAATATTAAGTTACATAAGAAGAGAATTACTGCGGAAGGTCATTAACCCAATGGCCTTATGTATTTTTTTCGATCTAGGGACCCTAAACCGTCTGCATTTGATAATATCACAAAAAATATGTATATTGATAAAATAATCAATTTTTGTTTAAAATAACAAAGTTGACAGCTACTTCCGATATAACCAGAAGTCATAGTAAAATGTCAATAATTTAGTTAATGAGAGTACCTACATCGACAAATTATAAACATACATTTAAAAAAATATATATTTTTCAAATTTTTCTCAAAAGTTCGAAAGAACGCTCTGCATGAATCATCCAGTATACAAAATTTTAAAAATGAAGATTTGTTGAATTTACAAATCTTCATAAGCCAACCTGAAACGATTATAACGCATCGTAACTTTTTCCATTGAAATTCCAAGCATGTCGTGAAGAAATTCTATACGCACTGTCTGGAAGTGTGCACATCACTTAATATGGACATACAGATGTTTGTTTAAATCTCTCTGGCAGTAGCAAGTAGATTGTCTTCGTTTTTCGTCTTCGGTTTCTTCTTGTACGATTCGTGACTGATCATACGAAGATATTCAACGGGAAGACGGAGATCTTATTTAATGTTAAATCAAAGATAAATAAATTTATTGTAAACGAAAAAGATAAATTATGGAAACCTGAGTTTCAGACAGGATACATCAGTACCTGGACAATGGACATGTTGCGATAGCGTGAATATTTTTTCCTGCGACCACCTATAAAAATGAGATAAAAAGCACGATTAATTTGGCTAGAAAGCGCCGTATATCACACGCGTGTTGAAAAAAATATACACACAACACAAGTGTTGAAAAACAAGGCACAATATTTAATTTAAACATATGGTGCCAATTTGACAGACAACCCCTATTTATTAAAAAGAACAAATTTTAGTAATTGTAAAGTGTTTAACTTATTTATCATGTATGTGTCGAGTAATTCAGAATTAGAGTGTGAAAATATGCCATCTGAAATTATAAAAAATGTTAATAATATACTGGAAAATCTATTACCAGAAAAAACAAATCGCGCTGAAGAAAATGTCATGTATTAAACCAAAAATGTTTATCGGTGGCCATAGCGTAGGAATAGAGCTCTAGCCTACAGATCGCAAGGTCACAGGTTCAAATCCCATCAGGAGTATTTGACTTTTTTTTATAAAAACATTAAATAATTTATAGAATTATTTTGAATTGAAATCTTCCTTGTTGGGTTGATTAAATTTAAAATTTTTCATTCTGGTTAATCTAGAAGTCAATCCAGGATTTGTTCTTCCTATAATATATAAAAATGAAAAAGTTAAACTACAAATAAAGGAAAAACCTATTGACAAACTATGAAACCAGATATTAAGTAGAACATAATCCTAAGTATGCTAATTTCAACACTAGTGTTGATATTTTTTTTCACAAATCAAAGGCTTTTTTTAATAATTCTTTGTGGTCGTAGAAAGAATAGTGTACATTACTCGTGTAAAAGTGATTATTCTAAAACTCGGAGAATTTCAGCACTCGGCTGACGCCTCTTGCTGAATATCTCCTCGTTTAAATAGTATCACTTGCATCACTTGTCATGTACTATTTTTGTTCGAGCGTTTAAGAAATGATTATATTTATTGATTAATAAAAACATATTTTTTAAACAAAAAAAAATAAGTTTTTTTTAATTTAAAGAAATGAGACACTTTAAGTCTTCCTCGACTGGTATATTTAGGAAAAATTTTCATTCATCATAGGGAAAAACAGAGTGTAATTTAACAAATTCAACAAAGGAAATTGACTCTCGTCTTAATGGAGCTTTAACAACATTATTTATGTTGAAAGGTTTAAGGAAAAACATATTATGAATGTCAAGGGTGTCATTTGAAGAAAGTTTTAAGTATTAAAACTTAACTTATTACCTGGGGGGTTAATTATTGAGAAAATCATGTTAAGAAAACTGAGGTACACAGAATGTAATAAAGGAAACTTTTTGCTTTAAAATATTGAAAAAAGTTGCTGCAACAATAAGACAAGAACAAAAAAAAAGCAAAACAAGAACAAGAGATTAGTGAAACACTAACGGCATGCATGATTGTATTTTCTTCAAGGAACGTACAGACTAACCATGCAGTTGTTAGAGTTTTTTCTTTATGGAAATATCCACCATTAAAATTTCAATCTTCTTTTTTTATTGTTAAAAGCCTTAAAGCCAATTGATATAAGTCAATGTAGAATAAATGTTCTGACATAATGAACATTTTAACAAATATTAGTTTTAATTATCTGGAACTTGCTCGAAAGTTTAAGATAAATAATATGTAACTATTTCAGATTAAGAGGTTTCGGGGTTATTATTGACACAGTCAAGAAGCCTCTCAGAAGCTTTGTTATAACTTTACAAAGTCAAGGCTTATATTGAAAATCATTTTCGGAAGTTATGTTTTTCATACAAGGCAATTATATACTTGAAAGTCCAATATTGTTATTAATAATTCTTATTATATCCAAGGGCGTCCACAAAACGTTACTTAGAGAAAGGGGGGAATTGAAAAAAACCTTGCCATCTCTCCACCTTTCTTCCCCCTTGGATACTAATGATTATATTGGTGTAGGCGTTTGTGGATGAGGGAGTTTAGGGGTGAGGGGGGACAATATACAGAAGTCTTGTGCGTCGCCCTTAAACGCATAAAAAACTAACTAATTTTTTTAAATAATTGTCTACTGTGGCCATTCCCGAGGGGACCTACAGCTTAACATGGGTTCCGAACTACGATCCTCAGTCATGCGAGAGTCCCCCCCCCCCCCCCAAGGGCTAACCCTAGGTTGCTTTCGCCATTGCATGACCTACCGATTGGGGAGTGTGTATCTTCTTCCGTACCCCACAAGATGTCCGATCTCATCCGGCCTGGTTACCGGCGTGAATGAGGTAGGTTGGGAGATAATACATTTTACACTCTTCCCGGCATTCTTAAACCCACTAAAATTCGGACATACTTTTTTTATTGTGCTAGTAATTTATTTATTGTAATTTGTTGTTTCTTTTTTTAGTACAAAGATTTTAATTTAATATATAAAAATTAGAATTACATACATATATTAGAGAGGATGTTTAACATATAAAGAATGTTTTTACATAATGATTAATAAATAAATCGGGCAACTGGTAACACACGAAGAGAAAAAACATGACTGGAGACAGTCGGTTGTACGTATGTGTGAATGATTTATTATTAACAATTATATCTTGATTTTTCTTGACTGAAATCATAGTTCTCAACATTGAGTAGTGAGTCCATAGTGTACATGGTTTCTGGGAGCGTTGCTTTACGGAAAAATAACCCAAAAGGATTTTCTTTTTAGCTTTGCACCAATCTTTAAACTTTTGATACTCCAACTCATACCGAGCCTTGGATTTTGTCGAAACTAAACTTGAGATCGCTTTGTTTGCCGCTGCTTCTATAGTTAACTTCCATCAGAATCGCTCATTTTGAAAAACGCTTTTTATATTTTTGAATTTGTTTGACAAAGTTTCGACAGTAACCATGCGAAAGAGTAACTATGCGAAAGGTAACATAAAAAACTTGATTAGTAAACTTAATAGCAGGTGCATTTTTATTTTTAAAAATGCCTTTTGCCAAATATTTTTATTCATAAATGAAATTAGATAAAATTTTGTACAATATTCTTGTTGTATATCATTTTACTACACTTGATGTTTTATTAAACTCGGCTGACGCCTCGTTTGACAACTTTAACATCTCGTGTTGTAATATGAATCTTTACAACACTTATATCGTAAATAACTATTTTGATTCAATAAATGCATTTAAACAAAAAAAAAATTAAAGAAGAATTTTGAATTATTGAGCTGGTTAAGGGTTAAGAGATTGCATAATTCGTCTTCCTCTCGAAATAATTTTCAAAATATATATTTTTTGAACTTATATAACAATAACCTTGAGAGGGTAAATGGTTTATAGTTACATAAGTTACACTGTAGTGTATAAGGACATGAGAATTGTTAAGTAAATGCCTTATGGGCTGGAAACTTAGTTAAAAGGATAATTTGATCGTCTGCAGACAATCGCCCGGTTATCTTACAACCTGGCGTCAGTATTTTCCAGACGATATTACAATAACTTGCTTTAATTTAGTAGACATCCGTATTTTACCCTTGTAGTTTCTTGGAAATTACTTTAGGGTAGTCTGCGTAGCCGTCTAAGGGTGCCTGGAAGGCTTCCTCGGCAGAGACAAAGAATAGGCTAAGGAAACATTTAGTGCGTCCTCTAAAGGTCCGGATCCTTTTGGGATTTTGGGGATCCGTGCAAAGATCCGACTTGTAAAATCGGTTTGTAATGTGTATTAATGTTACAGTAAATTTCTGTTTACTAAGATGCACATTTTCAATGAGCTAACTGTAGTATAAACGCTGCTCGGCCTGGCACTGCCATCGATGCTAAGATATGGTGTAATGCCCATAGCTAGTTCTGAGTTATGACAAAATAATACTGTAAGACATAGACAGGTGACAGGCCTTCGTTTAAATTTTCGATACCCTGATAATTATTATTAACAGAACCAGAACTTCGGTAGGGGGTTCAGTGGGCGTAACCAGGACACTTTTTCCTGGAGGGAGGGGCAGTGAAGACTACATGTATTTCGTGATTTGGTACTTAAGGTGGAAAAGCGTTGCAGGCGAGAAATATATAGGGCTACGCCCAAAGTTCGTCGACATTTGGTTATATTTTTGTTGACTTAAAATAGCTCTAAAAAGGGGGAAACAGGACAGAAAAGTATATAATAGAAAAATATTATAAAATGTTATTATATACTTGTTATCCTCAGCATAAACAAATAGCTAAGACGATATGCGCCGAAAATCTTATACTCTATAGAAAACGGGACTTTTAGTAAAAAATTTTTAAAAACTAAATGTTTTTGACAAAAACTGCTTCGTATTCTAAGCCAAAAATATATAATTCCTTATAGAATCATTAATTTTGGCGCGGTGCGCGTGTAATCTGTACCAAAAGGCAAACTAATATATTGTCCAAGCGTGGGACAAAAATTGGGTTGTCAATTAGACTTTTAGACTTGAGCTCCCCTTGGCTGCGCTCCTGATTATTAATATTATTTTTAATTTAGAGGATTAAGAAAATATAATATAAGATATGTAGTTGTAGCTTCAAAATCATAATTTCTCCTGAGTCAAAATAACATATACCGCAAAACGGCTATTTCCCTTCTTAGATAAATGTATTTTAGTAAAAACACTAAGTAATCAAAGAAAAGTACAACATACCAGAAATCTGAAATAAAGCCGTTTAAGAGAATAAAAGACATACCATAGTTAGGTTCTTATTTTTCATGTTATTTACTATAACCATTAATGTTTATGTTTTCAGTACCATATACGTCAGCTATGCAGTTTATTTAGCTCCTGCTGACTGAAACGGGTAAAGAAAGTTTTTTCTTTGAAAATATGTTTTTCTCTTTTGTTAAGAAAATAATACTTTTTTCGTTTACAATTATTATCAATGGAGTATTTAGGTATAAGTACCTTATAAAAATTTTATTGGCTTATTCGGGCCAATAAGAATCGCAATTTGACACTACACTTTTTAGCGCTGTCAAATCTACTTAAATTATTTTATATTTTAACAACACACTTGAAACATTTTAAAAAGTCTGCACCTCTTTTTTTTTTGGTAATTTTTAAAAAAATATTCCATGAAAAGCCACCTAAGTTTTAGTTATTTATAGAACGCAGTGGCGTAGCCAGGGAGGGCAGCCCCCCCTCCCCCCGGAGTCCAAAAAACCAGAAGAATAAAAAAATATAATTACGAAGCAAAATTGCGGCAACCATATCAATAACGCACCACATGATATAAAACATCATCTAAAGGCCTTTTTACATTGGGTGCAATTGCAAGAAAAATGGCCTGGAAGCATGCGCTTCGACGACGTTTTAATCAGCTGATGCACGTTTTCCCATTTAAAACCTGCATCAGCCAGGCACGTAGCCAGGATTTCTTCTCGGGGGGGGGGCCCACGAAAATTTTTGGGTGCCACGCCCTTTTTTGAATTATAGTGGTTTTGGTTTTCAACTGTATCAACAAAAATCTTATTTTTTTTCGTATTGGGTTTATGGTATCTTAAAATGTTAAACAAATATGTATTTTTAATATTACATAGGTACTATAAATATTAAATACTATAGGTATCTACTATGACAATAATAATTATTATAATAACAATCTTCTGTTGGTTTTTGCTGCCATGATATCAATTACTCGGTTGGGATTAACAGTAATTTCGCATAAAATTAATTTTATCTTGAGTTTCGGGGGGGGCCCGGGCCCCCTGGGCCCCCCCCCCTAGCTACGTGCCTGGCATCAGCAGTTTACAATGTCGACAAAGCGCATGCTTTCAGGCAATTTTTTCTTGCAATTGCACCCAATGTAAAAAGGCCTTTATTACATTATAATATACAAAATGCTTGCAAGACAAACCGACATCCACGCAGATCT
The DNA here is from genome assembly GCA_935413205.1 of Polydrusus cervinus. Lineage (NCBI taxonomy): Eukaryota > Metazoa > Arthropoda > Insecta > Coleoptera > Curculionidae > Polydrusus > Polydrusus cervinus. Next base: position 2,435,616 of record OW284512.1, read on the forward strand.
TAAAACTTTTAAATACAGCCGCGCCGCGGCACGCGACACCCTCTTCGGATTTTATTTATTAATTAAAAAAGTTTAATTGTGGTTTGCATGCATAATCTTTACATGACGATTTCTTCTAATAATTATCGATTATACACTCACCGGCACAAAATTCCGCCACCCTGAAATTTCGGCAAAGTTTGATGTTTTATAACTTAGTTATTTTTTATCCGATTTTCATCATTTTTTTATCAGTTTGTAGATCCATTTATTCTGTTTTCCTTTAATTATTTTATAAAGGATCATTTTTCGATTAGGCTATATTATACAGGAGGAAATCAAAATGTTGTTTTTTGTCGTAATTTCAAAACACCCTGTAGGGAAATTGAGGTGGATAACATTGTTCACATACTATCTCTTGTAATGTGTGATGTATTCTAAACATTTCTTTTTTTGATTCATTCCATTATCTCATTTCTGCTGAGAGCTGCAAAATTTTAAATGAAACGCTGATTTGAAGCCTAATTTTATTAAGAAAAACAAACTTTAGGTATGGTATATCATAAAGTTAATTAACAAAAACAATTTAATAACGTGTATTTCCTCCTCTCACAGCAATGACAGCTTGAAGTGTTCGTGGCATCGAATGAATAAGATCACTTATTCTTTCTTGAGGAATAGCTTGATATTTTTCGGTCAGCGCCAGTCTTAAGTCTTGCAAGGTTTGTGGTTGTACAGGACGACGACGAACGGCTCTTTTAAGTTGATCCCAAAGATGTTCGATTGAGTTGATATCCGGGCTACATGCAGGCTATTCCAATCTTGGAAGTTCAACTTCATCTAGATATTCGCTTACTACATGTGCAACGTGAGGTCTAGCATTATCTTGCACTAATGTAAATTGGTTCCCAATAAAAGGCGCAAATGGAACAACAACTTCTTGGAGGATTTCCTCAATGTAACGGTGGGCGATTAGAGCTCCATTTTCAACAAATACAAGATTGGTGCGTGCTTCGGTAGAAATACCCGCCCAAATCATGACTGAACCGCCATAATATGAGATTCGTTCTGATATGGTGCAGTCAGCACATCTTTCATTTCTACGTCTGTCTACCCGCTCACGACCATCAAAAAATAACATCGTTTCATTTGAAATTTTACAGCTCTCAGCAGAAATGAGATAATGGAATGAATCAAAAAAAGAAATGTTTAGAATACATCACACATTAGAAGAGATAGTATGTGAACAATGTTATCCACCTCAATTTCCCTACAGGGTGTTTTGAAATTACGACAAAAAACAACATTTTGATTTCCTCCTGTATAATATAGCCTAATCGAAAAATGATACTTTATAAAATAATTAAAGGAAAACAGAATAAATGGATCTACAAACTGATAAAAAAATGATGAAAATCGGATAAAAAATAACTAAGTTATAAAACATCAAACTTTGCCGAAATTTCAGGGTGGCGGAATTTTGTGCCGGTGAGTGTAGTTACCAATATATTTTTTTAGTTTTTAATAAATAAAAATAAACCTTTTTTTAATATTTTTTTACCGCGGCAGTGGCTCAATGGTGAGTTACTGGCATTCGACCGTGGCGACCCGGGTTCGATTCCCGGAGTGGGCATACGTACAATAAAAAAAGTATGTCCGAAATTCAGTGGATTTAAGAATGCAGGGAAGAGTGTAAAAGGTATTATCTCCTAACCCACCCCATTCACGCCGGTAACCAGGCCGGATGAGATCGGACATCTCGTGGGGTGCGGAAGAAGGTACACACTCCCCAATCGGTAGGTCATGTAATGGCAATAAACCAAGGGTTGATAGCCCTTGGGGGGTGTCGCATGACCGAGGATCGTGGTTCGGAACCCACGTTAAGCTGTAGGTCCCCTCGGGAATGGCCCTGGCAGCGAACGAAGAGGAAAAAAGCCGAAAAAGCAAGCAAGCAATATTTTTTTGCTCAGTTATGCTTATTTCATAAAGTTCTTTAAATATTAGTGTGTTAGTATAACTCCCTACAAGTTTCTAGAAAATTATTACATATTTTTTCTAATTTGAAATTTTTTTCATGGTCCAAAAAGAGTTTTTTGGGCGCGGCACCCAAAAACATTTTCGTTACTCATTTCAGATCCTTTTGACCACCGCCCCCCCCCCCCCCCCAACTAAATTTCTGGATACGCCACTGATAAAACGTACTTGTTTTTCAATAATATAGCTAATAATTTTAGTCAGGTCAGCTTTCAAAAATCTTCCAAATTTTTACCTATTTTTATAGGATAATTTCCATAAAAATAAACTAAAACAATAAGTTGTATGTCAGTTTACGTTATTAATTTTTTTTATTAGGTATGTAGCTTCGTACGGCTATTGAGAACTATTTTAAGAAAGACCACCCCCGCACAAAAGAGAAAAATGTTAAAAATGAAATAAAAGATAACAATACTCACATTACGTAGCCCACGCATATCTCTTTATGGATACGTTTCCGTGTACGTTTCTCTCGTCAACAGAATTTTAAAATAACATTTTTGCACTTATTTCAAATTCGAAAAAAATGTGGGTTCAAGTAATTTTTTCTTACACATGTTACCTTGCCTGCATATATAAAACTATACCCCAATCCCAAAATGAGTGATTTATCGCTTGCAGATAGAGTGCAGCGGGTTGTACGAAGTTAGAGGAAACACTTCCAGTAAGTTTATTGTTGGGTTGCACAAAGATTTTTAACCAGAATTAACTAACCAGCAAGTTTGACTGTGACATAAGTGACATTGACAGGCATTATGTACTCACAGTCAAAGATGCCTGATTAGTAATGAACTAATTTAAAAATTAAGGTAACCAGACCAGTATAATTGTGAGAACATTATTTCTGCCAATGTCAATATGTCACAGTCAAACTTGCTCGTTAGTTAATTATTATTAGAATTTTTTGTGCAACTCGACATAATAGAGCAGAATATTTATTATCATGGCATTTTTTTCCTCTGACTTCGTACAGCCCGCTGATCGAGATCTGAAAGCGATAAGTCACTGATAATTTTGGACTTGGAGTATGGATATTCAAATTTAGTTAAGAAAACGTGTACTAAATTTCAGTGCGCTTGTGCCACCTGTTCTGTTGACTTTTAAAATAAAAATCAATAGAAAAGTTAAACGGAACTAAATCCGGATCATACGCGGGCGGTCTAGCTCAAGAAAGTTACATTCGTGCAGAACCGTATCTCATCTCATCATGGTTTATTTGCCCTGCACTCGCAAAGAATACTTTGGCTAAGAACAAGATATTTATTGTAAATTGCCACAAGTAAATAACTATTAGGCCTGCCGCACGAGGCGAGGCTATTTTCCTCATGCGGGTCCGGGTCAATCAAATATAAAACTACTTAGAATGGAGCACTCGCCCACTATGCGCCGCGGGAAGCTCGCAACACGATATACCTCGCGCGGTAAGAAAATCTGTTCGTCAGTTTTTGCCACCGACCAAAGTCCCATTTCGCTGAAACTACACAAATAATTTGGTGTTTCATAATCAGCGCCAAATATAATTTTTTCTAGTGAATTGAAATTCAGGTTTTAGGAGTTAATGAATGCCGAGATATGAGCGTTTGAAAATTCTAATAGAGACGTTTTATTGGTCAGCAATTATAAAATGCCGCGACGATAGTGTTCGACTCCTCCATTTAAATATAATTTCATTGATGCGACTAATCGTCGAGATTTCCCGCTCGTGGTAAATCGTGGCGTTATTGTTCCGTGAGCGAAGGGTCTAAACGGGGTCTAAGCGCTAAATATATTTAACAATCAGAAAAAAACTGTAAAATATGTTGGACATCGCAACGATATTTTTGTAATAGATAATATTTTTTTGGTCAGTGAGGGGCCAAGGCCCTCAGTTCTTTCGAACATTTATGGTTCCTAGACAACCAACAGATAGTTTAACTTCCCTCAATTTCATTTAATAAATCGAGAATATCTAAGTAAACATAGTCAAATCTCGCGAATTAATAAAAGAACTGTATAACAAGTCATTCATGAAAAGAAATATCAAATTAGCGCCAATTGAAATCCATTTAAACATCTTTAATACCGAGAAGTAGTATTTATGGATATTAAGCCCGGTATTTTTACATTTTAACGGGTCGGCCAATTTACGACTTTTCTTTGAGTTATGAAAAGAAAAAACTGGCATTTATCTTCTTAATGTTTTCTGGTCTGATGTTAGCTTTCATAAATCAAAAGTATATTTTTTTAAAGTTGATGTATCGCCTTTAATTTTTTTTAATGTAAAATTTTCAGTCGCTGGTTGGTATAGGTCACGAGACAAATCAGTAAATTAAAAATGACTAATATCGTTCTTCTGCATCCGCCTAATGGGTTCTTTCAGTAAATTTTTATTTTGACTCTATCGTATAGATAGAGCAAGAAAAAATTAATTTTTTTCCGTTTTCAGGTTTTACATTCTTTAATTATTTACTGAAAAAATAATTAAACAACATACTCCCTCTAATAAAAACACACGAAACTACTTACAGACGTCACAACAATTTCAAGTAATAGCAGCAGCCGATCGATCTGTGAACGACGCACTCCTACCTGACTGAAGTTTGGAATCTGGTTTCGTGTTTCTAAATTGTCTTTGTCTAATTAAGTTATCGAAACAAAGATAATAATATAATTCGTCCCACGACTGGCAAATAATAGAATTACGTGGTTAATAGGATGACTTACATCTCTTCTCATCTTATGTTTTTAAATTTCCAGCTTTCGCGTCGTGTTTAATAGGTCTTAGTTCAGGATGTTAGTGCTGAGTATGATAAATTCCATTATAGTGAAAAAGCCCATCCCAATAAACGTTCTTTACTATGGCCGGATCAAGCCTAAAATAGGCCAGTGGCTATATAATTGAGCCACTTTTCTCCTATCAAAAGTGAATTCTAAAACAAAATAAAGGTCGTCCCATGAACTGGATTATCCGAAATGATTTTTACTAGGCCTCCGCATTATTCGAAATTTCTAATAAACAGCCTGGTACGACACCTACTGTACTGATGTGCTTCTACTCACAAGATGGAGGAGCATTGCGGCCAAAAATCGACATACTTTAAAATTAAAAGAAGTACCAATTACGTCTTTTTTGAATTTATGAATACATACTAATGTGGGTACATACATAAGTATTAGAATTTATTATGTAGATATAGTTACTTTTCCTATAGTTAATGATTTTCCTCAATCTCCGCATTATCCGAAATCGGTCAGATCCACATTATTTTGAATAATCGGGAGTCTACTGTATATATATTATATTAATAAAATATATTCTATTATATATTATATATTCTATAGTCTATTAATTTGCTGGGGGTCAATCTGGGAGGTAATATGTCTTGGCATGATCACGTTGCCGCAATTGCCAGGGCAGCTGCACAGAAACTTGGTGTACTTTTCCGCACCAAAAGGTTGTACACACCTCATCAACTTTTGACACTCTACAAAGCCCAAATTCGACCATCATTAGAATATTGCTCTCATGTCTGGAGCTCTGCACCCAAGCACACCCTTCGGCTACTGGATTCCATTCAAAGGAGAGCCGTTCGTCTGATCGGCGACCCCGAGCTGACCAAGACCCTCGATAGCCTGGAGCATCGAAGACAGGTTGGTGATTTGGCTCTCTTTTACAGATATTTCCATGGCAGGTGTTCGACTGACATTGCCCACTTGATTCCACCTAGAGCAATGCAAAACAGAAATACACGGCGAACCGCTGCCGCTCATCCATATGTTGTTCAGCTTAGTACTCCTCGAACTTCATTGTTCAAGAATTCTTTCATCTGGAGAACGTCATCATTGTGGAATGATCTTCCTGAGGTCGTGTTTCCCAATGAATACAATCTTCAACGTTTCAAGACCAACGTTAATCGCTTTTTTAGCACTCGCACCGCTCCCAGAGCGCCTTAAAGGATTTTTCCTACAGTGCAAAATATATAACAATATTAATAAAAAGTATAATTACTTTTTATGCCTACTTACTCCCTAGAGTATTGTCTTATTGAAATAATAAATGGCCTAAACACCTTCCTGTAATGTAATTTTAATATTTAGGTAATCCAATAAATAATTGCCAAGGCCGTAATAGTGAAGAAAGAATAATTTGAAATATTGATGATGTGATGTGATGACAAAACGTTAAAAAATCTATTTAATTGTATAACATTTATAAAGCTTAGAAGTCCCTAAAACTGTATTTAAAATTTCAGGTCCGGATTTAAAAAAATTGACTTGAAATTAGTATCTAAAAACAACAACTCGAATTTAAAGACTAATAACGCCATCTTAATAGAACATAATAGAAGGCGATGATAAAGTATTTTTTGTTTTTTTTCAAAGTCAAAAATGGAGGCTAAAAAATTAAAAACCAAAACTAAATTTTTTTTCCGTAAGTATTCGGAATAGTTACAATTTTTTTTCCCAAATTATTAATCTCCAAAATATACAACTGTGCCTCAACTTAACTATCTTCGTATCTTTTATCATTTTCGACATTTCCTTGTACTCACACGAATTTGTAGCACCCTGTATTGGATGTCTTTGCATCATCAAGTTGCGTTGCTCTGCTACAAATGCCTCAAGGCATTCTTATAATAAAAGAAAAAATTACGTTCATGACAAGTATCTTTCTCGTTGTTCGCGCTGCGGTTTTACGAGTAGCTATACACAATTCAACGCATTCATTGCGGTATTTCAACTTCAAAAGTTAACAAAACACATTGTTGTTTGCAGAGATAAAACAATTAAGAACGCCTTATTTGGTTCTCCCAGGTTTCCCGATGTTTAAGGGATTCGGATAAGCATAATATGATCATATTTTATTGTAATATTTATGAATGTAGGCAAATACCGGGTGGTGCGTCCGAACAGGACACATGGAATTTTTCATGTAAATTTTAAGGTGATAAAATATTCGCTCTCGTATTAATTTCAAAAAAGGCTTTTTTTTTATTTTTTAAAGTGCTTAGTGAGAGTAAAATGTTTTCCAATTTTGAACTATTTTACACAAACAATTTTGTTAAAACCTGCTTCATATTTAGCGGCAAGTATAATTTTTTCTAACGAATCGAAAATCCTGTTTCAGGCTTGAGCAACTGCCGAGATCTTAGCGCCTGAAAAATCGATTAGCGGGATTTTTTTGGTTGGCAAAATGTCACCATTAAGAAAATTCCGTCCTCAAACTATAGTCTTCAGAAAGGTGTAGAGTAATAAAATTGGAAATTCCGTCCAGTTCGGCTCAATTTCGGTATCGGCCATAGGCGCAGGTAAATTTTGTGCATTAAATTATTTATGATAACTAACCAAAGAAAAAAAAAGAAGATAATTTGATAAAGAAGGAACTATTAGCTATAGCAAATTTACACAAACATCGTTTTATGAAATATGCCGTGGCAGATATAGCTGAAAAACATAGTGTAACTGTGCTGCGCACACCGCCATATCATTGCGAACTAAATCCTATAGAACTTATATGTATGATTTGTATTATTATATTTGTAGCAATAAGTCACAACACGACATCCAAAATGAAAGACGTTAAGCTACTGTTTGATCAAACCATTAAGGAAGTGACACCAGAGAACTGACAAAAAGCAATCCATCATGTTGTAATTAAAGAAGAGGAGAAAATGTGGGATCTTGACCACCTGATCGATCGGACCGTCGACCCGTTAATTATAACGTCAAGAGGAGATGAGAGTTCCTCAGATAACGAGGAATATAAGGATTTTTTAAATTTAATTTCTGTATAAGGTATTTTGTATTTTTTTATAATGTTTAATAAAAAGTAAGTGTACCTAATACTATGTACATAATTTAAGACCTTTGTCACACCATTTTCAGTGTTTGTGAATGGATAACAATAGGCAAAACCCATACATTGACCCAAACCCGGCTGGTACTACCTGCAGTTGATGAAAATAAATAATTTTGTCATGAAATCAATGCTAAATTATGAAAGTGGCTTAAATTTGCGTTGTGTCACTCTGTAGTCCCTTTGCATACCCAATGAGCTTTTATTACGCTACACCTTTCTGAAATAGACTCTACATAGCTTAAATCTGAAGTACGATTCTGTTTAATTTTAATTCAGGTTAAAATGAAAATACCAATATTACCTTTATAATTAGGTTGACGTTTTTAATTTTTTCAAATATTTTTCGCGTATGATATTTCTAATCCCATGTTCAGTAGGGGAAAAAGTAAAAATGGTACCTACTAAAGAATTTTTAACTGTAAGCTAAAATTTACTTTACTTAAACCCATTTATATATAATGTGATGAGTGCAGATAAGGCATGCTAATAATTCCATACGGATAACGGAGGATTTCCCGATAATAAGGGTCTAAGACTAAAGACACGCTGGTTGCCTACAAAGACCCTCTTAACACTAAATAACAGGGTATATTAACACGTGTTTTTTTCACCCTATCCCTTTCATCTAGTAAGCTAATCAAAAATGGCGTCTTACAATCATCTATCGCGCGCCGATAAAAGTGTCTCTCGGTTACAGCAACGCACGTGGGTGTCTCAAGTAACATTAACCCAAGGTCATGTGTAGCCATTATCGCGTAACCTTACCACGGTCGCGTTACAAGACTGGTAATCGAGGCGAAGGGGAGAAATCACTCATCGAAGGTCGCTAAAGGGTGTTGTAGTTTGGGAGAAAAAGATTGGAAAATGGGGAAAAAGTAAACAGTGGCGTATTCGTATTTAAAGGGGAGGGGGGAGCTCGGGGTCTAAAAGTCTAATTGCAACCTAATTTTTCGTCTCACACTTGGACTCTTAATTTAAATTTTTAAATAATGTATTTCTGGCTTAGATTACAAATGTCTTGTAGGAAACGTTTAGTATTTAAACTTTTCCTTTTAAATGTAATGTTTTATATAGAGATTAAGGTTTCGGACGTATATCGTGATAGTTATTAATTTTATAGGAAAATGCATATCGTCTTAGCTATTTGTTTATGCTGAGGATGACGAGTAAAAGAATACTATTTTATAGTATTTTTCTATTATATACTTGTCTATTATATACTAGCTTAACGTCGTTCAGTTTGAATGTTGTGTTGTATCTTGCTAAAAATCCTTTCACTTGGGCCCATATAAGTTCTATAGGATTTAGTTCGCAACGATATGGCGGTGTGCGCAGCACAGTTACACCATGTTTTTCAGCTATATCTTCCACGGCATATTTCATAAAACGATGTTTGTGTAAATTTGCTATAGCTAAAAGTTCCTTCTTTATCAAATTATCTTTAAATTCAATACTTTTGGTGGTTAAGTCGATAATTTCTTGTTTTTCCGACATGAAGTTTGAGTTTTCTCTGTGCGTCGTGAATGATAGCTTGCGGTATCCATAACTACTGCTGACTCAGCTGAAAGATATTTTTTCATTTCACCAAAATAGTTCTCAAAAACATTCGAATTCATGTTCTTGTGGTAATCTCCCGACTTGAATTACGCAATTATTTTAATACTGCAATCAATACTATTTTTATCTTAATACTCGTTAACCTAATTCTCTAAAACTTTTGGTTAGTTATAAATAATTTAATACACAAAATTTACGTTCGCCTATGACCGACACCGAAATTGAGCCGAACTGGACGGAATTTCCCATTTTAGTACTCCACACCTTTCTAAAATAGACTATAGTTTATTCATTAAAAAATTTCGAATGTTTTCATTAATTTTTTTTTGTAAATTTTTATATGATTGGCATCTGAAAGAGTAAAAGCTGCTACCCGGACTAAAAAAATCCTGCGAAAAAACGCTACAGGAAACACGTCGCAAAGAAAACCGATATATTATAGAAAGAGTGTTTTTTGTTGTGTCCTGCTATGAAAAGACCCTGAAATTAAAAACGTCGCGCTTTGGAATTGGTCGTGATGATTGTGGTAAATGGTTTTTTGATAAATCACACAATAACCTTTGTATTTTTCCTTTATTCATGTACAGAGAGAGTAATAAGGAGCAATCAATTTTTGTTCCAGAGCCTTAAAAAGTATACCACAAATAGCTAATAAATGTTAATTTTTAAAATAAATAATATTTGATAGAATCATATGGAAACCGTTTTTATCAAAATTGAAAATTAAATTCGAATAAGAAATCATATCCCATTACAACAAAAAATCAGGTTTTGGTATGTTTTACCAATTTTTCTATGCAAATTGACGCATTATATTTAAACCCATACATCTTGGTATGACAACCTGAGGAAATAATATTTTTAAACGTCGCATCTTTATAACTAACAGGAAAATTGACCATTTGTATTTTTGGTATTATGTTTGATCACGCCACTGGAGGAGTTCTAAAGAAAAAGTTATAAGGCAAGATTTATATATGTTTATTTTTACTTTAAATCTCAATTAATTTAGTTTAGTGATTATCTGTTCTAAGTTAAGAAAAAAAATTAAGCCTACCTCCTCAAATCATCTACAACCATAATATAATCAATGACTATGATAATTCAATCTGTGAATACAATTTTTGTCGCAATTTACTACATCACAGCACAAACATAAAACACAACTGTGCCAAAAAACTTTATAACATGTTATTGATCAATTTATCATTGAAAATTATTTGTCTAACCACAAACATTTAAATAGTACAAAAGAAAATAACAAACCGAACGAAGCAACAACGACCGCGGCCATTATTTTGAGTGGAAGGTACTTTTATTTCTTTAATGGATGTGATTTCATATTTGATTGTGGTTTTCAATTCTGATCAAATTTTTAATTAAAAATTTCGATATTGTCGAAATAAAAGTTACTTTACTCTTAAGCAAAGTTGATTTTTATGAAAAACCTCCTATAATATACAGGGTGTTTCTTAATGATGTGCTAATATTTTAGGGAGTGATTCCTCAAGTTATTTTATGAAGAAAAGTTCATATAAACATATGTCCTAAACGGCTCAATTTTTTTGCTACAGGGTGTTCAATTTTTTTTTCTTTAATTCGTATCTCCGAAATTAAGAAAGATAATACTTTCAATTTTGGCATGTTCTAATAAGATATAAAACCACATGTTTTAGTTATAAAAGCTTTTTTTTGGTCCCACCAGTGGCGTCCCTGCAAACATGTCCTCTGATATTTTTTAGAAAAAAAATGGTACGCCACTGACATTTTTCAATGTGGATTTTATTTCTGATTAGTCTGGTCAATTCTGCATAAAAATGGTCTCTTGCGCTTTTCTCCTCAGGTACACCGTTCTTAATTAAAATAATTAAATTAAATTAGCTCTACTATTTATAATCATTAACATTGATAATGCACAATTCTGTTTTATAAAAATTGTTGGAAATAACCACGTTTATTTAATAGGTAAGCAAAATGAAGCTAATTTAATTATTTTAATTAAGAACGGTGTGTCTGAGGAGAGACCATTTTTATGCAGAATTGACCAGGCTAATCAGAAATATTATCCACATGGAAAAATGTCAGTGGCGTACCACTTTTTTTCTAAAAAATATCAGAGGATATGTTTGCAGGGACTCCACTGGGGGGACCAAAAAAAAAACTTTGATAACTAAAACATGTGGTTTTATATCCGATTAACACATGCCAAAATTGAAAGTATTACCTTAAGTACTTTCGAAGATATTACAAAAAACGAATTAAAGAAAAAAAAATTAAACCCCCTGTAGCAAAAAATTTAAGCCGTTTAGGACATATGTTTATATGGACTTTTCTTTATAAAATGACTTGAGGAACCACACCCTAAAATATTAGCACGTCATTAAGGAACACCCTGTATACTGCAGAAATTTTATATCTAATTATTTCATTCCAGGATTAAGACCATGCCGAACAAATTTTTTCTTAAAATAAATACTAAAAAAGTTGTCCATATAATTCCATCTTAAGTAGACACACAGTATATATAAATTGTATATCATTATTTGACCAAAGTAGCTCTATTTTCTAAATCTCACAATGACTGTCCCATCATTTTGAATGATTAAACTGTCTGATAACTTCTACAACTCACTTAGGAGAAGAAATGTTTCGTTATTTTCCTGGACCTTTATTTATTGAGGCCTGATATAGCCACAAAAAAAAACAATAAATTGATTTTGGTAATAGTCTTAATATGACGAAAATAGGGCAAGGTTTTTTCTACCCTGGAGAATGGTTTATAGTTTGTTATTCATTGAGCAGTAATAACAGTTAATATTTACTTTATTAAATTTGTAAATAGTGAGTAAAAATAGACATTATTTATTTACCGTTTTATTAATATTGTTATATTAATAAAACTGTAAAAATTATTTATTGTTATAATGCTAATAAATAATAATAAGGGGGATGAAATTTACACAGTAATATTATAAAATATTTCAGCCCTCTACCCCGTGGAATAACCTACATTTTGTTGTTTAGTTTTTTTCTTTAATTTGGGTTATTCTTCCAGAAGGTTAAATTATCTAATTTCATAGTTTAAATGCATTAAAGGTTTTATCCCAGTTTCGCAGTCAATAAGTAAAAAAACTGAACAGCCGTTAATCAGTAGCGGCTCGCGGTCTTAAAAAATGATGAAGAGCTAGGTATAGTGCGGGTACTTAAACAAACATTGACTAAAAACCCGTGTAACAATACGTCTCTCTTATCCTCATCTGTCCAACGACTGAATTAACTGAAAAATAAAACAAAACTTTTTAACCACACAGTAAATCACTTAAAAACGATATCTATAAATGTAAGTTTCGCGAAGCCTCAAAATAAATACCTAGCTTAAGGTTAGGCGAACTAATGCTAAAATAATGGTGCATACGACTGATCTATTTTTAAATTGTCCTTCATCTTAATGAAAATTGTTACGTGTTGTTTGCGTGACTAACGTCAAGTAACCATAGCAACGGTGAATATCAAAGCCATGTTGGACGTTGGGTCTTCAGTTGCTTTGAGCTAACGGATGCACTTTATTTTACACTTCACCAATCTATTATTTTGCCGCAAAAATATCTACTTGATTCAATGGTAAAGCCAGTTTTTGCCAAACAACAAAATTCCGCTATTTTATTATTCAGACGCTAAAATCTCGGCAACCGCTGACCCTGAAACCCGAAATTGACTTCGTTAGAAAGAATGATACTTGCCGCTTAATATCAAACAGGTTTTTACCAAACTGTTCTTGCAGAAATTTGCCTTTGAAATATCGTTTATCGGGATTTTGTTGGTTTTCAAAAACTGACTAATAGTGACATTTTGCCAACCAACAAAATTCCTCTAAACGCTATTTCAAACGTGAATCTCTCGGAATCCACACAAGCAATTTTGTCAAAACCTGTTTCATATTCAGCTGCAAATATAATTATTTCCATCAAATTGAAAATCCTATTTCAGGAATTAGCTAGTGCGGAGATTTTAGCGCCTGAAAAATCGATTAGTGGGATTTTGTTGGTTGGCATAATGTCACCAATAACTTGAAGACTTTTAGTTAAAATAACTAAGTGGGTACATTAAGAAAATTTCAAATATCAAAATTTAAGAGTGAAATTTTAATCTAGAGAATACTATTTTTGCTAGTAGTATATAATGTTAAAGCGTAGATATCTTCTAGAATAACTAAAAGCATGGCTTAGTTCAACTGTTTACCCGGTGCAAAGTGCTGCAATTTACGTAGAAACGTAGCAAATTAAGATAAATCTTAGTTTAACCCAAATTATATTATAGAGATATTTGACGTATTTATTTTATTTCTTCTTAGAATGTAACGGCTGAAAATTTTCTCATAGAAAAATATTTATAGTTCTCGTCAACTGTAATTTACATTTTTACTAAAAAACTCCATAAACACTTAATATATAAATTACTTAAAACTTGCATAGAAAAAAAAAACTTATCTTTACGTTAAATAACCTATAATGCTTTTTCCTCAAACATAAGTCCTAGTTTTGGTTACGAAAATTAGAATATTATTGTTTTTAATATAAGAACTAAGTTTTTAATGATGTATTTAAATATGGCAAATGCTCCACAACGAATCATTGGTTTTAAAAGGCCTTGTTATTAATTAACATAAATTTAACTTTACTACTAAAATTTCGAAAAAAATTTGGAATAAACTTAAATTCAATTAGGCAATCCAACGATGTATCCAAATGGCGGCTGGCTGGTAAATACTGCGTTGTAATTGGTGCACGTGACTATATAAATAATATTGCAGGTGACATTTAACGGGTGACCCAATGCTTTTTACCAGCCAATCGCCATATTGAATCACGTGGTTTGGATTCCCTAATAAACAATGTAAGGGTTATTTTTTAAATAATATTCAATTATTAATTTTTAATTATTTAGTAATAATATAAATACTATCCTGGCATAGCCTTATATAAAATATCCAAAACAAAGTTCCACTCCAGTTTAATAAAAATTAATGAAATTTTTCTTAGAATACGATAGCTAATATCATTGGCACAGATGCTCCGAAGTGGTTGAAGCTGATGGTGTATCAGAAAATGTATTCCAATATTTATGGCTATGTGAAAATAATAACTTGATGATGATTATAGTAAAAAGCCAGCCACAAAATATCCTAAACTGAAAAACATTATATTTTTCTTCTCCTATATTTTTTCCTATAAAAAATAAGTTTCTTCAAGCTGGTATCAGATTTTCTAAAAGAAAACAAGCTTTAATTAATAAACCTTTCTAATATTAAATACGATTTTTTAATTCAAATTAATTCCCGACAAACATTTAAAAGTTTAGAAGAAGATAAAGAAGATGATTTTTTTTTTGTTTCGCCAGATCCATCTCTAGACGCGTTTCGTCATATCATGACTCATCAGTAGAGCTAGGATCAGACGAAAAGTTTGTTTTAATGATACTAAAAGATAATAGATTTGAGTCACACCAGTTTATAATTTTTACTAAATGTTTATTAAATTATTTAATACAATATTTACTAATTTTTTATACGAAATAGAGCTGTAGTTATTATATTTCTTTAGTGTTTGCCTGAAGGCGACTGGAGATACTTACTAGTTGAAACTTTGCGATTTAAAAAAAAATAGGCAAGGCAATACAAGTTCAAAACTCTTCTATTATTTTTAAGTATAGCACAGAATATATTCTGTGGTATAGGTTACAAAAACAAGGCCCAAGTAACTTGGTCCTTTAAAAAACACGTCAGATCCCTGGTAATAGTGTATTACACCTTAAAGTACATAAATTTCATATAAAAACCCATTTTTATATCTTTTTCTAGTCCCAGCCACACATTTTATGTAGACGACGATATTCTTGGACCTTTGACTTCCAAAAGGCTTTGTTTCTATCCCGCAAAAATGAAATTTAGCAAATTTGCATAACAGCGGAAGCATGAATATTTTTCTCGTTTGTAGTGGAGGAGATCCTTTTGTCATAAAAAGTTTTCTGAAGGAAAATCATACAGGCACCCTTCCTGGGACCTTGAACTTCGTTAGAAGGGTACGGAGAAATTTAAAATATATTCAGAATTCTGTAACTTAAATTATGCCTACTAAAATAAAGTTGCATCTAACAGCTCTTAAAAATAAAGATTATATCTTAAATCAAGAACGTTCGAGTTTATGAGTTCTTATACCACGGTCGGAAAACTAATCTGAATCGAGCATTCCAGTTGTATAAGTCATGACATAAACCCCATGACGTGAGTCAAGTATCATGCATAACCTAGAAATGAGTCAATAAGTAATCATCCACCCAAACATATCACTTTCACTCGTGGGATGAGGGAAATACACACTCCACAAACGGTAGGCCATACGCAAAAAATCGAGGTTTAATAGCCCTTGGGGGGGGGGGGGAGTGTCGGTGGTTCGGAACCCACGTTAAGCTGTAGGTCCCCTCGGGAGTATCAGTAAGTATCAGCATTAGATATTTCACTGTTGATTTTATCAATAATTTTGATAAATTGATAGATTCAGCCGATACGAGGTGGAAATCCATAACTTTTAATTTTTTTGTTCTAATTTGAAGGAATTTCTAATTTCTATGTTTCGACATTATTATACTGGTGCAAACGAACAAATAAATGGATTACTACTAAAGAAAGGTACGAACGTATGGCATCGTATGCACGAAGAGGAACATGACAATTTTGTTTACATCAGTCGCGAGTCATAAACGAAGCTCAGACTCTGTCGACTTGTAGTTATAATCGCAGCAAAAAAATATATTGTTCGTTGTAGTCAAAGCGATGTAGCACTTTGGCAGAGAATATTTGCTCGTACTAAAAAAGTGCTCGTTATATCCGAGCTCGTTGTTTCGGAACTCAAATTGAATTAAATTTAAGAGCAAGCGGTAGTCGATGAGACATCACGAACAAATAGTGCATTTCCACCATATCGCACATATTGTACCTGTGTCTGGCGATGGCAATAGAATGTCTTTTTTTAATATACAAAATATTATAAAAATTAATTTCAAGAGAAGTATGTGTGTGTCAGTGGAGATTTTTAAGATAATATCGGGGCGTCGTAATTTTAATGGAAAATATGAAATTAAGTGAATAGCCGCAGTATTTCTATACCTATTTGTGTTGTGTATGGCGGATGATATAATTTGAACCAATATAATTGAAACTTTAAAATCAATTTTTTTTTTAAATAAAATACGATATCATCCGCCAAACTAGAAGTTCCTTCGTGAACTTTTCAATTAGACAAGCCAGGAAACGATGCCGCGTTTCACGCTGGTATGGAAGGCTCTTGATGTTTCGCAACACTGAAAATGACTCGTTCAAACCGGACGCTCGTTATAACTTGTACTCGTTGTAAGCGGACTCGCCTGTACTTAGAAATGTTATTTATTCCCTTCCTATGCTCATATTGTGTTTTCTTCTGTGAAAACTACAAAATGTTGCCCTTTTATTTCTCCAAAAACTATAGGAAAAGCTTTAAATCAAATATATACCGCACCTGAGCATAAACGACCGCACTTAAATGAAAATTAATTTTCCAACTTGAATGTGATTTATCGTTTCTTTAAAATAAAATGAAGTCGTTCCGATATAGCTTTGATTTATTTTCTTCGTTGTGTTTCGTTTATTTTTTTATTGGCTAGACGATATAATAGACGCTAGAATTGAAAACTTTTAAATATAAAACTAGATATTGCGGCTACAACCAAGACCAAAAAAAAATAATATGTTTTTTTGAACAGACCCCTATAATATTATTTCTAATTTGGTCGCGACAAGTGACACATTTATTTATTATCAATAATAATTTAATAGTATTACCAACATAAAATTTAAATATAAAAATTTACAAAATTTGGATGGCATATATTTTCTTTTTAAATATGTATTTTGTATTCAAAAAAATTTAAAATACAAAAAATAGTATAAAGTGTATGTTTTATGGACCGGTTCAGTGGCGTATTTAGGGGAGGGGGGGGGGGGGGGAGGCTGCCCCTAGCTTAGGAGCTCCGGTCTAAAAGTCTAATTGCAACCTAATTTTTCGGCTCACGCTTGGACTCTAAATTTAAATTTTTAAATAATGTATTCTTGGCTTAGATTACAAAGGTCTTGTAGGAAACGTCTAGTTTTTAAACTTTTCCTTCTAAAAGTCCTGTTTTTTATAGAGATTAAGGTTTCGGATGCATGTCGTTTTAGTTATTGATGTATGACGCAATTTTATAGGAAAGCGACTAAAAAGAATAATATTTTATAGAATTTTTCTATTATATACTTTTTTTGAACTATTTTAAATCAACAAAAATATAACCAAATGCAATAAAATATTTTTATAACAAAAACAAAAAACAATAAAGTATTTATATTTAAAGAGAAAAATTAAAGTAAACATTTTAATTGAAACATTTTTTATGGAAGAAGTATGATAATTTATAATGTAAAAAATAGTGCGGGAAGAAACGAGAATGCTTTATTATGAATATACAAAACGGCACTTAAGAAGGAGTATTTCAAAACCTAAGCATTTGCACCAAAAACTGCTCTTAGATCTACGCTTCTAAAATACATGATTTCTGAAAAAATCATCAATTTTGGCGTGGTGAGCGATATTTACTTTATTTTTAATCCTGAAAAACCGAGCCCGAAAAACGCTGGTTAGAGTCATACATACGTCTTATGTTAAAATTTTGGATTGACACCAAAATATATATTTTTCACAAAGATAAAAATGTTTTTTTTAATAAAGAGCCAGCTAGGAATATCAAAAAAAAAAAGTAAAAAAAAACATTTACAAAAACAAATTTAATCCAACCATGTAGAGGGGGAGAGGTAATAATTTAATTTTCGAAATTTGATAGTAGATAGGTGAATTTTAAACGAACTTTGGGCGTGGCCCCGAAAATTTTTCGCCTGCGGCGCTTTTTCACCTTCTTCACTGGGTATAATATCATGAAATACATGTAGTCCCGACTGTCCCTCTCTCCAGAAAAAAAATGTCCTACTTACGCCCACTAAGCCCCTCCGAGCATATTTTCTGGCTACGCCACAGCACCGGTTAGAGCATAACTAGGAAGGGTGTCAGTGTCAGTCATCCCAGTCATACTTTAATACACTTAGCTAATATCAATAAAGCTGCAATTACTATACTTATTTAGAATTCACCTGAAGACTACTGAAACTACTTACCAGTTGACATGTTGTGACCTAAAAACGAATACAGACAATGCAAATGTAAAACCCTTCTATCATTTAAGAAACATCATTGCCTTCAACCTTTAAACTGACATTATTTGTCACATAAGAGATTTTGAATTTGTAACTTGAGAACAACATCTTCTTACATGCTAAAAAATGTTCAGTTGCGTAGATTTTCGGAAATCGATTATCCTCTAACGAAAGTGTGCAATATGCTATCAAAAAGCCATAAAAACCCGGTTTCAAACGATAAGATGTAAAAAAGTAATAAATCCGCGTCAAAATTTCAATTTGGGAATGTTTCCCCTCTGCTAATGTCAGATCAGCGAAACCAGATAAAATTAAAGGTAATTTAAAATCCATTTGTAATTTAAAGCAGTCAGAAGTGGGATCGAATTTTTACAATGGAAGAGAGCAAAATACTGTTGCAATATCATCTAATTATATTTCAATTGGTAAAAAAATTTTGATGTTTTTGGCATTTTAATTTGATGGAATTAAAAATAATAATTTACAAATTCAAAAACGTGTTGTTTTAAAATATACATACAGTATTCACAGTGCAGTGGTTCTTTACTCGTAAGTCACTGTTCAACGATTAAGCGACAACGTCATTTACAGCTCCCCATCTTTATTTATTATAATAATAAAGGTGAACGATATAACCCAACTTCTTCAGGGCACTATTCTATGACGCAATACGTCGTTGCCATTGAAACGTGCTAGACAGAAAAAATTGTAAGAAAGAGTGGCAGATTGACTATTTAATTTTATTATTTTTTGAAGTTTGTCCATTGACTTCTGACGCTATCGTGTGCTTGATGTCATTTTGACATAGAATATTTTACACTTTTGTGCCTTCAAAATTTATTTATTCGCAAAAATAGTTCTTTTTAGATCTTTTATTATCGTTCAATTATGTTCCCGGTAAGTAGTTATTGGTTATCAAAAGTCCTAACTTTTATTGGTATGTCGCAAAAAAAATTACGCCGGTGCCTAAAGTCCTCTAAATGAAGTTATACTAAAAAATTAAATTTTCATGTATACTTTGTTAATAAAAATATTGTTTAAAATACTTTAGAACTATAAAATGTATGGTTAACATTGATTTTGTTCTAGACTTAAATTTTTAAGATTTTTAAGATATAAGACTGATAAACTCGAGAGGAAAATGTAGGACATTAGAAAATAATAAACTGCATGCATATTTTCAAACCTACACAATTTGTCGCGCCTCGGTATTAACTTATTATGGAACCTGGCAAAAATTATTAATTCGTGAAAACTTATCAATTCAATAAAGACCCACACGAATTTTGTTTACATAAAATTATAAAATTCTGTTACAATTTAATACCACCCACTAATAGTTCTACTTTACTGGCGCCTACAGTTTCCAATTTGCAAAATATATTAATGTGGTATATTACCTTAGCTTGTTTACAGCTGTATTTCGAGACAAAACATATTACTTAAGTCTTTTAACTGTTCTTTGTCTTTTAAAGATATGTAAATGATAGGGATAGGCAACAAGACAATGATCTCGTGAAAGATCAAAACCAGAATGGATGCGCTGCGGCTCTGTGATATTGAAAGAACGCAGAGAAGACAATCGGATTGATGAAGTAAGGAATCAAATATATATATATACTAACACCGTTATGCCCCATTGCGAATGAATTATCTATCTGTGTCCCCCATTATAATGTCAGTACGAGCGTCCATCTTATTTTATGTTGCGCGCTTTTTTCAATGGCCCGGCAATGTAAGGTTAGAACCTTCAAGTCGCTCGTGTGTGACAGAATGCGCGTTATATTTAAATTTTGGCTTACTAATTGATATACCGTTATAGGTGCATCGTGCTCTGAACTAAATACTAACTTTTAATCCATTCTACGACTGGTACCCTTTTATTCTTCGGATTCCCGATAGTACGGTTTAAGAACCGTGGAAAGTGTCATGATGACACTTTCTACAAAAGGAACAGATTATTACAGACAACACACCCATGTCTTACATTTTGTCTCCGCATCCAAAAAGCTGTACAAATCTATGGGTATGGTTAAAGTATTAATCCCTGGCCTACACGATCATTCGGACTAACAGTCTCGAATAATATCAATCCTTCGTCATCTGTTTAGTCTCTAATGAGAATTTATATCAGTATGTCAGCTTCAATCCTTAAACTTTGACCTTATACAATCAATATTACTATCTGTCATTCCTTATGAAGAATGAATGATCCTGTAGAGTCTGCATATCGTATAGAATGTTTTACTTTTACTACTCTTTACTGAAAAAAGTTTGTAAGTACAAAAAATTGTTGCAGCTGTTCCACAAATTTTAATTCTTTATTTACTGCTAAATATAGCAGCATCATGTTTTGAATTTTTTTAATCCCAAACATTACAGCTGGCCAAATAAAATAAGTACCTACTTTCCGAAAATGAGGTGTGAAACATATTAATTAGTAATTTGGGCCCAACAAAACATTGTTTTCACGTTTTATAATCTTTAAATTAACGGTATAAAATAATAATAATAATCGAGTATATAAAAAACGAGGTGTAAATCGAGTTATAAAATTAATAACTTCATTTATTTTTTACCTCAATAATTTTGGAGTGATAAATGTATTGCTATGGTTACAAATTAATGCACCTAGCAGTAAAAAAGGAGTATGTATGGTATGTATGTATAGTATTTTCAATATCTTAAGAGTTTTCATGGTTAATCTGTCATTTCTAGGCGTTATTATGTATAAACAGCTCTCAATCTCGTGGGGTGCGGAAGAAAATAAATACTCCCCAATGGGTAGGTCATGCCAGTACAAGAAACCAACAAAAGAAACCAAGAGTTAATCCTTGGGGGGGGGGGGGGGGGGGGGGAGTGTCGCATCGGTTCGGAACCCACGTTAAGCTGTAGGTCCTCTCGGGAATGGCCCTGGCAGCGAACGAAGAGGTAAAAAGCTTAATTTGAAATAATGGCAAGAAATTACAACAGCTCTTAAGTGTAAACTGTCTATCCCACAGTTTTCAAGTGTAACCTGACATATCGTTAGGATTCTTACGGATAAACTGATATTTCTAAATGATTTTAACTGTATATTGACAGCCCAACATTTTTAATCCATAACCTGACATTTCTGATAGTTTTCGAAATTAAAACATATTATACCATCAATAAAAATATAGATTTTGGTCACATATTTAGCGTTAAAAAGGGTAGAAAATTATCATTACAAATTAGATTTTTCATAAAAAAAAATGATAACCGTTCCTTCTGCTATAAATTTATTTTAAGTGTCATAAGGAATAACAGACGTAAATTATTTCCTGTGGGGCATATTTACATAAGTTCAACCATGTATCATGTTAATGGGCTCGTTTACACTTTACAAGTCATTTGGGAATTACGAGTTATAGTTATGGATGACCATTTCAGTACAGACAGACGTAAAATTTGCATAGGTATTCGCGTTGTTTGCTTGTTTTGTTAAAATTAACGGAAAATAATTATAACTGGAAATAGACCAGAAATATTTTATTGATGTAGAAGAAGTTGGTATTTTTTTAAACATTTGTAACTAAATTCCATAAATTAATAAAATTATTTTATTTAAGTTAAATTGACGTTTAAAATGGGCATAAATAAATTAAGAACTCAGTTGTATCATTAAATATTTTCTTACTTTTTTCTTAGTGCTATAATTAATAATAAATCAAACTAGTTAACATTTGAAGAAGTATTATTCTGTTCCTATTTTCATAACATCTTGTATACATTAAGAGTTTAAGCACTGAATTAATAAAAAAGTTGTAAACGCAACGTTATTTTGTTGACCTGCACTAAGTATATAAGCAGTAGAGAACGAACGTACGGAAAAAATTAGAAAATGTATTCATCTCTGTAAAAATAATAATTGTGTGCAAAAACTCATTTTACTTTTAACATTTTTTATCCTTCCAAAATTGTCAAAGTGACAACGCCGCGTCTGTTATATTTGCGAGCTGGTTGCCTACCTTTTCTAGTGGCCTTCGTTTATTAACCAATTGCAACTCAAAATCAGCCATCAGACAAGTAGATTGTTTTCAGCTTGCATTATTTAAAATAAACTTTTTATATTGTGACTTTATTTGTTTTTTTATTAAATATATTGTGCAAGAAATTAAGCCATTTAGCCCAGAATAACATTTTACAGATGTTTAAGATCTGACTAACTGTGACCGAAGCAAACCGAAAAATTACTAGTCAATGAAATTCATTTAATATTAAAAATATTTGAAATTATTTTGTTTGTTTAAATATTTGTTATTTGTATTGTTAATGAAAATTACCTTCTCACACTCCTCAATATCTATAGACTCGAAATTTAAAAGTTTTTAAAGCCCCATTAATAAACATGGCCAGGATTATGGTCAAGAGAACGTAATTTTTTTGGTATAATTTAATATACAGAGCGGGGACGTTAATTGGAACAAATTCGCTAGAAGTTTAGGAAAAAATATTTTTAAAAAATAGAAGAACACGTCGGTTACGATTTTGTATAAGCTACATTTTTGCAAAAAAAAATATTACCCCCTGAATAAGGTAAAACATAACCAACCTTAATTTTTTTTAAAAGGGAAGATACCACTTATGATTTTTTTTTTGAAAAGCTCTTTTAAAGAGAAGAATATCCTGTTGACTGCGGTGGTGCCTCAGCGGTGAGTCGCTGGCATTCGACCGTGGTGTTCCGAGTTCGATCCTCGGAGTGGACATACACACAATAAAAAAAAGTATGTCCGAATATTAGTAGGTTTAAGAATGCAGGGAAGAGTGTAAAATGTATCATCTCCCAAACTCACCCCATTCACGCCGGTAACCAGGTCGGATGAGATCGGACATCTCGTGGGGTGCGGAAGAAAATACACACTTCCCAATCGGTAGGTCATGCGCAATAAATCGAGGTTTGATAGCCCTTAGGGGGAAATGTCGCATGATGAGGATCGTTGTTCGGAACCCACGTTAATCTGTAGGTCCCCTCGAGAATGGCCCTGGCAGCGAACGAAGAGGTAAAAGGCCTAATTCGAAAGATTGACAAGGAATGACAAAAAATATTCTGTTGACTTTCATTAGAGAAAATTCGCTAGATAGATGGAAAAAAATACAAATTATTTGTGAAAAATGCAAAAACACGTCGATTGAGATGTGTTATGGGCTTCATACTCAATACAAAAATTTGTTTTTTCTGTGACGGGAAAAAAGTTTGACATTTTATCTCTGTTGACAGGCAATAAAATGTCACTTTTTGTGAAATTACTTTTTTCCCCGGGAAAAAAGTGATGTGATTGCTTTTTTCCCCGGGAAAAAAGTAATCACTTTTTTCCCGGATATAATATACACACATAAGTAAAGGTAGATATTTAATTTTAGAATATTTTATTATACAAAAAGTAACATTTTCTTTAAATCAAAAAGTAGGTACAATTATTAAATGTGCATTGCATACATGACCTGTTCATTTTACTATTCGGTACAGTCGAATTTTCTCGTGTTGAAATTGTACCTGGTCGCAAATCGGGTGTTCTTTCAGCACTGCCACAGGTTCTAAATACTTTATTAGTTATTTCTGTCCTGTGTGCTACCGATTCATCAACATACCCTTCAGCGACCGTTAATGACTTCCAACCGCCATGTTTCTTGAGTGTCAACAAGTCTCCCCCAGATTCAACCAAAAGTGTAGCAGACGATCTTTGAAATGAATAACCCGTGTATAAGGTAACATTTTCAAGTTGAAGAAAATTAGCTACTGTTTGGGGTACCTTATAAAACTGATTTTTACCCATAACTTGATTGATACATTTTCCATTGTGATATGCATAAAATAGGCGGCGATCCTTTGCTGCTGTTGGACGAAGGGCTATCTACATTCGGTAAAATTTAATATATTTTTCAGTAACTACAAATCTCCTGTTGACATCATTTTTTGTTTGCTTAATTTTTACAATTAATAACGTTCCCGAATCTTCAATATCATTTAATGTTACCTGGCTGATTTCGCATATTTGACAAGCTCCTGCAATCGCAAGTAAAACAACAACCTTGGCCATTAAATAAACTTCATCGGGAGCATTATTTAAAAAATCACTAATATTTGTACTCGTAAAAATCACAGCTTTCTTGGGCGTGTAACCTTTCCCATTTTGTTTTAGAAATGCAATTAGGTTGAAATATTTTGAAATGTCTACATTATTATTGGATTGTAACATACTTTTAATCATTGAATAATTCGACCACACTGTTGATGGCTTTTGTTGTTGTGTCAGTTCCGAAAAATAGGTCAATAACACCGTCTCCGACAAAGAACTGCATGCCTTTTCCATCTTCCATTCCATAAATCTTGAAAACGCGTTTTCGTAAATTTTGCGCGATTTAGCTGGCAATAATTTTTGTGACGCTACTTTCGCTGCTTCTACTAATTCCGGTGGAGTCAGAGAAAACTCAGAATCAGACATTTTAAACTTTATATTATTTAATATAACTACTAATTAACCACTAAAGTTCTTACTTTTTATATTAAATCACGGAATTAAATTGACAGATATTTGATTATTTTAAAGGTTTCCTTAGAAACGCACGTCCAATTGTCGCTATAAGTAAAACTGCCTACCTACTAGTTTAAAAAGTCAAATTTCAGATCGATACTTTTCTGACTTTAATATATTGTAATATTATCGTCGTTTTTCCCGTCACAGAAAAAAATAGTGTATTATACACGGGAAAAATATTAGATTTTAGCTCTCGCTTTTTTGTCTCCCTCCGCTTCGCGTCGGGAGACAACACAACCTCGAGCTAAAATCTAATGCTTTTTTCCCTTGTATAATAAATAACTATTTTTCAATCCTCTTAAGGAGGTGAAACATAATGCAACTTAATTTTTTTACAATATAAAATAAAAATAAATTAAAATTAAAAACAATAGGATTCAATTTTCTCTTTAAAAGAGCTTTCCAAAAAAGTGTCATATAAAAGGCATCTTCCTATTTTAAATAAATTAAGTTGGGTTATGTGTATTATACAGGGGCTAAAGAAAATGTTTTTGATGCCAAAATGTAGCACATACAAAATCTTAATCCATTTTTCAAAAATATTTTTTCCTAAAGTTCTAGCGAATTGGTTAAAGTCAAAGATTTAGAAATATTGGTCAGATGCTCTGAACTCTAAACTTAAGGTATACTTAGAGATGTCATAAAATATGTCTTAAAGCGTGTCAACTTGTTCAATTTCAATTCCTGAACACAAACTCGGGATTTTACTACTAACTACTACCAAGTTTACAAATAGGTTTACATTAGACCTTACTTAGTATTCAGCTGCCACAACGGTAAAGTTGTTATTACAATACATAATTTTGACAATCGACTCAACCGTTATAATAGGGTATATCTAATATAGTTTTGTGATTTAATACGTACCTGTACCTATAGTTTAAATGAGCTAACATTGTTATTATAATCTAATTATAGTTTAACCTGAGATAAGAAAAGGAATAATTATTATGTATTGCGCGACGAGCAAGATACATGTTTCACATCAGTATTTCGGCTGTCTATCGCAGATATCCCTTTAAGAGACTAGAGCTCTGTACTTATTTTAGTTATTTTTATGCAGAAAAAATTTTAAGGAAAAGATGTACTAAGCTAATGAAAACTCTAAAAATAATAACTTAATTGCATTGTAAAAGAAATTGAAAATTATTTCTCCACGACCATTACTGAATGCAATAATTCCAAAATCATTTTTGATAATAGAATGTAAAAATTCTCGCTCTTGAGTTGGAATATTTATTCTGAAACACTTGCTTCTTATGCGTTTTGCGTGTATTTTCATTCCATAACAAGATACGGAATGAATATTCTGTAATTGATCTAAACGACATAGGTTGCCATGAATTTCGAAACTGTCAATGTCAGCGGACAAATTTTAGTGCAAGTCAAAATATGAGTGAAAAATCGGATGAATCAGATATGGAACTGGATAATACTCCACCTGAAATTACAAATATTGCGAATGGTATTTTTGGTCGTGGAGAAAATATAGTCTGCTACTCGGTTAAAATGAAAATTCGATACTCTAGGTTCCTCACCCTCGCTACGCTCGCGTTCGGAATCTTCCACTCGGATCAAATTTTCATTCCAACCTCGTTACAGAATCTACTATTCTTTTTAATAAAAATAACTTTCTGACACTATCCAAGTCCATTAATAAAGATGGCCAGGATTCAGGGAAACAGAACGCAATATTTGTGGTCTAATTTTGTAACGAAGTTACATTATTTTTACAGGGTTGTATACGTATCCGTTCTTAACTTTCTTATTTTTCGTCGCACAAAGTTCATTCTTGTTCGTAAATTATTTATATTAATTGTACTGATTAATTTTCTAAAGTTTTCCGTCGCGAAATACCGGGAAATAGTTTTTCTTAGTTTTCCTTCATTCCCCACTGTTCGTAGTACGGGTCGGCGCGGAACCGCCGTCGCCATCGGTACTTCTCGATGTCGCGCGCCGAGTGGAAGGGGACCATCCCGGCTGAGAGCCTTCCTTAGCGAGATCGTGCCGTCTTATAATCAGAGTACCGCACTCTCAACTCGCGTCCGGTTGACTACTCCGACTAGCTCCCGACCATCACCGAGACCGACCGACGATTAACAAACGGTAAGAAACATCATGTAGACTGTTAAAATTGTATACGCGCCGTCATTACACTTTCTGGTTCACCGACACATACATACAATACACTGTTCTCTCTCTGACACATATACCGGGATATAGTAAGTTACATTCTTTATGATTCTAATACATGAGACCAGGTTGCTTGGAAAACCATCGATCAGGTAGCTTTGTCTCGTTCTATTTCTGCACCGACTTTGTTTAAATATTATCCTATATGTATACGATACCGGACTGCTTGGAAAACCATCGATCAGGTAGTTCTGTTTCGTTCTAACCTATACGACATATACATATTACACTGACACCGTTATACCTTTCTCTCTTCAACACACACAATGACCGGTATAATAATTATCCCATATACGCTTCCGGGCTGCTTGGAAAACCATCGATCAGGTAGCTCTGTCTCGTTCTATCCGACACATACATATTACACTGACACCGTTATACCTTTCTCTCTTTAACACACATAAAGACCGGTAAATAATTATCCCATATACGATTCCGGGCTGCTTGGAAAACCATCGATCAGGTAGCTCTGTCTCGTTCTATCCGACACATACATATTACACTGACACCGTTATACCTTTCTCTCTTCAACACATACAATGACCGGTATAATAATTATCCCATATACGATACCGGGCTGCTTGGAAAACCATCGATCAGGTAGTTCTGTCTCGTTCTAAATAATATACACCGTTCTATCTTTCTCTTTTCAAACGACCGATATATTAATTATTCTATATATATACGATACCGGGCTGCTTGGAAAACCATCGATCAGGTAGCTCTGTCTCGTTTCATTTGTTTGATACACCGGGCTAAATCCAATAATGTATTATCTCCGTTCTCTCTCACACACACACGCATACCGACATACCTATCTCTGTCCCACACATACAACACTCACATTTACAATTTTCCTGCAAACACTGTTGAACCGCCAGAACGTGTAGTTCCGCGAAAGTCATATACAAATACAAGTACCGCAAAGCCGGCCTACTATTTTTAACCGCTACTAAACTACTAGTCGTTTCTATTCTCTTCTGGAACTTTTTACCGATACCACTCAACGTATTTCCGGCCGCATCTATCTTTGTAAGTAATTTAACCACGGGTTTCTTTTCCGATAGCTCAAGTAGGTCGCGTTCCGTTACTGATATCTGCAAGTCCGTTACTGTTCCGACCTTTACACTGATACCTGCCGATCATGTTTCCGTTTGCGCCTACGTACCGCTGCCGTAAAGCCAACCGCCGAACCGCTTGCAAATATAGAATCGCGAAATCATCTAATCACGCCGAAGCCGGAGTCATTTATTTCAGCCGCGAATAATTAATAAATAAAAGATACCTTGTCGCGTACCGCTGAACGTATACAATCCTCCTCTCTCTTTAACTGGTAAATTCATTTCATTTTAGAACCGCTAATAAATGGGGCATATTTTAATGTACAGTACTTTGAATATAAAATGTTTTAAAACCGATTGTTTTATTATTCCTTCGCACCATGCATATGCAGTTGAACGCCTGGATTATTTTCTCCACTGTCTAAAAGCTACTCGAAGGTAACTGTGGGCCTCTTACCACATTAATCCAAGAGGTGGCGCCCGAGACTCCGTTGGAAAAGTACTTTTCGTCCTATAGTCGCATGCAGCAAATCACGCATAAGCGACGTGAGCAATAGATTAGCTAGATAGATAGATAGGAATTAATACGGATCCCACACAAAACGCCTTCTTTACAATTTAATATAGATATACCTTATTTCGCATCGAGTTGATAAACTTGAAGAAGGATTTAGAAATATTTTTCAGAACTTCATACTAAAAACTAAAAAAGTGCATTTAAATCAGGCTTTATAAATTATCTTTTAAGTTGGTGGTGAACTTGTTTTCTCCACTGTATAAAAGCTCCCGGAGCATTTGTGGTCCCCTTGCCACATTAATCCAAGGGGTGGCGCTAGAGATACCGTTGGAAAGGAACTTTTTGTCCTATAGTTGCATACATCTAGTCACGAGTAAGCGACGTGAGCAAGAATTCTGTCGATTTGTGTCATTTCTTATATTTACACAAAAACACTTTAAATATATCTATCTTTGTCACATTTGACCTTTTGCAGAATAACAAAGAGCGATATATATCCTAATAATAGTGGACAATTTATTTTTCTAAACCATGACCTGTGCCTGCTTTCGTAATTAACCCGAACAAATCCTTTTGTTCTTTGTGCAAACCAAAAAGAACAATATACCTAACCTTAAAACCATTAGTTGGAATTAATTTGTTTCTAAAAATGTTATAATTTCGTGGGTTTGATGTATTCAGCTTCATTTTGCTATATCTGTTGCTTATAATAAAAGTTTTAAAGTCAATTGGAGTTGGATGCCCGTTCAAAATATATCAAAAAATATCGCGGTGGATAAAAAAAGAACCAAAGTTAGTAAAAAATGTGGGAGTAAAAAAACAAAATATCATCGTTCCCCCTCCATTGTGAGAAAAGTAAAAATATCTTTTAAGCGCCAGAAATATTGAATACAATTTTTTTCAGTGTAAAAAAAAATTAAATTGCCATTATAAATTAAAATGTTTAACTCTATTAAACCGCTTTTACTGCGATCGACCAACCAAGCCATAGGTTAATAAAAACATGTCATTTAATTATTCGAAACATGCTTTAAATTATTTGGTTAATTCAAATTTCGTAAATGACTGTTACTGAAAGCTCTGAAAATAAATCTTTCAGTGGGTTTCAACTCAATTAGCGACCTGTTAAAAATGATATCATTATTGTCTTCGGGGGGATAAAAGGATGTAAATTAAATTGTATGAATGATCTAACTTGTTTTTAGGTTTAGGTAAGTATACAGGGTGATTCACGGTGGATGGTACGTTAGAAGTATATGACGAACCAGTTAACGAATCGTTTTGAAAATTTGGTTGTTTATATAAACGGACATGCTCTATTTACCTAAAATATTTTTAATGATGCAGTGTTGCCACGTCTACCTAAAATTAGTAGCAACTTCGTTATTTTAAATGGAACACCCTGTATTTTATTAAATTTTTGAACCCTCTATTACTTTCTTAACAACTTTATTTAATATTATTCTATACTTATCTCTTACCGTTTCTAAGATAATAATTAAATTGCATTTTTTTGACGAAAAACGTTAACTTAAAAAAATGTTGATATTTTTGAACTCTGAAATATTAGAGCCCCGAAAATTGGTGGATAAGTAAATATTACCAGGGGGCTTTTAACCCTATGCCGAAATCTTAGTTGCGATATACAGGGTGGTTTAAAAATACAGTTAATTTGGGGACTTCAATAGGTGACCAAAAGTATATTTTTTTAAATGTAACACCCTGTATATTATCACTGATTTAGAAAGCTACTTAAATTGGCTCTTTATTTTTGTATAACATATCTATAGCTAACTAGTCAAGTTTTTGACTTATAAGCCATTATTTGTAAAATTTGCTCAAAAATTTGATTTTTAGTAAGTATGCCATGACAAACTCTTGTTTGACATACAAATTATGGCACTTTCTTTAAAAATTCAGTTAAAAATTACTGAAGAAAACTATTTAAACGCAGTACTTATGAATTTATTTATTTTATTTGGACAGTGTGA
Organism: Polydrusus cervinus; assembly: GCA_935413205.1. Classification (NCBI taxonomy): domain Eukaryota; kingdom Metazoa; phylum Arthropoda; class Insecta; order Coleoptera; family Curculionidae; genus Polydrusus; species Polydrusus cervinus. Next base: position 2,466,621 of record OW284512.1, read on the forward strand.
TATAATTATCGCTAGAACATGTATAAAGTTTAATGAAATGTACTCAAATCTACCGCCAATGAACTTAAGGAAATTTATACTATTTCAGGATTGTAATAAAAAAAATTAAATCGATCATTTTAACAATTGTTCAAAACGCTGTCCGTTTACATCCAAACACTTTAAGATGCGGGTATTTACCGCATTAGTCGTGGAAGATCTAATCTCATTTGGATTTTGTTCTCTAAATGCTTGGGTAACTCGACGTAGCAATTCTTCTTTTGAATGTACTGGTGACTTGTAAATTTTTTCCTTAAACATGCCCCACAAGTAAAGATCCAATGGATTGAGATCGGGTGATCTTGGAGGCCAATTCCAAGGCCCCAAAAGTCTTATCCAACGATCATCAAAAAGTCTATCGAGTTCCACTGTAACTTCTCTTGTACAATGTGCAGGAGCTCCATCGAGTTGATACCAACAGCTAATGAGAGCGACATAATTTTTATGTCAAACAAGAGTAAAGAGTTTGTCATACTTACTAAAAATCAAAAGAAAATTAAATTTTTGACCAAATTTTACAAATAATGGCTTATAAGTCAAAAACTTGACTAGTTAGCTATAGATATGTTATACAAAAATAAAGAGCCAATTTAAGTAGCTTTCTAAATCAGTGATAATATACAGGGTGTTACATTTAAAAAAATATACTTATGGTCACCTATTGAAGTCCCCAAATTAACTGTATTTTTAAACCACCCTGTATATCGCAACTAAGATTTCGGCATAGGGTTAAAAGCCCCCTGGTAATATTTACCCATCCACCAATTTTCGGGGCTCTATTATTTCAGAGTTCAAAAATATCAACATTTTTTTAAGTTAACGTTTTTCGTCAAAAAAATGCAATTTAATTATTATCTTAAAAACGGTAAGAGATAAGTATAGAACAACATGAAATAAAGTTGTTAAGAAAGTAATAGAGGGTTCAAAAATTTAATAAAATACAGGGTGTTCCATTTAAAATAACGAAGTTCCTACTAATTTTAGGTAGACGTGGCAACACTGCATCATTAAAAATATTTTAGATAAATAGAGCATGTCCGTTTATATAAACAACCAAATTTTCAAAACGATACGTTAACTGGTTCGTCATATACTTCTAACGTACCATCCACCGTGAATCACCCTGTATAATAATATAGCCAGTGGAGGGTAGGAGTATATTGACTATTATAGCGATGTACAGGGTGGCCCAGGTTTCCGTAGCATCTAAACTACTAGACTTTTTTATATCTCTCAAAAACAGAGTTATAAGAAGACATTAGATCTACAATTTAAAATTATACATGTATATTATATTATTTTCCAGATTTCTATAAGATTCCACGTATATTTTGTATAAATAGTACATTGTATACCTAGTAGGAAAAGCTGAACATTCCCGGACGACCGTAAAGATTGTATGTCGAGGCGCAAGCCGAGACTGACAATACGGAGTCCGGGAATGTGGCTTTTTCTATTTTTCCGTAAATCGAAAATTATTAAAAGGACATAACTTATTACAATCAACTTGTTAAAATTTTGAAATAAATATTATTAACTTTTTTAACAAATAAAGGATGCCATTAAATATTTGTGTTGTAACTTTATAAACACAGTAATATTGAAACATTTTAGTTTATAAGTAGCTGTACAGAAATAATATGTCCTTACAGTACAATAATAAATAGTTCCTAATAGTTATTTTCCGTTGCCTAGCAACGTTTAAGTGTAAGGAAATATTGACTTTTTTTTTCAGAAATGTTATCAAAAATGTTAATATTTCCGATCGATTTTCGGAAAATATTGTGTGTGTGTGTAATTAGGTTTTATGGCTCTGGTTAAAACCAAATGGCCAGACGGAAAATGTTATATGTCTACATTTAATTGTTTTTCCGAAATTGACGTTTAAAATATGGCATTATCAGTTTTTGTAGCATTGGAATAGCACATCTTTAAAAAAAGTGGTGTTTACCTCCTTATCTTAATTTTTTATTCTCTATATAAGAAAACTCACTTCCGGTTTACCATATTAAACAAAAAAAATGGTTTTATGGCTTAACATGTTAAACCAGAAGTTGTAACTTTTAGATAGAGAATAAACGGTGAACATTATTTTTATCTAAGATGCGCCGCTCCAATGCTACAGCCTGTCAGTAAATGCCATATTTTAAACGTCAATATCTTAAAAACGATTGAATTTATACGTAGAATTTTATAAGGAGTTAAAAAATGATATAGATAATATATTCGGTGTTCAATTTTAAAAAAGCATTTGGATATGCCCTGGCTATTTGGAACCCCTGTATAGATAAAAATAATTTTAAATTATAGATCTAATACCTCCTTATAATGCTGTTTTTGAAAAATAATAAAAAGTTGAGTACCTAGTTTAGATACTATAAATCCTGCGTTGAGAGCATTTTTAAAATTTGTAAATTAAATACATATTTACTAATTGATGTACTGAGTAGACCTCGTATAAAATATAACCAGAAGCTCTAGTCACGTCTTTTATAGGCCAAGGTTACTAAGAAAAACGGAAGTTCTTTTTTATGTCAGAAATTCAGAAGTTTAAATAAAAAATTTATTACTTGTCTTCTTATATGTCAGGTTTTATGATGTATAAAAACCAAATATACATCATAAAGTTCAAATTTAAAAATAAAATCTTTTAACAAAATCATCTTCAATAAAAAAAAGAACTTCTCCGGTTCTTTTGTCTCACATTTTGACGTAATAAAAAAGGCGTAAAAGTTGGTAAAAGTCAGCCATTGAGGCCAGAATAAATAAAAAGGCCGGAATCGTTTTTTTATTGGAAACACGAAAATCGTGAATTAGCATATAAATCTGTTCGTTTAGAAAGCTTCTATAAGCTCTTAGTCTAAGACGGTCGGAAATTCAAATCAAATTAGCCATAGGAAACCAAATGATTGGTAAAGAAGACCGAAATAGATACAGGTGATTTTTGTAAACCCGCAAACGGAATTTTTGTAACTTTGTTTGATATGGATTTAGGGGTATTTTATTTCAAGATATACCTATACAGAATGATATCTAAGTTGATACTTCTTTTTTAGCTGTGTATAGAAGGCATTAAAATAAACAACATTTTCAAATACCTTTTTCAAAAAACTTAAAAATAGCCGAGATACAGAAGTAAAAAATGTAAGTGCGGGCCTGGTCATTAAAACGTAGCCTGCTATACTTTATGTTATTTGTCTTATCTCTTATTAGTCATGCAATTTACGGGTCGGGGGTGAGTTATTTGGCAATACGCTACGGTGTGTTTTTCTGAAGCAAGTTAATTTTAAATTGGTGACACGTAAAAATGGTAAAATTTGAAAACAATGAACTAGTAGATACGGTGAGTACGGCTGCTGCTTCAAGATTATACGCAGAACGCTTTCATTTGTGGGCTTATCCCACACCCAGAAGTTTTCTTAATGTTATTCAACGGGCAAGTTAGGCAGGACTAATTTGATTCATATAATAATAAATGAATGTCCCTAAGTACCTTATTTTTAAGTTAAAAAAAAAAAGTATTTGGAAATGTTGTTTATTTTAATGCCTTCTATACACAGCTTAAACAGAAGTATCAACTTAGGAATCACACTGTATATGTTAGTTTATTAGGAAACACTGTACATTTTTTTTTATAAATATCGGACATCCTTATGTTAAAATATACATAATTTTGTCTAGGGTAATTTCCCTAACAATATCAGTATCAGTAGATCTTATATTTTTCATCCTTATATTTTATATACTTTCTTTTCGTGCAGTGCGGGGGTTTGTGCGTTAAATTCGGTTTAATTATTTGCAATTCAAAACGAATCTATATCAATATTGTTAGCAGTGAATTATTAAAGCTTTTCTTTGGAAGACAAATTAAAAATAAAGGAGTTCTGTATCCTGCTTCCCGATCTAAAGTTGACACAACTTAACAGGAGCGTATTTAGGGGGAAGGGGGGGAGGCTGCCGGTTTGCAGCCCCCCCTCGAGCCTAGGAGCTCGGGTCTAATAGTCTAATTGCAACCTAATTTTTCGTCTCACGCTTGGATTCTTAATTTAAATTTTTAAATAATGTATTCTTGGCTTAGATTACAAAGGTCTTGTAGGAAACGTTTAGTTATTAAACTTTTCCTTCCTTCTAATAGTCATTTTTTACATAGAGATTAAGGTTTCGGACGCCTGTCGCTTTAGTAATTGATGTATGATGTAATTTTATAGGAAAACGAGTAAACAGAATAATATTTTATAGTATGTTTCTATTATATATTTGTCTGTTCCGTTTTCCCTCTTTTAGAGCTATTTTAAATCAACAAAAATATAACCCATGCAATAAAATATTTTTACAACAGAAACAATTAGGTATTTATTTTTAAAGAGAAAAATTACAGTAAACTTAATTGAAACATTTTTTATGAAAGAAATGTGATTTTCTAAAAAGGTTAATTTCTAATCAAAAAAATAGTGCAGAAAGAAACGAGAATGCTTTATTATGAATATACAAAACGGCACTTAAGAAGGAGCATTTCAAAACCTAAGCGTTTGCACCAAAAACTGCTCTTAGATCTACGCTCCTAAAATACATGATTTCTGAAGAAATCATCAATTTTGGCGTGGTGAGCTATGTTTACTTTATTTTTAATCATGAAAAACCGAGCCCGAGAAACGATGACTAGAGTCATACATACGCCATTTATGTTAAAATATTGGGGTGACACTAATATTCATATTTTTCACAAATATAAAAAATGTTGTTTTTTTTAAAGTAATAAGAGGTAATAATTTAATTTTCGAAATTTTATAGTAGTTAGGTGAATTTTAAACGAACTTTGGACGTGGCCTTGAACATTTTTCGCCTGCGGCGCTATTCCACCTTCTTCACTGGATCATGAAATACATGTTGTCCCGACTGTCCCTTTCTTCAGAAAAAGATGTCCTGTTTACGCCCACTGAGCCCAGGTGGATGTGAAATTAGAAATGTTTTGCGCCCTTCCATACCTAATGTCCACGAGCCGCCACTGTAAATAACTGAATTGCTCTTTATCCACAATTTTAAAAAAATCAATAGGGCCATTTAAAAAAATTCAGACGGGCGCCATTATTGTAAAAAAAATGTGTGTGCATAAGCAGCTTTGGGTTCTCCTTTCTTTCGTCGGATCCTAGCTCTAGTGATGAGCCATGATATGGTGAAACGCGTCTAGAGACGGATCTGACGAAATGAAAATCTTTATTTGTTTTATCATTAGTTTTCGGAACTTAAACCAATGCCTACGGGCTAGCGCTGCCAAGCGGGACTTCTGTAATTGTGGCGGATGTCTTTACAGGTGATTTCCTCTTAACATTTAACTTATTTTTATAAGTTTGTTAGAGGTGTTGATATGCTCAAGAGTGTCTTACAACGACACAGATAGCGCTCCGTGCCACATCTTACCGGTGTGTCCCCCTAAGTGCTGCATAAGCAGCTTTGAGTTCTCCTTTCTTTCGTCGGATCCTATCTCTACTGATGAGCCATGATATGGTGAAACGCGTCTAGAGATGGAGCTGACGAAATGAAAATCTTTATTTGTTTTATCATTAGTTTTCGGAACTTAAACCAATGCCTACGGGCTAGCGCTGCCTAGCGGGACTTCTGTAATTGTGGCGGATGTCTTTACAGGTGATTTCCTCTTAACATTTAACTTATTTCTATAAGTTTGTTAGAGGTGTTGATATGCTCAAGAGTGTCTTACAACGACACAGATAGCGCTCCGTGCCACATCTTACCGGTGTGTCCCCCTAAGTGCTGCATAAGCAGCTTTGAGTTCTCCTTTCTTTCGTCGGATCCTATCTCTACTGATGAGCCATGATATGGTGAAACGCGTCTAGAGATGGAGCTGACGAAATGAAAATCTTTATTTGTTTTATCATTAGTTTTCGGAACTTAAACCAATGCCTACGGGCTAGCGCTGCCTAGCGGGACTTCTGTAATTGTGGCGGATGTCTTTACAGGTGATTTCCTCTTAACATTTAACTTATTTCTATAAGTTTGTTAGAGGTGTTGATATGCTCAAGAGTGTCTTACAACGACACAGATAGTGCTCCTTGCCACATCTTACCGGTGTGTCCCACTAAGTGCTGCATAAGCAGCTTTGAGTTCTCCTTTCTTTCGTCGGATCCTATCTCTACTGATGAGCCATGATATGGTGAAACACGTCTAGAGATGGAGCTGACGAAATGAAAATCTTTTTTTGTTTTATCATGAGTTTTCGGAACTTAAACCAATGCCTACGGGCTAGCGCTGCCAAGCGGGACTTCTGTAATTGTGGCGGATGTCTTTACAGGTGATTTCCTCTTAACATTTAACTTATTTCTATAAGTTTGTTAGAGGTGTTGATATGCTCAAGAGTGTCTTACAACGACACAGATAGCGCTCCGTGCCACATCTTACCGGTGTGTCCCACTAAGTGCTGCATAAGCAGCTTTGAGTTCTCCTTTCTTTCGTCGGATCCTATCTCTACTGATGAGCCATGATATGATGAAACGCGTCTAGAGATGGATCTGACGAAATGAAAGGAAAATCTTTATTTGTCTAAAAAAAAAAAATATTTTTTTTAATTCCAGGTAAAGCCGTTCCCTTTGTAGAACTGACTGTAGCCCACGCCTCTGTACTCACCATTTTAGCCATAAGTTTCGAAAGGTACTACGCCATATGTAAGCCTTTAAAAGCCGGCTACATTTGTACCAAAGCCAGGGCATCTCTCATATGCCTTTTGGCATGGTTTGTAGCTGCTGTGTTTACTAGGTAAGTTTAAAATATTACAATATGTACGTAGGTACATATTATTATACAGGATCTCCTTGAAATAACTGTGCAACGCTTCACCACAAATTCCTTAACCAAAAATATGGCGATCTAGACAAACTTATATTGCTTCGTTTTGCCGCTACAGGGCGCTAAAGTTTTCAAATTATTGTTGTTTTTTTTTTTGGAATAATTTCTAAACGCCCTTATCGATTCCACTAATTTTGGGACAAAGAGTGACTATTAGTAATAGCGTGTTTTGATGTATACGCCATTTTTTTTTAAAACCTGCAAATTTAAAAATGGCGTGTGATTAGTAAATAAAAGTTTGTCTTTTTGTTACCCTCCGTATAGACTTTAATTATTTCTCTGACACTATAGCCGACTTCATTTTAAAACTTTTTGTCTTTTATTAAATTTTAGCCAGATATGCAGTTTCTCTACAAAAAAAATATATATTCAGGAACACGGTGAACATTTTGTACAATTCTTATAAAAATCAAATTAGTTGGTAGTTATTTAGAAATTAATTTTTTTTTATGTATTTCGTTCAGAATTAACAGCAATGATGAATTACAAGGTATTGTAAATATTTTTTTTTGTGGAGAAACTGCATGCTGTCCATTTATACGGTGGGTAACAAATAGACAAATTTTTATTTACTAATCCCACGCCATTTTAAATTTGCAGGTATTAAAAAAAGATGGCGTATAAGTCAAAACACGTTATTAGTAATAGTCACTCTTAGTCCCAAAATGAGTGGAAATCGATAAGGGCGTTTAGAAATTATGCCAAAAAAACGATATTAATTTGAAAACTTTAGCGCCCTGTAGCGGCAATACGAAGCAACATTGCATATAGGTAAGTTTGCCTAGATCGCCTTATTTTTGGTTAAGGAATTTGTGGTAAAGCATTGCACAGTCATTTCAAGGACACCCTTTATATCACTCTATTGTAATTAAGAAATTATTATGGATCCCTAAAATAATTACTGGACAAAACATGACCTAGACAATAAACATGCTTAACAAGACTTACGGTGGGAGCGCGCCTGGCAGAGCGCCATCGGCCGCAGTCGACAGAGAGCGTATATTTTAAAATTATTTTCTCAATAAATATTTTAAAATTTTAATATTAATAATTTAATAATTTAGTAAAAGTGGAAAATTATATTTTTTCTGGCTGTGTGGTGTAGGCCCAAAATCAAAATTAGGCAAAAAAAGTCTGTTTAAAATTACATTATGGACAATAAAGTATCTTGCCAGTTTTTTTTTCAATTTTTATTCAGCTTATATATAATTTACAATGAATTAAAATCCTATAAACCCAGACTTTGCTTAATTTTGCGTTGTCCAATTATGATTATTTTAGGAAAACCATAATTTTTTTATGTACTTTTTATATTAACATCACTTTGTAGATTGAGAGGGTTGGAAAACACTGTTTGCCGTACCTACGCATTGCATGGAAGGCTTTAAGTATTGTTTTTAATAACGATTGTTGCATGATAGTATTCTAAGTTGTTTGATGTATTGTTTAGTTTTTCCTTATAATAACATCTAATTCACTAATCAATCATCATATTTTGTCATGTACATCATTTGTCGTTTCATAATCACACTATTTATTTCAATGGAAACGCACACGATTACTATGGATTTATTTTTTCATTTATAGAAACTGAAGTTTTTCTTACTGTTTAAAATATCTACTGGGTCTCCCAAAAGTCCCGCATAAAATTAATATATGATTAAAGGAAAAAGATCTAGGAAAAACGCTCGAACCCGTAAATTTTTATTATTAATTATGCATTTTTTGGCATAAAAAAATATTATACAGGGTGTCTCATAGAACTGTCGTCACGTCTTTGACAATTTATTTTGATGGAACACCCTACATATTGTATTATTTTCTAATTCCCCACAAAATTCTACGCTTATGTTTTAAGTGTCATATGTCTAAATTCAATAGTTTTTGCGATATTGACGTTTAAAATATGGCCTTTTTGACTTTGATAGGCTGTAACATCGGAACGGTTCATCTTAGAGAAAAATGGTTTTCATCTCCCTCTTAGTTTTTTATTCTCTATCCAAAGAAACCAAACTTCCATTTACCATGTTAAACCGTTAAAACCGGTTTTTTTAGTTTAACATGGTAAACCGGAAGTTGTAACTTTTAGATAGAGAATAAGAAATTAAAATGAGAAGTTCAAAACCATTTTTCTCCAAGATGTAAGTGTCTAAAATTGATTGTAGAATGTAACAATGTATAAATATGTAATATGTTTCATAAAAAAAATTAAACTTGATACACGTAACATTTTTTTCAGTTCAGGTCCGAGCGATTCTTAATTAAGGGGGCGGTATTCTATATTATATGTATGTCATTAGTAAAATATTGGCTATAAAATATGATTGTGGCAAAAAAAATTAAATTAAATATTCGCAATTTAGTCATCTTTAAATTGGCTGAGATAAATTCCTCGATGAAATGTTCCCAGAACCCAAATATTTCTGCCTAATTCCAAGTAGGGATCTTAAATATTTTAAAACAACAAAACAAAATTAATGTCTTTCTTGTCGGATATGTCATTACCACCTTGTTAGATGAACAATAAAATTAACGTTGATTTATTCGTACAATTTGATATTTCTTCTACAAGATGTTTACAATGTTTTTTGTAACGTTTTTATAACATTTTTATTGAATCTCTTACATTGATTCTATGCTAATTTAGCTAATAGGGGAATACGAGGAGAAATAAGGTCGCGAAGTAAATGTAGGTCCAAGTCTATTTGTACTACTCAGTTTTGTTTGTTGACTAATAATAAATTATATTTTAGTTCTTTCACTAAAATATAGGATCGTGGATTGTAAAAAAAAATAATTTTTCTCTCCACAGCGCTAACTAACTAAATTTCTCCAAATTAGAACAGCCATCCAGTGATACAAAGTATATACTTAATAAATCAAATTTTACTAGTGGTGTAAAAGGGAGGGAGGTCGGCTGTACGCCGTTTTTCAATGAAATCAAAGGTATTATTTTGTATTAAGCGTAATTTATTTTCTATTGCCTAGCGCTTTCGGCCTACTGGAAGGCCATCTTCAGGGCTTAGGTTCTACAAGAAGAACATATAAGGGTACAAAACATTACTATAGGACAAAGTATTTTACCCTTATATGGTCTTCTTGTAGAACCTAAGCCCTGAAGATGGCCTTCCAGTAGGCCGAAAGCGCTAGGCAATAGAAAATAAATTACGCTTTATACAAAATAATACCTTTCATTTTACTAGTGATATTTTATGACAGCAGAATACTTGCAACTATTTTTGAAATACTTATCTTTTTAATCGTTAACAGCACAAAGGGGGATTTTAAATAAACGGTATAAAAGAGTGAGTGAAGGATATATTCCAATTTACAAGATTATCGCTAATATGACAATTGTCAATTAAAATTATGTTGTTTGTTCTGGTTACTGATGGCTCTTGTTCTTTCAAACATTCAGTTAGCTTGTAATGTAATTTTTTCTAGTCCTACATGGCAATTTACTCTTTCACTTAAGTGGCGAGAAAGTATGCTATTCCAGTTAACTGTACGTCAAAATTTCAAAACAGTGTTGCAACCTTCAAAAATAATGTTTCCCATTTTTATGGAAAAATTCCACGAATGCACACAAAACTGAAAAAGTCTTTTTTTAGCTGATCACATCCACACGTGAACATTGTTAAAAATTATATTTATCTGTGGCATTCTTAAGAGCACAGACCAATCACAGTTTATTATATTTACTGAGGCTCCGCCTTCTTTTTCAGGACACTAAATTATATAATTTATATGTATATGGTACAATATGTTATTAATTTGTTCACTATAACAAAATCTATAACATCTATAATAGATTGATTTATCAATATGCAACCTGCTGAATGTGCATAGAAAATTAATTCCATGTAGCATCATTATTGAGAGATAATTTTTTAAATGATTCTGTAGTCGAGACGGTAGAGCTTTGAACTTTGGATCCAACGGTCGTGAGTTCGAGCACGGCAGCCTGCAAACTTTTTTTTTAACATAAGGTTCATAAGTTTGGTCGTAGAAAAAATATACTGTTCAACTCGAGTGGATTGTCTATATCGCACTCGAAAATTTACTTCCACGTGGGATATAGACATCATAAATATCCACTCTTGTTGTACAAACTACTATTATGATATTTTTTATTAACTTTCGCGTTCAAATTAAACACAGCCCAGCTCCACTCCGCTTTCCCCGACATAGTGAATCTCTCGATTCTATGCTAATTTAGCTAATACTGACTTTATAAGGAAACTTGTTTTTGACACCTAACACGATAAAAATCCCTATGAAGATTACAAGAATTTATGCCATTTATATTGATTATTTTTTTACTGATTACTTTAATTTATCATTATCATAACAATGGGTGTTATTATTAACTATGTTACAGGAGTTCGAGCGACGTAGTTAAGTAATAAGGTTAACGCCTCTTTGAGATTTTTTAAATAAAAGTAACCGGCTTGGACAATTAGATAAATTAAAAATAGCAAGTTATCAAACCTAATTAAAAACCAGTAATGATGATGATTTTTTAAAAATTGTTAGTATAGATAAAGCGCTGATGTTCACTTTTTTGAGATCTCTTAGTTCACGAGTCGAAAATTAAAAAAAAACATCTTTTTTTTTAATTCGGCTTTACCTCTTTGTTCGCTGCCAGGGCCATTCCCAAGGGGATCTATAGCTTAACGTGGGTTCCGAGCCACGATCCTCAGTCGTGCGACATTCCCTCCCAAGGACTAACCCTCGGTCTTTTGCGTCATTTCATCCTACCGATTTGGGAGTGTGTATCTTCCTCCGCATCCCACGAGATCTCATCCGGCCTGGTTACCGGCGTGAATGGGGTGGGTTAAGAGATGATAAATTTTACACGCTTTCCTGCATTCTTAAACCTACTAAAATTCGGACATACCTTATTGGGGTATGCCCACTTACAGTTACTAAGGGGTTCACATGAACTTCTAGTTTGGCGGATATCTTTTTTTTTTCATAATTTTTTTTTAAATATTATAGATTGAAGTTATAGATATTATAAAAATAGAAATATTGCGGCTATTTATGTTAATTTCTTATTTTCCTTTAAAATTAAAAACGATGCTCCGATATTATCTTTAAAAATCTCCACTGACGCCGCGTCCCTTATTTTCGTGAAATTCGATTATATAATATTTTGTATATAAAAAGAAAAATGTTATTGCCATCGCCAGACGCAGGTGCAATGTTGTGGAAATTTAAAATTTGTTCGTGATGACTTATCGACTACTGTTTGCTCTTAAATTGAACCAAAAATATTTTGTTCTCTTGACCCGAATCCTGGCCATGTTTATTAATGGATTTTCAAAAAAATTTTAAATTTAGATCCTACAGGGTGTCTCTAAAAGGTGTGGAAAAATAGCTACTACAAGTTCTTGAGGCGTAAATATGACGATCTAACCTAACTTATCCTAGTCCAAAAGTAGATAATTTCGGAGATACAGGGTGTCAAAAGTTCAATTTGGTTTTCATTTTTTATAAATAATTTTTTTAATAATAGATGTATTCTCACAATATTCGGCTTGGGAGGGGGGGGTACACAAGTCACGTTTTAGTGATGTTATTTTAATTTACCGCCTACGCTTCAAATGTGTTCAATTATTACAATAATTTAGGCCTGGCCATACACGAAGTGAATTTTTTAAATCCAGATATCTCAAAAACAGCTGCTCAAATGAACTCTTACCATGTATAACTTTTTTAGGTAAAAGACGTTGGAGAATCCGAATTTTTATTTAAAAGTTAAATATAGGGTGGCTCAAAAAAGTTATTTCGTTTTAAATGTGTGCAAGGTACCGTAGGTGGCGCCCTCTAAACTTTACAACAAAAATAAGAGCAGATTCTAATTTCCCACTATACATAACCCCCCCCCCCCCCCCAAGCCGAATATTCTGAGAATACACCAATTATTAAAAAAATTATTTATAAAAAATGAAAACCAAATTAAACTTTTGACACCCTGTATCTCCGAAATCATCCACTTTTGGACTAAGGTAAGTTGGGTTAGATCGTCATATTTAGTCATATTTACGTCTCAGGAACTTGTGGTAGCTCTTTTTCCGCACCTCTTAGAGACACCCTGTATAGATATTGGAGAGTATAAGTGTAATTTTTAATATTTATTACAATAAAATGAACTTTAGTATTTAGTTTTAGAGATTTCATCTTTTTTTTCTGCATAAAAATACCTTTTTCACGCCCACATAGATACTACTTTTCCATTGGTAAAAAAAATTCAATAATTTACTAAGTTTTCTTCGGGCCAAGAAGAGCCGTAATTTAACACTGCAAATTTAAGCACGGTCAGATCCACTTAATAATTTTTGCATAGGTAGCTTATATAGTAATCAGTTAAATCAGACAATTTCTCCATAGATCGTTTATAAACATCACCTCTTTCTGACATAGTTACCGTGTAAGTTCAGTTATTTAAAAAAAATATAATTTCTTGTTCATCATAATGATAATTTATTTTTTCTCCACCCATGAAGAATGCCCTGTCTGAACTCCACGTTTGTATAAATGTACAGATTTATAAATCTTTGGCACAGTTAAGGAATATTAATAAGGATTCTTTCACAAAACTGGTGGGTGTAAAAAGAAAAGACATCCAAGGGAATGTTGTATTATCTCCAACACGTGCTTGTATTCCTTTAGAATTGGAATTTTAGTGGTTTTTAGATGTAGAATTCAAAATATTTATTTTTGAAAACTCAAATAATTTAATTATCTAAAATTTTAAGGCGTAGATTACGAATCTAACAACGATTTCCCGCAAAACGTTTAGTTTTTGTACTGTTTTTCTTGGGTTATGTCACCAAGGCACCGCAGAATTTTTTAATCTATTACAATTCATCACTATTTTTGCTGTTGCACAATAATTAACGCGTTCTGCTGAGTTAAAAATTTACACATTTTAATAATTTATCCATTAAAATATTTATTTTGAGTCCATTAAATAAATGCTCTCATATATTCTTTCTTTCGTATATTCTTGCATTTAGAAGGTTGATTCTTCACTTGTTTTTGTGTATGATAGCCTAATACAGGGCCCTGCACTTCACCTTCCGTCTTTTAAAGCTCACTTATCAGTGGCGGCTCGTCAAGTGAAGGGCTCCTCACTAAAAAAAATAAAACGAAGAGGAAATTTTTTCGACAATATGAAATATTAAATACAGCTACCATTTTAGCCCTTCAAAATAATTATGTTCGAATTAATAATATTAATTTAATCCTAATGTAGCTATGCATAATAGGGCCACGGTTAACTCCGATGAACAATAATTATAAACACTCGTGCGTTTTGGCGCGCCCCAGCCGACCCTGTCCGTGAGCTAAGTGATACAACGCCCAACATACAGTCAAGTGCTGAGTTGATTTTCACCGCTGCTATGGTAACGTGATGTCAGTCACGCAAACAGCATGTAACAATTTGCATAAATATTATGAAGGGTAATTTAAAAATAGATCAGTCGTATGCACCATTATTTTAGCATTGGTTCGCCTAACCTTAAGCTATTTATTTTGAGGCTTCGCGAAACTTACGGTTATAGATATTGTTTTTACGTGATTTACTGTGTGATTAAAAAGTTTTGTTTTTATTTTTCAGTTAATTCAGTAGTGTAATAGATATTAACGTTATAAGTCCGGTAAATCAACTTTTACAGTATGAGTGAAGTGTTTCGAGACGAGGCGACGAAGGAGCCGAGTTTGGATTTTGAAACGAATACTGTAAAGGATTTGCCGGACAAATGACGTACAATATTTTATTTCATACTATTCTGTTGAAAATTATGTTTTGAAATTATAATGAAGTTTTATTCTGCGTCGTATATTTGAAAAGTGCTTATATTTACTGGTGGAAACATTTTGTGTTTGACATAAAATTCAAATCTAATGGAAAGATAGCGTTGATGTACCTACGAAACGTAATTGTTTTAATTTCGTTTATGTCTAAATGGCGTCTAAATAAAAACTAAAGTCAGTTGAAAATTAGCGTTATTTCACAATTATTTTCGGTAAAATGGACGAAATGGAGTTGGAGGATGGTGTAAATTTGATGCCCGAAGAAATCATGCAGACATCTAACGAAGCTAGAGGACAGTTAATTTGGGATTAAACTAAAACTTACAAATTTCAGTCCGGTAAAGAAATTTTACAGGACTAGTCCAGTAATTGTTATTTACGATATAAGTGTTGTAAAGATTCATATTACAATAAGAGATGTTAAATTTGTCAAACGAGGTGTCAGCCGAGTTTAATAAAACATCGAGTGTAGTAATATAAATTTACAACAAGAATATTTTACAAAATTTTATCTACTTTCATCTATGAATAAAAATATTTAGCATTTTTTAAAATAAAAATGCACCTGTAAAAATGCACCTGCTATTAAGTTTACTAATCAAGTTTTTTATGTTACCTTTCGCATAGTTACTGTTTCGCATGGTTACTGTCGAAACTTTGTCAAACAAATTCAAAAATATAAAAAGAGTTTTTCAAAATGAGCGATTCTGATGGAAGTTTACCCTCTGATATAGAAGCAGCGGCAAACGAAGCGATCTCAAGTTTAGTTCCGACAAAATCAAGGCGTATTATGAGTTGGAGTATCAGAAGTTTAAAGATTGGTGCAAAGCTAACAAAATAATAAAACCGTTTTTTTCCATTACAGCACTAGTGCTGTAAAGGCATCTATTACAGCACTAGTGCTGTAATAGATGCCCTTACAAAACGATTTACCGAACTGTAAAATTCATATTACTAAATGAAAGTAGATAAAGATATTTTACAGGACTAGTGCGGTAAAAATGTTTTACCAGACTTATTGCTGTAAACCCTTATTTTCTGGACTAAATTTAAATATGTAAAGGTGTGTTTTACAAAACAGTATGAAATAAAATTAATTAATGTTTATTTAAGTACCCGCACTATACCTAGCTCTTCGCCATTTTTTAAGACCGCGAGCCGCCACTGTTATACTATTGTACATTTAATATGCCACAATGTATATTGACTTTATTACTGCCAGACGATTTCTTAGACGCACTCCCAACTCCATTAATTTTACGGCATTAAAAACATTTAAAAATTTCCCGAACGCATTACGCGATACGAGATATTATCAACAAGTAAAACCGACATACAATTACAAGAGTAACAATTTGGCGCGAGTCCAGACTCATAACAGTCAAAATGCGAAATGGCCCAAATGATATAGGTGAATAAACCTGAGCATTTAGTAGTGCATTCACGGAGAAATTAGTATTTTAAGGACGCATTAGACTCGAAAGGGAATTGACATTAGTGACAATTAAAACTTGGAAATAATGGTCTTTTAAAGTCTATCATTGCGTCTTAATATAAATTAAAATGTGTTTTATAAGCAGTGGTGGGCCACCCTTTGGCATTAGTTGAAGATTAAATTAACTTCAGCTTTGAATTTCAAAAGCTAAGGAACGACGGAATTGTGTTTAAAAATGACAACCCATTTTTGGAGTCGAATAGCGGGTTTACTCGGAATTCGATCTGTCTCCGTCTTGCACCGGTAAAAATCGGCGTGCAACAAAACGAACCGTGCGCTGAAGGCAGTGGCGTATTTAAGGGGGGCTGCAGGGATGCAGACCCCCTTCCCCCCCCCCCCCAGCCTTGGAGCTCGTCTCTAAAAGTCTAATCAGAACCTAATTTTTCGTCTCACGCTCTCTTAATTTAAATTTTTAAATAATGTACTCTTAGCTTAGATTACAAAGGTTTTCTAAAAGTTCAGTTTTATATAGAGATTAAGGTTTCGGACGCATGTCGTTTTAGTTATTGATGTATGATGCCATTTTATAGGAAAACGAGTAAAAAGAATAATATTTTATAGTATTTTTCTATTGTATACTTGTCTGTTCTGTTTTCTCTTTTTTAGAGCTTTTTTAAATCAGCAAAAATATAACCCAATTCAATAAAATATTTTTACAACAAAAAACAATTAGGTGCCTAATTATTTTTAAAGAGAAAAATTTTAATTCAAACATTTTTTATGGAAGAAATAATTTATAATTAAAAAAATAGTGCGGGAAGAAACGAGAATGCTTTATTATGAATATACAAAACGGCACTTAAGAAAAAGTATTTCAAAACCTAAGCATTTGCATTAAAAACTGCTTTAGATCTACCCTCCTAAAATACATGATTTCTGAAAAAATCATCAATTTTGGCGTGGTGAGCGATATTTACTTTATTTTTAATCGAAAAAAACCTAGCCCGAAAAACACTGGTTAGAATCATACATATAGTACGTCTTATGTTAAAATTTTGGATTGACACCAATATTCATATTTTTCACAAATATAAAAAATGTTTTTTTTTTAATAAATAGCCAGCTAGGAATATCACAAAAAAGTAGAAAAAAAACATTTACAAAAACAAATTTAATCCAACCATGCAGAGGGGGAGAGGTAATAATTTAATTTTCGAAATTTGATAGTAGCATTGTCTTAATTTTTTTGAATCCCAGCGTTTTAACTGGTCGTCTTCAAGTGAATACTGTATTCACCTGAAGACGACCAGAGATACTAACCAGTTGAAACATTGTGATTCAAAACAAATAAAGACAATGCAAGTCCAAAACTCCACTGCCCTTCAAGAAACGTCATTGTCTTCAACCTTCAAACAGACACCAGTCTACAAGCTCCACTTCAGAAGCCCAAATCTAGATGTCAGGACTCATATAAATTGCTGACGCAGACAATGGTATGTCGACAAAAGACAAACCCCGTAAAATAAACAAAACATGTGATATAACGAAGAAAAATTATGGAACAGAGCCTGTTAAAATATTAATCCTTAGGGATTATATGGATTTAAAAAAAATTACAAATAAATCAGAGTCAACACATCATCTTAATACTAATTCCCTTTAAATCCCATTAAACTCTAATAAAAATTGTTATTGCCTTCCAAACCGCATTAGTTATTATTTATATCAAAAACATTCATAAGACAATTTTTAAAATTTGTAGACTTCGCCGTCATATTTTAGGAAAGCGCAACCGTGTGTCATCTTTATAGGTTTACAAGCAGTAAAACATTAAACATCCCGGACTGGGTGTTTGGATTTTCAAAACAGGAGCAGCTGGTCTCTTAAATAACGATTATTGCTGTTTTGTGGCTTTCTTTAGTTTCATTTTTCATTTGATTGTGTTGTGTTGACGCTAATAATGGTCTGCAAACAATGGTATTGCGCCAACAATGACGCAGTGAATTTCTTTGCCTTATAGGATTTATGGCCTAACTGGTATTTTCGTATTTTTAACTTTAGTAGACATTTTTTTAAAGAAACTTTTATTTTCTATTATTTGCGATTTCATATTTTACTAATTTTTTTTTATTTTATCCAAAAAAGGGCCAAATACTTGTTGAGTAGTAAGCATTAATCAGCGATTCGTTATGGTCGTAAAAAAATTAATTTTTCTCTTTTTTGGATGTGTGTATTTTTGCCAATGTCATGTAGGTCACCTTCAAAGTTGCTGGTTACTTTATTATCGTTAAAAATCTTTATGCAATCTAACATTGTGTATGTGTTACCTATTTCTTAGTGAGTTTAACAGTTTACCAGTTACCAAACCCCTGTAATAGTATATTATGTAATAAGTGTCGTAAAAAGCATATTCTCTACGCTATTGCTACCGATAAAGATTTGTTGTTTAATACATGACACTCTCTTCAGCGAGGTTTGTTTTTTCTCGTAATAGATTTTCCATTATATTATTATTAACATTTTTTATAATCTCAGATGGCGTATTTTCACACTCTAATACTGAATCACTCGACAAATACATGATTTATAAGTTAAACACTTTACAATTACTCTTTCTGAAATTCGTTCTTTTTAATAAATAGGAGTGGTCTTTCAAATTGGCACCATATGTTTAATTTAAATAGTGTGCCTTTTATTTCAACACTAGTGTTGAAATAATCTTTTTTTTTCAACACGCGTGTGAAATTCGGCGCTTTCAAGCCAAGTTAACCGTGCTTTTTTTCTCATTTTTATAGGTGCTCGTAGGAAAACAATGTTTACTAATATAGGAGTAGAAAAAAGTTCCTAGTAAAAATGGATAAATCTCTTTCCACCGTGGAAAAATAATTCTCATGAGCTTTTGGAGGCCATGGAAGAATTATTGTGAAATTAAGAACTGTGGTTATTGATAGTTAAAACGAACCTACCTTGTTAAGAATATTTCCATTTCTTTTTCATCTTTTATTACTTTATAAAAGCTACCTTTTTTCACTAGAACTTGTAGGTAATTGTACTTCAAATATTGGAAATTGCCCGATTCTAAATTAAATATAAATATTACTTTAAAAAACTAAATAGAGAATACGTCACAAGCCCTTTCCTTCTAAAAAAAAATAAGCAGAATTAAAGATACTTTATTGATAACCTACAATACACATCGTTGTATGCATTTCCCTATAAATCTCTATAAGACCTATCCAATAAATAAAGTAGACATGCAGTGTAAGGATATCCCCCTGGAAATTGGGAATTTTCCTGAATATTTCCTCAGGGACGGAGAGGCTTATCTATGCCGGCAGTTCTTTGTGCTTCAGCACCGAATGACCCCAATTGAAAGATGTCATGATTTGTCCAGTTCAATTCACCGGGATAACCTGCAGTGGTGTGGTACACATTTTATTTTATCATATATCTGTAATTTATTTTATAATCCATACAACGCATAAAAAAAAACGTTAAGTGGTACCCACGTGGTTGTAGAAAAGTTATTTTCATGCAGAAAAAAAGTCGAGGACAAAGATATAAGCCAATAAAACCCCCTGTAGACATAATAAGTTCGCATGGACTTGGAAACCTTGAAGTTCTTGGAGAAGAATTTAGAAATATTGGGGTTGTAGGCTGTTAAGCGCATACTTAGTAACACATTTTTATCGAACTTACGTCTTTTAACGCACCTGTTTCAATTTTCTTAGTAAAACATAACTTAAGAAACAGTAATTTGTGTTTTCTCTAACTTATATTTTTTAAACGACAGTAGAGTTTTGGACTTGCATTGTCTAATACAGTATTCACCTAAAGACGACTGGAGATGCTTACCAGTTGAAACGTAGTGATTCAAAACAAATAAAGACAATGCAAGTCCAAAACTCTGCCGTTCAAGAAACGTCATTGTCTCCAACCTTATTTTTTTTTAGTTGTAATTTTAGGAGTTGTGGGGCTTGGGCAAACCTGCAAACCCCCAACTGGTTAAAAGACTTAAAATGTCGATCTTGTAAGAACCGCCTTTGAGATATCCAGTACACCACATGTCGCGTTTCCCAAACTTTTTCCCTTAGTTTCGCGCTCGAAAGAAAACAGTTGAAAAAGTACAGAAAAACTAAACACGTGTGCTCTGGACGCGATTTCCAGGCGGTCGAGTTTTCTCGAAAGAGATTGTTTACGGCTAATTTTGCTCAATATAAAGTTGCCATGTTCTATGGGTTTTGATAATAGTTTAAGCGTAGGTTGTGCTTTTACAAAGAGTAAAGTGTAAGTAGGGGATATTGTGGTAAGTTGTCACACGGGTAATTTGGCACAAAGGCCTTTACAAATAAATCACCCTCTATATAACAGCCTAGGATGCGTATTGGTTGAATCACTTCCTCAGTAAATAATTTTAAAAAATGGAACCGTATGGAAATAGGTTTTATTTTTTCTAGTTTTATGTGGTCAAAATTTAATGAAGAAACCCATTACTTCACTACATATTCATATTGTTGTAAATTATTTATTTATATTACTAGTATGGTATGAGCTGCATTACACGAGTGCTGTAATAAACCTTACCATACGTGGGATATACAACATTTTATCCAAAACCCATATTTTTGGTTTTTTTATGAATTCAAAATGGTTTTCATATTATGGGTTGAGGAAGAAATTTTGGAAAACGCTCTTCAACCAGTACTTCAAGCAACGCTGCAAGCACTTCTTTTAAAATCCACACAGACCAGGTGCTATCATCAGCAGCACCAGGTTTTAATTTTACTTTTGTTTATTGTAAAAAATTGCTTTTTTAAAATAAAAATGAGTTACGTAATGAGATTATTATATAAAATATGTCTCAACAATAAAAATGTTCCCAAAGTATCACAAACCTTTTCTAGAAATAATTTAAACAGGGCGCGAAAGCAGGAAGCTTAAAAACATAAGATGATAAGAGATGTACGTCATCCTATTAACCGAGCAAATTCTCTTATTTAACCGTCGTGCGACCGGTTATATTGTTATCTCTGGTTTGATAACTTAAATAAACAAAAGACAGTTTAGTAACAGCAAACCAGACGCGAGACCTCAATCAGGTAGGAGTACGTCGTTTACAGAGCGATCGGCTGCTGCCATTGCTTGGAATTGTTGTGACATCGGTAAGTTAGTTCGCGTGTTCTTATTAGGGAGCGTAGGTATTTTATTTAATTATTTTCTCAGTAAATAATTGAAGAATTTAAAAACTGAAACCGCAGAAAATTTTATTTTTTCTTGTTCTCCACGATAAATTAAAATTTAGTGAAAAAGCACACTGTAGCTAGAATTACTAAACATTTTAAATGTAGGGTTAAGAACAGAAAGCCCTATCTTCCTTCTTACAAAAAATATTTTATTAATTACTACCTACGCGTTTCGGCCTACAAGGCCATCATCAGGGCGTAAAGTAATAACGCACCCATTGCTTGACTGGGGTGCGTCCTGCTTGTGGTCTATGTGTGTTGACCTTATACTTTACGCCCTGATGATGGCCTTGTAGGCCGAAACGCGTAGGTTGTAATTAATAAAATATTTTTTGTAAAAAGGAAGATAGGGCTTTCTGTTCTCAACTCTACATGACCATGTCCCTTCTGGAGAGTAGATACGACTTCGTTATAAACATGTTAAAGAAATTGAAATCAATGAAAAATGATTTCATTGGAAATCATTGAAACCATCAATGAATATATTCATTGAAACTAGCATGCATGATACATGAAGGTAAAATGAACATTTTATACAATAGTGGACACAACTTTTTCACCTACCTAATATTTTTTCAGTTTTCTAAATTTTTCATTTTATATCTACTCGTTTGAAGTCGCAAGTGATTCCTCTTTAAAATACATACTCGTACATCTTTGTTACACTGCTTTAATTATTCTAAAACAGTATATTTTTAGTCGGTGTAAAAATTACCAGCTTCATTCAGTATCAAATAACCTCAAAAACGAACAACCCAAATACGCTTTTAACTCTTTTCCAGCTTAACTTTTCTTTTTCTCAAATCCATTCTCTGCCAAACCTAAATCCATCAGGTGCTCGGTATCAAAAATATTATTTTACAGAATAAACCTGCACATATGCACGTCTAGACAGTCAGTCGGTTCGAGAACAAAGAAGTTTTTAAAAAAAAAGTTTGGTTTTTTATATTTTTATGCGAATAAACTTTTTTACGTCCATAAAAAAAATTTCCGAACGATTTTACGAAGGTAATAAAAATGAAGAAAGAAAAAAAAGCCGTTCCCAAAAACTTTTTTTACCAGCGTTCCTATCGTTTCTAATGTCCTTCCACTGGCGCACTAACATGGGATGAATAATAGTTTAGTGCATTCTTAACAAATTTCAGTCATTTTTTTTCCGGGGTTGGCGGAAAAGCCAGTATACTTAGGCCTATAATATGAGGCCCATTTTTATCCCCTATCGTCTGGGTGATGTCAGCCAGACGAAGAGACCTACAGCTTAACGTGGAATCCCCCCCCCCCCCCCCCCAGAATTCCAGTCCATGATTCTCTTCTCGGTTCCGTTATTTGGAATCACTAGTGACATACTGCATTCTTAAATCCACTGAATTTCGGACATACTTTTTTTATTGTACGTATGCCCACTCCGGGAATCGAACCCGTGTCCCCACGGTCGAATGCCAGTTACTCAACCTCTGAGCCACTGCGGCGGTAAAAAAAAATCTCAGGCATGGTTCCCCTACTTTTTCGCGTACCATTTTTCTGATGTCAGATATCTTCTACCTGTTGTTTTATATCTATGTTACAGATACGGTTTTCTCCTTTTTAGGCGATTTAACAAATATAAATTGCTTAATCCCAGATCCCCGGGCTTTTCTATTTGTGAAAATGTGTTGTCCCTTACGTAATGTGGTAGAAAATCACTTAATTCGATCTACCCCATTCAAAATGAAAATCTAAGGCAATGCAAATGAAACGTGGCCAAAAGTTGGACAAAACGATTATTTGACTGGATCGTATTAAATGTTTTTATCGAACTGAAATCCTTTTAAGCCTTGAGCGACCCATAAACCCGGATTGGTCAGGGAATAGCAAGAATACTAACTTCAAATAGAACGGCGAACGCCCCCACATTTGTCGAAAATCACACTCGGTGTATTTCCACGATTATCGCTGTTTTCCACGAAGAATCCAGATAAAGAGATCTAAGCACGAAGTTACGAGGCATTTCGAGATTATATTTATAGTATTTTTGGAGCCAAAAATGTATTGAGAGTTTTAAATAATTTAATCATTGAATTTCTTTTTCTTTAGATAGGATAGGTAGAAACTTTGCAAAAAATAGGTGCTCTTCGCCCAAAGTAGTGACTCTCTTGAATCTTATTAGAGGCAAGAAAAATTATCTTTGTATAAGAGAATTTCTATTGTCACAAAAGAAAAGCTTTTCATTTACGAAATACAATTCCTCGAAATATCTTCATATTTCTCTTGGCCGTTTATATATCACTTGATTTATCTTGATTCAAAAGCCTAGAAATTATAGTATTTAGGAAATATATTGAATATTTCTCTTGGCATGAGATAAACATTTCTTTACGTAAGGGAAATTTTTATTTGATGGACTTCTGTCAAAAGCCCATGACGACGCAATCGCGGACAGGAGAGCCTCCAGCAGGAGAGCATACCATCGTGAAACGCGACATCGTTTCCTGGCTTATCTAATTGAAAATTAAATTCAAAAATTTTACTGAAGGGGTTACAAGAACTTTTATTCTAGTTTGGCGGATGAAATCTTATTTTGTTTAAAAAAAAAATTGAAAATTTATTTTAAAGAGTCGATTATACAGGTTGTTCCTTAATGACGTGCTAATATTTTAAGAAGTGATTCCTCAAGTCATTTTATGAAGAAAAGTTTATATAAATACATGTCCTAAACGGCTTAAATTTTTTCCTACAGGGTGTTCATTTTTTTTTTCTTTAATTCGTTTTTTGTAATATCTCCGAAAGTAAAAAAGATAATACTTTCAATTTTGGCATGTGCTAATAGGATATAAAACCACATCTTTTAGTTATAAAAGTTTTTTTTTGGTCCCACCAGTGGCGTCCTTGAAAACATGTCCTCTGATATTAAAAAAAAAAAAGTGGTACGCCACTGACATTTTTCAATGTGGATATTACTGATGATTAGCCTGGTCAATTCTGCATAAAAATGGTCTCTTGCGCTTTTCTCCTCAGGTATACCGTTCTTAATTAAAATAATTAAATTAAATTAACTCTACTATTTATTATCATTAACATTGATAATGCACAATTCTGATTTATAAAAATTGTTGGAAATGACCACGTTCACTTAATCGGTATGCAAATTTAATTATTTTAATTAAGAACGGTGTGTCTGAGGAGAAAAGTGCAAGATACCATTTTTATGCAGAATTGACCAGGCTAATCAGAAATATTATTCGCATGGGAAAATGTCAGTAGCGTACCACTTTTTTCTAAAAAACATCAAAGGACATGTTTGCAGGGACGCCACTGGGGGGACTAAAAAAAAGTGTATAACCAAAACATGTGGTTTTATATCCTATTGACACATGCCAAAATTGAAAATATTATCTAAAGTACTTTCGGAGATATTACAAAAAACGAATTAAAGAAAAAAAAAGTGAACACCCTGTAGCAAAAAATTTAAGCCGTTTAGGACATATGTTTATCTTAACTTTTATTCATAAAATGACTTGAGGAACCATACCCTAAAATATTAGCACGTCATTAGGGAACATCCTGTATAGGTTTAAATTGTTCATTCGCCTTGCAGAACATAAAAATAGAAATATTGCGGCTAATCTTGTTAATTTCTTATTTTTCATTAAAATTACAAACGATGCCCCGACATTATTTATAATATTATTTATAATTTTATTATAACCTAATTCTCGTAAAATCGTTTTTATAATATTTTGTATATAAAAAGAGACATGTTAGTGCTATCGCCAGACACAATTACAATATTCGCGATGTAGTGAAAGTTCACTATTTGTTCATGATGACTCATCGACTACTATTTGCTCTTAAGTATTTTTGTTTATTTAAACCTTCTTTGTAATGGTTACATTTACAGTTTGTTACCTTTCAGTCTAGACCTTATTCCTAGAAAAACTATGTTTTTACTTAACCCAGAAGTTATTGTCAAATTGTAGTTCTTAAAGAACTAACTTGAAGAAATGACGATCATTTTGGTGATTAGATAAAAGAGCCATGTGAAAGTTAAAAATGTCATTTATCAACAATAAATTGAATGAGTCTAGTTGGCAGGTGTTAATTTTTTATCTTTTAGATCTTTCTAATCCTGGTTTGGTAATTTAACTGATTCTATATCTTTAATTCTAGAGAAATTACCAATGCAGTGCAAATTATTTGGAAATCCGACTTTAAATTAAGAACAAACTCTCTTGGGTTAAAAGCCCTTGGATCAAAACCAAACACTTTTGTACGAATAACAACCACTTTTGGATCAAAATATAATAACTCTCAACGAAGAGAAACAGTATTTATTTCAGATTCTTATTGAAAGTGGCGAAATAGAGTTTAAATAATGAGAAATCGAATCAGTCAAAACTCGATCAAACGCATCAAAAATACTCATTTTATAAAGTAAAGGAATACGATAATAACATTTTTGTATTTTATTAATAAAAACAACCCAGTTTTCATGTCTAGAAATTCAACAACGGTTTGCACTAACGCTCATTTCAGTTCGCAAATAATAATTGAGCTAAATCGAGCACACGAGACCCTTTCAAGCTTTTCAAACGTTCAAAATAAAATAACTTTAAGCTAAGAAAATTGCATTAAAGTTAAAAGATTTACTTTAAACTTTGGTCAAATTAAAAGCAAATACACATTAACCTAATATTTTATGTCGTTTCGATTCAAATAAATACAGATAATTAACAATCGGTGTAAATTAATTAGAAACATAATACTGGATATTCTAAAATTGGTGTTTTCTTTTAGTCAATTTACAAACGAGACGAAAAATAATTTTGATGTGTTCCTGTGAAAACTAACAAGGATGATTTTTTCTGCTGGAATAAAGTTGCTGCAGTATAGATGGCACAAGTGCCACAAGGACGGATTTATTATATTTTATATTTACATAGTCTTGGTTTTTTTTTATTCTTGATTTGTCGTTCCGGTTGGTTTGTCTTCTGCATTAGGGTTAACACTAGATGGCGATACCGCGTAGAGGCCTACACGGGCCGGGTTTTCATCTTAGGCATTCAAGCGGCCCGGTTCGACTCTCGGGCTCGGGTTGCACCCGATCACTTAATCAATAAAGGTTCCGGTTTTTCTAACAATTTAATCCGGGCCTGTCGGGCTTGCCGGACTTTTGTGGCCAGTCAGTCTTTCGGATCAGCCTTGGCTTGCTTATGTGCTAAATATTTGTAAAATAATTTTCAGCCCTAATATTTTTTTCGGGCCTTTGGGGTTTGTCCGGTCTACCGGCTTGTAGAGCCTGCCAGGCTTGTCGGGCTGTTCGGTTTTATTTGACGGGCCGTGAAATTCCGGCCCGTGCAGGGCTCTAATACTGCGTTTTCATACTTGTTTATTCTTAAGTAAGTTTTGATGTTTCTGAAATCGCTTACGGATTATGGCTTCCCGTAGAGTCTTAATAAGGACGAAACGGCCGTCATTGTCTACCTGTGTCCTAGGGTGCCCATTGTTCAGCTAACTATTCTTTCGATCTGTCCAATTTTTTAACATTCGTTAGTTTCTAGACTTACTTACACAGGGTAATTCCTAAGTTGATACTTCTTTTTTAGCTGCGTATAGAAGGCATTAAAATAAACAACATTTTCTAATACCTTTTTTCAAAAATTTCAAAAATAAGGTACTTACATTCATTTAATACAGTATAGATCAAATACGGTTCTGCCTAACTTGCCCGTTAAATAACATTAAGATTCTGGGTGTAGAATGAGTCCGCAGGGGAAAGCGTTCTGCGTATAATCTTGAAGCAGCAGCCGCACTTTGACGACACTCACCGTAAATTAGCACCATATCTACATTGTTCATTATTTTTAAATTTTACCATTTTCACGTATCACCAATTTAAAATTAACTTGCTTCAGAAAAACACACCGCCACAAATTGCCAAATAAATAACTGACCACTGACCCGCAATAAATTGCATTACTAATAAGACAAAAACAACATAATATATAGCAAGCTACTTTTTGATGACCAGGCCCGCACTTAGATTTTTTACTTCTGTATCCCGCCTATTTTTAAGTTTTTTGAAAAAAAGGTATTTAAAAATGTTGTTTATTTTAATGCCTACTATACACAGGTAAAAAAGAGGTATCAGTTTAGGAATCACCCCGTATATTGTTGTTTGATATTGAAATTTTTAACTTTTATATGATTGTTTTATCCAATCGCAAAAACGTCCTGTGAGTTATATGAGTAAACAACTCAATCTCGCTTTTATGTACCTAAAAAAACCTTCCGCAGAATCTCGATTCGATAGGGCCCATACTTCAGAAAATTCCTCCTTTTATATTTGTTCAATACTTTGAAACCTGATAATATTTGGAAAGGTACAACTTACTGAACTTACAAGGAAAAAAAACGAAAGTTCAATGCTCCTATGACGTCAAAAGAAAATAAATGGTTCTATGTAATATTAAGAAATGTTATCAACGGTCGGTGTCGCTTAAGAGTTACGTGTATCGTTTTTCCAATATTTTTCTTTAAAGCTTTTTTATTGGCTATCAATGACGACGTTAACAAGGGTAAAGTAAGGATAATATAATATGCTCTTTAAAATTTAATTTCTTTTTGTAAAAAATTATATAAATATATTTTTCCTAAAATCGATCGGAAATATTGACATTTTTAATAACATTTCTGAGAAGAGAAAGTCAATATTTCCTTACGCTTAGTCGTTGATAGGAAACGAAAAATAACTATTAGGAAATATTTATTATTAGTGTACTCTAAGGAAATATATAATTTCTGTACGGCTACTTGTAAACTAAAATGTGTTAAGCTTGACAATCCAATATTACTGTGTTTCCATAGTTACAACACAAATATTTAATGGCATCCTTTATTTGTGAACAAAGTTAATAATATTTATTTTAAAATTTTAACAAGTTGATTGTAATAAGTTATGTCCTTTTAATAATTTTCGATTAACGGATTAATAGTATGTATACCTCGTAGAAAAGCCACATTCCCGCACTCCGTATTGTCAGACTCGGCTTGCGCCTCGACATACAATCTTTACGGTCGTCCGGGAATGTTCAGCTTTTCCTACTAGGTATACAATGTACTATTTTTATCAAATTTATATTGCGATATCGGTTCCAAGTTATTACGACACTGTTTTTTTTTATTTTTTAAAACTTGAAAATGTCATTATCAATTAAATGTTTTATTCTATTGACGTCTGGAATGGCCTGCTGTGACCTTTTAATAAACTCGAGAGAACACCAGACATTTGGCAAAGAAGAATGATAGGTCAATGAATGGCGCTGGACATTTAATAAAAATTCTATTTTCAGCCTCATTTTTAAACGTAATAATGGCATCTAAATTTAAAATAAGATACCTGTTTTTTGGGTTTGTAACTTTCAGATTTCCTATTCAAAAAAGCTTGAACTCTCACATCATCTTCTGTATCCATTTTCTGGTAAATATTAACACAAGCTCTTAATTTTGACTATTTCAAGTATAACGATCACAATGTTTCGTTTTTGCTTTCCTCTTTAAAATAAGCTGGTAAAACATTTTCAGTAAATTTACACCGGGTTATGAACGTTTCTTTTTCATATTAATTCCGGAATTTTCGTGGTATAAGATGATTTAATGCCTTATTTGCACTATCCATCCTGCGTTCTTGCTCCGTATTTATATTTTTATTTTTATATTGAGCATAATTTTTGGTTTTGCGTTATTATTGCGGCTAAGTGCGCCAATCCCATAATACCCTGTACATAAAATCAACTAAATTTTTATTTTAGTTGCAATAAGCAAAAGCGCCACAAGACGAGCGTGTCCCCTAAACGTGTCTTAATTTCCCATTTTCTCTTCCACTAAGAAAAACAAAAATAAATCCATTTAAAGTCTTGCCACTTAACGCTAATACAAGTCAGAGAATCAAGTAAAAAAAACAAAGACTCGCATTTTTTAATTGTGATAAATCGTTGGCAATTTCCTTAAAAGGTGGAGATTTTTTACACTAACCGAAGTAATTTTTCTTTTTTGTCAGATTGATGGTGTGCTCTAGTATATTTTTATATAGAAAAATTTGATCTTTTGCCTCTAAAAGACCCCGATAAATAAACATCTTAGAGTTCTGATGGGTCTGATGCCCTTAAGTGGATCCAACCGCGCCAAAAGTTGCCATATTATATTGCGGTTCTTCTTGACCCGAATTACAAAAAAAAGTAAGCGAATTATTGAGTTTGACAGATGATAATTGAAAGGTGTTACTACGTCAGTGTGCGAAAGTTATTTACAAGCAAAAAAAAATTGAAGAAAAAGATATAAGCCAATGAAAACCCTAAAACTAATTACTAAAATTTTGTATTGTAAAAAATATTGAAAATTAGTTCGTGTAATCCATTAACATACTTGACCAGGATTCGAGCCAACAGAATGCAACGTAGGGTGTCCCAGATAAGGATGCACTCTACAGGAATCTTGTAAACCATAGAAGATACAAAGATGGTAAAATTATAAAAAAAAGTTGCGCCCTACCAAAATCTGCAATATTATTTTTTCAAATTAAAAAAATTCCGAATCTTTCCGACGATATTTAGTTAAAACAGAATTCTCGCGATTCCGTTTTTATTTTTTTGAAAAGATATTTTAAAACAAAGTCTACATTCTCATTACCACTTTTACTCCTCTACAAGCTAGTATAATTAGATTTTTAATCCGACGTTTCGTTTTTCAAAATCATCATTAACTTTGCTTTTTTAAATAGTCAATAGAAATTTTATTTTAAGGGGGATTTCTACTGTGATGGTTTTCAAAAAATCGAAATTTTTTTTCGACTCTCTATAGCCTCTAGAATAACCGTGTGTAAACGTTTTTACCAAATCTACTCCAAAAAAAAGTTACATCCAATTTTATGATTGCCGATCAGTTCTCACTACTAGTCGCTCTTGAGTTAAGCCGCGTTCTCAGAGCACGTTCTGTCGCCAGCGACATCATCTCGACCAATCAGGATCGTCAGGCCAGGTTCGCAAAGAGGCAGGAAGAATCAGCTCGATTATTGTTTTTTGAGGAAGAGGAGGGTGTAATCTACGCGCCAGGCATCGCAGACTAAGTGACAGTGAGATTATTTTGTTGTGAGCCACCGTTGAAACTTTAAAATTGTATTTCTCGAAACCCTGTTTTTCGCGCTGGCGGAAAATACTTCGGTATGTTCAAATTATCAGAATTTAATGATTTTGGTCTTAAAATGCTCAGAATACAAGTGGTTATAGCCCCCTCTAGAATCAAGTATTTTGCGATATTACAGAAAATGTTACGGCCCTTAAAATACAAAAAAAATTGTAAATTTTCAAAAAAAATTTTAAATCTCTTGCCACTTTAACAGTTACTCGAGTTTTGGCTTGATTCTAGTGGGGGCTATAACTACATGCTTACAATTGAAGAATCTGGGTCAATTTTATTTTTATCATGAATAGAAAAATTGATTTGAATTTCGCTAGCAAGTTACGTTTTTTTGAGGGGGTAACTTCAGCACCCCGTAGCACCCTCAAGTTTTTCATTTTTTGGGGGTTAAAAAATTTGTTTTGGTACATCTCATTTGTCTTATTATCCCCAGAAAAAAATCGTAAACAAACGATGAAAATAGGACCATCACAGTAGAAATCCTCCTTAATATTTTTAAATTCCCCTTTTCCTTTGTTATTCGACCACGTATTACGCCTGGTGTTAATAACACGTTTTGGACTTAAAAACTCATCATCAATAAGAATAAATGTAAATTCATCTTGTATCTATCCACTTTCTTGCAACTAGATAATTTGACTCTGGACATCGGCTTCAAATCACATCCAATTTTTCTTCTCTTGAATAATGTTCCATAATTTTTTATAAAAAAAAACTACAATTACACAATTCCTGAAAAACATAAAAGTTTTACTTCAAAGAAATTAGATAAAAGTTAATTCGCGCTAAACGATTTCATTAATTTGTCATTGGGCCATTAATCTGTCATTGGGCAAGTATTTATGATTTAACTTAAAGAAATAGTCCATACTTAAAATGGAGTCGAAATTTAGAAGGAAAGAAATAAGAACTCAAAGTCTTCTTCCACTGTTATATTAATGAAATAATTTTGATTTAAAATAAAAATTCTTTACATATCTCGAATGCAGAAGCATTCACCTTCAGGAGAATAAATGAAAAAGAAGAAACTAGTAAATATCACCTCAACGGAGCATTGACATTGTAGAATTAGATGAAAAAACGGTTCAATGAGTAAAACGGTGAGGAAATACGAACGTTACACTGTGAAAAAGAAAAATATGTAGGTTTGAGGCTTAGGGCACTATAAAAATTTAAATGTATAATGAAAGATTTAACAGCTGTGTGAGAAGAACTGTTGATGGATATGAAAAATTAAATTGGATGAAAACGTGAAGAATCATTTACGAAAAGAAAATTGTGGGCTTGTCATTTTAGAAAATATGGAAAAAGAAGTAAATGTAAGTGTGAGGAAGATAGATGTTAATAAAATATATTGGAAATCATGTGAAAATTAAGTAGTTAACGTAGATGGAAACCTGAAAAAGAGACATCTTTTAGGTTACACCGAGTGAACAATTTGTAATTGTAAAAACTTACATCTTATAGGTAGTGGTTTCATTTAGGAATATTTATAGTGGAAAATGTAAATCTTTTTAGATTTATTTAACATTTTATTGATACATTTTTTTGAACTTTTTGTTTTAACTTAGAAAATAGCTCGGAACGCTACCACGTTTCCATTTATAATTTATTTAAACAAGTACCTATCACAACCTACTATACAGCGGAGACAGATTAGGTTACGGAGATTGACAATAAAATAGTTTCTAATAAGATCAATTTGCACTTATTGCATGCACCATATTGATGATGTGTTTGTAAGTGCGAAACGTGTTATTAATACTAGTTGTAATAGAAAGGGGAATTTAAGAATAATAAAATAAAATTTCCCGACTATTTAAAAAAGAAAAGTTGATGATGGTTTGGAAAACCCGAAACGTCGGATTAAAAATATAATTACAGCCACTTTTAGAGAAAAGAAGTGGTAATGAGAATGTAAATTTTATTTTAACATAACTCTTCAAATAGGGTAAAAATTGGATTTGCCGAAATATCTTCGGAAGGATTCAGAGTTTTTTAAATTTGAAAACATAATGTTACAGAATTTAGTAGGGCGCCACTTTTTTCTAATCTAACCATCTCTGTATCTTTTATGTTTTACGATATCTCTGTAGAATGCATCATTATCTTTGACACCCTGTAGATTTCAAATAATTATTCCTTTAGTTTTAAACAAAAATCAATTCTTTCTTTTTATTTAATTCGTCAGCGTTAACCGATAAGACATAAAGCTCTCATCGGGATTTTATCGGTAGTTTTTTCTTTTATCTTGTGCAATCCAAACCTAATTGGCCCAGATTGATCGGCGACATTCCACAATTTTAACCCTAGGGGGGTGTAAGAAATGAAATTACTGATGCTAGTACATATTTTCTCCACGACCATTACTGAATGCAATAATTCCAAAATCATTTTTGATAATAGAATGTAAAAATTCTCGCTCTTGAGTTAGAATATTTATTCTGAAACACTTGCTTCTAATGCGTTTTGCGTGTATTTTCATTCCATAACAAGATACGGAATGAATATTCTGTAATTGATCTAAACGACATAGGTTGTCATGAATTTCGAAACTGACAATGTCTGCAGACAAATTTTAGTGCAAGTCAAAATATGAGTAAAAAATCGGATGAATCAGATATGGAACTGGATAATACTCCACCTGAAATTACAAATATTGCGAATAGTATTTTTGGTCGTGGAGAAAATATAGTCTGCTACTCGGTTAGAATGAAAATTCGATACTCGTGGTTCCTCACGCTCGCTACGCTCGCGTTCCACTCGGATCAAATTTTCATTCCAACCTCGTTACAGAATCTACTATTACCAGTCTGGCTTGGGGTGACAGTAACCAAGTCGAATTTAATGCTAAGAAAACCCAGACAGCAGTCTTCTCCAAAAAGGTTAACATTGCAGAACCGGATATAGTCATGGCAGGACACGCAATTCCCCTGGCACCGTCTATTAATTTGCTGGGGGTCAATCTGGGAGGTAATATGTCTTGGCATGATCACGTTGCCGCAATTGCCAAGGCAGCTGCACAGAAACTTGGTGTACTTTTCCGCACCAAAAGGTTGTACACACCTCATCAACTTTTGACACTCTACAAAGCCCAGATTCGACCATCATTAAAATATTGCTCTCATGTCTGGAGCTCTGCACTCAAGCACACCCTTCGGCTACAGGATTCCATTCAAAGGAGAGCCGTTCGTCTGATCGGCGACGCCGAGCTGACCAAGACCCTCGATAGCCTGGAGCATCGAAGACAGGTTGGTGATTTGGCTCTCTTTTACAGATATTTCCATGGCAGGTGTTTGACTGACATTGCCCTCTTGATTCCACCTAGAGCAATGCAAAACAGAAATACACGGCGAACCACTGCCGCTCATCCATATGTTGTTCAGCTTAGTACTCCTCGAACTTCATTGTTCAAGAATTCTTTCATCTGGAGAACGTCATCTTTGTGGAATGATCTTCCTGAGGTCGTGTTTCCCAATGAATACAATCTTCAACGTTTCAAGACCAACGTTAATCGCTTTTTTCGCACTCGCACCGCTCCCAAAGCGCCTTAAAGGATTTTTCCTACAGTGCAGGTGTTTTATCATAAAAAAAAAAGTCTCTTCAGGATAAATGGGTGTTTTTCAAAAAAGCTTGAAGTGTTACATAATTTTCTATATAAATTTTCTGATAAATAAGCTCTTAATTTTGACTATTTCAAGTATGAGGGCAAAACTGCATCCCCCCCCCCCTGAGCCCTACAAAATGGATATTTTTTACTTTTAAGTAAGCTGATGATGAACTTTTTCAGTAAGTTTACACCAGGTTCGCTTCTCGACATTTACGTCGCGGCCTTGAGCCTGGATTTAGACCATTTAGGTTGTATGTCTAGGTTTACTTAGTTTATGATATTACCACCATAAAAATTAACAAAATTTAAATGGCGTATTTTCCTATTAAATATGTAGTTTTATTTTTTTAAATTGAAAATAGAAAGATGGTATAAAGCAAAGTTTTATAAAGCGACTAAAGCATTTGTCCCATTAACATGAACGCGTGCTATAAAATATTGCTTTATAAAACATGTACCTTAATATACGATTACCTACTTATAATACAAGACAAGTTTTTTATATATAACTTAAATGTAACAAAATACTCCAACATAACATAAACACCACGCTACTAGTTGACAACAAATGGACCGGTATACTGCGCGACTCATTAGAAAAAAAAAGATAGACAAACTTTATCAGCGATGCATAGAACATGCTTAGAATTTTTTATTCCATATAGAATTATCCTGAATATGATTTTTAAATCCCTTACAAAAATTAACGCTTTTGATTATTGTCCCACAATAGAACGTAGTCAGTTTGCCCCCCCATCTTTGGCTGCCCAAAATTTCAGCCCTTAAATGAGTTCGAATTTATCCCCGCAAAATATCAATAACGAAGATTTTTAGAATGTTATTAGCAAATTTATTTTTATATCTATATTTTAACCGAAAGGTTTCACTTTCTGTGTATTGTGATTGACATTGTGTTTGTATTGTGAGATCGTCTTACTAACCCAACAGCTTTTGTGTTGATTACTAACACACTTTATCACAGTATATCCACAAAACACCTTAAGTGACAGGTAAATTAAAGAATAAGTAAGATGGGCTGTTTACTAATAAATTACTTTAAAAGTTAAGCTTAAATTTGCACGTTTTTTTTCAATACAGATTTGACAACATTGGCAAGTGACGAAACTATAATTGTGTTTTTAAGGCGAATAAGAAAAAATAGTGAACAAAGTCGTTACTACCCTCCAGAAGGGACATGTTAATGAAGGGGTTAAAAAAGAAAGTTCTATATCTTCCTTCTTAAATTTATTTACCTACGCGTTTCGGTTATCATTAGATGATGAGGAAATAATAAGGTTCAAACACACACACACCCTCTCTATCACACCCACACACACACAGTAGGGCGCACATAATTTGTCCTTGTGTGGACCTTATTGCCGCATGTCCTGATGATGGCCTATTTGGCCGAAACGCGTAGGCACTCGTTTTTTTAAATAAATTTATTTAGGAAGGAAGCTAGGAATTTCTTTTACAACCTCTACATTACTTTTAAATATTGAATAATAAAATAATTTTGGACTTTCTTTGTTTTTATTTATTTTTAAATCATACAGTTTTTCAACTGGTAAGTATCTCCAGTCGTCTTCAGGTGAATACTAAATAAGTAAAGTAACTACAGCTCTATTTATACTAGCTAGATGCACTGAAACATATCTGAGATGGGTGCAATCATGCTTTTAGTTCGTACGAGATTTTATTCTAAAGGCCTTTTTACATTGGGTGCAATTGCGAGAAAAATGGCCTGGAAGCATGCGCTTCGACGACGCTTTAATCAGCTGATGCACGTGTTCCCATTTAAAACCTACAACAGCTGTTTAAAACGTCAATAAATCGCATGCTTTTAGGCAATTTTTTCTTGCAATTGCACCCAATGTAAAAAGGCCTTAAGATTACATTTACTTAACAATGCTTTCCAGATATTTCTTATAACCAATGAGAGGGCTTACTAAAACAATCTGGGTTCTGGTATATGGTGACAGCTTCCTTGAAGTATAAATAGAGCTGTAGTAACTATACGTATTTACTATTCATCTAAAGACGACTTGAGATACTTAACAGTTGAAACGTTGTGATTTGAAAACAAATAAGGACAATGTAAGCCCAAGACTCTTCTATCATTCAAGAATCATCATTGTCCCCAACCTTTAAACGTACACTTATAATTATGTTTTCTAATTACCATTAAATCGTCTTACAAACACAATTTATTGTTGTTGTCGATGTTGTTGTTAAAAATAATGAAATTCAATTAATTTAACACAAACCATTGGCATATTTTTCTTTCTTTCAGCCCCATGTTAGGCATCGCCGAATACAAATACGTCGATTACTTCGATGGGACAAAAGTACCGGCCTGTCACACCTTAGCCAACACTTTCTGGTCTGCCCTGTATTTCCTCAGCAGCATATTCCTATTTTTCATAGTTCCTCTCATTGTGCTTATTGTATTGTACTGCATTATAGCTAAGAACCTTATATTTAACGCTGCTTCAATTGTACTAAATAAACATATAGATAATTACTCTATTAGAGCAAGAAGGCAAGTTATATTAATGTTAGGGACAGTGGTGGTCAGCTTTTTCTTGTGTCTTATACCATTTCGAGCATTTACCTTGTGGATTATAATAGTACCTGAAGAAAATATATATAATCTGGGTGTAGAAAAGTACTACAACATACTGTACTTCTGTAGAATCATGGTGTACTTAAATTCGGCCATCAATCCCATTTTGTATAATCTTATGAGTTCAAAGTTCCGCTCTGGGTTCGTTATTTGCTCGGAAACTCGACGGAGACTATTCAGAAATACGATAAACAGTACTTTCAGTAGCGGACAGAACTCTAGTTCGAGAAGCAGTACTTTTCGCACTAGTCATGAGAGCTACAGAGTCTGCTACAAACCCAGGAGCTGCTCGGTACTGATTAAAACTTCAAGTGCTTCATCAGAGACGAAAAGTTTAGATTCTTATAGAGATAAAGTGCATAATCTAGCAAAAGAAAATTGTATTAATGAAGAAGATGGTAGCGAATCCAATGGATTTTCTTCCCGCAATGATAATTCTAGGGTTAATGTTAATATTTTTACGGAAAAAGTGATTATTTGTCAGAATAGACAGAAAAATAATTGTGGGAAATTTTTCGAGAAAAAGTGTTGTGATAGTGTTGGGGAAAACATGGAACTAAATGATCGGTTTTTGAAGAAGAACGGAAAGTTTGAAGAAGAAACATTTGTGTAAAGTATTTTTATTTCAGGAAAACTGATAAAAAAAAGAAAAGGAATTATTAAAGATAAACATATACACAGTTCAATTTTTTTATACCTATACGAAAAACTTAATATGTATATTTCAATTTTAAATTTTTTTTTCGTCTTTTTTTAGTTTATAAATATATGTTTTAGTAAATCATTATAATAAAAAGACCCAAATTTTATCCATGTTGCCATTTAAAAAAATTCAAAATGGCGTCATATCTCTCATTTTTTGAAATCTGACACATTTGACAATAGCTAGTTATATCGACTACAAAAAAATTACGTATCTCCGAAAAAAAAAATTAGGCTTCTAATCTCAAAGCTCTATTTTTTAATTGGATGAGAACAAATTCGAAGCCTCGTATCTCCGGAACGGCTGAAAATAACTATTGACAACTACATATTTTTAATGTTGGAACAAAAAATCTAATGCAGCCGGCTTACTATAAAGTAGGGTTGCTGTTTAAAAAATCCAATATGGCGTCTTATTTGTCAAATTTGTTAATATATATATTTTTTGACATCAAATTTGTCTTCTTCACGAAAAACTATTAGGAAGTACGTAATTTTTTTTTATTATGGTCGGTACGAAAGTCGCCAATAAAATAAAGTCCTTGTACATAAACATTTTATTCATATAAAAAACTTTGTTTTTTCCAAAATGTTACATCCATCCACTTGTGTCTTTTATTATAATTTTGGCTATTTAGTAATAGAAACTTATTGTATAAGTAATAAGGGGGATTTCTACTGTGATGGTTTTCAAAAAATCAAAATTTTTTTCCGACGTTTTTTGACTCTCTATAGCCTCTAGAATAACCGTGTGTAAACGTTTTTACCAAATCTACTCCAAAAAAAAGTTACATCCAATTTTATGACTGCCGGTCAGTTCTCACCACTAGCCGCTTTTGAGTTAAGTCGCGTTCTTAGAGCTACGTTCTGTCGCCAGCGACATCATCTCGACCAATCAGGATCGTCAGGCCAGGTTCGCAAAGAGGCAGGAAGAATCAGCTCGTTTATTGTTTTTCGAGGAAGAGGAGGGTGTAATCTACGCGCCAGGCATCGCAGACTAAGTGACAGTGAGATTATTTTGTTGTGAGCCACCGTTGAAACTTTAAAGTTGTTTTTCTCGAAACCTTGTTTTTCGCGCTGGCGGAAAGTACTTCGGTATGTTCAAATTATCAGAATTTAATGATTTTGGTCTTAAAATGCTCAGAATACAAGAGGTTATAGCCCCCTCTAGAATCAACTATTTTGCGATATTACAGAAAATGTTACGGCCCTTAAAATACAAAAAAATGGTAAATTTTCAAAAAAAAATTTAAATCTCGCGCCATTTTAACAGTTACTCGAGTTTTGACTTGATTCTAGTGGGGGCTATAACTACATGCTTACAATTGAAGAATCTGGGTCAATTTTATTTTTGTCATGAATAGAAAAATTTATTTGTATTCCGCCAGCAAGTTACGTCTTTTTTGAGGGGGTAACTTCAGCACTCTGTAGCACCCTCAAGTTTTTCATTTTTTAAGGGTTGAAAAATTTTTTTTTGGTATATCTTATCTTTAGTAAAAAGAATTGAAAACTTGTTTTTCTGCATTTGTCTTATTATCCCCAGAAAAAAATCGTACAGAAACGATGAAAATAGGACCATCACAGTAGAAATCCCCTTTTAAAAAAATCGTTAAAAACGTAACCTTTTCTCTACTCACAATGACAATCCAAGAATTAAGATATTTTTAATATTTTTTGAAAAACAATGTTGTGTTTATAAAAAAAATAAAAGATGACGTTTAAACGGATTTAAACTAAACCTAAAAGCCGATCCGCACTTGTGCGATTTTGATGCTTGATCTAGCACTATTATTAACTTATTTTCCGTTGAATATCAAAGTTGTGCATCAAAATTGCACAAGTGCATTTAAATATATATTTCTATATACAAGGTGTTACAAATTCGATGCATTAGTTAAATAAAGTCAAAGTTACATATTTTAATGCTGAATTATTTATTGAAAAGATATTTAAAATATTCCGTTTAATTCCGGATATCAAAAAAAAACAAAAAATCAATTTTTGTCTTTATTATTTTTTTACGATAAAATACTGATTATTCTTAAAAAACCGAAAGGACTTTCTTAAGAGGCTTTTTTAAGATTTTAAAGAAAATAACTATTTTTCAGATACGACGTTTCGTTTTTTAGATATCCAGATCAACTTACATTTTTTAAATATGGACGTAAACTTTTATTTTTGAGTAGCTTTTGACCTCCCAAAACGAATGATTTGTAACTTAATTGTAGAAGCACCTTCTTCATGCAATTCTTATTGCAATTCTAGAGAAAATATATTTTTTTAGACTACCTTGTATCTGAAAAAAAAATTAATAATACATCATTAGTTTTGGAAGGTCAGAAGCTACCCAAAAATAAAAATTTTAGGTTCGTATTTTATAAAATAAGTTGTGTGGGTATCTAAAAAACGAAAGATCTTATCTGAAAAATAAAATTATTTCCTAAAGAACATAAAAAGTGCCTTAAAAAAGTGAACTTGCGGTTTTTCAAAATAATCATCAAATTTGTCATAAAAAAACTAATAACAAAAATTAATTTTCTCGGTTTTTTTAGGATACTTCTGTTAAAAACGCTGTTTGATCGTTTCTCGTTTTATATGTCTATGGTTTCCATTAAATAAACAAAAATGGTGGTATTTCTTTCATCAAAATATGTATTCTGAAATTTTTGACCATCACATTTCATCCCACCTACACTAGTTTTACTGATGACAAAACAGCCTTTTAATTTATAGCCTCTGTGCGAAAAGCGTTGCCCATGAGTAATAAAACAGACTGGATAGTTTTGCTTTCTCTGCAACTATAACTATGACTCGTTAATTAGAGATGGTTCATAAACCACATCCACAGAGGAAAAGTTTCCCTTTCATAGAATCACTCTGACACTCTGGCGTTAAAAACTACATATGTATATGCTTGGAGTATATTAAAATAATGAGAGACGAAATATCACCGCACAGTTGAAATGTTCTTTTTTTACGTCAGCTCATATTTTACTTCACGAAGACACCCGAGTACGTTTATTATTTTTCTTTCGCCAAATCAGTTAAAGGCGCTCATGTTAGTAACCAATAATAATTTCTCTACTTCTTCTTCACTTGTGATTATTTTTATTACTTATTATCAGATACTTACAATAAGTGAGTATATAAAAACTAGATATATTCTAATCTATCTTTTCCGTCTAATCAGGATAAGCTAGAAATTCATTGCCCATATTTTTGTTGTTTGTATAAGTACATATTTTGTTTATTTGTACCAAGAGAACCCATCCAATAAAAATTTTACCGCTAATAATTTTGGACCCGCGTCAAAATAATAATAAAAGTTTTTTTATTTCATTTATTTAGTTTATGATTTGTATAATTTTTTTTTTAATAGTATTGTTTAACGAAGCCGTATCTACTCTGCAGAAGGGACATGATCATGTAGGGTTGGGAACAGAAAGCCCTATTTTCCTTCTTACAAGAAGAAGGAAGACCCTACATGATAGTATTGTTTAATGATACTTGATTCTAGTATTAAAACTATTATGGACTGACTATGATAAGACCTATTTTTATATAAGAAATTATAATATGTATAATGCATCAGGGATATATTTGGTTATAATCGCTAGGCGTCGGGCAAACGCGTATTTCCTCTGAAAATACAGGGTCTGTTTGGTAGGCTAAAAGTACCTTAAGCCTCATTTTAATAATGTTACTTTATAATCATGTCTAGGGTAATCAAGGTTGTAGTATATTACATCAAGAAAATATTCTAGATGTTCAGAAATTAAAAACGCTATATATAGACCAAACTGTACGAAATTTTGGATTTTCATTTCAAATGTTTAAATTTAGTTTCAACCTTCTCGGCTGCTTCACCAGACAATTAAGAAATGTATTGACGAATGTCAACCAGAATATTCATAGATTCAACTATTGGTTGTTGTGGTGTTTCAACTTGTTTATAAAAAGCCAAGTGATGTTTGTACTTAATTCTTTATAAGCTTGTTTAATCCTCGCAATGGACTTTTTACTATAATCTAATTTATCATATTCAGGAGGGCCGTAAATGGAGGGGGGGGTGTTTAACAACCCCCCCCCCCATGACATCATGAGAAAACAAAAAAATTCCATTTCACCGCTTTAGAAAAGAAGCAAATGCTCGCCCGCTTCAATGTTAACGATTCATATGAAATTTAACGAAATTTGGGTGTACTCTCGAAATGTTTTGCCTGCGGCACTTTCTTACTACCCCCCAATATTCCTCTCTCGATGCTAACCCCCCCCCCCCCCCCCTCCTTATGATCAGCGCCTAGCTACGGCCGTAAATTCTGCACTAACATTCTAAACTAAAACCTATTAAAAATATATCTCAACAATAGAAATATTCCTAGAATTAAACACATGTCGCGAAAGCAGGAAGTTTAAAAACATAAGATTAGAAGAGATTTACGTCATCCTATTAACCACGCAATTCTTTTATTTTCCACTCGTGCGACCAATTACATTGTTATCTTTGTTTCGATCATTTAAATAGACAAAGACAATTTAGAAATAGAAAAACAAACTCGAGACCCCAGTCATGTAGAAGTGGGTCGTTTACTAAATAAATAATAAATAATAAGAAATCAACTCAATGCAAAAGATAGCCATCTAACGTGAAAACGTAGAAATAAATAAATCTAAATCAATCAAGCACGGAACGGCCCCTTCACCAGTATAGGAAACATTTCTCGCTTCTCTAATACCATCTCCGGTTTGCGGTTTACGGAATAGTGCTGCAAACCGGTGGGCGACTGCAGCGCGATCTGGATCTGAATCCACAAAACCGTGGAGATGGTATTAGAGAAGCGAGAAATGTTTCCTATACTGGTGAAGTGGCCGTTCCGTGCTTGATTGATTTAGATTTATTTATTTCTACGTTTTCACGTTAGATGGCTATCTTTTGCATTGAGTTGATTCCTACTGATGGCGTTACTGGGTTTTCATCGCGTTTTTATTTCTTAAAAACGCCTTGAAAGAACAGGCTCGCTGTACTGGGGGTCGCTTACGGGTTATGGCTTTCTGATGAGTTCTAACAAGAACGAAACAGCCTGTCATTGTCTACCTGTGCCCCAGGGATTCCATTACCTTTGGCGTCCCTGTGTACTTTAATGCAAAAGATAGACGCACTACTCTGTCCGCTTGCCGCTAAGCTTATTTTCTTTATATATTTTAACGGACACTAAATTCCACCATTTTATTAATAACTAACTGTATATCGTCAAAAATGGATTATAGTAGGTTGCAGTATCTAACCAAGTTCCCCATCTTGTTATTACCGGTTCTGGAGGAAGTGGCGTGTCAGGCAATGTTTGCTTAATCATACTTTAGTCGTAAAGCATAGCAAATAAATGTATAAACTATATAAAGTTTACTTGGCACTCTAATTAAATTATCACATTGCAAAATTTTACTGGTTATAAAAAATAATGGTTTATTTGTCATTTTTTTCTTTTTAAAATAAATATTTATTAATTTGTCTGTATAGATAATTTCACGACGTCATAACTAAACTGGCAAATGAGCAACCCGGAACAGCCTCCATTCGACTTGCTCGAACCGATCTCCGACCTGCCTAATCTCTCGAGACTGGTTTTCTGTTTCTAATATGTTATTTTCTATTTAAGTTATCGGAACAAAGATAACATATAATCGCTCACACGACTCGCAAATAAAAGAATTGCGCGGTTAATAGGATGACGTACATGCCTTCTCGCCTCATGTTTTTAAACTTCTTGCTGTCGCGCCGTGTTTTTAATTGTTTCTAGAAAAGGTTTGTTATGTTCTAGGAAGACTTTTATTAATGAGATATATTTTTAATAGGTTGTTGGGATGTTAGGACTGAATATGATATATTCGATTATAGTGAAAGAGCACATGATCTTGTCTTAACTACACACACAAATAAATTTGAAAATTTTATATGAAAATAAATATAAATTATAGCCAATCCTGTAGAAAAACGCAATTGTCCTAGGTCTAATAATCACTAATCGCATAAAGGCAATCTGTTAATCTTTACTGTTGATAATCACTACGCTATATTTATATAAATGTTTATCGTAAAATATTTTAAAATAAATTATTAACTAGTATATTTTTTCAATGTATTACTAATGTTATGCATTTATTAGAAATAATTTAAAAATTAAATAATATTTGTATATTATTGTAAAAGTTTACCAAAGAAATACACTAAAATGGAAGCAGCTTTATTATGTATGAGTTATGAAAATATAGAAACGACTGGATAACTTGTGTTTTATTTCTTTCTATACAAGGTTTCAAATATGACAGAGTTTTACTAAATTAATTGTTTTGTTCAAGAGCTTTACAACAAACACGAACAGGTAAAAAACATTATGCAGAATATATTTTAACATAATTATCAACCTTTGATCCGCTAGATCCAGCTCTTGGTAACTTGACTGGCCAGATAATTTCTATGGAAACAATTGCCTCAACAATGGTTTCTTTGGACATTATCTTGTTGGCAAAGTTGCCAAAAGATTGATCTAGCGGCCGTAAGGACCTCTAGATCTATCTCCTGATAACTTTACCAACAAGATAATTTTAAAAGACACCATTCA
This sequence comes from Polydrusus cervinus, assembly GCA_935413205.1. Classification (NCBI taxonomy): domain Eukaryota; kingdom Metazoa; phylum Arthropoda; class Insecta; order Coleoptera; family Curculionidae; genus Polydrusus; species Polydrusus cervinus. The sequence continues at coordinate 2,510,752 of OW284512.1, forward strand.
TTGTTGAGACAATTGTTTCTATAGAAAGTAAAGTATCTGGCTGGTAAAGTTACCAAGAGATTGATATAGTGAGCATAAGAGAGCTAGTGACGCATGAGCCATTTCGTTTTTGATCAATATTTTGTTACTTTTTATTTTATACAAGAAGTCAATCATATATACCCGTATTTGATGCACACTTACTATAGTTAAGAGTTTAAAAAATTTGAATTTATAGGATATTAAAAGAAAGAGTTTAAAAGGCGAATGCGTGGCTTACTCTTAATACGTAGGTACAACTTTAATTATTATCTAAAAGAATAATTTTTCAACAAATCATCATACTACAAAAATTCATCATTGTGAATGTCCCAAATCATTATACTCTCATTCAAAGAAAAACACCGTAAGTATGATTTGTGTATTTCTGTTATTTAGTTGCTAGTTTAAAATGTAGATTCTGTATGTAAAGGGCAAAGATAAAACTCAACAATTATTGTATTATTAAGGCGAAAGAAAAAACTAGATAAAGTAGTTATCTATTGTTCGTTACAGTTTAAAAAAATATAAACATTTTGCTGGTGTTGAGTTATCCCTTTGTCTTTTCAAGAACTTGTGTAGATATTTTAAAATAAAAACTACAAGTTCTGTAGACTTATGAAAAGCAAATAATAATGATTTATATCAGTATTACCATATACATTTTTTTTAAACTGCCTGTTGTATTCTAATATCACGATGTTTTCTGTACTCTGCTAATAAAATATCTATATTGTACCTACTGTCTAAAACGTAGAAGACCCACCCTATTTCAAAGAGAAAAAGGGACCATTCTGGCCACAAAATAAAGAAAAAGTTGAATTACTAAATAATTTTGCTAATTATAACTTTGAAGTGATATTTTTTGTGAGATTTGAAGGGTCATCTGGAATATTAATTAATTAAGAATTTTCCACTCGCTAAATAAAACAAAACATTACACAAAAAAGACTTCTCTTCACTCAGGGCAGCATTATAACAATGATTATGTAGAAAACTGGATGTGTATTTTAATTTATTTTGTTGTATTTATTGTTTCTTTCTTCTATTTTATAATTTTTTAATTTGATCTTTTAATAAATTGAATAAAATACTAAAATACCTACTACAGGCAGTATACACAAGATAAAACATCCCTAAAACTCATTTAATCCATAAGTCATATCACAATCATAACTTTGATGTAAAAAAAATAATGTTTACTTTGCCGTAATAACTGTTAAACACTATACTAAATGAACAAACTATACAGGTTGATTCCTAAGTTGATACTTCTTTTTTAGCTGTGTATACACAGTCTATAGAAGGCATTAAAATAAACAACTTTTTTCAAAAAACTTTAAAATAAGGTAGGTACCTACATTCATTTGGATCAAATACGGTTCTGCCTAACTTGCCCGTTAAATAACATTAAGAAAAATTCTGGGTTCAGGATAAGCCCGCAAGGAAAAGCGTTCTGTATATAATCTCAAAGCAGCAGCCGACTTTGACGACACTCACCGTAAATTAACACCATATCTACTAGTTTACTGTTTTAAAACTTTACCATTTGTACGTTTTACCAAATTAAAATTAACTTACTTCAGAAAAACATACCGCAGCGGATTGCCAAATAACTGACCACCGACCCGTAAATTGCATGACTAATAACACCAACAACATAACGAATAGCAGGCTCCGTTTTGATGACCATCAGGCCCACACTTAGATTTTTTACTTCTGTATCTCGCCTATTTTTAAGTTATTTGAGAAAATGTATTTGAAAATTATTGTTTATTTTAATGCCTTGTATACACAGCTAAAAAAGAAGTATCAACTTGGGAATTACCCTGTGTAAACTAACGTTAAATAGATAGCATAACACGTAGTAGATTTTTTAAGTAAATTAACTTACATATACATATAGCGAACGTATAATTACTTCGAGCCATTTACTTCATTAAACATTTTTTTAAGGCCAAAACTTTATGTTTTTTTCCTGCTATGGACGAGATTCCTAATCAATCATTTATTTCGTTCTTAGAATGGGAGCCAAGTGAGAAAATTATGATGTAATAGTTTGAAGTAACCGTACGGGCGCTATATCTGAATGTAGCTTGAAGACATCCTGTAAAAAATTATCTGACACTGATTTTTTTTTTGTAATATTTTGCAGTCCAATTCTTGCCATCACACAGTACGGTGCCGAAGAGTATTTCGACGGTTCCATCGTGTTCGTCTGTTTCAGCAAGGTGTTGGACATGTTCCCCTGTATATTTTTCGTCGGTTCAGTTGTCATTTTTTTCATATTTCCCTTAGCCATCTTGATTTGCGTGTATGCGTTAATTGCGAGGACTCTTATGTCCCACCCTACAAACCTGGTAAGTGTATTTTACTAACAATATTCAATAATAAAATACTAAATACATGTAGTCATTACAATAGTATATTAAGTGCTGTAAAAAGCATATTACGCATGAAGGGAAAAATTGCGAACGTGAAATAGCATTGAATTAATCTCTATTTAATATTACGATAGTTTTCTTTCTGTGTAGATATTAAACTTCTTAATTTTTCAATAATAATAATTATTATAATTATATTAATGTATTTTAGGTGGGTCTTCAAAACAAAAGTGTGACGGTACCCAGTCAAAGTGTGATAAAATATAGACAGCAAGTCATGATGATGTTGGGCACAGTAGTTCTGGCATTTTTTATTTGTCTTTTACCCTTTCGGGCTCTAACCCTTTGGATTATCATTAGCCCCGCTGGATCAAATTTTGATATTGGTAAGAAGATTATTTTTCTAAAATTGCCTTATTTATGATATGTATATTCAAAATTTTAATGATAATAGTCAATGGATTCAAAAAGGTTTATATTAATAAAAATACCATTGCTAATTTTTTTTTAATAACTCAAACATCAAATGTTTTGAAACCTAACTATTTATAAATAGCTTTGAATTTGAATATTTAAAGAACGACGGATCAGTGCAAAAATGTGGCAACTGTTTTTGGAGACGAACTAAAAATGTTGAAATTCAAAGTAAATAGTGTTGATAACTTTTTTCGTTTCAGGTTTAGAAACTTACTACAATATACTCTATTTCTCAAGAATAATGTTCCATATAAATTCTGCTGTAAACCCCATCCTATACAATATAATGAGTTCCAAATTTAGAGGAGGGTTCTTGAGATTGTGTGGAGTGAGGAATTTAAGGAGAAAATTTAAAAAGACTGAGATAATTAGGTTAGTAATAAATGAAGAAACAAACCATGCAAGTAACACCTTTGGTTTGACAACTATTGGTTTCTAATCATGGGCGGGTATAGGGAGGAGCAAGGTAGGGCAGATGTCCCCCCCCCCCTGGATTCTGCAAAAAGGCTTATATATAAGGTAGCAACAACTCTTTTTTAGAGACTAGATGGCTGCTCATGGCACTCATTTGGAAAAGAAGTTTTATAGGATTTTGACTGGTTGCTCTCCCCTCCCCCCTCCTCCTTGCTCCGTGATATTACTCTAAGAGCGCCCATATCGCTATAATGGTTCCATTTATTATCGCTAAAACTTTTCTGAAAAAAGCAGAAAAGCAAATTACTGACTACAAAATCAATTATCTTAAATGTACAGGACGTTATTAAATTTAGACAATACAAAAGGACGACTAACTTTTATATACCAAAGTTTATTTGTTGGGAAACTGATAAATATACGACCATTTAATTTCTTTATATTTTCTTCGTAGGAAAAGTACGACAAGTTCTACAACACCAAGTAGTCAACGGACTTCTGAAAGTGGACTGAGAAGTGGGCGGAATCAGTCAAGGTATACAGGGTAATTCCAAAATATCAGTTTAAATATTTTTATTTTATTATTCAAAAATATTATTTATTTCATGTTTTTATTTTTTAGATATTCAAGTAGTTTGAAAGAAGTCAAAGAGAATCCTAGAGAAGAAGAAATTTTGGCTTATCCCGCCAAAAAAGCTGACGGTACTCCTAAAAGTAATTTAGCAAAAAACGTGTATATTAGGGCTCCTCTACAAATCGTAGGAGGGGTAAGCGGTCAAAAAATAAATGGGGGTAATGAAATTTATGTATAAACGCTTGAAAAACAGGGATATAGTGTAGTCCCCGTCAACTATAATTCATATTTTTACCAAAAAAAAACGTTATAAACCCTTACACTCGTAATCACTAAAAGGGGTTTTAAATGTCGACCATCGAAATATTTAGATCTACAGTCTCACAGTTGTGTTTTCACCTTGGCATTATTTTATATGCCTTATGACGCTTTTGTGTTATAATGAAATTGTCTTACCGAATAATAATTTAACCGGGATGCTGTTGCAAATACAATTTAAGTTCTAATAAAGAACACAGTACGTGCTGAAATACGTTTTTCTTTATAAATTTGAAGAAAAATCAAAAATATAATTATTTACAATACACAAATTTGGTTGACTTATTCTGACATTTGTCATTGTAAACCTAGATCTGTCAGTTAAGGACGGTTTTAAATTTAGAACCCTTTAGAGAATACGGCTGTTAATATATAAATTACTTTAAGAAAATGTAGGCACGAGCCAAGCCACAGCAAAAAACACAAGCCGAGAAAAGAATTTTAGGCGGGGCATATAATATGTACATTAATTATAGGTACTTTTTCGACTATTTGTAAAAAAAGGTGAAAGCTATTTTAAATACACCGGGACTCGATAATTGAAACCCTTCTAACTAAAAAGTGAATCTAGTATAAAAGTAGGCGACTCGCGATAATAAAGGCTAAATAAGTTATATAACTTACTGAATATGTCTTTCTTCGGATTAAACTTTTTAAAATAATAATTTTTTATCATTGGTTATTTTGTCCATTTTGACCTAAATTAAGTACCTAATTAAATCATCTGATGACGGTTTGTCATTTTTATCCAGGGCGTATACACTTATTTATTTATTTAAATGTTTCAGCCGATCAGACAACCTAATATTGACCTGGACTAAATACTGGCGATATCGCAGATCGTATGCATATCAAAAAAAAATCAGTTTTCATGCGAATTAAATTATTGCTGTTTAGGACTATACTACAGGTCCAAAATTACTGTCAGTTACTCATCGCTTTTATATTGAGAACAGCGGATTGTACGAAGTCAGACTCTATTAGAATTTCAAAGATACACTGGAATAATTTCCTATTATGTTATATCATATTATGAAGACGATGAATCACTGACGTTAATTTAAGACTTCAGGTATAATTACACAAATACATATTTGATTAGTCCTATAAGGATAAACAATATTTTTTTAAACAAAGATGCAGTCTATTTCAGTTTTCCTGTATTATACGAAAAATATTTATTTTTATTAAAATTTTACTTTATCAAAGAAATGTTTTAACTGAAATTATTCTCACTTAAGACATGAACTGATGAAGAAAATATGAAAATGGAAAATAAGGAAAAATGGTTTTTAAATGTGGCAGGCAATGAACTGTATTATTTTTTAATGACGCTGTGAGATTAATATTTCTCGCTTTTTTTTTTAAATTTTAAGACTTTGGTTTAGTGACGCATTCTATTCACTTGAGTGAAATTTGTTCATATTTTTTTTCTGCTTTTATTACTTTATAAATTCAACTTTATTGACACTAACTGTCCGTAATGGGCTCTTTTATTATTTTCATATTTGATAGTTTTTAAATTGTTAAGTCGTTGCTATACCTAATAGTTTAAGTTTATCATCAATAAAACTATTGCTAGGTCATCGTCATACCATGAATTTCTTGCAGCTCATTGAAAACATGCACAATTTCCACGTAAAACATGCAGTATTGAAATTGTCTATCCTTGTACCATGTAAATGTTAGAGGTTTGGTAAAGTATTACGTGGGCAGGTTCTAGGGGTTCTGATTTTTTCCTATAAATGAGATAAGAAAAATTTTCTGTAAGATTAAAAACAAAAAAATTTCTCCAAATCGGGACGTACGATTTACTGCCTCAGTATAAAGAAATATTGAATGGCGCATCCTTACACTGTGTTTTTCATGAAACGGATTTTTTAATTTAACTTTCGCTAGTATATATAAAATTAAAAATCCCCTCCCCTCGGAAATTGTTTCTTCGGACGCCCATGAGTAAAAGAATTCCAAAACTGGAACGTAATATTTAAACCCTTTTACGCGACCCTCCCCCCATTATATAAATTAAAATATGTGTACAGGGTAAGGTTTAATAAAAATTAGATATTATAATGTTAGATTAGATAGATTTTTCTAAAGCAGTATTATTAAATGTATGGTTACCTAGTTTTTAATTAGGACGCTATTGAATAAAACATAAATTATATTAACCAAGGCGAAAAAATATCTGAAGGACCAAATAATTCCTATTGTTTCATTTTGAATATTATCGAAATGTGCCAAAAACACTTATTCCAATTTGATATTTTAAATGAACTTGATCTGAAGCAGGGATCTAACAAATCAAAATAATATCTGTCCGATGTAAGTTTATAATTGAAAATTTTAAAAGAAGTTTCAATTTAAAATTTAAGCTTTAAGATAAAAAGTGATTTTTATAGTGTTAAAATTAGTAGACAATAAATTGTATACAGCGCCTAACAAAAAAGACGCTTATTAAAAAATGTGTACCATATTAAATGTTTAATTTAAAAAAAAGTAAAATACCTACTAAATCTTAGATTAAGACCACCAAAAAGAATATTGTTTTAACTGATATACTTATTAGGGGTCGTCATAAATTACCTAACGGAAAATTCCACAATTTTTGAATTAACCCACCTCACCCCCCCCCCCCCCCCCCCCCACCCTATCAGGACCGTAACGCATGGTAAGACCTCCTTCGTCACCATTGTAACGAATGGTTGTTGTGAAAAGTTTTGGGCTTAAATTCAGAAACGGAAAATTTTTTATTTCCCAATAAAAAATTTTGCTATTTCTGACAGTTCTAAAATCGTGACGTAAAAGCAATCCTTGACCCCCGTTTTCCCTCTCTCCCTCTATGTACCATGATCATTTACCCCTGACCTGAGCCCCCTAAATTGCGATACGTAATTTATGCATAACCCCTTGTTTAAAGTTAATATACTCTACTCTAGCCATATCTCTTTAAGGAAAGCTATAAAGAAAGAAAAGACATTTTGCAATTCTCTAGTCAATTTTGTTGTGCCACGGGAGTTAGTTTTATAACAAAAATATAGATTTTTATACTTCTGCAACTGGTCTGTAATTATACATTTAGTTAATAAAATGATGGTCTATTATATAGAAATGTGTTTTATTTTACTTCCAAAACTATAAATTAAACAATTTGAGAAAACTCGTATAATTTGTCGTAAAACATCAGTGATAAATAGCCAAAGGGCCATCTTTTGAATTAAATAGAAACGACTAGCAGAGATAAGAACAAAAAATTACAGAAATTTATGTCTTTACAGATTTCTATATCCACTAAGTTTATTCCTTACATGATAGATGGCACTACAAAAATTTAATTCAAGTAACTTTAAATATAAAGTAAAGATAGTCAATTCTTGTCACTACTGTTTAGAATAAAGTTACATGTATTTTGGTAGGTCATTTGCCCAATTTAATTTTCTTTCTATTGGTATTACGGAAAGGTAGTTTGGAAAACTGGAGTATAGATCTGTCCTTCTTTAACAGCATATAAAAAAGAAAGATCAAGGTCCCTACCGGCACAAGGTTCTTCAAGAATTTGTTTTTGACATTGCATAATGATTCCAGTTCCAGTTCCATTATTTTGACGTTTTGTCCACAATTTTTTAAATTATTTTCCTAAGTTATTTGAATTAATTAATACCTATTAAATAAATAAAATGTCTGAGACTACCAGGCTTATATTGGATTTAAATAGAGCTTGTAGGACATGTCTGGTGCAAAAATCAACAGAAGAATTAAGGTCCTTGTTGGAGAATAATTTGGAGAAAGTTTTATGTGATGTAGCTAATATACAGGTAAATAAAGCAAATTCATTTTGTTTAATCAAATAGAATATAGAATACAAGTGTAAAATTAATGGCTGGTTTACTATAGGTCTTTCTCTCGAGCTTTTCTATTTTAGATAAATTTTCACTCTTCCCTGCCATCTTCTATCTGCACAGCATGTCTAAAAGTGTTAAACATAGCTTTAAACTTTCGAAACCAAGTGCACGAGTCAGAGGCACAATTAAAGAATCTCTTATACTCAGAGGATGAAACTGATCCTATATCCCCAATCACGGTCATTTATAAATCATTTGCTATGTTAGAAAATAATGAAGTACTTGAAGAATGTGAAAAAAAGACAGAAAATGATCAAGAACGACAGTCTAAGCACTGTGAGGGAGTCTTAGTGATGGAAAATACTGAAGATAATCAGTCATTTTATCAGGTAATATGAAATTTTAAGATTTTGCATGGTTTTAAAAATGTTCTTTGACTTTTTATATGTATGTATGTATGTAGTAGGTACCTATATTAAACATTTATAATATTTTAGAATACTTATCAAAGTAACAATGAAAAACAACTTAAAAGTGTTTTTAAAGACAATACAGAGATCTATGCAATTGGTAAAGATATCACTGACGATACTGTTCCAATAGCTTATTTTGTCTCGGATGATGACTGTATTGGTGATGATGAGAGTAGAGTTAATACTGCCAAAATGAAGGAGTCTGAAATTTTAAGTTTAAATAAAAGTACTATATTTATAAATGGTAATATAAGTAACGTCATTAGATGGGCAGATTCAGAGAACAATTCAATATCCCTGAGTAGTAATTTTGTTGAGAGTAATCAAAAAGAAATAGTAAATCAAAATATAGTTTTAATGGCAGATAATGACTCTGAAAACGTTCAAGAAAAGACTGATTTTATTCAAAGTGAAGAAATTACAAAATCTGAGGATGAAAATATTAAACCAGAGAGAGATTGTCATGTTAAGAATAAAAAAAAATTTGGGTGCCACCTCTGTTCTAAAATATTTAGGTATGAGTTTGGTTTGAGAGGTCACCTTTTGAAACATGGTATACCTCTGGTTTGTAGGTTATGTCATGCAATTTTTGATAGTAAGTTATTTTACTTAATTTAAAGGTGCCTTGATGAATGTTAAAAAAATTTTGCAAATAAGAAATCATTCAAAATAAAACTAAAAAGGAGTATAAAATTATATTATTTTAGATTCAGGAAGATACTTAAGCCATGTAAAAAAGAACCATCCAGAATTTAAACCGTTTTCTTGCCCGACCTGTGATAAAAATTATTATGTGATGTCGACTTTAAAAAAGCATTACATGTCACATGCCACTAAGCCCAGAAGATATGCCTGTGATGTTTGTAATAAAATGTTTAGCCGTCAACAGTTTTTAAATGTAAGTACATAAGACGGGTATTTGGCCGCTTTTTGAATAAAACGAAAAGGATTCAAAATATTGATAAAAATGAAATGTCGAATGCGTCACTAGACTTCACTCTTAAAGAAAAATTTATAATAATTTCTGCTACTTGAGAAAATAATATGAATCTATTAAAACTTGAGTTGGCATGTACAGTCTTGTTCAATGAAGTGTTGTACACCGATTCTAACATATTGTAATTAGGGATCCTTAAGAGTCTAAACTAAAACATCGTTTTTAATTCCAAAAATGTCTTGTCTAAATAATCCACAAAGCCACGAAGAAAAAAACAAAATTAAATTTGATGTAGTATTTATTGATATTCGAATTTCGAAGGGTTTAGAATGTGATATTTTAGTATTGTAAATCTCAGCAGTATATTAAAAATAATTATTTAATTAAGTGGCTGCTTGGTGAATTATTTAAAATATACAGTAATCGGCAAAAAGTTAACCACATATGAGAAATATTTTTAATAATCAAAAACCTTTTTATGCCGAATGCCTCTGCATGATTGATAACATATAGCGATTTCGGTTTACAGATCTTGGGCACTCTGAGAGCGCTCTGTGACGTCATAGATCTGCCCGAGATCTGTCATAGCCATATAGTGAGATATCTCGATTTCGATAATCGAACACGCAAATCTCGGGGAGAGCACTCTCAGAGTGCCCGAGATCTGTAAACCGAAATCGCTATTAAACACTGATTTTGACATTTGTCACATGACTGCTCGTTTGTGTGGAATTTGAAAGAAATATATTTTGTCATGAAGGCTTGTATTAGATAACAAAATATCCTGTATCTGGCAACCATATTATACCATGTAACGTTATTTCTTGAACAATATGCTAATGAAAGGCCGTTTTTTCTGATTTTAAACTTGTTTCCCAAAATTGCTCTTAGAAAATGAATAATTAGAAAATCTATCCATATCTTGACTTCCATAACAAAATATATTTTTTTCAAATTTCAATTAGAAGACCAACCATGCAGAGCCATTTGACATAAAAAGTTTTTTTTTAAATCCCAATAAAAAAAAGGTTTTCCGTATGTGGCCAACTTTTTGCCAGTCACTGTATTATTATTTTTAGGTTCATAAAAGAAGTCATTCTGGTTTCAACCTATATCATTGCGACACTTGTAACAAAAATTTCGCTGGCATTCATAGCCTGAGAAATCATCAAAAAATACACAGAGGAGAAAAAAAATTTAAGTGTAACAGTTGTGGTAAGAATGAATATAATTTGTATGATTTGTTAATGTGTCTCATAGTTTTTGCTGCTTTTATTTGGCATTATATCCTCTAAATCTGTTGAATATAATTTGTGGATGCGCCTCAGCAAAGCTAACAATTATGATTTTTTGTGTTCTGTAGCAAGTCTCATTTTATAAATTATCTTTTTAGTCTTTAATTTCTTTGCAAAAGATGCCGAATTTCTGTGACATTGCGCGCTGACAAAAGTAAAGAAAACCACAATAAAATGAAAATCCCTAAATTTTGACAGAAAATAACCGAATATTTTCGATCGCTGAACGTAAACGTTTCTCGCCACAATGTCGCTAACCACGTCGCATCAATTTTATAACTTTTTTAAGGCCTTTTTACATTGGGTACAATTGCAAGAAAAATGGCCTGGAAGCATGCGCTTCGACGACGTTTTAATCAGCTGATGCACGTTTTCCCATTTAAAACCTGCATCAGCTGTTTAAAACGTCGACAAAGCGCATGCTTTCTGGAAATTTTTTCTTGCAATTGCATCCAATGTAAAAAGGCCTTAACATAAACGAAATGTCACCCCTGCATATTTTTTTTAGATGCAAGATTTATACATCGCTTTACATTAACTGCTCATCTGAGAATCCATTCGGGAGAGAAACCTTTTTCGTGCAAACTATGTAATAACAGATTCAGTAGTTCTTCTTATCTAAAAATTCATATGAGAACACATACTTCCGAGAGGCCTTATGGATGTGTTAGGTGCAAAAAGGTAAATATTCCTTCGGCGAATCTTGTAAATATTTCTAAGTCTAATCTTGATCTAACGCTGAACAAAATATTAAACGCTTTGAAACTTATTAAGTATCAAAACAAGTCTATAAAAATCTCACTAAGTATTTTAGCTGCTTTCAGTTCATGCGAAAACTTACTAAGTCACTTTATTGAGTTTTACATATTATTAATATGGTGCTATTCATACTGTTTTACTGTTTGCGTTACTGGGTGGCCTGAGCTGCTAGGGCTATTCAGCCAAGTGCCGTTGTCCCTGGTCGAACCAGGCTTTGCGGGTCGCTGTAACTATAAGGGAAAAATTATTCGGTAAAAAGTTTTGTTATAAAGCACTCGGAACTCAGAATCGGTAATTTTAGGAATTTCTACTGGATAAGGAGGTAAGTGTTGCTGCGAGAATGGGTTCTAGGAACCAAGCAAGTGTTGAACTACTATTACTTTGCAAAGCCACCAAACACCTAGGATTGCTACAGGTTTAAATTGCTTACATGCAGGAAGTCTGAAAGATGCTTAATGAGCGAAGCAGTGGTGAATTGAAAAAGCAAATCATGAAGTGTAACTGGGGATGAGGAAAAGCTTTCTGTTATGAGTGAATAGAAATTGTTTGTATTAAAGTTGAGGTGGCATGACAAGAGTGTATGAAGTAGGGTACCTTGTTCTCCACAGTTGCACAGGTCTTGTTGTTGAAGTCCTATTCTTTGCTTGTGTGTGGGAATCAGGCAGTGTCCTGAGCGCAGTCTGCAGAGAGTTACCACTTGCTTTCGTGTCAGGTCTTTGTGCTTCCTAAACCATGGATTTCTGTACGGTTCTTCTACTGACTTTACATACTCCCTTCCCTTAGTCCTACCTATTTCTAAGAATTTCTCTTTCCATTTGCTCATGTAATACTCCCGGATTTTAGGCAAAAACACTTTATAGTCCGCTTTTGGTCTTTCTGTTGGCTCCTTTAGTCTTCCCTCATTAGCCAGCCGGTCTGCATCCTCATTTCCTCTAATATTTGTGTGACTAGGTATCCAGGCCAGATCTATATGAGGCTTCTCGAGTAGTTTTCTTCTTGTTAGGATTACCATTTCTTCATTTCTTGCTGCGACCCCGGCAAACTTTATTTTTTCCAGTGCGCTCCTCGAATCCGAAAAAATCACTGCTTGCGTTATTCTTTTTTCGTCTAGTAATGTCAGTGCCGTGTAGATTGCATATACTTCCGCCGAACAAATTGTGTGGAAGTCTGACATTCTTTCGCTGGTTTTCAGATTTAAAGACACCAATTGCTACCTTGCCTTCTTGGTCCACTGATCCGTCCGTAAACACGAATTCATACCCTTCTGCCCACCTATCTCTAGCTTGGTTTAAAAACATTTGTCTATTATCTTCCCCCTTAGGCAGGTCCATTTTTACAAAGTTAATCTGGCTGATCTGTTCTCTAATGGGATATGTATAACATGGCAGGTTGCCCAAGATTCTGATATTGGGGAGAAGTGGTGCTACTGTGTCAATTCCTTCTATGATGGGGGGTGCTTCTTTCCAGAAATTAATGTTTTGGTTATAACATGCATAAAAGTCTATGATCGTCGAGGCTATTGGGTTGTTATATGACAATATTTTTATTATAGCCCTTGCTGCAAGCCAACATCTTCTTATACTCATGGGTAGTTCTGCACTCTCGGACAGCAGGATTATTGTAGGTGTTGATTTCATCATACTCAAGGATATTCTGATTGCCTGGAACTGAATCCTATCTATTTTGGCTAAATTACCTTGCTGCTTCTTGATATAAATATGCTTCCATAGTCCAAATGCGATCTCACTATTGCCTTGTATAACATAAGTTGGGATGCTGGGTCGGCTCCCCACCAGGTTCTGCTTAGCGCCCTCATTATGTTAATTCCCCTCATGGCTTTTTTACATATATATTCTATATGTGATTTCCACGATAAATGCCGGTCCAATATCACTCCTAGATATTTTATTTCATTTTTCCATTCAATAGCTACTCTGTCAAATATTACCGGAGTGCCTGGATTGCCTCTTCTTCCTCGATTAAAGAGTATTGCTGAAGATTTTTCTGCTGACAGCGTTAAGCCGTGTGTGTCTAGCCATCCCTTCAGGTTCTCCAAGGTGGCGTTTATCTGCCTGATTAAGTCGATCTCGTTTTGCCCAGTTGCCAAAAGTACTATGTCGTCCGCGTAACGCACGAACTTTACTGTTTCCACCGCACAATTTCTATCAGAGTCGCTATATATGTTGAAGAGTGCACATGACAGCGGGGAGCCCTGTGGAAGCCCCCTATTGGCTTGTCTTGGTCCTATGAGTTTGGCTGTCACCGGATCTTTTACTAAGATACTTCTGTTAGTCATGAATTTCATAACTAGGGTTGCTAGATCTTGTGGCATGTGAAATTGATGCATTTTTTCCCAGAGTTCATCGACCAGCACATTATCATATGCAGACTTAATGTCAAGGAATATAGCAACTGTCTTTTCTCCTTTTGCAAATCCCATCTCTATCTCCATGTTTATGATCATTATACTTTCTGTGGTTCCTCTTCCTTTTCTGAATCCTGACTGAAGCGGGTTTAATGCTTTTCTATGTTCGATGTTCCAATCGATTCTATTCTTTATCATATTTTCCAAGATCTTTCCAGGACAGCTAGCCAGGTTTATAGGTATCCATCCAGACAATTCATCTTGGTTCTTGTTTGGCTTTGGTAGAGGACACACAATTTGTGTCTTCCATTCCTCGGGGAGTATACTGTCCTGCTCTTTCAGGATCCGGTTATAAATCTTTAGTAAGTTTTCCTTTAAGTCGACGGGTGCATTTTGTATCATGGAGTATGCAATTTTATCTATTCCTGGTGTTGAGTCCTTAGCTGAATCTAAAACTACTGTTAGCTCACTCATTGTGAAGGGTGGGCTCTCAAGATTTCTAAAGGGAAGTGGTTGCCTCTGTGTGGTTACCCAGGAGGGGGTTAGGTTATGCAAAATTTGTTGAGCTATTTGACAATTTAGTTTTTTATGGGTGTTAGTGTTTGTTGTACCTTTTGAAAATTTTTTCACTGCTGTCCATACTTCTTTTATTGTGGTATTGACTGAAATTCCTTCGCAAAAGGACTTCCATCCCTTTCGTCTCTTTTCTCTAAGTGTTTTCCTTGTCTCTGCTGCTGTTCTTCTAAAACTTATGTAATTTTCTGTGGTCCTGTTGAGTTTGTATTTCATAAACGCCATTCTCTTACTTCTGACCGCGGCCGAACACTCCTGATCCCACCATGTATGACGTGGCTTTGTTTTACTACCGTTGGTCTTTTTTGGGATGCTGTTCTCTGCCGACTTATGTATTATTTTGGTAATTTGTTCATATGTTTCTATAGTTTCTTGCTGCAAGCTGGCTTGAATTTGAGTGCGGTAATTGCTCCAGTTTGCCAGCTTGGTGTTGTATCTTGTAAGTCTGTTGTCCAATTCCATTGGTTGATTTTGGTCTGTTTTCATCTTGCAGAGAATTGGGAGGTGGTCACTTGTGCCTGTTTCATTAATTATACTAAATTCTATTTTTGGTGCTAATGCTGGTGAGCACATAACAAGATCCGGGCAGCTCTTTTGTGTTTGTGGTGGGGTTATTCTGGTAGCTTCGCCGTCATTCATAAATACCAGGCCACTTATATCCAAAAAGTCCAGAATGTTATGCCCATTTCTGTTAGAATATCCTGAGCCCCACACCTGGTGTTGTGCATTAAAGTCTCCTGTCATTAATAGGGGTTTTTGGCCCATGAATCCTAGGGAAGAAACGAGGTTATATAGCGCCACTGGGTTAATGACAATATCTGGGGGAATGTACATACTTATTATGTTCAGTTCTTCAAGCTCGATAGCTATGTATTGGCTTCTGGGTGGTAATCCTGTCTGCCGGATTGTTACGCGGTTGAATGGGTTTTTTTTGTCCACAGCAATAGCAACTCCTCCGTACCCATCCTGTCTGTCTTCTCTAATGATGCAATATCCTCTTATTTTGCTTACATTTTCCTCTTTCAACCAAGTTTCATTCAAACAGATTATTTCTATATCATAGTCCCTAATAATGCTTATCAGAGTATCTTTGTTTTGGCAGAAACTCCTCAAGTTCCAATGCAGGATATTCTTTGCCATTTTTGATGTGTAAGGTTGTTCTTTACTACTTTGGCGAGACTGTGTTCCGGCTGGTTCTGGTTCATTGGTGCATGTTTTCCTTATATTAAGTGTTATTTACATATTTACAGGTTGTTTTTACTTAATTATACATGTATGTAACAAACAAAAAAAATTGCGGTGTTATAATAAAGTATTATTAATATTTTATTATATTATATATTATTACTATTATTGTTTTAAGGTTTTATTTATTCGTAAGGTTACTGAAAAATTTATTGAGGTTGGCTTGGTGTTCTGATGGGGGCTTCTTGGGGATCACTAGTTTTAACTTTGTAGGTTCTTGGTTAGTACTCTCTAGTTGGAGTTCTTCCTCGGTTTTATCCTCTGGGGTATTATAAGGTACGCTGGATGAACTACTAAGTATTGTTGCTTCTTGTTCCATGGTGTCGCTTCCTTCCTTTTCCTTATTTATTCTGTAATCTTCCTTTTCATATTCTGATGAAAACTGCTTAAATTGTGGTAATGGTTCAACAACCACTCTAGTAGGGTCTGGCAGAAGAGCCTCTTTATGGGCAATTTTATTATATCCAGGAGGACTGGTAGGGGAGTACGGTCTCTTGTATGTATACTGTATTCTATTTCCGTTTCTTTTATTGGCTCTAGTAAAGTTGCCACCTTGGCTTTGGTTTATCTGTCTATCCTGTTTTGCTGCTGTGGAGAAAAGTTTTGGAAAGTCCTGTGTCGAAGGTCTGTATGCTGGACTATTCTGCCTATATTGTCGTTGTTGTCTGTAAGGGTTTGGGAATAATTGATTGGCTTCATACATTGAAATATTTTTAGTAGCTACAGCTTCATTAATGTTTTTCTGTCTCTGGTACTCCGGGCATTCTCTTGATGTTGCTGAGTGTTCCTGCTGACAGTTGCAGCACTCCTTTTTTAGGGCTTTGCATTGGTTTATGTTATGATTTTCCCCACATCTGAAGCAGCGGGCTTTGCTTCTGCATACCTTTTTAGAATGTCCGAATCTTAAGCAGTTAAAGCATAAAATCACAGGCCTAATGTATATATCGACTTTGTAGTTTACACCGAATAACTTTACTTCTTTTGGCACTTCCTTGCCTTGAAAAGTTACACACATTGACAGTGATGGCGTGTATGCAGTTTTTCCATCTACTAGCGTTCTTCTATCTAGCCTTCTTGCCTCGACGATGCATTTAGTTTCACAGTGATATATAAAGTCATCCTCTGTAATAAGGCGACCTACATTCCTAATTACTCCCTTACATGTTAAAAGTCTCTGTGGGATGTATGCTCTAAATTCTCTTTCTTTTAAGTTTTTGTTACGTAAAAATCCATTGGCTTGATCGTATTTCGTTAACTCTACACCTACTTTGTTAAATCCTTTTTTTGACACTGATTTTATTCCATTTATTCCCATTTAATGCAAAATCTTACTGAGGTCTGAATGATGGAGCCCTGCTACGTTTTTCTTGGTAGATTCAACAATCACTAAGAATGGCTTAGTATCCTTTTCGCTGTACTCTACTTTTTTGTTTTTTGCTTCATACAGTTTCATTCCTATTTCTTTGATTTCGTTTCTTTGTTCTTGTGTAATGGTATCTCCCGCTTGATTTAGAAATTCGGTTATTTCTTGGATGGCATCCTCAATTTTTCCTTGATCTTCTGGAGTTAGCTGATGTAGGGATAAAGATAGAGTTTTTATGTAAGGACTTAATAGTGCATATATTGGGTTTTCTTGACTTGGGGGTGGCCAGGGAGGGTCTAAACCCCCCGGGCCGGAAGGCATGCTGGAAACCTAACCTATAATGTATGAATTTGCAAGCAATTTAATTTAAAAAGCTGATAAAAGCCAAGCAGTTAGCCACAGGGCTAGAAAAGGGTCTTTCTGAGTGATGTAAGCACTTACCACCGCTCGATGGTAACACCTGGGGGTTGAATCTCTTTGCTAAAGCGCTCGTGATGCAGCCACCCAGCACGCTTTCGAAGAAAAAAACCCTGACTGACACGACAAACTCGGTGCTATTCATGTAACTTGGTGAGTTTTGAACAGTGTTGCAATAAATCACGATTTTTTTGAAAAAATCAATAAATATGATTTTTTCGATTAAATCGTGATTTTTTTGAATTTATCAATTTATACTGATTTTTTCCTTAAATATGGCAATAATGAACTTTAGAATGACTTATTTTCTTTATTTTGTCTCTATTTGCCCAAAAATATTTGTTGTCTAGCTTTACAGTTAGAAAATCTCCTTGGCGACATACAAAATAATTTGTATTGACATGAAAATTTTCGGCAGCGAGCAGCGTAATTTATGAATATTTTTTAACGCTGGACTGTTGACGATGACGATTAGTTATGTTTTTACACTTACATAGTTTCTATACACTTCGTTTTACATAAACTATCTTCTTCTTTTTTTAAATTTCCTACTAGTTATTTGCTTCGGCGACTGTTTTTACAGCAATTTATAATTTGATTTAAATGACGAATAAAATTGAAAAAATCAGTTGATTTAAATCGTCGCCACCCTGGTTTTAAATGCCAAATTTAAATCGTTCTGTCGATATAGTTCATCCAATTACTGGTTGGATGCACGTCATAACTCGCAAATACATAATCATAACAGAAACCAAAAACAAGGTAGGTCTGTTATTAATTAATGGGTCCTATCAGTTTAACGTAAAATTCGTTTTGACAACCGTTGTCATTCCGGAGAACTTTAATTTTACATGTTAAAAGTAATTTGAAAGCGAAAAATATTGAAGTGGAACATATTCCGCAAATATGTCTCATTATTCAGCAAAAGAAGAAATGCTCATTTTGAAGTTTAATTAAATCCTGACAGAATTTAAAAAAAAACGATTTAATCAACGACATGACTCGAATCAAAAATTACGTCAGAAGCTGTGACGTGCATCCAGCCAGTAATTTATACTGACGTTATAACCTCATAGTTAAATTTATAATTTTGTAGTGATAGGAAGTAAATGTGTGCGAATTTGAGTTTTCTTATTGATTATTTGTTTAAATTGGTTTTAAAATGACAATTCACACACTTATTAATGCCTTAAATTTGTAAATCTTTTCTTTAAGAATTACGGGTAGGACCTTATTTTTGTGTCGTCCGGTATAGTAAAAATTTCTTTCTTTCTACATTTATTCATTACACTATGGATCAAATACGGTTCTGCCTAGCTTGCCCGTTGAATAACATTAAGAAAACTTTTGGGTGTAGGATGAGCCCGCAAGGGAAAGCGTTCAGTATATATTCTCGAAGCAGCAGCCGCACTTTGACGACACTCGCCGTAAATTAGCACCATATCCACTAGTTAATTCTTTTCAAATTTTACCATTTTCACGTGTCACCAATTTAAAATGAACTTGCTTCAGAAAAACACCGCAGCGGATTGCCAAACAACTAACGACCGACCCGTAAATTGCAGGACTAATAAGACAAATTCCGTAAGGTATAGCAGGCTACGTTTTGATGACCAGGCCCGCACGTAGATTTTTCACGTCTGTATAAAGTCTATTTTTTAATTTTTTGAAAAAAGGTATTTGAAAATGTTTATTTTAATGCCTTCTATACACAGCTAAAAAGTATCAACTTAGGAATCACCCTGTATATTGGATTGAGATAAAGTAGTACAATAAATTCCAATAAAGTGTATATTTTTTTTTAGCATTTCGTCAGTAGATGTGCGTTAGCTGCTCATGAGAAATGTCATACGGGCGAACGAAAATTCCAGTGCGATATTTGTGGTCAGAGATCGACTAGACTAGCAGATCTGCAAACACATTTAAGGACCCATTCAGGTGGGTTCATTTTGTAATTTCATACCTTTTAAAACTGTTAGCTCATGACGACCGAGCAAGATACATATTATATAATTCCCTTGTATGACAACAAGCCGACAAGATCTAAATTGTAAACGTCCACTAGGTTCCTTGCGAGTTTATGAATGAATCCACGTCGACATTAGCAAATGTACGGTTATGTTTAGTCAGTCATCAAGACCAATTACCATCGAAGTTGAAAATAAATGTCAAAATTTCACGATTTCAGGACAAAAACTTATACTTTTAAGTTGCAGTTGAAAATAAATGTCAAATTTTTACTATTTCAGGACCAAAACTTACACTTTTAAGTTGAAGTTGAAAATAAATGTCAAAATTTCACGATTTCAGGCAAAAACTTGTACTTTCAGTTGAAGTTGAAAATACAAAGTAAACCAACTGTATTTCTATTTTTAAGGAGCAAAGCCTTATTGTTGCAACCAATGCGATAAGAGTTACAAAACGTCCAGCAATTTATCGGTGCACAAAAAAACACATCTGGGATTACGCGAACACGTCTGTCACATTTGCAGTAAGGCATTCGGGGATCCCAGGACGTTGAAAGGGCACATTCGCATCCACACGGGAGAGACTCCGTATCAGTGTCATATTTGCGGAAGCAGGTGAGTCATGCTTTAGTGTTTACTTAAAAATTAACACTTGAGCTATTTTTAGTATGTTATCCTTAGACCAATAACCATAGACACATTTTTTCGTCCATAAAGAAGCTATTGCAATTGACGATACAAGTAAGTCTCCCACCCTTAACAGGGGGGAGCAATCGGGACGCCCTTGGAGGTGGATGAAATGGATGGGATACTACTTGTAAAGTACTTCGGCCACAATTCGTCAGGTCACAAACATGGCCGATTTTATTCTCATCTGTAAAATGTTATTTCCGGACTTAAATAGCCTAATTTCATGCACACTTTAAACTGACATGCCATTTTATCACAATATATTTAATAAAAAAACACTTTAAATAAAGTCACAAAATACAAAAAGCTTACTTTAAATAATACATGCTGAAAGCAATCGAACGCGTCTGAATTTGGAAACAGTAAAAAAAGAAATCTTTTCGGGGGTGAAAAATTAATTAAATTATTTTTTTGCAGATTTAAGCAATCCGGACAGCTTTCGGCTCACCGAAAAATCCATCGGAATTAACTCAGGCTGTAATTAGATAATAAGGTCTGGTTTATTTGGTTCTTTTTCAATTTTTTCCTTTTCTTTTATTTTGGGTTAATTAAAGAACAGTTTTGTTCTCCCCCATGCCTAGAATGAAATTAAATCGAATAAAGATTTTCCTTTCGTGTCGTCAGATCCATCCCTAGACGCGTTTTGCCATATCATGGCTCATTAGTAGAGCTAGGATCCGACGAACGAAAGGGATCACGTAAAACTGCTTAGGCCAGTATTTGGTGAAATGCACCAGCAAGATGTTGCACCGAGCGATTCAATGAAATTGTTACATTGGCTTTTTTTAATACTGAGTTTTGAGGAATTTTTGAATGTTAGATACAGTGACCGGCAATAAATGGGGATTTTTTTAATTATTGAGGTATCGAAAAAAATCGGTAATTTCTTGGGGGGCAAGGCAGCAGGTAAAATAACCCAAAAATCCAGTTTGACATATGGCATAACGACTGTCATGGCGACTATTTAAAAAAATACCCTTTAAGAGCATCTCACTGCTATTCGACCGTGGCGTTCCGAGTTCGATCCTCGGAGTGGGCATACGCACAATAAAACAAGTATGTCCAAAATTTAGTAGGTTTAAGAATGCAAGGAAGAGTGTAAAATGTATCATCTCCCAACCCACCCCATTCACGCCGGTAACCAGGCCGGATGAGATCGGACATCTCGTGAGGTGCGGAAGAAGATACACACTCCCCTATCGGTAGGTCATGCAATGGCAAGAAAAAGAGAGTTGATAGCTCTTGGGGAATGACTGAGGATCGTGGGTCGAAACTCACGTTAAACTGTAGCTCCAAGAGCAAGCTGTCTGAATATTTAGAAGGACAAGTGGCCATCAGTAACCCAGAACAAACAAAGAAAAATGGGGCTGGATGATGCTGAAGAAAAAACTTTTTCAGAATTTAATTTTATGTGAATGTTCAAATTTTTAAAAAGATATTTGAACTTCAAAAAAAATACAATTTTTTAGCCTTTTTGCTACTTTTATTGGTTTTATTACCTAAGGTGCAGAAATTGCGATTTTTAAGTTTTTCAACAGGATGGTTAAAAGAATTATTAAATTTTAGAAATTAGAGAATCTTTTTCAAAACTTGGAGTTTTTTTACTATGAAAAATATTTCCCAAACTTTTAGCCGATCACTGTATATTATGTGATATAAAAGGTATTATTTCCAGTGCTAATTTAAACATTTAGAATATAACCCCAGTACCATCGAAAATTAATTTGTAAAAACGTTGCTGGCATTAAACAGCTTAGCGGGATCTACCTGTATCGGAACCACGAATAATCGCTTTCAAGTCGGATCGACAAGGAGAAGTCGACAACTCTCTTGTCGAAGCGATCGATAATTCGTACCACAGTCAATCGCTTTACCGAAATCGTCATCTATTCGGGTGTTTCCGCTCTGTCGATAAAGACATCCAAACATTCCGTATGTTTCCTAGGTTATGATTAAAGGCCAATAATTTACAGTAAAAAAGAAGAATAAAATAGGTTATATTTTTGTTTGTTTTCGCGCGTTTATGGTCGTTTTTAAATATTTGAAGAGTTTCAATCGTTTATTATTTTGTGAGTTATTATAGTTTATTAATTAAAATGTTACCACTAAATATTGTAATGGACCGCGAGAGACGTAGGTTACGTCTACGACGTTTTAATTTGCAGAGGATGCGAATGTGGAACTCATTTAATCCTTTTACTGTGGACGACGCGGAATTTAGACGAAGATACCGGTACTGACTAAGCCACAGGCACAAATGCTGGTGGATATGCTATTGTCCCACATGAAGAATATTCCGCGAAGAGGTGCATTGTCCCCACGGACAAGAATATTTGCGGCACTGCAATTTTTCGCTGCTGACAGTTACCAGAGGCTCATGGGGCAAAGCGTAGATATTTCAGTACAAAGCCAACATTCGATGTCAAACTGCATTAATAAAATTTCTTCCATTATAACAAATAATTTGGGTCAGAGATTTATTCATCGTACCAATATTTCTACTTACTGTGTGTGAAAGAATGGCAAATAATTTTTAAAAAATTTTGCCGAAAAAACAACATAAACAAACCCAAACAAAACTAATTTTGAGGTTAGATTACTTATCGCATCGACAAGCTAGCGGGATTCACTTATCAGTCGCTTTGTGGCGATTCGATTAAATCGATATATTTCCGTAAAACGATTGTCGGTGGTAGTGATTTTGTAGATTAACCTTGAGTCAGGGTGAGACGAAGAGAGACGTAAGGGGAAATTGTCGACAAACCGTCGATTACGATTATCTGTGGTTCCACGGCTGTCCAACAAGTTTTAAAATAGCTATTTATGCAATTAGTTGCGAAATGAGTGTATTTTAGGCACGCGACGTGAATTGTCCTACGAGGCGAAGCCGAGTTGGACAACACGTCAAAGTGACTAAAAGACATTGTTTCGTAACGAGTTGTATACAATATTTTTTCTACTGAGGTTTTACAATAATAGTTTATATATTTATTATACAAGGGAAAAAAGCATTAGATTTTAGCCCGAGGTTGTTAGCGAGAGCTAAAATCTAATATTTTTCCCGTGTATAATACACTATTTTTTTCTGTGACGGGAAAAACGACGATATTATTACAATATATTAAAGTCAGAAAAGTATCGATGTGAAATTTGACTTTTTAAACTAGTAGGTAGGCTGTTTTACTTATAGCGACAATTGGACGTGCGTTTCTAAGGAAACCTTTAAAATAATCAAATATCTGTCAATTTAATTCCGTGATTTAATATAAAAAGTAAGAACTTTAGTGGTTATTTAGTAGTTATTTTAAATAATATAAAGTTTAAAATGTCTGATTCTGAGTTTTCTCTGACTCCACCGGAATTAGTAGAAGCAGCGAAAGTAGCGTCACAAAAATTATTGCCAGCTAAATCGCGCAAAATTTACGAAAACGCGTTTTCAAGATTTATGGAATGGACGATGAAAAAGGCATGCAGTTCTTTGTCGGAGATGGTGTTATTGGCCTATATTTCGGAACTGACACAACAACGAAAGCCATCAACAGTGTGGTCGAATTATTCAATGATTAAAAGTATGTTACAATCCAATAATAATGTAGACATTTTAAAATATTTCAAACTAATTACATTTCTAAAACAAAATGGGAAAGGTTACACGCCCAAGAAATCTGCGATTTTTACGGGTACAAATATTAGTGATTTTTTAAATAATGCTCCTGATGAAGTTTATTTAATGGCCAAGGTTGTTGTTTTACTTGCGATTGCAAGAGCTTGTCGAATTTGCGAAATCAGTCAGGTAACATTAGATGATATTGATGATTCGGGAACGTTATTAATTGTGAAAATTAAGCAAACAAATAATGATGTCAACAGGAGTATTCACCTGAAGACGACTGGAGATACTTACCAGTTGAAACGTTGTGATGTAAAACAAATTAAAGACAATGCAAGTCCAAAACTATTCTATCATTCAGGAGATTTGAAGTTACTGAAAAATATATTAAATTTTACCGAATGTACATAGCCCTTCGTCCAACAGCAGCGAAGGATCGCCGAAAATGTATCAATCAAGTTGTGGGTAAAAATCAGTTTTATAAGGTACCCCAAACAGTAGCTAATTTTCTTCAACTTGGTAAAATGTTACCTTATACACGGGTCATTCATTTCGAAGATCGTCTGCTACACTTTTGATTGAATCTGGGGAAGACTTGTTGACACTCAAGAAACATGGCGGTTGGAAGTCATCAACGGTCGCTGAAGAGTATGTTGATGAATCGGTAGCACACAGGACAGAAATAGCTAATAAAGTATTTAGAACCTGTGGCAGTGCTGAAAGAACACCCGATTTGCGACCAGGTACAATTTCAACACGAGAAAATTCGACTGTACCGAATAGTAAAATGAACATTTAAATTGTACTTTTTGATTTAAAGAAAATGCAACTTCTTGTATAATAAAATATTCTAAAATTAAATATCTACCTTTACTTATGTGTGTACATTATATGCGGGAAAAAAGTTATCACATCACTTTTTTCCCCGCATCACTTTTTTCCCGGGGAAAAAAGTAATGTCACAAAAAGTGACATTTTATTACCTGTCAACAGAGATAAAATGTCAAACTTTTTTCCCGTCACAGAAAAAAAAACTTAATTTTACTAACATTTTATTACCTATGTTTCATTTACACCTTTCATGTCAAAAAAATCGACAGTTGTCAAAAAAAAATTCGATTTTTTTGTCAAAAACTGCGACAAATATAAAAGTAAAAATGAGTGATTTAGAGGACTCAGACATTGAAAATGACGCAATGGTGTACCTTGTTCCCCAAAAATCAAGAAGTTTGTATAAGGGCACATACGAAAAATTCAAAAAATGGTGTGAAGAAAAAAAGGTAAAAAACTTATCAGAAAAAGTCTTTTTGGCATATTTGGCCTATAAGCCATCAACTTTGTGGAGTACTTACTCAATGCTTCGAACGATGGTTTATTTGAATAAAAATGTTGAGATGAAGACATTTACAAACCTAATCGCATTTTTAAAAAGAAAATCTATGGGGTATAAGCCCAAAAAGTCGAAAGTTTTTTCTAAAGAACAAATAGAAAGGTTTGTCAAAGAAGCAGACGATAAGAACTATTTATTGGACAAAGTTATACTTATTGTGGGAATCTCTAGAGCATGTCGCAGAGAAGAACTCACATATTTAAATATGAATAATATCGAAATTTCGGAGTCTTTAATTAAAATATCCATTCCAAACACTAAAACAAATATTGGATATAAGTAACTGTACTGTTAATATTTATAATAAATAGGTAAAACTATAGTCTGTGTTTATACTTGTTACTTTTAAGCACGTTGTTCCTGGTAACGTGCTTTAAAAATTTTTAAGCACGCTGCGCCTAAAAGGAGGTTATTAAAAAATCATAATGACAATCAAAAAGAGGTTATTATAAAACGTCAGTAGAAAAAATAGGTTATTCTACACGAAATACGATTGTGGGTCTGAGTCTCTTTCGGTGGTCTCTTCTTTATACGAAATTTAATAAAATTGTGAGACTGATTTTACTGTAGATAAAATTGTCGGTTTTGTTAAATTAATAAATCCGGAAACAGGATATTGCCTGGGAAACAAATTATATACTTTGTAGAACTAGTTAAATAAATATACAAACTTAATACATATTTTGTAAATTTCATTTATTAACCTCAAATTACAAAATAGAATACCTATACTGAGCAATTTGTAAATATTTAAGAAATACTTTTACACAATTATTTATAAATTTTCTACACCGTTAATAAGAATTAATAATAGAATAGGTACTTGGCTTTTTACAACACTAACAGCGGGTTGCATAAAGTAAGAAAGAAATATAGTTCTCGATTAGCTTAACCGCGTATTAAAAAGACAAAATTTGATCGCAATAACCTTATATTTCATCTGACAGCTGTACTTTTGCAACATCCAAATAATTTTACGCAATCACGAAGTGGGCCTTGCCAACCTCTAATTAAATTTTGTCTTGTTAATACGCGGCGAAGCTTACCGAGAACGATTTTTCATTATGCAACCCGCTGTAAGTAAAATAATATATATTTTGGCAAGGGGTTCGAACATTGCAGAGTAACACTGGGCTTGCCTTTATTTTGTTTGTTTACCAACATATCCGCATCTGTAAGTTTAAAATATGTTGGTTTATGTTCTGATGAAAAAAATAAAACTTAGCCAATGTCACAAACAAGCTCTCTCTTTCTTCACACAAAAAAGTCAATTTCCTGGGCCTACAATACTATTATAAAAAAAGGCTATAATCAAGACGATTCCTAGGCACATTTTTAATGATTGGTGACCAATTCAGCATATTAAATGTGCAGAATTTACTGGTCGCACCATGTATATAACTTTGTTAAAGCCTAGTTACTATTTGCAGTCGTAAACCTTTTTTGTTTGAACACGAATATGTCGACAACAATGTTGCCGTTACTAAAATACACCACATTATATACACCATATAGTTTCATAATATTTACAATACCTGTCTAGCTGCTGAAAGATTTTTAACAATAATTAACTAACCAAATAAGTTTGATTGTGACTAGAGCTAGAGGAATCATCCATGATCAATATTTAGCTTTATCTATAAAGAAGGTAAGAAATAAGAACACAAAGTCTTCCTCTACTATTCTATTCAAGTCACGTAAAATTCGGTTTCACTGCTCTAGAGCGTGAGACTATAATTTCTGTTAATGTAATTTTTTTATTATGTAGTAAACATTGTTTGGTTAGTTAATTATTGTTCAAACATTTCTGCAACCCGACTTAAAAAACTTAATATAACCTTAAGGCTAAAGAATAAAAATTATTTTAAAAATATTGACAAGCCTATTAAAAATTTCATATTAGAGACACGTAAAGTAATTTTTGTAGCATGATATTATTATTTGTGGTAAGACTTGGTAAAAATTTAATAATTTTATTGGTAAATAGTGAACGAACCAAGGTTAAATCTTACAACAGTTTTTAAGGGTACTGATACATTTTATATTTATGTATTAAGGTATGTTTTCCTTTTTATACATTTCTAGTAAATTTTATCGATGTAAGTATATAAATTTCTACCATTTTCAATCCAAAATGCAAGTGCAGATATTTTTACCAAAAATTCTAATCTTTGGCTTTATTTATTTTTTCTCCGAATGAGAGGCACTAGCACAGCCAAGAAAAGTGGGTATACTATAAGCAAGTTCGGTTTTTACCTCGCAAATGAGACGAGAGCGATAAAATTTTTAGATTATGTGATCAAGGAGGATTCAGACGATCTTGATGGTTTCTATTTTATTTTCTAACCTAAGAATTTTGTAAGGTGTAGCAAAAGCTTCATTGGGAATACAGACCCAAGACTTACGAAACAGATGCTTCAAATGAATAGGAATCAGCTGAGAACCATTACAGGAATTCTGACAGGACACATGGCTGTCAAGAACCATCTGCACAGAATGCAACTGCACAATGGAGACCTTGTCTGCAGATTATGCGTACAAGACAGAGTAACTGTACAGCACATAGTTTGCCATTGCGAGTAACTAGATCGGAAGAGGCAACAAATACTCGGGCAACCAAAACTGGAGCCAAAGGACATCCTTACCCTCTCCCCAGTTGACCCACACGAACTAGTGCAAGGAACTGGGATCACGGAGTGGGTATAACGACCAAACAGGGTGAGCACAATGGGCCGAACCTGGCCTAAATGTATCCGGCGCACAGACGGACCTTCGGAAAAAAAAGGTTGTGTGTAAACAAGTTTAAACAAAAAATTTGGTCGGATTCATATCATATTATTCGTAAAGTGCAATAAAAAATAATCTTGGCGAATTTCACGAAAGGTAAGGTTATCTTCATCCCTCAAACAACGCCAACGGTTAGATTTGAAATATTCCCTCTTTTCGGAAATTTCATTTTTAGAATCTGAAATTCTCCGACGAAAAATATGTACCTCCATTTGCTCGTCGATATGATAAACGAGCGACATTCGGATTTATTTTCGTCCTCTGAAACACGAAACGAACGGGAGCCGAGTAATCTGACAAATCTGATGGTAAAACCGAACTCGCTTTATGTTAAAATTTAACTGTTTGTGTCACTTAAAATTGCACTAATTTTATTAGTAAGTAATAAAATCACTCTACTTTAAGTAGCGAAAACAAATGACGGTACTGGCACTTGAATTTTGAAGTACATGCTCAATTTTGCTAAATAAACTGCTGGACAATTGCTTTTGAGCAAGAAAAATTACGACTAAATTTAACAGTTAATATTTTTTGAACCAGATGCGATATCGACCTACGGTTTTGAATGGTTGATAGATTCATCCCTTGGGAAACAATTGTTAATATTGGATTGTCTTTAACTGTTAGAAAATTTTATATACAGGGTGTTAAAGAAAACGATGATTTTTGCTCCAATTTTAATGGCGTGTAACTTTCACAATAATATTTTTAAATTTTATCACTCTACGTCAATTGAATCACTGGTTCATAGCAAAGAAAGTAATTTGTTAAATTTTTGATATCTGCTTTATTTCAAGAAATACCAATTTTTTGGAAAACCTTGCTTTATTTCACATTATTGGTAGCTTGATCTCACTGTGCGTTGTATCGTGCAAATTTTACGAGTGATTATTATACCTTATGAAAAGCTTGATTATGTTCAGTAACAATAGTTGTACCTCAGTGTTATGATGTACAGTGGCGTACTTATAAACACTTATATGTCTATGGTTTATGAGTATCTTACAATTTTTCACGATTGGTTTATATTGGAAAGTACTCGCCCCTAGATTAGGTGAATTGTTTCTTATTTTTTAGTTTTTCATATCGCACTACAGGTATATTATATAGTGTGTTTACAACATTTTAACAAAGATAATTTTTTTAATTTAATTTTTGGAACAAATGTATTTATTAATTTCTAACTTTCTAACACTATACCTGCTCAAGTGTTTATAAGTACGCCACTGTACATCATAATATTTAGGTACAACTATTATTACTAAACATAATCAAGCTTTTCATAAGGTATAATAATTACTCACTAAGTTTGTACGATACAACGCACAGTGAGATCTAGCTACCAATAAGTTGAAATAAAGCAAAAAAATTATCGTCTTCTTTAACACCCTGTATATAAAATTTTCTGACAGTTAAAGAAAATCCAACATTGACAATTGTTTCCCAAGGGATGAATTTATCAACCATTCAAAACCGTAGGTCGATATCATATCTGGTTCAGAAAATATTAACTGTTAAATTTAGGCGAAATTTTTCTTGCTCGAAAGCAATTGTCCAGCAGTTTAGATAGTACTTGATAAAAATAAGGAAGACAAGTATTAAAAAAATATACAGTACCGTTTAGTCCACATTAAAAATTGAAGACTCAATACTTACGTTAAATTTTCTGGTACTTACAGCTCAGGTGTTAAAGGTAACACAAACAATTCATATAAAGATATACGAATCTTTTTTGGCTTTTTAGTACTATAAGTCTTATTTTAATGCTAAGATTAAGAAATACTTGATATTTAACTACTTACTATAAAATTCTTATGACTAGTTAAACATGTTTAACACCCCGAAATCACTGAAAAATATTTAAGACCCATTGGTGGACTAAAGGTTTTAATTTTCGTGAAAATTGAAAATGGTTAGAGTTATTTGATTTAGGGGGTTTAGATCCTAGCTAATAAATAATGCCTACGATTAGGTTATAATTAATCAGAGTCTATTTTAATAAAATATATTTTTTATCTATGACAAGAAGGTATTATATCATTTTATATGGTCAGTCATAGATAATGGTTGCGTCTATGCATCATGGAACATTGTCGTTATAAAAAATAATCGACTAATTTTTCCACCTCTAAATATCTATCAATCTATTTTGTGATTTTAAGTAAAAAAATATATATGTTGATATTCTACATTCCACTGTGATGTCTACATTTTTTTCCGAACCGAAGTAACAGAGCTACTTGAGCATTCCTGTATTTTTGTTTTTCAGTGGGATTTTAGTTGTTTCTCGTTTGTTACAGATAAATATTGCCTAAAACTGATAAGCGACTATTGAAGGACTCCAGCGTAGGGTTGACACCTCTCCCGGTTTTCCGGGAGTCTCCTGGAATCGGGCCTTAAAAAGCGTCGGTCTCCCGTCTCCTGGGTTTCATATAATATCTCCCTGAAATTCAGTTTACAAAACGCACCTTTCATGCAAACTTTCCACCATCCATTTTTCAATAAATAGAACCTCCGTGCAAGCGTTTTCGTTCCTTTTTTGGTTAGCACACCGCGAGCCGCTAGCGGAGGAAGCATTTTTGTATGCTTTGATTATATTTTTCATATTTGATGAAATTTGATTAAAACTATTATTCTGAAGGATCCTTTATTTATGTTACCTTTGATGGATTTTGTTTTTATATAATTTTTTTCCGAAATTTGTTTAAATTTTTGAATTTTTTTTGTGTCAGAGGATTCCCTTGTCGGTATAACTAAAGATAATCTGCCAACCATTTTTTGAATAAATCAAGAAAATGTCTTTTAAAGGTGCAAAAAGTAGCCTCGTTTTACGGGATCTAAGGTGTCTAAATCAGTACCGAAAATACAGTTATATTTCCCCATTTGATTTAAGCTTAATAATTTATATAAAATAGAGCGTTAATGTTTAGGGAGACCAGGAAGAGTCATTTTAAAACGGCTTTAAATACATATATCTATAGCTATAGCCAAACAAGTATCACAAAAATTTTAACGTACATACCATCGCAGTCCACAGTAAATATTTTTATTCTCAGCAAAATTGACTCCAAATTATCTATGTAAACAAAACCAGTTAAAAATCCTTTGATGTCTGCATTTGAATTAAACTTAAAATATATTCACAGGGATACCCACTAATTTACACACACTGATCTTTATTGAGTACATTTAAATAATGATTGTTATTTGCTTTTACACACACGATTGTCCACTTAAATGATCGTCTAGCAGACCTGTATGCTGTATATATTTTTTAGTTGAATATTTTCGCAGGACTAACACTGTCTCTTACTCTCTACTCTCCATATTTAAAGACCTTTTTACATTAGATGCAATTGCAAGTGCAATAAGTAAATGGTCGTTTTATTTGGGAAAAACTTTATCAGTTCAATAAAATGTCATGAAAGCACATGCTTTCAGGCAATTTTGCTTGAAATTGCACCTTATTTAAAAAGGCCTTAAAGGTACATGATCAAAATTAAAACTATAATTCTACCTTATTTTTATATTCCTATTTTACCTAAATGTCCCAGAGTAAAAGTGAATATGTTACAAAAAAAAATAAAGGACCTTACACACGCTCAAGTATTCAGAACTACCAAAACTCGGCTTGTGCAACCATATTGGATAAATCAGTCGACCAACACAAAATTCTGGCCTGAAGAAAATCCAATCATTTTTTGCATGCAGACTTGGGCCTGAACAAACTGCCTGCGAAGCCCAGCTGTAGTGAAAATGTGAGCGTATGTGAGAACTTTACGATGTACAAAACAACTTCCAAGGCACGATTATACTTAAAACGTAGCATAAGAAGTATGTAAATAAAAGATAGACGTATATTTTAGAATTAAGCGGAAAGGACAAACTAAGAACTAAAAGGTATCGGAGTGTCCCAAGGATGTGTGCTGTGTTCGAGCCTAAAACAAATATACCATACCAGTGTCATCGCGAATGAACAAACCTTATTTAAAGATGTTTCTCATTATTTCATTAAATTTCGTCAGCGATCACGTGCCTAGTATTTGTTTTGTACGAACCGTATACAATTTAATATATACGAATATTTTATACCTAAACATCCCATGTTTGGGAGAAATACAGCTTCTTTTCTATTCAGCCTTAACAGCTTTTGGGGTTGGCGGATGTGAAATCTTCTTCTTTCTTATAAACGTTTGGTAATAGAAGTTAGCGAAGAGGACAAAGAATATCGTGGAGTGTATAAGGAGGAGACCACCCATAAATTGAGGGTATCCGCAGTCGGTCCATAGGAGTTGTGCAGCGTGGACGAAGACTATAATGAACTGGATCTAGAATTAAGAAAATAATAATAATGATAGGTCATACGCCTAAACCACATATATACATACACTATATTGCCAATGCAAGCAGCCGCACGAAGCAAGAAGACACCCATCGTGCGATTCAAAATAACCTGAGTTGGGGTCCGTGGCGCTTGCGCAGTAGGGAAAAAATTAGGCAACCGACACGATTTCTAACAGGACGTAAACAGAACCCAAGGTCTCTTAAACAGAACCGGCTCGCAGTTTCAAGTATTCTTAGTCGTCGCAATCTTTTGTTTCGTTCATTCGTGTGTTGTTATAATTTCCAAGTTTTGGGTGTTAATATTTATAAAACTTTACTTTAGACATTTTTTTTGGTAGTTTGCAAGTTGTTAGCCGTTTCCATCTTTTTTTACGTTGTATTCGTTCGGATGTTCCGCGTGGCCGTGTGTGATTGTGGATATTATTTTAAAGTTTTGGGTGCGAATTTAGGTATAAAACTTTACCAGACATTTTGTTATTGTTAGCGACTTGTGTCTCAAGATGGGTAGAAAAAAGTGCATGATCCTTTTTTGCACGAATCGCGGTTCAATACCAGGAATAAGGTATGTAAAATATTGGTTACTTAGTTTTATTTGACCATAAACTGTACACACCCAAACTAACGGGTGAATTTAAATAAAAGCTTGTAAAAATATTTTGAAAGTCGGTTCTGTCAAATGTTTACATCAAGAAGCAAATTTCCGGTCTGCGCAAACTCAACGAACCCTGATCATCTGCTTACAGTGGTGTCATCATTGAATTATGGTATTAGCAATATAGTGTATATATATATCTGGCCCAAATTGAATCATTTAACAATGACGTCTGTTACTTTTACCACCGTTTGCTTGATCTTAGTGAATTTGAACTTATTTCCCGATTATTTCAATTTAAATTTCTTCTAAAATTTACACGGTTCTACTAAAATTGAATTATTGTTGGGTACTCACTAGTTGGATGGTGGTTAAATGTTTTTTCCACCACAGGTACTTCTGGTATTCGGGTCCCATCGCGGCCATCATGTAGTAGAAGTACAAAATGATGTGGACAAAGTTGTTGATGAGGTTTTGTAAAGTTCCATGACCACCTGTAAAAAAATATGTAATTAGATAGAGAAAAAATTGATGAAAAAAATAGCTGTGATACGAAATAGGGCATTCTTATTTCAGTAAGTGACATCCTACTAGCTAGTCGTAGGTCTAGGAGCGGGGAAAAGGGTAAGCTAGGCTTGCCAAACGTACTCATTTTGGGGGTACAATACCCCGTTTGGCCATATATAATTTTAACAAGATTCTTTCTTTAAAAATCCGAAAGGGGTGCCAAAACTACACAGCGGCGGCGCCACCCTACAAACATAAGTGCCCACCGAAAATATTTCCAGTTATCTCTTTCATTTCAATGAGATTTTACAGAGTTATAACTTCTCAAAAGTCCAACCCGAAGGCACTTCTGTATCTACCAATAACTGGCTAACAAACCCACTTACTATTGTATTCCTACCTTTTCCAGGGCGAGATAGACAAATAAGTAAAGAAAGGGTCTTCCCTTACAGAAGTTATGGTTTTGCATATTAATTAGGGCTTATTACTTCCTACCAATTTAAAATAGACTATGGTAACTTTAGCAGAAACCATTGAATAAACCCTGAGGATGACCTAGATTCAAGTTTAAATGTCACCTATTGATTGATTCATCTTTAAGATTGACCGAAACAAAATACTTTATTTGCCAGTAATCCTAAAAATTAGAAATTTATAAAAAAACATAAAGACCAGAAATATCATACTACATGCCGATTCCTTCCTTTGTAGTTCTCCTCTTAAAAAAACAAGAATTTCTGTTGTATTGTTTAACCTCTGCTGGACATATTATGATATTTATATTTTTGGAAAATTTTATTCTTCGTCGTAACTTTAATATCTCAAAGCGCAATAAATAGGATATTTACACTCAAGGCAACAACTTGTTTTTTTTCTAATGGCCACCAAAGTGGGGAACATTCTTATTTTAACCAGGAAGGAATTAAATAATTAATGCCTTAGAAAAAAACAAACTTGTAATACAAGTTATATTACTTCTTTTATTGAATGATAGAGAGTTTTGGACTTGTATTGTCTTTATTTGTTTTTAAATAACAACGATTCAACTGGAAGGGGGGGGCAGCGGCGTATTCAAGGGGGGGCTGCCGAGCTGCAGCCCCCCCCCCCCAGCCTTGGAGCTCAAGTCTAATTGCAACCTAATTTTTTGTCTCACATCTGGACTCTTAATTTAAATCTTTAAATAATGTATTCTTGGCTTAGATTACAAAGGTCTTGTAGGTTTTTAAACTTTTCATTCTAAAAGTCCTGTTTTATATAATAGAGATTAAAGTTTCGGACGCATATCGTTTTAGTTATTGATTTATGATGCAATTTTATGGGAAAACGAGTAAAAAGAATAATATTTTATAGTATTTTTTATAATATAATTTTCCGTTCCGTTTTCCCTTTTTTAGAGCTATTTTAAATCAACAAAAATATAACCCAATGCAATAAAATATTTTTACAACAAAAACAAAAAACATTAGGTATTTATTTTTAAAGAGAAAAATTTAAGTATAAATTTTAATTGAAACAATTTTTTTGGAAGAAGTGTGATAGTTTATAATAGTGCGGGAAGAAACGAAAATGCTTTATTATGAATATGCAAAACGCCACTTAAGGAGTATTTTAAAACCTAAGCATTTGCACCAGAAACTACTTTTAGATCTACGCTCCTAAAATACATGATTTCTGAAAAAATCATCAATTTTGGCGTGGTGAGCGATATTTACTTTATTTTTAAATATGAAAAAACCAACCCGAAAAACGCTGGTTAGTCATACATATACGTCTTATGTTAAAATTTTGGATTGACACCAATATTCATATTTTTCCCAAATATAAATAATGTTTTTTTTTTAATAAAGAGTCAGCTAGGAATATCAAAAAAAAAGTAAACAAACAAATTTAATCCAACCATGCAGAGGGGGAGAGGTAGGTAATAATTTAATTTTCGAAATTTGATAGTAGTTAGGTGAATTTTAAACGACCTTTGGGCGTGGCCCCAAAAATTTTTCGCCTGCGGCACTTTTCCGCCTTTTTTACTAGGTACTATATCATGAAATACATCCCTCTTCCAGAAAAAAACATGTCCTACTTACGCCCACTGAGCCAACCCTCCGAGCATATTTTCTGGCTACGCCACTGGGAGGGGGGCTACCTCCATATGACTGAAAATTTTTGAATCCGACTACGCTAACATTTGCGGCTCTTCTTGGCCCGAATTGCAAAAAAAACTAAACAAATTTTTTAGTTTAGGCGATTTCCTCTTAACATTTACTTATTTCTATAAGTTTGTTAGAGGTGCTGGTATGCTCAAGAGTGTCTAACAACGACACAGATGGCGTTCCGTGCCACATCTTACTGGTGTGTCCCACCAAGTGCTGCCTTAAGTAGCTTCGAGCTCCCTTTTCTTTTCGTCGCATCCTAGCTGTACTGATGAGTCATGATATGACAAAACGCGTCTAGAGATGGATCTGGCGAAATGAAAAGGAAAATCTTCTTTATTCTTTAAATTATTTAGTGTTTTATCACCAATAGAATGAGGGTGTCTATGTGGGTGTAAAAAATTGTTTTTATGCAGAAAAAAATTCAAAGAAAAAGATATGAGAACCCTAAAAATAATTACTAAATTTCATTATATTATAAAAATGTTGAAAATTATTTTTTTTTAATAAAAAAACCTTCCTTATACTCCAACATTTGTAGAGTCCAAATGTAAAAGTTGTCTCTAGCCCAAAGGTCCAAATCCTTAATTCGAGACTTTCTTCTTTTTTCCCTGTCATTTTAAATACGATCTTTATATTCAAGGTAATGACGTCATGACGTGTTTTTGTCTAATGGCCATCAAAGTGTGTAAGAACATTCTTTTTTTTTGTAATCAGGAAGGAAATAGTTAATTGCCGCAGGAAAAAACAAACTCAATATTAAA
Source organism: Polydrusus cervinus (assembly GCA_935413205.1). NCBI lineage: Eukaryota > Metazoa > Arthropoda > Insecta > Coleoptera > Curculionidae > Polydrusus > Polydrusus cervinus. The sequence continues at coordinate 2,547,004 of OW284512.1, forward strand.
TATTCTATGTAAATAGCGTATTACCAATGTGCACACGTGATTATGTGGGCTTTACCAAATCTTAAAAAAAACATCCTTGGCACAAAAACAAGTCTAAGTTAAAATTTGACTTTTATTAACCGAACGCACAAACTTGCCTAGTCGATTCGTTAGTTAAGATTTTTTAATGGAGGTCGAAAAAATAATTAATAATCTTAATCGCGCCAGGTTGCTAAATTTCCAGTCATATTTTTTAGATGTGCTAGTTTTCATACATTTGGAGATAATAATTTGGCGAAAAAATTATATAATTATATTAAATAATAATTTTACGTAATAGTTTATGAATCTTAAATTTTGTATCTTCTTTTGTCGTTTCACTTTGGATGATAATCACAATTAGTAAATTCTCATTTTTGTCAATGCATTTTTAACGTTTCAAAAAAATATATTTGTTTTGTTCCCATATTTCGCAATAAAACAATTATTGATGATGTTATTGTAATTAATTAAAATGGATTTAGGTTTTATTACAATACCCGAACAATATTTCTAAATTATTCTTCAACGTTACAGCTCCCTGCGAAATTAAGTCTATATACCGGGTAAGTCGACTATAGAGCAGTAGCGGCTCGTCAGGTGAAGGGGCTCTTCACCAAAAAAAAAAAATAAAACCAGGAGGAAACTTTTTCGACAATATTAAATATTGATGTACCAATACAGCTATAGTCAGATCTGGTCTTAACGTGCGGGTCCAAAGGTCACTGATCATATGCGTCAAATCAGACAACACAGAGGCTATCAAAATGTTGTGAGATTATTTACAAATATACCGCAGGCAGGAAAAATAGTTTCATTATTTTAGCTATCGCGAAGATAGCCAATATACCTAATATTATTAGTTTTGTAAAAATTATGTACAGGGGAGTTGAAAAAGTTACAAAAAAATTATATAATCGTTAATTATATATCTACTGTACCCTTTAATTAACAACGATAATAATAAACAGTGCAATTTATTTTAACAATTTTACTACTAAAACCTAAAAATACAATTTGGTATCAATTGAACTTTTAACCATTTTTCAAACATTTCGCAATTCATATTATGATAGTCAGCACTTTTTGATGTTGAAGAAAAAATTTAACTCGCACCTGCAACATATCCTGTTGCAGAACCGGCATGCAAAATAATAAAACGCTTTCCCGTACCGCACCCCTTTTTCCTTTTAACACTTTTTACAGACTCATCTTGCCAAGATTTTGAACCATTTTCATTCGAAAATATCCACGTTTCGTCTCAAAATACCACTTTTCTAAATTTCAATTTGTAATTGTCCGTATATTTTTTTAAAAACTGAACACGCTGACTCACTATCTGTGGCTGCTCACATAAAAATCTTCGGTTACAGTTTTTTTTTATAGCGAAAACCTAAATTTTTTAATAATTTTGATACCGCTTCAAGTCCAATTTCCAAAACACCCCGAATTTTTAATGTTTTTTGTAAAACTGGAAGAGTTACATTGGTTTTTGATTTGTATAAATCGTAAATCACATTTCGAACTCCAATTTTAATATTTTCGCTTACATCCTCAGTCTTTGGCTTTCTTCGTTTACACTTTTTAGTATTCTTGGGTATTATGTTATGTTTTGTTTCATGCACAATTTTCTGCACAGTCCTTAAACTAATTCCCAGTGCTTTGGCTACTGTTTCCTGAATATTGGTTGGCGAATTTTCACTTTTTCTTTCATTTTCGAAATAGTTTATCAGATTAAGTACCATTTTTGTTGATTGGGGATGCAAAAACCCAGAAAATTGTTTCATTTTGTCACAAACTGTCAAAGTCACAAAACTGGCAAATTTAAAATAAAACGTAGCTGGTGCTATTATAAGGTTTTTTAGAATCGCTGGAAAGTAAATACATATATATCCTTTTTTTTCATGTCAAAATGGAATAAGTCTGTCTCATTTATCTTACGTATTTTATTTAGAGGGTAAAATTAAACGCAAGTAAAGAAAACAAAAACTGATATGTCTTTCTTGAATCGTATGACCCGCATGATAAGATCAGATCCGACTATACCATTTTAGCCCTTAAAAAATAATTATGTTCGAATTAATATTTATTTAATCCGAATGTACACTATGCATAATAGGGCCACGGTTAACTCCGATGGACAATAATTATAAACACTCGTGCATTTTGGCGCGCCCCAGGCGACCGTATCCGTAAGCTCAAACCCCTCAAGTGAAGACCCAACGCACAACATGGCTTTGATATTTACCGTTGCTATGGTTAAGTGACGTCAGTTACGCAAACAGCATGTAACAATTTGCAATATGATGAAGGGCTATTTAAAAATAGATCAGTCGTATGCACCATTGTTTTAGCATTGGTTCGCCTAACCTTAAGGTATTTATTTTGAGGCTTCGCGAAACTTACGGTTCGATAGATATCGTTTTTACGTGATTTACTGTGTGATTAAAAAGTTTTGTTTTTATTTTTCAGTTAATTCAGTAGTGTACGTACCTACTTAGTTGTGTGTTTTAAAAATGAACCCAATTAATGACATAGTTTGTAATTTGTTGGAAACTCCATTCAGTCGTTGGACAGATAAGAATAAGAGAAACGTTTTGTTACACGGGTTTTAAGGCAATGTTTGTTTAAGTACCGGCACTATACCTAGCTCTTCATCATATTTTAAGACCGCGAGCCGCCACTGGCTGTGCAAAATATAGAGATACAAGAATATATTACTTTAATATTAGGCGTCCGTACACGATCAGATGTCAATCATAAAAGAATTTAAGTTAAACCGTTCATTATGATAAAATCACAATAGTAATACTGATCGTGTAATGGCAAATTTGAATTCATTGATGGGGTTGATATCATTCAGGACTGTCAGTAATATTGGTCGTGTAGGGTCTGCAATAGTTGTTGAAGTTTTTATACACAAGAAAAAATGTAAACAATGTTATATTTATGGCGCTTACTCTACCTTATGGTTTTATGCAAAAAGCAGCCAAATCCGGTCTTCAGGCCTAAGTATTTACAGTTTTAAGTTTAAATTATTTTAAATAATAACTCAATAAAACTAGACAAAAAAAATACTAGCCAAATTTTATAAAATTTTGTTCTTTGGTCTTTATTAGTTTGTAAATTAAAACTTTTATAATTTAAAACTGTAGGTAATAATTGTGCACCACACACAGTATTTGATCGATTTCTTGTTAAAAAAAAGCAGATTGTGAATGCTTTACTAGTCCTAACTGTAATAAAGTCTAATCATTTTTTTTTATCGGAAAAATACTTCCGAAAATCGATCAGAAATATTGACATTTTTAATAACATTCTGAAACAAAAAGTCAATATTTCCTTACACTTAGTCGTTGCTAGGCAACGGAAAATAACTGTTAGGAAATATTTATTGTACTGTAAGGAAATATTATTTCTGTACGGCTACTTGTAAACTAAAATGTGTTAAGCTTGACAATTCAATATTACTGTGTTTCCATAGTTACAACACAAATATTTAATGGCATCCTTTATTTGTGAACTAAGTTAATAATATTTATTTCAAAATTTTAACAAGTTGATTGTAATAAGTTATGTCCTTTTAATAATTTTCGATTTACGGAAAAATAGTATGTATAACTCGTAGAAAAAGTCACATTCCCGGACTCCGTATTGTCAGTCTCAGCTTGCACCTCGACATACAATCTTTACGGTCATCCGGGAATGTTCATCTTTTCCTACTAGGTATATAATGTACTATTACTGAATAGTGAAGGTGAATATGATTTCAAGCAACATGATGGTTTTGTAAGACTGCATTTATTTTCAGCATTTAAACCAAACCTTTTTATGACGCAAACAATGTAGAAAAAATGTCGTAATTTCTGTGCGCCTATCTATAATAATGAAAATACAAGTTTTTAAAATCATCTCACCATGCTCCAAAAACTCTAAAATGCAATAGCAAATTTGCCAACTAAATTTAAGTAATAGTGCAATAGATGAAAAGCAATGATTACTATTATACGTCGATAGACCATGGTGTTAACCAATATACCACATTGTACGTACTTATGCTATATAGCGATTAATTAAGCTTTGGATTTTTTAAAGTAAAAATGTTGCATGCAAAATTGTATTCTAGCAATCATAAAATTTACAATAATTTCCGCTGATATGTTGTAATATAATGTTTAATGAAAATTATTTTCTTCCGATTGAAATAAAGAGGGTGGAACAAATTCAACACGCACCATTTAAATGTATTTTGTAATAGTCTCGTAAAAAGGACGAGGAAAGGGTTGAGGGTCCTGAACACGATAAGGGCGCAGATACATTTTTTTTCTGGAGAGGGATAGGGGGAAGCACCAAATTTTTTTTTATAAATAACTCCAATCCGCGCAATAAATACTCAAATACAGTATTCACAGTGGTTCTTTATTTGTGTGTCATTGTTTAACGATTAAGCGACAATGTGATTTACAACTCCCCATCTTTATTCAGGGGCGGATCGTGGTTTTTTGTGGCCCTAGGATGATTCAATTTCTGGGGCCCCCAACCCCCGAAATGCTTTTTTTTTATTTATTTTTAATATTCTTATTTTTAAGGACATAATGCAAAATGGTATGTATGTATTTGGTACCGTTTTTCATTGAGACCCCTGCGGGGCCCCTTTTTGCCGGGGGCCCTAAGCTTCAGCCTACCCAGCCTAATGGGAGATCCGCTACTGTCTTTATTTATTATAAGAATAAAGGAGAATAACAACACAACCCAACGTCTTCGACGACTTTCAATTCTTATTTTGTTTAAAGTCTAAACATAATTCAGTTTATTATGTTTTGCTCCATCGTATAAAACAAACCGAAATTACCTCACTGTCCATTGCCGCGCAGCGGAGGCGCTAGGGGGGCCAGGGTGGACACTGGCCCACCCTAGAAACATGAGTGCCCACCCAAAATTGATGAATTCGTGTTTGTAATGGTATTTCCTGGGAGGAAGGGGGATTGACTTTTTTTTAGAAGTCATTTTCGATTTGGGTAGTGCCCATTCAAAAAATCATTGGACCCACTTGTGCCCACCCATCCCAAAAACCCTGGCGCCGCCACTGTTGCCGCGACATTTTACCCTATTATTATAAGAATTATAATAAAAATCGAATTATTGAATATTTAATTAAATTAAAGTGCCTACTTCATGCGGTTTAAGAGATGCAATTATCAAATAAATTAGGATTTTCAGAACAGTCTTTTTAATTGGAATGTAATAATTTTTACATATGCATTTGCTCTTGCGAAAAATTAACAGCTGATCGCCCGGAATCGAGTTCGACTTGCAACACAGAATTTGTCTTGATAGAAAATAAGGAGTTACCACTGTAATGAGATGGTACACAGCGACCCTAATTTTTTTAACATGCCTAAAGTTTGGTTAATGGTATATTACATAACAAGTGATGAAAGTGATACTTTTCAAACGAGGCGATATTTAGCACGAGGCGTCAACCGAGTGCGGAAAGTCTCCGAGTTTTAGACTAATCACTTTCACACGAGTAATGTACACTATTTTTCCTACGACCACAAAGAAAAAAGCCTTTGATTTGTCAAAAACATATTTCAACACTAATGTTGAAATTAGCATACTTAGGATTAGGTTCCACTTAATATCTGGTTTCGTAGTTTGTCAATAGGCTTTTTCTTTATTTGTAGTTTAACTTTCTTATTTTTTCATATCTTATATATCATAGGAAGAACTAATCCAGGATTGACTTCTAGATTAACCAGAATAAAAATTTTTAAATTTAATCATGCATCAAAAATTAATTTAAAAAAATCCATCCAACAAGGAAGATTTCAATTCAAAATAATTCTATAATTTATTTAGTGTTTTTATTAAAAAAAAAGTCAAATACTCCTGATGGGATTTGAACCTGTGACCTTGCGATCTGTAGGCTAGAGCTCTATTCTTTACACTATCGATAAACGTTTTTTTATAATTTCAGATGGCGTATTTTCACACTCTAATTCTAAATCACTCGACAAATACATGATAAATAAGTTAAACACTTTACAATTACTGATTTATAAAAGTTGTTCTTTTTAATAAATAGGGGTTGTCTGTCAAATTGGCACCATATGTTTAAATTAAATAGTGTGCCTTGTATTTCAACTCTAGTGTTGACATATTTTTTTTCAACACGGGTGTGATATATACGGCGCTTTCTAGCCAAATTAACCGTGCTTTTTTCTCATTTTCATGCGTGGTCCTAGGAAAATAACTATACCGCCACCTCACCAATATTAATGGTTTTTTTTCGGGAATGATACAATTTGAGGATAAATTATGATTTTTGCGAGGCATAATTTTCCATTTATTTTTTCCTGACACAGAGAGTAAGGTGATCTGTTTTTTATCTATTTTTATGATTTTGATGCATATTATTATATACTGTCATGAATATTTTCAAAAATTGGCTACATAAGGTACGTAACTCTGTATAAAAAAAGGAAGTTGTTTTTTAACAATGCCCTAGAGACCGGGATGATGTATTTCATATATGATTTCCTGGCAAATCAGATATTATTTAAATTGTTTTACAAGTAAAGTCAAACCTTATCACATTGTTTTTTAAATTTTTTCGGTATAAATCGATATAATATCAAATTCTATACTTATTGTACGCAGACGACAAGTTAAAAGTTAATTTTTCTTGAAATTGCACCTAATGTAAAAAAGCCTTTAAATTTTTAAGCTCGACTAAAATTTTAATTAACAAATAAAACCGATACGAAGAATTCACGCAATATTGTAAATTATTTGCACAATACTCCTATATATGCAACAGTGCGTATATTTCAGCTGGTAGGCTCAGTTGAGCCATTTCGTTGAGTTTATCCTCCTCTTAATCACGACCTAACACCTAGTAATTTTACCATTTACATTATTGCATTAACACAATTTCCACTGGGATATGATTAGATTCAACTGTTTTGCAACGTTTTTCTACACAACATCTGTCGTACCGTGTAATTTAGCAGCACCTCCCTAATAAAAATAGCGAAATGTGAGAAAGGATAGGCCAACCAGTATTTTGCCATTTGCGCTGGAAAAAATTCGGTTTTAAGCGCAGCCATTGCAAAACTCGTTAGAAAGTATCAAGAAACCTAAATCGCTAGACATGTACAATAATACACCTATTGGCAAGTAGGTGCTGGTGTTTGGTCTTTGCGGAATGTCGGCGCGCTATTTTGCAATCAGTTCTCGAGATATTTTACAAACGATGTAAAATATAAGACGTAGACGATGAATCTGCGGAGGACAGCCTCTGTATAGAATTGAAATGTTTATGTCGTAATAATGATAACGTCACCGAAGAAGTTGAAACGGTCTAAAGAAAAACATCATCATGCAGAAAAAAAATCAAGGAAAAAGATGTAAGCCAATGAAAACTCTCATTATATTATCAATTTGTTTTTGGGCCATGGAATAATGAGTAACAAACCTACACAATCATAAAGTTTAATAGTATATTATACAACAAGCATATAATGGTGGCTTTTATTCACGCGGATAAAATTTATGACACGAGCCGTAGGCGAGTTTCATAATTTTATCCAAGTGAATAAAAGCCATTATATGCGAGTAGAATACTATACTTTGTCCACGACTATCCAATAATACTTGTAGCCAGAATTACCAAACATCTTTATTTATTTAGTAATAATAATATTTGTATTCACACAATGTGCCAAGTTCATTGTAGGAATCGAATTTAATTCTACATTAACATCTTGGTTATTCGTTGTAGTAGATGTAGATGTAGATACTGCCTCATTGCGTATATACGGCTGACCAAAAGTATTTTTCTGGATCGCGTCTGATATTTTTTTAGCTGTTTCCATTTTAAACCATAACGTCGATGGTTTATATTTTGCGGACAACTCTGTGAAATACACTAACGATATGGATTCTGGAAAAGAACTAGTTTTCTTATCAATCCTCCATTGTACAAACGAATCATGTATATGTGGGTATAACACATATCATCTTCACTATCTCTAATCATTTTGTAAGTTCTTTTAATACAATTTTTAACTTTAAAGTTGAATTATGAGTTCATTATCCACTAGTGAATAATGGGTATTATTATTATTGAGCAAACACATGAACATATTATACAATAGTCGTGTACAAAAATATTTTGTCGTGGAATGATTGACCATTGAACTATAAAAACAATCACTTGTTTAATTAAAGTGTTAAAAATTATTCTTTTGGTAATAACTCGGAAATTAAAGAAGATATTGAACTGCGGTATTTACATTTTTTCTTGTAAATTTAATCTATTTTCCGATTTATGCTCTTATCATAGTTATAATCCGTATATGATTTGAGTTTTCGGGATAAAATTTTTTAAAAAAATGTTATTAGTACGAACTGCGCCCTCTAGAAATTTTATTACGAACTATCGTGTATCACTGAATATGACAATAAAAAGTATTTACCTTTTTCTTCCAAAAAAGCTTAAGTTTACTATAATCGGATAAGTCGTTTAGAAGTTACAGCTATTTAAATTATTCAATAGCTTCCCCACTTTTATTAAGGTTGGTCCGCCAAGGAACCTTAAACCAAAATGATTCAAAATTGTCTAAGCATTATAATGACGTTACCAAAGGTTATTGTAAAACGTTAATTTATGAATTTTCGGATAAATTTAGAATTTCAATATTTTTTCTTCAATTGCGGTAAAATGGGGAACTTGAAAATTATTTCCAGGATTTTCTCATGGCCACTTTAAATACGATTTTTCCCTGCGTTTCTATGCCCAGTAGTTTCCAAGATATGGCCAGTGGCCAGCCTTAATGAAACGCCCTGTATAGATATAATTTCGCATGAAGCTTATAACTTTAAAGCATAATTTAGGAATGTTGGACAGAAGTTCTCAAAAGTTGGCAACCATATCATCAAAACCTTATTGTAATAAGATTAGAAATTTATGTGACCAGGCCACAACGCAATTTTTACACTCAATGGAAATATTCCAGGGCAAACCTCTATAAAGACTTTAATGTCAATGTCAGTATCGAAATTTTAAAAAATACCAGCCTTGTAACGGTCTACCATTGCTTTTCGGTATTTTCCATTCGCGGCTTGTATTTATACTTTTTACTCAAAAAATACCAAAAGTTATCGAATCCATTTCAAAATATAAATACTTGGTTTAGTGTCCAATGTCCATAATAATATAATAAAAAGCAAAGCACAGATAGACACTGAAAGCTGCCTCGTCCTTATTAGGACTCATTAGAAAGCCAAAACCCGTAAGCACCCCCAAAAATAGCGAAAATGCGTTTTCAAGAATTATTTAAGAAATAAACAAGTGATGAAAACACCAGTATCGCCATCTGTAGGAATTAACTCCAATGCAGAAGACAAAGCCACCGGACATTAAACTTCTAAGTACTACTTTATTTATTATACGGCTTGTAAAGGGATACCGTCACATCCTAGTGGGTACTTCGGCGTGATCTATTTCTAAACCTGCGAAACTGCGAGAGTCCCTATACTAGATGTGTGGCCTACCGTGTCTTGGTTGTTTTTAGTTCTATGATTTCACCTCTGGTGGCTTTGTCTCCTGCATTGGAGATGATTCCTACAGATGGAGATTCTTTCATAAATAAATCTTGAAAACGCATTTTCGCTAGTTCTGGAGTTGCTACGGGTTTTGGCTTTCTGATGAGTCCTAATATGGACGAAACAGCTGTCATTGTCTACCTGTGCCCCAGGGAACCCATTATTTTGGCGTATGTGTATGTGTGTATTTTAATGCAAAAGATATAGTACCACTTTTTTCGCTTGCCTCTAACTTTTCTATAAATACTTATGTAGTGATTTACTTTTTAAAAACACTGGCACAACTAATAACTCTTCCGTTTGCCATTTTTATTAAAATCTATTTGATGGATGGATGCAATAGTGAAGGTGTTTTCTACCTAGTTATTATTTCTTAACGAAAATTATTACTTGTTAGTGGACTCGCAGTTCCAAAATAAGACCTTGAGAGTGCCGACTTCTTGTTTGCAATTAGAATTACACTATAATATTTTTTTAAACTGTGATTATTATACAACAAAAAGTAGAGCGCGATATAAAGATAAAACATGCAATAATAGTGCGAAATGAGTTCGCAGAAAAGAAATGTAACTTTGACAAGAATATGCGTAAGTGCGTTCAACGTCTACACTCATGCCCTCGGGACATTAAAATTCAGTTTTTTCACGATATTTTTGTTTTAAAATTAAAATTTAACATTTGGCCACCATCAATCTCTGGGGGCTACTGGATGTTCATCGTAGGAGATGCAAGAAACTATGTTTTTTTGAATTTCCTTCAAAAACTTTGGGTCCATAGAAAAATTTTGAAATTCCCACAATTTTTCTAGAGGGTTTAAAATAAAAAATGTTTTTATCTATCTCCAACAATGGATAACTAGTAGCCGTAGAAATTGAGGGTGGCCATCGTTTCCCGGCTTGTCTAATTGACAAAAACTTTTTTCAAAAAAAAAAATTTAAAATTTCAATTATATAAGTAAATATAAATATTACGGCTACTTATGTTAATTTCTTATTTTCCATTAAAATTACAAACGATGCCCTGATAAAATATCCACTGACGCTGCGCCACTTAATTCTCCTGAAATTCGTTTTTATAATATTTTATACATAAAAAAAGACAGTTTACTGCCATCGCTAGTAACAAAGAAAGAAAGAACTGTTTATTTATTATTATTATTATTATTATTATTATTATTAATATGTTTTTTATTGGTTTCCGAAATGGCCATCGACCGAAGTCCTTCAGCCACAGTACATTAATTAATTCTTAATATTAACAGTATGTAGTATTTGCAAATATAAAATGATTAAATGTAATTTATAAATAAGAGCAACAAAAAAAAACTAAAACAAGTCAGATTAATTTGATTAATAGTTTTGCTATCTAGCTGCATGGTTCCTTAAAATCTCCAATATGGTTTGTTCTGGGTATCTATATCTAGATTCTTGATTATCTCTTGTTAGGCACAGTTCTTCGATGAGATTCAGATTGTCGGGTTTGGCTTTGAATTTGCTAGTTAATTCAGTTAGTCTTAGATCAATGGGTTGTATATTGGTTTTTTGGTAAAGTTGTCGGTTGCTGGGGTTGTGAAGAGGGTTTTCTGGGTGTGGTATTTTTGTCATGGTTCTCAAAGCTGATGTTTCTGCTACTTTGAGGTGTTTTAAGGCTGGTGGTCTGGCATTACTCAGCAGTACGTGTCCATACTCTAGAAGTGGCCTGCAAATTGACTTGTATATTTTTGCTGCCGTTTTGGTGTTAATACCTTCATTCTTAAAAGTCAGAGATCTAAAGTACTTAGCTCGAGTTTTGACTTTGTTTTTAATGGCAGAGGTGTGTTTGTTAAAATTAAGTTTAGCGTCTAGTTGTACTCCTAGGTATTTTGCAGTCTTATCTGGCTTAATTAGTATCTGCGGCGAGTGGTCTGTAATATTATGGTTGAAGAGAAGGAGTTGAGTTTTTTTTGGGTTTGGTGTTTTCTCCATTTTCTAAACCATTTTTCCATTGTTGATACTGCCTCCTGTAGTTCTTCTGTGGCTTTCCAAGTGGAGTTCTTGTGAGCTATAATACCTGTATCGTCTGCAAATTGTAGTAAGTAACAGTTTTTATCGTTGTCCATGCCCGTGCCCATATCGTAGCAGTATAATATATTGTATAGGGTAGGCGAGAGTGGGGAACCCTGTGGCACTCCTTGTTCGGGGGTAAATTCTTCGGACACTGTGCCATTAATTTTAACCCTTAATGTGCGCGTCTTTAGGAATTTCCTTATTATGCAGATTAAGTATTTGGGCACCTCCAGCTGGTGTAGTTTGTACATAAGTCCCTCGTGCCAGACACTGTCAAATGCTTTTTTGATGTCTAAGAGAAGAGCAGCTGTTTTAAGGTTTTGGTGTTTGGCTGTTTGTACGTTTGAGCATAGGATTGTTAGTGGATGGATTGTGGAGCAGCCCTCTCTAAATCCAAACTGGCATTTTGGAATCTTGTTTTGTATACATTCCAGTAGTCTATTTCTAATAATCTTTTCATAAAGCTTTCCCAATACCGGAAGTAATGTAATTGGCCTGTAGTTCTCTGGTAGTTTGTGGTACTGTTTATTTAACTACGTTTTGTTAAATTACAATTGTAGCAACTTAATTATAAACACATATATATGTAAACTACAAACAATTTTAACGAAATATACCTGTTAGCAATATTACGTAACTTTAAAACATTATATATACATACACCTATAAAAACAGTTACAATATAGCGTCCCTATTTAATTTTAAAAATGATTTATATTCATTCACACTGTAAAATGCTTGTTTGACTAAAAAGTCCTTTTATTTTTAATTTAAAATATTTAAAATTTAATATTCTTAGGTAAAATATTATATACTTCAGTATCAAGTGAATTTCTTTTTGACAGTTCAAGTCTGGTGGGTCTAATAAGCTCAGCCGATCTTGTGCAATATTCATGGACATTTAAATTACTCTAAATTTTTTTTTTGTATAAATCTCTCAGGTACACAATGCGCTATTTGTTCGTGATGACTCATCGACTACTGTTTGCTCTTAATACTAACAGAAAATATAAAACAACAACTTGTAACCTTATTTGGAAAAACTAGAAGCATAGACTCAAAGAATTTTTATTATTCGTCATTGTACTGATCAATGAACGTCTCAAGAATCAAAAATGTGTCTAGTTCTGAATTGCGTCGTTTTTTTCTTTGAGAACCGTATTATTGCTACACCCGCTTTGCTTAAGAAGTCGCCGTAGATTCCAAATGGTCATTTTAATATTACGCCACATCTAGTTGTTTCTCAAGATTTCCAATTTAAACATTCTAATATTTTTAAATGCCATACCGATAGTCGCAGTGTTATATACTTGAACTGATGCAAATATAAAATGTAGGTGATGATTGCGAATTACTTTTAATAAAAATATTAAGAGTTCGTCACCAGTGTCGTAGCCAGAAAATATGCTCGGAGGGAGGGCTCAGTGGGCGTAAGTAGGACATTTTTTTTTTCTAAAGAAAGGGACCGTCAGGACTTTATGTATTTCATGATAGTGTACCTAGTGAAGAAGGCGGAAAATGCTCGGGGCCACACCCAAAATTGGTTTAAAATTCACCTAACTACTATCAAATTTCGAAAATTAAATTATTACCTCTACCCCTCTGCATGGTTGGATTAAATTTGTTTTTGTAAATGTTTTTTTTACTTGTTTTTTTGATATTTTTAGCTGGCTATTTATGTAAAAAAAACATTTTTTATATTTGTAAAAAATATGAATATTGGTGTCAATCCAAAATTTTAAAATAAGACGTATGTATTACTCTAACCAGCATTTCTCGGGCTCGGTTTTTCGTTAATAAAAAAAGTAAATATCGCTCACAACGCCAAAATTGATGCTTTTTTCAGAAATCATGTATTTTAGTAGATCTAAAAGCAGTTTTTGGTGCAAATGCTTAGTTTTTAAAATACTCCTTTCTAAGTGCTGTTTTGTATATTCATAATAAAGCATTTTCGTTTCTTCCCAGCCTATTTTTTTATTATAAATTATCACACTTCTTCCATAAAAAAATGTTTCAATTAAAATGTTTACTTTAATTTTTCTCTTTAAAAATAAATACATAATCGTTTTTTGTTTTTGTTGTAAAAATATTTAATTGCATTGGTTTTTTTTTGTTGATTTAAAATAACTCTAAAAAAGGGAATACGGAACAGACAAGTATACAGGGTAATTCCTAAGTTGATACTTCGATTTTAGCTGCGTATAGGAGGCATTACAATAAACAACATTTTCAAATACACTTTTTCAAAAAACCCAAAAATAAAGTACTTACATTAATTTATAACATTACAAATCAAATACGGTTCTGCCTAACTTGCCCGTTGAATAACATTAGGAAAACTTCTAGGTGTAGAGAAGAAACATCCGCACTTTTACGACACTTACAATAAATTGGCACCATAATTAGTTCATTGTTTTCAAATTTTACCATTTTCACCAATTTATTAAAATTAATTTGCTTCAGAAAACCATACCGCGCCGCGAATTGCCAAAATAAATAACTGACGACCGATCAGTAAAATGCATGACTCACATACAAAAAACGGAGAAAAACAATATAAAGTAAAGGGCTACGGCTAAGAGGGAGGCGCAGCCCGGCAGCCCCCCTCCCCCTCCCTAAAAACGCCACTGTTCGTCACTGCATGTAAATAAAACCCATTTTTTCGTCTATTATCTCTAACTTTCTTTATATTCAGACATATAATTTACTTCAGTCAGCTTGAAGTTATTGGAAAACGTATCAGTGGATCCAACCGCCCAAAAATTTTGCGAGTTAAATTGCGGTGCTTCTCAGCTCGAATTACAAAAAAAAATAAGCATATTATTGAGATGTTTTTACCAATGTAAAGGTGGTATTGGAAACACACTGTATACTTTACTTACCGGCAATAAATCTAACCAGAACCCATGTCTCTCCGGGGGTTAAACTGTGGTGGTAGACGTGCAGAAAAGTTACTTGACTATCCTTTTTCCTCATGACGAAAAACACGGTGTCAGCAAATTCACTCAGCTTTGATATGTAATAGATCCAGCAGAGCCTGGCCATCTAGAAAGAAATACAAGAAGAAATCTATACGGGGTGCTGATAAAGTTTTGAATAATTGATTTTTCAGGTAAACAAAACACATGAGCAGAAAATGCTCGGACACGTTTTTTTTTATACACTTAAATCCTTATTATAAAAATTATAATTAGAAATTCTACAATGAAAAATACAGTAGAAAAGTTGTTTACAATTAAGTAGAGTTAAACCAGAATCTCAATTTCCGGTACTCTAATTAAATTTTTTTTTAAGTTCAGAAATTTATTATATAAAACCGATCTGAATGAAATTTTAGTATATTAGTTTTAAAGCATACAGAAAATCGTAAACCTTTTGTCCTGCTTGGACCACCTATCCTGAGATAGACCGTATAGGAACTACATATTAACATCACGTTAAAATTCAAAATCGATTTAAATAAACATTTTGCTTCGTTGCATGCCGATCTTCTAGGTGGCATGTCTGAGATAGATCTAATTATAAGGAAACCAGGCGTTCGACTCCACAAATAGGTGCTCAGTAACAAATTACGCCGTTCCGCTTTTCGTTTGCTTTCAATAGTTGCCTTGTATGCTTTTTGGCTCTTTTACGAGACAATTTGCTAGCTCATCTCAATATTTTAACTTACCCTCATCGCCTGTTCACTGTTGGAATAGTCTACAGGTTGGCATTTAAAACTGTAATCCCAGAGCCATCCACTGGCTAAATGCTGAAATAAAAAAAAAATTGAGAAGTGCAAACCAGTTTTATTTTTATTTTATTTATATTGTCGCTTTTCCAATTACCACCAGGAGAGGCCTTTCGAAATTACAATGGTTGGTATTGCCGCCCTTTTATTTCATTGAATAAATAGACCGAAAGGAAGGAGTTACCAAAAAGTTGGTGAAAGATGACTTAAATTGCAACGAATTATCCATGCTACAGATTATTTTAGAAACAAGCCCGACACTAATCCCAAAGTAGGTACAGTTTAATTTTAAAAAAAATTATGTATTCAGGAACACGGTGCACATTTCGTACAATTCTTATAAAAATCAAATTAGTTGATAGTTATTTAGAGTTAAAAAAAAATCATGTTTCTGGTTCTGATTTTTTTGTAGAGAAACTGCATATCTGGCTAAAATTTAATAAGAGACAAAAAAGTTTTAACATGTATTCAGCTAGTGTCAGAGAAATAACTAAAGTCATTTATACGGGGGGTAACAAGAAGACAAACTTTTATTTACCAATCACGCGCCATTTTTAAATTTGCAGGTATTAAAAAAAGATGGCGTATACGTCAAAACACGCTATTAATAATAGTCATTCTTAGTCCCAAAATTAGTGGAAATTGATAAAAGCGTTTAGAAAATATTCCGAAAACTTTAACGCCCTGTAGCGGCAAAACGAAGTAACATCGCATATAGGTAAGTTTGTCTAGATCGCCGTATTTTTGGTTAATAAATTTGTGGTGAAGCGTTGTACAGTCATTTTAAGGACACCCTGTATATAAGATAAAGACCAAGAACAATTAAAATTAATATCCTTAACCTTGCACCTCTTATACTTAACATAGACAGACCCAATTATAATCAGGCATTAAACGTTAATTTAATTCTTAATTCTCTCTTGTAAAGATAAATAACACGATTTTCCGGTAAACTTTAATTAATTTACGCCTGAGGGCAGTCTTCAAAATTTAAAAATAAGGTTACCATGATTTACAACATTCGCATTTAAGTGTAACAAGTTCCGTTGTGGTTTGTAGGTACTGCCGCTACCGCAATGTCAATATCATTGATCGTTGGTAAGTATGAGGTGGTTTAGTCCAAGCGCTTATGTCTTGGGTGAAATCTATTTCACGATAACTTAACCGAGACCAAACGGTAAGGAAAAAAAAATTAGATGGATAAGCGTGTGTAATAAATTTTTGCCTGTATAGTTTAATCTAAAAACACGTTTTTTTTTTTTTTGATTTTTTAAAAATCTGTAATGATATAAATATAACTAAAATACTTGTCTGATTTTAACTAAATGTATTTTTAATCGGTACCAAAGGACATTGGTTTTTGTTGGGGTTATTAAAAAAATCGTTTTAACTTATATTACCTACAATAATATACAGTGTGTCCGCGGATGAGGTCCCCAAGGGGGAAAAATCTTTATTATTCATTTTACGACCAAAAGTCATTCTTTATAAAAAAAAGTTCTGCTTATTGAGAAAATGAATTCACGATAAAAAAAATGTCAGATCAGATGTACAGGGTGTTAATAATTTAGGAAAATATGAAAATGCTTCAAGAGAGAAGTACCATTATTCAGGGCCCGCTCTAGGGGGCGGCAACCTGGGCCCCTGCCCAGGGCGGCAAGTTGGAAGAGCGGCATGAAAAATCCAAAAAAACACCATAAATCCCCGTTTTGCCTACCTACGTTCCTAGGTATATATGAAGTTTGAACCATTCCAATTCCCAGTTAACAAATTTAATTTCCTTTGTTTTGCCGTGCCGTCTTATTTTTAAAACAGTGACAATTTCGACGGATCCCTTTTCTTTTTATTATTATAATAATATCAAGCAATTCCGCGACAAAGCAAGCCCAACAACGCCGGTACCGGCACCGGTACTTTTTTTGGTCACGGCGGCGTCGCAGCAAAGGACAAGCCGGCGAGCGGCGAGGAATAGACAGACAATTTGCTGTTGTGGTAGGTATAAAACGAAGAAGGGATGAAAAAGGCGGCAATTTCTTGTTTTGCCCAGGGCGGCGTTATTGCTAGAACGGGCCCTGCCATTATTTATTATTTTTTACAAAAATTTAATAAAACAAAGTTGTTTATAAACTAACATAAAGTCTAAATACAATAAATAAGCGGAAATGATCAATCATTGATGTTTTTTTACCTTATAAGGTAAGAAATCAAAGGTTCACGTTCTGACATTTTGTTACTTAACAATAGTTATGGTTTATTTGAAAAATATGTAAGGAGGCTTATTTAAATAAAGTTTTTTTTTAACTTTTAACAATCGCCATTTTGAAATAGCTTGACAGAATCGCGCCAAAATTTATGAGCATACTTTACGAGATATTAGCTTTTAAATGATGTATCACAAGCTGTATGTTTCCATTTAAAAAATAAGATCGATGTCGCCATATCTTTGACAAATGTCTATAAAAAAAAAACGAATAACGTCAAAATGTGAGCATAGGTATATAAAACTAAGTTGACGTGGTCGAGCGTTTTCCACAAAAGTTAGAGGTTAAGGCTATATTAATTTTTTTCCGGACTTCTGGGTAACCATATATTTTTCATGTTAAAAAATTAGCAGTTTTTTGATATTTTCGATATTATCGATAAAAATACCAGACCCTTTTCTTAATTTTTTTTTAACAAACCAATTGTGTGTCGCACTCTACATTTCTCATATCAAAGTTTTCCAATCTCGAAAAGGGAGACTTGATTTTGTGAGATACAGGCGCGTAACTACAGGGAGGCCTAGGGGGGCCGGGCACCCCCCAGACGTCGCCAGCCCCCCCCCCCCCCCCCCAGAAAAAAAGGCTGACTTTGTAAGCTCGCTACTCGCCTCGCAAATATAATATTATTTGGCAATTTTACTCGTTGAACTTGGGCATGTTTATTCAACGATGTACGAAATAATCTTGCCAAATATCACTCGACCATCATTTTTTTATTGGTTAAATTTTCCATTTTTCACTCAAACTTTTTTAACAATACTCGTTAAAGTTTTGGCTTGTTTATTCAAAAATTAAATCCCTCGAGCGTTGCTCTCGGGATCTATTCAGAATAAACATGTCCAAATTCAAAAAAAAAATCAAAAAAAGTTTTCGTGACAGCTGAAAAATGTAACCGATAAAAAAACGAGGTCTTGTGATATTACTGTTGATTATTGACCAAATTTGTTAAAATTTCGGCGTGGTCCAAAAGAAATTTCGCCTGCGGCGCACTCTCTGCCGACCCGCATCTACACCTGCCGCCACTGCAAGTCACAATAACAGGCCCACCCTAGGCCACCTCCAGGTCAGAGAGCTAGGTACGCCACTGGTGAGATACCTACCCCACATTTAAATCTTAAGCTTTTACTTATTCCATTTTTCACTCTATAAAAGCGCTTGTACTATAGCCACATAGCAAGTACCATTGCCATTGATAAACGCTACAGCTTTCGCGAAAACACGAAATAAAATGACCGCGCTTTCACTGCAAGGACGTTCGTTCAACCCTCAAGGACAACCAGTTGCCAATCGACTATAAGGAAGTCGTGTACTAATATAAGTAGACTGTATTTTTATTGTATAACGAGAGAAATTTTATCTGCAGGAGAGTTCACTGGGTTAGGGTTGAGTTTTTCTTTGCCAAGGTGTATGCCAGTAACACGAAGTGAAGAGAAGAGAAAGCGTATAAAATACTCTTCATAATTAGTATCTATATAGGTATCTTTTATTTTTCCAGTTATTGGTGCCTGCGTGAACTTTGAAAATGAGCGAGAGAAAGTTAACATAAAATTCCTAATGAGGAGTCACATAAATTTGTGTTTATTTAACAAAATTTACAGGTGCAATTGTTTTCATTGCCAAGGTTACACATTTGTTAAATGTGTATAATAATGAATGAATGAGAGAAAGCTTTTCTTCGTGGTATCAGGAAGGCTTTTGATATTCACACGAGCACAATGACAATGAGTTGTAGTGAATACATTATTTCGAAGGTGTGTCTTGAATAAGTCAATATCTACATATAGGAAGGTAAGTGAACCCAATTTTACAATTTTTGTTCAGATAATATCATATTATTTTATGTATTTTTTTTTATTTACCCTGTACCTAAGTCAAACTATACCCGGTTTTGAACGGGGGTATATTGTAATTGTATGTATTTTTATTTCATGTTAAAATAAAAAAATACAAACATTATAACAAATAGACGGCGAGATTTAGCTCAGCTACTCTATCTAACCGTCTTCTATTCTACAGAACTAAAATTTAAATAGTTATTAAATCAAATGATTTAAAGAGATAGTAACATAAATGTGGCGTATTCTAAATATAGTATAAAGTTAATTTATTAATCCACTAATTGTTAGCATTATACATAATATCATTATTACGCTATGTTAGATCCACGATGATAATAATGCAAAAAAAAATGCAAAAACAGCGGCTAAGTTCTTTTGTTTATAATAAATTTTTTGACAGCCTTCTTAAAGCCCGCAATAGCATTAAGGGGTTTTACATCAGCCGGTAGAGCATTGTACACTTTGGCCGCATTGTAACTAAAAGATCCCTGAAATTGAGCAGTTCGATGTTGGGGGATAATAAATCTTTGACAGTGTCGCGTTTCTCGCCCATGTATGGTAGCACCTACAACGAGCTTCTCGTGAAGATATTATTTTATGGGTAAGCGTAGATAAGTGCAGAAAAATACGTTCATCCATTCTCAGCCATCCAGAAGCTTGCAGTAACGGTGTGACATAATCATATTTTCTAGCATTATAACAAAATTTAGGACAAGAATTCCAAAGTTTTTGGAGACTATTTTTTTCTCTCTGGGTAAGAGCTGGCCAAAAAACAACGTCGGCGTATGAAACCAACGATAATATTAGGGAGTCGCTGAGTCTTAGCTTGACATCAGTTGTTAAAATGTCTTTATGCATATATAGAAGTTTTAACTTGTAATACGCTCTCTGAATTATATTAGAAACATGTGCTTCAAATCGAAGCTGCTTATCCAAAAAAACACCCAAATTTCTCTCG
Source organism: Polydrusus cervinus (assembly GCA_935413205.1). Taxonomy (NCBI): domain Eukaryota; kingdom Metazoa; phylum Arthropoda; class Insecta; order Coleoptera; family Curculionidae; genus Polydrusus; species Polydrusus cervinus. The sequence goes on from OW284512.1 coordinate 2,567,466, forward strand.
CAATCTGAAGGAACTAATATCGTACCTTCAATTTCAATGTGAAAATTATTTAACTCAGATGAACCAAAAACAAGTAACTTAGATTTTGTCCCGTTTAAGACCAATTTATGTAATTTGAAAATCTCAGAAATCGCTGCCAAGTCAGCGTTAATAGCATCCATGGCTGTTAAAGCTTGTGTGTGTGGAAATGATAAATAAATTTGCTTATCATCGGCATATTGATGAGACGAACAAACCTTTAAAAATTTGTGGAAATCACAGGTATATAAAGAAAACAAGAGCGGTCCCAGAATACTCCCCTCTCAATATTTACATATTCTGAAACGTCCGACCCAACACACACTCTCTGTCTTCTACACAATAAATAATTATTTACTAGATCTAGCGCAGCGTCATGTAGTCCAATATATTTAAGTTTAGAACAAAGAACTGAATGGTCAAGGGTATCAAACGCTTTACTGTAGTCCAACAATACTAGTAACTCACCGCTGAGGCATCGCCGCAGTTATGGGGTATATGGAGAAGATGAACAAAAAACCTATTGGTAATTTATCTGTATTAATTTATTATTTCTTGGCTAGTTAGTGATTGAGTATTATTAAAATTATCAATTTACTTTTTGATAAAAGTAGTATTTCATTTTTATTTTATTGAAAATACAGATCCGTATTTAATAAAAAGTATCTGGAAACGATATCTGAAAAACGGAACGCCATAATCAATTTCCGAAAACAACAAGTTATAGTAACTAAAAAGTGGCAATAGAGAAGTTATACAGGATGGCGCATCGAAAACAAAACAGAGACATTTACTGGCGATTCAGTTCTTTTTTGGAAAAACGCTCAGACCTGTCGATTTTGTTTTCGAGGGGGCACAAAATTCGCAAAAAATCACGTTAACACGTGCAGCCCCCTGGGCGGGGGTGGCACCACCCCTTAAATCTTCAATGGAAAGGGGGGTCGAGTGATACCTTATTTTAAAGGTCTTTTAATTCCCTTTATAATGATACAAAATACATGTACCTACTTTAGTTCAGTACCTACTTCACCTGACGAGCCGCCACTACGTTTATACACTTTGTAACTATGGCGCCAGCGCTTTAGGTGCTCGCGCTCAGTGTAAGTGTTGCCTTTGAGTCGTCCAAAGTGATGTAATTAGAAAATTTGAAGTTTAGGGTGGTCCGATCAATGATTTGATGAGTAGGATTGAAGCGGGCGCGTTTATTTTTTTTTTGTTGTTTATTTTTACGAGCTTTAGCTTCTTTTCTAAAGCGGTGATGAAGAATTTTTGTATCATCACCCCCCCCCCCCCCCCCCCCCCCCCCGCCCCCCTTCTCTGTAGAGATTACAATAGTGAGCGTCGAATTTGTAACACCCCGTATATTCTCCTCAGAATGATTTTGCGTAAATCACGGTTCTTCTTTTTCATTATTAGGACAAAGATCAATAGTAATTTGTAACCAGAAACATTAGTTGTTCAAGGAAATAATTATAAATTTATTTTGTATGTGACACGTGGTATTTTTTTACGATATTTTTTTTAATGAAGGTGTTATATTTAAGAAGGTTAAGGTTATATCACTGCCCTCAGTGTTTGTTTTTAAAATACGGGGGGGTATTAGTAATCGGAGAGGATAGTCTGAGGCAATGAGGACGGGATTCTTCTTTATAAGAAACATTTTCAGGGGGCCGGGGTCATTTTTATCCATTATTCATCTAGCTGATAGCCAAACTTCTTTAAACATTGGTAATCATAAAAAATATAGAAGAATATAATTGTGCATTTCTAAAATAAGAATAAGATCTGGTAGTTCTTGTAGAAAATGTTGACACCGAAGGCACAGATTCAAGATCCCCCTTAGGTCTTGAGCGATGTGTGTTTTGTTTATTTTAAGCCCTGAAAATTGAGGCGTGAAGAGCGTTCCGCCCCCTCCCAAGTCGGAGATATGAAAAATTAAGTCTGGCTGGATAGAAAAAGGTTCTTTTGGATTTGGGACACAGCGTTTTTTTTATAGAAGTCACTTTTGAAAGAGGTTCCCCCCCCCTCCCCTTAGCAAAAACCTGGATCCCCACTGTGACACTGCAACGGTAAAATAAATTAGTTACGTTGATGATGTAAATTCACAACCTCTATGTTAATATTATTGCAATGGTAAATTTACCATTAAATTGTAAAATCACATTTTTGTTGTGAATACGCGTTATACAAATATAAAATGATTTACAGTAGGTATATATGTACAGTTACGTTTACGATGTAAATTCACAAACTTTATGTAACTGTTAATTTATAGGTAAATTTACCATCAAATTGTAAAATCACATTTTTGTTTTGAATACGCGTTGTACAAATACAAAATGATTAGTTATATTACAGTAGGTATATATGTATAGTTACGTTGACGATGTAAATTCACAAACTTTATGTAACTATTAATTTAATGGTAAATTTACCATCAAATTGTAAAATCACATTTTTGTTGTGAATACGCGTTGTACAAATACAAAATGATTACGCGATATATGTATAGTTACGTTGGCGATGTAAATTTACAAACTTTATGTTAACGCTAGCAAATAATACCAGAACATATTGTACTTCAATTATGCGATTTCACAAAACTTTTGTAAAATAATTCTTCAAAAAAAAATGTATATTCTTCACACGTTTTTTGTGACTTCACATGAAATTTACTGCTTTTACTGCGACCATTAAATTTCTGGTACCTTCACAAACGATTTTTTATGTGACAGATAAAATAATGAGCTTAAAATATCTTCTTTTTTACCACCATCTCTCGAAAACTCTTCCGATTTAATTAACCTTACCCACGATTTTGTTTCCGTTTTTAATTGACACCCGTAACTAAGAGAATCATAAGATTTCATAGTATAACATTTTTTTTAACCAAACTAATTATAAGGTGTCGTAGATAAATATACAGGTGAGTCTATTTGTGTAATGTTTCGCTTTTTAGAACTGATTTAATGGTTTAATGTGAAAATTACGTTCGAGAAAAAACAGTTAAAAAGAAAAACAACCTATTAATGGTATGTAATTAACTAATTATTGTAAAGTTGACTGGCTATATTTGCTATGTATACACAATATAATAAATCACTAATGTTATTTAAGTTTAAACAATTTTGATCTGTAAAAAAATTGTGATTTTTTCTATTAATTTTAAAAAACACTCTAAAAAGAAAAATTTGTTTAAAAAGTTTTAAGAAGGTCCGGTAGCGCAGCCATAAAATCGGGTTGAGGTAGAAAAATTAGAGTCCCAAGTAAAACTATAAAATACATGGCGCCGCAGGCGATTTTTTTAGCTAGATTAGAAAAAAGAAATTGAAGAAAAGAGAGTTTGTATTACGTGTAAATACTTCTTTTATTTAAATTCTAGCAGAGCGCTTTCGGCTTTCGCCATCATCAGTGCAGAGAATTGAAAATTTGTTTATAACGGTAGGTTAAATAATAGAAATTTTTGAAATGAATTTGTGGTTATGGTTATTTTTATTATAAAAAATGTCATATATCTAACTTTTAGATTGAGAATAAAAAACTAAGATAGGAAAGTGAAAACCATTCTTCTCTTAAATGAACCGTTCTAATATTACAGCCATATTTTCAACGCCAATATCTCAAAAACAATTGAATTTACACATAAGACATTTTATACAAAATATAGGTACTTGGAATTTTATAGGGAATTAGAAAATAGTATATTAACATATAGGGTGTATAAAAAAGTATATTGGATATGTCCTGGCTATTTGGGACACCCTGTATAATTTAAAATAATTTTAGATTTTGTCTGAAAAATAATATATATATGCTGTGAAATCCTGCGTTGGGAGTGAGCCACTCTGAAGATATAATATAAAAAATTGAGAACTGTAGAAATCCTTTTTTTTTTAATGTAATCGAAGCTACTAGAAAAAATTAGCAAAAGTTTAGGAACATTTTTAATAAAATCAGGTGAAATTTAAATTTTTATAATAAAAAATGTTGACGCTGTAACGGTATTTTTGTAATTGTAATTTTTTTTTGGCCAGCCAACCTCCTTCGGACGCACTACAAGTTTGTATTTTGACTTACCTCGTATAACATATATAAACTTAGCAAGACCTGCGCCCCGTTGTACACCACAAGAACCTCTTTCAGTTTAAAGGGCTTCCGATTTGCCATCAGTCTCGGCCCTTGCCACAGTACCACGTAGAGGTACGTCAGTATCATGAAGATTGTAGGGAACGGACTTTGCATTAGGGGCCAGTTTGACGTTCTGGGATCTAAAAAAAATTGTCTATATTAGTAGACTTTTTCTGCAAAAGTTTTTTTTTCAAAAAAAAGAATTTAGTAAAGGTTCTTTATATAATCTTGTTAAGATACTTTAGTTATTGGATACCTCACATTATCAGTATTACTGTAAGTACTTAACAGTGGCGGCTCGCGGTCTTAAAAAATGGTGAAGAGCTAGGTATAGTGCGGGTACTTAAACAAACATTAACTAAAAACCCGTGTGTAAAAATATCTCTCTTATCCTTATCTGTCCAACGACTGAATGGCGTTTCCAACAAATTACAAACTATGTCATTAATTGGGTTTATTTTTAAAACACACAACTAAGTAAGTACGTACACTACTGAATTAACTGAAAAATAAAAACAAAACTTTTTAATCACACAGTAAATCACGTAAATACGATAACTATAACCGTAAGTTTCGCGAAGCCTCAAAATAAATACCTTAAGGTTAGGCGAACCAATGCTAAAACAATTGTGCATGATCTATTTTTAAATTGCCCTTCATCTTAATGCAAATTGTTACATGCTGTTTGCGTGACTGACGTCACGTAACCATAGAAACGGTGAATATCAAAGCCATGTCGTACGTTGGGTCCTCACTTCTTGCTTTGAGCTAATTGTCCATTGGAGTTAACCGTGGCCCTATTATGCATAGGTATAGCATAGTATATGGTAGCTGTATTGGTACATTAATATTTAATATTGTCGAAAAACTTTCCTCCTGGTTTTATTTTTTTTTTTTGGTGAAGAGCCCCTTCACCTACTTCACCTGACGAGCAGCCACTGATTTAAAAGTTATTTTTTATGAGTTGTCACAACAAAAAATATGTATATTTTACGGTTGTATAGCAATGCCATATACCCATAACTAATAAATAGTGAAAACAATAACTTAAAGTGGTTAGCATTGAGTTAGGTAAGACCAAGTTATTTTATGAGATTGTTTATTTCGCTGAGACACATCCGAATAGGATACAGTAGACCTATGAATCTTATGATTATGATGACTATGACCGATATTGGATTTTTATGAACCTTGATATTTTAAAACAATAATTATTGTTAATAGGTATGTACATAAAAACTAAAATTATTTTACGGGTTTTAATGTATTTTGTCTATAAAAAGGATGTTATTTTCTACAAAATATCTTTCAACAAACTGGTCTGGGCGTACGTACGGTGTATGACAATATGATTCAGTATCCCTCTTATAACCATGAATGTTTTAAAATTTTTAGAAAAACGCTTTTTATGAGGGATGTTCCAAATTTTTCCCTGGAGCCGCTATTTTAACGTTGAACATTAAATTAAAAAAATAGCGACCTGTACCATTTGACGAGCTGTTATTTGGCTCCCAACTTGATTGGACATGATTTGGTTAATTTTGTTTTTAAAGAATTTTTTTTAGTTTAGATTCGTTGTTAGGAAGCTCATGAAGGTCTACAATCACGAACCAGTTCAGATCTTTTATATTTTTTTAAAAATAATGCGAATAAACTCGTTACTTTCAGTATTTAAATAAATCTTGTATTTAATCTGATGATATACAAGGTATGTTTACTCATACGCAAAATATCGTATTTTTTATGCTTTCTATATAAAGAATTAAAGTTTTCATAACTTTAATTTTATTTATTTATTTTGCAAGCTAAAACTTAAAAAAAAAAATTTTAAAGATATTGAAAATTCTTGTATTTTTTTTTTCGTATCTTTCATTTTTTGGTTCATTCATTTCTAGGGTCAAAATCAAAGTTTAGTGATGCGGTCATCAAAAAAGATAATAATAATAATTATAAAATACGTCCATTGAAAAACTGAGATGCTGCTAAACATTTTTTTATTAAAAAATATTTTATAAAATATAAGATGAACAACAAATTTATTTAATACTGTATGCAAAGCAAGAAACAATCGTAAAAACATTCCAACATGTTACGGCACACGTTTGTCGCCTTATATAGTATATGTATATAGACATATAAACATTATTTAAATGATTTATTTCAAGAAATATTATATTATTTTTCTGTGAGAACCATAAAGAAGCCGTCACCAACGTACACTTGCAGGTATTCGTTCAATCACACACCTCGACGACGGTAGCGACTTCTTTATAGTTTATAATTATTTTAGGGAGAGTTTTTATTTCGATTTGAAAGAAATTTATTTTATTATTTAAAAATATTATTATTAAAAATACCTGCACAAAGGAAGGCTAACGGATCAAAGGGCCCGACAAGCATTGTGCCGCTTACTATTCCCTAAGTTAAGTCTGTCAAAAATTACTGTCAGTGATTTATCGCTTTCATATAGTGCAGCGGGTTGTACGACATTAGAGAAAACAATTCCAGTGTATTTTTGAAGTTCCAATAGAGCAGTATATTTACTTTCATGGATTTTTTTCCTCTGACCTTGTATAACCCTCTGCTCTCTTTATGAAAGCGATAAGTCACTGACAGTAATCTTGGACCTGGAGTATAGTCCAGCAGTTTATTAGGGGGTCGCCCCCTTTGGATCCTGAGTACTTTTTTTTAGTCAAGTCACTTTTGATACCACATACCGCAGCCAAGTTTTTTATCTGGTTACCCTTCCCTTCCCCGCCTGAAATTGGCTCTATGAGCACCCATGATTAGGGGGCCGGATTGCGTAACGGGCCTAGGGCCCCCTATTAGCAAAAATAGGCCATGCGTTAATGACAAATATGCTAATGGGACTCTGGATAGTATTGTCTACAACGCGTAAGGCGGTAAATCTTAAATAATAAAAAAGAACACGTTTTTGATAAATATTGATTTAAAATTGATGACAGAATAAATAAATATAATTAAACAAGTAAATAAATTAGTACCTCCAATTTTATGTTTTTTTCATTACATTTTTATTTTCGTAATTAACTACCAGTTTTTTTATAATCTTATAAAATTGTATGATGTCATTTTTTTAAAAACAATTGGGAACCCCACATCGTCAATATTATTGATGCTAATGCTAAAATTACCAAATTAATATCAATCAAGATAGAAATTTTCTACAGTTTCAGTTTTTAAATTATTCAGTTATTTACTGAAAAAAATAATTAAACATAATACGTTCTCTAATAAAAAAAATACGCAAAACAATTTACTGACGACATAACAGTTCCAAGCAATGGCGGCAGCCGATCGCTCTGTAAGCGACGCACTCCTACCTGACTGAGGTCTCTAGTCTGGCTTGCTATTTCTAAACTGTCTGTATATTTAATATGCGTGGCGAATAGGATGACTTACATCTCTTCTTATCAAAACTCATTTATTGTTTATAAGGAACATTCTATCGGATAATTGAATAACTTGAAAATGAAAATCGTGGCACCAAATCAGTTACTTTACAGGCCTGGTACTAATTGAAAATATGGAAACACACAACCGCAATAGCTCAAACTCAACATATATCTGAGAAGCCTAATATCAGAAATGTGATTGTGTATTTTCGTTTGCCACGTCGCCATTACTAAACGTTGCGACGTTTTGTAGATTGTCTCAAGTGATCACCATTTATTATTGGCCGGTTGGTAGATTTATATAATTAAAAATTATTTACTTATTAACTTAAGACATTTTTAGGGGGGGTAATAATCCAAAAAACTAAATATGTTTTTAATATAATAAATATCCCCTCCTGTCAAAAGTAAGTTCTAAAAAATAACGTCGCGGCTTTGACTTCTGCCGTTTTATCCATTGTGTCATTACAGGATTCACTTAGATATACGCCCGTGTCTAAGAAGAGGGGAACGGATGTCTATAGGCGCTCATGACTTCAGATAAAATACAATTCAAGGGTCTTTACATTTATTCGTAATATCATTCTACAACGGCAGGAGAGTTTTGGACTAGCATTGTCTTTATTTGTTTTGAATCACAACGTTTCAACTGGTAAGTATCTCTCTTCAGGTGAATACTGAATGTGAATAGTACTCAGCTATAGACGACTGGAGATACTTACCAATCAGTTAAAACGTTGTGATTTAAAACAAATAAAGACAATGCAAGTCCAAAACTCTCCTGCCGTTCAAGAAACGTCATTGTCTCCAACCTTTAAACAGACATCATTCTACGACCTTCCAAGTTCCATTCAGAAACCAACTGATACTTTGATTTGATTTTGATCTTGTTATCTTAGCTTAGACAATAATTATGTCTTTACATATATGCTTGATCCTCATTGAGTAATACCGTCCATTACTAAACACGCTACAGTAACAATATAATTATTTTATTAATATTTACAGTAATACTGATATAAAGCGTTTAAATGGTAAACCAAATAAATAAAAATTGTTTTTTGACATCAAACTTTTATTTTTTTATTTACTAATTACCTGATTTATTACGGCTTTTGACAATAATATAACTTACCACTAATTTTTTCCAAAGTAGTTTGGTATATATCTGTATATCGTTCGGCCATTACCCGAGCTAGGATGGGAATGTCCTGAAATAAATAAAAATAATTTTAGCATAAATTCATAAATTTCATATTTTTCAAAACGTGCGTCGTGCGTCTTACGTGTACCAAGGCAGGGAATTAATATTTCACGCGGCAAAGTAGGCAGTGGTAAGATTTTAAAAAACCAGGTGAATTCTGGAAACTCTCCAGATTTTTTTTTTACCAAACGTCAATATGTGTCACAGTTTCAAAAAATATTGTTTGACTAGGTGGTACCGAAACTAAACAAATGAGCCCTGTAAAAGTTGTTTTCTATTCCCACATGGATATTTGCTGTTTCTTTTACACTTAAGTGACGAAAAAACTAGGCTATACCAGTTAACTGCACGACAAAATTTCATATTCTTACTCTCAGTGCTGCATAGCATGGGCGTAGCCAGAATTTTCTCCAGGGTGGGGCAAAAATAAGTATTAAGGTGGAAAAGTGCCGCAGGCGAAAATTTTTCGGAGCCACGCCCATAATTCGTCAATAATTCACTTAATTATAAGTGCTACCAAATTTCGTAAATTAAATTAGTTTCGCAAGTCCTTTTTATAGATATTTATGATGTTTTAAAACAATATAATTAAATCATTTTTGAGGGCCCGAAAGAGGTACTAGGTATACTTATATTTAGTAAAAAATTATTGTTAAAATTTGAGTCAAACTTGCCAAACAAAGGGAACTCCTTGTAATAATTACTGTTATTAAGTGTTTCGGTTTTTTAATCGTGACCCCGGAAAGCCGTCAAATTTTGCGACGCTAAAAATATGGTAATTTTTTTAGAGGAGGTAGGCAAAATATTTTTCTTACAATGAAACTGATTATTTATTAGGATATTAAAAGGTCCTTTACTTGGTCAATAAAGTTTTTATTTAAACATTAAAACTAATTAGTCGCAGCAGGCGAGGCGAGGGTCGTCCGTACAGACAATGAACCACCTGAAATTCTCTAAACGATTAAATATCAATTTTATTTATAAATATCCTAACACATCATATTAGTACACACAAAAAAATGGAGAATTTATACTGTTTATTACTGGTTAGAAAACTGACCTTTAACCCACCCTAAGGGCCATACCTAAATCGCGAGAACCAACCTAAACCCTATTTAAGGACTAGCCTATGGGGATTCTGGCTAAACTTTGACAAAATTTCGTTTTCAAATTTTTCTTTTACCTAATTCCAGAACCTTCTTTTTATAAACACTCATCATTCAAAATCCAACCAGCCTATTTTCTTTCATTTGTTGACCCTAACCATGTTTTTACCCTGCGCAAAGTGCTAGAAGATCTTTCGATAGTGCCCGTTATGCAGGGCTGTCAAGGGAAATTAGAAGCGCCTGTTTTATAGCTGGGTAAAACAATTGTGTTGCTTGAACTAGTAGGGCTAGTTCTATTTCCTTTAGTTCGGCCCTTGACGCATTTTCTCTTTCCATTGGTTGTACCAAAATTCAGCTTCACCGATGAAACTATTTTAATTGTATAGTACAAAAACTTTTAATTTTTTTTTTTTAAAGCCTCATATGTCATATCAAGCATTACGTGAGAGTGCAACGTAAGCAATGAGTATGCGGGTAAGTTCGCCTCAGAAAAACGCTGTTCGAGAGACATTATTAATGAATCTTTATACGGAATGATTAGTGATCCTCTCCAAAACTTGTTAGGAGACTGCTGGAGGATTTGCACGATGTTTCTGCTGATTTATGACCTGCGGCATACTGAAATCTGTTCAAAGATGCTCGGCGATTGTTTCAGCCTCTGCTACAACACTTTGACTTTCAACATCGGCATTTTCACGTTGTATTTTATAATGTTTGTGATTTTTTTAATATAAGTTGCACTTACAGGACAAAATACTTGAGATTTTTGGTAGTAGGTAGGTAGTTGAAGCTCGCTCCATTGGAACTAAAGATGATGTGTCGTGGCACGCACGAATGTTGAAATGTTAATTTTATGTATTTTAATTTATTTTTTGTGTTTTTTTATTTTTTCCCTTAATCCAGGGGGGGGGGGCAGGCGCCCCACCCTGCCCCACCTTGGCTACGCCCATGCTACATAGTATTGCGACCTTTAAAAATAAAATTTCCCATTTTTAAAGAGATATTCTACGACTGCACACAACACTGAAAAAGTATTTTTTTAGCAGTTCACAACCACAAGTGATTCTAAAGAATATCCTACGAATATAACAATGTGCGTAAAAAAAATCTCTTTTCCCGTTTGAGACAGCGCCAACCTATCATTTCTCTGTGCTTTGTTCTCAGGAATTCGGAAATTTCCCATTAGTTGGCCACTATGTCATAAAAATTATATTTTTCTATGGCGTTCTGTACTGACCAATCACAGTTTATTGTATTTACTGAGGCTTCGCCTTCTTTTTCAGAACACTAAATTATATAATTTATAGGCATATGGTACAATTTTTTATTAATTTGCTCAATATAACAAAATATATGCGCATCTATAATAGATTTATCAATAATGCAGCCTGCTGAATGAGCATAGAAAATTATTTCATGTAGAAGTTTTATTGAGCTGGTTTTACCATAATTTCTAATATGATCCCGTGGCCAAGACGGTAAAGCGTCGAACTTTGGATCCAATGATCGTGAGTCGTAAGATCAAGCCCAACAGTGTGCAAGTTTTTTTTAAATTTTACATAAGGTTTGTAAGTTTGGTCGTAAAAAAATATACTGTGTAACTCGAGTGTACCGCACTCGGACGTTTGAGCACTCCGCATACGGCATCGTGCTCGATTTACTTCCTAGTGAGATATAGACATCATATCCACTCTTGTTGTACAAACTACTATTAGCTACTAATAATTTTTTTACCGATTTCATTACTTAAGGTAGTAACAATGACGAACTTAGAAGGGAATTATCCCCCTCTCCATCTTACCCTCTTAGTTAAACCCAAGGCACTATTTTATAACAAATGAACAAAAAAATTAATAAATTATTGATGCGGGTAAAATAAAAAATGCGCAGATAGTACACTTCCCCAGAAAGGGGGGTCGAGTGATACCTTATTCCAAAGGGAAATGAATTGCCTTTCCAAACTTTTATCTACTTTCATTTAGTAATATGAATTTTACAGTTCTGTAAATCGTTTTGTAAGTGCTGTAATGGAAAAAAACGGTTTCTTCTGCTGTTAAATAAAACCACACTTTTTAGAAGAATGATTTATTATTAACAATTATAAAATTAATTACCAATTATTAATTAAAATATAACACTTAAGGTTTATTATAAACATTAATAATACACTTTTTACAGTTAGAAATTTGTATACCAGAAGTGGATGTGATGGAGCCCTTTACGTTCGAATTTCCAATAATTAAATCCGTGTCTGACCCCATGATCTTCTTTGCTATTTGTTTCTTATTTTCTTAAGAATTCTCAACGTAGCCTTCTGCCGTAGAAGAGGATTTCCAGCCCCCATGACGCTTTAACATCTGCATATCTGCATCACCATCAACTAGAATGGTGGCTGAGGACCTCCTAAAACAATGTCCACTGTATCCTTCGGGATTATTCAATCCAAGTTTTGTTGCAATCTTTTTTGGTATACTTCCAAAACTATTAATTCCGAAAGGCTGGGGGGTGCATTTTCCTTTTCCATAGAATACAAAAAACCGCCTGTGAGTTGCATTAAGAGGACGAAGTTTAGCATACTTTAGAAAAATACTTAAACAGTTGACACCTGTCACATTTCCTTCTGTTATAACAAATTCTCGCATAATTTTGGGTTTCGAGAATGGAATCACAATGTTTATATACAAATCATTGTGTTCCATATGATCCAACATTAACTTAGCTAGTTCTTCGCGCCGACAAGCCCCAAAAATGCCGATTATCATAACAACCTTCATAAGTAAATGTTTCATCATCTGCAGTACTAAGAAACTTACATACGTCTTCCTTTGTGAAAACTTTGGACTTTTTGGCCTTGTAACCCTCTGAACTTCTTTTCAAAAATGCGATTAGTTAAGAAAATCTGCTTATATCTTGATTTTTCTTGACTGAAATCATAGTTCTCAACATTGAGTAATAAGTCCATAGTATAGATGGTTTCTGGGAGCGTTGCTTTACGGAAAAATAACCCAAAAGGATTTTCTCAGACAACTCCTTTATTTTGTTAGCTTTGCACTAATCTTCAAACTTCTGATACTCCAACTCATACCGCGCCTTGGATTTTGTCAGAACTATACTTGATATCGCTTCGTTTGCCGCTGCTTCTATATCAGAGGGTAAACTTCCATCAGAATCGCTCATTTTGAAAAACGCTTTTTATATTTTTGAATTTGTTTGACAAAGTTTCGACAGTAACCATGCGAAACAGTAACTATGCGAAAGGTACCATAAAAAAATTGATTAGTAAACTTAATAGCAGGTGCATTTTTATTTTTTAAAATGCCTTTTTCCCAATATTTTTATTCATAGATGAAAGTAGATAGAATTTCGTACAATATTCTTGTTGTAAATTCATATTACTACACTCGATGTTTTATTAAACTCGGCTGACGCCGCGTTTAACATCTCGTGTTGTAATATGAATCTTTACAACACTTATATGGTAAATAACTATTCTTTTCTGAAAAAACATTCTTCTGTCGGCTAAATTCATATTGTTTGGGTTTATATTTATATAGAATTGACGATATTATTTGCACAAAGTCTCAAATAACCAACATAATTGTTTTATTCTAAATACGTCAACAAAATAGATTGAAAAAATAAGATAGCCAATCCTTTCTTGCATATAGACAAGGTCATAGTACAAAGATAGGTAGGAACTCATAATTTCATAATTGAATTATGAAGATTGCAGTTTGTTTTGACGCAGATACACTTGCATCTTTTAAATTCCGTGGTTTAAATATAAATAAAAAAATTATGTAAAATTTTAAGAATATGATTCAACTGCCAGATTTTGATCTACAGTCGCTGGGCATGGGCGTACATAGGAGGAGGCAATTGAGACACTTGCCCATCCCTAGCCCGTATTATTTCAATTTTTTTTCAAACAAAAAGCGGTTGTCAAGGCCAGAAAAGTTTGACCACGTCGGGGACAGTTCTATGATCCGAAAACAAACGTTTCACCTTTAGTCACAAAGTTACTATTTTTGCCTATACCAGGTTTAAGTTATTGCTTCTAAAATAATTTAGATAAAAAATGGGAAACCAGTTTTAGAAGATCACAAACGGCCTAGTGATTTTTTTTTAATACAAGACAAATACGATAAAACCACATTTGTTTATACATCTTATTTTGAACCAGTGTTAAGTTTTGCGTTAATTAATAGCCAGTTTTTGCACGCCATCAAAATCCCGTTAAACGATATTTCAACAAAAGAATCTCTCTGAAACTACACAATTTGGTAAAAACCTGTTTCATATTAAGCAGTAAATATCATTCTTTCTAACGAACCAATATTCCGGTTTCAAGAGTAAAGGCGAGGATATGCGTGTTTAAAAATTCTAATAGTAGAGTTGTGTTGGCAAAACCCATCCAAAAACTAAAACCATTAACTGCTCCAAAGTGGAGTGACCGGTTCTTATACAGGGTGATTCCTAAGTTGATACATCTTTTTTAGCTGTGTAGGCATTAAAATAAACAACATTTTCAAAAAACTTAAAAATAGGCGAGATACAGAAGTAAAAAATCTAAGTGCGGGTGTGGTCATCAAAACGTAGCCTGCTATATTTTATGTTGTTTGTCTTATCTCTTATTAGTCATGCAATTTACGGGTCGGTGGTCAGTTTGTTATTTGGCAATCCTCTGCAGTGTGTTTTTCTGATACAAGTTAGTTTTAAATTGGTGACACGTGAAAATGGTAAAATTTGAAAACAATGAACTAGTAAATATGGTGCTAATTTATGGTGAGTGTCGTCAAAGTGCGGCTGCTGCTTCAAGGTTATACGCAGAACGCTTTTCTTTGCGGGCTCATCCTACACCCAGACGTTTTCTTAATGTTATTCAACGGGCAAGTTAGGCAGAACCGTATTTGATCCATAGTGTAATAAATGAATGTAAGAACCTTATCTTTGAGTTTTTTGAAAAAAGGTATTTGAAAATGTTGTTTATTTTAATGCCTTCTATACACATCCAAAAAAGAAGAATCAAGTTAGGAATCACCCTGTATAAAACAAAAATAACAAAATAAGCACAACAATAAGGTATATTTTTCCGTTGAACAGGCATGTTGTGCGTCTCACTGTATTTTCTCACATCAAAGATCACCTTGTAAAAAATAAATCGATAATTTTTTTGTCGCCCTCTCCAGATAAAAGTAAATTAAAAACCACAACAACAGTGGTGTAGTCAAACTTTAGGTGCGGGAGGGGCTAAAACTTTTAGGGGCGCCATGTATTCAATTTTATTGTTATATCTGCACAGCGGCGGCGAAAGAAACTCGCAATGGGCGGACCCACGCGGGCCCGATGATTTTAGGGCCCCAAGATTTTTGAATATTGTAAAATTGTTTTTTTTATACAAATCTAGTTTTTTTCTAAATGATGGTGGAACATCTTGTTACAGAGGGATTAGAGCCTTTATAAGATTGTATTTTGTAATTTCTTACCAGTCTTACCACCTATATATTTTTTAACTACTTTGCGTCACTGGGGGCACCTCACAACCTCAATCTGGATATTAATCTTTTTCACACTTCTAAGTTAAGTAGCTGAGCATATTATAGCAAATCAAAGAAAACAATCGCCAATATAACTTTACTTTACGCTAAAATTATATAAAGAGCGCCAACTGTTCTGAAATTATAAAGTTTAGTATAATGACTCATGCCCAATATAAATTATATAGTATCAGGACGGGTAGACGTCGGACAGAAGGGTGGAGTGTCGCCTCTCCTTGGCTGCGCCACTTCACAAGAACTCTACAATTAATAGTAGATTAATAGCCTGTAAGTAAAAGTACAAACTATTACTTCAACAAAAGCTACTAAGTTAATCCAGATCAATATTCTTAGGGTAACAATCTTACATACATTTAATTCTTTAAAACAGAAAAAAAAATTGGCTTAAAATCCTTACAATTACTGGCTGGATACACGTCACAACTCGCAAATACATAATCATAACAGAAGCCAAAGTCTGTTATTAATTTAAGGGTCCTATCAATTGACGTAAATTTTGTTTTAACAACTTTTGTCATTTCGAAGAACTTAAGTTGGAACATATTCTGAATCTCATTATTCAACAAAAGAAGAAAGACTTATTTTAAAGTTTATATCAGCCCTGACAAAATTTTAAAAATATACGATTTTATCAACGACATGACTTGAATCAAAAATTAAGTTAGAAGCTGTGACGTGCATACAGTCGAGTAATTGCACTAATTAATGAAATTTTAAGAACGGGTAACCTGTTTTATCGACTGTTGATTTCTTTTAAACGCTGCATTTTACCGCCTGCTCCAAATCGAATTACATGTTTACTTAGTTCTTTGTATAATGATCATTTTAAATTTTGCTTTTATTGTTGAAGGTAAACAACTGAGAGTTCAATACGAAAGATCCAGAAATAAAAACTGGGCAAGTACCTTTTATTTACATCGTTCTGTTTAATGTGTTTATGAATAATTTATAAATATAAAATGTATGAGAGTTTTTTTAACATTAATGTTTTTAATATCGGTTTGAAGGTTGACGACAATAATGATGTTTCTTGAATGATGGAAGAGTTTTGGACTTGCATTGTCTTTATTCGTTTTAAATTACAACGTTTTAACTGATAAGTATCTCCAGTACTTTTCAGATGTATTCACTCCTCTATATATCATTCATTAATGTTGGAAGGTACACACTTTATCGACTGTTGACTTTAGAGAAAACAAGGTATTTCTCAGGGACCGTATTCAGTAAAGAGTGTTTCGGACTTTAGGACTTTAGTACTGAAGGGCACGGGCGACTAAGTGTCCCTGTGACAGCCACCCTTCAAATATTTCGCCCGTCCTCCATGAAGGAAATCGTTAAACTAACTCCTTACTTCTCAGTTCCTCAAGAATATTTTTTTCTAGTTTTGATTTATTTTTCATTTAAAGATATGGGCAAAAACTAATTCAAATTTTTATTGACGTTTTTATGTTCTATAACTAGCTGTTATAAGAAATTGATTATGATGTTTCGTCTTTTGGAAACCATCATCAAGTATATTTTTTTTAAATAAGGACCTAATACAGTTTCGTAGACCATGTGTCTAATAAAACATTAATGCAATGCTACTTTAATCAAATAGCAACGTTTCGGCCTTAATAATAATACCTTCAATCTTTATCTTCGTAAATCGTTAATAGATTCATACATTCAAAGTAAAATGGCAAAGACAAAGCACCACTTCGAGTAGGCCAACATGTCTTTAAGAAATTTGAATGAATCCGAGTATTTCCAAAGATATTCGTAATAGACCGAAAAATGTCGGTTATGTTTCTGTTTATGACGTTATTTACAAAGGTGTTCCATTTTCTATAAATTGTGTGTGTCAAAATTTTGAGCCCGACGTCTCGGGTTCTCTGTGCTATCATCACGTTTGTTGTTTAAATAAGCACTTCTATTTGTACTTACAATTCTGTCAACCCAGGTTTGTCTATTTAATTTAAATGCGAAATAACGACCATGGACGTAACTGAGGGGGGATATTCATTAGCCCCCAAAAAAGATGTTCTACGAGTGTTGTTCATTTCTTTTCTGTTAGAATAAAAGGCGTTTCCGTAGGGCAGGGCGAGAGGGGTTATTGGGTAGCTATGCTATTGAACCTAAACTTTTCTGATTTACACTTTAACAGACTGGTAAAAATATTCATTTGAAGGATAATCTAATCTTAAATATTTTTAAAAAATGATGGCATGTATTATACATAAAAACAGCTGTTTTTCTTTATATTATTTGATAATCCAATAAAAAAATATATTTTTGTAAATTCCTGAATGAGAACACCTGCAAAACGAGTTACGGCAGATTATATTATACATATACCTTCAAATCATGAAGATTCAAAATAGCAAAATTTAACTTGACGATACTTATATGTAAAAACTAATCACTGTAATCTTGGTATTCAAAAAGGCTTTAAAAAATCAGTAATAAAGAAGCAATACATAGAAATAGTATACCAATAAATATGTTATAATGGTAACATTTATTAAAAAACTTCTGAATTCTAAAATTATTTTTTATTCAAAATTAATAGTTTCTGGCCACATCAAAAACGAATTTACCAAAATGTGATGCTGTATCCTTATTATAAAATTTGTTTTGTAATTAACTACGCCTTTGGAAACGTTTTTGGAGGGCGGATTTACGCCCCGCAGATATCTAAGTGATAGATTGCCATTAATGATAAAATATTATCTAGCGTAACATGCTTTATTTGTACTAAAAATTTAAAAAATGTTTCTTTAATACGCCTCAGGACTGAATTTCCACACACGCCAGCACTTACAGCCACTTTCGAAATCTCATTTTAGTAAATAATTCTTGTAATAAAGTATCTAATAATTGCTAGAGTTGTTGAAATCATTCACAATATTATCGTATCACAAAATTCTATTGTTTAAAATCATCCTTAACACAATTAAATAAAAAGACGTAAGTTGCGTGATCCTACCTCAACATTAAAACGAATAATTTGTAAAAATTGGGTTGACATTAAATAGCGACGGTAATAATTTTATTTAACAAGGTTGGACGATTTTTACCAAGAAAGTCGAAATCTTCCGTTTTGGTTTCTATAATTTTTTGCGCCTTCATTTTTAACTGAAAACAAAAACAAGAAAGTCTATTTTTTTTTTTTTTTTTTTTTATGATAAAACACCTGCACTGTAGGAAAAATCCTTTAAGGCGCTCTGGGAGCGGTGCGAGTGCGAAAAAAGCGATTAACGTTGGTCTTGAAACGTTGAAGATTGTATTCATTGGGAAACACGACCTCAGGAAGATCATTCCACAAAGATGACGTTCTCCAGATGAAAGAATTCTTGAACAAAGAAGTTCGAGGTGTACTAAGCTGAACAACATATGGATGAGCGGCAGTGGTTTGCCGTGTATTTCTGTTTTGAATTGCTCTAGGTGGAATCAAGTGGGCAATGTCAGTCGAACACCTGCCATGGAAATATCTGTAAAAGAGAGCCAAATCACCAACCTGTCTTCGATGCTCCAGGCTATCGAGGGTCTTGGTCAGCTCAGGGTCGCCGATCAGACGAATGGCTCTCCTTTGAATGGAATCCAGTAGCCGAAGGGTGTGCTTGGGTGCAGAGCTTCAGACATGAGAGCAACATTCTAATGATGGTCGAATCTGGGCTTTGTACAGTGTCAAAAGTTGATGAGGTGTGTACAACTTTTTGGTGCGGAAAAGTACACCAAGTTTCTGTGCAGCTGCCTTGGCAATTGCGGCAACGTGATCATGCCAAGACATATTACCTCCCAGATTGACCCCCAGCAAATTAATAGACGGTGCCAGGGGAATTGCGTGTCCTGCCATGACTATATCCGGTTCTGCAATGTTAACCTTTTTGGAGAAGACTGCTGCCTGGGTTTTCTTAGCATTAAATTCGACTTGGTTACTGTCACCCCAAGCCAAAATTTCTTCCAGGTCCTTGTTGAGGCGCAATACTTCATGCTGCCTGCGAAGATGTGCGTCGGCAGCGGATGTTTGGGGAGTCAAGGTAAAAGATGAGACAAGTGTGCTGTCATCAGCAAAGCTATAAATTGGATTTTGGGTTTTCACTAGAAGGTCGTTAATATACAGTAAAAAGAGGGTAGGCGACAATATGGACCCTTGAGGAACACCGGCATTGATGGTGAAGGTGTCTGAGAGAAACCCGTCAATCGCCACTTGCAGAGAACGGTTCTTAAGGAAGCTGGTTAACCATAAACAGAATCCATTAGGCATACCGTAGGATCGCAATTTACTTAGAAGCCCATCGTGCCAAACACGATCAAAAGCCCTAGAGATGTCCAGTGCAACAGCCCGGGATTCTCCATGATGTTCGATGGTGTTGCTCCAAAGATGGGTGACATATGCCAGAAGGTCACCTGTTGATCTGGACTTACGAAAACCGTATTGATGGTCGCTGATAATGTTAAGCCCTTCCAGGTACTTTAGGAGTTGTTGGTTAATAGCTTTCTCCATTACTTTTGAAATTACTGAAAGCAATGCGACGGGTCGGTAGTTGCTTGGCAGGGTCTTTTTACCTTTCTTTGGAATGGGCTGGACACGCGCCGACTTCCAGCAGGATGGAAATATTCCTTTTTTGTAATATAAGTTGAAAAGTCTACAAAATACAGGTGTAAGTTCATCGGCACATGTCTTGAGAACAATGATAGGAATTTCATCTGGACCAGAAGCTTTATTGACGTCGAGTACTTTAAGAATCCGTTTAACAGGACGCTGACGAAACACGATTTCAGACATTTGCGATTGAACTGAGGGAATGTTGGGTGGTGGTTTTCCCTGAAAGTCTACAGTGGAATGCGAGGAAAACAGTTCAGCAAGTAGGTTTGCTTTATCCCCGGCTGTGGTTGCTATTGTGCCGTCGGAACGTGTTAGAGGTGGAATAGTTGACTTTGTAAAGTTTTGGCTGACGGCCTTAGCGACTGACCAAATGGACCTTGTTCCGTTAGGACTGGCAAGAAGTTTGTTTTTGATTCTCTCGTTATGAGCTTCTTTGCTTTGGTCTATCATTTGCTTACATTGGGTTCGGGTGGTAACAAAGATGGCGCGATTTTCAGGAGTAGGGTTTTTACTCCACTATCGGTAAGCCAGGTTTTTAGATCTGACAGCACGCTCGCAATTCTTGCTAAACCAGGGCTTGCCGTTAGAAGGGCGCTTTTGCAGCCGTTTTTTATGTTCTACAAGACGGCGTTATTGTTTTTCAAATTCGACATTTCGTTCTTTACCAACTTCAAGTCATTTTTTTTTAAATACGGTTTTAGAAATGTAATACAGTTTAAGGGATTTAAAAATTTTAACGATTTGTCATCAAATAACATAATCGGTATTTTAACGTTCGGCTTTACGGCCCTGGCAATTATTTTTAGTATCGAATAAGAAATATTTCCCTTTATTTCGTCAGATTCGTTCACCAACAAAATTCCGCTAATCGATTTTTCAGGCGCTAAAATCCCCGCACTGACTGATACCTGAAACCGGATTATCGATTCGCTGGAAATAATTATATTTGCCGCAGAATATTAAGCAGGTTTTTACAAAATTGTTTATGTGGATTCCGAGAAAATCATGTTTGAAATAGCGTTAAGAGGAATTTTGTAGGTTGGCAAAATGTCGCTATTAAAATTGCATTACAGGCAGCTATGGTGTTTAGGCCGTTTATTATTTTTTCAATAAGATTTACCGTAACAATACTTTGGAAAGTCAGTTTTTAAGGCATGATAAATAATTTTATTTTTTATTAGTTTTTCTAAAAAAACTAAGAAATTGAATTAGCTTTGGACAAAAATTTTTAACAACATACCACAATTCAAAGTATACCTAGCGATTTTGTTTCTAAAAATTGGCCGTAACAATTTTAAAGCAAAATAAATTGAAGGTTATTACTACTAATCATCCAAGAAAAAATGTAGGTAAAGCGACAAAACTGTTGGGAAAGATGACGAGGACAGTTTTAAAGGAAGAAGATAATCACAACAAATACTAGTTATGAAATGTATTTTTTACACATCGTAGCGTAGCTAAAAATGAACATCGTCTTTTGGACATGGCATTATTGGGCCATTTTGTTATTGACGAAAATCTTACGGGTCCAACATATTTAGATCTTTTTTTAAATCAAATTGGGCCCGCACTGGAGGAAGTCGCTGAAGAAAATCAGGCAATTTGGTTCCAAATAGAAGGTTGCCCTGGCCACAATTCGCTTGTGGTACGCGAATATCTAAATAATACCTTTAAAGGGCACGTTGTCGGTCCAAACTCAACAATTAATTGGCCAGCTAGGTCTCCTGACCTCTTACCAAACTACTTCTTCCTCTAGAGGCATTTAAAAAAATTTCTTTACAAAAGTGTTTGGTTCGAAAATTTAGAGCAGTTAAAAATTTAGTTTCAATACAATCTGAAAGATTGTATTGAATCTCTCTCATTAACTCGCTAATGTTCTTAGAGAATTTCACGATCGTTTAGGATATTGTTTAGCAGCAAATGGCGGTTTATTTAAACATTTAATTAAGAATTAATAATATGCCAAACGATTAGGTTTCCTTAAAATAAAATTATTATGTTTTTTTATAAACAATTGTTTATTTACACTCTCTTATTTACTTCTCCTTGTAGCAATTCTTGATGATTTTAATACTATTCAATAGGTTTTTATTGTAAGTGAAGTAATTCGTTTTCTAATAAAAGATCCGTTTTTTTTGAAAATAATGTTCGTTTTATTTGAAAATATTAGTTAAATCCAGTGTAAAACTTATCTGTTGAAGATTTTTAAATTTGACAATGACAAATTACAGGTTGACAAGTCCAATCAATGCTGGTGTCCGCTGCATCACCTGTTGAATGCCAATGACAACCCAACCACAATCCTATTCAAATAAGCTAATATCGGGTTGTCCAAAATTGTTCAAACTCCGCATGTGGACTCACCTATACCTAAAAAAATCTCTGTACAACCACGCTCTAAAGTCAACAGGGGAGCAAATATTTGGACAGTCTAAAACTTGCAAGGGATTTCGTATGTTTTCAACTACAATGCACCACCGGGCATGTATAAAGACGCTAAATATGTCATTTAACTCCAAAGGTAAAATAATATTTTTAAAAAACTACCATTATGTTCAATGACGTAAGGCCAGAAGCCGTCACCTTTCGACCTAAAACAATCTGAAAGAAATCCTTATATTATTTTTAATAAAATGTAATCTATGAATGAATGCGTGTGAGAAAGAGTGAAAGAGAACAGCTTCTTACATGTATATAGACGACCTTAAGATAACTAAATGATTGCAAAATGTTTTATCCACTAAGATATACATTATTCTTGTCGTTTCAAAGCTAAATATTGCGAAAATTGAAATAATTTAAAGTTTACTTCTTACAAAAGTGTTTTAGCTCTTTTGTAAGTCTTTAAGAATTGATTAATTTTAATTGCTTTTTAGCT
Organism: Polydrusus cervinus; assembly: GCA_935413205.1. Taxonomy (NCBI): domain Eukaryota; kingdom Metazoa; phylum Arthropoda; class Insecta; order Coleoptera; family Curculionidae; genus Polydrusus; species Polydrusus cervinus. The sequence continues at coordinate 2,590,365 of OW284512.1, forward strand.
TTATTTTTTTAAAAATTGGAAATAAAAATGTTTAAAGGCTGTAGAATTAAGTGGATCCATTATAGTCTATTTCAGAAAGGTGTATATATAAAATGGGAAATTCTGTCTAGTTCGGCTCAATTTCGGTGTCGCCTATAAGCGCAGGTAAATTTTGTGCATTAAATTATTTATGATAACTAACCAAAGAAAAAAAAAGAAGATAATTTGATAAACAAGGAACTATTAGCTATAGCAAATTTACACGAACATCGTTTTATGAAATATGCCGTGAAAGATATAGCTGAAAAACATAGTGTAACTGTGCTGCGCACACCGCTATATCATTGCGAACTAAATCCTATAGAATTTATATTAAAGGATTTGTAGCAACACACAACACGACATTCAAAATGAAAGACGTTAAGCTACTGTTTGATCAAGCCAATAAGGAAGTGACGCCAGAGAACTGTCGAGAAGCAGTCCATCATGTCATTAAAGAAGAGGAGAAAATGTGGGATCTTGATCGATCGGACCGTCGACCCGTTAATTATAACGTCAAGAGAAGATGACGAAGAATATTATGATTTTTTATAATTTAATTTCTGTATAATGTATTTTGTATTTTTTTATAATGTTTAATAAAAAAATAAGTGTACCTAATACTATGTACATAATGCACGCCTTTGTCACACCATTTTCAGTGTTTTTGAATGGATGACAATAGGCAAAACCCATAAATTGACCCAAACCCGGGCGATACTACCTGCACTCGATTAAAATAAAGAATTTTGCAATCAATGCCAAATTATAAAAGTGGCCCTAAATATTCGTTGGGTCACTCTGTAGTCCCTTTGCATACCTAATGAGCTTTTATTACTCTACACCTTTCTTAAATAGACTATAGCAATTTGTGCATATGGCATTCTTCTTGCTTCTTTGCACCGTTCTTTAACAGAAAACCCTCCGAACTTATGACAATATTAAAAAATAATTGTTGCTCGTTACAACGTGGTCAAAAATTATTGTTATAAACCGATAAAAAGTTACTATCGGACTTTAACAAATAAAGTACAAAAACATCGTATGTCTACTTAAGAGCATATCTGGAATATAATATCTGTAGTCAAAATTTTAAAAATCATTTTTAAACATGACCAGGATTCAGGCCAAGAGAACGCATTGTTTTTGATCTAATTTAATATACATAGATATAATTTTGCATGGAGCTGGGAACCTTGGAAAATAATTTAGGAATATCAGTCAGATGACTTTCTCGTCTGCCAAAAACTTATAATTTTAAATACAGCTGCGTGTCACTTGATTTCAAATGCCTTTGCTTGCTTATAACCTTGGTTATTTCTTCCCCCCAGATGATTTATAAATGACTTCATCTATTTTCAGCTTTTTCGAAGTTTTTGAGATTGCTAGCAGAGGTCGAATTCCTGATGGTAACTAATTCCAGGCAGATTCTTTTAACTTGTCGGTTGAATGGGACTGTATTTGTAGTGTCAACCTAGCACATACAGAAGGTACTGCTAATGATATTTAATAAAAACGATACAAGGTAAATCAAAAGTTTAAACTAATAAAAAATTACGTCAAACTTCTTTCGACCATTAATTAAATCGCAACGTTGCCATTTTTTATGACTTTTCCCAATAATAATTTCAAGGTTTAATGCCATTTGGTAGACCTAGGCTTCAGGTGTAGCTCCAGGGAGAACAAGAATTGATTGCCGGACTTTCACTATGTCTAGTAAGTATTAATTAAAAATAATAATTCTGGTCTTCCAATTGGTGTATCCTTGAAATAAATACGAAAATATGTGGTTATGTAAATATTCATAGGAATTTCCAAAGGCTATACCCCAAAGATATTTCGACACTGCCACTGTATCCTGAGATTTGGCAATATTTTTAGGTGTAAAAATTATCATCAATGTCACCGTGTCACATTTGCAAATTTAATAAAAATGTTACACCGTTTGTAATAATAAAATTATAACATTTGTTTCGAACGCAGATTGATAGTAAATTTCTGTTCGTCTATCGCTAAAATCCCATTTTAGTTTTGTAATATCAACTTATGTATCAAGTTGCAAAATGTTTTTTTGCACTAGATGTGAATCATCATATCATGTGAAAAACTAAGCTCACTTTGAAACGTGTTTCATACAAAATTTTTTTGTTATTCAATCCATCATAAAAATAAAATTATAGTTAGATCCGATTTACTTGAAAATAGTAAAATCTTATATTGCAACAATCGGGTATAAGCGTTGCTGAGGAAAATTTTACTGCCTGTCAACCTATGTGAACAAACATTTGTTAAAAGTGTTTACTTTCAGCCTTGAAAATTGAAGAGCGTTTGGAGAGTCAGTATTTTTTTAGAAGTCATTTTTTTTAGTTTCCTCCTTCAACAAAGTTCTGAATCCACCTCTACTTGGCTGCTTCACCTAGGATTATATTGACGGGTGTCAAACAGAATGTACATAAGATCAATTATTGGTTGATGTGATGTTTTAAGTTACTTGACAAGAAGAATACTTGAAAAATGTGCACGAGAGAGAGCTAAGTATTAGTGCGGGTACTTAAACAAACATTGACTAAAAACCCGTGTAACAAAACGTCTCTCCTATCCTCATCTGTCCAACGACTGAATGGAGTTTCCAACAAATTACAAATTATGTTATTAATTGGGTTCATTTTTAAAACACAATAATAAGTAGGTACGTACGCTACTGAATTAACTGAAAAATAAAAACAAAACTTTTCAACACAGAAAATCACGTAAAAATGATATTTATAACCGTAAGTTTCGCGATGCCCCAAAATAAATATCTTAAGGTTAGGCGAACCAATGCTAAAACAATGGTGCATACGACTGATCTATTTCTAAATTGTCCTTCATCATAAAACAAGTTGTTACATGCTGTTGACTGACGTCACGTAACCATAGCGATGGTGAATATCAAAGCCATGTTGGGCGTTGGGTCTTCACTTGCTTTGACCTAATGGACGCGGTCGGCTGGGGCACGCCAAAATGCACGAGCGTTAATAATTATTGCCATCGGAGTTAACCGTGGGCCTATTATGCATAGGTACATTTATATTTAATTAACATTATTAATTCGAGCATAATTATTTTTTAAGGGCTAAAATGGTAGCTGTATTGCTACATTAATATTTAATATTGTCGAAAAACTTTTTTTTTTGGTACTACTTCACCTGACGAGTCGCCACTGCGTCTGTTATCATTTTTGATACTTGATTCTTTATAATCTTGTTTAATTCTAGCAACTGATTGTGCTGGTTTTCCTCTAATTGATCAATGAGCTTGAAGAAATTGTTCATTTATCTACTTAAAGTGAAGTGAATATTTAAATGAAAAATAAATAAGACAAGACAAGTCTTCGTTTACTGTCGTAAATTCTTTCTCGCATGTTTCGAATGTATAAACATTAATCTCCAGGAGAATAAATAAAATTTGGAGAAGACAATCTTAACGGAGCTTAAACTCAAAATGATACTAGATTGTGTTAAAAAGTTCAGTGAATAGACACTGGAAGATACATACTACCGAAAACTCCATCTCATCAAAAAAATAAAGTAGATTACAGCGGCAAACCAAGTTCCACTTCTTGATGTAACCGGTTCTGGAGAAAATGCCATGTGAGGCAATGTTTGCCTCAATATAGTGTAGTCGTAAATCGTAAAGTTCAATAAATAAATTTATAAACTACATGATGTTTAGGAGGGGATGGAAATCCATTGGAGAGGAACTTTCGCGGAATATGCCCTCGAGTTTAAAAATAACAAGGGCCCGAAATGTGCCGGACCTTTTTTTTCATTAGTTACAAATTATAAAAACCAATTAAAAGAGTAATAAATAATTTATAATAGTTTTTGGATTTGGTGTTTACGATACCTGTTGTGCCAATCTGATATCGAATGCATTTAAATTGAAGCAAATAAAAAAATTGGGTAATACGTTGGCATACTTAATTAAAGTTTATATTGTTTTAAAATTTATTACCTATTATAAAATTTTTATTTCCAATTACAATTGTTTGAAACTTCATATTGTTCTGTTGTCATATATGTATGTACAAAATATGGTTTTAATTTATTTAAAAGATTTTTCTTATATCAATCTTAGTCTGCTATTTACAAAATTATATATTGCCGAAATTATTTTCTCACAATCAGAGTGCCCCGGTTCACCTTAATTTTAAATTTACTAATAAGGTACCTTTGATTGTGAGCAAATATTGCAAGCCAGGGTCATTCATGTCACAGTCAAACTTTTTAAATTTGGACTCACAAATACACAGATATTGAGGAGTGTGAGAAAGTAATTTTCATTAAAAAAAAATAATTTATCTACTTTTATTTAGTAATATGAACTTTACAGTTCTGTAAATCGTTTTGTAAGGGCATCTATTACAGCACTAGTGCTGTAATGGAAAAACGGTTTTATTAACATTTTGCTGTTAAATAAAACCAAATTTTTTAGAAGAATGATTTATTATTAACAATTATTAATTAAAATATAACACTTAAGGTTTATTATAAACATTAATAATACACTTTTTACAGTTAGAAATTTGTATACCAAAAGTGGATGTGATGGAGCCCTATACGTTCGAATTTCCAATAATTAAATCCTTGTCTGACCCCATGATCTTCTTTGCTATTTGTTTTTTATTTTCTAAAGAATTCTCAACGTAGCCCTCTGTCATAGAAGAGGATCTCCAGCCCCCATGACGCTTTAACATCTGCATATCTGCACCACCATCAATTAGAATGGTGGCTGAGGACCTCCTAAAACAATGTCCACTGAATCCTTCGGGATTATTCAATCCAAGTTTTGTTGCAATCTTTTTTGGTATACTTCCAAAACTATTAATTCCGACAGGCTGGGAGGTGCATTTTCCTTTTCCATAGAATACAAAAAACCGCCTGTGAGTTGCATTAAGAGGACGAAGTTTAGCATACTTTCGAAAAATACTTAAACAGTTGACCCTTGTCACATTTCCTTCTGTTATAACAAATTCTCGCATAATTTAGGTTTTCGAGAATGGAATCACAATGTTTATATACAAATCATTGTGTTCAATATGATCCAACATTAACTTAGCTAGTTCTTCGCGCCGACAAGCCCCAAAAATGCCGATTATTATAACAACCTTCATAAGTAAATATGTTTCACCATCTGCAGTACTAAGAAACTTACATACATCCTCCTTTGTGAAAACTTTGGACTTTTTGGCCTTGTAACCCTCTGAACTTCTTTTCAAAAATGCGATTAGTTGAGAAAATCTGCTTATATCTTGATTTTTCTTGACTGAAATCATAGTTCTCAACATTGAGTAGTGAGTCCATAGTGTAGATGGTTTCTGGAAGCGTTGCTTTACGGAAAAATAACCCAAAAGGATTTTCTCAGACACCTCCTTTATTTTGTTAGCTTTGCACCAACCTTCAAACTTCTGATACTCCAACTCATACCGCGCCTTGGATTTTGTCGGAACTAAACTTGAGATCGCTTCGTTTGCCGCTGCTTCTATATCAGAGGGTAAACTTCCATCAGAATCGCTCATTTTGAAAAACGCTTTTTATATTTTTGAATTTGTTTGACAAAGTTTCGACAGTAACCATGCGAAACAGTAACTATGCGAAAGGTAACATAAAAAACTTGATTAGTAAACTTAATAGCAGGTGCATTTTTTTCCCAATATTTTTATTCATAGATGAAAGTAGATAAAATTGTGTACAATATTCTTGTTGTAAATTCATATTACTACACTCGATGTTTTATTAAACTCGGCTGACGCCTCGTTTGACAACTTTAACATCTCGTGTTGTAATATGAATCCTTACAACACTTATATGGTAAATAACTATTTAAAAATACAATGAAATTAAACAATAATTTTAAGTGTTTTCTTTGGCCTATATTATTTTCCTAGATGTTTTTTTTTTGCATGATAATAACTTTTTCATATCCACAAGACAGCACTTTTCCATTGGTAAAAACAGAAATTCAATATCATGCTTAATTTTGTTGTAATTCGGGTCGAAAAAAACCGCTATTTTACATGGCAAATTTTAACGCGGTCGGATCAGCGGCGGCGCTAGGTGAGGGGGAGGGGGGCACCAGCTCTCCCTAAAAATATGGGTGCTTACCCAAATTTGGGGGATTCGGGTTTGTAATAGAATTTCCATGGGGGAAGGGGGATTTAACTATGAAATTTTTGATGAGAAAGGAGTGGTATTAAAGAAGGATATAATAAGAGATAAAGAGAACGATAATGACCTTTTTTTTATTTAGACGTCAGTTTGGACGAGGGGAATTTTATTGACCCCGCTTATTGCGTGATAGAGCGTGGGGAAGGCAGCAACCTTTTACTCAAGTCATTTTTGATTATGAAATAACAGTGAACGAAATCTGACAAGAATTACACTATTACAGATGTGTATAACAATATCTTTATTGAAGGAACATTAGTTGGATACCCACAAAAATTAGGAACATAAAATTATGTAAAAAAATACAACAAATAGTGGTTATTAGCCAATGACATTTTACCAATGATTCGAAATAGCCATTTTCATAATGATAATTTAATAAAATGTATTTAAATGATTGCGTTTTCCAACTTATGTTAGTATTAGTGAGAAATATTTCAAGGTGAAGTTCACTATGATGATAATTGTAGATTATGGCGTGTCAAATATGTCATAATCTCGTGAAAATCATTCTTACAAAATTACTTTATAAGCGTGGGTATTTGAGATATAATTAGTGCTACGCAAAGGTTAAATAATTCGTCGGCTTAGAATCAGAGGGTTCTGTAACAATTTGTCTGACATTATTTTTTTTTACTACCTTCAAAGCTCTATGGGCCAATTTTAGAAGATCCTGAGAAATTTTAACTTACAAAAAAAAAATGTAAGATGATCGAATAAATAACCTAGGTTAGGTTAGGTTAGGTAAGAGTGGCAGACCCTTGGTTCTGACCAAACGGTCTCACGTAGTCCTGATTAGGTCCGTTGTGATACCACACGTGTTCCGTAGAACCCACCTTCATCAGATCACTGATGGTTTATGCGACGTAACCGCGGAAGGATTTTAACAACTCATTCAAACCAGCCACTACTGTTCAGAAATCTGCTCAGCCGTCCAAGTTGTAAGTTGTTTAGTTCCTCCAGGCTATCGAAAGATGATTCACCCAGAGTAGTGAACCTCCTTCTTGCGAGGCCAGGGCATTCACACAGAAAATGTTGAATACTTTCTTCCTCTTCCTCATCTCTGCAGCTTCTGCAGAAGTCGTTAGTGGGTATTTGCATACGTTCGGCATGTCTACCGAAGAGGCAATGTCCGGTAACAACCGCAGTAATATTTCTCACGTCTTTTCGACTGTGTCTCAATAGCTCTGCGGTTCTCTTTTTATCGAATGTGGGCCACAGTTGCCTGGATGTACTACAGGTTGTCAACCCTGTCCATCTGTTCTGTGCAAGCTGCTTGGCCGTGTAGTCAATCTCCTCTTTGACCAATCCCAGTGGTTTGTTCACTGTATTGTCTGCTAGATCAGCTGGCATGCCTGCGCCCTCTCTTGCGAGCGCATCGGCAGCCTCGTTGCCATCTATTTTGGAGTGTCCAGGAACCCAGCACAGAATAACCCGATGTTGGTTGCCAAGTGTGCATAGATTGTTGCGGCATCGCTTTACGAGCTTTGATTTGACGCTGCTGGAACAGATTGCCTTAATCGCCGCCTGACTATCACTGAAGATGGTGATTGACGAGGCTACTCCCAAGCCAAGGTGTTCTTGCAGGATATTGACCGCCTTCTCTACTGCCAGTACTTCCGCTTGAAAAATACTACAATAGTTGGGGAGTCTATACGATTTCTGTATTTGTAAACTTTCGGAAAAGACCCCGGCCCCCACACCAACGTCCATCTTTGAACCGTCTGTGAAGATTGCGTGATCTGTTTTCGTTATATTCTGATTGCCTTCCCACTCTTCCCTACTCGGAATGAGTATAGAATACCTTCTATCGAAGCATGTTATTGGGACAGAGTAATCAGTCGGGTCTCGTAGATTATTCCCCGGGTGAATCTTTAGTATACTGCTGTGCCCGTAGTTAGTTTCCTTCCAGAATTTCGACTCTTTTAGTCGCAGGGCACTTTTTGCAGCTATACTTTTTCCATAGATATCCAAGGGGGGTATATATAACATGACCTCTAGCGCCGCTGTCGGGGTTGACTTAAGTGCTCCGGTTATTCCTAAACAAGCTGCCCTTTGTATCTTTGTTATTGACTTAGTGTGCACTGCTTTTTCCAAAGCGGTCCACCAAACCAGGACCCCTTATATTAATATAGGTCTTATAATAGCTGTATAGATCCAGTGTACTATGTGGGGTTTTAGTCCCCATTTTTTTCCAATTGCTTTTTTGCAGGCATATAATGCTACCGACGCTTTTTTAACTCGTTCTTGCAAGTTTATGCCCCAGTTTAGCTTGGAGTCAAGTACCAATCCTAAATACTTTGCTTTTTCCTTAAGCACTAAAGCATTATTGTCGAGTACTGGGAGTCTGAAGTTCTCGATCACCCTTCTGCGTGTGAATAGAACTACCTCCGTTTTTTCGGGGTTGATTTTTAACCCGCATTTCATGGCCCACTGTTGTAGTATTCGTAGCGCCATTCCTGTTAGGTCGCTGATTGTGTTTACAAATTTACCTGACACTAGTATAACTATATCGTCAGCGTATAATAACCTAAATAAATAAAATATATGGATAGGAAGAAAATATCCAAACTCAGCGGCGGCGTCAAGAAGGGGCCAGGGTGGGCCCCGACCCACCCTAAAAACAGTGGTGCCCACCCTAGTATCCACCCAAAACTAAGGGATTCGGTTTTTTAATGGGAATTTCCATAGGGGTAGGGGGATTTGACTATTAAATTTTTGATGAGAAAGGAGTGGAATCATAGAAGGATGTAATAATGTAATAAGAGATAAAGAGAATGATGACCTTTTTTTTTAGACGTCAGTTTGGACAAGAGGGGAGTTTTGTTTACCCCGCTTATATGGCGTTATAGAGCGTGGGGAAGGTTGCAACCTTTTTTTTAAAGTCAGTTTTGATTTGGGAAGCGCCACCCTAAAATTCTCGGGCCTACTTGTGCCCACCCATCCCAAAAATTTTTCTTTACTTTATCGTGTTGATCAAAATCTATCAAAAAACTATCTTTGGAGCATAATTATCGCCAGTCTCAATTTTAAAACAAATAGAGATACGTATAAAATATTTCACACATTTTGTATTTTCTTTTATTCATAAACATTTTTTTAACTTAAAACTGCAGTATTTTGTAGTCCCTCCCCCCCCCCCCCCCCCCCCCCTCCCAGGAGAATAACTTGACTGCGCCACAACCTTTGTAATCTTTAGTGAAATAAATACCACAAAAGTTTTTGACACCATAATCGTAATTGTGACTTTGATAGTTTAGGCGCTACGATCTTTTATATCGCTCGACATATACTAGTATTCACCTGAAGACGACCGCAGATACTTACGAGATAAAACGTTGTGATTTAAAACAAATAAAGACAATGCAAGTCCAAAACTTTTCTGTCGTTAAAAAAAACTTGTTGCGAAGCTTTTTCTAAGCAGGGTTTAAAAGCAAATATTAGGGCTGCGGATTGATTTTTAATAGAAAGTTTTGACAATGAAGGAAGATTTTTCAAGTGTTTAAAATAAAATCGGACACGTTTGTATTGCTAGTAATGGCGACAAGGAATAAAACTTAAAATAAATTTAGATTCCTGGGGTATTACCCCATTAAAAAGTTGGATTTTATCTCTGAGATGCGATAAACAACGGTGACGCCACTGGATGCAATTAACAAGGGCCACCTATAAATATATAAACATTGATCACTGCGCATTTATTTACACAATTGACTGTGTAACGACAAAAATTCAAACAACTTAAAGACATCACGAAACAACTAAAATTAACAAAAATTTCACAACTACATCTGCCTGAGACCTTGCTTTTTATAGAAATAATCTTGTACTTCTTAAGCAACGCTTATAAGAATATTTATTTAATCATTATTATATACGATTTCGTACGACATCTATTCTAATGTTAAATGTGGAAATTTTTTTCGATATTCAAGGAAAGTTATTTTAACGTCTAATATTTTGCAACCATTTTAAATTGTATTGGTTTTGTATGCATTATAATAATAAATATTAAAGTGCGAATTATTCTATACAGTCAAATTGGTTCAATCAAAAATATATCACCTAATCAAAAGATAATAAAAATAAAGTACAAAAATTTGATTTAACGTACGTACTAAAAGTTTTGGGCAAAAATACTTAAACAAATTATTTTCCAGCAGAATTTAAAACTTAAATTAGTACTACAATAAAAAAGAAATACCCGTCCTAACGAACTGCTAAAGATCGATGCTCTTCAATCGCGCAAATTTTCCTGCAATCCTGTCGCCACCAGTGGCGTAGCCAGAAAATATGCCCGGGGGGGGGGGGGTCAGTGGGCGAAAGTAGGATGTTTTTTTTCTGGAGAGAGGGACAGTCGGGACTACATGTATTTCATGATATTATACCCAGTGAAGAAGGTGAAAAAGCTCCGCAGGCAAAAAATTTTGAGGGCCACGCCCAAAGTTCGTTTAAAATTCACCTAACAACTATTAAATTTCGAAAATTAAATTATTATTTTCGTTTTTTTTTTTGATACTCCTAGCTGACTCTATATTTACAAAAAAAAAACATTTTTTTATATTTGTGAAAAATATTAATATTGGTGTCAATTCAAAATTTTAACATAAGACGTGTATGTATGACTCTAACCAGCGTTTTTCGGGCTTGGTTTTTCATGATTAAATATAGTGAATATCGCTGACCACGCCAAAATTGATGATTTTTCAGAAATCATGTATTTTAGGAGCGTAGATCTAAGATCAGTTTTTGGTGTAAATGCTTAGGTTTTTAAATACTCCTTCTTAAATGTCGTTTAGTATATTCATAATAAAGCATTCTCGTTTCTTCCCGCACTATTGTTTTATTTTAAATTATCACCCACACTTCTTCCATTAAAAATGTTTTCTTGTCATTTTCCTCTTTAAAAATAAATAACTAATTGTTTTTTGTTTTTGTTGTAAAAATATTTTATAATAGAAAAATACTATAAAATATTATTATTTTTACTCGTTTTCCTATAAAATTGCATCACAAATCAATAACTAAAACGATATGCGTCCGAAACCTTAATCTCTATATAAAATAGAACTTTTAGAAGAAAAAGTTTAAAAACTAAACGTCTCCTACAAGACCTTTGTAATCTAAGCCAAGAATACATTATTTAAAAATTTTAATTAAGAGGCCAAGCGTGAGACGAAAAATTAAGTTGCAATTAGACTTTTAGACCGAGCTCCTAGGCGGGGGGGGGGGCTGCAACCCCCCCCCCCCCCCCCTTAAATACGCCACTGAACTGTATAATATATCCAAAAGTGATACCTGCCCACCTAATTAAACCTGCAATAAATAGGTATTGCCTTCTGTCATCATAGCCAATAAATAAACATAGCTTTAAATCTCGAATTAAATTGTTAACATAGTTTTAAACTACTAGAAACAAACGTTTTTTTGTTTTGGGTAACATTTCTCTTGCCCCAGTGATTTTGTGTCAACTGGTGTTGTTGAAATAACTATTTTGCATTATCGAGGTGTTGATTTTAGTGCGAGGGGAAAGGCTATTGAGAGCTTTATAATTATGACGGCCTTAAAAAACAACAGATCATCGAAATGTTTCTTTTGCTTTGGTAGAATTCCTTTTGAGATACTTGCTTCAATTTTCATATAAGTAATAGTCTGTTTTAGGCATAAAAAACTAAAATAATGTTAAATTATCTTTTTCTACTACAATATTAGTAAACATTGTTTTACGTACAGTTCACTCTATAAGTAAATCCATTCTTACGCACAACTGTGCATTATGATGCCTAGTATAACAATCAAGTTAGCCCTGAATCACTTATGACATTTATCTACCTTGCGTTTTGAATATTTTACAGTGACATTGTACTTTTTTGAGATTTGAAGTTCAAATCGATACTTTATAAATTATAAATCGATCTTTAATTTATTAGTAAGAGTCGTAGAAAAAATATAGTACGTATTGCGTGTTGTAAAGCAATTACGCACTCATATAATTACCGCACTCGCCGCTACGCGGCTCGTCCGCAATTTTTCCATTTGTGCGTAATATGCTTTTTACCACAACCGACATTCTACAGTCACGTGGTTTGAACTGGCTAATTAAAAAATACTGAAATAATTTTTGTACATTTACCTTTTGTAATGCGAAGATAAATATTTCAAAAATAGTTTCAGGTGTTCAGCAGGCAAAGAATATCCACGGAAAAATTTTACTAAATAAACAATTATAAATTTGGTGTCACTGGATAATTCGGGTCAAAAAATCAGCTATCTTACATGGAAAATTTTAAAGCGGTCGGATTCATTTGCCGCGTCTCCCCCTTTACATTGGTGCTTTTTCGTTCGCCGCGATACCTTTGTGGGTAAACCAACGAAAATTCAACATGTTTTTAGTTACTTAACGGGTAGGATAGGGCCGTCCAAGGTCGCTAATTTTACTCGTTCGTCAGAAAGGAGCTGCCGCAGAAAATACCGAGCCACAACCGAGCACATTCTATGAGGGCGCGTGGATTAGTAGGTAACGATGGTGGTAAGAGACTTGCAGGCAGTGTCGCCAATTCTCCTGAATTATTGGTAGATCTATCAAACTTATTTGTTTCCCGATGAATTAAGCAACATGATGATTGGTGGCAGGCCACTGGTAATTATGGATAAGTTAATGCTGGGTGCATTTTTAATCACAGAGTCAACTAATTAAAACAAACAGTACCTAGTACAGTTGAATGCCTTATTATTATATAACATATATTTAAAATAATGGAATAATAGTACTTATTTGGAATAATTTAAACTAATCCTTAAAACACGCACGTACATACGTATAAATGGTTGGTATTTCTTCATTGATTTATCTATTGGAACATTTTTTCGTTAATAAAAGTGATATTTGTTGTTGGGAACATTTTCTCTCTATATTTACGAAAACTCGCATGGGAAAATTTTTTCCAAATAAAATGTTTCATACCACTTAGTAGGTAATTTTTAAAAATTTATAGAAAAAGTCAGAAAATGACATTGTAAAGCATTTTCAATGACAAAAATTCAATGACTTATTTTTTACACATGATTTTTTTCTTTTTTATAAAAATCGGGCTTTCTTACGACCGCATTAATTGCTAATAATTGTATTAAAAGCAAATTACATAAAAGATTTATAAACAAATCTAATGAAATCGCGATAGCAATAGCTTATAAACGTTCTAAATACTCTAATAATTATTGCTAAAATTAAGATTGCATTCCGTTATATAAGCATTTCGTTTATTTTAACACACCAACATTGGTTTAAAGTGGCTCGGTACTCTAATTGTCATTAATTTGCGGGATAAAATACATGGGTCGGACCTTTGGCTATCTGGTAATATCAAATTTATATGTACGTGTTTAGTAGGATTTACGGGTGATATTTCGAGACAGCCGAAAGCATGTAACTATTTTTGAAATATTTATTTTTGTGTTTTTTCGTTAATAGAGCAAGAGTCAAGTTTAGATAAAATAAAAATATCTAGCAATAAATTCTTTTAGTCATTTTTCATTCTGTAAAACTATCTGTAGCTCAAACCAATGGAAAAGTGGTATCTATGTGGGTGTGACAAAGTTATTGACACGCCGGAAAAAAATCGAGCAAAAAAAAAGCCAAGAAAAACCAAAAAAATATTCTAACTTTTATTTTATTCTAATAAATATTGGGAATTATTTTTTTTTATTAAAATACCTTTTTCACGTTCTCCAATATCTGTAGAGTCCAAATTTAAAAAAATTTTAAAAATCCAATAATTAATATGAATCACCTTGAAGAAAAATATATAAATATTTATCGGATGCTCTTAGGTTCTGTTCATAGTCTAGACCAGTCTAGACCGCTTATTTATGGTAATGTCGCTTAGACTGTGAGCTTGCTTAAATGGATCCGAACGCGCAAAAATTTCCCATGTTAAATTACGTTTTTTTAAATCGAATTACAACAAAATTAAGCAACATTTTAAATATCTGTTTTTACCAATGGAAAGGTGGTGTGTGAAAAAGAAGATATAAGCTAATGAAAACCCTAAAAAAAATTACAAAAATTAATTGTATTGTAAAAACTATTGGGACTTATTTTTTTAATAAATAATAATTTACTTTACAAGTCCGGAAAATACTGGTTTTTTTTTTGGACGAGTCGACAAAATTCTAGGACGAGCCGTAGGCGAATCCTGGAAGTCTGCGAGTTCAAAAAAACTGTTTTCGGAAGTGTTGCGTACATTATTTTTTCGGAAACCGTGTAGAAAAACAAATCAATGAGACACATTTCTTTATTATATTTCTTTATAGAACAAAATTTCGAACATTTTATTTCTTATTTGTATTAAGGGGAATTTTTACTGTGATGGTCCTATTTTCATCGTTTCTTTACGATTTTTTTCTGGGGATAATAAGACAAAACAAGTTTTCAATTCTTTTTATTAAAGATCAAATTTTTCAACCCCCAAAAAATGAAAAACTTGAGGGTGCTACAGGGTGCTGTAGTTACCCCCTCAAAAAAAACGTAACTTGCTGGCGGAATTCAAATAAATTTTTTTATTAATGACAAAAATAAAATTGACCCAGATTCTTCAATTGTAAGCATGAGTTATAGCCCCCACTAGAATCAAGTCAATACTTGAGTAACTGTTAAAATGGCGCGAGATTTAAATTTTTTTAAAAAATTTTTTGTATTTTAAGGGCCGTAACATTTTCTGTAATATCGCAAAATACTTGATTCTAGAGGGGGCTATAACCACTTGTATTCTGAGCATTTTAAGACCAAAATCATTAAATTCTGATAATTTGAACATACCGAAGTACTTTCCGCCAGCGCGAAAAAAAAGGGTTTCGAGAAAAACAACTTTAAAGTTTCAACGGTGGCTCACAAGAAAATAGTCTCACTGTCACTTAGTCTGCGATGCCTGGCCCGTAGATTACACCCTCCTCTTCCTTGAAAAACGATAAACGAGCTGATTATTCCTGCCTCTTTGCGAGCCTGGCCTTTTTAGCGCCCTCAGATACCCGTTTTTCAGATTGATTACATATGCAGTGTGTGCCTAACTCAAAAGCAGCTAGTGGTAAGAACTGACCGGCAATCATAAAATTGGATGTAACTTTTTTTGAGTAGATTTGGTAAAAACGTTTACACACGGTTATTATAGAGGCTATAGAGAGTCGAAAAACGTCGGAAAAAAAATGTCGATTTTTTGAAACCATCACAGTAGAAATCCCCCTTAAATATTGAAATTCGAAGAGACTTTGATTTTTCAGGCAAAATTGTGCTGTAGCAGCAGCTGCTGCATTGGAAATTTCGTAAGGCACATTTTCAAACTCACTATCGCTGTTGCTTTCCATAGTTTATTGCGACAATTGCGACCAAAAACCATGCAAACTTTCGAAAATTAAAATGTTAACTAATTTCATTTCAGATAGCTGTCAGTCGTTATTTCGTTGCTATGGTAATGGTTAACTGCATTTATCAAAATCATAGGACCTACCAAGATTTTCATATTCACAATGACAACAACGATGTGATTCTTCCCGGCCTAGTCCGGGAAGTACGTACTTCCCAGACTAGGCCGGAGAAATGTTACTTTCTCAAATAAAAAGCGTTCGGGAAGTGGCTACTTCCCGGACAGTTGCCGAAAAAATAACTTTCTCACATTCTCCAATATCTGCGGAGTTCAAATTTAAAGTTTTTAAAAATCCGTCAATAAAAATAGACAGGATTCGGTTCAAGAGAACGTAATGTTTTATAATATTGTTTGTATCCACTTAACCAAAATTAGCATAACAAATAATTTTAATAGTTTTTTAGTTTTGTTACTATTAAATTTTTTAAAATGCCGATAATTCGCAGGGACTGGTTATTGTTATGTTACATGACATTACAAAAAACGCTAAGACAGGTTTGAAGATTCATATTAGTCCATTACATAAATTAAAGTAATATAATGTATCCGCGTTTGGTTGGTATTTTTTTTATGATTCAATCGGGCCAGGCCCGGACTGGGACTATTTGGGGCCCTCAGCTAAAACCTGCAAAGGGGCCCTACACCGGAGGGTCTGGGTGTTGAAAAGTAGGTGTTTGAAAATAATGAAAACGCGTTTTTACGCTATTTTGGCACTTATAAAGAAGAATAAATTCAGCTAGGTTTTTATACGAATATTATGATTTTCGACTTTTGTTAACTTTATTATTCATTGAAATAAGAAATTCACAGTATTTTTAGGATACCACAACACTACAAGACACATGCTGTAGAACTGCTAAAGTGCAGTATTTTATTCACCCTAAGGTATTAATGAATTATGTCAAAATTATTTGTGTAATAACAATAATGACAAACGAATTTTAGGGATTAGAAAAATAATACTATAATTTTTAAAGAAATCCTGTTTATTTAACAGTTTACAATGTTGTTATACTAGAATAGAAGGGGCTTAAATTAACTGAGATGATTCAACATTTTACTCCCCTAGGCCTAAAGTAACAGCTTCTCTGTAAGCAACTCACTTGTTAAAGCTACCTTATCTATAATTTTATTTGTGTCTAAATCATAAAATAAATCCCTCTCAACATTAATAAAAGGCAGACTGGACATAAGGTCTTGGCCAAAAGACGACAGAAGTCGATTTTTAACTATTTTAAGTTTAGAAAAAACTCGTTCACATGTGACTTGGGTAGAAGTATGGTAAGAACAAATATAAACAGATGTTGGATGTGTTCTACTTTGAGAAAATATATTTTTTTTTGGAAAATGTAAACAAAACATTACCAATAACACAAAATAACTTCTAACAAGACAAAAACTTTTTTTTTTGATTTTTTGTACGTTATGTGGGGGGCCATTTGGGGCAAAAACATTGTTTTTTGTTATAAATTTTAAACAACTAAAATGTAAAATGGAGAGAAATAATACTCTAAGTCGACCTTCATTGGGATATATTTGATAAGAAACCTTTTTTTACTCTACATGTTTCGAACGTATAAATGTTCATCTTCAGGAGAAGTATAGCTTATATTGAAATAGATATTAGGAAATTATAAGTGACACCCTCATAGAGCTTTTGAGGAAGTTAATTAAATAACCTGAGAAATTTGCAAAAACATTATTTTTCTTTTCAAATGTAAAAGTATGTATTGTGATAAACTCGTTGGAAAAGACAGAAAAAGGGAATACTATTTAATATTGCATTTTGATAATGTAGATGCCATTTGTTGTATTGTAAAAATTGTTGGAAATATTGCCTATTTTTTTCTTGACTAACCCTTAATCTAAAGTAAAATTCAGTCTTGACATTATGTACCATTTCCAGGATTATTTGGCGAATTTAGGGTATAAGTTTCTTCAAAAATTGTATTATTAATTGTTGGGGGGCGGTTTCTGCCCCACATTTTATGAAGACCCGAAAAAAGTAGGCCAAACTAAAACTCAACGCAGCCGTAGTTATGTATTTTTTCAGAAAATAAAGAGGTTTCTGTCCAATACTGAATTTATTCCAGTTAAAAAATGTATCCTGTAAATATTAAATAAGTCCAAAAACATTGCGTTCTCTTGGCTTGAACCCTGGCCATGTTTAATAATGGATTTTTAAAAACTTTTTAAACTCGAACTTTACAGATATTGAAGGGTGTCAGACAGTTATTTTCATTAAAAAAATCTAATCGTTTCATTGCAATGAACTTTTTTTTACTCGATAACAAAACTTATTACATATTTGTTTAATTTTTTTTTATAATTCGGGCAAATAATAACCTAAGAAAATTAATCGACAACCTACCTTCACCGAGGTATTAGGAAACTGTGAAACATTTAACCAAAAATTTCTTTCTTCCAGAATGAGTTCCGTAATTTCGGCAATGTGAAAATCCATGATCGACATGATTGCTTTTTCTTTGATATAGTCTCTCAAAAATCACCAAAATACGGTCACTAATTCAAAAATATAATTTTGATGAACAAGGAAAAAAATCCATCCGTCAAAATATTTTCGAAAAAAAAAACTCTTTGAAATAGTTAATATCACTCTCACTAATTAAAAAAAAAGTCGATTATCAACCACTACCGAAAGGAAGTGGTACCTACTCGCGGTACCTCTACGCGCGCCAGATCGAAGTACCCAAATATTGAAAGTATTAATAATACAAAATATCGCGGTAGATGCAGTTTACTAAAATACCACCTGTTTTGCAAAACTTTTGTGAAATATGCCTCGGCTGAGCTTTTTGATATTCCCCACCATTTTTTTTTATCCGAAAATGACGCTGCTTTGTCGAACTTTGACCAAAAGAAAGAGGGGATTTTAGCAGGCCTACCTGTTTCATAGGTAGCCTGTGTTATGTTATGTTACATGATGTAAGTCAAATTACCTTGACAAAGTTTAGTTCTTTTAGATTAGAACCATCTTATTTCGTAATTTTATTTTATTCTTTTGATAATATTATAGGTAGAGTTAGTTTGTATAAATATTAATTATTGTGGTTATAATATTTTTTTAATTGTCTGTTCGGATTTTGAGTCTAGAGATGAAGCGGACCGCGCCGCGCTGTCTCGTTATGAATTCAGAATTACTTAAAAATAAATGTAAGTCAAAAGATATTGTTCCTCTATGAAAACGGGTTCCCTTCAATAACACAGCCTAACGAAAAAATAAAAGTCATGTTGAACTAGACCCACGTTTTCGAGGTCGCTGAATTCAAATCTGAAATCAGTTTCACCCCATCAAGTCTATTTGGGGTGAAACCACCCTTTCAGGGGGTGACACCAGGTTTTTTGTAGGATGTTTCCCAAAATAATGACGGACGAGGGGTTTGCATATACAATATACATGTACAAATATGAATTTATAAATATACAGAGTGTTGGAAAAAGATCGGTAACCCTAAAAGTTTCCCGAAAATTTTTTTGGGGCTGGAAAAGAAAGAGTCATGTTCATTGAACTAGATCCCCATGTCTACATGTTTTCAAGGTATGTTTTGCCTCACCAGGTCTATTGAGGGTGAAACCACCCTTTCAGGGGGTGAAACGCATTTTTTATTCAAATTCATATTTGTATATTATGCATAGGTACAGGGTGGCGCATCGAAAATGAATCAGAGACATTTACTGGCAGCTCAGTTTTTTTTGGAAAAACGCTCAGACCCGTCGATTTTGTTTTCGGGGGGGACACAAAATTGACAAAAAATCACGTTAACACGTGCAGCCCCCTGGGTGGGGGTGGCACCACCCCTAAAATCTTAAATAGAAAGGGGGTCGAGTGATACCTTATTTTATAGGTCTTTCAATTCCCTTTATAATAATGTAAAATTTATGTACTTCAGTTCAGTAGTAAAGGGAATTGAGAAACCTTTAAAATAAGGTATCACTCGACCCCCCTTTCTATTTAGTATTTTAGGGGTGGTGCCACCCCCGCCCAGGGGGGATGCACGTGTTAACGTGATTTTTTGCCAATTTTGTGTCCCCCTCGAAAATAAAATCGACGGGTCTGAGCGTTTTTCCAAAAAAGAACTAAGCTGTCAGTAAATACGTCTCTGTTTCGTTTACGATCAATTACAGGGTGGCCCATTTGTCTGACAAAGTAATATAGCGTCTCTGCCATTAAAGATATCAAAAAAAAGTTTTTGCAAAAGTTGTGAGGTATAAAAAAATATATGTTCTAAAATTATTTTTAGACATACAGGATGGTCCAAAAAAGATACATTTTTTTAAATGGAACACTCTATATATTTTAGCATTTTTTGTTTCCTTACAAAATTATCCATATGACGCCATATTTAGTTTTTTAATTTTTTGCAACGTTGCCAAACAAAATGTAAAATTCCTAAAATTTTGGAAAAAACATGATAGTAAAAAATTACCTGTATTTCTCAACAAGAGTGTCGAAAATCAAAATTTTCTTGTAAGCTTTTATGTTTAGGGATAGAAAAACTGTCTTAAATCTTTAAGTACCGAAAATTTTGTACAGGGTGTTTTCTGTTGACATCCAAATATACAAAATTTTAAAATACAAATAAAACACCCTATATTTATTATGCTCGTCTGATAGATATTGTTAGTATCTTTTATTATTGTTAAGTCATATACCTATACCTAAATTTACTAGTTTTGCCAATATTTGGATTTTTATTTAAATTTTGGTGAAAAAAACTATAGTTTTTATTTTTCTAGTAAGCCATGACCAGCAAAATGAAATCAAATGTAATTAAATATAATGTCATATTAAAATAAATTGATAATCATAGTTAGTTACGTATTTATTTAATTAAATAAAATTTCTTTTTTATTACGCAACTTGATATTGAAAATAAGTTCACAAACATTATAAACATAAATATGACATTATATTCAATTACATTTGTTTTTACTTTGCTGATCATGGCTTACTAGAAAAATAAAAACTATAGTTTTTTTCACCAAAATTTAACTAAAAACCGAAATATTGCCAAAACTAGTAAATTTAGGTATAGGTATGACTTAACAATAATAAAAGATACTTACAATATCTATCAGACGAGCCTAATAAATATAGGGTGTTTCATTTGAAAAAACGGAGTTATTGTATTTTAAAATTATGTACATTTAAAGGTCAACAGAAAACACCCTGTACAAAATTTTCGGTACTTAAAGATTTAAGACAGTTTTTCTATTCCTAAACTTACAAGCTTACAAGACATTTTTGATTTTCGACACTTTTATTGAGAAATACAGGTAATTTTTTACTATCATGTTTTATCCAAAATTTTAAGAATTTTGCATTTTGTTTGGCAACGTTGCAAAAAATTAAGAAACTAAATATGGCGTCATATGGATAATTTTGTAAGGAAACAAAAAATGCTAAAATATATAGGGTGTTCCATTTGAAAAAATGTAACTTTTTATTGTCCTACTTTTTTGGACCATCCTGTATGTTTAAAAATAATTTTAGAACATATAGCTTTTTATACCTTACAACTTTTATAATAGTAGGGACGGTATATTACTTTGTCAGACAAATGGGCCACCCTGTATATACCGCAGCAGTGGCTCAGTGGTGATTTACTGGCATTCGATTGCCCCATTTCTTTTATGGAAGGTTTATTGTTGCAATTTAAATAAACTTAATTTTTTTTTAGTTTATCCATTTAGTGACCTAGATGACCACTAGTACATTTTGTACAAATACTGCACGAATTTGTTTTATTGTAGACGAAATTGCTGGTTTGGTAAAAATTAATAGAAAATTACCGTAATTTGAGTTGCAGTCTTCAGCAAAAAATAACTATCTATATGAAAGGTAAAATAAAGTATATTTCAATTATGGACCAAAAACTGTATAGCTACTTAATAGTATCTAATGATTGGGCAGTACGAAATCGTGATTCTCTAGGCTTGGTTTCACTGTATATCTACACATTCTCAATTATAAATTTGCATAATTATAATTTTCCGTTAATAGAACGCAAAATAGAATAAAAACTAATTGACGCAATTTGAAAAATTGAACAAATAATAAAAAACAATATTAATGATTATTTAAGGATAGTGAATTCTTTATTCATAAGTTTAGACCAATCAAAAATAAGAATCGTGTTCTGACTTTTCATAACTCATAAACGATAAAACAATTTAAGGGTAACGAGAGATTCCAAGAAAGACAATTTTACAGGAGATAATAAACTTTAAAACGATGAAACTGAGACCTCTTTCAAATTTTCCCCAAATATGTTCTTTTAAACGTTACTTTATTGTTTAATACCGGCTTTGTTGACATTTAAACCTGTAAATCTTAATATGACAACACTCGAGGATAAAATTGATTGAAAACTGTTTGGTTTTATGGCTTGACCACGCCACCATTGGATAATTTTTAAAGAAGAGTGACGTGTTTTTTTAAATTAAAAATTTTAGTTAATGCAGATCCGTGATTATCTGTTCTAAGTTAAGAACTAAGAACTAAACCTACTCCCTCAAAAATCCAAGATTGGCACTATATATATCCAATCTACGAATAAAACTTTTGGCGCATTTCACATTACAACAAACTTTTACATCTTTTAAACATAAAATACAACTGTACCAGAAGACTCCATAACATGTTATTAAGCAAGTCGACATTGATAATAATTATTTGTTTAACTACAATGTCCATAAACATTTAAATAGTATTCAGCTAATCAAACGACCGAACGAGGCCATGATTATACACTGGAATCGCAAAAGGAGAGGTTTCGGGTCGTTTGTTCTTGTTCGAATTTGGTTGGTGAGGCGGCCGACAGAGACATAATCTAACAACTAAAATTTCCCCATGGGCGTTCCCCAAATTCGATCTGGTTTTAGGGGTAGGTACTTACCCAACTTTTTAGAACGGCACGACGCTAAAAGTGGCCGGCGTTTTAAAAATAATATCATTAAAAAGGCCTTCTACTTGTTGATTTGGTTATCTTCAATGTATTCACTATTTCACCGAAACGAGTGATGAACGATGAATTAAAACGAGAAAGGAGAACAAGGAGCAGCGGAAAAAGATTACCCTGTAAATGTTCGTACTTCATGAATTATAATACTACAACTTATCATAGTCAGTGGCGTATTTGGGGGGGGGGGGGGGGATTGAGGCAGCCCCCCCTTCCCCTAGCCTAGGAGCTCGGGTCTAAAAGTATTGTAGGAAACGTTTAGTTTTTAAACATTTCCTTCTAAGTGCTGTTTTATATAGAGATTAAGGTTTCGGACGAATATCGCGTTAGTTATTGATTTATGATGCAATTAAAAAAAAACGAGTAAAAAAAATAATATACTTATAGTCTTTTTCTATTATTTACTTTTCTGTTCCGTTTTCCCTTTTTAAAGCTATTTTAAATTACCAAAAATATAACCCAATGCAATAAAATATTTTTACAACAAAGACAAAAAACAATTAGGTATTTATTTTTAAAGAGAAAAATTAAAGTAAAAATTTTAATTGAAACAATTTTTATGGAAGAAGTGTGATAATTTATAATATAAAAAATAGTGCGCGAAGAAACGAGAATGCTTTATTATGAATATACAAAACGGCACTTAAGAAGGAGTATTTCAAAACCTACGCATTTGCACCAAAAACTGCTCTTAGATCTACACTCCTAAAATCCAAGCTTTCTGAAAAAATCATCAATTTGGCGTGGTGAGCGACATTTACTTTATTTTTAATCATGAAAAACCGAGCCCGAAAAACGCTAGTTAGAGTTATACATACGTCTTATGTTAAAATTTCGGATTGACACCAATATTCATATTTTCCCAAATATAAAAAATGTTTTTTTTTTAAATAAAGAGCCAGCTAGGAATATCAAAAAAAACATTTACAAAAACAAATTTAATCCAACCATGCAGAG
Organism: Polydrusus cervinus; assembly: GCA_935413205.1. Lineage (NCBI taxonomy): Eukaryota > Metazoa > Arthropoda > Insecta > Coleoptera > Curculionidae > Polydrusus > Polydrusus cervinus. Next base: position 2,613,951 of record OW284512.1, read on the forward strand.
GGGGAAAGGTAATAATTTAATTTTCGAAATTTGATTGTAGTTAGGTGAATTTTAAACGATCTTTGGGCGTGGCACCAAATTTTTCGCCTACGGCGCTTTTCTTGATTTACATGTAGTTCTGACTGTCCCTCTCTTTAGAAAAAAAATGTCCTACTTACGCCCACTAAGCCCACCCCCCGAGCATATTTTCTGGCTACGCCACTGATCATAGTAATTGCCTTGCTGTTTTACCAATAAGCCCATTTACCCCATTTATAATTTTACCAAAGATTCCCCTCGATATCAATAATTTCTTCACTTGAGTCGCAAGAATCAGAATTGTACTGTTTTAAATTGTAGAGAAGAGTGTTAAATTCAAGCCTGATGGTTAGTGACTCGAGAGTATATTATTATAAATCTTATTTGAGCTGCTTTCACGAAAGTAGAGCATTTATAAACTGGATTTAAAAAAAAGGTCGTTAAACTAAGGACATCCGTCCATGTTTTGTTAAAAAAAAACGCAAAAACGCAGGTACGCTATTATTACCACAAATTAAATCAATTATCTTTTGTGCTTTTTATTGATCAACCCTTAACGCAAAGTTGTCAAAATTTAGAAATTACACAAACATATTTCTGGTTGCTTTAAAAAAAATATTTTTTCGTTTAAATTTGCAAGGATAGACCATTAATAGTCAGAAGAATTGATTGATGATAATAAAGTTATATTACCGACGTTGGTTGAGAGAGAATAGTGACATTTTGCCAACGAACCGAATTCCGCTAATCGATTTTTCAGGTGCTAAAATCTCCGCACTGGCTGATACCTGCAACCGGATTCTCGATTCGCCGAAAATAAATATATTTGCCGCTGAATATGAAATAAGTTTTTACAAAATTGTGTGTGTGGATTCCGAGGAAATCACGTTTGAAAAGGTTCGGGTTTTCGGACACTAACATGTTTTTCCGGGCCTATAGGGCTTGCCGGTCCTCGCGGGCCTGCTGGTTCTGCCGGACTTTTGTGGCCAGCCGATCTTGTCAGGCTTGCCGAGCTATTCAATTTTGGTTGAGGGGCCTACGTCACAAAATTCCGGCTGGGGCCGGGTCGGGTCGTGAAATTTCGGCGCGTGCAGGGCTCTAACTCTAGTAATATAAGTCTCTCTATCTATGTCAACAAACACCACCGTAAATACTTTATATTGACGTATGTTGAGGAAACTCGGAAAATAACAACCAACAAAAAATTCGAAAAATAACAACCAACAAAAAATTTTAATATGTAACCGTCCTATTTATTATTATCATTATAATGGCAATATAATTATCATATAATATTTATTAGTACTGATCGTCATCAAGTTTATAATTTAATATTGAATTTCATTATGTTATTTTTCCATATTTATTTATGATGTTTTTAGCAAAGATCGACGCGTATGCTACTTTAAAAAAATCGTCAATTACTTTTGCCTGCCACTTTGCTTGCTAATAAACATACTTAAAGTAATTCACATTCTATCTAACAGTCAAGCCAGAGGTTGGAATTTTTAGATAAAAAAATGAAAAACTAAGATAGGAATGTGAAAGCGGTTTTTCTCCAAGTTGTACCATAAATATGAGCTGTAGCCTAACGAAAGTGTGTCACATTTCAAGTGTCAATATATCGGTAGCAGTAAGTTTTAAATAGTATAGAAATCATAATGGCAAACTTTACTTGGTTTAATTCCAAAAATTCGAAAACGGTTTAAAATGTGATGTGTACAATTTAAAAAAATATATTTTTTTCTTTCCACTTCTTTGAGACACTTTATAGAAGCAAAAATTGTATATTGTAATTGGTAGACTATTTGGTATTCTTTAATTTTTGTGTTAATCATAATAAACCTATTCTCAGTTTCTTTTAATCTACTTACATCTCGTTAGTTTTCAAACCTTTCTACCTTGTGATCTAGCAGACGCGGATCCGTGGAGGGGGGAAGGCAGTCCCTTCCCCCCTCCGAGCCTCACAAATCTAGTGTTTTGTTTACTTTGAGCCTTGAAAATTGTAGGGCGTATTAAGGGTAAGTATTTTTCTAGAAGTTACTTCTGAGAGTAGGTCACTTTTTTTAGTCCCCCCCCCCCCCCCTAGGCAAAATCTTGGATCCGCCACTGTAATCTAGAGATCTTAAAACGTATCCAGGGAGGGGGTATTAGCAAGTGACACATTATAAGATAATAATAAATACATAGGTGTTTTATAGGTATTTGATACTTATAATTAACGCCCTCTACCGTCTCCTGTCAAAGGGGCCTTAAAAAAACTCTACACCATCTCAGAGACCTACTAATGAAAGGGACTTCTATAAAAAACCATAACTATATCTCAATTTTTCGATTACAATACTTGCCGTTGCGAAAAAAATAAAATAAATAATTTTATTCCCTAAACTAAAACCAAGGTTTACATACTATAATTCTTTGTCAAGTATAACCCTATTATAGTATGTTGTGTATACTCACTTTCTTTTTTTTATATAAAATCATGGATTATTTAGCTGAGTAAGAAATTAGAGAAAGCAAAGTGAGTTTAATGAAATCAAAGAACAGGATCGGGTTGAGCCTAAGATCGGTCCTATGCAAATTTTATTAGAGGGATAAGGAAAGGAAAAACGGGTATAGGAGGGGACAAAAACCCCCTACCATACCACAAATGTTTACCACACATTTTAAAGTTAAACCGTCATCGACCAAAAATAGTTCAAAAATATTTACAGTTTTTATTTCTTTGAAAAAAATACCCAAAACAAAGTTAAATACTAAAAAATACTTACAGTTAAAACAATATAAATAGTCACCACGTACAACACCTTTTTATACATCTCCCTGAATTTCACAATTTTTTTAAAGAAAAAAATCAAGGACAATATGTTCAATATGGCCTGTAAAATCGTAACTGACACCATGATGGATCGAATTAAGTCAATCACTTCTACAAGCTTTATTCAAAAAACACCGACACTATGAGGAACAGTTACTATTGAATTTATGAAAACATGCAATTTTCTTTTAGTTATCATTATCATACTTTCACCTAGTCCGTGCCACTCAATTTAAGTTCCGTTTTGAGCACGACAAGAAAACTATTTTTTTAACATAAAAAATGTTTTTACAAATTTCGAAAGTTATTATAACGAATTTGAAATAGAGTTATTTTTCACGAAAACTCCGCCGAAAAAATATATAACTTTGATTAACTACTTTTACATTTCTCTTGCCGATGGTAAAATGGTATCTACTTTCGCGGTCATGGTCAAGAACTAAAGGATTTGCAAGACGAGTGTATGTTCGTGAAGAGATCGCCTAGTTCCCAGGAAATTTCTAAAATGGCAGGAGTTATAGGTAGGTACCGTTTTATTATTTCCGTCTGGTACGACTATTTTCTCGTCATTTATTCATATTTTGATCAACTTTCCTATCAAACATCAAGCTTCGCTACATTGTGGTTTTACATTTTATGAATAAAATACGAGGGAAACCAGATAGAATATTAAGTAAATGGTATATATATATGGTATATATTTCTGTAGCTCATATTTAGATGAGAAAAGTCTAGATTCAAAAATTTGGATAAGGATTTGTGTTTATTTTTTTTAGTTAATCAATATTTATATGCATTTGCTATAAGAAATATCGTTTTCTAGCTCAGCTATAGTATAATCATGGGAGTCCCAAGAAGTTTTTTTAGAGGCAGTGCCGTTTCTAGGGAGTGGGCGGCTGAGGTTAGGCCCTGGCGGCCTGGTAACCTTTAAAAAAAACTGTTAAAAAATTATTGCCAGGCGAGCAGTTTCTTCCATGTTACAAGTTCCACGGTTTATAATTATCAGGCATCAGCAGAGGCAGAGTTACCACCCTCTACAGTGGCGGCGCCAGGATTTTTGGGAGGAGTGGGCACAAGTGGGCCTGATGATTTTTGAGAGGGCACTACTCAAAAAGACTTCTACAAAAAAAAGGTCGCTGCCTCTCCCACGCTCTAGGGGCAAACAAAACTTCCCTCTTGTCCAAAGTGACATCTAAAAAAAAGGTCATCGTTCTTTTTAAAATAACATACAATACCACCCCGTTCTCATCAAAACTTTCATAGCCAAATCCCCCCCGATAATTCCATTACAAAACCGAATTCATCAATTTTGGGTGGGCACTCATGTTTCTAGGGTGGGCCAGCGCCCACCCTGGCCTTCTAAAATTCGATAGGTTTAATCGGCAAGAATTAGTAGCTTGTAAAAAATAACATGATTTTGTTTCCTAAGCTGTAACAAAGAAGGACAGCAGGATATTTCTCCTGCCAAACTAAAAATATATCTGATACATCAACGGCAAAACTAAAAAAATGTTCAATTAACGATCCATGTTAAAAACAATTCTCTGTTCTATGAACTGATCGAGTATATTAAGGTTTTCTATATTAAGAAATAGTTTTAATATTTTGCAACGCATTGCCCCAGGTTCTATACCAGTAATAATACGTGATTTACAAGATGCACCTTTTTCATAAGAAACTAATACTGCGTTTTATATTGTTATATTTTCACCTAGAATTACAAAGATTTTGTCTTTAAGACTTTAGAAAGGGCGTTCCACATTATTTCACTCGCTGCCCCCCCCCCCCCCCTGGAGGAAACGTTCTTGATTCGCCTCTACAATTTTCTTACTTCTCTCAAAAAAAGACACTGCCTTCCTGCGGTAGAATACTAGTTACCCCCCACTTCGCTCAGCCTAAGAACCAAAAGAAAAAACAAGCAACACAGAAAAGATCTGTGTTGAACACACGATGGTATAGAGTCAAATTCAATCATGTAAAGTACAATGACGTGCCTACAGCGGAGAAAAAAAACATTAAAAAGCTGCTATATATAACTTAAAATAATTAATATTTTATTTGTAAGTAACATTCTATTACTGGTTTTTAATGACGTCACGCAAGTTTTAAATATGACGCTATCAATCGTTGCAACTAGACATCTACGTCTGTCTACGTCGTAATACTTTTCATTGATTTTGACTCTACTGAATACTGAAGGAAAATGGGTTGAGGCACTCAGGAAGTTTTAATAAGGTCTTGAAAAGAGAGATCGGTACCACTCTGTTTCTTTAAAAAAAAACATTTTTTGTGTATAGCTTTAAATTGTTTATAGTGTTTTGATTTGCTGTAAATTTTTAGGTGGTGAATGAAAAACTAGATCTTCCCTAATTTTAAACTGAGGGATAAATTACTCATGCTAAATACATCTAATTTGAAATTTCTATAAGAACCCATGTAAAAAATGTATATGGTAGCCCCTTCGGTTATAAAGAAAAAAATAAATAAAACAAAATAAACTCTAGTAAACCTTTATTTTCTCACGTAAATTTGACAATAATCCCACTATAAGTTACACCTACAGACACGGATTTCTCTTCTTCGACTTTCCTCTTCCCGATCTTCGAATACTCCTTTTAACCATTCTCTTACTTGCTTTCTTGGACAATGGCCTTTTTCTCTTCCTTGATACTGACCTAGGGTTTTTCTTATACCCTCGCGCAAGTGTTCTTCGTACATTTTTTTTTAGCGGTTCTACCAATTTTTGGGTAATAGGTGCTGGTGGCTGATGGATCTCTGCTAGTTTTTTCTTACTTTCTTCTATAGTTTTTTTCAATTCATCGTTTTGTTTGCTGAGTAGGTTATACCGACTCTCGAGCCGAGCGATTTTTTGATTTATTTCACAGAACGAAGTGTCCGCTTTTCTTTTGACTTCCCTTAATAGACGGATTATCTTGCAGCAATCGGCCATGGTAAATCTATTGAAGAAGCTGTATTAAAGTGAGAAAATCAAAAAAAAAAATCTCATTGAAAAATAATATAAAACGTCAAAAATTTTGTACCAGTAATGTCTATTGTTGCTAAGATTTTGTTTTCATTTGTTATGTAACAATAGTAAACTTCTTGGAGATTATTACAGGTTACTCACTAAGGTGGGTTTATAAATAGAAAGATTATATTATTATAAACCCATACAAACCAAAGGTCTAGTAAAAAAAATGTAGTAGTAGACTATCTTTTATTACTAACGTATTTTAATTATATAAATACGTAAAAGAAACAACATTAAGGTTTCAAATCTTCACATAAATTTGTTTATTTTTATATTAAAAATAAGAACAACATGACATGTTTCGTAGCACTGCTACTTCGTCAGATGTCGAAATGGAATTGCATTTCGACGTTTCGGTAATTTGATTTCTACCTTCTTCAGGGCTACAAAAAGATAAATAGACAACTTTAATATAAATTGGCTTTTGAAAGTTGGTATTAACAAACAGAAAGATTAATTATACACATTTGTGATGGGTTGAACAAAGATTTTTAACCAGAATTAACTTACCGGAAGGTTTGACTGCATGATATAACTGACATTGACAGGAATTATGAATCAAAGGTGCCTGATTAGTAAATTAAAAGTTAGAGTAACCGCGCCAGTATGATTTTAAGAAAATTATTTCTGCCAACGTCATATGTCAAAATCAAACTTGCTGGTAAGTTAATTAATATTAAAATTATTATTGTTACTTTTATTAAAACAGTCGGTGCACCTTGACTTTGAAAATGATATACCAGGAAACAAACACGTTTAATTTTTTCATTTATTAAACGATCAATAACATAAGCGACTCGCATCTATCATGCGAAAAAATGTATCAGCAATTTTGTCAATTAGATAATTTGCAAATTAATGAACTTTCAGGAAACCTATTTACTTTGTTTATACCATCGCAGTAATTATGTCACATCATTAAAAATGTGTAAAAAAAGTGTAATATCTGCCAATAATAAATAAATTATGAAGGCTTTTTGCGTCAATAAAATATTACATTAAATATTGTTTTGATAACAAAAACAAGAACTTAATAACATTAAATTTGCTTCCTAATGCGAGCATTCCGACTGACATGACAGTCCTTAATTGCAGATCGTACACTGTCAGTCGGAATGACAGTCTTGATAAAGGAATGACAGCAATACTGATGGTGTAAGGGCAAATTTCAAGGAATGATGTAGATTTTCATGAGAAAAAACACTGATGTGAGAATGACGAAGGATTAATATCATTCCAACTGATAGTGTACGGTCTCCAATTGATATTAATTCTCCGTCATTCACCCAACAGTCTTATTGCTATCATGATAATTTTCGTGTCAGTCTGGCCATCAATCGCCCTTACATGATCAGTATAACTATCATTACCTTATCAAGACTGTCAGTTTGAATGATTGTGTAGGGTCTGTATATACCAAAATAAAAATGACCATTATAGGGGGTTTGTTTTATATATTATTAAATTAAACCAAAAACATTGTGTTCTCTTGGCCCGATTCCTGGCCATGTTTATTAATGAATTTTTAAAAACTTTCTAATAGTAGGGGAGCCCACGAGGCTAAATGGGGATTTACTCGAGCGTCCTAGAGACCTATTGGGATGCAAAGCTTAGATGATATGAAGAAAAAAATGTTATATGATATATACCTTTACATCGGTGGGGGAAGCGGCTATAGATTTTTAAATATGTAAAAAAAAACTGTTGCATGGACATCCTCGAGCGCGTCAGATATTGATAGCATCAATGCCCTACGTATTTTTAATAATGTACGTATGTTAATCTGATCGTTTGCATGATGCGGGTGGTTGTATTTAAGGGTTGAAAATGAAAAAAAAAAATTTAATCGAGCGCGTCAGATTTTCTAAGGGAGTGTTAAGTGCACCAAAAAAAAGCTCTCATTCCCTAATCTGATGATTTCGATGGGACGCAAACTCGCGGCCATTTTCATAATGTGCAAAAAAAATTCGCCATTTTGAAATACTCAAGCGCGTCAGATTAAGATATATATGGTTCATCTTTATGTTCTAAACGTACTGTCTCATAATCTGACGATTATCTAGAGGGATTGGCCTGATCTGACAAAAAAAAATTAGAAAAACGGTTCACCTTAAAGGCCATCCCTGCAACTTCCCGCTAATTCCATTCCTGGGCTCTTAAAATTGTACTTATGACATTTTTGAGCTCAAAATATAATTTATGTGATATTTTGAGCTCGCTGAGTTCAAAGAAATAATATTTCTATGCATTTGAGCTCTCCCAGCTCGAAAGTTTGATAGAAGTTTCATAGAACACTATTTTTGGAATTTTCAAACCGTAATAACTTTTGAATGGATCAACCGATTTTCACGCGGTTGGCGGCATTCGACGCAGTTTTATAATCCTCATAAGTAATTTTGCACTTTTAATTGATCGAACCACAAATTTCGGAGTAATCCCGAAAAAACACTTTTTCGGGTTTCTTTCGTTCACGATATCTCTCGAACGAATCAACCGCTTTTGACCAGCTTGGTGGCGATCGACGTGGTTTTTCAAGCTCAAAGGCGGATTAGTTTTTGAAGTTGATCGATAAAGCCGGTTAAAAGTTATTCCAAAAAAAACACTTTCAAAAAAACCAGAGTGGGGACGGAGTGAGAGAGTAATAGATAGAGAAAGAGTGAGAGAGGAATAGAAACGCGGAGAAGGAAATGTAGGCATCACGCAACTGCACGCATTTAACTTTATCGACGAATTTTTGTTATTTCGGCTTGCGGAAATCGTCAGATTATATATTTTTCATTATTCTTGAATTATTTCCTTCAAAATAAAAAAAAATTTAGCTACGCTCGAGAATGTCGAGATGACGTTTTTTTTTACAACTTTGTTGCCCTCCCCTTTTTTTACGTCACTCTCAAATTGTCAGATTAGTGGAATATACACTTTTTAGGATGTAATTAACTCACCCTACCTTAATCTGACGCGCTCGAGAATTTCTGATGGTCAATTTTTTGTTACTAATCTGATCCTGTATCCTTCACGGGCGGCCTTATATATGGGCCTCATGTTTTGTGGAGGTACTTAACCGGGTACAAGGTATCCCCCTGTATATTAATCTGTCGCGCTTTGGTAAATCCCGAAATCCCCGCTTGGGCTCCCCTACTATAAATCTAGACTCTACAGATAATATTGGAGAGTCTAAGAAAATTATTTATAATTTTACAATTTTTTGTAGTAACTTTAGTAATTATTTTTAGGTAAGTATTTCATTTGCTTATATCTATTTTTTCGAATCTTTTCCTCCGTGAAAATAACTTTCCTACACCCACATAGATACCACCTTTTGATTGGTAAAAAAAAATTAATAATTTACTTAGTTTTTGTGTAGTTTACCATTGCAAATTTCACGCGGTCTGTTTAGTCTTCTTGACGCGTCCTGTAAAATTTTCAGAAATTTTTTAGATGTAAAAAATAAAACATAATTGACCTATCCGAGCGTTTTTTGCTAATGCGGAAGCAATAGCGTCGCCAGAAAAATTGTAATGGGTGGACACAAGCCGACCCGATATTTTTAGGATGCGCACTGGATCAGCTATACTTCCCCCGATCAAAGGTGACTTCTAAAAAACATATCTCCTTCTCAAAACTTCTCTCTCGATAAAAATTGACTTCTAAAAAAAAGGTACCCAACGCTGGACATAATCCCCTAAACACAAATTTGAGTAATAGAACACAGAAAATAAAAGGTAGTGATATATTTTCAACAAAAAAAAATCAATAACATTGGAGTATCTCAGGGAAGTATTTTAGGTCCTTTACTTTTTATTTTATACATTAATGACATATCATTAGTGTTAAAATGGGCTAAAATGCAAATGTTTGCAGATGATACTTTTATTTACATTTAGTGGTAAAAATATTTGGGAAATTTTGAAAGTTTTAAATTTACAACTTATTTATTGTCAAATTTGTTAAAAGTAAACAAATTAAAGCTAAAAATGTTTCCAAAACAAAATGCATGGTTATCGGTTCAAATTCAAATGTAATCAATGTGAATATTTTAATTGATGGGAACAGACTAGAAATAGTAAACTCATTTAAATATTTAGGTGTAGTACTAATTGACTCAAAATTAAAATTTAATTTCCAATTTGAAAATGTAATTTCTAGAATTGCGAGAAAAATAAATTACTTTAAAAGAATATATGCACATATGTTCAAATTTAAAATTTTATTCGAAAAAAAAAGTTAACAATATTTTAATTTTACCATATTTTTTGTATTGTTCTGCAATTTTATTTAGCGCGAAGAAGGTATAATAAACAGATTACAAAATAAAGCGATGAGAATATTACCTAAAATGGATAGATACATTTACTGGCAGCTCAGTACTTTTTTGGAAAAACGCTCTGACCCGTCGATTTTGTTTTCGAGGGGGACACAAAATTGGCAAAATAATCACGTTAACACGTGCAGCCCCCTGGGCGGGGGTGGCACCACTACTAAAATCTTAAATGGAGAGGGAGGTCGAGTGATGCCTTAATTTAAAGGTCTTTCAATTCCCTTTATAATGATGTAAATTTCATGTACTTCAGTTCAGTAATTGGATTTTCTGTGGAATGGTGTATCCTAAATAAATAAATAAATAAATAAAATGTATAATTTAGCCATGTGCTAAATAAATATTGTTACTACTATTGGGTGGGCACCTTCAATTTCTCATCTCGAGCCGCTGCTGTGCGGGGAAGGTCGTTTAGGTGGAAAATCCATTGTTCCCAACTTTATCAGCACCCTGTATAGGTACTTTATGAAAGTATATCTAATAATGTAATTCCAATATTAAATATGTTTCTAATAATAATTAATCCAAATCTATCGAAATGTTAATACCCACTCTGTGTTCAATGCGTGATTTGATTGCAAAAGTGAAATTCACTGTCAAAAGTGAAAGAACTTTGTGCCGTATCGACGACCTTGGAGCCGCATAGTCAAATTGGAGCAATCATTGTGGTAAGATATATGGCTGAAAAGAGAGAGTTACGTGTGTAAGGTCCATGGTCTAAGAGGTTAGTAGACCCGCAAGTTTGCAATCACAGACAAACAAAGACTTTTTAATAATATTAAAAAATTAAAGTTGTCGTTATATCGTTAGTGATTTTAAAAAAATACCCTTTTTATACACGGAAAAAACTTGATTCTTAACCAAGTAAAAGATTTAACTCAAAATATGCCCTATATTATATACACTATACAGGGTGACGCAGCGAAAACTTTACTATCCAGAGGTTAATTTCTTGTAAATGAATAAATTAAAATACTCTCTCTCGGACACTAGTTCTGAGGGACATACATATTGTTTGGATATTTTCACCCCCCCCCCCCCCCCCTAACTGAGAAAATTATAGGAACATTTTTCAAAGCAACTATGAAAAATATTTTTTGTGCCGGGCTTAACGTTTCAAGGTGCCTTAGAATTTATTGAAAATTTTCTTCGATTTATTATACACGGTGTCCCATAACTTATGGGTCGTAGAGTAACTAGAGATACTAGACATCAAAATAAGCCGATTATTATGTCATATACGGTTTTTTTTTATATATAAAATATTAATTTAATTATGTAATGTTTTTTTATGCTTTGGGATATTTAAAGGGAAATATCTCGAAAACCGTTAAAGATATTAAGATCAATCAAGTACACCTTTTTGACTCAGAAAATGCCCTTCTTTAAGAAACTATAATTGAAAAACACCTTATATCACAGGTAAGAAAAAAAATCATAGATTTATGAAGCCCAGTGTATGCAACTAGCGCCCTCTAGTTTGAAACCTAAAAATTTCTACAAATTCTTATTTCTTGCTCATAAAAACATAATATTGCTAACTTTCAATTCGATTCATTAAACTGTTTTAAAATTATGGCTTATTTTCGAGAGTAAACTTTTACTTTCAACATCCTGTATCTCTAGAACGAGTAACAATCCGAAAAAACTTATATGACGACTTAATCGGCTTAGTTTGGTGTCTAGTATCTCCAGTTACTCTACGGCCCATAAGTTATGGGACACCCTGGATATGGTTGATCTCTATCTTACAAAGAGGCATAGAACAGGTCCTTTGTAAAAATTTTCCCCCTGATTGTAAGAAGAAATTTTAAAAAAAGACGCTGGCAAAAAAAATGGTTATCGAAACGAAAGGAATACACCCATTTACATGTGCTACATTCAATTTTGGAAACGGACCCTGAAGATTATCGGAACTATTTTCAAGTTAATTAACGAGGTACATTGTACATAATATATGAACAACTATTGCATATATTAACCCCTTATATTAAGAAGCAGGATACAATTATAAGGCAAGCAATATCGGCTCATAAACCTCTTCGGCAGCACAACTTGACTGTTTTTAATTTTTTAAACTCTTTTCTGTAATTTGTTCTGAGACCATTTATGGTTTTTTTACATCTTCAATTTTCGCATCTTTTTTATGTTATTATAAATTTTTAATAGTTTTTTGTAGCCAACTGTCTTCTTATCCCTATTACTATAGTCCTTTGATTCCATAACTCTGGCATTTAATTTTTTCAATATAACGTTTTCACTCTCACCGCTGGATGCCGGGCAAAGCCGCCGGCGCAGCGGTATATTTGTAATAAATGATAATTTCTTGGCTACTCAGGGTGAGGGGGGGCAAAATCATCTCCCTTTTATCTCCTTGAGATCGGAGGTCACTTTACCATTCAGAAACATAGAACTCAGATTTGGTTTGACCCATTGACTTATTCTTGGTTTGACCTAAAGATAAAAGAACAATATATAACTAATTAACTTAATGTCCAAAATCAAGTTATTAATTACACCACGAGGCAAATATTTTATTAATTACTTTTAATTACCTGGTCACTTCCTTCCACGTAAAACATCACCCATAATTAATATTTTTGTTTATAGCATCTAATAAAAGCAATAAAAGCATTATTATAGCACGGTTGTTTTTATCATTACTTTGAAGTAAATACGTATACGTACGTAGTTAGATGATCAGCAAATCTATACAGAGTGATACAAATTCGATGCATTAGCATTGCTATCTAAATATATTTTTTAGATAGTACCTACCCACATCTACTTTGTATCTGAAAAAAAAATAGTTTAATACCTACTTAGAGCCGAAGATGACAATTTTAAACACCTCGAGTGAGGAGGTAGAAAAGTAAAACACTTAATTATTTTAGCAAAAATATATAATACACAACTATGTAAACCCCCTAAATTGATAAAACCGAACGTTCCTATATACAACCACTTATACAATTAGCTGGCGTTAAATTGGTTGCAAAATAAAAGTTGGGGTGAAAGAACTGTAAGTATGGTATTCTGGGGTAGTGTGGTATTGAAGTTAGCAGCAACATTTTATGTGGAAATAAGTTTTAGTAAGTTAACATTACTACAAAGTAGGAATAAGTTGAACCATCATTTTTGACGGCACGATCTAACCTACTTTGTGAAATTTTGCAACAGGGTAGGCTTCCAAAATATTTAAAAGAAAAACTAAATTTTGCGTTTAATTCTTTTAATATACCCCTGGTATCACGAAATGCTAGGCCGAAATCCTCATTTACAAAAAAAGTCCATCTTAAAGCTATAAAACTTTATATTATCCCTACATTTTAAAAACTGCATTCATAATAAAATTTGTGAATTACAAACCTGTCCTTGTCGTTCAAAGAAAGTAGAGATGACTCAAAAGCGTTCTAAGGTCCAAAATCGCCCGTTTTCACAAGACTTCGCCCCATGGCGAATGCCTTAGAGGCAATAAAGCACCTGGCAGGTAACAATTAAAAATTTAAAGAGGGTATGGGCCTTTTACCTTTGTTGTTTTGGTCACGTTCTTTTTCTACAGTTCATTTACATAAGAAAGGACTTATGGCGTTACGGTGAGAGAAGTGTTTATTTGGGAACAAGTGGATTTTTCAGTCAGGTTATAAGTGAAATTTTCTGGAGATTGTACAGGTAATATTTCAAGGTTTTTTTCTGGATTTGTAGTAATATTGTAATAGTGATTTTTGGTGACTATTTGTTCCTATTTTTGTGCACATCTGTAGGCCTTTTTGACCAAGGATCAAGGTATATATTTGATGTAAATAAACGGATTTGCAAAGTCCCAGTCAGTCCAAATATTGCGATTATTGAAAAATAATTTAAAATAACATCTAAACACATAGGTATTATTCTGACAGCCCTTATTATAGGTACCTTCTGAGCATGGCAAGTTAACTCACTGTTTTTTTTTTGGGCTAATTATATTTATTGAAATTAAATGTTTAGGTATTTAATTATAAAATAAATAAAGGACAATATACCTACACAGAACTTATGAATGTTTTAAACGGGACTTATGGAAAATAAATAACATAAATTGACACTCGAGCAGCAAAATGTTATATGACTCTGTAAGAACGACACAACTGCTATGTATTACTTAACTAACTAAAAAATTGACGACTCATTACGATTATATTAATTAAGGAAATTTATTATCAGGTTGCAAAGATTCTTAACAATAATTAATTAACCAGACACGATAATGATACACATGACATTGACAAAAATAATTATCTTCCAATTAAAGTGGCCCGGTTAGCTTAATTCTTGATATACTAATCAGGTACCTTTGATTGTGTGTAAATAATGTCTGCCAATGTCATCTTTATCAGATTCAGAGTTGCCGGTTAATTAATTATTAAAAATCTTTATGCAACCCTTAATAAGACAACTATTAATATTCCAATAGCTAATAGCATTCGAAATATTGATTAAAAAAATAAATGGCGAATGCGTCACTAGCCCTAACCGTTAAGGCCTTTCTACATTAAGTGCAATTGTACTTACACATCTAATATTTAAAAAACTTTTCATGTGTAAATGTTGCAGCATACAAAAATTTATTATTCTAATGCGTTTTTATCCCTGATAAATTAGGTTTGACAATTTCTTGCAATCCCATTATTCAATTAAACAATTGATAATTATTTTCAATGGTTCCTTTAACTAATTAACCAATCTAGACTTTTATTTATTTATTACCAAGTATCAACGCACATGCATATGATTCATATGTGTAATAATTTGAAAATTTAATATTTCTTTATTATCCAGTGAATATTTACTCTATTGTGTTTTTACAGATGGTTTTTGGTTATTTAATTATTACTCTGCATCAAGTAAGATTAAAAAGTTGCATTTTTCTCACTTTAAAATCGAGAATCCTCAATTTTTTTAATTATTTATATTTATTTTGGACACACTATCACCTAGAAAAATTATGAGAATTTCTATAGTTTTCTAAATCGTCAAGAAAACTAAATTTGTATGCCCTGAGGGCATGTACGTGATAAGAAGTATATGTAAGGTGAAGTAGGGATCTGGGGCAAGTGGGCTGTTTTGTAATAATTGTAAAACAAAATACTTTTAAAAACTAAAATTACAGTAAAATGGTTTTTTATACTCTTATAGACCCCAACATATTGTTAAAAAAATTGTAATATTTTTTTTTAAAGTAACACAGCTTATGTCAAATGTATCTAAAATTCGTCTATAGTTACAAGTTACGGCAAAAATGTTTAAAAAATTTTATTTGTACTAATTTAAAACTTACGTCAAAGTTTTTACATCCTCAAAGTTGTAATTACTAACGTTATCTCTTGTATTTTTTTAACACTTCAATCTTTCAGGTTTTCAGTTTTAGGTCCATAGTTCCCACTTGCCCCGCTTTTTTTGTTAGTGGGGTAAGTGGGGATTAGTTCCCACTTGTCTCATTTAAATATTTTATATTAAAAAAATTCAAAGTGAAAAGTGAGATTGTGAGTAATCTGTTACGTAGTTTTAAAAAAAGTTATAAAAGAAGAAATCTCTAACATATAAACTTCTTTATTTTTAGGAATATTTTAAATCTGAAAATAGCCTGTTCTTGGTGAAGTCGCAACAGATTAACCCACTTGCTCCAGTTGAATATAACATTAGATACTCAAACGCGATTTATAAGTTGAAAACCCACTTACCCCAGTACCCCAGTAGGGCAAGTGCGTTCTATGGGTACATTTTCATAACAATTCTTTGTTTAAATGAAATTCTTGGGTAAATAATTAAACAAATTTTGTTGTAATTGTAAATATCACTAATTACTTCCTGTCTAAAGCGCATCTCTGTAACTCGATTTTTAAAAAAGTTATGGAGTTTCAAAGGCGACCTTTTATATTTTTAATCCCCACTTACTCCACTTCACCTTACAAGTATTTTTTAAATGAACATGTTAGCTTCTCAACATTTATTTGACCAATTTTAACGCTACCAGTCCATAGTCTATAAATCAGTTTGCAATTAAATAATTTACATTATTTTTCTTATATTATCAGAAATATCAGTAAAATCAAAGATGACAGCTACCCAATACACAAACCAAACCCAACCTCCGTTGGCTCAACAAAATGGCTTACCTACAAGTATTCCTCACATGCCTCCAACTCCATTAAAACATTCGTTGTCAGATGCAGATGATCCGACTAAAATACTTACAAAGAAATTGTTGCCTATTGCTGGATTTTTCGTTGCTTTTGCTACGGTGATGACTGTGTTAATTTTGTATATGGATAATACAGGTAAATTCTATATAAGTTTAATAATTTCAAATTTAAATTAGAACTTGAATTGTTTTTATCGATTGAAGTGAATATTGAAATTCCTGTGTGTAAAAGGAGATCCCAAAAGTGGTAAGAGATAAAAAGATGATTAAATTAAGTAAGGCAAAGTTGCGTATTTTGTGGCTTAATAATTTGATAAAAGAATATTATTTGATGTGAATATTGTGTTAGTTATGGTTTTTAATTTTTTGCGCCTTCATTTTTGACTTGGGAAAAAAACCGTTATAACCGTTTTTTATGTTCTACAAGATGGCGTTATTAGTTTTTCAATTCACGTTTTGTTCTTTAGATATACCAACCTCAAGTCAATTTTTTTTAAATATTGATGTGTTATTTGATGATAAAAAATTGAAATTTTGAAACCCTTTTACTTGTATTAAATTTATAAAGCTTAAAAGTCCCTATAGCTGTATTTAAAATTCCAAGTCCGTATTAAAAAAAATGTACCTTGAAGTTGGTATCTAAAGGACAAAACGTCGAATTTGAAAAATAACACCGCCATCTTGTAGAACATAAAAACGGTCATAAAGAGGTATTTTTTGTTTTTCTTAAGTTAAAAATAAAGGCGCAAAAATCTAAAAACCCAAACTGATATTTTCGATTGTTTTTTCCGAAGTTATTTGGAATATTTACACTTTTCTTACCGTTTTTGAGATCACCTTATACGCACACGACTTGTAGCACCCTGCATAGTAACTAGGTACTTATATCTGTTTAAATTAGTTAAAGGATTACATTTTCAGCAATGAAACACTATCAGTTTACTCTAAGTCTAAACAAAGATATGGAACTCAATGGTATCGCTCAGGATAACCCGCAACTTATAATGTATCTTCGAGAAGTAGCCCTGTTTCCTGCTCTAGAACCACATCACAAGCCTATAGAAGTTCAAGACAGTGTGTCCAGTGAAACTGAGTATGTTTTGAAGCTGCTAAACTATAAGGTTAGTATTTGAAACGCCCCAGACCCGGGGCTATTTTTTTTCTAAAAAATGTCCACATATTTCTTTAGGGCAAAAACCAAGAAGCTAATATTTTTAGATCCAATAATATGTACAGAGAAATCCTCGTTTTAAAAGAGCTTAAAAGCCACCAAAAGTGTAAAAGTTTACCATATATGTAGGGAAACGGATAAGTCAGGTCAAATTCTTTAGTTTTACCAAAAACATATGACCCAAGCGACGCTACCATACGTCGACTCGGAGGGCGGAGGGGTCGTGAGTATAAAAACGAGAGACGCTACGCTCTTAGAGATTATTCAAAATTTTGTCGTACTAAAATCAAGCGGTTACGCTGCCAGTCAGATATTTCAATTTTTAAGTAAAACTTAGTGCCGCATCCATAAAATTCTTAAATTTAAAATAACTTTATTTCAATACAATGAAAACAAGAAGTGCTAAAGTGGTAGAACGCGCAGTGCAAATGAAGCTCTTATCAGGTAAAATAAATTGTTTTTCTTTTTACGGTAAAATGTCATAAATAATTCAATATTCTTTAATTTAAACTCATGACCTGAATGTTTTTTTTTGTATGTTCGGTAATATATTCCATTTCAATTATCATTCAAACTGTTGGATTTTTTTCTACTTATCGAGATGACTCTCTGCGCCGATCGACCCTACGGCTCCGGACGTCGAGACGGTGCGCTAGAAATCTTTGATAACGGAATTAAATCCAAACGCTATATTGATGTATTGACAATAATTAATTGGGTAAACTGCAACTTGACCAGACGGGATCGACGCCGAGTTAGCCCTACGGTTCCGGAAGCTAATGCCGGTGTTTCCCGTTGAAGAAGGCGCAGTAAGAAAATCCAACTAATACGGTTAATAGACAATACAGCTATTATTCTAAATTATTAATTCTTTAAATGCCGAACCTGTAAAAAAAAAACTAAATATTCTCTTAATTAATTCCATTCGTGCAAATATTACTATAAATAAATCAAATCATCAATTTTCCAAGGGATAAATAAATTGAGGGGAGGACCGCAGGTCAATAGATGTCTACTAAACTCCGACTAAAACGTCTGCAGAACAAAAGTCGCTTTTATTCAATTACAAATTAAAAGGGTAACCCAGTATTTGCGGTTCAATCATGTAATTTCAGTAAAACTAAATATTCTTTTTATATTAACTCTCGTACTTCAAATTTTACTACTAAATTGAAATCAGTAAATGTGCAAGGGTTATAAAGGGCAACTGACCGCAGGTCAATAAAGTTGTCGTCAGACAAAATTGATTATTAAAGGTTAAATTAAAGAGTGAAAACAGTATAACGGTACCATGTAACAAAAATCAATACACTTTTGCTTTCTAATATAGGGTCATAAAAATGGGTCAAGGAACCTTTAACTGTAACAGATGTTAGTTTGTCTTCCATGGGATTTATTACGGGGTACTTCAGAACAAAGGTAGACATTATTATGCAGTAATAATGCTACTTGTAAAATTAATAATCTGCAATGTTAGATAAAGACTTGGGGGAGGAAGGTATATATATAATAAAGTAATAATCTATTTTATAATATTATGACAAATATAGTTATCGGAAGGGTTATAATTAAGGTGTACTGAAATGGTGTAACGGGTTTTTCATAGGAATGAATGTTCAACAGTGGGACACCACCACTGGACAGTTGTCTTTTGACTTTCTAGTAATTTGAAAAACAATGCTCACTTGAGAAGAAAAGTGACACATGCGGAAAGTGAGCAAGCTCCTAAATTTTATTGCACTTTTATAAGTTATATGTTGAATCGTTCGGCAGTGGGACACCACCACTGGACAGTTGTCTCCCGACTTTTCACTATACTACGTAGTACCATTATACCAAACGTGTACGTTAATTTAGGGTCATATGATATACGCAAATTGATAAACAATATTAATTATACGTACACGAGAATTGGGCGACAGGTAACACAAATAAATTGCAGATTAACAGGGGATCAATCTAAAACAGCGTATGGTTGCAGACCAATCAAATAATGGGAAATGGGTTTTAAGAGGGAAGAGTGTTGCCATTAGAGTTGCAGACATACTTGGCAACAAAAGGTAAAATCGCATCACTTCTTAATGTCGCAGACATGTGTTGATGCAAACGGGCTAAATTATGGGAGACAGACTATCTTAAATTAAGTTTATACAATGTAATAATTAATTTAATCGATATTTATTATACTTTTGTAAAGTGTTTGAACATGTATATTTTTGGAATATCGATTTGTAATAAATAAGTGTTTTATGAAACCTCTTTGATTTTAATTATCTGGCATTGGAATGCCGAGGAATGAGTAGGGAAAACCGGAAGGATTAGAATAAGGCTAGGGTATCTTAAAATCTGAAATAATTTTACCGTTGTACCAAACTTTAAAAGAACCTAAAAAAAAACACAACGTAGGCAGGGTCGTACCACAATATTTGACGATTACAGCTAGAGTGACAGATTTCAGCAGGTGAATAACACACCTGGGGTAGGTCTGTTTCATATTGCATTACCAAACTAGATGTGTTTTTCGATTCTTTATTTTGGTAGCTTTCATATTTATTAGTTATATATTGGATTACACAAAGAATTTTAATAATAATTAACTAACCAGCAAGTTTGACTGTGACATATATGTCATTGGTAGAAATAATTTTCTCACAATCAAACTGGCCTAGTTACCTTAATTTTTAAATTACTAATCAGGCACCTTTGATTGTGAGGACATAAGCCTGTCAATGTCCTTTATGTCACAGTCAAACTTGCTGGTTAGTTAATTCTGGTTAAAAATCTTTTTGCAACCCAACAATACGCTTACAGCAAAAAACAATATAAATATTTGGGTAACTTTTATTGTAGAATAATGGGGTTTTTATTGAGGCTGGAGCCTATGGCGATGGAAAAACTTCCAAAACCGAAGCCCTTGAAAAAAAATATAACTGGAGGGGACTCTTGGTCCAACCCGACCCTAGACACTACTTCAATCTGAGAAGACATAATAGAGTAAAGAGCCAGTGCATACACGCTTGTCTTAGCCCTATGCCTTATCCACGAGAGGTAAGAGAAAAACTCTGTTTTTCAAATTATTTCGCTATTTAATACCTTATATTTTCGTTACAGGTCACCTTACATAACGAGAATGACGTCAAAATTAACGACATACACTCAAACTCCGTTGAAAACCCTGATTGGCTAGTAATTAGGGTGAAATGCTTCCCTCTTTACTCACTTTTATTGGCTATGAACACCAGCACTGTAGATTATTTAAGTTTAGAGACAGCAGGAACGGAATTGCAAGTGCTTGAGACACTTCCATTTGATAGAGTAAGAATTGAGGTGATAGGCGTTGATTTAAAGGAAAATGAATCTGAAATAGGTACAATTAAAAAGTTTTTGGCAAATAAGAAGTACAAGTATATGGAGAGGTTTAATACAACTTATGTTTTTATGATGAATAGAGTCAAAATTTAACGGGAGTGGGGGTAGTAGCTTGTTTCCAGTTTGAGTGAAATAAGGTATCTTATATCAACTCTTGTGATGTTTTTTTTTTGGTTTAAATGTTTTAATGAAAATTGAAAATACTTTGTTCGATTGTCATCTCTTAATATCAACTAAAGAGATTGATATAAGGAACTTATTGATTGAATTTTTATTGTAAAGAAGACTGATTCGCGCAAAGATTATTTTTAAAAAGGAAGTTTGTGAAATTTGGTAAAATGTAACGAAAAAATAAAATGCTTTAAACACAAATTAGTATAAAATTTGACATTAAAATTACGAACGAATTGTTGCTTATTATTAGGAATATTTCGCGTTTTTTTTGCGAGAAATTAGAAAGTAAGAGTTAAAATAAGTTTATACAGGCTGGCCCATTCCGAATAAAATAGTACATTATGTATAAATTCTATTAGTCCCGTGGTAAATTAAATGTATGATTTCGCCTGTTTTGACAATATTTATTGATTAAATCAATGCTTACGTTTCGGTGTAGTCCACACCATCATCAGGGCTAGATTTATCTCTTTAAAGTTATATCCATACAGGGTGGAATTTTTAACTGGAATAAATTCAGTATTAGAAAGCCTCTTTATTTGCGGAGAAAATACGGGTGCCTTTATTTTTAGTTTGGTACACTTTTCTCGTTGCGTCATGAAATTTACCCCTCTTTTGGGGGTACAAACAGCCCCTAACTTTTTTTTCTCAAATGTAAAGGTATGTATTGCGATATCTCGTAAGAAAAAAAAAAAGGAACCAATCTAGACGTAATTTTTTTTATAGTAAAAATTGTTGGAAATGTTGCCCATTTTTTTTCTTGACAAAACCAATAACAAAAAATGACCACCGGAATGCGGCATTAACTAAACAAACAACCTTATCAATAACATGTTTCCTTCTTTTTAGCCAGCCTGCACTATCAAAACCAAAATTGTAGTATGAATTGTTGCTAAAATGGCCAGTTCTTATTTTTTCTGGCTTTCTATATTGTCCAAATAGCCACAATCAAAACTGTGAAATTGTTTTCACAAGTACGATTACATACTTGACTTTTAAATTAATATATTTATTTTCAAATATAACTTTGAATCATCCTGTAGATGCGTTTGTAAAAGTAATATGCTTAGGTTACTAAAGGGCATTATAAAACACTAACAATTTTTAAATGCTTTAAGGTATTTTTAAAATACTGGCAATAAATTAAATTATAGATACTTATTATCTGAAATTTAAAGTATCGGCATTTATCTGAAATGTGTGAGTATCGGTATCGGCCCAAGCCTATTATTATTGTTTAGCTATTTTTTTAAATTCTGTTAAAGGCGATTTTTCCCGTCTAACCATCTCGATCGACAATTATTACCCCAACCTGAGGTAGTAACAACCCCCCCAACATTTCTCAATCTCAAGAGCATTCCCTCCATGACAAAAAGTGAGATCCGCCCTCAAGGCGTTCTAGCCGTTGAAGGTAAATTTTAATTCTGAAAATATTATTATAGATCTTAGATCTCAAATGTTACTCTCTGATTATGTTTCCATGCTGATCAATATACCAGGGTTGTGTTTATCTGGTATATCGTCGCCTTATATGTATACCAGCAAAACATGTTTAAGCACTGGTTTGTAATACAGGTCTGGCCAAGGCCGTAGCCAGAGAGCGGGGGGTCCTTCTCCTAGACATATTTACTGGGTTTAACAAGACTATATTAACTTCAAATATTAATGTCAATAAAGAACAAAGCAGTTTTCCAAAATGTTGAAATCACCCAGAAACCGATAATTTTTGAAAATACTTTAAATAATTAATTTATATTAAAAAATTATATAATTGTAGTGAATAATTACCCATTTTCAAAATTTAAATACAATACAACTGTAGAAAAGCCGTTTTCACAGCAATAACGCTGATTTTTCTACTCAAAGCAGTGTATATCTACCAGAGCTGTAACTAAATGTCTATACAGGGTGATTCACGTTGAGTGGCCTATTAGAAGATCTCGGAAACGAGTAAACTTATCTTTCTAAAAATTTGATAGCAGGCATAATTGGCTTCGAGCTTTTAAACCATTATATTTTGACGTTTTTATTACTTCCGGTTATACCGGAAATTAATGTCAACTTTGCTATTTTAAATGGAACACCCTGTATATTTTAGCATTTTTGATTACCTTATTAAAATCTAAACAACTTTTGTTAATAATAATCTATTCCTATCTCTAACCGTTTTTGAGATATGAATTATAAAAGGATTTTTTTTGTGTAAAAACGCTCCGAGAAGAAAGTTCAGAAACTCTGAAACTAATTAAGGTAAACATTGAAAATTTTGTAAGCTTTTAAGTTATAGATCTTTAGTTTAAATTACTTAAGTTTCACGTTATTTATACAGGGAGTTCTTAAAATTGTGCCAATGTTTCCATTTAAATAAATGTACATAAGTCAATTTATGCAAATGGAACACCCTATTTTTTTAGCTTACTAACGCGTAGAGAATTAAATTTCCTATCTAAATGCGTAATATGTTACAATCCACATTTTTAGTCGTTTTGGAATTATGAGCAATTTAAATAAAAAATCTTAAAATTTCTGTTTGTTTAAACTAAAGATCTATGTATTACTTGAAAGCTTAGAAAATTTTAAATGTTTACCTTTATTAGTTTCAGAGTTACTAAACTTTCTTCTCGGAGCGTTTTTACACAAAAAAATCCTTTTATAATTCATATCTCAAAAACGGTTAGAGATAGGAATAGATTATTATTAACAAAAGTTACTTAGTTTTTAATAAGGTAATCAAAAATGTTTAAATATACAGGGTGTTCCATTTAAAATAGCAAAGTTGACATTAACTTCCTGTATAACCGGAAGTAATAAACACGTCAAAATATAATGTTTTAAAAGCTCAAAGCCAATTATGCCGGCTATTAAATTTTTAGAAAGATAAGTTTACTCGTTTCCGAGATCTTCTAATAGGCCACTCAACGTGAATCACCCTGTATACTGATTGCTAGCTGTAAACGTAAATTATTACAACACTGAGATTACATTCTGATTCAAGACTATAGCAGAACGCTTCTCTTGACAAGTTATAGACTAAATTACCAAGAAAAATCTCTAGTACTGAAACAGTACTTGTACTACAATCGAAACAAGCAAATTTTTTCCAATGAAAATTGGAATATAGATTAAGAGTTCCGTATTGTATCTTTAAAATAATAGTTTCTAATACATACATAGGGAGTTACTCTAGCAGGCACAAACTAGTTATTAACTACACAGTCTTATTATTAATTTAGATTCAAAATTACCTCTTGTAGCATAGTTTTAAACATTTTTAGCACTCTTATAGAGTAGCTTAATTTATTAAAATGAGTATAAAGTATTACGCCGACAAAAGTAGGATTGGTTAATACCACGTTAAATTTACCGGGGATAAGTCACTTCTCATGACAAGTACTCGAATAATATAGTGCCTTAAGAAAACCACATTCATCTAGTTTTCTATAGCTTATATTCCAAAAATTAATATTAAAAATCATTCCTTGAATATATTGATTTAATGTTATTTTTACTTTTTGTATTTAATTTAGTATTATTTAAATATAGTTTTAGTATTATCTACATGTGTTCTTTTAATTTTACACTTTTTTGTACTTATGTTTTAGTTTGTATAATTTGATTTTTTTTTACAAATAAATAATTTAGAAAATATATAAGCTTGTTCTATTTTTCTCTTGCTAAAAAAAATACTATTTCTTGGTTTTAAAATTTTTATTCGTAGTTTTAATAACTTACACAAGGATTTCAGGAAATAAATATATTCAAACACTAATTAATTGTGTAAGTATATTCATTTTATTGTTATAATAAAAAGGTTATGGTTCTTGCCCCAAACCATGAGAAATAATGTAATTTTATAACTATGCATAGTGCAGAAAGTATCCTAAATTTGTTCACAATTTCTCTTTATAACTAAACGTTCTATGCATGAAAGCAAAATGTAGATAAATTAAAAACAACATATTTACTAAGGCTATACTAGTGCACACTAAAAATCTAGCACCAGGAATAGATATTGTCTTTAAAAACACCAAAATTAACCTCAAAGTACTTGACCCTCCAAAAATTACTAGACAAACGAAAAAAAACACATTACTTGTTTCATGAAAGAATATAAACGACACTAGAAGTGTCAAAAGATGTCCATATAAAGAATAACCTACAAGAGATATAATTTCATAGAAATTTATATTTGACCTGCCTAATTTTGCCAAAATAAAACATAAAAAAGGCATGAAAGTAGCAAAAAGAACCATAGCTTCAGTGGGGGATATACCTACTTTATACCTTTTAAAAGAATAACCATAAATTAAAAAAGAAGTAATAATTACAAATCCTAATATAGGACCAATGCAGTCCACATAAACCTTTCTATATTTTTTAGTAACAGGGGGTACAAAAGAGGCTAATATTCTAAAAAAGATGTCTTGTACTGGAACTAAAAACAGTTTGGTGTAATTGTTTCCTTTTAAGGGCGATTTATTTATTGAATGATCTGGCGAACCAATAAAAATAATAGAATTCAACATTGTTATTGAATATCTATAAAGTTTAATTACCTTATTAACTAGGTATTATAAAATATCAATACAAATATTAAACTTTAATTTCAACTAGTTTCACAAATACCAATTTACTATTTCATTTTCCTCTGTATATTTTCTTGAGCCTCTTTTACCTGCTTTTGGAATGTCACTGCTATATCTCTCATAAGAGCCTTAAACTGTTCGGGAGTTAGTTTTTCACGCAGTCTGCTTTCTTCAATTAAGTTTTTCCCTGTAAACATAGCACGGACTGCTAACTGAGCTGCTTTGCGCATAGGGTAAGACTCGCTAAGCCGCTGTACTAGATGTTCATTGTTGGATAGTATTCTTATTATGAAACGAAATACCATTCTGTGATTAACAGTCTTTTAATAATTATTTATTAAGATTAAGGATTTATGTCTATGGTTTTTGAAAATCAAATGGATAAAGGTATCTGTACTTTTGCAACAGTTCTTGCTTAAGACGTAGTTGGGTCTTCAATGCTTCCAAGTGGTTTAGTTGCTGTTCCTTACTGAATTCGATACCAGGGAGCATACGAATCTAACAAAAATAAAATATTTTAAAAATCAGTTGTGTAATTGTATCTGATGTTGTTTTAACCAAACAAAATTCCTTGTTTTATCATATTAGGTATTTTATTACTGAATAACTGAGACAAAATATGAGGACCAGCTTAATCCATAATAAGCAAACCTAAGGTTGTGATAAACCAATTACTGTAAACTTACATCTGCTCTGGCCTGATCCAAGCGTTTTTGTAGCTCCAAAACTTTCTGACTGCAATCTTGTGACTCTCTGGTTTTTGTAGTGTTATCGTGATGGTCTTTCTCGATACTGAAATTGTAACATATTTTATACGACTTATTTACTTTACAACTGCGATAAAATATAATTTTACTTCAGCTAATTACTTACGCAACTTTTATTACAAATTTACGTCAAATTTAGACATTATTTTCTATTTTTAAAATAGTATTTTAAAAACAAAAACGACACCTAACCTCACTTCGTCTTACCTTCGAATAATTTCGTAAATTACTGGCAAAATTTCAATGTTAAGGTCTTCAACATTAAATGTAGGTTTTGTCTCTTGAGGTGGTTCGTCAGTTTCCATTTTAAACTATAGCATTTTCTTAAAAAAATTAAAATCTTGAAATTTTTATATTATAAAATTATTTTGCTTAAGCCAAGCGTGATTGGATTGGTCAAGAGTCAGCAGTCAGATTGACTTTTTGTTTATGTCAAATATAAGAAAGTAGTTTTGATAATATAGATTTGTAGCCATTTTTAATCTTTCAGGCGGTAAATTCAAAGTTGCTCTATTAATGTTCTTCTGTTTCCGAGGGTAAATTACAAACAAGGCGAGTGCGAACCGGTCGCTATCACTCCTATCCAGAAGACTGTGACCGAAATAAACCAAGTTATGGAGGTTTTCATCAATAGATAGTATTATTTATAGTCATACAAGTATATCGCTATTGAAAGTTTATATTTAACTATCAATAGTGGCACCTGACAACATGGTTGTTGTCTGAATCACTAATGGGGTACTCATATATGTACCGGCACGAACATATAAGTTAGTACTAAATAAGTGTTGAATTTGGTGAACTATGGCATTACTTGATAATTTGGATGGAGGCTGAAAAGCTAAAGACCATTTACGAACAACAACATCTTCTGTGATATTTATTTGTCAGTTGCTTGCTTGTCAGTTTAATAAATTTAATAGGATTTGTTGTTTAATATTTTTGTGTAAAATAGGAGATTTTGGTGTGATTTCTTTACATAAAAAAAAATTAATGTAGTCTTAAAAATTAGTTCGTTTGTTAACTGTGGGTTTTAGTTTTAAACCGTTAACACACAAATAGAAAATTTTGCAAGGGAAGTTACAAACCCACAGCAATGATTAATCGTCAGGAATTTCCGAGGAAATAGCGGTTTGTTATTGATGCATTCTGCGTATTATTCTAGATAAAGAGTAATTTAGTCATGAATTAATGTTAAATTACGAAGTGGACAGTATAAGTAAGCAAATCAGTGCTGTAAACATGGTTCCGATTCCAGCTGAGTACATGCCAGATTTCTGGAACTTAATTTCCTCAGAATGTCCCGTGGTAGAACTAACATGCTTACTGCCTAATGGGATAATAGTACTGCTGAACGTGAATTATAATGCCACCTTGGCTGAAATCAAAGAGGTAGGTCAACTTTTTTTATTTTTGTTTACTCTTGTGTACCTATGTGCTTATCGAGATTCTGATTAAGTGTGGCAGAAAATAATATTTACCCTGAAACAGTTCTTGAGTTTTCTGATGTTGTAATGCTAGTAGTTGATAACACCAATTTTAAGTGGGTTGTGTTGAAAGGAATGTATTGATACCTACATATTTAATCATTTATTGATATTATTCTTCATTCTTACTATTTACTATTTTACAATTGAATAATTGGAATAAGTAAGTTAAGCACCTACTTAAAATCAGTAAAAATATTATTTGCCAGGCAGTGGAGAGTAAACTCCTTATTAAGTTTAATTTTATTAATTCTGCCTTTTTTTATTTTTTTTTAAATTAATATTAACAGATGCATACACACCCAGATGTACCTATGGACAATACTGGCTAGTATAATAAAATGAATGTTTAAATGTGTTGGTTAGTAGCAATGATCTTTTGTTAACAAAACACTATTAAGTACATACTGCCCCATAATTTAAAATACCAATACCTTTAGGTTTTAAAAATGACCATACTTTTCTTGTTCCTGGTTGTCCCTACTTATTTAATTAACAGAATAATGTACTTTTTCTTAGGACCTCTGGGATGAAGCCTCTCGGTTTCCCCTTTACGGGAAGCTGCAATCAGACATGTCAGTTTATATATTTAAAATCATCAATTCTATGGCAGAAGAAGAAGAACTGAATGATGAATCACGAAGACTATGTGATATTAGACCGACAGGGGGTGTTTTGATTATCACAGAGTGTAGGGAGAATTCTATTGACCATTCGATTAATGTGGCTATTGGACATTTAATTGGAAAAGGTGGATAATTGTTTTTTAAATATATTAGGCATTTAAGTTTAAAGCACAGAAAATTCGAATAATCGGTTTTCTGGGTTTAAAGTATGTGTATTATGTTATCAGTTCTCGAGGAAAAACATTTTTTTAAGTAGGAAAGAAATAAAACCTCAAAGTCTTCCTCCACTGTTACATGTTACAAAGTTATGTAACAGTGAAGGAAGACTTTGAGGTCTTATTTCTTTCCTTCTAAATTTCCACTCCACTTTAAGTATTGGCTATTTCTTCAAATTTTTTTATGTTTCTTAGGTTTACAAGACTTTGATGCCCTAAACAGTTCGGAAATAAATGATTTCCGTTTCAAAATGCGAAAGATGGGAGACGAGATATCGAAGAGGAGGAACCAAGGAACTTGGCAAGAGAAATTGTTATATCAATTTCCGCCAACGCTAGCGGAAACAAACAATATATTTTTAGGAACTTTGAAAGAAGTCGGTTATATACAGGTTGAGACTAAGTGTGAATATGAATATGATTTTTCTGAGCCAGAAAAAGAGGTACTCTTTGAATTTATGTACATATACAGCGTGCCCTCTCTTAACGCAAGATTTTATAGCATTTAAACTACTTAATTTTCTAATATTTTTCAAGAGAGTTATAGCGAGGCATTAATTCTACATTCTAAAATTATTTTTATACAGGCTGTCTCAAAAAGTCAGAGCAAAGCGAGCATACGCTTTTTTTAATGGAACACCCTATATATTATTTTATTCCCCAAAAAATTCTACAGTTATTTTATATAGAATTTCATATGTTCAAATTCAATTGTTCTTGAGATATTGCCGTTGAAAATATGGTATTTTCAGACTTTCACAGGATGTAACATTGGAACACGGCAGTGGCTCAGAGGTTGAGTTACTAGCATTCGACTGTGGCGACCCGGGTTCGATTCCCGAAGTGGGCATACATACAATAAAAAAAGTATGTCCGAAATTCAGTGAATTTAAGAATGCAGTATGTCACTAGTGATTCCTAATAACGGAACCGAGAAGAGAGTCATGTACTGGACTTCTGAGGATAATTAGTGCATACACGTGGTTCGGATTCCACGTTAAGCTGTAGGTCCTGTCTGGCTGACATTACCCAGACAATAGGGGATACAATGGGCCTCATATAGGCCTAAGTATACTGGCTCTTCTGGCAACCCCGAAAAAAAAAACATTGGAAAAGTTCATCTTGGAGAAAAATGGTACTCACCTCCCTATCTTAGTTTTTTATTAGCTATCCTATAGTTATGATTTCCAGTTTAACATAATGGTTTTCTGGTTTGCCATGTTAAACCGGAAGTTCTAACTTTTAGATAGATAATAAAAACCAAGATAGGTGGGTGAAAACCATTTTTCTATAAGATTAACAGTTCTGATGTTACAGCCTGTCAAAGTCTGAAAATGTCATATTTCAAACGTCAATATCTCAAAAACAATTGAATTTAGACTTATGACATTTTATACAAAATAAGCATAGAATTTTGTGGGAAATTATAAAATAATATATTATTCATCATTTCCATTTAAAAAAAAATTAATGTTTGATACGCTCTGAGTATTTGGGACACCCTGTATAATTAAAAAATTTTTAGATTGTAATAATTAATGCCTCCATATAATTCAGTTTTTGAAAAATATTAAATAATTTAGATGTTATGAAATCCTGCGTTGAGAGTGGTATATAAAGTAACAGACAAAAAATAAGCACCATATGGAAACATGTTTTTATTCTGTAGTTTAATAAATAATGTCTTCTATTACAAAATATATTCTGAAACTAAATACACATGAACCACACCCAAATTAAAGGTACTCTTCATAAAACATCTAATTTTAGGTCCTCCAGAGTTCCTTTAAATTTAACGTATCTCCCAAAATAACGCCGACTGAACTAATAGAAATGATTTTATCGAAGCGTGCAAATTTGAATATAAAAAATGAAAGAGTGCCTGAATATGTTTTGAAAGTTTGTGGCAAAGATGAGTATTTGGTTGGAGACCATCCTTTGGTTCAATTTCAGTACATTCAAGACTGCCTTTCGGAAGATGTGATTCCTTCTCTGCTAACGGTACATATTGATAGGATACCAGGTAATTAACATACACTAGATTACACTTTTTTTCAAAAATTTGAAAAATTGACAAATACCCGGTACTTTCCGCGCTATATCTACTATACTTTCCCTTTTGTTTAATCGTGCTTTTTTGAAAATTTTAAATCGAAGATTAGAAAAATCCGCCTCAAGTAAAAAATTTAGGAAATTTTTTAACAAAATCAAATAAAATGGGAGTGAAATCAAAGTTTTTGTAAACAATTTTGATAATCAGGAGGGCACTTCCCCCGCCCACGTATTTTACTTCCTAGCAGTGTTGCAATAAATCACGATTTTTTTGGAAAAATCAATAAATCTGATTTTTTCGATTAAATCGTGAGTTTTTTGTTTTTTATTAATTTATACTAATTTTTTCCCTAAATATGGCAATAATGAACTTTAAAATCACTTATTTTCATTATTTTATCTCTATTCGCTCAAAAATATTTGTTGTTTAGATTTACAGTTAGCAAATCTCTTCGACGACATACAAAATAACTTGTATTGCCATGAAAATTTTCGGCAGCGTAATTTATGAATATTTTTTACGCTGGACTGATGACGATTAGTTATGTTTTTACACTTACATAATGTATCTAAACACTTCGTTTTAAATAAACTATCTTCCTTTTTTTTAAATTTCCTGATGAGTTATTTGCTTCCGCAACTTGTTTTTTTTACAGCAATTTATAATTTGTGGCACGGAGCGCCATCTGTGTCGTTGTTAGACACTCTTGAGCATACCAGCACCTCTAACAAACTTATAGAAATAAGTAAATGGTAAGAGGAAATCGCCTGTAAAGACATTCGTCACAATTACATGAGTCCCGCTAGGCAGCGCTAACTCAAATCGGTTTATTAACCGAAAACAATGAGTAAAGACGAAGATTTTCCTTTTCATTTCGCCAGATCCATCTCTAGACGCGTTTCGTCATATCATGACTCATCAGTAGAGCTAGGATCCGACGAAAAGAAAAGGGATCTCGAAGCTACTTAAGGCAGCACTTGGTGGGACACACCAGTAAGATGTGGCACGGAGCGCCATCTGTGTCGTTGTTAGACACTCTTGAGCATACCAGCACCTCTAACAAACTTATAGAAATAAGTAAATGTTAAGAGGAAATCGCCTGTAAAGACATTCGTCACAATTACATGAGTCCCGCTAGGCAGCGCTAACTCAAATCGGTTTATTAACCGAAAACAATGAGTAACAACGACACAGATGGCGCTCCGTGCCACATCTTACTGGTGTGTCCCACCAAGTGCTGCCTTAAGTAGCTTCGAGATCCCTTTTCTTTTCGTCGGATCCTAGCTCTACTGATGAGTCATGATATGACGAAACGCGTCTAGAGATGGATCTGGCGAAATGAAAAGGAAAATCTTCGTCTTTACTCATTGTTTTCGGTTAATAAACCGATTTGAGTTAGCGCTGCCTAGCGGGACTCATGTAATTGTGACGAATGTCTTTACAGGCGATTTCCTCTTAACATTTACTTATTTCTATAAGTTTGTTAGAGGTGCTGGTATGCTCAAGAGTGTCTAACAACGACACAGATGGCGCTCCGTGCCACATCTTACTGGTGTGTCCCACCAAGTGCTGCCTTAAGTAGCTTCGAGATCCCTTTTCTTTTCGTCGGATCCTAGCTCTACTGATGAGTCATGATATGACGAAACGCGTCTAGAGATGGATCTGGCGAAATGAAAAGGAAAATCTTCGTCTTTAATTTATAATTTGATTTAAATCACAATTAAAATTGAAAAAAGCGGTTGGTTTAAATCATGAGTTAAATTATTTGATTTAAATCGTCGCAACCCTGCTTCCCAGTAATTTTATTAAATTTTTTAGTTGTTCAAAGCGATTACGAATACCTAGACCCCTTTGAAATTAAGAAATTGTGGGGTACTTCTTACAACAATTCGAGTACTTTAAGGAAAAAGAAAAATACCAAATCGTCGTGGAGTGTTACAGACAATTTCGCCATTACACTGTGCACTGCCAGTAAAATAAATTGTGATACTAGAAAAGTCACTGAGGTAAGTTGATTTATTGGTTTAGAGGTGAATCCAGATTCTGGGTAATAGTGGGTAGGCCAAAATTTATTTTAGGAGGCCTTAGCTTATTGACTTTGGCAGAAATGAATTTCTCATAATCAAAGTGGCCCGGTTGGCGCATTTACTAATGCCTGCCAATGTCAATTTTCTAAGTTTTTTTAAAATTTTTATACTTAATGTGATCTCCATTTTAGCTCGGAATCCAGGCTAGTTTATTTCATGGAGGCAAACCATTATGTCAACCTCTTAAGACGGACGAAAGGCCGGTGTCTGAAAAGTGCGAGGTCAACTTTGACGTTTCGTTGGAGTTTGACATTCAAGTGTGCAATATACCCAGGAACGCCAAATTGTGTTTTGTGGTGTACGAACTGAACAAATATAATAAGGGAACGAAGCCTAGGAAACCCAAGGACCCCAAAGTAAATAAAAAATATCATTTCGATTATCGCTATTGGGAATTTTCCAGTCGCGTCTAGCGTTTATAATGTGTACTCAGAAAGTGGCATAGGCAATAATTATTATAACTGTAACTTTTTTTGTTTTAGGAGAACCAAATAAACCCAATAGCTTGGGCCAACACGTCAGTATACGATTTTAAGGGCCAGTTGAGGACGGGCGCCATGACACTTTACATGTGGACGTACGCGGAAGATATGATGTCAGACGAAGTCCTACATCCTCTGGGAACTGTAGTTAGTAATCCAAATACCGATTATTCTACGGCTCTAACCTTAGTTTTTAAGAGGTGAGTTTTAACATCATCAAATAATAAAACTTTTTATGTTTGAACCATAAACTTCTCGATTTAAGACGAGTCACTCATCCTTAAATTCTAGAAGTCCATGGTTTGAATTAATTGAATGAATTAATAATATTGTCAGACGTTCGGTAAACCTGAGTTTGACTATAATATACCTATTTTTTTTTTTAGTTATGCCCACGATCAAATCTTCATATATCCTTGTATAGAAACGATAATAGAATACGCTACAAACTTAGAATTAGAACAAGTTCCTGAACCTTTAACAAACGAAACCACGGAGAGTTTTAGAAGACTGATTAGTGATATGGAAAACTTTTACGATGTTCATGACCAGGTAACAGTTATTTTTTTTACCTTAGAAAATCGAGGCAACAGAATTAGCTGTAAACAACTTGGTGGTTATTTTTGTATACCAGTATAGTGTTCTTCATGACCATAACCAATTTTTTTTTTATTTCAAACGTTACCTATTTGTAAATTGTATGTCTTCTATAACAATACTGAATAAATCCGGGTAAAATATACAGAGTGATTCCTAAGTTGATACTTCTTTTTTAGCTGTGTATAGAAGGCATTAAAATAAACAACATTTTCAAATACCTTTTTTCAAAAAACTCAAACATAAAATACTTACATTCATTTATTACACTATGGACCAAATATGGTTCTGCCTAACTTGCCCATTGAATAACATTAAGGAAACTTCTGGGTGTAGGATGAGCCCACAAGGGAAAATGTTCTGCGTATAATCTCGAAGCAGCAGCCGCACTTTAACGACACTCACCGTAAATTAGCAGCATATCTACTAGTTCATTGTTTTCAAATTTTACCATTTTTACGTGTCACCAATTTAAAATTAACTTGCTTCAGAAAAACATACCGAATCGGATTGCAAAATAAATTAAATTTCTAGGAGTAACGTTGGATGATACTCTGCAGTGGACCCAACAGGTTAATGCTATTGTAATTAAGATTAGCAAGGCAGCATATGCTGTTCGTTTTTTGCGTCACCAGGTTGGTTTGAACGTATTAAGAATTTTTTATATGTCCAGTGTGCAATCTGTGATTGCATACAGTATCATGTTTTGGTACCGTGCTTCGGTTGCGCATGCACATAGAGTTTTTGTGACTCAAAAAAGAATGGTTAGGATCATGTTGGGGATGTATTACCGAGATTCTTGTAGAGGTAAATTTAAACAGTTAAACATCATGACTGTACCATCATTGTTTATATATAGCTGTGCTGTTTTTGTAAAGACTAATGCTAGTATGTTTGTTAAGAATAGCGATGTCTCCAACAATATTTATACTAGGGGTAGAAACGATTTGGTTACACCTCTTCACCGAACATCTCTTTTTCATAAGGGCCCTCTCATGAGCTGCATTAAAGTGTATAACTCTTTACCAAATGAAGTTAGGGCCATCCAGGGCAGTGAATTATTTAAGCGTCATTTAAAGAGCTTTTTGATTGAAAATGAATTTTACTCAGTTAATGATTTCTTTGACAGATAAATTTATTCATATTGGAATGACGATTTGCTGCCCTAATTTTTATTTTTATTTTGATTTTTCTTTTGCCCTCTTATTGATTTTGATTGTTTATGTTTTCTGTCGTTTATCTACTGTTGTCTGTTTCGTTTGTAGACCGAGCATTGTTTGAATACTATATTTTTGCCACTTATTATGTATTAATTTGTGTACTTAGGTTAAGATTTTGTTTTATTTTATTTATACCACTGACGTTGTCAATGTTCATTTCTGAATGTTTTTATGACAATAAAGAGATTATTATTATTATTATTATTAAATAACTGACCGCCGACCCGTATATAGCATGACTAATAAGACAAAAACAACATAAAGTATAGCAGGCTACGTTTTGATGACCAGTCCCGCACTTAGATTTTTTACTTCTGTATCTCGCCGATTTTTAGGTTTTGAAAAAAGGTATTTAAAAATGTTGTTTATTTTAATGCCTTCTATACACAGCTAAAAAAGAAGTATTAACTTAGGAATCACCCTGTATAATGATTCAGTATAAAATTGATTTCTATTATTGATTTTTAATATACTAATCATATTTTTTCTATAAACCCAAAATTAAACATATTTCCATAAATTTTTTTACAAAAAACGACATTTAAAAAAAAGGGTTAAATTAAAACGTTGATTGACTAAAATAATGAAGGTACCGGTTTTAGGGTTCCTTTTGCTAATCTGTCGCCGAGAGATTAACGACTTGATAGGTACCTAATTTTTTTACATATACATATTTTCGTTCCATTTCAGGATAGAAAAAATCTCTGGGCTCACCGGCGTTTCTGGATGCGTCACGTTCCCGAAATATTTCCTAAGTTACTCTCGTGCATCGATTGGGACAAACGGGAAGAAGTCAGCCAAGTTATAGCGTTGCTACGGGAATGGCCCAAATTGCCTGTAGAGAAATCACTGGAATTGCTGGACTACGCCTATGCCGAGCAGGAAGTCCGCGGTTTCGCGGTGCAGTGTTTAATGGACGTCAGGTAACAACTTTGGAAAAATACATATTATCTCGTTGTATTATACAGGGTGTCCATGAAATTACTGTATAACGCTTCACCATAAATTCCTTAACCAAAAATAAGGCGATCTAGGCAAACTTATCTATATGCAATGTTGCTTCGTTTTGTCGCTACAGGGCGCTAAAGTTTTTAAATTAATATTGTTTTTTCTGAATCATTTCTAAACGCCTTTATCGATTTTCACTAATTTTGGGACAAAGAATTACCAGTATTAATAACGTGTTTTGAGGTATGCGCCATCTTTTTTTAAAACCTGCAAATTTAAAAATGGCGTGTGATTGGTAATTAAAAGTTCCTCTTTTTGTTACCCCCCGTATAAATGACTTGAATTATTTCTCTGACACTAGCTGACTTCATGTTGAAACTTTTTGTCTGTTGTAAAATTTTTACCAGACATGCAGTTTCTCTACAAAAAAATTATTTACGATGCAAAACATGAAAAAGTTTCGAACAATTGTTATAAAAATCAAACTAGTTGGTAGTTATTTAGAATTAAAAAAATTTCCATGTTTCTCGATCTGAATAAACAGCAGTGATGAATTGCACGGTATGGTAAATAATTTTCTGGCTAGAATATTGCAAAAGACAAAAAAGTTTCAACATTAACTCAGCTAGTGTCAGAGAAATAATTAAAGTCATTTATACGGGGGGTAACAAAGGGATGAACTTTTAATTACCAATCACACGCCATTTTAAAATTTGCAGGCATTAAAAAAAAAGATGGATACGTCAAAACACGCTCTTAATACTGGTCGCTCTTAGTTCCAAAATTAGTGGAAATCGATAAAGGCGTTTAGTTTTGGTTAAGGAATTTGTGGTGGAGCGTTGTACAGTCATTTGTTTGATTTGACAGGGAATTTAAAAAAATAAGTCTATAATTTTTTGTTTTCATTAAACTACATATTAAAAAAAAATGATACTGTCATCCTTATTGCAAACAAAAAATATTATTTTTCAAGTTTGCGTCGCGTATTTTAAGTAGCTTCGGAGTGTTTTTGAGCTTTTTTAGTATGCAATTATTTTCTTTGTGCTACATTTATTATTATATTAATAGAGTTTCGAAGAAATCGTCCATAATTCTCAAAAAGACCGGATATAGATTCAAAGGGAAAAGTAAGATAACCAAGTCACGGTCTCAACAAATATATTTAACTGTGTATGGTTACACGTGTTAAAGTTTAAATGTTTTACATTTTTTGGAAGCATATCCTTACAACTAACTAAGTTTTTTAAAAACCTAAATATTTCAATTGCATTTAAGACGGTTAACACTTTAAAACAACACTTGGTTAAAATCAAAGACAAAACGGACCGTTTTGCAAAATCTGGTGTTTATGCCTTAAATTGTGATGATTGCTCCGCGGTTTATGTCGGCCAATCGGGTAGAAAGATATCCACTAAAGTACAGGAACATCTCAGCCTTGTCAATAAGTATAAACATTCGGATACCACAGAGACTAAGTCTGCATTCGCTTATCACCTGTTCACTTTAGGACACCAGTTTTCTTCCCCTACAAATATCAAGGTTTTACATGAATGTTCTAAGGGTGTGAAGTTGGATCTATTAGAAAAAATGGAGATTACTAAGGCCAAGAAAAGCCTCATACTTACTTGTGTTAACGACGTGTTTAATTTTGAACCAAATTTGGTTTTTAACAATATTAGTAAATAAATTGGTTATGATTCGCTTTGTTTATAACCCGATGTTGACATCGGGACGGTCACCTTACGCTAATTTTAATGCACAGAACTGACTGGCTAAGGTCTCATCTTCTTTCACATTTTCAGGCACTGAATTTGTTGATCCGAGTGACCCGACTACTCTCTGACATTTTGTTATTGTTGTTTACACATTTTTAAGGTTTGAATATGTAGTGCCTGTTTTTTCGTAATTTTTAAAATTCTAGGTAATTAGTGTTTTTAATTATTCATGTGTATTCTGGTAGTTAGGTCTCTTGTTTTAGGTCTAATGATGCCCGAAAGGGTGAAACACGTGTAACCATTCACAATTAAATATATTTGTTGAGACCGTGACTTGGTTATCTTACTTTTCCCTTAGAATTAATAGAAATGGCATATACAACAACTATACCCGCAAACGAAAAATACCAAACATCAACCAAAATGGTTTCTCCATGGCCGATATAAAATGTCGTGCCCCTGTATCTTAAAAAGTATCGCTTGCAAAAATCTGAAAAATGTATGGTTATAATCCTCTATGGACCCCCTGGTAAACCAGGCACCTTTAAAAGTAAAACAATCATTCCGTTATTGGTATTTGCGCGGAGAAATATTATTTCTGTGGCTTGGTACAAGAAGTGCATATGTCAGTTTTTGTAAAATTTATAATATTTGCTTTTAAAGTTTAAAAGTTCAAACTTTTAAATAGTTAATAAATGAAATAAACATTCATGATTTTGTAAAAAGGGGTTTAGATAATACAAGGGGCTCCGACATTTTTCCATCATAAAATTTACATTTTTTATTAGTACTTTGGCACATTTATCTCAAAAACGAAAAATAGTAACATATGCACTTCTTGTATCAAGCCACAGATTTAATCCTAACTTTTTACTAATATTAAACTAGACACAATTTCCGTATATTCTGTTATGTGCGTTTCTGTTTTCAGTGATGAGGACCTTTTACTCTATCTCCTACAATTAGTGCAAGCCATCAAACACGAACTCTATCTAGAATGTGATTTAGTTAATTTTCTCATCAGGCGAGCGTTGAGTAATCAAAAAATCGGACATTTCCTTTTTTGGCATTTAAGGTAAGAATTATTTGGGTTTGTTCGTATCAAACCAATAGGCTTTTTCACTATAATCATATGTATTACTAACTAAAATATATCTCGATAATAAAAATTATCTTAGAGTATCACAAACTTTTTCTAGAAACAATAAAAACACGACGCGAAAGCGGGAAGTTTGAAAACATAAGATTAGAGAGATTAGTACGTCGTCCTATAAACCGCGCAATTCTTTTATTTGCCAGTTATATTGTTATCTTTGTTTCGATAACTCAAATAAACAAAGACAATTTAGAAACAGGAAACCAGACTCGAGACCTCGGTCGGGTAGGAGTGCGTCGTTTACAGAGCGATCGGTCATTGTTTGGAATTATTGTGACGTCGGTAAGAAGTTTCGCATGTTTTTATTAGAGAGCGTAAACTGAACCCGTAGAAAACTTTATTTTTTCTTGCCTCTACAGGGTGTACAAATTCGTGTGCGTACAAGGGGATCTCGAAAACGTAAAAGATACGAAGATGGTTAAATTCAGGCAAAGTTGCGTATTTTGGGGCTTAACAATTTTGTGAAAGAAAGTTCTAAATACTCCGAATGCTTTCGGAGATATTCGAAAAAACAGAAATTTCCATTTTTGGTTTTTAATTTTTTGCGTTTTAATTTTTGACTTGGGAAAAAATAAAAAACACTTTTTCATAGCTGTTTTTATGTTCTACAAGGTGGCATTATTAGTTTTCAAATTCGACTTTTTGCTCTTTAGTTACCAACCTCACGTCAATTTTTTTAAATACGGACCTGGCATTTTAAATACAGTTTTAGGGATTTCTAAGCTTTAGAAATTTAATACAATGTACAAGTTTTTGAAATTTTAACGTTTTGTCATCTAATAACACATTTTTCAAATTATCTCTTTCATTTTATTACGGTCCTGAACATTTAGAGCTAAACTAAATAACAAAAGATTTAAAAAATCCTTCCATTTTTACTCAAGGAGGCCTGGTAATTGATATTTTGTAAGAAAAGAGACCCAAACTCTCGACCTCAAATATTTTTCTGTCTATGGTTGTTACTTGTTTCGCCTGAAACTAGCATCATCAGAATCTTCTAAACAGTAAAAAAAATTTAAATTGTTTTTAAAATAAACATAAGCGCATCACAGTAACATAACTAGACTAACACTCCAGTTACCTTATTTCTTCACTCGGGAGCATTATTTTTGTCTGTTTTACAACAGTATTTCGATCTAGGTCTAAAGCAAAAACCATAGGACGTAAGATATACGTTATAATAATAAAATACTAACGGACATCTTTGAAAGCAATCGGAATAATTACAATTTTTTTTTCACCAAATTATTAAGCCCTAAAATACGCAACTTTGCCTCAATTTAACCGTCTTCGTATCTCTTACCGTTTTTGAGATCTCCTTGTACCCACACGAATTTGTAGCACCCTGTATACATCAAGATTTAGTGAAAAAGCCCATTTTTTATGATTTAAAACCGCCTTTTATACTGTTATGTTCTTTAGGTCTGAGATGCAAGTGCCAGCAGTATCAGTACGTTTCGGTTTAATTCTCGAGGCGTACTGTAGAGGGAGCCAAGAACACATACCCATGTTACAAAGACAATTAAAATCCATAGAAAAACTGAAAAAATGTTGCGAAATTGTGAGGACTACGAGAGACAAAGAGAAGGCTAAGGCGGCTTTAAAAGAATACTTAAATAATACTGTGGAGAAGGAGACTGTTAGGAGTCCGTTGGACCCTAGTTATAGGTGCAATGGAATTAGGTACGTATTATCACATACTTTTTCGGGCAAGGGCCTACCGACATATTAAGCACCGGTTCCCGCAGATCACCGAAGTCAAGCTGTGTCGAGCGTGGTTAGTACTTGGGTGGGTGACCGCTTGGGAACACGGCGTGCTCTTGCCTCAGGGAAGAGTGTAAAATGAATCGACACTTAGCCATCCTATTCACGCCGGACAGGCCGGATGAGATTGGATATGTGCCGTTTTACACTCCTCAGTCGGTAGACCACATTTGTGGTCGAGGACCGGTTCAGATGGCCTCCGTAGTCGGCGAATCGTAAAAAAAAATCACATACATGAAAATCAACATATAAAGACTGGCATATA
The DNA here is from genome assembly GCA_935413205.1 of Polydrusus cervinus. NCBI lineage: Eukaryota > Metazoa > Arthropoda > Insecta > Coleoptera > Curculionidae > Polydrusus > Polydrusus cervinus. The sequence continues at coordinate 2,654,999 of OW284512.1, forward strand.
ACCCGTTTTCTTTTATCTGCTACTTAAAATTAATAGATAGCAGTACGAGTATTATCGAGAACAAAGTTTAAAAATCCAACCGTACCGACACACACAGCAGCTTCATGCATGCCTATTAAGTGAAGGTGGTCACTTCCGCCAATTTTTATAAAACAAAATTTTGCATTATCAATGTTAGTAATAATAGTAGAGCTAATTTAATTTAATTATTTTAATTAAGAATGGTGTGCCTGAGGAGAAAAACGCAAGAGACCATTTTTATGCAGAATTGACCAGGCTAATCAGAAATAATATCCACATGGAAAAATATCAGTGGCGTACCACTTTTTTTCTAAAAAATATATAATCGCTTAGTTTTTAAAATTATTCTATTGGCGATAACGCTGAAACGAACGGAGATATCAAGCTGCGGTTTTAATATTTTTTCTATCAAATTTCATCTACTTTTCGATTATGGTATCATAATTATACCGTATGATTTATTTTTTCGGAGTAAAATCAAAAAATGTATTATTGCAAATTGCGCCCTCTAGCATTTTTTTTGGAGAACTATTATGGACAACTAAATACGATTGGTGAAAGTGCATACATTTCTCTTTCAAACAGTCTTTAGTTTGCTAAAATCGGATAAGTCGTTTAAAAATTACGGCGATTTAACTGATTACACATTCAACAACCTTTTATTAAAGTTGGTACGCCAATGAGCATAAGACCAAAATGATGCATAATTGTCCAAGCTTTTTAATGGTGTTATCAAAGATATACCTTAATGTGGAATTTTCGGAGATATGTAAAATTTTAAAATTTACTTTTCAATTACGCCCTCTTGCAGCAAAATGCGGAACTTAAAAATAATTTCCAGCATTTTCTCTTGGGCACTTTTGTCATAAAAAAATTTACCCGGATGCTGTACGATTACTAGTTTCTGAGATATGACCGGCGGTCATTCTTAGTTGACCACCCGGTACACCTAAACTGGTGAAAATTTGATTATTATTACCAGTTTACAATTTCAATTATTATTGATCACATCAGTAGTTCTGTCCCTTATTAAACACAAAGCTAATACTAAATAAGTAGTTATCAAGAAATATTGACATTGCATAAATTGATCAAACTCAAATTATTCTATAAATTATTTTTAAAATCCTGAAATCCTTGAAAATTGAAACGATATAAGGTGCGGCAACACCGCGACATCAACGGCGTGATTTTGGGACCTCTGTCGTCCAAGCGCTACATTAAATACTTATAGATTTACGAACAACTCCACAATAGCGACTAAACCAGCTCCAGCACAGGGTGTCAAGTTTTTCCAAAGGTCTGCTATTCTTATATATTGATATTCAAAGTCACAGATAATATAATATAGTAAATAATAATGAATATTATTTTAAATTAAATTTTATTTTAGAGTTGAAAAATGTAGGGTAATGGATAGTAAAATGAAACCTTTATGGATAGTATACGAAAATTCGGATCGATACGGGGACGACATATACATAATTTTTAAACACGGGGACGATCTTCGGCAAGACATGTTAACGTTACAAATGTTGAAAATTATGGATGGGTTGTGGAAGAGGGAAGGACTTGATCTCAGGTAAGACAGAGTATAAAAATTACGTCCCCTCCCTCCATTAGCCTGCTATTAAGGGACGACCTTTCTTTTAATTTTTTTTAGTATGAGAATCCAGATGACGTTTTTTTAGGAGTTACTTAGGGTTTTGCGCCCCCTGAAAAACGTTCTATGGACGCCCTTGCCGTTTATAATAATTATTTATTTTCTGTTATTTCTAGAATGAATCCTTATAATTGCATATCTTTGGAGCATAGAGTAGGTATGATCCAGGTAGTTTTGAATGCTGAAACGATTGCCAATATCCAGAAAGAAAAGGGCATATTTACAGCGACAGCTGCGTTTAGAAAGGGACCAATTTTAGGTAGTTAAAAAAAACTCTCAAACATTTTAATTTAGAAGTTTATCACCGCATGTAACATAAACCACTTTTTTCCGTCCACTGTTACTGAATTTGCTTTAATTTGAGTCAGGGTTGAGACGATTTAAATCAACTGATTTTTTAATTTTAATCGAAATTTAAATTAAATTATAAATTGCTGTAAAAACAAGTTGCCGAAGCAAATAACTCATCAGGAAATTTTAAAAAATGGAGATAATTTATTTAAAACGAAGTGTTTAGATACATTATGTAAGTGTAAAAACATAACTAATCGTCATCAGTCCAGCGTAAAAAAATATTCATAAATTACGCTGCCAAAAATGTTCATGTCAATAAAAGTTATTTTGTATGCCGCCGAGGATATTTTCTAACTGTAAATCTAGACAACAAAATAATGAAAATAAGTAATTTAAAGTTTATTATTTCCATATTTAAGGAAAGAATAAATTGATAAAAGTCAAAAAAATCACGATTTAATCGAAAAAATCAGGTTTATTGATTTTTTTCAAGAACATCGTGATTTATTGCAACCCTGATTTGAGCGTGTCGAGCGACTTATCCTTTGACTCCGTTTCTCATGTAATACATTTTTAGATATTGATTTTCAAAATATACCATAGTTTATATTGGTATGATTAGACCAATTTTAAGAATAATTTTTTCTCAAATAAAACCCTAAATTTAATATCTATTAGACGACAAACAGCGTTTGAACCTTTAGCTGTCCATTGATACCAAATTTGCTACTGTTTTTCAAATATTAGATTTGATATTTGGTGACAGTCGAACCTCTGCAACTAATTTTGAACTATATATTTATCCGTTTTTCAGCTTGGTTAAAAGACTACAATACCACCGAGGCCGCTTTGAATAAAGCAATTCAAGAGTTCACCCTGTCATGCGCTGGCTACTGTGTAGCCACATACGTGCTGGGAATAGCCGACAGGCACTCGGATAACATAATGGTCAAAAAGACTGGACAGGTAAGCGATATAAATATGACTAAGTTGCACTGGACATCTCTAGGGCTTTTGATCGTGTTTGGCACGATGGGCTTCTAAGTAAATTGCGATCCTACGGTATGCCTAATGGATTTTGTTTATGGTTAACCAGCTTCCTTAAGAACCGTTCTCTGCAAGTGGCGATTGACGGGTTTCTCTCAGACACCTTCACCATCAATGCCGGTGTTCCTCAAGGGTCCATATTGTCGCCTACCCTCTTTTTACTGTATATTAACGACCTTCTAGTGAAAACCCAAAATCCAATTTATAGCTTTGCTGATGACAACACACTTGTCTCATCTTTTACCTTGACTCCCCAAACGTCCGCTGCCGACGCACATCTTCGCAGGCAGCATGAAGTATTGCGCCTCAACAATGACCTGGAAGAAATTTTGGCTTGGGGTGACAGTAACCAAGTCGAATTTAATGCTAAGAAAACCCAGGCAGCAGTCTTCTCCAAAAAGGTTAACATTGCAGAACCGGATATAGTCATGGCAGGACACGCAATTCCCCTGGCACCGTCTATTAATTTGCTGGGGGTCAATCTGGGAGGTAATACGTCTTGGCATGATCACGTTGCCGCAATTGCCAAGGCAGCTGCACAGAAACTTGGTGTACTTTTCCGCACCAAAAGGTTGTACATACCTCATCAACTTTTGACACTCTACAAAGCCCAGATTCGACCATCATTAGAATATTGCTCTCATGTCTGGAGCTCTGCACCCAAGCACACACTTCGGCTACTGGATTCCATTCAAAGGAGAGCCGTTCGTCTGATCGGCGACCCCGAGCTGACCAAGACCCTCGATAGCCTGGAGCATCGAAGACAGGTTGGTGATTTGGCTCTCTTTTACAGATATTTCCATGGCAGGTGTTCGACTGGGGGCCACCCTGTATATAAAAGGCTAATCCGTTTATTTATTAAAACCCTCTTTATGTGAGACAACACCATAACATTAAAGACTGAAGAATAAGTTTATTAAAGAAGATAAAATAAACCCATTTATTATATTATAGATATTTAAAATAAACTTATTAAACTTTTACTTTAATAAACATTTTTTTTTAGTTATTTCATATAGATTTTGGCCACATCCTGGGACATTTTAAGGAAAAATTCGGTATCAAAAGGGAACGGGTACCTTTTGTGCTCACTCACGACTTTGTGTATGTAATCAACAAAGGTCAAAAACCTCAGCAAGGAACCGCGTTGGAATTTAAGATTTTTCAGGAGTTTTGTGAAAAGGTAAATGCAAGAAATCATCATTTCTAACTTGTTTGTTAAACTATTTTTAACTATTGTTATTCTATTTATTTTTTTAAGTACTTTAATTTAATATTGTTGTGATCTTTTTTATACTCGGAAGTATTTTTTTAAAATTTTATAATATCTTTTTTTAAATAAGCTGCCTTTATATACAGGGTGTTACAAATTCGACATACCAGCATTGGAATCTCGGAAACCATAGGAGTTAGAGAAACGGTTGAATGGGGGCAAAGTTGTGTAATTCGGTGCTGACTATAATGCCGCTTTAAAAGTTTTCAAATTTCGAATACTTCCGATTTTATTTGAAAAAATTTTGCAAAAATGTTTTTATTTTTTCCTGAGCTCATTTGACAAGCTATTTAAAAACTAATGACACTTTGTCATTGCCACTTTTTCTCCTCTGCAAAATGACGTTACTGAACCAAAGATCCGCCGTTTCGTCCCCGAGCGGCCATCACCAACTTTACTTTTTTAAATACGGACCTAAATTTTTTTGAACCGATTTTTAAACTCTCCTACCCTCAAAATGTAATGGCGATATTACTTTCTCATAATGAAGACCGAACTGACATGAAGTGTAAAAAATATGAATTTAAAAATATAGGCAAGAACAATTCATCATTATGAGAAAGTAACATCGCCATTACATTTTGAGGGTAAAAGGGTTTAAAAATCGGTTTAAAAAAGTAAAGTTGGTGATGGCCGTTCGGAGACGAAACGGCGGATCTTTAGTTTAGTAACGTCATTTTGTAGAGGAGAAAAAGTGGCAATGACAAAGTATCATTTATTTTAAAATAGCTAGTCAAATGAGCTCAGAAAAAATAAAAACGATTTTGCAAAATTTCGGTTTTTTTCAAATAAAATCGGAAGTATTCGGAATTTGAAAACTTTTAAAGCGGCATTATAATCAGCACCGAATTGCATAACTTTGCCCCCATTTAACCGTTTCTCTAACTCGTATGGTTTCCGAGATTCCAATGCTGGTATGTCGAATTTGTAACACCCTGTATACGTCCACGTATTTGATTCAATTTGTATGCGATATTAACGAATAATAATTCATATTAAATATTTATGATTTTAAATCCAAAAAAAAAATAGAATTTGCCTCTAAACCAGCATGTCTTAAGGGGATTGAAGAATAATTATATTAAAGATAATATTTACATAAATAAACTTTGTTATTATTATTTTTTTATTTCAGGCGTTTATGATTTTAAGAAAACATGGGAATTTAATATTATCATTGTTTGCCATGATGATCTCAACGGGTCTTCCCGAACTTGGTTCCGAGAAAGACCTTCAATATTTACGAGAAACTTTGGTAAGTACGTTTACATGCAATATTGAAAAAAAAAATTGACGATTTACGCCAGCAAAACTCTGGTTAACCAAGAAGGTCTTGGACATTTTAACGATGATGAAATAATATAGACCAAGTCTTTCATTTGTAAACTTACTTTTTTTAGCAAAAGCATTTGATACAGTTAGTCAGTATTTTTGGAACGACGAAAAGCAGTTTTTTCCAATTTTGAACAAGTTTTAACGTGTCTCCTAAAGTTTCTCCTTTCAAATTGAAAATTAAAAAAAAGAATACTTGGAATCAATTTATTTATTTTTAGAAATTGATTCCAAGAATTCTTTTTTCTAATTTTTAATTTGGTAGGAGCAATTTGTGAGCGTGATATTTATCGTAGGATGTGCGCAGCAGGCAAAAAAATTTTGAGGTGCCACGCCCCTTTTCACCTTTGTATATAATTTAAATCTGTAATGCCTACACGGCTCCAGTTCTTGTCCATGTTTATATTATAAAATAATAAGCATGGGAAACAAAACTGAGTTTCTAATATTACACCCACATATCCATTTTTTTTTTGTAAATGTCAATATTAAAATGTCTAATAAAAGATCGACCTTCTTTTTTCTTTTTACAAGTTTGATTTAATTTTAAATCCGGCTTAGGCCTTCCTAACCTTTTTATGTCAATTTTCCTTTGGAAATCGAATGTCGAAAATTTATTTATAATGTCCTCTACAGAATTTTGGTCCATAACTATATCACTTCGTGTGACACAATCCAAACTACTAGCCATTATTAATTTAAAAACAACACAAAAACATCCACAACACCGTCAATAAACTCCAAACTTATCTAATCGCGTCAAAAACTCATAAAACAATCATATTAAATGATTGAAGTGTGTATTCAGAAAGCGCCCGGCGACGCCCTCTCATCGGGCGATTAACCGAATATTCCCGATCAATCCGCATAAGGAAAATCGCACGAAAATCCATCCATAAGAGCGCCGAACGAATACACACTCAATGTTGCCAGGTCTGGTGATTTTTCACCAGATTTGGTGATTTTGAACCCCATCTGGTGATCTGGTGAAAACTTTTTAAAAAAGTCTAATTTCTGGTGATTTTTCGACACTGATGATAAGCTTATATCTTAAAAAAAACGAGAGAAAAATGGCTTGATTGTGTTTTATTCTTCTTTGTTAAAAATTGTGACATCGATGCAAAAACTTATTGGTTTCAAAAGCGAACAGCGTTTGTCTTTGTCTGGAAACTCTCTACTTCTCTGCGCCGAATATTTCTTAGTAGCGAGGGATTTACAGAATTTGTATCTGTTACTGTTTTATATATACTGTTTTTTATATAGTGATTTCTAAAAAAAAAAAAAGGTCGTACCTCGGAAATAACATACATCTGATTTAAGGTCTTGGCACCGGAGTGCGCACTCATGTTTATAGCTTAAACAAACATGAGTGCCCACCCTGGCGTCAAAAGCTTAAATGAGAGGTATATCGAGGTATGACCTTTTTTTTTTTTTTTAGAAATTTAGAAATCACAGCATTATTATTTCATTTTACATTAATTATATGGTGTTGTATGTGATAATGCGAAGAAATTAAGAATCTGGTGATTTCTGGCAACTTTTAAAGCAAGGGTCTGGTGATTTTTAATTTTTTGACCTGGCAACATTGTACACACTACAGCACACAGCCGGTGAGTCTGCTCACGCGCTCGGTCGCGCTTGAAGTCTACGCCTTCGCCATTGTTATATTATACAAGTTCTTTATTTCAGTTACCTAAATATTTTTTTAAATAAGTATAAATTTTATTTTTGCTGGTGCTTGACTTTCTTAGGCAGTGCGCGCGCACGAGCGCCGCCCCTGGAAACACGTTAAAACTTGTTCAAAATTAGAAAGAACTGCCTTTCGTAAGCATATTGTTCCAGAAATACCTACCTATAGTTGGTGAATAGGGTCGCTAGATACAGGGCCTGTTCGCACCCAGTTACATGATAAAAAGCTAAATTTTGAATTTTAGCAAATAACATTTTTTCAAGATAATAAAAATGTTTACATAAAATGTTTAAATATTGGTTTTTAATCATTTAACACATTTTCATTAAATTGAAAATGTGGAAATATGAAAGTAACATTTGATATTTTTTTAAATTTAAAAAAAATATTTTTTTTAAAATTTTTATTTTAAACTTTGCACATATCAGCATAAAATTAAAATCTAAACACTTTTCAAATAACTTTTTTCAATATCTTGTACTCTAATACCAGATTTTCACGACAAAATATATACTTTTCAATTTTCCAGACAAACGAGTAGTCACGTGACTAATGTCAAAACAAATTTTTAGGTTACCAATCATGCAGAGGCTATTAGCATAAAAAGTTTTTTTACAATTTCAATAATAAAAAAGTTTTCCATATGGGTCCAACTTTTTGTATATATCGAGACTTTTTCATCAATTTTCCGAACTTTTTTTTAGGTGCTTAGTAAAACCGATGACGAAGCACTAGCACACTTCCGGGCGAAATTCGATGAGGCTCTGTCGAATTCCTGGAAAACGTCCCTGAACTGGGCATCCCACAATATATCAAAGAATAACAAAGCATAGTAATTTGTACATAGACTTTTTTAATTTTAGGATTTTAATTTAAGTATAACTCGAAATCAATAAAAATGTGCCAATATTGTTTAAGTAAGTAATTCAGCGAAAATGAAGGAAAAAAGAATAAATTGATTGAATATATTCTGTTTTTGTTTTATTTAAGGGTAGACAAAGGCGTCCATAGAACGTTATTCAAAGGGTTTTTGACTCAAGGTATAAAGAAAGCTCCGTAACGTGCTGAAAGCTGTCCCCTTCCCAAAGTGACTTCTAAAAAAAAGTTCACGGCTTGTTAAAAACCACTCCCCTTCCTAAAGTAAAAAAAGTGAAAATTTACGGATGCAAAAATTTGACCGATTTATCCCTATCTCTGTCAGTTACTCGCATTTAGACTTTAGAGATCGTAGTGATGGCTTATAACTACGTGGCTACCATCTCGGCAAGGTTGCCAGGTCTCAAAAATAAAAATCATTAGAAATTAGGCGAAAAAGTTGTTAAATTGAATAAAAAATCACTAGATTTTTTTTCTTAATATCTGGCCTGTTTTTCCAAAGTGACGTCACCACTTTCCATAAAAATTCTGCCGAACTATAGAAAATAAATGCCGTTAATGCCTTTTATACAACAGCGGCGGCGCCAGAATTTTTGGGATGGGTGAGCATAAGCGGGCCCGATGATTTTAAGGGGGGCACTACCCAAATCAAAAATGACATCTAAAAAAAAAGGTCGCCACCTCCCCCACCCTCTATAACGAAATAAGCGGGGTAAACAAAAACTCCCTTCTTCTCCAAACTGACGCATCATATTACATTCTATAACCATCACTTCTTTCTTCTCAAAAATTTCGTAGTCAAATACCCCTTTCCCCGCGAAAATTCCATTACAAAAACCGATTTTCTCAATTTGTACTAGCCCCCCCCCCCCCCCCCCCCCGGCGCTACCGCTACTCTCGTATAAAAATGGCTTGGAACAGCATACCCTTAAAAGAAAACAGAATGATACAACAATATCAAGACAAAATATGATTATATATTTAAGTGAAAACAGCTTAGAAATCTGTCTGGGTGTTCCACATTAGCCAAACTATATTTTCAGCTGTTATTATAATATAAACTATCATCTGACAAATTTTTAGGACTGTGAAAATAATGGCAATGGTTTCGCTAAATTTTTCCACCTGCCAGACATATTTTACCCATCCTCACAGATTAGCCAGACTATTTTTTTTCTTAAATTAAACTATTTTTATCACTGGAAAAAAAAGTGCAGTATATTTGTACTTTCTGACGCATTTTCCACCTCAACCCATCGGATCCCCCCCCTACATAAATATGAATTTTGCTTAGAATAACAAACCCAATAATTCTATCCATGTTTGCTGACTGGGAAAATAAGTACCGAAAATCGTCACTGCCTCCTGGACTATACTGTCAAACATGTAACCAAATATTGTTGTAATATAACATGTTTAGTGGTTATGCACAAATATAAGTTAATAAACTTACCACTGACAGTTTGCCTCGATAATCTAATGGTCAGTATACCACTAATAAAGAAACACCCCTCTTACATGTTTTATTTATTTAAGAAATACATTATTTAGCTTTCAAATATTATAAAAGTTCTAATTGCAACGTTTTCCCTTAAAACCTGTTATTAATTAAAATTAATTACATTTTTATAAGAATCTACAAGGGTCAACATAAATTCTAATCATCACTCTGGCTCATATCCAAATCTGGAAATTATTCTAACACGTGATTAAGTGTCATTATTGCAAAAAATAATTGTGTCGCTCGTGGAAAAATATATTATTATTATTAAATTATTAAGTTCTAAGTATGACGGGGTTGTATGCCAAGAACGATTTTGCCCTCGTTTTCGAGAAAAATGTTGTGTGTCTTTGGGTGGTTGCGTGTTTTCTGTTTTCCTATAAGTATTCCAAAATATGAAGGAGTTTTGGAAAAACCTACTGTTCTTAATTTACAGTAATGAGTAGATTAAAACTAAATTCATCGTATAGTTTTTCTCCAAAATTATCGGTATCCCACATCTGACACCATTTGTTATCTTTGGTCTACATCCCAACACCAGTAGTATAGACAAAATATTGTCGCCAGACAAATAGGCCAGCGATAGAGTTTTACATTAGTTTCGAACCACGGAAAATTATCGTTAAATGTTATTCTTATTGTACATACACCACTCCGTGGCGCTACCGTAAACTATATTACCGCGAACGTCTCAATCTATCGGATCGAGATGTCGGCTGTCTCCCAATTTATTCGGGTGGGCATCAGTATGCAGAATATTTGCAGACGGGGTCCCACTCCTGACAACATGCCGTAAAAACCAAAAGCTGATATTTCTCGGCCATATTGAGGTCGTCCTCCATATCAAATCACTTGCACTAGGTGCTACACGAGCCAATATCATCAAACGACTCAGGATGAATTACAGCGTCGCGTCGTAGCTAGGGGCTAGCCAGTTGGGCGGCTGCTAGTGGCGCAACGATTAGAGGGGGTGCACTTCACAGCCTGGCGGGTCGCTGGGGCACATGCACAAAATTAAAATATGATTTAAAAAACTGCGCTTTGGCCTGAGAAAAAACCCAGAAAGGTAAACTTTTAAGAGATTTTATAATGCCTAAATGAACGAACTCGTATTGCATTGTTTCCCTTCCTACTTAATACATAGTAAGTAAGAGCTATGATTAAATGTATACCTAACCTAAATTACACTTTTATAGTTATTGTGTTGTTTCTCTTCCTAGAAAATTAGTCTTTGGGGCGTAAAATTCAAATCTTGCCAGTGGCGCTCATAACCCTAGCTACGACTCTGTCTGTGTATCTCGATAAGTTACAGGCACTGTGGAAAGCTCAGAGCAATAACATAAACATTTAAATGTCAAACAACTTACATAATTACGGAACTAGATCTCAAAATACCCTCTATTGTTTAACTACCAGAATGAATATGGGATTACAAAACCCAATCGTACAATCATCAAAAACCTATAATAAAATACCTGAAAATATTAGAAATCTTTAAAAATATTATTAGTTTGTGAAAATATGATCAGTTTGTGAAACAGGTTAAATTGTATATAGGATTTAGTTAAGAATACGTCCAACATATATGGTTAAGTTATTTTCGAGGCCAGGGCAGAAGCTAGACTGGAGATACGTACCAGTTGAAACGCTGTGATTTAAAACAAATAAAGACAATGCAAATCTAAACCTCTTCTATCATTTAAGAAACATTGTCTTCAAACAGACACCAGAAGTTTAATTCAGTTAATGGTCACAATCCACCCCACAGCTGCCACTATTTCAGACAGGTTGTTCCTTGGAACTCAGTTTTCTAGAATAGGAAACTTACGTTCGGAAAATAACGCACTCTGAGTGTGATGTATCAAAATAACTCTAACTATGAACGAAATGCTAAGATGGCTTAAAATAAAAAGTGGGCCAAGTGGCCATTTGACATAGATAATTTACATTTGCCACTTTTATATACCGTATTGGCAAATTCGAATCTAGGGTGCGAAATCTCTAATGCAACCAAGAGAGAAGGCACATATATGCAAAACCTTCAGTTAAAAAGAGACACCTAACCACACTCCTACATTTCTGAAAGGGGGGATATGTGTGTGGTGTGGTCGAGTCGACGTATCGATCGCTTCGACCGCGTGTTCTAAAGAATGGAAGGTGGGAGGTAGGGGATAGCGTGTTCTCTGTTTAACGTGTTAAATGCCACTAATAATCTCTGTCTAATGCATTTATATCGGCACCCTAGATTCGAAATTGCCAATACGGTATAACATTTGGATTTGGATGTTTACATTAAAAAATAAGAAAAATCAAACAAACTAATTTTATTTTAATGGAACGCCGGTATTTTTATTTGACGTCATACAGTACTAAAACTACGCAAGACACCGCTAACTACGCCACTACATAAAAACTCCGCCACAAGTAGACGTGTTTGACCTCAATTACTCGCGCGACTAATAAAAAATAATTTTCTACAACTTTTTCTACGATCTATCCATATTTTGGTCGTTTATATTTATGAATTATTTAACGTTTTGGGATATTTTCGAGGCCCAGTCTAATCTCTATAACCTAGTTTTTTTTAGATTTTTGCTTAACGACCGAAAAAAGACGTAAATTAAAGGGAAATATATATAACCTACACGTGCATTATGACGTGGCATGTTGGGTGTCATATATTAGGGAGTTATGAAAATTACGGTGGAAAAAAAGGAATCTTAAAAAACGCTTTATTATGTAAGTATACCAAATTATCCCAGATTACTGTACAAGGCTACACGCAAAAAATATTTTATATCTTTTAAGTGTTTTCAAACATACTATGCGTGTACGTTGGCCAAGATTATCGATAAAAATGCGTTATCTACCTCATCAGTTTTAAACTTCAAAAGTATAAAAAATGGAACGTTGCCTCACTGGTGACATCTTTTCTTTAAAATTTGGCATAGTTATATGCTGAGGGTAAAGGGATATGTGCTTCCGAAATATGTATGTAAAGTACAAAGAAAAAATTTTCAACAATTCTCTTTAAGTAAAATCTATATGCTAAAATACATTAAAACTTGTCCTTGGTGCAATTTTACATAACAATACTATACTTTATATATGTAGGTATGTACATAAATCTATCCTATATCCTTTGGCATACAAAATAACTCGCAGTATAGTTTTGAATGGAAATTCTCTAAGAATATTAAGGACCTCCCAATTTTTTTAAATAAACACTTTATATGCAGATTACGATCAATTTTTACTGTCCTGGAATTATATGGATCCCATCAATTTTTAAAATATGCCCTGCTGACACGATCAGAGTATTATTATCATTTCCTTATCAAAACGAGGGATTTAAGAAGCAAGGGCTATAATAGTATAGCTATCTAATCCATGGTTACTATATTTTTTTTCACTACTAACACATTTCAAGATACTTATTTTTACAGTAAAATGTTTAGGTGTACAGATCGCTTCTGTAACGTTTTTCAATCAAGTTAACTGTGCTTTGGAATTGGCAAGATACTTTTTTTATCTTGTCAGGTGGCGTGGTCAATGTCAAATTTTGTTGTTTGATAAAGTTACAAAGTCCGTTTCTATTAAATGTATTGTGATTACTATTCTTCTAATGAATGGGGCTCAATATTTTTTCTCATAACCTATATTTGTTATTTACAGTAGCGATATTTTACAACATCGAACATCTTTGAGAATCTGATATCTATTGTCAATTATCTGGTTGCCTACCTACAATAAATCACTTTCCATGTTATTATTGTAGAATCAAAAAATCAAGTTACCTGTTTACAAATATATTGTTTTCATTATTAACCATGGTCAATAATTAGTGCCAAGGTAGAGAAAATAGATTTCTAAGGATAATAATCGGTCAATAATGGCCGACTTATAGGTTAGTATTTAGTGGAAAAAAAATAATTATATCATATTTAAAATAACAGAGTTGACAGATACTTTTGGTATAACCAATAGTAATAAAAAAACGTTAATATTTTAGTTAAAGCTAGAGGGCACATAACAAAATACAGGGTGATTCCTAAGTTGATACTTGAGTTTTAGCTGTATATAGAAGGCATTAAAATAAACAACATTTTCAAATGCCTTTTTTCAAAAAACTTAAAAATAGGCGAGATACAAAATCTAAGTGCGGGCCTGGTCATCAAAACGTAGCTTGCTATACTTTATGTTGTTTGTCTTATCTCTTTTTAGTCATGCAATTTACGGGTCGGTGGTGAGTTATTTGGCTGCGGTGTGTTTTTCTGAAGCAAGTTAATTTTAAATTGGTGACACGTGAAAATGGTAAAATTTTAAAACAATGAAGTAGTAGATATGGTGCTAATTTACGATGAGTTTTGTCAAAGTTCGGCTAATGCTTCGAGATTAAACGCAGAACGCTTTCCCTTGCGGGCTCATCTTACACCCAGAAGTTTTCTTAATGTTATTCTAAGGGCAAGTTAGGCAGAACCGTATTTGATCCATAGTGTAATAAATGAATGTACGCACTTTATTTTTGAGTTTTTTGAAAAAAGGTATTTGAAAATGTTGTTTATTTTAATGTCTTCTATACACTGCTAAAATAGAAGTATGAACTTAGGAATCACCCTGTATAAGCGCTCGTTGCGAATCACCCTGTGTAATAGTTATATACATAAATAACTATAATACGGTAAAATTGCGAACACCTTAACTTTTCGCATATTTTCATCATCTAATGCGACAAGAACGTACAAGTTTGCAGGTTATAAAACTTTCCATATCTCATCAGATATATCGCATGTGAATAATTTAAGAGTTCGGAAATGCCAACGTGCCTCAAGGTTGGCTTCGATTAAATCAGAATCTGTTTTCGATTTTAGCGGCTGCAAAAGTGCTTAATAATCAGAAATGCGGGAGTGGTGTCGCGTGAAACAGCGTGTGTATGTCGTACGACATGCAGTGGTTTAGTCTTATTGGATTGGGTAAGATTATATTAAAATAGATGTATATCAATACACACAGAGTGTGTAATTGAAATTACCTATTATACAGGGTGTGTTTCAAGGTGGATGGAACGTTAGACGTTTATGGAAAGCGGATAATACGTTTTCTTCAAAAATTTAGTTGCTTATATAAAGAACCATGGTCTATCGTTTTAAAATATTTTCAGCAATGCGGCGTGGCCGCTTCCTTCCGAAACAGGTGACAACATCGTTTTTTTAAAGGGAACACCCTATATATAATATTATTTTCTAATTTACTATCCAATTCCAAACTCAATGTATGTGAAATCTTTCTAAATTCTTCTCGAACCATAAAATGCGCATCATACTTTTATATGTTGTGAGCCCTACCTAAAAAATCAGTAAAAATAATTAATTTTATTTCCTAAAGGTGAAATGGATTCATATTTTCTTTCATCCGATGTCACGACGATTACTTGTTGAATTAAGATGTATATGGACAGAAAAAAGAAAGGATTTCAAAAATGAGTCAAGCAACAAGCTGGTACAAGGTAAGATGATATAAACTGTACAATACCTTTAAATTTTGAAAGCTAGAAAACAAGGAACCAGTGTTAAAATCTATTAATCCATTTTTGAAGACAAACGCCGGGTATACTCAGATTCGATCTATCATAGGAACCCCTCTGATTAATCGGATTACAAGGCCTCGAGGAAATTATTTCACACTGGCATGGCAGTGAGAAGGGAGGGATTATTATCAAAATGTCTTTTACAATTAAGATTTATGGGCTAATCTAAGACGAGACTAAATTTTAGTAATAAATAATTCATTTGACACCAAACACAAATCCAGACATTATAAATAATTATTTTATGAATGCTGTGCCACCACTAAATCAATATTTAAAAACTGATCTCAGCAATAAAAGCTACTGCTATGTCTTTCGTTTCTGCATTTTTATATAACATAAAGTAATATAGCATTTATTTCTCGTTTTTTTTAGACATGTGGTCAATGGTATACCTCGTATACCATTGACCAAGGTTGGAAACCCCTCAACCGTACAATCTTCGCTCCATTAGAATTCTTTCTACTCTCTCTGCAGTTTTTGGGAAACTTCTTGATGTTCTATTACAATCATGTTCATAATCATATAATATGGATCTCTAATGAAATAATTCTAGACACTTAATCTGATTTCATGAAACAACTTATCATTCATTCTAAAGCCTTTGCTACCGTGAATCATGACATTTTAAAAGCTATTTACAATTATGTGGCCCAAGCAACTGAGCTTATGACAAATTATCTATACCTACAGGAAAGGCAGCAGGCAGTATTTTTTAAGGGAAAAACTATGTCCAATGGTGTCCTTTAGCCCAGGATTTCATCCTAGGACCAGGGTTATTCATATTTTATGCTTCACGTTTTCCTTTACCCTTTTTTTTATCATTACTCGTCGAGCTGCGTTATAAGTTTCTATTTACTATATATCCGTCTTTCTATAGGGATTAAAATTCAAAAACAATAAATTGTCGTTCAATCAACGTTCTTATATGCAAGAACAGACTAAATGTATGCAAATTAAACTTTAAAAATATAATCCTTATGTTGATAATTACTTTAAATGAGTTGGAGAACATATTCTACGTCACAGTCAAGTAATCTATGATTTTAAAATTTATTACACAATATCAACTCGCACGTGAAGTTAAAGTCGCACGAAGGGTTTTTTCTTTTAATTATGCAGGTGAGTAGGGTAAGTAAAACACTGTTTTTATGAAATCTAATTTATGTAAGTCATTTTTCTTTCTCTTTTTGCATAATAAAGGTAAAAGATAATTGAAAATAAAAATATGCGTAAGTTGTATTTATGTTGAACTGCAGTAGAGTTTTAGACTTGCATTGTCTTTATTTGTTTAGAATCACTACGTTTCAACTGGTAAGCATCTCCAGGTGAATACTCACCTGAATGTGAATATTCACCTGAAGACGACTGGAGATGCTTACCAGTTGAAACGTAGTGATTCTAAACAAATAAAGACAATGCAAGTCCAAAACTCTACTGCCGTTCAAGAAACGTCATTGTCTCCAACCTTGTATTTATGTTACTTTGCCTTCTTATTTTTAGCGGTTTGAGAGCCAACTCGCCTTTTATATGTCCGTGGCATTTCATGTCACCCCTAAAGATACATTTTATCAAAAAAAGAGTAAGCCCCTGTTTAAATAAAAAATTATTAATGTGAGTTGACCTTAGAAAGTTTTTATCTAGTTATTACTAGATAAAAAAAAATAACAAAAAATATATACAGCAGCCAATAAGAAGTATTCATAACACAATTTTTTTATTCCTTCAAACGTAACTTGCGGCAGCAACATGTTAGTATATTACATAATAAGTGATGAAAATGAAACTTTTCAAACGAGGAGATATTTACCACGAGGCGCCAGTCGAGTGCGGAAATTCTCCGAGTTTAAGAATAATCAGTTTCACACAAGTAATGTACACTATTTTTCCTACGACTACAAAGAATTATTAAAATGCCTTTGATTTGTAAAAAAATATTTTAACACTAGTGTTGAAAAAAATATCAACAATAGAGTTGAAATTAGCATACTTAGGATTATGTTCCACTTAATATCTGGTTTCATAGTTTTTTAATAGGTTTTTCTATATTTGTGTTTAACTTTTTCATTTTTTCATATGAAAAACTAATCCTGGATTGACTTCTAGATTAACCAGAATGAAATATTTTAAATTTAATCAAGGAAACATAAATTTAAAAAATCCTCCTAACAAGGAAGATTTCAATTCAAAATAAATCTATAAATTATTTAATGTTTGTATGTAAAAAAAGCCAAATACTCCTGATGGGATTTGAACCTGTGACCTTGCGATCTGTAGGCTAGAGCTCTATTCTCTACGCTATCGCTACCGATAAGGATTTGTTGTTTAATATATGACACTCTCCTCAGCGCGATTTGTTTTTTCTGGTAATAGATTTTCCAATATATTATTAACATTTTTTATAATTTCAGATGGCGTATTTTCACACTCTAATTCTGAATCACTCTACAAATGCATGATTAATAAGTTACACACTTTACAATTATTGCTTTCTAAAATGTGTTCTTTTTAATTAATAGATGTGGTCTGTCAAAATGGCACCATATGTTTAAATTAAATAGTGTGAATTGATATTTCAACACGCGTGTGATATACGGCGCTTTCTAGCCAAATTAACTGTGCTTTTTCTCATTTTCATAGGTGGTCGTAGGAAAAAATACTTACACGCCCAACGGCATCCGATTTGTGAGGATTCTCAGTGACTTGCTAAAGACCGCATGAGATCAGTGCCGCTCTTCTTAGGCCGTTCTATACGTTGGTTCATAAATGTTTTTAAATCACCTCTATATTTTAAGTTACCCCGTTTTACGGTTTTGAGTAAAGGAAAAAGTGTTTAAATTTACTTCTAAGAGTAGGTTTTCTGACCTTTTGAGGTCATTTCTCATAAAATCATACATTTGTCTGGGGAAAAAGGGAAGGTGACTTACTTAGACATGCACATTTTAATGCATATTTTACAAATAAAAACGATAACATTATAATGGTTTACCTGCCACTTTTACTAAGATTATTTATGGAAATTGCTTAGTTTGTATATTTTATTTATAATATTCTTTGCAGGCACGTAGCCAGAATTTCTTTTCGGGAGGGGCCCATTGAAACCACAGCGAAGGCGTAAAAAAAAAGGCGAAAATTTTTTGGGTGCCACGCCCTCAAGAAAAGCACTAAAACAAACCCGGTAATAATTGGCTTTATAAGTATGGTTTCCGGGGGGGTGGGAGGGGGGGGGGGGTGCCGGGCCCCTCCCTGGCTACGTGCCTGATTCTTTGATTAAATATTTTGAGTTGGATTAGGAACGACCAAAGAGAAAACGTACAGGGTGTTTTATAAGAGATATAGCATCAGTCAAATGGTAACAAAGTTGCGGAATTTTGTGTCCGGTAATATCGTAAAAAAAATTGATCTTTCTTTTTTACTTTTACTTTATATTTGAAAAAAACTAAATTTTCGAGTTTTGGTTTTTTTTAATTTATCTCGCTTATTTTTACCGCTACTGAAAAACAAATACAATTTTCTGAAAGCAACTTTTTTAGCTTTATACTATCGCGTTTTTAGATTTTCTGTACCGGGTGTTTAACTAAGAATGACCGCCGGCCATATCTCAGAAACTAGTAATCGTACAGCATCCGGGTAAATTTTTTTATGACAAAAGTGCCCAAGAGAAAATGCTGGAAATTATTTTTAAGTTCTGCATTTTGCCGCAAGAGGGCGTAATTGAAAAGTAAACTTTAAAATTTTACATATCTCCGAAAATTCCACATTAAGGTATATCTTTGATAACACCTATTATTATTAACATTGATAATGTAAAATTTTGTTTTATAAAAATTGGTGGAAATGACCACCTTTACTTAATAGGCATGCATAAAGCTAATTTTATTTAATTATTTTAATTAAGAACGGTGTGCCTGAGGAAAAAAACGCAGGAGACCATTTTTATGCAGAATTGACCAGGCTAATCATAAATAATATCCACCTTGAAAAATATCAGTGGCGTACCACTTTTTTTCTAAAAAATATATAATCGCTTAGCTTTAAAAATTATTCTATTGGCGATAACGCTGAAACGAACGGAAATATCGAGCTGCGGTTTTAATATTTTTTCTAACAAATTTCATCTTCTTTTCGATTATGGTATCATAATTATACCGTATGATTTATTTTTTCGGAGTAAAATCAAAAAATGTGTTATTATTCCAAATTGCGCCCTCTAGCATTTTTTTTGCGAACTATTATAGACAACTAAATACGAGTGGTGAAAGTGCATACATTTCTCTTTCAAACAGTCTTTAGTTTGCTAAAATCGGATGTCGTTTAAAAGTTACAGCGATTGAACTGATTACACTTTCAACAGCTTTCCCCCCTCTTATTAAAGTCGGTACGCCAATGAGCATAAGACCAAAATGATGCATAATTGTCCAAGCTTTTTAATGGTGTTATCAAAGATATATCTTAATGTGGAATTTTCGGAGATATGTCAAATTTTAAAATTTACTTTTCAATTACGCCCTCTTGCGGCAAAATGCGGAACTTAAAAATAATTTCCAGCATTTTCTCTTGGGCACTTTTGTCATAAAAAAATTTACCCGGATGCTGTACGATTACTAGTTTCTGAGATATGGCCGGCGGTCATTCTTAGTTTACCACCCGGTACAACGTTTCGTTTTTGTGAAACAGCTTTAATTCTTTAAATACGGACCTGCATTTTTTTTTTTAAATCTCTTTAAGCCCTAAATTAAACTATGTATCACACTTAATAATTTTTAGATCTTTTGATGTTATCGTTACATCACCAGGAATTTAATAATTACTTTTAAATAAAAACGGTCCTGGCATTTACTTAAGGTATAATTGCATATAGCAGGATATGACTAATATATTATATAGGAAACAAATTAAAAGAGAAAAGACCAGTAACAAAAACAAAAAGTAAAAAAGTTCTCTATATTAGGTGTTCAAACAAATGTCCTTCCTCTCGAATGCATTTTTGAGTAAGCCTCTGCAATTTAAGTATCGCCCTGATCATAAAAAGGTAACTACTCACTACATCTGTTAACATAATAAACCAAACAATCAAGTATAGAGTTTGCGTCATAGCTACTCTTGGTTTGTCTTTAAGTTTATTTCATGATTTGTTATAATTTATAATAAATCTTAAATTTGAGTTTTTTTGTCAGTGTTGCTTGTGTGGCTGAATCAAACGTTTTATTTGTTTTCTAATTAATTTAGATATTATTGTTAAAAACTACATTTGATTCAAAAGTTGACGTAGGTACTTCTAAACCAAAATGGATGGAGGCGCCATTCTGTTAAAACCAAGTATTTCTTCGTTCTTGACAGATAAACCAGTACAATCACATTAACGGTTTTATCCTCCTATAGGGTTTTAACTATGTGGATATGCCAATTTTAAAAAAATTATTTTTTCATTAGACCATGTTATAAATACTTTTTCCATTATTCCATATATGAGTCCATAATTTAAAATTCAATCTAATTTTTCTTGAAAGCTTTGTAACAAAATAAAACAGCTAAAAATGAATAATTATTACGCTATAATATTTTATATGGCTCATATAAAGACCATTTGTTTATTTTCTTTAATTACCCGAGTCGAGAACAGATCAATTTAAGCAAAAACAGTTAACCCATATTTATTTGACATCTTATATCTAATTAAGTTGCGTGTGTAGTAGTACATATAGCGGGTTTTAAAACACGCAAACACAAACTTAAATTGAGACATGCAAAAAGAAGTTGGTCATTTTTTGCACACACGACAATTTTCCATATTTTGATATGCGCCTAAAAATAAGACTAATTATTCCAGATAACCTATACTATTTTATTTAGTCTGTTGGTGAGACCCAAAAAAATCATACTTTAAATAACTACTCAATTGATTGGATACGATTAAAAAAAAATACTGTTTATCCTTAGGGGAGGGGGGCACTATAATCATGAATTTTTTAAAATTTTTGCAATTACATTTTAGGTACAAAATTACTCATCGCTTTCATATTGAGAATAGCGGGTTGTGCGAAGTCAAACAAAAAAAAGTTCATCAAAATGAACATTCTGGTCTACTAAAATATCAATAGTTCCCTGAAATGATTTCCTCTAACTTTGTACAACCCGCTGCATTCTATATGAAAGCGATGAATTACTGAAAACAATTTTAGACTGAGGGTAGGCGCAGGCATGCCAGCTAATCTAGCAGACAATACGGTGAACAAACCACTGGGATAATTTAAAAAGGAGATTGATTACACGGCCAAGCAGTTTGCACAAAACAGATGGACATAGTTGATAACCTACATCCAGGCAACTGTGGCCCATATTCGATTAAAAGAGAACTGCAGAGCTATTGATACACAGTCGGAAAGACGTGAGAAATATTACTGCGGTTGTTACCGGACATTGCCTCTTCGGTAGACATGCCGAACGTATGCAAATACCCACTAAGGACTTCTGCAGAAGTTGCAGAGATGAGTAAGGGGAAGAAAGTATTCAACATTTTCTGTGTGAATGCCCTGACCTCTCAAGAAGAAGGTTCACTGCTCTGAGTGAACCATTTTTCAATAGCCTGGAGGAACTATAAGCAACTTACAACTTGGACGACTGAGCAGGTTTCTGAAAACTACTTTTCAGAAACCTGCCACTACTGGCTGGTTTAAATAAGTTGTTAAAATTCTTCTGCGGCGTACGCCGCACTAATCATCAGAGATCTGATGAAGGTGGTTTCTACGGCACACGTGTGGTATCACAACGGACCTAATAGGATTACGTGAGCCTGTTTAGTCAGAAGCAAAGGTCTGCCACTCTTATCTAACCTAACCTAGGATAACTCATCTGAATGAAAGATAAAATAGATTGTTAATAATTATTAACAAACTAAAAAAGGGAGTTCTAGAAGAAAGCAGGTAAAAAAAGATCAAATGTAATAGTTTAGGTCAAAAACTCGTTAACAGGTTACCCCTGCATCGGCCAATCTTAAATTTAATCTCAAACAAGGTTTATGTGTATTTATCAAATATAGTTAATTAAAGTCAAATAAAAAGGGGTTGAAATGATTGATAATATATTTTACAAAGCAGTTTTCGTTCGCGTGTTTAAATAAGTAGGTATACCAACCTATTTAACTTCTTTTCATTTTGTTTTTATGCAGTGTTTGGGCGTACCTGGGTTGGAACATGCTTTAACATTAATTAATAATTTTGTGATAGTTCATAAACAGTGAAGTATTTTAATTAATATGTAAAATTAGAATCTCTGTACCTACCATGATGCAAAGTTTACTAAGAGCTGATTTTGAGAACAGTGGCTGCTAATATTTCACTTAAATATTAAGGGATGTAAACAGATATCTTCAAGAACATGTTGACTTGTGCACAGATTAAATTTAAAAAAAACATTTTTAACTTTTACTGTAGTTTAGTCTAGTCGCCTAGTATGTATAATTTTAATAATAAAACTTTATTTTTTAAGATAATTTATGACATTTGCAATTTTTTCGAAAACGATTGGAAATTATTTTTGTGCTTATGGTACAAAAAAACTTGCTTACGAATTTTACAATAAATATTCAAATAATATACAGGGTATGTGACTCTAATACGAACCTAAATGTGCAATAAAATGCTAGGCGTTCCATTTAAAAAAATACAACTTTTTGTTATCACACTTTTTTGGGCCATCCTGTATATGGAAAAATATTTTCCTGAAATGCACCCTGGATACAGGGTGATTCCTAAGTTGATACTTCTGTTTTAGCTGTACATAGAAGGCATTAAAATAACAACATTTTCAAATACCTTTTTTCAAAAAACGCAAAAATAAGGTACTTACATTCATTTATTACACTACAAATCAAATACGGTCCTGTCTAACTTACCCGTTGAATAACATTCTTGAATAAACTTCTGGATGTAGGATGAGCCCGCAAGGGAAAGCGTTCTGCGTATAATCTCGAAGCAGTAGCCGCACTTTGACGACACTCACATTAAATTGGCACCATATCATTGTTTTTAAATTTTACCATTTTTACGTGTCACCAATTTAAAATTAATTTGCTTCAGAAAAACACACCGCAGCAGGTCGCCAAATAAATAACTGACGACCGATCCATAAACTGCATGACTAATAAGATATAAGACAAAACAAAAAACATAAAGTAAAGCAGGCTACGTTTTGATGACCAGGGGGACACTTAGTTTTTTTATTTCTGTATCCCGCCTATTATTAAATTTTTTGAAAATGTTTATTTCAATGCTTTCTATACACAGCTAATAAAGAAGTATCAACTTAGGAATCACCCTGTATAAATGAAATTTCTAACTTAATTCGTATAGGAGCTATAGATGCTTGACGCATTATTGCAGGACCCTGTATATTTCCCAACAACTCTCTTGTTTCCAACTTTATCGAGTTATTTTATCGCCGCGGCTAATCTATTTTTCTTCGCACCAAAATTAAACATAAACAATAAAACACGACAATAAAATATTTTTACAATGTACATACTCATAAAATTCAAAGATGTAAATGCTCGAAAGCAATAAAACCACAATAAAAACGACAAAGGATGCAATTTTTCAGCAGTTAACTTTATCATAATTATTTGGAATCGCCGCATGCTCGATAGCAATCTAAAATACGTTGCGGTTCGCCATACCGGAAGGAGTAATACGGGTCACACAGCGATCAGTAGCGCCAACATATCGCTTAAGCGAAAGCTTAGTATATGAACTTCTGACGGAGATAGGAGATGTATTTTTGCTTGAATCATTTCAACTCCTTCATATTTTAAAGAAAAGTTTCCTGACCTTCCATGTTGTCATAACCATCCTTAGATGCATCTCAAGTCTGTTCATGGCTCATTAGTAAAGCTAGGAACGGACGAAAGTAAGGAGAGTGTTGTATCTAGTATTATTATATACCAAAAAGCTGGAAATCCTCTAATTTATATCAAAGAAGTGAAGTTTTACGAGTAGCGACATCTAGTCAATGTTCGATAAAGTACCTGCACCTCTAACAAAGCCTATAGAAATAAGCACAATTGCCAGAGAAGATCACTTGCAAAGACATTCGTCACAATTCCAAGTGTTACCGCCACAGAAGAAAAAAGGGTTTGAGAAAAGTCACGGCCATGTTATTTCGACGCAACATGTGCCATCTATGAGCCACCTGGCCAAGTAAATCGGTCGGTATAAAAAAAAATAGGAGGTAGCTTTACCGACTGAGCAAGTGACAATATCGGTAATACAGATAACTTATTTACCGATTGATAGTGGCGGGAGTATTTGAAAAGATTGATTAGTAATATAATAACTATTGCACCTTAAAAAATATATTTTTTGACATAAGTGCTCAAAATAATAAATAACTAGGCAACATTTGCTTTATATTAACGTTAAAAATGTGCATATGCCTGGCTATTTCTTATTTTTGAGCAATTATGTCTAAAAATATATTTTTTAAGATGCAATAGTTATTATATTACTAATACAACCTAGTCTATTAATACCATGAGTTATATTTTCGATGATCTCAATCTTATTATATATATCAACGTCCTAAACAAAACAACAATGATATACCTACAAAACGTTTATTAAAATTTAAAAAACTTAAACTACAAAGAATGAGACGATCCATTACAAAAGTTTAAACTGCTATCATAAGTTGATATTTATTTAACACCAAATAGTTCCCGTTGACTTCAACACTCAAATAGATTCTCCATAGCAGCTGATAGAGCTGTAGGGGTATACTGAAAAAAAAAGAAAACAAAAGCAGTATCTTTGATTTGTAAAAGTAAAATGTCTTTTTATAAAAAAGCATGTAAGCTCTAGGTTAGGTTCATATTGTTGTAGTTTTATTCTAGGAGTGGTATGCAGAGTCATTGCAGGATACCTCAAAGGTTTCTTTGGCTTATACAAAAGCATAGACTAAGGAAGCCTTCAGGGTGTGCTCAAGTAA
The DNA here is from genome assembly GCA_935413205.1 of Polydrusus cervinus. Classification (NCBI taxonomy): domain Eukaryota; kingdom Metazoa; phylum Arthropoda; class Insecta; order Coleoptera; family Curculionidae; genus Polydrusus; species Polydrusus cervinus. Next base: position 2,680,264 of record OW284512.1, read on the forward strand.
CTTTTTATACCGCCCTAGAAATAACCCTATAATATGTTAAAGTTATAATCATATGACCTAAAGCAATATTTATGTTGAGATTATTATTATTACTGTCAAAGCTGTAGGCAGAAGTCTGATGAAACTGCTTTTTGCAAAGTATGTATTTTATTAAAACTTTATACGTGAAGCAAAAGAAGAATGTATTAGAACTAACCAAAGTAATTGTTTAAAGGTGACCCTGTATTACCCTAGAGTGTTCATTAAGCGAGTTATATAGTATACATTACAGACACATAAACTAGAACGTTTGTTACATTTTTCTGCAACTAACGGCAAAACAAACTTTTTAAAGTTTTGACCCCTAATCTTGAAAGAGTTGTAACAAGTATTTTGTGTAAAACTATGACTACTTCATAGGGTAGCGATGAAATAGGAATTTTTCCCTTTAATCTCAGTCTCTTTTACTTTTTTGTAACAGACTTTACAATATTTTAAAGTTAGGGGTCAAAGCTTTAGAAATGGATAGTACAACAAAACAAACATTTACAACTAATTACCTAAATTAATAAACGAGGGAGAGAAAGGAGGACAAAGCCACGGGTTAACGCAGTGTGCCGAAAGCAAACATTATTCTTTGAAATATTACAGAAAAATCGTAGAATAGGTTACTGCCAAGATTTCTATGGCATACACCAGTTTTTGTAGGTTGTACCGAAGTTTCTGTTGTCCACTGATGAGTTATGAAAAATACTAATTAAAATATTATCAAATTATTGCGTTATTTTGCATATGAACTGAGGTGTATGATTATAAATTATTGGAATATTGAGAACTATGATGTATACTGAAGTTACTATTCTTATAAGTATAATGTTACCCATAGTGCCCCATCTAGCATCCTTCTGGTCAAAATTAATTAAGGAAGAAAATTAAAGACAAATAATTTCTGTTTCTTTTTCATCCTGCTGCGGGGGGAGGGGGGTTCTTTCATAATATCAAAGTCAGGGAGTAGTGTTAGTAGTTATTTCACATAAAAATTAATAAATATAAGGTATACTTACATTACCTGTCCAAGAAAATTCCAAATTACTAAAACTCGGCGCCGCGCGGCGTGGCCACTTTTTAATAATCAAATAAAACTTCACCGACCATTGTGCTCCAACGCTGCGTATTCTTTATTTTTATATTCTTGTTCGCAGCATGGCACTTTCAATTTCAAAATAGAATTTTTTAAAATGGTAATTACAATAGACCAAAAACGATCACACTTCTTTCAATTTAAAATGGATTATCCACCAAAATTACGACGAGAAAACTCACAAAAACTTTAGAACAATGCCAACTAAAATTATGGCGACCGACGCGACTGTAGAATTCTGAGATGGCGGCGAGAAACAGGGTGACCAACATCAGTCACAATTCAAATTATTTCAAGATTTGCAACTGAAATCTTGAAGATTAACTACATTCTAATTTTTAATAACTTGAGAAAATACAATTTTTCAAAAAGTTGTATAATTAACGAGTATTATTAATAAAACCAAACTTTTAGTGTAAAAACAAAAATTCCTAGTAAATGCCCCTCTCGCCCCACTGACTTCACCGTCCGGCAAATTGGTGTTGTCCTTGGCTTGTATAGTAATGACACCCCCGTAGGTACGCGCTACCGTAGTCGTCGGTACAAAGCTCCGAAGCAATTTTAAAGTAAAAAGAGTTTTGTTTCCCTTCCTTCATCGGACTTCATCCCTAGACGCGTTTCGTCATATCATGACTCATCAGTAGGGCTAGAAGTCGATGAGTGAAGGGAAACGGTCTACTGTATACAGTCTTCAAAGTATCAAAGAAGTGAAGTTTTACGAGTAGCGACATCTAGTCAATGTTCGATAAAGTACCTGCACCTCTACCTGCACGACTACGGTAGCGCGTACCTAGCGGTAACACTTGGAATTGTGACGAATGTCTTTGCAAGTGATCTTCTCTGGCAATTGTGCTTATTTCTATAGGCTTTGTTAGAGGTGCAGGTACTTTATCGAACATTGACTAGATGTCGCTACTCGTAAAACTTCACTTCTTTGATACTTTGAAGACTGTATACAGTAGACCGTTTCCCTTCACTCATCGACTTCTAGCCCTACTGATGAGTCATGATATGACGAAACGCGTCTAGGGATGAAGTCCGATGAAGGAAGGGAAACAAAACTCTTTTTACTCTAATTTATATGTTGAAAATAAATAGTAACGCCTGGCTATCTGAAGTAGGCCTTCCTATAGCAGTGTTGTCAGAACATGAGATTTTTCCACAGCAGATTTTTGGAAGCTTTTGCAGAATTACAGAGTAATTTTATATTATGCAGATTTTTAAAGAATTTTTAATAAATAAGGAATTATTTACCAAATACATTTAAAAATACAACTATTGTTATATTTATTAATGTCGGTAAACAATTTTTTCATAAAAAAATAATGCATATATTTGTTTATACTAATTAAATTGTAAATGTTATAAATTAAGAAATCATCACTTTCTTTAATAGCTGTACAAAATAGAAACATCCAAAAAGAAGCGGCATTTTCTGCTGAAGTTTTTATACAGTAGACATGAATGTACACAATATTGTTATAGTTGTGGCGCTTACTTTACTTTAGTTCTTAAGTTACACGATAAATTTGTTATGAAAAATTAAGATTTTATATAGTTTTTTATGCAATCATTTATGTAGGAGATCTGCAAAGTAGGGCAACAGGTAAATAAAAATAAAGCTGCACTTTGGTGAAAGATTTTATTGCCCAATACAACAGTGTTCCAGAGTGCCAATGATGTAAATTTTAAATTATAAAACTTGATATATTAAGCAAAATATAAATTATTTTCTAATAACGATACAGATGGCGCTCCGTGCCACATCTTACTGGTGTGTCCCACCACTGTGCTGCCATAAGCAGCTTTGAGTTCTCTTTGTTTCGTCGGATCCTAGCTCTACTGATGAGTCATGATATGACGAAACGCGTCTAGGGATGGATCTGACAAAATAAAGATAAATTCTTCTTCTGTAAATTATTTATGTTTAAAAAAAAAGTAATACCACAAAGAGATCAAGGACATGAATTTTCAAATAAATTTTAAAAAATGCTCTAAGAAATATTTTTACTTTGTCAGTTAGCGAATGTATTGCTTTTCTTTGTAATTTTTTGCCAATCCTTCGAATTAGGCTTTTTACCTCTTCGTTCGCTGCCAGGGCCATTCTCGAGAGGACCTACAGCTTAACGTGGGTTCCGAATCACGATCTTCAGTCATGCAACACTCCCCCCCCCCAGGGCTAATCCTTGGTTTCTTGCCATCTACCGATTGGGAAGTGTGTATCTTCTTCCGCACCCCACTAGATGTCCGATCTCATTCGGCCTGGTTACCGGCGTTAATGGGGTGGGTTGGGAGATGATACATCTTACACTCTTCCCTGTATTCTTAAATCCACTGAATTTCGGACATACTTTTTTTATTGTACGTATGCCCACTCCAGGAATCGAACCCGGGTCGCCACGGTCGAATGCCAGTAACTCACCTCTGAGCCACCGCCGTGGTATTTACTTTTCTTTATTAAAAGTTATGTATGTAAAAATGTAACCGGCCAAATAGTATGTCTTTAAAAGTTTAATTTTTTGTGTCACTTTTCTATCCGCATTTTTATACGGAAGCCTTTCCTTACAGCCCTTTTCCGCACTAAAAAGTGTCTTTTTCCTCAATTTTTGTGATCGGACAACTTCTAAAATTCGGTCTTCTGTCTAAATATTTCTCTAAATAAATAAAATAAAAATTAAGATCTCACATCTGCTACGCCTTTGAAAGCTGAGCGCGTGGTAAAGAGGCCATCCATCCCTGAACCTCATTGGTCGAGGACACGTCGCCAAGGGCCAATCCCAACTGCCGAAACTCAAATACCTCCCTGTGCAGAGTCAATAATCCGAGTTTCAAAGCAACAAGTTTTATTTAGAGCTCGAATTCAGCGATACATACACTGTTAGGCCCGCAGTTTCCTAATGTTTATTATATTAAAGGTTACATCGGAAGTCGGCGGTGGGTTTTTGAAAAATTTCTGATCGGTCAAGCTCAAGGCGACTACGTTTTATGAGAAATTATTCAAGTGTTTAAAATATATACTTGATTTAAAATATTAAATGAAAATTCTACGTTGTATAAGCGGTTAGTGACCCGGAATTTTATGGTAATAAGACCAATATCAGCTTTATTATTTATGGAAAATTATGCAGTTGTGTTGAAGGTGTTTTACTACTTTATTGTGAAATAGCAGTGTTGGCCTTTTGTTAAAAATAATGGTAAGTTTGTTGTTCTTTCTCTTACTGTAAAGTGTATAAGTTAATTCGTTCTAGTGCAGAAAAAATTCTGACTAATTTTTGTTTAATGAAATTACTAATTATGTAAAGAGAGACAATGTTTGTAGGAAATAAAAAGAATTCTTCACAATCGTTGATACTATGACATACATCATTTATTTGATTCACAACTGGGGGTGTTTCTTAACCTTTGTATTAATTTTTGTCTGGTAATTCTTCGGTATACTATAGGTTACTTAAAAAAACAACTCATTGTAAAGTTGCGACGTTTCGTAAGCTTGTGTCGTACTTCTTCAAGCTTTATTTAACATCTTGAAGTTTGTTGTATTATGTTGAACTAAAAAAAAATACATATTTTTAGTTAGTTCGCAACTACGAGGAATATGATATACATATTTTTAGTAAGTTCACAACTACGGAGAATATAATAAACGTATTTTTAATTAGTTTACAACTGAGGGGAACATATTACATATTTTAAGTACTTTAGCAACTTGTGGAACTTAATATGTTTAAAATTAACCCTTAAGAAAAACATTCCTAGATACTATGACATACATTTATTTATTTGGTTCACAACTGGGGTGAATATGATATACATATTTTCAGTAGGTTTACAACTATGGGGAATATGATATACATATTTTTAGTTAGTTCACAACTACGGAGAATATAATAAACTTATTTTTAATTGGTACACAATTACGGGGAACATATTACATATTTTAAGCAATTTTTCAACTTGTGAAACTTGATACGTTTAAAATTAACCCTGAAGAAAAATATTCGTGTATACATACATACATACATGTATTTATTTGGTTCACAACTGAGAACAATATGACATACATATTTTTAGTTGGTTAACAACCAGGAATTTTTATTAATCTTTATTTAGAGGTTGCAACCATACTCAATTTTTTCCAAGTGAAATGGTTGGTATATAGTGTGGTACTTTGTTCAAAAGGTGATAAAAAATTAAATCTATTTTCCATACCTACTATGAGATTATTCATCTAAAAAATAGTTGCTTCAAACTTTTGCGTTAGCAAAAAGTAATTTATTGAAAAATGTTTTTCGTATGAACGATTCATTTTTAATTGATAATTTAATATGTAAGTATACTAAATTTAAATTGAGACAATCATAAAAACAGAAACTTAGGACAATAACCTTTATTTGAGTACATTATTAAGGTAGAAAGAAACCGTATTAATATTCTTCCACTTTAAGATGACGTGGCGAATTGATTTGCATAAACATTCTAGAAGTTTTCGCGCGTCAGACGTAAAAAGATATTCACGATCATGATATAGTACAGCCTGTAAATAGGTATCTAATAATTAAAAATTGAATAAAAATGAGTTATATCTTATTGAACAAAACAAAATTTACAAGGGATAAAAACGGAAAAACATATTTTTTTAATTTTTAGGGATAATAAGGTATGTGCAGTGGGCGTTCCTGTAATTAAAAATATCTTCTTTAAGATAACATATTAATGGCCTATAAATTCATACACGTGTACTTTTTTAGTCGTTTCGAATGTTAATAAAATGCCAATAAAACCTTGGCCGTAAAGTTTCAAAATTAATTTGTCAACGTTTATATGGCTTACATTTTAAATTGCTCTTTTATAGGAAAGTTATACAGTTATTGTGCCTGTTAAAAAGGTAAATTTAACTTTGCGTTATAAATTTGACCTTTTCGTTTTATCCTGGGTATAATAGTATAAGAAATTATGAGCAAGAGACCCCAATAAAAATACAATACAGGTCATACTGATAAAAATATAACTCTCCATTCAAAGTAGTCTGTTAAAAAGAAGAAGGAAATTCAGTCTAAGGTAGACTTTTTGTCATAAATGACAAGGACAAGGTACACGGGTGATTCCTAAGTTAATACTTCTTTTTTAGCTGCGTATAGAAGGCATTAAAATAAACAACATTTTCAAATACCTTTTTTCAAAAAACCCAAAAATAAAGTACTTATACATTTATTTATTACACTACAAATCAAATACGGTTCTGCCTTACTTGCCCGTTGAATAACATTAGGAAAACTTCTGGGTGTAGAGAACATCCGCACTTTTACGACACTCACAATAAATTAGCACCCTAATTAGTTCATTGTTTTCAAATTTTACCATTTTCACCAATTTATTAAAATTAATTTGCTTCAGAAAACCACACCGCGCCGCGAATTGCCAAAATAAATTACTGACAACCGATCCGTAAAATGCATGAGTAACATAGAAAATCCGGAAAAAAGCAATATAAAGTAAAGGGCTACGTTTTGGTTACCAGGCCCACACTTAGATTTTTTACTTCTGTAACTCGGATATTTTTAAGTTTTTTGAAAAAAGGTATTTGAAAATGTTGTTTATTTGAATGCCTTCTATACACAGCTAAAAAAGAAGTATCAACTTAGGAATCACCCTGTATATTTAAAAAACCAGAGGTCAGAGCCTATTTTTATGTTTAACACTGAAACTTACTAGACGGTGGTGCTGAATATGTTAATTTGTAAAATAAAAAAATATATCACTTATAATCTTTATTTTTTTATTATAAAGTTATTATTTAACTTGGCAAAGGTATCATCAAATAATAAGTAGCGCAACAAAAAATGTATGAGTGATTTGTTGGCAATTTTTTTTATAATAGGTATTACCTAATATATTTATTTTTTACGACGCAATGTCACTTTCAAGAAACCATTATTTAATCCTAACAAGGTAATAAACGACTACTTGGAATTTGATAAATATATTTACGCCGACTTACTTATAATGAGAACTGGATGCAAAGTACTTATTTTAAAATTGCTATTAAAACTATGAATAAATTTACAAACATTAGAGAGCCAAATTAAGTTTTATAAACTCTGTTACAAAGTAATATGTTGAATGAATAAGAAAAAGAGTTGGTGCTAAACACATTTTATTTTAACAGTAATCTAGTATCAGTTACACTCTAGGTATACAATCATTATTCCGACTGATAGTCCTGAAATGATATCAATCCTTCGTCATTTTTGCATCAGTGTTGTTTTTAATAAAAATTTAAATTAGTTGGGCTATACACGATCAGCTCAAATCATATAATAATAATTATAATGTCTTTATTTCTGTATTAAACAATAAAGTAGTAATATTACAATTATTATATTAAATTAAAGTAAAAGTTATAGCTTAATAACAAAAAAAGCGTAGTCCAGATGTAGATAACACCTATAAAAATTATCCACCCTGATCGATTTAACCTTAGAATCAACAACTTAATAACAAAGAAAAAAACTTTCAAGAGTAGTACGCGCTAGTGTTTCAACGACCATACAAATGTATTTAAATATATAGAGAATTATTATATTTTGCCAATCCCATAGCGGGCTTAGCGAAGAGATATTTAAAGTTGATATTTTCAAAATTATTCTGGAGTAAAAGTTTTAAAATAGTTGGTATATAACTTAGCAAAATTAAACGTAAAAAAACGTTCAAACATGGAATATATATGGGGGATTGATTGATTGATTGAAGTTTATGATAAGAACAGGCCTCGTGTAACTTTCTCCTTCCCTTCATATTCAGCAATTTTGTATCAGTTAGATTGGGAGATATTCTATCTCGTCTCCGGATTCCGTAAATAAGACGTAAACAAGAGTTTTAATACTTTTGGATTCTTTGTTTTTGTTTGGGTGTTAAAGTTTCCGTAAACTACATATCCATGGTTAAATACGGAGAGTACAAGTGAGTCATAAAGTAAAATTTTGATTTTTTTTTTATGGTATTATGATAGTATTGATACCATTGAAAGACCACAATACTACTTGTCGGTATGGAAAAGTCCAAGCGCCATAATTAACTGTTTGAGGTTCGATCGACCGACCGGTCGTTCAAATCAGGTCTCGACGGGATGTCAAATCGACGCGTATGTTTATCTTCTTTAATAGTAGTATCATGAGTATCACTGTTAATTCCCTTATCAAGACTGCCAGTTTAAATGATCCTATAGGGTCTGTATATAACATCAATAAACGGTGGTGTGACGACCTTCTTCTTTTAAACTGGTATTTTTTAAGTAGAGCCATTCATTACAAAATCGTGGTATTTTGTCGCTGTATTTTTCTAAAGCGGTTGCGACAGCAACTCGACACGAGTAGAGCCGGTGTTTCTAACTCTACTGTAACCCTCACCGATTACCCCGGGCAGGGATAGTCAAAGTGCGTCTATAGGAATTATGTCATACTCACTCCTTTTCCTTTCACATCAAGAAGTTTTCGGTCTATGTTATTTTAAATCCAATAACACAGTCACTTTATAGGTGCCTCACTGACCGCCCTCTTTAATACACCAGCAAAACATATAAAATAATGAAACCCAAGTTGCTGCAAAACAGTCCCCTTTTTGCCTTTTCGTTTTACTGTGGCTTATCTAAGTCATCTCCAGAGGGCTTTTCAAGATGACATTTAAATTGGAATAGGATCATTCTCGGCGTTTTAGCTATACCTTTTATTGTACCATTTTTAAGTATTGTCACTTAGGGGCGTCCTTAACTCTTTTGAGTTTATTACCAATTTCTTTAACTAATTTCAATATTCTGTTTTGCAGTCTGTAGCTCCCTCTCGCGCCGGCAGCCGCATGCAGCAGTATGAAGACGCTACCCAAGAAGAAGAAAACGACCAACAGGCGGAAGGCGCCACGGGCGGCGATCACGAAGACTCTGGCGCCGCCATCGTCGGCAACGACAAAAACACGAACGCGCTCAGTTTGGTGCCAGCAGTTGGAAATGGCGCGCAGCTTAACAAACGAGGTAAGTGTTGACGTTTTGTGATCGACGTAAAATATCGCATGTGGGAAATTTCCTAAGTTTGATTGACTTTGAAAGAGGTACATACCTATATTGAAACTATTGGTTTATCGTTTCTTGAAATATATCATTGTAACTAGTTCCGAGAAGCTTTGGGATGTTTTGTTTGTAAACAATTTTTTGTGTTATATTATAATTATTCAGTCCTAAACACCACTAACCTACATATTAAAAAAAAGTTTGTGAGAATCATATCGGGGATCTTCCTCTTTGTATTCAGCAGATCCTTCAACTAACCAAACCAAATTAGTTTTAATAACAACGCCAAAACAGGGTTTTGTTGAGGATTCGGAGGATGTTTCAATTTCTATTGGTACATCAACAATACTAATTTTCCGGTTCATCGCGATAATATTGTCTAACAGCATATCTTACAGGATGTGATAATTATATAGAATTAAGAAAAGTGAGACAGATCAGATAAACATTATTTAATGTTTAAATCGTCAATTTATTTCATTCAATTGTGTATTGCAAATCACAAAAATACATTTTATAACCGCATATTTTAAGACAGATCGTTATTATTACCTACATTGGTAAGTCCAAATTCACATGTAGAAATTATTAAAAAAAGTTCTAATTGTGATTTGAGGCACTTAGTTGTTGAGCCGCGCTAAATTACCTAATCAACTGTGCCACAGAGGTACTGATCATGTTACTAAAATCTACATTCTGAAATCTTCGGTGATTACAAGGGAAATTAATAGGTATAGCGTTTTCAAGGATTTATAACTATATTCATAATTATCTTTAACATTAAGAACCATTTATCCTTGACCTAGATAGTTCATATTAAGTTTTGCGACTAAGAAGATCAAGCCGGGTTAATTAATAAATCGGACAAATCTATTATATACATACATATTATGTTAGCTCATGTTACTGCTTGTCTTATTGTCTGTTATTATTTGTATATGTATTGATAGAGAAATGTCGAGTTCAACCATTTTCAAAAGTATTACGCAACTCTCAGAATATATTTTTTAGGTCCTTATTTAATAGGTTGTCAAGCAAATGTCCGTTATTATCATATGACCATGAGTTATGATAAATTACTACTTAATGGTATAACTGAGTCATAAGGTGAGGCATATTAATCGAACAAAAATTCTAAGAATAATATGCTACTACTATATTCTCCAGTCGTGCATGTCCCCGTAATACAAACGCCATTTAACCTTACTTAGAATTTTTGCATAGTTACTGGCTATTCAACAATTAAGTGCTACATTATACTACTCTTAATTATTGCATGCTATTATTTCTATATACATGTTATGTACTCTCTATGCTTGGGACAGGATTTTATTTGTCTTGTAAAATATAGTTTACAGACTCCAATTTAAAGAAGGTTTCCTTATTTCAGAAGAAATAAGCGACGACGACGAGGACGAGCCCCCATTGGCCAACGGCGGGGGATACTGGAGGCCAGGTGGTACTTCCCGGCCCCCCAGTCCATCAATGGCTGATAATGCCAGCGATGCATCTTCCATGCAGCCCCCACCACCACGCCCTAAGAGTCGAGTTGAGATGGCTACAAGCAGGTTCGTAAAAAGATTTTTTCGTTAACAACTTTATGAAATAGTAGCTACATTTAATGATTTTTTTGTCTATTCTAAAGTACCATCCTATATACATATACAGTAACAAATGCATAGATTTTTTGATAGTTTATCAGTTGTACATTCTAGATGTGGTGTCAGGTAGTAAACTTGGTGGCAGGTGTGGGGTACTGGCCGATCTGATTTAATAGCTGTTGTGATAACTTCGTATAAGTAACTTTCAGTTACTTAAGCAATGTTCACGATGTATATTGTTTTTGGTAATACCTTTGTTAACATTAGAATTTCTCTTGCAGATACTCAAATTTGGGTTACTGGAAAGCACGCAGAGTACTCTTTTACAAAAATGGCGATCCTTTTTTCCCAGGAGTTGAATTTCGTTTTAAACCAGGAAGAGACATTGTCAGCTTGGAATCCCTTTTGGATAAGCTCTCTTTACGTATGGATCTTCCCAGGGGCGCAAGGTAAGAGATACAGACTTATCTAAAGTGATAAAATATTTTTCCTGATATTATAAAGCTAAAATTTTGATTTTAACATCATTAAAAAAAAATTTCTTTTAAGGTATATTTTCTCTATGGATGGGGATCGAAAATACCGATTGGATGAGTTGGAGGATGGTGCCTCTTATGTGGTCTCTTCTTACAAAGCTTTTAAGGTAAGTGGTCTATTTGATATTTTCGATGATTTATTTTTAACATAATCTCCATTACATAATTACGCACTTGCGCCATCTATACTACAACTACTCTATACTCCATAAGAAAAATATTATTTCTACTGGTCTTCAAACTTGATGCTGAGTTTGGTTATTATCTGGATAATGACGTCTTCTAAGATGTTTGTTTTCGAATTTTTGAAAAAAAATATATCAGACACGAAGCTAAATCCAAATAAAGGATGTTATGAAATTAACTTTTTTAAATGGAAGACTCCTTGGATATCCTAGAGAATTACTGTAACTATTTTTTGTAAATTGATCGTTTAAAAAATTAAGTAAAGAGCCATTAAATCAGTCTGCATGCGCTGACAGTGATAGACTCTGGAAAGAATATACCTCCGGCCGCCGACAACCAACTGGTAAAACAGTAGCGGCAGGTCTAAATTTCGAAAGACAAATGGTGAATTTTCTTTCAAAGCGACATTTAAGAATATTTTTCTACAATGTGTTTTTATACCAGGATTTAAATATAATCAGTTATTTTATAACACTTTGTCTTTTAAAATAAAGTAGACATAATTTTAAAAATCCAGTAGGTAAATAACCAGTAAGCCTCTCCAAAACCTCCGGCTGCAATAAGTACTTCATGTTAAATATTTTACTTTTACCACAACTGTAACAAAATATCAACCCTTTTCGCCGGAATTCGTTAAATTCCCGCCCCAGTCCTGAACCAGCATCAATATTTCTTGCTTATTTCCGGTTGGAGGCTTCCCGATGTCAATACACAACTGGCGAGACAATTACAGGGAAGCCACTCCCCGACTAAATAAACATAAGCCTAGCAACCAATGACAGCATTTAGATTCGACGTTTTTTTGCGGTTTATTCCTTCCCCTCGTCATATTTCTGTGACGAATAGGAAGCTTATTACTTTGTGATTATATAATACATACTTCTGCAAATGGAGGTGGTTTATTAAAAATAGAATGCTTCAATAAGTTTTCGGTAGACTGTCTAGGTTTATTAAGTTTGTGATCGAACTAATGCTTTTTAAACTCAAAGCTTTGTTTAAAATGCAAATAGTCATGGCTTATTTTCATTTTGGCTTTCTGCTAAAGCACCTTCTATTTATAAACAATGGTTTGTTGATATGTACTGTACAACTTAGGGTATAGCTGTATAAATGGTATCAGGTGTGCATTCGCAAATATGGTGTCAAGTGTGGGGTCGCAAATAATAGTCAGGTGAGGGGTCACATATATGGTGGCAGATATAGGGTAGAGACCGATATAAACTAATAGACTGTTTTGCTATTGTATTCCTTTGGTAATAAGGAGTTAGGTTAGGTAACTTATTCACCAATAAATGCGTAACAAAAGCGCAGCTAGGGTATCATTTCTCTTCCACAGTATTATTTAATGTACTCAAGGTCAACCCAAGGCCAACAAATAATGTCAAGGTTATGTAGTGCCTTTCGACCTTACATGTAAGCGTGTACCAAAAACCATTTCATTGTCAACTTTTGTAATATTTCTAAATCTTTTTTAATACATTAAAAAAAATTACTTTTTCCTCAAGCTAATTTTAGAATTAAGATCAAAATAACGAATATTATGAATGAGGTTTTTAGTAGTAACTCACAACTAACCCATTTTCTCATGCAGATCATCGGAGACGATAAAGAAAAAGTAACGGTTTAGTGCTTTTTAACATGTGACCAATGATGAAGATAAAGATAACCATGCACGCACCGTGCTATATCAGGAAAATTATTGGTTATGATTGTTAAGAGCAGTTATACGCCGTTAAAATAACAATAATTAAAAAGAGCTGTCAAGTGAGAGTTTTGTTATGTATCTTATTTTACTGACACTCTCTTGTTCTCATTTTCTTCATTTTACAACTATATTTCTGTGAAATCATGTACAAACTAGTGATACATCTTTTGAAATTACCTCGGTAATGATATGAGGAAGTTCACAAAGTAGAAAGATTTAAAAAAGTGCTCACTCGCTGAAGATATTTTTAAAACTCCGAATTGCATTTTTTATATTTATAGACTGCAAAATTTCATCTTTTAGCCTTCAAGACGTTACTTTCTTTAAAACTCTAGCGTCATCACGACGTGTGTTTTCTGATATTAGTCTAGAAACAGTATAAAGATTCTTAATATTTCTTGAAAATTAACATAATGCATGCTCGAATATGATTAGACACAGAAATAGCTCTGCAGAAAAATTTTATTTCTTGTTTTGTTGGTGATAAAATCAATTGGAAACAGTGAATTTCATATATAATACGCAACGCAGTTACATATTAAAAAAATTGAGTTGTATAATAAAATAGAGTAATTTAACACGCACCAAGATATGAAGTGGTAATATACAATTTGTTAAGGAAGGATCATTAAAAAGAGAAATATACTAATTTAATATACTGTGACGCGAAACATTAAAGTACTATTGAAAATATTTTTTGTATTTAACAATTATTACAAAAACATTGATTAAACCGTGTTTTTTAAACCCACAAATATGAAAAACTGCATGATGCTAGATAATCTAAATGTAGTAAACCATCAAAGAAAACCCTGATAATTCCAATACCATTAGAACCACACCTTTGCGCCTTACCTCTTTTGTAATGAAACGTAATCACAGGTAAAGAACATCTTTTACGTCATGATGAATATCTATTGCTATATTTACGAGGGACACTGGAAAAAATATCAACTTAGTCCTAAGAAAACAAGTGACTGAGAGATCAAAATTATGTATTTACCTGAAGACTACCGGACATACTTACCAGTTGAAACGTTGTGATGTAAAACAAAGAAAGTCAATGCATGCAAGTCCAAAATTTCAAATCTGTAAACTCATTGATTTAGTTGCAGGATTTTCATTGTATCTACAAGTAACTGTTCATATACAGGATGCTACAAATTCGTGTGCGCACAAGGGGATCTCGAAAACGGTAAGAGATACGAAGATGGTTAAATTGAGGCAAAGTTGCATATTTAAGGGCGTAATAATTTGTTGCAAAAAAAAATTCTATTTATTTCGATTGCTTTCGGAGATATCCGAAAAAAAACCGAAATTTTGATTTTTGGTTTTTAATTTTTTGGGCTTTTATTTTTGACTTGGGAAAAAAATTAAAAACACTTTTTTATAGCCGTTTTTCATGTTCTACAAGATGGCGTTATTAGTTTTTAAATTCGAAGATTCGTTCTTTAGTTACCAATCTCAAGTAAATTTTTTTAAATACGGACCTGAAATTTTAAATACAGTTTTAGGGATTTATAAGGTTTAGAAATTTAATACAATGTACAAGTTTTAAAATTTTAACGTTTTGTCATCTAATAACACATTTTTCAAATTATCTTTTTTCTTTCATTACTATCCTAAACATTTAGAACCAAACTAAAAAACAAAAGATTTCTGATTCGAAAAATCCGGTAATTTTTACCCAAAGTGGCCTGATATTTAATATTTTGTAAGAAAAGAGACCCAAAGTCTCGGTCTCAAATATTTTTCTGTTTCTTGTTTTTTTTCATGTTTCGCCTGAAACTAGCATCATCAGATCGTATAAACAGTAAAAAAAATTGAAATTCTTTTTGAAACGTAAACGCATCAGAGTAACATAACAAGACTAACACTCCGGTTACATTTTGTTCACTCGGGAGCATTATTTTTTCTGTTTTACAGTATTTTGGTCTAGGTCTAAGGCAAAAAACCATAGGACTTAAGATATATGTTATATTAATTAAATATATAAACTACTAAAAAAAAAATTTCTTCTCATGCCGTAAAAACTTGCTTACTTCCTAGAGTATTGTGACGGTAAATCTTTTTAAAAAAATAAACGGCCTAAACACCATAACTTCCTGTAATGTAATTTTAATATTTAAGTAATACAAAAAATAATTGCCAGGGCCGTAATAGTAAAGAGTGATGTGTTATTTGATGACAAAACGTTAACATTTTAAAAACTTGTATATTGTATTAAATTTCCAAAGCTTAGAAGTCCCTAAAACTGTTTTAAAAATTCCAGCTTCGTATTTAAAAAAAAATGAGGTTGGTATCTAAAGAACGAAACATCCAATTTGCAAACTAATAACGCAATATTGTAGAACATAAAAAACGGCTATGAGAAAGTGTTTTTTGTTTCTTTCCTAAGTCTAAAATAAAGGCGCAAAAAATTAAAAACCAAAAGTAAAAAATTCGTAATGTGTCTGTCTTGTTTGATTCTCGTTAATTATCTAGATGAATTCCAAGATTGTTGACTCTCGAACAAAAACTGCTTAGTATGCAGCAATTACTCAAAATAATTTAGAATCTTTGGGGCTCATAGACATACAAGCACTAAAAGCGTTTTCCATTTTTTGTAGTCTAATTTAATATAACCGTAAAAATCCATTAATTTTTCTTCCCAAACCGATAAAATCAACCATTTATCAAAGAAAGGTTTCATTTTTACCTGCTAACGACTCCAGATTTAAAACGGCATAAAGTTGATAAAAACGAAAGTGAGTTGCAAAAGTAAAACTTACTTAAGGCTCTACCACGCGCAAATTTAGAGGATGAAAAACACCGTTTCGCTACTGCAGGATTCTGCAAAGGCTATTTGAGATATTTGTCGGGACAATTTAAAATTTAATAAAGGAATGTTTGTATTTCTAAGGTACAAAGCCCTTTTTTGAAAAAAATAAGAATATGTATAAGAAAATGCCCACTAAAGGTGCGTATTTTTAGGCACTTTTCCAAGGTTAATATCGTAGCTAAGAATTTTTTTTTCAAAAAAATAGCCATGTACCTTAGAACTTCCATGTCTTATCTTTAAGACTTCAAAAATTGAGACAAAACAATGTCGTAATAAGTCCGTTATCTTGCAGCGCGCAACTCATGTTTTAGGTAAATTTTGTTGTCATGTTATAAAAGTTGCCTATATACAGCTGAATTTATTCTCGGCTGACGTGAAACAATTTACATCCAGAGAGAATAATGATACACTGAAAAAAATTATAGGTGGTCGAACAAGAAGTAATTTCGGGGGTAATTTTGGGCTAAATTTTATGTTCTTCTTTTTGGATCAATGCCAATAACATTTAATGTTTGCTGTGTACACATTATCGATTTTCATTCGTGATTATGAACCAGTCCATTCTTAAATATATACCGGCCGCCGGATATTCGGTCTTCATGAATATTTACTGTATTCTTTGATCAGATTTATTTTAATATTTTGAAGAAACGTAAATAATAAATCAAAACTAATCATAAAGTAATAATTATGAGAAAATGTTTGTGTAATAAATTAGTATAAAAAATATATTTTATTATATTATATTTTAAAGCTATGAATATGTTATATATAAATTTTTTTTATATACAGCGTGATCAGTTAAGGGTACGGAGCGGCCATATCTCGGAAACTGCTGGGCATAGAAATTCAGGAAAGAAAAGTGATCACTAAAGTGGCCATGAGAAAATCCTGGAAATAATTTTTAAGTTCCGCATTTTACCGCAAGAGGGCGTAATTAAGAAGTAAATTTTAAAATTTTACATATCTCCGAAAATCCCACATTAAGGTATATCTTTGATAACACCATTAAAAAGCTTGGACAATTATCCATCATTTTGGTCCTATGCTCATTGGCGTACCGCATTTAATAAGAGGGGGGGAAGCTGTTGAAAGTGTAATCATTTAAATCGCTGTAACTTATAAACGACTTATCCGATTTTAGCAAACTAAAGACTGGTTGGAAGAGAAATGTATGCACTTTCACTCATAGTATTCAGTTGTCCATAATAGTTCTCAAAAAAAATGCTAGAGGGCGCTAGCATTTTGTAATGATAACATATTTTTTGATTTTACTCTAAAAAAATAAACCATATGGTATAATTATGATACCATAATCGAAAAGTAGATGAAATTTGCTAGAAAAAATATTAAAACCGCAGCTCGATATCTCCGTTCGTTTCAGTGTTATCGCCAATAGAATAATTTTTAAAACTTTAAATGAAGAAGCGAGTGGGACGCCACTGATATTTTTTTATGTGGATATTATTTCTGATTAGCCTGATCAATTCTGCATAAAAATGGTATCTTGCATTTTTCTCCTCAGTCAGACCGTTCTTAATTAAAATAATTAAATTAAATTAACTCTACTATTTATTATTATTAACATAATTATGTTTTATAAAAATTGTTGGAAATTACCACCTTCATTTAATAGGCATGCTTGCGCCCATTTAATTAAGAACGGTGTGCCTGAGGAGAAAAACGCAAGATACCATTTTTATGCAGAATTGACCAGGCTAATCATCTTCTTTTCGAATATGGTGTCATAATTATACCATATGGTTTATTTTTTCAGAGTAAAATCAAAAAATGTATTATCATTACAAATTGCACCCTCTAGCATTTTTTTTTTGAAAACTATTATGGACAACTAAATACGATTGGTGAAAGTGCATACATTGCTCTTCCAACCAGTCTTTAGTTTGCTAAAATCGGATACGTCGTTGATAAGTTATAGCGATTTAAATGATAACACTTTTAACAGCTTCCCCCCCCCCCCCTCTTATTAAAGTCGGTACGAAAATGGTGTTATCAAAGATATACCTTAATGTGGGACTTTCGGAGATGTGTAAAATTTTAAAATTTACTTGTCAATTACGCCCTCTTGCGGCAAAATGCGGAACTTAAAAATTATTTCCAGAATTTTCTCATGGCCACTTTAGTTATCATTTTTTTTTCCTGAATTTCTATGCCCAGTAGTTTCCGAGATATGGCCGCTCCGTATCCTTAACTGATTACGCTGTATATTATAGTAATATTCCGCTGATGATGAAGTTTTTTAGCTTCGAAACATGTATTGCTTAATATTGAGGTTTTTCTGAAAATAAACCCGTTTAAAAAACTAATGGAGCAGACTGTGTGTTATAATTTCTTCACTTGTAATATCCACTAAGAGATAGACTACTTCCACAAAAAAAAAGTTAATGTAAATGTTGAAGGGTAGTAAGTGAGTTATAACGTAAAATTATTTTTGGCTCAAAAAAGCGGAACAAGAAAAAATGTAGTTTTTTAAATAGAACACCCTGTAGATTTTTTTATTTTTAAATTATGCCTAGAATTCTACATCTATTTTATATAGCACACTACATGTCTAAATTCAATTGTTTCTAAGATATTAACATTTATCCCACTTTGATAGGCTGCTGCGTCCAAATGGTGCATCCTAGAAAAAAACAGTTTTCACGGTCCTATAAATAAAATAAATTTTTCTTGTTCCGCTTTTTGAGCCACCCTATAGAGTAAAAAATAATTTTAAGTTATAACTCACTTACTGTTCTTTAACTTTTGTATTAACATTTTTGATGTATTTGAAATAGTAACGGAGCGATTGTAGTTTACCACACTAAATGGCCAGCTGAAATTGAATTGGTGAAAAAAAGTCAATAATTTTTATAAGTCAGATCAAGAAGAACCGAAATTTAATACGGTAAATTTCTGAGCATACACTTAAACAGAACTTAGCGTTAATGATAATAGAAAGAACACCCGATAGTGGATTTTTATTCCTTATCCACAAATGGCGTTTTCTGATCATATATCATTCTCCTCATTATCATTATTCATTTCTCAGATAATTTAAATATTTATCTGCATTAAACATAATAATGACAAGAGACGTTAGCGTCAGGTGTAATTTATGTGCATAATTTTATAACACAATTATGTAAATAGTATTTCCATCGAGAAATCAATGCGAGAATGAGCCGTTTCATTTTCAGCCATGCGAAAAGTGGGATAAATAAGGTGATAATGGAGATTATTGGTAAAATCTATAGTCAAAATATGCTTTAATGTCAGAGAAAAACATTATCGACAAAGGTTTTAAACATTTTAGCTTATACTAAAATACAGGGTGATTCCTAAGTTTATAATAATAATAATAATAATAATAATAATAATAATAATAATAATAATAATAATAATAATAAGCCGTCTGGGTTCCGGTTTACGAATTTAGGCCCAGGGTAGAACCTGCCTGCCGTAAAAGGCGGCTAAAAGGTTGGTGGTCCTTGCCTTAAAGGGGCCTACATTGGTCACCGGCTACCGCAGGTAGGCGTAGAAACTGATGTAGTGAAGAAACGGCTGACTCCATGTTAGGGGCGGTTTCTCAACAGCGTCTGTTCCCTATGTTAAGGGCGGCTGTATGTAACCTGGCAGAAGGTATAAATGCAAACCATTTCTAACGAAATGAGTACTGAATTTCACAAGAATATGATGTCGAATTTAGAAAAATATGTACCCCAGGTGGGTTCGCAATCCCACACTGCGCAAGCAGGCAGCCTCACGGATTCTGGGGGAGGCATAAATTCGAATAGTACGAATAATACTAACGGCAGGATGCTAATACAAGCCCCTGTCGACAACCGAACTATTACTCAACATAACATCGGCGAGGAAAACATTATAATGGAGACTAGCTTGCAGCCTGACTCTGGAGTCGCTAGAACTGCCGCTGGTCTACCCAGAAGAACAGAAACCGGTCGAATCAAGTGGAGTCGTGACATGAATAGAACCTTTATCAAAACATTCCTCTTGATTAACGACTGTGAAGATAACCCTCGCCCTGGCTGGAGAATAAAACTCCACCGAGAAATAAACCAAATATATCCGGAATTAAAACTGTCCGAACAAAACGTAGCGAGCCGTCAAAGAGCTATTTATGCTAACCACCTGCTACCCCAAGCTGAAATAGATCAAATCCGGCGTGAAGTAGGCAGAACGTTGCACAACCTTCAGCATGTGGAAGAGCTAACAGCACAGCAGGAACACAATAACAAACACGAACAAGATCAAACTATACAGGCTGATACGGACAATACAAACCAAAAATATTTGGAAAATTTGTCCTTATTCGAAAATAGTGACCCGACCTTGAGGCCGAGTATCCCTAAGCTGAGATTCAAGAAAGGAACCCACGAAATACTAGCGAGAGTAAACTTAGCAGCAGGGACGTCCTTAAATAGAACTGAGGACCTCGAGACATTACACAGTGGGTTATATGCTGCAGCAGCAACTGTAATTGAACTCAATAGTCAGGCATTATATCAGAGAACTGATAAGAAAAGTACCAAGAAACAAGTGGAACCCGCTTGGAAAATGAGACTAGAAAAACAAATAAGCCAGTTACGAGCACAAAGTGATATCATTGGAGATCATCTAAGTGGAAACTCTAGCAGCAAGGTTGCTAAAAAGGTTAAAGATATGCTGAAAGCAGAGAGTATTCCTTTAGACAGTCCCGATATAAAACGGCTGCTAACAATCGTAAGAGACAACATTAGACAAAAATGTAAGGCTAAAGGCGCCCGTCTAAGGCGATACAATAAAGCCACAAAGAGGAAGGTACAAAACCAACAGTTCACCACGAACCAAAAAACCTTCTATAGGACACTGAATCAAGAAGAAAATGACGTTACTCCAACTGACATAAATAAAGACCAATTTAATGCATTTTGGAGTAATATTTGGTCTGACGCGTCCCATTTCAATGAAGAAGCAAGCTGGCTCGAAAAAGTTGAAGCCGAGGCTGAAACTTTGCAAGAAATGCCTGAGCCGCAAGTAACATCCATCGACATAAGGGATGCCACTAAGAACTTGGCTAACTGGAAATCACCGGGACCTGACCAAATCCATAATTTCTGGCTCAAAACTTTCACCACCCTACACCCTGTTATCGCAAACTGCTTTAGCAAGGCTCTCCTAAACCCCGAGCACTTCCCAGCTCATCTTGCCAGTAGCAATACCTTCCTTTTATTTAAAAAAGGGCAGGTAAACGACCCAAAAAATTACAGACCGATCACCTGTCTGTCAGTGGTGTATAAACTTTTAACATCAGTCATGTATTCAAAAATATACACACACTGCATAAACAACAACCTGGTAGCTGATGAGCAAAAGGGCTGTATTAGGAAAGCTTTGGGTTGCAAGGAACAGCTTACAATCGATGCCGTTATTATAAAACAGGCAGAAGTTAAAAGGCAAAATCTAAATATGTGCTACATAGATTATAGTAAAGCATTCGATTCTGTTCCTCACGACTGGCTAAAGAAGATATTGCAAATATACAAAGTACACCCCCTAATACGCAACATGTTAGGCACCCTAATGGAGCAATGGAATACCAATCTCCATATTGGACAAGAGAAGCTTGGCAATATAAATATATCAAAAGGTATATTTCAAGGCGACTCTTTAAGCCCCCTCTGGTTCATTTTGGCCATGAACCCACTGTCCTCACTACTAAAATCAACATCCTACGGATATCGTCCCAACTTAACTGAGAATTTTAGAATAAACCACCTTCTATTTATGGACGATATCAAACTCTACGCTGAAAGCAAAACCCACCTACAGTCCCTAATTCAAATAACCAAGACATTTAGCGATGACATCAAAATGTCGTTTGGCTTAGACAAGTGCGCAATCTTGAATGTCGTACGCGGAAAGACTGAACAAAATCATGGACTGCTTGAAGGCATAGATATACTAGGTGAGGACAAAACATATAAATACTTAGGCATCTCCTAAAACCAACAAATAAACCACACAAGCCTAAAAAGGGAGTTTAAAAACAAATACAAAAGCAGACTAACAAAGCTTTTTAATACTCACCTGAATGCTGGTAACCTTACTACTGCCATCAACACCTGGGCAATACCAATACTTACCTACTCATTCGGAATCCTTAAGTATTCAGACACCGATTTGCACGAACTAGATAGGCTTACGCGCAGGCTGCTAACAAAATTCAGATTCCACCACCCACGCTCTGCACTTGAAAGAATCTACCTAAAACGAAAGGAGGGAGGAAGAGGTCTCATTAATATATATAACTTGTGCAAGTCGCAAGAGACCTCTATGAGAAAATACTTCCAAGAATCGAATGGGGAAATTCTTAAAAAAGTGGTAGCAGCAGATGCTGGATATACAGCCCTTAACTTAAAGCAAAACGGATTACCTAACATCATCCGCGCGCCGCCAAGTCAACAGCTTGTAACTTGGCAAGAAAAAGCCCTACACGGCAAATACCCTACTGCACTCCAAAATCCACTCATAGATAGAGAAATGTCACTGAATTGGTTAGAGAATAGGCAGCTTCACGCTGAAACAGAAGGTTTTATAATCTCTATCCAAGACCGTGTCATTCGAACTCGAAACTATGAAAAAGTCATCTTGAAAAGAAATGTGGAAGATGTGTGCAGAAAATGCAATTGCCCCAGAGAAACGATAGAACATATCACGGCGGGGTGTGGTGCTATGGCCCCCAACGCTTACCTGGGGAGACATAATCAGGTGGCTAAGATCATCCACAAGGAACTGGCCCATAAACTAGGGCTAAGGGAAAACCTCCCACCATACTACCAATACTCACCCGAGCCAGTCCTTGAATCCCCTGAATATCTCTTATACTGGGACAGGCCAATAATAACAGATAGAACAGTAGACCACAACCGACCGGATATTCTTCTTATCGAAAAAACCACCAAGAAAGCTTTCATAATCGATATAGGTTGCCCACTAACACACAACCTCTCTAAAACCGAATCGGAGAAGAAGACCCAGTACTCGAATTTGGCTATAGAGATTAAAAATATATGGAAGCTAGATAAAATCGACATTATTCCGATTATAATATCGGTGGAGGGAGCTATGACGAAAAATTTCAAGCCCAACTTGGAAAAACTGGGCCTTTCAGGTTATTTATACCAACTTATTCAGAAAAGCGTCATCCTCCAAACTTGCCATATAGTACGGAAGTTTCTAAACAGTACAGGTTAAGATGAATTTCTTCTCTGTACTGTAAATAACACCAGCCTTACCAACAAAAAGCTGAGAAATAGAACACTGAAAACATAATAATAATAATAATAATAATAATATAATATTAATAATAATAAGGTTTTTTATTTAGCACCTGGCTAGTAAATACAACTAAGTATATAAGTATATACAATACTACTATTAGTTACAATCTTATTTACTCTGTAAATATTTCGAAACATTTTTACTAAAGGTGACCAGACTATTTTCACTCTTAAATGCACCCGGTAGGACATTATAGAGACCAACACCCTCATAGAACAACGATTTTTGTAAACTTACTGACTTTACATACTGAATATTGTAGTTATGTCTTGATCGAATGTTATATTCAAAAAAGTTGGATCTTTTTTTAAGAAAATCCTTCAAATAGGCAGGAAGTTGACCACGTTCAATTTTATATAATAAAATAATGTTTGCCTTTTTAATGCCCTGTTCAACAGACAACCAATTTAAGGTGCTCAGCGTTGCTTTAATTGGGGTATATTTATTACAATTAAGAATTAAACGCATTACTTTATTTTGTTGTACTTGTAATCTGTATATATTTTCTTGAGTACATGATATTAGTAATGAAGAACAGTAATTAAAGTGTGGTTGAATAATTGTATTATAAACTAGTGTTTTGGCCCATTGAGACAGACAGTTTGAGACGCGACAAAAAAATCCAATTTTCTTACCTAGTTTTTTACAAAGATAGTCCATGTGATTTGAAAACGTTAGTGAGAATCTAAAAAAATACCTAGATATTTTAGATATAGTTGATACTTCTTTTTTAGCTGTGTATAAAAGGCATTAAAATAAACAACTAAGTCAGTTTTAGTGTTAAACATAAAAATAAGCTCTGAACTCTGGTTTTTTAAATATAAAGGGTGATTCCTAAGTTGATACTTCTTTTTTAGCTATGTATAGAAGGCATTAAAATAAACAACTTTTTCAAATACCTTTTTTCAAAACACTTAAAAATAGCCGAGTTACAGAAGTAAAAAATCTAAGTGCGGGCCTGGTAATCAAAACGTGTAGCCTTTTACTTGATATTGGTTTTCTCCGTTTTTTGCTTAGACGAGTCCTTGTCTAAGGTTTTTTGTATGTTAGTCATGCATTTTACGGATCGGTTGTCAGTTATTTATTTTGGCAATTCTCTGCGCGGTGTGGTTTTCTGAAGCAAATTAATTTTAATAAATTGGTGAAAATGGTAAAAATTGAAAACAATGAACTAATTATGGTGCTAACTTATTGTGTCGTAAAAGTGCGGATGTTTTTTCTCTACACCTAGAAGTTTTCTTAATGTTATTCAACGGGCAAGTTAGGCAGAACCGTATTTGATTTGTAGTGTAATAAATGAATGTAAGTAGGTACCTACTTTATGTTTGGGTTTTTTGAAAAAAAGTATTTGAAAATGTTGTTTATTTTAATGCCTTCTATACGCAGCTAAAAAAGAAGTATCAACTTCTACACACACCCTGTATAATATAGTAAAACGTAAAATATAGTAGATTCAAAAATGCCAATAATTGTGATAGATTATTTATTATCATTTCCTGTAGGTACTTATATAACAATAACAATTTTTTAACCTGTCTTTTTAAATAATTAAAATTTCATATTTTTTAAATTTAATCGGGAAAATAATATTTTTTTTTAGAATTATAGGTACATTTTGATTTCTTTACAAGACTATCACTGGATTGCATAAAGAAATATAGTTCTGGATTAGCTTATAACCGCGTATTAAAAAGACAAAATTTAATCAGAGGCCCGCAAGGCCAACTTCGTATTTGTGCGAAATAACCTTATATCTTACAAGAGCTGGCATCTGAGAGCACTGACACCGGCCAACTTTTGCAAAATCTAAGGCAATTTTGCGCAAACACTTAGTAGGCCTGATGATTAAATTTTGTATTTTTAATATACGCGGTTATAACCGAGAACGATTTTTCTTTATGCAACCCACTGTCAGTCGGTTTTTTTTTATTGTGACAGTGACATGCATTATGTATCCATAAGCAAAGGTGCCTGATAAGTAAACTAAAAATTAAGGCAATCGGACCAGTATGATTGTAAGAAAATTATTTCTGTCAATACCGCGTCATAGTTACTCCAGCCAGTCGACAACGTTATGTGAATCTTGTTTTGTTTCTTATAATTTTCTATTAAAATAATTGAGACAAATATAACAAATTGTAATCGGTCGTAAGAGGGCATATTTTCTAATAAATGATTATTTAAATATAATAGGATTTATCTTTTAAATCTTATCATCATCAGTCTATACCGGGTGTTGCATCGTCGAGCGGGACATAGGAAATCCCATATAATTTTAAATGGGGTCAATTATTGGCTTCCCTAATTATTTTAGAGAAAAATTCTATTTAGGTTTATTAAAGAGCACTAAAACCAACATTCAAAAGAATAACTTTAGATATTTTTGATGAGCCCGTTTACGGGTTATCGCCGATTTCTTTTTAACTATTTCTCCTTTTTATAGCCCCGTATTTGCGGGCACCAGTCAAGGTAAAAGATGACTGTCAAATAAAGTTGTCATTTTGAAATATGTGCTTTATTGTTATAAAAACTCGTACATCGAAAATATTAGCCATGAATTACACTTCTGAAGAAAGAATATTGATGATTAAATGGTATTATCAAGGAAATAGTTATCAAAATGTGTCAGACATGTTTGCTGCTCTGTATCCGAATAGACCGATACCTGCAAAATCTACAGTCGAAAGGACTATCAAGAAATTTGAGACAAAATGCACTGTAATAAATAACTGCAGATGTGAAGAAAGGCAGGAATAAAGAAAAGATGCAAGAAATGATAGGGACTTGCAAAGGCAGGAACAAAGAAGAGATTAACATGTAAAATATCATAATTTACCTTGTAATTGGATACTTTATTTTAGTTTTATTCAGATTAATTTGTACTCATAAATACACCTTTAATATTTTCGACGTACGAATTTTTATAACAATAAAGCACACATTTCAAAATGACAACTTTATTTGACAGTCATCTTTTACCTTGACTGGTACCCGCAAATACGGGGCCATAAAAAGGAAAAATAGTTAAAAAGAAATCGGCGATAGCCCGTTAACGGGCTCATCAAAAATATCTAAAGTTATTCTTTTGAATGTGGGTTTTAGTGCTCTTTAATAAACCTAAATAGAATTTCTCTCCAAAATAATTAGGGAAGCCAATAATTGACCCCATTTAAAATTACATGGGATTTCCTATGTCCCGCTCGACGATGCAACACCCGGTATGTATATGTATATGTTATAAAATAATCCATATTCACTGCGTAAAAATCCTTGATGTTTGAATTATGATATTCTTAACATAAAAATTCATTTTTATACACCAGTTTATGTAAATAACAACATTTTCTTCGAGGTTGAATGTTAAATTTTCGTCAATAAAAACAAGTCTGGAATAGGTACACGACACACACTCGAGCCGAAATATCACTCAGTTAGCGTGTTTAAGTTTTCTGGACGCCATTGACCTCAAAACTGCGGAAACCGGGACGTAATTTGCAACCTTGGCTCGCAGTGGTCAGTATATTTGAGGTCTCAGTCAATTGGTCTGGAAAATTCGGTGTTTTATTGCTCGACTTTGTCAAATCTAAAAAAAGTAAGTCTTAATTACACATTTTTTTCTTTCCTAGGGCCCGTCCAAATAGAAAACCTCGGTGGGAAAACGTGACGCTCGTCCTGTAAAAAATAATCGTTGTTTGAAAATTATTTTTTCCAATTTCTTGAATGAATAACTATTTCACAATTATCGATATTACTACATACCATCACTTACTCCTGTCAAGACTACATAGAATATGACTCACAATTTCATACTCATTGAGATAATACATATACCCACCTAACATGTTATATTACAACATTCGGTGAGATTGTTTAAAAGTAACTTGTTACACTTTTAAAAGTATATAACTGTTATACAGGGTATCTTATAACTTATGGGCCGTAGAGTAACTGGAGATACTAGACATCAAACTAAGCCGATTAAGTCATATAAGTTTTTTCGGATTGTTACTCGTTCTAGAGATACAGGGTGTTGAAAGTAAAAGTTTATTCTCGAAAATAAGCCATAATTTTAAAACGGTTTAATGAGTCGAATTAAAAGTTGGCAATATTATGTTTTTATGAGCAGGAAATAAGAATTTGTAAAAAATTTTAAGTTTCAAACTAGAGGGAGCTAGTTGCATACACTGGGCTTTATAAATCTATGATTTTTTTTCTTACCTGTAATATTAAGTGTTTTTCAATTATAGTATCTTAAAGAAGGGCATTTTCTGAGTCAAAAAGGTGTTCTTGATTGATCTTAATATCTTTAACTGTATTCGAGATATTTCCCTTTAAACATCCCAAAGCATAAAAAAAAACATAGTACATAAATAAATTAATATTTTAATTATCAAAAAAAAACTTATATGACATAATCGGCTTAGTTTGATGTCTAGTATCTGCAGTTACTTTACGGCCCATAAGTTACGGGACACCCTGTATAACTAAGGACGACAAGTTTGTAATATTACTTTTCTTATATCATATTAATTTATTAAGTTACATTTTTATTCAACATCACCAACCGTGTGTTGTGTCCAACTTCAACAATAGATGTCAGCCCAGGTTACATCCTCTTGCTTTACGCCTGAACTATTTGATGTAATTATATAAGTGAACCTTTCATTCCTTCGTCAGATTCTATAGTCTTACTGATAAGTAATGAGGCATAATGTGACCCAACGCATCTGAGAATGGGTATAACAAAATGACAGGAAACTCTTCTTCTGTATTAATATAACATGTATAATTAAAATATTATGTTGCTTTCATGTAAGGACAATATGGCGTAAATTTAAGGAACTGTTACATACAAAAGAAAAGACGTTAATAACATATAAATAACAATAATATAATATACCTATAGGCAAAATACACAACTCCACGATATCTCTAAATTAAATTGATATAATAAAAAAAACATTACTATTACAATACTATTTTTAAACATAGTGTCAAAGCAATAGTTCTGTAGCACTATTTGAAACTGGTTCAAAGATCATTTAGAAAAGTTAAACCATCACTCACCCAGGGCGTTATATAATTATCTTAGTAGAAATATTTCATCTAGTCAGTATTCGGTCCAATTTACTATTTTCAAAAAATAAATCAAATAAAATCTTAGGATTTTGCATGCGACTTAATAGGTTTGTTTCGATGTTCCTATTCATTATTTTATTTGGCTGTTACTGAACAAAGAAAATAATTTTTTTTTTGTTGATTTTAACATAAAGCTTTTGCTGGTTGTTATAATAAAAATCTAATGGTTTTACAAGGATATATTTATTTCAAATATAATAAATACAATATTTTCCATACTTAATCCACGGCCTTGTATTAATATTTTTAGAAATTTCTATGGCGTTAATTAAAAATAAATTCTAACATTTTCAGTTGAATTATTAAGGTCTTTATAAATATCTGTAACTATAATAAACCTCCTTGCAAATTGCTAAGTTTCTGTAATAAAAAAGGAGACAAAAAAAATCTAACTTAAGATATTTTTCCACCTAATCAACAATTAAATGAATTTTTTATGTGTGTTTTGTGTTTTTTTCTGGTGAATGGGATGAATAGGCGAATCTACATTCAGTATGACTGGCAGTATTTCTGACATTCGAAGAATTCGTTCATTTTTACTCAAAGAGACCAGCTATTTGATATATTGTAAGAAAAAAAGACACAAAGTCTCGGCCTCAAAATTTTTCAATCCTTTTATTAAGGTTACATGTTTCGCCCTAAACTGGCATCATCAGACCTTACAAACATTTAAAAATTTAAAACTTGTTTTTAAAACATGTCACATGTACATTACAACAGAAGAGAGAGAGAGAGAGAGTATCGTTTTATTTCTGTTGTAGGATCGAAAAATTTTGAGGCCGAGACTTTGTGTCTTTTTTTCTTACAATATAGTATTTCTGACGTCAATCATAAAATGACTAAAATAAAATCATTCGTAACCCAATAAATTACAATATTAATGTAATGGAATTTTTGGACTTAAATATTGTCTTTATTTGTTTTTTAATCACATCGAATCAACCAGTGGCGGCTCGTGATTGTCGATACAGGTGGGGTCAAAATATCAAGTCAAAAATATTTAATGAGAATACAGGGTGTATTACAAATTCGATGCATTAACATTGCATCTTGGTTAATATAAGAGATACACATTTGGTAAAATGGAGGCAAAGTTGCATAATTTATCGCTGATTTATTTGTTAACAAACTTCCGGAGCATCCAAAAAAAAAACGAAAAACTAGTTTTTTTTAAATTTTTTGTACGACAAAATATTGATTATTTTGAAAATCCAAGAGCACTTGCTTAAGACAATTTTTTATGCTCTTTAAGAAAATAATTTTATTTTTCAGATACGACGTTCGTTTTTTAAATGCCTATATCAACTTAATTTTTTTAAATACGGAACTGCATTTTTTGGGTAGCTTTTGACTTATTAAAATTATTAACTTGAAAAGTGCCTTAAGAAAGTGCTCAGAAAAAAAATTAAACCAAGTTTTGCGTTTCTTTTTTCGGATATCTCCGAAAGTCCTCGAAATTTGATTAAATTTCTTTTTAACAAATTGTTTAGTATTAAAATATGCAATTTGGCATCCACCTAACCAACTCTCTATCTCCTATAGTTACCGAGATAGCAATGCTAATGCATCGAATCTGTAAAACACTGTTTATAAAAAAATCGAAAAACTTACGGACTAATTAAATGAAGCATTTAATAAAGTATTCCAGTAACAGAAAATGTTCAGAAAACACTCAAATTTTTTTATAAGAAAATTCCATACGTCTTTGTTTTTTATTTGAAAATGATTCAATTACTTTTGTTCTTGAAGTTATTAAAATTGTTTACAAAATATTTTTCGGCAGACAACATACCTAAAGTGCCACGTCTTTCCTTTTTTATTTTATTCATTTTAAAACTGACAAACCTGAATCCGAAATCAAGAATATAATCCACTGACGGACTGACCTAAACTTAACTTATAAGAATAACTTATGTTAAATAGTAAAAACTGTTTAAAAGAAAATTATTTTAAAATGAATATCTCGATAGGTAAAACCGTTTAAAAAATAGCTGCCAGCTAGTATCTGGTAGCGGTAGCAAAACCGAAAGCATAACTATATACTCTAGTAGTGCCCTAACCTGATTGGGACTTTTTACTCTCGATAAAATAAAGCAACATATAAGGATCTGGCCAGGCCAATCAATGCCGATATCCTTACGCGTCAGTAAGAGAGGGCGATATATTCATTGTGGTGTTGTTATCTCTCTCATACGCGTTTAATATCGGGCCAAATACAGAGTTGGCCGGAGCCGCGTGGCGGTAGGAAATTTTCGCGATGTCACCCACACATCAGGGAGGTGGTTTTGCATAGTTGAGCGCTATTAGATATTAACGTCTTGAATTATAAATTCTTCACTTTAACAAGTAAATTACAAAGTAATAACAGAGCTGTGAAAGTTACTTCAGAAAAGTAACTAGTTACTTTTTCGATACTTTTGCACAAATGTATCTAGATACTTATAAGGAATAGTTACTTTTACCTAAAAGTAACTTAGTTTTTAGTTAAAGTAACTAGTTATAGTAACTAAGATACTTTTACAGTAACTAGTTACATTGATTGTAACTACGATAATTTAAAAGTAACTAAGATACTTTTAAAGTAACTAGTTACATTGATTGTAACCAGTTACTAAAAGTAACTAAGATACTTTTGAGTAACTAGTTATTTTAATTGTAACTACGAAACTCTAAAGGTTACTAAGATGCTATTGAACTAGATACCATAAATTTACCAGGTAGTGATAACTCATTTTCCTGTACGCACTACCACTATTACCATCAGAAAACTAAACTAAGAAGTGTTAATTCGAACAACGAACAAGTAGAATAAAATGCTTTCCAAGAAATTTCGCGTTTCAACCAGTTTGCTGTTTGACGCTCGCGACTCGCCGCTCGTCTCTTCGTGAAAATCTGATTAACGGCCGTCGATCGTCCCTTGGTCATCATCTGATGGACGGCACGTGTGCATAATTGGTATCCTAGAGGAACTTTAAAAGTACCTAACTTAATTACTTTAAAAGTAACTTAGTTACTTTAAAAGGAACTTAGTTACTTTAAAAGTACCTAACTTAATTACTTTAAAAGTAACTTAGTTACTGTAAAAGGAACTTAGTTACTTTAAAAGTAACTTAGTTACTTTAAAATGAACTTAGTTACTTTAAAAGTACCTAACTTAATTACTTTAAAAGTAACTTAATTACTTTAAAAGTAACTTAGTTACTTTAAAAGGAACTTAGTTACTTTAAAAGGAACTTAGTTACTTTAAAAGTACCTAACTTAATTACTTTAGAAGTAACTTAATTACTTTAAAAGTAACTTAGTTACTTTAAAAGGAACTTAGTTACTTTAAAAGGAACTAGTTACTTTTTAAGTGTATAGTTACTCCTAAAAAGTAACTAGATACAAGTTACTTTTCAAAAGTAATGAAGTTACAGTTACTTTTGGCATGATTCAAAAAAGAACTAACTTACTAAGTATCTAGTTACTTTAAGTAACTAGATACTAAAAAGTATCTAGTTACTTAAGTTACTCACAGCTCTGAGTAATAATAATTGTGAGTGTGAAATAAAAACCTTGCTGTACAGGTACGTGTACGTAGGGCCATTACATTGTGGCCCTACACTGGTTTTAACTGGAACGTATCTGCAGGTGTCTTCAGAATACAAAAACATGTAAATAACAAAACCATCTATTGATCAATTTTAGTATCATGGATTAGTAAAGAACGCAGGTGTTCTAATAAAATATAGCAACAAAGAAACAAATTAAAATAAACCTAATTTCTTTAAACATATTTTCATAATTTATTCTCTAGGCCGAACATACTATTTGTCTTAATGTCTGCAATTTATCTAACCTTAATTAAATCATAACAAGAAACTCCAGCGCCATTTATTACCATTTTTCTAGTCGTAAAACATTTATAAATCCATTTTATACAAATATGAATAATAAAATATGGGCCATTAGCAGATTTATAAATTTATTTATTTCTCTTGCAAAAAAAAACATTTCCATTTGTTGGTAACCTTGGGTTGATGGTTATCTTTGAAATGTGACGCCGTTCCGGATGTCTACATTTTCGGCAATGTTTAGGGATTATTTTGTTTGTTTGTTTTGTGTCAAGGAAATTTGAAAAAAAGTTGATAACAAAATTACTTTTTCTTTGCGATATATTTTATAATCAATTTTAAAAAATTTGCCTTTTTATAAAAACAACCTCAACATAGGTACCTATATTTGTAAAATTATATGTAAAACCTTCTTTAAATTAAATTTTTTATTGCACAAGTTCGTTAAATACGTAAAATTCAGATTTTGCAATTTTAAAGAAAACCTGAATAAAGCTAGTAATAGTTACGAAGTAGTAGGTAATTGTCCACTTGGGCCAACCCCCACCACTCCACCTATGACGTCACAGCTATATTCTTGTAATGTTCTATGTATGATGGCTCATCTCGATCTTTTGAGATCTCTTTTATTATGTCCCCCGATTTGGTTCGTGATTTACCAATGGCTAGATATACTAATTAAAGCATATTTTTAAAGTTAAGTGGTAGAGCACTCTTAGTAGTGAACTTAACCTCATTTGATAGAAATATGTTGTAATAATTTATTTAACTTTATAATTTTTTTTGTTACCAAATAAAGGCAATAATAATAATATGATTCTGAAATATCTAACTCAACGCTAAACCAAATGAACGCAATTAACTGATACTGAAAAATGCTATATTGCTTGCTTCTCATGTGCCCAATATTCCAATACAAGGACACAATATTTCAAACGGCCTATTATTAGTAACACTCCAGGTGTCTATGTTACAAAATTACCATTTCAATACTTTCAAAAGAGAAGTGGGTCATTTTTCCATTTCACCTCGACAAACTGGCCCATGGGTCGTGTCATTCCGAAAATTTCAGGTCACTAGTGTACTAAAATCTGTCCCAGATTGATAACTTATATTACTGCCATATTAATGAATTCCTACTGAAATTTTTCATGCTATGTCATATGCTAATATGGAATCGTACAGGCTTTTATACCCTTAGAGCCAAATGAGACGTTTTAAAAATGGTATTATGAATTGAAATTTAAAAGAATACAACTATTGAAACATATGTTATGTAATATATTGTTAATTTTAAATATACCAGTAGATAATGGGGCACTTAAGCAAACCCCCTCTTTTCTAGTTCACTTGTTTCGCCTACACTTGTCATTTGGCATGGATGACATCAGATTCTGAATGTCAAAACAGATTATTTTACTAAAATATGTTTTGAAATAGCAAAATTGGGGTTCTTGAAGAAAAATATAAAATTATATTTACCATTTCCAACGGAGTTTTAAGAAAATGTACATAAAAATAATATTTTTTTATAAATGCTCGTGTACATTTTTCTATTAATTACTTTGTTGGCCTCTTATTGTTTCACCGTGTAGCCGCTAAATAATTATTAAACTCCCTACTGGGATTTTTATGCCATTTAATATGCAAATAAGGATTAATACAAGCTGCCATGGGAAAATTTTCTCGAAACGAGCGATAAGAAACTCAGTCCAGTCACGATACATATAGGGCCACTTAAGGCTGCGACGTGTAACCGAGTCAAACAGCGGCGGGACGAAAAGTAGGACAATGTCAATTGGTAAATTATGTCAACTGGTATAAAGGAAAAGCCTGGTTAACAGCAGGGAAATACTTTAGGGTCAGTTTAGTAGGTTTCCCATTTTTTTGTAGCTTAGATAAACTTATGGGAAGAAAAGAATATTTGGGGACACCTAAAATTTACTATAATAGCGGTTCGTAATTTTTTTTCAAAATAAGCCCCTCAGCAGCATCTGTCCTTATAAAAGAAGAGTTATGGACTTGCGCTGACCTTATTTGTTTTTACATCACAACGTTTTAACTGATAACTATCTCCAGTCGTCTTGAGATGAAAATCAGTATTCAATCAAACTTTCTCAAGCATAAGAATGAAAGAGCTTAGACGAAGAAATCGAAAAGACAAAGAAAGTTTTTTCACATAAGTTATGAATTTTAAGATATCTGATAATAATAAATATAGACTTTAAAAGAATATCACATATTAGTCGCATTTACGAATTTCGGAAATGGATGGAGTAATGCGTTGCCGTTGGATAATTTCACGTTGAATCAAACTTTATAGTTTGTCATTTCCTTAAAAGTTATAAGTTGGAAAAATATTTTTAAAAAATCGTGTTAGGCCTATTTTTAATATTAACTACGCTTTTCATTTAAGAAAGTTTGATTGTAATTTTGCAAATCCAAATGTTTATTTTGGAGAAAATTTAAAATATTAAATATTGTTAAGTTCATTCAAAACTAGAGATCCGACTACTCTAAAATGTGTCGTGTTAAATCGTGGTTCTTTTTGACCCGATCGAAAGGTGATATCCATGCGGGTGCGGAAAAGTTATTTTCCTACGACCACCTACGAAAATGAGAAAAAAGCACGGTTAACTTGGCTCGAAAGCGCCGAATATCACACGCGTGTTGAAAATCATGTATTTGACGAGTGTTTCACAATGAGAGTGTTAATAAAAATATACTGGAAAATCTATTACCGCGCTGAAGAGAGTGTCATGTATTAAACAACAAATCTTTATCGGTAGCGATAGCGTAGAGAATAGAGCTCTAGCCTACAGATCGCAAGGTCACAAGTTCAAATCCCGTCAGGAGTATTTGACTTTTTTTTTTATAAAAACATTAAATAATTTATAAAATTAGGTATTTTGAATTAAAATCATCCTTGTTGGGTCGATTTTTTAAATTTATGTTAATGCATCTTTCCGTGATTAAATTTAAAAATTTTCATTCTGGTTAATCTAGAAGTCAATTCAGGATTATGATATATAAAATATGAAAAAATAAAAAAGTTAAACCACAAATAAAGGAAAAGCCTATTGACAAACTATGAAACCAGATATTAAGTGGAACATAATCCTAAGTATGCTATTTTCAACACTAGTGTTGATATTTTTTTTCAACGGTAGTGTTGAATTTTTTTTTTCACAAATCAAAGGCTTTTTCAATAATTCTTTGTGGTCGTAGAAAAAATAGTGTACATTACTTGTGTGAAAGTGATTATTATGAAACTCGAAGAATTTCCGCACTCGGCTGACGCCTCGTGCTAAAAATCTCCTCGTTTGAAAAGTATCACTTTCATCACTTGTTATGTATTCCTACTATTTCATGAAAAAAAAAATTCTAAAAAATATATAAGCCAATGAAAACCCTAAAAATAATTACTAAAATTCATTGTATTGTGAAAATATTAAATTTTTTTTTTTTCAAATAATCTTTAATTCTAATTTAATATATTATATAGATATAATTTTCGCGTCGGGTGATAAAAAAAGAGATTGACATTAATTTCCTCAGAAACAAATTCCCTATCTCTCTTTTGAACTGCCCTCGTACAAAATTCAAAATTACCATGTGGATAAACATACTTTCGTTTCTACCCCCTCCCCTCGTCGTACGCCAATGTCAGCGTCCGGCATCATGCAACCGAGCCAGAGGCCCGTTCACAATCCTTCATATTTGACCTTGGGGGCCCCCACCAAGCGTCGCTCATTAGCACAATCATTTTTACAACCCTTATTACTTCTTGCCCCCCACAGTTTGGCCGCAGCCCAATAACAGGCACAAAGGGTCCGTTATTTGTTTGATACGGTGCATTATTTCGGGCGATTGTTTTTTTGTATTCGTATAGCAGTTAGTCGAGATTTAAATGTGACTTTAATTGTTACAGTTGTCTTTATTTCTGAATTGGACATAGACATTTATTAAATTCTACAATTTTTTTTTTAAATAATTAGTCAGTGTTTCGGGAACATTTTTTATTTTCAATCTAATGTTGGAGTTTAGTTTTGATGAAGATACATCGTTTGCGGTCGTTACTGTACCAAACATGGTAAGGCTTATTTGTAAATAAATTGTTTTTTTAATAGGTACATATTCGAACCCCAGTAGAGTTTTGGACTTGCATTGTCTTTATTTGTTTTGAATCACTACGTTTCAAATGGCAAGCATCTCTAGTCGTTTTCAGGTGAATACTGTATATTCACTAACTCAGTAGAACACGACTGGAGATGCTTGCCAATTGAAATGTAGTGAACAAATAAAAACAATGCAAGTCCAAAGCTCTACTGCCGTTCAAGAAACGTCATTGTTTCCAACCTTTAAACAGGTACCTACCTTTTTGTTTCGTTGCGACTATGAACATGCATAGAACATTACAAATATTAAAAACAAATTTAGTAAGGAATCCACAGAATTTTGGACTTTCGAAAATAAAATAATAGATGCGAAGTAGCTTTAACAAGTGAGTTGCTTACAAAGAAGCTGTTACCTTAGGCCTAGGGGAGTAAAATGTTGAATCATCTCAGTTAATTTAATTCCGTTCTATTCTAATATAACAACATTGTAAACACAGGATATTTTAAACATGTTAGTATTATTTTTCTAATCCCTAAAATCCGTTTGTCGTTATTTTTATTACACAAATAATTTTGACATAATTCATTATAGTACTTTGGGTTGAATAAAATACTGCCACTTTATTTTGAACTCCGTTGTAATTATTAGCAGTTCTACAGCATGCGCTTTGTAGTGTTGTGGGATCTTAAAAATACTGTGAATTTCTAATTTTAATGAATACTAAAGTTAACAAAAGTCGAAAATCACAATATTCGTATAAAAACCTAGCTGAATTTATTCTTCGTTATAAGTGCCAAAATAGCGTAAAAACGCGTTTTCATTATTTTCAAGCACCTAATTTTCAACCCCCCCCCCCCCCCCCCCCGTAGAGGGCCCCTTTACAGGTTTTAGCCGAGGGCCATAAATGATCCCAGTCCGGGCCTGACTAGAACTATCAAAGTTGAGGTCGAAAATAAAGAGTAAAAGCCGAATATTATTAGCCAGCTTTTGCCAACCAAAAACACCCCACAACTTGAATTTTCAAACGCTAATATCCCGGCATTCACTAACTTCTGAAACCTGAATTTCGGTTCGCTAGAGAGAATGATATTTGCAGCTAAATATGAAACAGGTTTTTACCAAACTGTTTGTGTAGTTTCAGAAAATATCATATTTGAAAAATCGTTTAGCGGGATTTTGGTGGTCAAGTCCAAATTAAAAAAGTTTTTTAAAATCTATTAATAAATATATTGAAATGAATATTGTAAATATTTTTAAAAGTACAACTTTTTGGTTATATGCATTTTAGTCGTAAAGTGTATGGTTTAGGAATAAAATGAAAAAAAATGGATTTTCGAAAAATTTCAAAAATCTTGAAATTTTGCACGGTTTTGACAACTTTAGAAAATATCTCCGTTAGTTAACATATTAGAGTAAAAGTGATTAGAACCTTTTTTATGGGGATCAAGAAAAGGAAACTTTTTGTTGTAAAAGTTTTTGTTTTTAAGATATTTGTGAAGGAACTTAGATTTGCATTACAATTTATATAATATCATTATCCCTCTGTAGCCTGTAACACGTTATACAGACCCAAACAATCTTTAATAACTTGTACCTCTACCTTGCGTTTTTTCTACCTTGCCGTAATAATACACGCCCTGCATTTTTTTAAATTATTTAACTGTGTTTTTGTATAAAACATTTCATTTTCCTTTATACCATACCAAGTTGCGTGTGTTAAATGAGAATTTTTGCAAGTCCATAAATTACATTTCAGGAAACATACATTCTATAAATTCAAAACAATAGTTTTAAACGGCAAATCTGAAGGTTTAAATTATAGGCAATTTAGAGAAAATGTAAACATAACCTGTCATTAAGAAATTAATTGGTTCACCCGATACTTGGTAAATTTGTAAATTTTCACATTATTAAAAAAAAGAACATGACATGTTTCGCTAACACAATTAGCTTCGTCAGATGACATTTACTGCGTTTGGTTTGAAAAGTGGAGCAGATACAGTGCAATGTCACGTGATATTCCAGCTAAAAGAGCACGTACCATTTAGCGAACCCATGTTTTCAATCATAGAAAAGGTAGGCAACACTTCTTCACCTGCGTAGCTTGGATAAAGGACATATTTCTCTTTGGCTGCCGTCGCGTCGTCGCCTTGCCTCCTATAGTATTTTTCTATGCATTGTTGCTTGGTTTATTTTGTAAGAATAGGAATTGTCGAGATTTGGAGTTTCATCTAACATTCCTAAATTAAAATTAACCTAACTGTCTCACTCAAAAACTATAAATTCACCAGATTCTCGTTTAAGATACAACTAAAAACAATACGAAGCTAGGTAATTTTTCATTTTTTAAATTCTGTTGAAGACGAAAAGAAGATGCGATACTTGACTTTTATTTTTTAGGTTACATAAACTATCAAAATATCAATTCGCTGTCATTTTTTGTATTTTTTTAGGCCGCTAGTTATGGAAAGAAAAACGGAATTTGGTACGCCGCTCCGGGAGGGCAGGGTTGGAGTAAGGCGACAAGTAGAAAAGCCTCCATAGTCGAAACCGATGTTCCTCCACCGGGAGGCGGTACGATTAAGCCCTCTTCAGGAAGAGTTATTAGGATTATTAATAATATGGACCATACTGTACAGGTAACTATTAAAAATATACATTATTCTATACACTGTATAATAACCATTATAACATTTAAAGCAACCGATCAGATCAAAGCAATTTTACTATTTGGGGATTTGTTCGAAATTGTCATCTTGTTAGAACATATCCAAAATTTTTCATCAGGCTAATAAAAAAAACAATTACCAAATAATTGTGTTACAATTACAAATACCCAGAAAATTAACAAAAAGGTGATGATGTAGAGTTTATTCCCAAAAAATATAAATTATTATACTCGTATTTAATATATATCTGCTGCTACATAATATGTAGATATATGAGAGTACTGCCCCCTTTTTAACTAATAACGGACCATACTATTTTAAAAAACATAATAGGTTTTTCTTGTCCTTCAAAGTTTGTAAAAATAATGACTGATTTATGTATCTAGAACATACCTAACAACTTTTAATTTACCTTACGTGATTGGTTACAGTGTTTGCATGATTATATTATTCATACAACACAGAATTTTGCGCCACATTTCCTTCGCAGTAAATAAGATCCAATTTTCGCAAAAACCTTTTTGCTGTGCAGTTATATTTTTTGTTTAATTGGCTGAAAATTCTAATTTAAATATTATGATTAGCCAGCATGCCAGATTGTAAATATTGCGGTGATAGTTTTTGTATTTATATTGTGGATTATTTCAG
Organism: Polydrusus cervinus; assembly: GCA_935413205.1. Taxonomy (NCBI): domain Eukaryota; kingdom Metazoa; phylum Arthropoda; class Insecta; order Coleoptera; family Curculionidae; genus Polydrusus; species Polydrusus cervinus. The sequence continues at coordinate 2,720,044 of OW284512.1, forward strand.
ACGAAACATTCAATAGGTTATTTAGAATTTATTTTCTACCATCCTAACATCAATACCGTTGACATGTGTTACAATATATAGGGTGACTCCTAAGTTGGTATTTATTTTTTAGCTGCGTATAGAAGGCATTAAAATAAACAACATTTTCAAATACCTTTTTTCAAAAAACTCAAAAATAAAGTACTTACATTCATTTAATACACTAAGAATCAAATACGGTTCTGCCTGACTTGCCCATTGAATAACATTAAGAAAACTTCTGGGTGTAGGATGGGCCCGCCAGGGAAAAGCGTTCTGCGTATAATCTCGAAGCACATTGCCACACTCACAGTAAATTACCACCTTATCTATTAATTCATTGTTTTTAAATTTTATCATTTTCACGTATCAATAATTTAAAATTAACTTGCTTCAGAAAAACACACCGCACCGGATTGTTCAACACTACCCGTATCCCGTATGGCTAATACTAATAAGAGATAAGAAAAACAACAGAAACTATATCGGGGTATGTTTTGATGCCAGGCCCTCACTTAGATTTTTTTTCTCTATCTCGCCTATTTTTGAGTTTTTTCAAAAAGACATTTGAAAAAGTTGTTTATTTTAATGCCTTCTATACACAGCTAAAAAAGAAGTATCACCCTGTATGTATTTTTGAGCCAGTAGTATATTTTATTCGGGTAACATAGCAGCAAAATGTATTATTTTGTGCGAATACTGCAAAATTTGCGCTACAACAACTCCGCATGGAAAATTTAAATTAAATGTCGATGGCAGCCGGCCGAATAGCCACTTATTTCGCCAGACGCCGCACCGTATTTCTGTCAGGTAGCGTGTTTACTTGTTCCCGGTCTTAGTTTGCGCTGTACCGATCCTCCATTTAGGCCCTATTTTATAAAGTCCTCTTAAGCCTAAGTTTAAACCGAGGAAAGATTTTAAAACCGTAGAAATGTCAGAAAGGGTCGATTTATAATGTGAGATTGACAACAAAGTTAAATTTAAAAGTAATCAACCTGGTCATAACTTGTTATGTTACATTATATTAAGTTATGACCAGGTAAATCACTTTAAACTCGAACTTTGCTGCCAATCCCACATTTTGAAACAATCATTTTTGACATTTCTTCAGGGTTTAAACTGAACATCTGTTTAAATCGCCTTTGTAAATTTAAAACGAACATCTATGATTTAAACCGAGGTCCAGTTTAATTTGAAGAAATATCAAAAATGGTGATTTTATAATGTGGGATTGACAGCAAAATTCTAGTAAAAAATGTACATGGTCATAACTTAATATAATGTAACATAACATAACAAGTTATGACAAAGTTGATTACCTACTCTTAAATGAACTTCGCTGTCAATCCACATTATAAATCTGACATTTCTACGCTTTTAGAATTATTCTTAGGCTTAAGAGAACCTTATAAAATTGAGCCTAAAAGCTAAAAAGAACCAACTCTAGACGGTTTAAAATATAAAACATTCTGGAGAGCAAAACACTAATATCGTTTCGTGACAATTTGGGTTATTACATTAGTTTAACAATTAATATAGTTGAGCTGTTGTTTTTTTCTTTCCAGTGCAGAGTATTACTTAATCTTCGAACTTCTCAACCTTTTGAAGAAGTTTTAGAAGATTTAGGACAAGTTTTGAAGATGAACGGTGCTAAAAGAATGTACACAGTGTCCGGGCAAGAAGTACGGAGTTTCTCACAACTTAGGAACGAGTTTGCCGATGTAGATACATTTTATTTAGGTATGTCGAAATAAATACAGGGTGTCCGGTAACTTATGGGCCATAGAGTAACTGGAGATACTAGACATCAAACTAAGCCGATTATGTCATATAAGTTTTTTCGGATTGTTACTCGTTCTAGAGATACAGGGTGTTGAAAGTAAAAGTTTATTCTCGAAAATAAGCCATAATTTTAAAACGGTTTAATGAATCGAATTGAAAGTTGGCAGTATTATCTTTTTATGAGCAAGAAATAAGAATTTGTAGAAATTTTTAGGTTTTAAACTAGAGGGTGCTAGTTGCATACACTGGGCTTCATAAATCTATGATTTTTTTTCTTACCTGTGAGATTAGGTGTTTTTCAATTATAGTTTATTAAGAAGGGCATTTTCTGAGTCAAAATAGTGTACTTGATTGATTTTAATATCTTAAACGGTTTTCGAGATATTTCCCTTTAAACATCCCAAAGCATAAAAAAACATAGTAAAATAATTAAATTAACAAAAAAAAAACAAAAGTGACAATCCGAAAAAACTTATATGACATAATCGGCTTAGTTTGATGTCTAGTATCTCCAGTTACTCTACGGCCCATAAGTTACCGGACACCCTGTATAGTGTACTAAAGCATTGACTATACAGGGTATTCCTTAATGACGTGCTAGTATTCCATGTGGTGATTCCTCAGGTTATTTTGTAAAGAAAAACTTATATGAACATAATGTCCACAACAACGGCTTAAAATTTTTCCTACAAAGAAAAAAATTAGGCCTTTGTGAACATAATAATATGTTCATATGAACTTTTCTTTATAAAATAACCTGATAAATCACCCACGCGTTATTAAGGAGTATCCTGTATCTTCCCTTAAGGTATAGGCCCAGTAGGAGCAGTAACTAACCCCGGTGTGATGCTCTCTCCCGTTAGAAGGGGGCGATCTAGAGCCCCACAAGCTGCCATAGTAGAAGATTTAAGTAAACAAAGGAGAGCTAGAAGTAAAAGCAGACCGAGAGCATTGTATGCTGCAGAAAGCGAGATTGTACGGACCAATGGTGAGTAAGATTATCTTAGCCCGAATTACTAAAAAAATTAAAGAAACTATTGACTTTTTTTTGGCCAATGGTGGCTTGTTCATTAACCAAGAAATGACGAAAATAGTAAAAATTTTAGAGAATGGTAATAAGGGATGGATCACTAATGTTTTAGATTATACATTATTAGAAGTTTTAAAAGAAGAACCAGTTAGAGTTACTATTAAGGGACTGAGAAGAACATTCTATCCTCCCATACATCATGCGCCTATGGACAATACTCCCCCAGAGAAAAAGATGATGTTAGAATGGGTGTATCCTTTTTTAAAGTTTTTAAATATTGTTAAAGAATTTGTTTAAATATAGATTAAATTCCTAAAAAAAATAAGGTCACACAACAATTTTAGCTTTAAGTAAGGTGAAGTGGGGATTAAAAATATAAAGGGTCGTCTTTGAAACCACATAACTATTTTAAAAATCGAGTTACAGAGATGCGTTTTAGACAGGAAGTACCTAGTGATATTTCCAATTACAACAAAATTTGTTTAATTATTTACCCAAGAATTTCATTTAAACAAAAAATTGTTACGAAAATATACCCATAGAACGCACTTGTCCCAGGTACTGGGGCAAGTGGGTTTCAACTTATAAATCGCGTTTGAGTAATGTTATACTCAAACTGGGGCAAGTGGGTTAATCTATTGCGACTTCACCAACAACAGGCTTTTTTCAGATTTAAAAAATGCCTAAAAATAAAGTTTATATGTTAGAGATTTCTTCTTTTATAACTTTTTTTAAAACTACGTAATACGGTTTTTAAGTTATTATTTACTTTATAGTTTTTGCAGATTACGCATAATCTCACTTTTCAACTTCTTAAAACTTTTCACTTTGAATTTTATTAATATAAAAAATTTAAATGGGACAAGTGGGAACTAATCCCCACTTACCCCACTAACAAAAAAAGCGGGGCAAGTGGGAACTACGGACCTAAAACTGAAAACCTGAAAAATTGAAGTGTTAAAAAAATACAAGAGATAACGTTAGTAATTACAACTTTGAGGATGTAAAAACTTTGAACCTAAGTTTTAAATTAGTACAGATAAAAAAATTAAAACATTTTTGCCGTAACTTGTAACTATAGACGAAGTTTAGATACATTTGACATAAGCTGTGTTAATTTAAAAAAAATATTAAAATGTTTTAAACAATATGTTGGGGTCTATAAGAGTAAAAAAAAATATTTTATTGTAGTTTTAGTTTTTAAAAGTAATTTTTTTTACAATTATTACAAAAAAAAAACACTTGCCCCAGATTCCCACTTACCCCACTTTACCTTATATGTTTGAAGCACAATTACTACTAAAAAGGAAAAACAACTACAATAACAAACGTAATAAACACGATCCTTGTGAATGTTATTACCTAAATTTTGAATAATTATCGAAATCGCCTATTTGTACTTTTCTTAATATCAAAGTTCGAGGGTGTTTAATATCCAAATGTACCGCTCTTCATTATTCCCATGCAACCTGGTTTATGTAAAATATCAAATTCAAAATAAGCAGCAGTTTTAAAAGACCAAACATTTGTTAAACAGACAGCATATTTTCTTAACCATTTCCCCACAGTTATGGCTACAGGGGGACAGATTCAAGAAAAAATCTTTGGGTACTTCCAACAGGCGAGATTTTATATTACGTGGCTGCTGTAGCTGTCATGTTTGACAGGGATGAGGAAACCCAGCGACACTACATTGGACATACTGAAGATATTCAATGGTAAGAACACTAACTAAGATTTTATTCAGAACTGGCAAGAATGTAAAGTGGTTGTCAAAATGAAGTTTGAGCTTGGTTCAACGCTGGACCAAGCTTAACTCGTAATTGTACAACTGGGCCTTATTGTCACTTAATTAATATATAGGGTGTTTCTGTTTTTTAAATTTTTATTAAGGTTGTACATTTTTCTTATTAAAAATATAAACATTTTTAGTATGGACCTTCATCCATCACGAGAAATGGTTGCCTCGGGTCAAAGGGCAGGCAGAAATCGAAAAACTCAAGCTCACATTAGAATATGGAGTACCGAAACTTTACAGACCCTGTATGTGTTTGGTATGGGGGAGTTTGAAGTTGGAGTAGCAGCGGTAGCATTCTCAAATTTGGTAAGTACCTATATGTCTTATCTGTACAAAATATGTCCCTCTCTTCTATTAAAATATTAAGTAACAATTTCCAAACTTAATTGTGTTTGCCGTTGGTATTTATATAAATAAAATTAAGTAATATCAGGTTTTTTAGTTTATGTATTTTTTTAGAATGGTGGCAGTCATGTACTGGGTGTTGACGCTGGGAGAGAAAGTATACTTTCTGTTTGGCAGTGGCAATGGGGTCATCTTTTAGGAAAAGTGGCGGTAAGAAACCCATTAGAAATATTATTTATCAGCGGTCTAGGATCAATGACTTGTACAGCAAACATTGTGAATAACGAAATAATAGATTGTGAAGCCCTAAATACTGTGGTTGTAAAGGAATATACTAGTATAATCGGTATTATACAACCTGTCTACGTGTAAAGAAACCGGCACATTCTGCGATTCAAATTTGAAACACTATAAAACTACCCGTTTATGAGGAGAACCGGTTGAAAAGAATAAAAAACTGTTTTAAACTGCTTACGGTTCTTTATTTAGATCACAAATGTGTTTTTTTCATTAGCGCGTGTGGCGTTACAGCTGATCTATTTTTAGGGATTCTTTAAACCCAAGTTTTTTAGATGGTCGATTAAAAAACACTTTGGAAGTTTTTTTTGGGACACCCATTTAAATATAATTTAATCTCCATAACACTAAGTGTATAGCAACTTCTGTTTGATAATAAGAAAAATATGTTTTGGAATATACATCTTATGAGCGGTTGTACAAGCGTTGAACCAAACCAATTTCTGTTGAGGTTGTACAAATAAAGTTTAAGCTTGGCTTAACGCTAAACTAAGCTTAAGCCGTAATTGTACAACCGGATTTTAGTTTGCTAATTTATGCGGAGAACAAGTGTTTTGTATACTTCAGTTTTTCTTTGTGTATTCAAACTCTACGGTTTCACACGAAACTGTTGTAAAATATAAGTTTTCCGAATGGTTTCTTGGCAAAAACGACCCATTTCATATTCATTCAAACATAATTTCCATAGAACACCGTTTTCATTATAGCGTTACATTTAATAACCCTAGGTCAGCTCAACATTTAATAGCGAATCGTATACGGGTGGTGCATCCTGGTTGGAAACATAGGAAATCCCATAGACATATAAAGAGGAGACAAAACATTCCATTCATAAACACAATTTGTTTACAATCATTTATGTTTTTTAGTTTTAAGTAAGTTGAAAAAGGATGGCATAAAAAATGACAACGCTGTAACTTGACCGTCTCCTTAGCCGATTACCTTTACCAGTGGCGTGCGCCTTGTTTAGGGATTAGGGAAAAATAAACGTCCATTAATTAAAAAATTTTTATAATGCACTGTAAAATATTTTTTCTACCACTAACCTGGGAACTATTAGCCATAATTTACGCCATTTCTCGAATAAGAACAAAAATTTTTATAGGGTATCTCCATTATTGTTAGTGCTCTCGAAAAAGTAATATAGGTGTCGTGTCATGTACTGTTTTTGGGTCATACTTAAAATGGTAAAGAAGTTTTGATTTTTTAATTCTTCATAAAAGTGTTTATATTCCTACGTTGCATAATCGTTACAACATTATGTAAATTTTGTATCAATAAAAATAAATTAAATATGTACCTAAAGTGTTTAACATTGCACAAATATCTTAAAATGTACTTACTTCAAAGATTTTCATGGAGGTGTGTCAATGGTAGAATCCGAACTAAAAACAAAATTTAGTATAGGTGTAAATAAAATAGGTAACATTAAATAACGTAAACTCATTTTACCTGAAAGACAAACGCTGAGTAAAAACTGTGGTATTCAATTGGGGCTCAGCATCTGGTCTTAGTTGCCTTCGACCAGTTATTTGAGTGATGATAATATCACTTTGATCAAAATGTTCTGACAAATTTGAGAATATTTTATGATTTGCTGGTTCTCTAAATCCAAAAGAGAAATAAATCTTTGTCTGCGCTCAGGATTTACAGGAAAGCTACAACAATATATTAGTAAATAACTACGTGCATTAAAAAATTTGTAAAGGGTAAAGAAAAGCTTTAAACTGGGAAATCCAGATTAGAATTTTACAATAATGTCTTTATTCTTTGTTTAATCCGTCATCTACGTTTTTTTTTTTAAAAGTTCAGACAAAATGCAATTGTTTTTGCAGTAATTTACTTTAAATATATAATAATTAAACCACACCACTGCTTAAGCTAAAAAAAAACGTAAATTCACTTACCGCCGAAATACCAATCCGATAGAATAGTCAACTTTTTGGCAAACCACGCACTGGCAAACCACGCACTGGCAAACCATTTAGAATTGCTAAAAAAAGAACTTTAACAGCTCTTTTGCCAAAAAAACACTAAAAATCAATCGAAAATCGCAAAACGTAACAGGCCCCGCACAGAAACACTGTAATATAGTATTTTCACATAAAATGAATGAACTAGTAAAATTCGCGTCGCCAGTAATAGTAAACGCTTGTACAGCGGTGCCAAAGGTTTTTCCCATATACACTTTAGTTTTATGTAACTAGGAAACTAAATAATTTTAAAAGTAGAAATTGCGTATTTTGATGGAAAAAGGCACACTAATAATTTAGTGAATTATTATTACTTAAGTACACATAAAAATTTACTCATTATACTCTTATTAGGTATACCCTTTATTTTCAAACACAGGAGTTAGATCTAGGGCACCCCGCAGAAATTTGTCATCATCGCTTTGTGTTAAAAATCGGTCTGATTGCGATAATATGTAAACAATTCTGTCTCTGTTTCTTTTATGTCTTTGGGAAATCCCATGCAAGTTTTAAACTGTCCAAATATTTACTCCCCTGTTGACTTTAGAGTTTGGTTGTAGGGAGACTTTTTTAGGGTCTCTGCGCGCATGCGAGACAATTTTGGATAACCCGACCTTAACTGATTTGAATAGAATTGCGGTTGGCTTTTCATTGGAATTCAACAGGTGATGCTGCGGACACCAGCATTAATTGGACTTGTGAACCTGTGATTTATCATTGTCAAATGTAATTTGTAAACGGTAGGCTTTTTAAAACCTTTAACAGATACATTTTACATTGGATTTAACTAATATTTTCAAATAAAACGAACATTATTTTCAAAACGGATCTTTTAATAGAAAACAAATTATTTTACTTACAATAAAACCTATTATTAAATAGTATTAAAATCATTAAGAATTGCTGAAAGGGCAATAAAGTAAGAGGGTGTTTAAAATTAAACACTTCTTGATGGTTTTGATACTTGTTTATAAAAAAATATCTGTTGTTGTTAGCTCGCTCCATTATTTTAAAACAAAAAGGCGAACTTCGCTCTTCATCCCCTTCTAGCAATTCTTGATGGTTTTGATACTTATATAAATGATATTTATGCTTTTTTAAAGTTTGCAGTACTGTGGTGTGATGTTTTTTATCTCTTGCTCGAGAGTTCTAGTGCTAATATTTTTAATAAATTTAAGATCTCTATCATTGTTTTCTTCAGCTCTCTCATGATTCTGTGCTATGCATTTGCAGTTTTTTTATTACAGTGCCTTTCGCCGCAAACTTAGTAATAGGTAACTTTTTGTATTGCCGACTTGAAAGGAATGGGTCTATTAGGGAAATAAACGGAAAATATATCAGATACAATACTTAGCTTTTCCTCGCATAGTACCATTTTATCATAGTGACTGTTTCTTCTATTGTGTAACTCGGTAAAAAATTATTACTAGTAAAAAATCTAAGACTTTCAAGTTACATTTGACAATGACAAATCACAGGTTGACAAGTCCAATCAATGCTGGTATCTACAGCATCACCTGTTGAAATACAATGAAAACCCAATCGCAATCCTATTTAAATAAGTTAAGATTGGGTTATCAAAAATTGTTCAAACTCCGCATGTGCACTCACCACACAGAGACTCTAAAAAAGTCTTCCTACAACCCCCGCCCTAAAGTCAACAGGGAAGGAAATATTTGGACAGTGTCAAACTTGCATGGAATTTCCAGCCACAATGTACCACCAGGTATAAATAATGATTTCTAAACAATTTACTTATCCTAGTAGGTATACCTAGTCATGAGGTATCTTTTTTATCAGTTCTGTATTTGTGATACTTTTTGAGCATTATATTTAAGCGAAATTAGTATATTGTGCAACTAGTAGAGACAGCCTAATATTTTTGGACGACTGTGAAAATGGGGTTTTCACTCTAATTGAAATTATCATATTCAGCACTAACATCCTGAACTAAAATCTATTGAATATATATCTCAATAATAAAAATCGTCCTAGAGTATCACAAACCTTTTCTAGAAACAATTAAAAACACTTTGAGAAAGCAGGAAAGTTTTCTGCTTTATGAAATAAGTTGTGATAAAGTAAAAAAGAAATGTAACGTTTTCTTTTAGACATTGCAAGAAGAATTGACCGGAGCAGCATTCCATCCTTTAGATGACAATCTCATGATCACCTTCGGTAAAGGACATCTCACATTTTGGAACAGAAGAAAAGATGGGTTTTTTGAAAGAACCGATATTATAAAACCGGTAAAACAATTTTTCATTTTTCAATGTAAATTATTAAAAAAAGTTATGTATTGCATTTCATATATGAAATTATTTTTAATTTTTTAGCCATCAAGGACCATGATTACCTCTTTACAATTTGAACAAGATGGTGATGTTATCACTGGAGATAGTGATGGTTTTATAACCATATACAGGTAAATATAAGCAACTTTAAAATCGGTAAAGTATGCCTACCTACAGGGATGTATATCAAATGTCACTATAAAGATAAATATTAGTGGTCACGTGTGAGTTCCTTTCTCTTGATAAAACCAAGCCTTCACCCTACCGGAAAAGTTCGTTGAAAGACTCGCGTCTATATCCCAGCCTAATGGCAGGCACACTGCGCATGGCAGGCGGATAGCGTGATGACGGGTCTTTGAAATTTACATAGGTATAAATGAGTTCAATTATTACATATAAATTATGATTGATATAGCGATTAATTAATTACATTTTTAATATTACAAACCCAACACTGTATTCTTTTTTCTTTTACGTTTCAAAAAATTCAAAGATGTGGTTACCAGCGTTGACAGTCTACGATTTTGTTATTCCGACTTTTTGTTATAAGAGTCATAGTTAGGAGAAATCATAGGGCTTATTGTTGTTTTTAGTGCATTATTACCAGAAATGCATGGCATGTAACGGTCTTTAAAGGTGATCGTTTGAAGACTTTGCTTCTTCTTTTCGTGTGAACATGAATATTTGTTTTTATACTACATTTCATCCCACAGTCTGTGCACACATAAACTGTTCTACAATTTAAAAAATGACGGTTAGGTTTTTACTTTCAAAATATTTAATATTTTGTGTCAGCCGCATGCCACAACAAAACTTACTGATTAACAACCTGCCCCTCCAATTTAATTATGCCCCACAAGGCCACAAATCAAACTGTTCTTGTAAGAAAACTTGATACCTCGACTATGACTCAACACCGTGACGTAAAAATATAATTAAATCCATTTCCACCTATATTTTAAATGTCCCGCCATCACGCTATCCGCCTGACATGCGCAGTATGCCTGCCATTAGGCTGGGATATAGACGCGAGTGTTGGAAGTACTATATGAAAATCGACGACACGGTTATGCTTCTCACTCGAGAATGCTTCTTCCAGCAGGCGTGCAGCAAACTCGGTCTTTACGCAACCCGTTTAAATATAAAATGTATCAATTCCATAGCACCCTGTGTGTATGACTAAGAAGATTTTTAAAATTATATTTTTAGTGTGGATGCAGATGGTGCATATTTCGTAAGAATGGAATACGAAGCCCATAACAAAGGGGTAGGGGCTCTAGTCATGCTCTCTGAAGGAACGCTCCTATCTGGAGGCGAAAAGGATAGGAGAATAGCTGCATGGGATTCTCTGCAAAATTATAAGAAAATAACTGATACTAAGGTAGAAAATTACTAACCAGCGAGTTTGGCTGTGACATACATATTGGCAGAATTAATTTTCTCACAATCATATTGGCCCGGTTACCTTAAATTTTATTTTACTTATCAGGCACCTTTGCTTGTCAGTAAATGATGCCCGTCAATATCATTTAGGTCACAGTCACACTTGCTGGTTAGTTAATTATGATTAAAAATCTTTATGCACCCAACAGTCTTGTAAATAAGTCTATATTTAATGATTCTAATATTTTTTTAATATTCTTCCAGTTTATATTTTAAAAAATCAATAATATTTCAAATGTTTAAAATACTGTTAAAAGTTATTGGCAATAGTTACTAACTATTTCATAATTATTTTCTGCCATAAATACTTGCATTTTTTAATCTAATGTTAATTTGTATAGAAGTTAAATTTCTAAACGCTTTGTAGATAAGAATTATTTCTTTCTGACATTAGAGCATATTTTTATGTTGACTTTGATATGCTAAAATTAGATATCTATTTGATTATTTTTTTATAGTTACCAGATCTTTTTGGAGGTGTAAGATCAATCTATCCACAGAGGCCTGGCAGAAATGATGGAAATATTTACGTAGGGACAACCAAAAATAATATATTAGAAGGATCGTTACAGAGAAGGTTCAACCAAGTAAGTATTTTAAAATATACGAGTACATATTTCAAGAAATTTCTGAAAAAGTATGCGGCAATTAAATACAAAAAATCGTTTACCTGAGGGGGTTCCGATTGGTTGAGGCAGAAAATGCACAAGATGATCTAAATAACTTACATTTTTTTTTGCCCTATTGAAAACGGGTTTGCTAACAGTTCATACACTGAAGTTAAGTTTTAAAAATCAGTTTGTCTGATCAGGGCCATAATTGATGGGAAATATTCCTGGAAAAAGAATTGTCAATTATTTCTTTAGGCTTACAGATCAGCTTGTTTTTTTTACTTCATTTCAGTATATACAGGGTGATTCTTAAGTTGATACTTATTTTTTAGCTGTGTGTTTTAACTTAAAAAAAAAACGAGATGGAAAAGTAAAAAATCTAGGTGCGGGCCTGGTTATCAAAACGCTATGCTTTATGTTGTTTGTCTTATCTCTTATTAGTCATGCAATTTACGGGTCGTTAGTGAGTTATTTGGCAATACGCTGGGGTGTATTTTTCTGAAGCAAGTTAATTTTAAATTAGTGACACGTGAAAATGGTAAAATTTGAAAACAATGAACTAGTAGATATGGTGCTAACTTACGGTGACTGTCGTCAAAGTGCGGCTGCTGCTTCGAGATTATACGCAGAACGCTTTCCCTTGCGGGCTCATCCTACACCCAGAAGTTTTTTTAAATGTTATTTAACGGACAAGTTAGGCAGGACCGTATTTGATTCGTAGTGTAATAAATGAATATACCTTATTTTTGCGTTTTTGCATTTGAAAATGTTGTTTATTTTAATGCCTTCTTGGAATCACCCTGTATTTTGTTAAAAAACAATTTCATTTGTGCCAAAGAAGTGCTCCTTTACTCATTTAGATCTTCTATGGCAAGTTCTGCCTCAATCCATGAAAACCCATGCCTCCCATAGTATATAGAGTGTTATAAATTTGACGCTCACCACTGGGATCTCAAGGGTAAGAGATACATCAAAGGTTATATTGGAGAAAAGTTGCGTAATTTAAAAACGACCAACAAGCAGTGTACAAATTTGAAAAATGACGAGTAGGTACTCTGGAAGATGTTTGAAAAAATCGAAAAGTCTAGTTTCTGTTTTTTCCTAGCTTAATATAAAGAGAAAATCAAAAATTGTGTGGGGACTGGGAAAATTAGTACCAAAATTCACACCCCCTCGACTATTGGTACAAATTTTTGAAACCCGGGCAAATTTTTTTACATATTTGGCTGCGTGTTTAAGTTTTTCAGTGCAGGTCAACAAACATGAAGTCTTTACCCGTCATTTCGACAGGATGAAAGGAGTATTTTTTAAGTATTTTCTACAACGAGACAGATTCTAAGGATACGTTTTTTCTTTGCTAGCCGTACGAAGCTTTCGTCTCTCAAGAAATTTTACGGGGCGGGTTAGCACGTGACAATTCGAAATATACTTCTCTTGTTAAAGTTTGTGAAAGACCTCATTTTAGACAGGTTAGCAGATTATTACTATTCAATGCGAAATTTCTTGCTATTGGAATGGATAATAGACGCTTACGAACAACCCCATTTTTACCTAAGTTAAAGTTTCTGACCTGAAAGTTGTGTGTTCGTACGAGCAAATATCGCTTAGCCAAGAGATATCGGAAGAAAATTCGGTTCCTTAGCAGTGGCAAGAGGGCAGAGCTGTGAGTAACTTAAGTAACTAGATACTTAGTAACTTAGTTCTTTTTTGAAACATGCCAAAAGTAACTGTAACTTCGTTACTTTTGAAAAGTAACTTGTATCTAGTTACTTTTTAGGAGTATAACTATACACTTAAAAAGTAACTAGATACTTTAAAAGTAACTAAGATGCTTTTAAAGTAACCAAGTTCCTTTTAAAGTAACTAAGTTACTTTTAAAGTAACTAAGTTAGGTACTTCCTCTAGGATACCAATTATGCACATGTGCCGTCCATCAGATGATGACCAAGGGATTTACGAAGGGACGAGCTGCGAGTCGCGAGCGTCAAATAGCAAACTGGTTGGAACGCGAAATTTCTTGGAAAGCATTTTATTCTACTTGTTCGTTGTTCGAATTAACACTTCTTAGTTTAGTTTTCTGATGGTAATAGTGGTATAGTGTGTACAGGAAAAGGAGTTATCACTACCTGGTAAATTTATGGTATCTAGTTCAAAAGCATCTTAGTTACTTTTAGAGTTTCGTAGTTACAATTAAAATAACTAGTTACTCAAAAGTATCTTAGTTACTTTTAGTAACTCGTTACAATCAATGTAACTATAGTTACTTTAAAAGTATCTTAGTTACTTTTAAATTATCGTAGTTACAATCAATGTAACTAGTTACTGTAAAAGTATCTTAGTTACTATAACTAGTTACTTTAACTAAGTAACTAAGAACTAAGTTACTTTTAGGTAAAAGTAACTATTCCTTATAAGTATCTAGATACATTTGTGCAAATGTATCGAAAAAGTAACTAGTTACTTTTCTGAAGTAACTTTCACAGCTCTGCAAGAGGGGAGGTCAAATTCTGACTTAGTTGTAACAAATTGTACGTACAACTTAGTACTTTTCTTTAGGTTAGGTTCGAATGTGTGCTGTTCGTAAGCGGCTAATGTTTTGGCCCAACATAAAGTTGTTTGGTACTGAACACCTTTTTATATTTAGAAAATAGAACTGTTTATTATTTTTAACGGCTTTATTTTGGGCCTTTATATATTGCTTTTCTATAAATATCACTTGTCGGAGTCCACACTCAAGCTTAAAATAAAAATGAAACGAAAAATGAGTGCTCAGTGCAATCTGTCACCTACATGCCCTCTAAAAATTCACTTTTTTGATATCTTTGAACATAGCAAAAACTTTGTTTTCTAAATCGCCTAAAATTTTTTCAAGGAGGAAAGGGAGAACAGTTAAATGGGGAAAGTTAAACGGTGTTTATTTTTCAAGATGGATTAAAATAGAAATATCAATAAAAAACTGAATATTTATGCTCCGAGGGCTATAAGGATCAAGCATATGGAGATATCATTCTTTTTATAAGCGGCTATATAGGCTCATATGCAAAATTCTAGTTGGTTTCTGAATGGAACGTGAAAGGGTTTCTGAATGAACTCGTTTATGCAGGTAGTAAATTTTTAATTGGAGAAGTATTGGGTAGTGGGGATCTATTTTTTAGAAGTCACTTTTCATCAGAGAAGTGACCTCTTTCGGTTGGTGGGGGGTGGCTCTGAATAAATATCTATGTTATGGACGTGATCCATTTTGGTTAAATGTAGCCGGGAGGAGGGGAAAGTACCCCTTACCCTCGTAAATTTGCCCTTGTTGTGTTGACATTATAAGAAAACGATATTGTAAGATAGTACTACGTCTGTAAAGGAATTAGTTTAGTGCCAGAATGTCCAGAAACACGTCTGATCATACCATGGAATATCTTAAAATAAACAGTGGAATGAAGAAGCAGCGCGAAAATGTTTTATGAGTAAAATGATTTGTCTATTCTGCTTGATCGTCGTTGCCCGAGGGACCCTTTTTTCTTCTGTGTCCGAGGGCATGTAAGTGATCAAACAATCTCAATAAATTAAGATCACTGCCCCATCCTCAGCCCCATCGCATCCAAAAACACGCCCAACGCCCACCCGCTTTGAAAGGATGAAAATCCGCCAAATATTTACAATTTTTTAAAGATATTTTTTCACTTTTTTACAAACAGAGCAAGAAGCTGTTTTTTTTTTTGTTTTTTTAACAACTGGTTTGATTTTTGATCATAAGGGCCTTTGGATCCTAGTAACTCCAATAATGTATACGAGTTCTGTGACAATAAAAATTATTTTTCTTTTTAGGTTGTTTTTGGACACGGTAGACAATTGTGGGGTCTGGCAGTTCATCCCGACGATGAAATTTTCGCCACAGCTGGGCACGATAAGAATATCGCTCTATGGAGAAAAAATAAACTTATTTGGACTACTCAGGTAAACATTACAGCCAAATTTAAACGAACCATATTAACGTTTCTTTACCTTACTCTGTTTTAACTAGTAAACAAAACAATTTTAACAAAGTTATGGACATTTTAGTAAAGATGTGGAAAATTGATCCAGGCGACAATTTTAAAGATAAATGATGTGTGATATAATATTAACATATTTATTTTTTTAAGGTATCTTTTGAATGCGTTTCCCTAAGCTTCCATCCATTCGGTGTGGCACTGGCCGCAGGAAGCACCGAGGGTCATCTACTTATCATAAACTCAGAATCTGGGCAAATCGTCAACACAATTAGGGTATGTGGATCGCCTTTGAACTGCGTGGGATTCAATCCAAGTAAGACAATTTCTATTTTTTTTTTTGAAAAAAAACAGACTTAGGAACAGAAAGTTATGTTTGAAGGAAATGACGTTTCTTGAGCAGCAGTAGAGTTTTAGACTTGCATTGTCATTATTTGTTTTGAATCACGTTTCAACTGGTAAGTATCTCCAGTCGTCTTCAAGTGAATACTGAGGAGTATTAGATACTCCTCCAGTGTCTCCAGTCGTCTTCAAGTGAATACTGAGGAGTATCTAATACTCCTCAGTATTTACTTGAAGACGACTGGAGATACCATTGAAACGTTGTGATTCAAAATAAAAAAAGACATCGCCAATCCAAAACTCTACTGCCGTTCAAGAAAGTTATTTAACAAAAATCTTTGTTATTTGTTGATAATGTACAAACTTATACTTTTTTAGCTGGAGACCTAGTTGCCATAGCATCCCAAAATGGAAGTATTTACCTCTTCAGAGTCAGCAGGGACGGATTCTCCTACAAAAAATCGAATAAAATAAGAGGCTCCCAGCCCCTAATCCAAATGGACTGGAGTTCTGACAGTAACTTTTTGCAGACAGTCACTGCTGAATACGATCTCTCGTTCTGTAAGTATTTTTTTTATTGGACAGATGATTTCGAATAGGGTTCTTTGAGACTCAAAAAAGTATGACCATTGACAGAGCTTGATGGTTTATTGTAATAGACCCATAGACGTGCTCAAGCTTCTTAATTCGGGTAGAAAAAGTGCCCGTTTAAAAACTGACTTCTAAAAAAAATATGTTGCTCTGTTTCAAGAAGCTTTTTCTTTTATTAAAAGTGACTTTAAAACGTCTTTCACCGAGGTACGGTGGAATATTGGGAAAGCCAGGTATTAGGGGGGCTTATTCGCCCCCTCCCCCTTGTGCACTTCCACGAATAGACCGAAAGCATAAAAACAAAAACCAGAAATCGTTTGAGTATATTGGAGATAAATAAAAATAATTGCCGAAGCCACCACAAATAAATGTCAATCTTTAAATGTCCGTACACACGATCAGGCATGCCTTCGCGCCTACCTAAAGAGGCAGATCTGCGAGTAAGTCTGATACTACACATTCCGTACACACGTCTCAGTTAGACTGAGAGTCATCAATTCATTATCAAACGATCCGCTTTAATATTAATATGTCGTTAAGCAGTAATAAAGACTTGTGTTTAATTAGCACGGCAATAAAAGAAGTGGGTAAAGTCATGGTTACTTAAGAGAAACAAATATACACACATAAATTTATTAAAAGAGCTACAATTAGAACCAGATGACTACAGAAATTACATGCGAATGACCGAAGAAGTGTATAAGGAACTATTAGAATTGGATCACCATACATTCAAAAAGAAGATACTGTAATGCGACAATCTATAAGTCCACACGAAAGATTATCATCCACTTTAACATGTATTTTCTCGATATAGTTCTATAAATTCAGTTATTATATTTTTCTCTCTTGTAGTAGCCATAAATATTTAATATACATTATTATTTATTTAGACACAAAACAACAAGTTCAGTGCTAAATAGTTTTTAACTGGTTGAAAATGAAAATTTGGCACGCGCAGTGTATACACGTTAAAAGTTGCCTGCGAGCCTGACCAGAAAATCAAGAATCGCCAGATTGCTTCGCTCCGCGCAAAGTGGCCTGAACGCACCATCAGTTCAGCATACACACGATCGCACTTACTCGCGAGCTTGAAGCGTTCAGGTAGGCGCGAAGGCATGCCTGATCGTGTGTACGGACATTATGAGAGGGTATTTTTTTATAATTCGCATTTTTAGGGGATGTTAAGACTTTGTCACCAGAGAAAAGTCCCATAGCAATGAAAGATATCAAATGGTCCACTCATAGCTCGACAGTTGGATTTATGGTAGCAGGTAAGTACAACAATAAAACTTCTGAAGACGTCTGGAGATACAAATCAATCGAAACGTCATTAAAAAAAAGATAATGGAAATCCGAAACGTATCTCGTATCATTTATAATAAAAATATGTTACACTTACTATTTCTTAAGAAAATTTAGAATACCTTTTAATATAAATTAGTTTAAAACAAGGTATTATAATTCATATCAAACAGTTTATTAAATAATTTTTCTTTAAGGTGTATGGAATAACCGTTTCTATCCAATGACATCCATCATCAGTACTGCCAGCAGATCAGCTGCTCACGATTTATTGATAACAGGAGATACAGATGGATATTTGAGACTCTTTAGGTTTGTATGTAGCAAATACTTTACAACCGTTTCAAATATACCTACCAAATTTCTTCTTGGTAAAATTATCGAATTTTTAGGTACGTATATAATTATAATAATTTGATTTTCTCGTTTTCTTTGCAGATATCCCTGTCTAAGTCCAAAGGCCGAATACAACGAAGAAAAACTATACAGCGGAACTGTAGCATGCGCAAGATTTTTATTTAATGATAGGAATATGGTTACCGTTGGAGGAACTGATGCCGGTTTGATGTTATGGCAGTTAACGGAAGAATAGGTGAATATATTTTGATTGGAACCGTTATAAAAGATACCGAAGTCATGGGATGACAGTTATAATTAATAAGAATTAAAAAATCCCTCGAAACGAATACGACTTTACGTTTGGCTTGTATATACAGGGTGTCCGTGAAATGACTGTACCACGCTTCACCATAAATTCCTTAACCAGAAATAAGGCGATCTAGATAAACATTCCTATATGCAATGTTGCTTCGTTTTGCCGCTACAGGGCGCTAAAGTTTTCAAATTAATATCGTTTTTCCAGAATAATTTCTAAACGCCTTTATCGATTTCCAGTAATTATGGAACTTAGAATGACCACTATTAATAGCGTGTTTTGACGTATGCGCCATCTTTTTTTAATACCTGCAAATTTAAATATGGCGTGTGATTGGTAATTAAAAGTTCATCTTTTTGTTATCCACCGTATAAATGACTTTAATTATTTCTCTGACACTAGCTGACTTTATGTTGAAACTTTTTTTATCTCTTGTAAAATTTTAGCCAGACATGGAGTTTCTCTGCAAAAAAATTATACTAGTTTGATTTTTATAACAATTGTTTGAAACTCAAATATAATTTTTTTTGCATAAATCCCGATATGAACACCCATTGCAGAAAAATATTTTTAATGTCGGGTTGCAGTCATAAACGAGAAAATTCACCATTTAACTTTTAAAGTTTATTTCCTGGGCACGCTGTCATTGTTTTGTTTAACCGCGAACAAAGCAAATCGTTTATTAAATAAATAAGCTAAAATAAAACGCCACGTCACCGCAGCAGCTACTTGTTTTAACAATATTTTGTCGACGGTATAATATTCTCTACGCAGGTTACTAGCGTGACCTAGAGGTTCTTAACCAACTTTTTAGACCGGCGATTCGAAAAAAAAACAAAGTATGGAGGATGGAGGAGTGTTTTTCTAGGACATCTAAGGAGTCACCCAAAACAAAAGAATAATAAGTCACCTGTCACTTCACGCCCTGTATGTCGTAGGTAGTTTATTAGTCGTAAAAATATATTTTTCTCCGATTAACAGCAAATATTAATTTTGCAGACACATATCAATCAGCAAAGTATTACTTTTCCTTTAGGCGAATGGAAGTAAAAAACGTATTGTTTTACTAAAATTTCCACTATATTTAAAACACTAATGAATTTTTACGACATGTTTGGCTGCACGGCAGCTTCTTCAGGTGTGAAAATATAAACAAGGATTACTATTTATAAATACCATCTATAACTTATAATAACAATGTACTGTGGTAATAGCAAAAATTGGCGACAACAGGACCTTTGAAGTAATATATTTTTTTACTATTCATTTCATTATTATTTTGTTATACAAACAGCCAAAGCAATTTAACTAATTAAAAGAATTTAAATTTATACCGGATGGTGCGCAATTACCACATTCGTCTATTTAACCGGAAGTCGTATATCATAATTTATTACTATCTGTCGATTATATCAATTATTTATTAGAAGCGGTACTTTTATCTTTGTTTACTTTTAGCATTTTTGTTACAAATTTATATTTCCTGCTGTCATTTTATTTTTATATTTATAATTTCCCAAACATATTTTCTAAAGACGTATGTCGGAAATGTCAAGTTATTTTATGTTTCAAAGTATCCTCAATAAATGTCAAAGATATAAAGTTATGTATCCGCCTATCTTATGCAATTTTCAGCCGGAAACTGTCACCTAATTTTTGATATTTTATTGTTTCCTGCCGGATGTTTATAGACAATAATTAGTCATACATTTTCAGTATCAAAGAAGTCGCATGAAATTATGTGACAGATGGCTACTTAAATTACTTAGTAGTAGTAATTAATTATTGTAATAATTTAGGATTAATGGCAAAATCTTTCTATATAAACGCTAGCAAACTATGAACAAAGATTATTCAGTTAAAATCATTCAGTAAAAGTTATTCAGTAGAAGTCATTCAGTCAGTCAACAGTCACATATAATCAGTTTTCCATTCATAGTTAAAAAGTTTTAAAACAATGTTATTTAAAAATTAAGTGAATTGTGAAATGTGCTTTTCGGTGAAAAATCGTTCATCTAACCGTCGACGATCAGGTTTGCTTAGACTAGACATTTTTACGTTATAGCAAAGATTTTGACATTACGATGATAAAGGCTGGGTTGGGTTTGCTTCGAGTATTTGTAGGTTAGTGTATGCAAAAATTTGCGTTCTTTCTTAATTTTGATATTTTTATTGTCATGTTTGCAATGTTGTTTGTACAATGTACATTGTACACTGTTAACTCATAAGTTAATAAATTAAGCTCCCTTTATACAACATCAGTGTTTGATTTTCGTATTAGGAAGGATTAAGATAATTAGGCCAACTCTAAGATTCAATATTCAGTAAATCAGTAAATTCTAAAATATAGTAGTGAAAATATCAACATAGGCAATAATGCCCAAAGTCCCGAACCCACTATAATCTTGTCAAACACACTGAAGATAGCCAGAAATGAAATACCTTCATTTCCGTAAATAAAAGATTTTTTACACAATCTGGCAACAGTGTGGGGTTCGACAAATGGTGTCAGGTGTGGGGTAGATTAAAAGAAAACAGTGAGCTATTATTAAATTAGGACTTTGAGACTGTGGATGTTAAATACTCCCCCACAACAGCATTTTGCCTAATAGGAAAATTTAAACTTGACCATGACCGAAGAAAAAGGAAAAGAAACTGTTAACCCAGTAAATCCCGTTGTTTTAAATAATGTCGTTATTGGACTTGATTCAGTTCCAAGTTATAATGGAAAAAGTAATATCGAAGAATTTTTATCAATAATTGAAGAAACTGCTTTACTTGCAAATTGGACCGAAGTACAAAAAGTAGCGATTACTCGCCTTAAACTCCGAGAGGAAGCAAAACAATTCATTGAAGCCGAAGAAACCCTGAAAACTACGCCAAGTTGGCATGCTTTATCTCGTGGACTGCAAAAACAATTTAAAAAATCTGAAATCAATGGAGAAGCGCGCAGAAAATATATGGAATGTAAACAACGAAATGGTGAAACCTGTCGACAATTTTTGACTAGATTAAAAATGTTTGCAAATAAAACTGTCTCGTATACTGGAACAAAGAATATAGATACCGTTTTAAAAGCCAACTTTGAGGAAGAATTAACCACTCAATTTGTAATGGGATTAATTATGCCCTTAAAAGCAAAAATTTTATCAAAATCTCCAAGTGATTTAAATTCGGCTTTGAAAATGGCAGAACTAGAGGAAGCTATTGAAGGCATAATAAGACCTTCTATATCACATAGAGAATGTCGAGGCTTGAGTATGGGATTTACTCACAAACCTACACAGAATACTGGACGTCATCAAAGTTTAAAGTGCTATAATTGTCAAAAATCAGGTCATGTAGCTAAGGAGTGTAGACAATCTAAAATTCGCGACTTAAGGTGCTACAAATGCAATAAACTGGGACATTTTGCAAGTTCGTGTCGAACTCAAAATACAAGGGAATTGCGTACCTGTTATAATTGCAATAAGATTGGACATCTACGCATCAACTGCCCGACATACCAGTCCAGGACAATAAATAACCAAAGAGGTTTAAACGCCAGAGCAGCTCCTTTTCAACCCCGAAGTCCGGCTGCTCAGCAAGGCGGAACTCATCAGTAAAAGTAAATGAGGTTGGGATACAGTGCTCTGAACAGTTATTACGCCCTCGTAATATAGCTAAAGTGGTAATAGGAAATAGAGAGTGTACCGCCCTTATAGACTCAGGAGCCATTGTATCCCTAGCCAAACCCGATGTTGCCGAGGGGTTTAAAATTTCTCAAGATATAGAAAATAATTTAGTTGATATTCAAGGAGGTGGTATACCGTGCAAAGGAGAAGTAGTATTGCCTATCATGTTGCTACCAGGAAAATTAATCGAACACTCATTTATAGTAGTAGATTCACCAATGAGTTTTCAAGCTGACATTTTACTTGGGTTAGATTTCTTGCATAAATATGGAATTAAAGTAGATTGGGGAAATGGATGGATGTATGCTTTTGAAGAAATAATAGCTCTTTTCGAAGAAAAAGCTAAAGTGAATAGAGCAAGTTGGTTAACAACGTCACTTAAGGAAAGAACTGATAACCAAATATTATTGAAATTAAGGTATCTTACAAAAAAGGTTAGACGCCAAATTGTAGGAAGCGCTTATGAAAAATCTTTCGTCAATTGCCATGAAAGAAGATTTTGTAAATCAGGTGATGGCAACCTGAACTCATCAGAAAAACAAGGAATTCATAACGGTTCCACCAAAATTGTTAAGGAAGCGGCCGCGCTCAAAAATAAAAAGGAAAATAATGCTATTAACAGAAAGGAAGATAGAGTAGTTATAAATAACAATCCCATTTGGGACTAGAAGTAGATGCAGTTACAGGGATATATACGTGCTCCTGAATGATACCCCAAGACCTCGTAATAGTATAAAAACCCATAACTAAAAGAATTGATGTAGGCATATTTGAAATTTCGAGAATAAAGAATCAGCAGCAAGCATTCGTTGAAAGTAATAATTACTAAATGGTGAATTAAATAGAGACTTTGTTAAAATACATTACATTACCAGGGATTCTTTGGTATGGCCAATAACTAAAGGATCGCATGTTCAAGCGCTTGGCCAGCGATTGGAAATGCAAAGACAAACAAGCAGAGAGAAATAACGAATTTTTGAAAACAGAGTCACTACAAAATACAACTGAAAAGTTCATGAAAATTGTGAATACTTTTTAGAAGAAATGAAAATTTTTCCCAGAAATCAAGGTATTTATAAAGCAGCTGTAAGGGACAAATCTAAAGTTAAGGCTTAACACGTAGTTTTAGAACTGTGTGCAGATACCCCCTTAAGAACTCATAGATGCCATAAAATTGTGTTTAAAAAGTCATTAGTAATGTTTGCATAAAATGCTGCTACCGAAGTAAAAACGCACAGAAAATTTTACCAGCAAGGACCATTACTTGGAAAATAAAGAGCAAGAGATGATACAATCAAGCAAAGAATAGCATTTTTATTTATAACTTTTGCAAGAAACCAGAAACGTGTTAGGAAGATGTGAAATGATGAAGTATAGTAGTTTCGCCATCGAGTCAAGAAACAGTGTAAAGAACCACGGCCTCAATAGTGAAAGTTCCTATAATTCAATATCCGACGTGGTATATTGCCAGGGAAGTAGTTGTTTTGAATTTTCATGCATTGAACGCTTATTAGCGAATTACACTTGTATTTTGTAAAAGAATTATGAGGAAATATGAGAGAAGAAATTGAGAAAGTCAATTTGGTGATTTTAAGTAACAAGAAAAGTTATGACGAGAGACAAATAGAAAATTTGTGAGAGAGCCTACGAAGTGAGAGGCTGATTGTTATGAGTTATTTAAGCGGAGAGGATAATGAAGAAAATAAGGAGAGGTCCAGCAATTTTGTTTCGAGAAATTCAGTCGCCAAGGCGACGAAAGACAGAAGTCTTTTATTTTCTAAGAAGAATTAGTTGGAAAGCCTCGAGCTTATTTTGGAACAAGTAGGTTCCAGGTTTCCCTGGGATGGTATTGCAAAAGAAGCGATGACCAGAAAAAAAAAATGTGAAGATGATTGCAGTCAGAGAATTAATGGAAAAAGAAGAAATAAAGAAGTTTATAGGAGATAAAAGAAGTTTACATGTGAAAAAGGGTGTGTTCAGGGAACACGATGTGATGAAGATACATTTCCTCATAAAAGTTAGATGCCACTGAGGCCAGAGTAAGAATATCCAGAGTTACGACTCAACATGTGAATTTTCAAAATAAAAGGTGAAGGAGCTAAGGCTCAAAGAAGTTCTGAAATTATGTGGGATATTTATAAGCATGGTCAGGAAGATTTTACAAAAAGCAGCAAGAGGTTAATAAATGGAAGTAAACATAATTTTGCAAAAGATATTAAGAAAATAAAATAAAACAGTTGTGTGAAATAGCTACAAAAGAAAAATACGTTGCTTGTATGAGAATTTTTACAAGAAGCAAAAAGGTAGTGAGAACCAATGAATGAAAAGAAACCATTTTGAATGAGAAAATCAATTTTAGTTATGAATAAGTAAAGAAAGAAAGCACTACAAAATTAAATCTTGAAAGAAGATGTTTTAAGTATCGAAAAGGACCAAAGTAAGAACATTTCTAGTCAACAGTAAAAAAAAATGAAAATTAAAAAAAAAATATTAAATGAAGGCAAACTGAATCATAAACAAAGGTATGGCAGGGAATGAAATAATAGAATAACAAACTTTAATATGAAACATGGTAAAGGAAAATAGTCCGGGGGGCACAAAACAATAAGAAAACATAATGAACCGCAAGAACTGAGAAATTTTCTACCTGTTCGATGAAGTCTTTTTGACAGATACGAAGCAAAGGGCACGAAGTAAAATAAGATAATTATCGATCGGATTTAATCCCTACCCATTAACTGGTATAGAACCAGTAGAACTAAAAGTAGGCCAAGAAGAAAATATGATTTTTGTAATGGCGGAATATATACCAAAAAAAAAAAGAAATACAAAAAGCCCAAGAAACTATGTTGTTTGGATTAGAATGGCCTGCTGTAATTAACATCTTAATAAGAAAACTCGCTGGAAAGCCCGTGCAATCACAGGGATACTCATCTTTAAATTTATTTGACACCAAAGAGTTAGAAGAAATGCCGGATTCAACAATTAAAAATTATACGGATATTTTATTATTCTTGGACAGTGGACAAGCAGCATATTAGGCTGTTATTTCATCTATAGAGTCATTAAGTTTTTGTTTGAAACTCTTCTAAATGCCATGGCCATTAGATGGCTGTTCTATGTACCTTTTAGCTTCGTTCTGGAATACCTTAACTCTTTTTGTTTTAAACCGAAAACAAGCCAAAATACTCAAGAGAAATAGTCAAACTAGACAAGCTAACGACGAGCGGAATTTAGACGAGAATCCACAGTGCTTTACCCCGGTACTCTCTACAATTGCAGGATCATCTCATTCACAAGATAATCAACAACAGGAACTAGAAAGTTATAAAAATATAAGTGGACCAGAAAGCAGACATTTTTGGACATTTCACACGTTAAGTCAGTAAGCTTATTCCATTTAAAAATGCCAATGATGCTCAAGTTTAATATTATTCCAAAAATCACACTAGCAACGGCCCCTATAACTAAACCTTAAAAGTCATAAAAATAAATTGACTAGGTGCTTCGTTTCTCCCAACTGCATGCACTAATCTATTTTACTATTCGGTAACAGATGGCCATACGGGTACAAAACGGAACTTAAGAAAAGCAACCCCGAGAAACCCGCCTTCGCGTAATCGTGAGTGCGTGACGTCATACCAAGGCAGAAAGACACTATACAGAGTGATTTATACGCACTATATTAGTATTAAGCATCGAACTAATTAGAAAAGCAAACCTATAAATTTTACGGGAATGAATGGATGGACCTTATTTAAAATAAACATTATTGACAGTGCCTGTAACCACTCAAAGACTTAATTAAACGAATAAGGTTTTTACATTATAATAACATAAACACTATAATAAGTAAAATATGATGTCAATAAAAATGAAGTTGGACCAACACGAAATAGGAAAAAGGCTTTAGTTTAAGTCTGATCGTCTTAACACCGCGTCTTCTCGAAACGAAATTTTAACGAAAAAGAAAAAATGGAAGGATTCTTAAGATATATTCGGCATATTTCATTGGAGGAGCAACGGGCACTATTATTAATGGCCATCCGCGATTTGCGGGAGGAATTTTATACGTTGGGGGCCGACATGCCATGTCATCCCCTGTTAATCGCGCCACGGGCTGTAAATCGCCTCTTTACCGATCGCACGCATAATGAACTTCGGCGCGTCGATACCTTTCGCGCTATTGACCAAGGGCTAGCCGAAGTTCCCCCGTGCAACTGTGCAATATGCGATGTAGGGGCGCGAATCTTCCCACCCAGGGAGAATTATGTTCATGTGCCAGAAGAAGATAGGGTCATGTATCCGCCCCAACAACAGGTTCCACCGAACTATCCACAACAAGATGACCAAGCGGGCCCATACATGCCTGAACCTCCACAGGCAAACATTCCTCCGCAATACCCCGATCAAGTAGTACCTAACAATAATGAAGAACCCCCACAGAACCAGCCTGATGACCTGAACCAGCTGGTAGATATTATTGCCGCCATGATAATCGCATGGATACGTCATGGAGTGCTTCCGGAGGAAATTGACATTTTAGATGACTATCTCATGGAGTGAATTTATTTAACAGGTGATATGTGTTGTGTCAGTTTTTTTTGTTGTTCAAGTTTTTTTTTATATGTAACTACTATATACTATTAGGTATAAAAATTAATTAGTAATTAGAACTTAGTTAAATAGTACGATGAATGCAAACCTAACCCTATATCATTTTTAAATTTAAAAAACAAAACGAAACTTAGTAAGTAAACCGTTCTAACTAGCTTTATTCAGTAAAAAAAAAAATTATAATGTTTTTCTATTTGGGCTAGTTACAGTTTTTGCCAAAACTTAAAAATTATTCATATTTTAAAAATTTAAATCTATAATTGTATCCCTTTAACTTCTTTACCAATAAATCTGTCATCTTGGCACTTAAACAGTCTAGGTCGGTTTATGTTTCACACTTACGAGACGTGTCACATTTAAATATTAATTGATAAGTTTATTTTATGAAAGGAATAAGAAGTGAAATTAAAGATAAGTTCAAGAAGTTTTATCATTAAGATAATAACATCTTTTTCAGGGTATCGAGGAATGTGGTAATAGCAAAAATTGGCGACAACAGGACCTTTGAAGTAATATATTTTTTTACTATTCATTTCATTATTATTTTGTTATACAAACAGCCAAAGCAATTTAACTAATTAAAAGAATTTAAATTTATACCGGATGGTGCGCAATTACCACATTCGTCTATTTAACCGGAAGTCGTATATCATAATTTATTACTATCTGTCGATTATATCAATTATTTATTAGAAGCGGTACTTTTATCTTTGTTTACTTTTAGCATTTTTGTTACAAATTTATATTTCCTGCTGTCATTTTATTTTTATATTTATAATTTCCCAAACATATTTTCTAAAGACGTATGTCGGAAATGTCAAGTTATTTTATGTTTCAAAGTATCCTCAATAAATGTCAAAGATATAAAGTTATGTATCCGCCTATCTTATGCAATTTTCAGCCGGAAACTGTCACCTAATTTTTGATATTTTATTGTTTCCTGCCGGATGTTTATAGACAATAATTAGTCATACATTTTCAGTATCAAAGAAGTCGCATGAAATTATGTGACAGATGGCTACTTAAATTACTTAGTAGTAGTAATTAATTATTGTAATAATTTAGGATTAATGGCAAAATCTTTCTATATAAACGCTAGCAAACTATGAACAAAGATTATTCAGTTAAAATCATTCAGTAAAAGTTATTCAGTAGAAGTCATTCAGTCAGTCAACAGTCACATATAATCAGTTTTCCATTCATAGTTAAAAAGTTTTAAAACAATGTTATTTAAAAATTAAGTGAATTGTGAAATGTGCTTTTCGGTGAAAAATCGTTCATCTAACCGTCGACGATCAGGTTTGCTTAGACTAGACATTTTTACGTTATAGCAAAGATTTTGACATTACGATGATAAAGGCTGGGTTGGGTTTGCTTCGAGTATTTGTAGGTTAGTGTATGCAAAAATTTGCGTTCTTTCTTAATTTTGATATTTTTATTGTCATGTTTGCAATGTTGTTTGTACAATGTACATTGTACACTGTTAACTCATAAGTTAATAAATTAAGCTCCCTTTATACAACATCAGTGTTTGATTTTCGTATTAGGAAGGATTAAGATAATTAGGCCAACTCTAAGATTCAATATTCAGTAAATCAGTAAATTCTAAAATATAGTAGTGAAAATATCAACATAGGCAATAATGCCCAAAGTCCCGAACCCACTATAATCTTGTCAAACACACTGAAGATAGCCAGAAATGAAATACCTTCATTTCCGTAAATAAAAGATTTTTTACACAATCTGGCAACAGTGTGGGGTTCGACAGTACCTAAAAATGGGTTTTTACCGACATTATCTCTCCTAGCATAATTAGAATCATTTTTTCGATTTATGAAACTAGTAAAATGCTCCCTAATTCTTATATAAAAGCTTCTGTCTGACTGGCCAATGTAGGTTTTAGGGCAATCTCCACATGTTAGTTTATATACCCCTGATTTATTATTTTTCCCTATTTTTGACTTATTATTTTTTATGAATTTGCCTAATGAATTATTAGTTCTAAATGCTACTTTAATACCCAGCCTTCTTAAAAATTTATAAATTTATATAAAAATTAAGGAGCATTTTACTAGTTTCATAAATCGAAAAAATGATTCTAATTATGCTAACCATCTTTTAGAGACGAATCATATTTTCAATAATAATTTTAAAATTTTGCATATAGATAATAAAGGTATTAAATTAAATCTGCTTGAATCTCTAGAAATTAACAAACTTAAAACCTCTGGTTGTTTACTAAATAATCAATTAGATTTAAATAGATTCCCATTGTTAAATCTTTTCTAGGAGGGATAATGTCGGTAAAAACCCATTTTTAGGTACATTGTTATTATAAGTTATAGATGGTATTTATAAATAGTAATCCTTGTTTATATTTTCACACCTGAAGAAGCTGCCGTGCAGCGAAACATTAAAATTTTCTAAGCTACTAATACATAGATTTTTAGTTTAAATTACTTAGGTTTCATGTTTTTGTACAGGGAGTTTTTAAAATTGTGCCAATGTTTCCATTTAAATAAATGGGCATAAGTCATTTTTGCAAATGGAACACCCTATTTTTTAGCTTACTAACGTGTAGAAAATTAAATTTCCAATCTAAATGCCTAATATGTTACAATCCACATTTTTAGTGGTTTTGGAATTATGAGCAATTTAAATAAAAAATCTTAAAATTTCTGTTTGTCTTAATGCGACATTATTTTTGAAAAGAAGGCTTCGACTGGAACTTTCGTTTGGCTTTGAATGAGAAATAGCTAAGCAACGAACATAGGCAGTTAATAACAAATGATAACAAAGCTCAAAGTCAAACGAAAATCCCAGTCGAAGCCTTCTTTTCAAAAATAATGTCGCATTGACACAAAAAGAAATTTTAAGATTTTTTATTTAAATTGCTCATAATTCCAAAACGACTAAAAATGTGGATTGTAACATATTAGGCATTTAGATAGGAAATTTAAATCTCTACACGTTAGTAAGCTAAAAAATAGGGTGTTCCATTTGCAAAAATTGACTTATGCACAGTTATTTAAATGTAAACATTGGCATAGTTTTAAGAACTCCCTGTATAAAAAACGTGAAACCTAAGTAATTTAAACTAAAGATCGATGTATTACTTGAGAGCTTAGAAAATTTTAAATGTTTACCTTTATTAGTTTCAGAGTTACTAAACTTTCTTCTCGGAGCGTTTTTACACAAAAAAATCCTTTTATAATTCATATCTCAAAAACGGTTAAAGATGGGAATAGATTATTATCAACAAAAGTTATTTAGATTTTAAGAAGGTA
This sequence comes from Polydrusus cervinus, assembly GCA_935413205.1. Classification (NCBI taxonomy): domain Eukaryota; kingdom Metazoa; phylum Arthropoda; class Insecta; order Coleoptera; family Curculionidae; genus Polydrusus; species Polydrusus cervinus. The sequence goes on from OW284512.1 coordinate 2,750,089, forward strand.
ATCAAAAATGCTAAAATATACAGGGTGTTCGATTTGAAATAGCAAAGTTGGCATTAACTTCCGGTATATCCGGAAGTAATAAAAACTTCAAAATATAATATTTTAAAAGCCCAAAACCAATTATGCCTGCTAAGAAATTTTTAGAAAGAAGGGGTTACTCGTTTCCGAGATCTTCTAATAGGCCACTCAACGTGAATCACCCTGTATATACTATAATAATTATGGACATATACATTTCCATAGCAATCAACCGTTCCAACAATTGCGATTTCTATCAAATTTTGTTTTAATTTATCACTAGGTACAGGAAAAATAAAAAGATTGTGGGAATTGTAATAATTTGAAAATACAATATAATGTATCATTATAAACAATCAGAGAAAAAATTATTTGTTTTACTAGGCAGCAAAGCAGTAGATTGACTGCCGCAGCTGATAGGAATTCAGCTAAGGCAGTCAATCTACTTTGCTGCTGAGTTGAACATATAACTATTTTCAGCATAAACCCCCAGTTTATCTCCCGGCTATAAGAAATCCCAGGAATCCTAATCCAAGAGTAATTGGCAAATGGGAACGGAGTTATCAAGAAGATTACGACGATGAACCTGACGTGGATTCTGACATTGACAGCACAACGTTCGAAGTATTGAATTTGCGTTATTAAAGATGGAAACAAAGTTCAGGAATTGACATTTTGCACAAATAAAAACGTAATGCGTTTTTATGGATAGATTCGTAAGTCATCTTAAAAAACTGGTACCTAGCCAAGTTTTTGGGACGGCATCATGTTCCAGAATATACCTACATATCACAATTCAATTGGTCTTATTAAATATTTGGATAAAGGTGGCAAGAGTCGCACAAATTTAAAAAAAAAATTTAAAAATAAGTTATTTTTCTTAGAAAAAAGGCTTTATAAATCTAGTGCCTTCCACGAGAATAGGGTATCTTCCACAACATACCTTCCAAATTTTATAAAATTAAATTTTTACTTAGGTTGCACTCATTTTGAATCACCAATGGATATTTTACTACTTTCGGGATTCCTCAGAGTATTTCTCGTCTCTTTAGGTAAAAATAAAAGAGATGCTTTGAGAATGCCATACGGTAGTAAATAGAAATCACCATAAGATACAAAGCTTTGCTCACTTTTATTTCTTCAGTTTTCTATGTAAGTTTTTATAGTTACTTCATGTCGTTCCATAATAGTATCAATATTATGTAACATAAATTGGAAATACTAGTTTTCACATTTTTATTAAAAGAACGTCTTTCCAAATGTGTTGACTTAAATACTTTGTCTACGACTATACTTTTAACCTACATATCGTGGGCGTACAAGGAAAATCAGCCAAGTCCACAATTTAATAGTTTTGAGAAAAACGCATTTTAAAACTAACCTGAATGTATAAAATCGATTTTTTATTTTAAATATTTTCTTTCGCATTAATATAGATTTCTTTTGTAATTGAAAGTAATTATTGATGACTAAATGAAAAACATATTTAAATGAACGATTTTATTTATATATTTTTGATAAACATTTGGACTTAAAGTATTTTTCCTGTTAATTTTCAATATAAATTTGGACTTAAAGTAATTTAACCTGTTACAGATTTGCATTTTTGTTTGATAAATTGGAAAAGGTTCGTTCATCGGAGGAGTCTTCTGAGTCATCTACGTCACTGTCTTCAACACTAGGCTCAGCAGTCTTATCTTTAACATCCTTGCTAATAGGCAGAGATTTGTACCAGCCAGAAACAGAATAGTTTCTTTCTGGCCTAATTTCAGAAGGTATTTTTTTTCTTAATACTGATGGGAAGATTTTTCTTATACAATTTTTTAAATTATTTTTGAAGGACGGGAGGTCTACCTTTGCCATATACATTTACGGACTTATAACTGGAACTGTGTTCATATTTAAATTCAAGAATTCCACATTTCTGTTTTAAGTATTTCAAACTTTTAATAAGTAACCAATTCACTGTTTTCTCATCCACATCTTTTGCCTTCTAGACTTTAAGTAAGTCTGATTAACTTTTTAAATCGTAAAAGTCTTTAAAGGTCAATTCTTTTACAGTATAAGGATCACTATTTTTATTTCGGTTTCTGTTCGATCGTACCACATGAAATATATAGAGCCAATCCTATATTGTGTATACGGAAACATATTTTTTAGCTTTGTCTATACCGCTGTGCATAGAATCAGCTTCCATGTACGAATGTCCGCTTTCCAAAAACTTATGCTCAATTATTTCAAGATGATCAATAGTTTGTACTAAGTACATTAACATATACTACATGTTGATTTCGATTTTACCCTCCACATGTGTCAGAGCAAATTGAAACTTCTGTGACATGTGAGGGCAATTGTGTGAAACACTGAAACAAGCAAGTCCCTATTTCTGAACTTCCACGTTTACCATTTAGCTCAGTCCAGCAAAAACATAGGGCATAAGTGCACTTAATGGGTTTTTCTGGTCATAATTATGCTGTGGAATATATCAAAAATTTACTAAATGTACTTAGTGGATTCTTCATGTTGAGTATTACAGAAATATGGACTTAGTCAAAATACAGATAGTTACAGACCCCTTAATATGCGCGTTTGGACTTATATGGTTTTTCTATACGAAGTATAGTAACTATACGGACTTAATGATTTCAATTTTTGCGATTATAGCAAAAGGGGACTTAGTCGATTTTCCTTGTACGCCCACGATATTTTATATATATTTTGTGAGTCAACAATAGAGTAAAGGTTATTTTCCCCTTTATCTTAAGAATTAGATAAAAATTGGAAATATAAAAGTTGTAGAGACCAGAGGTGCACATTTTGAAATTATGCTGGAGTATACGGGGTGGCCCAAAAAAATGTGGCGAATATAACTTAGTTTTTGTTTAATGGAACACTCTATTATATGTATATTAATAAAAATAAATAAATATAAACTGTTTATTCGACTTTTGCACTAGTTATTCGAGGATACTCGTTACCAAAACGATTATTGTTTTACGTACAACATTTTTTCGAGCGACAGGTTCAAAACCGCCATTGCACTGTTTTTTATATACCCTTAGAGGGGTCTCGATAATACCCTTATCTTCCTACGGGCTGCTATTTCATTGTCATTATCCCCAGCCCCTTTGACTACATTGCCCTTCTGTCAATGCCGCGTTATAGCAACAGCGCCGACCTATTATTACTCTGTGGCCTGGATATACAGCCTTGCCAAACTTAATATTAACATCAAATGGTTCTGACACCTCCCTATCTTAATTTTTTATTCTCTATCTAAAAGTTACAACTTCCGGTTTAACATGTTAAAACTGTAAAACCCATGGTAAAATTTTAAGTTGGTCTCATTGGATAGAGAATAAAAAACTAAGAGGTGAAAATCATTTTTCTCTAAGATGAACCGTTCCAATGTTACAGCCTGTCAAGGTCTGAAAATATGCCATATTTTAAACGTCAATATTTCAAAAACTATTGAATTTAGACATATGACATTTACAAAATAAGCCTAGAATTTTGTGGGGAACCATAAAATAATACAATATATAGGGTGTTACGTTAAAAAAAAAAACAAGTTATATTCGCCAAGTTTTTTTTGGGTCACCACATACTCCAGGATAATTTTAAAATGTGCACCTTAATGATCTCTAAACTTATGTATTTCGAATTTTTATCTAAGTCTCAAAATAAAGGAGAAAATGAGCTAATCTATCGTTGAGTCACCCTGAACAGTAGCAAGTTTCATCTTTTCATATAAAAAATACCAACTATTGTATGTATAATGTCTTTTTACGCAGTTGGATGGAATACGACTCACTATTTGTAGTATTAATTGTTGCTAAAACGGCCAGTTTATTTTGTTCTGGCCTTTACGATTACCGAAATGCAAAAATAAATAGGTCGTATTCCCTGCCCAACGATACATACCTTTACATTAAAAAACAAAGTTGGGGGCGGTTTCTACCTTAAAAATAGGGGTGAACTTTTTAAAGATACGAAAAAAGTATAAAAAATAAACGCAGCCGTAGTTCTGTATTTTTCCAGTAACAAAAGAGGCTTTTAATACTAAATCTAAGTGTGTATTACATTTTTAGCAGTTTAAAATTTATGAAGAAATGCAGTTTAAACTGTGTAAATTATTTTACAGTTTAAACCGTAAAAAAAGTACAATCGTAGAACAAATATAGTTCAAAAAATATCAATAATTTCTTTAATACTTTTAAACAAAGATGTAGAGTTTGAGTTATTAGAGATTATTAAGAGCTATGGCTAGTGACGCATTTGTAATTTCATTATTTGGTCAATATTTCGTCTTATTCAAGAAGTATTTTTTTTATGAGCCAACAGACAGCCAGAACAGAAACCATACAGAGAAACAGAGACATACAGACTAGGGACCCTAAAACGTCGACAAAAAAGCAAATGACGAAATTTTGTCAAATTTGTCCATATTTCTGCTATTAATTTATAAATCCAAACTTTTTAACAGAGAACTGTAGATAATGGGCTTTTCACCAAATTTTTGATATTGCTCCAATAGTATAGAGCAAAGAAAATAAAAAAATTTAAGGTTTCAGTTTTTAATTCTTCAATTATTTACTGAAAAAATAATTAAACAAAATATGATCTCTAATAAAAACCAGTGGCGGAGTTAGGATTTTTGGTGGCACAAGTGGGCCCGATGATTTTTGAGTAGACACTACTCAAATCAAAAAAATGACTTAAAAAAAAAGTCGCCGTCTTCCCCACGCTCTATAACGCTATAAGCAGTGGCAAACAGAACTGCCCTCTTGTCCAAGTGATGTCTGTAACAAAAAAATGGTCATTGTTCTCTTCAAAATACCATATACAATACCACTACTTTCTCATCAAAACTTTCATGGCCAAATTCTCCTCCTCCCCCCCCCCCCCCCCCCCCCCCCCGGAAATACAAGACCGAATCCATTTTGGGTGAGCACTCATGTTTTTAGGATGAGTCAGTACCCACTCTGGCCCCCCTGGCGCCGCCGCTGATAGAAACGCGAGAAATAACTTACCGACGTCACAACAATTACGTGTAATGGCAACAGCTGATCGATCTGTGAACAATGCAGTTCTACTGGACTGAGGTTTCAAGTTTGGTTTCCTGTTTCTAAACTGTCTTTGTCTCTCCTAAACTGCGTTGTCCTCTTCTCATCGTATGTTTTTAAACTTCCTGCTTTCGCGCAGTGTTTTTAATTGTTTGCGATACTTATTGAGATATATTTTCAATTTTTAGTTCAGTATGTTAGTGCTGAATATGATAAATTCGATTATAGTGAAATAGTCCAGTGGGCTCCAAAGATGAATATTCGGCCAATTTCTGAATAAAACGCATATGCAAGAAATTTGATCAAAAAATGACACATGCGTCGCTAACACTAAATCTCAAAAACATGAGCCAAATGTTTTCTCTCATATTTATTGTCATGTTTTACAGACTTAGAAAAATTATACTACTTAGACGTGTATCTTCTGAGCAATAAAATACCTCAATTAAAATGCATATTATATAGACAATTTCAGTCTAACAAATTATAACTAACATACTTTGTAAATAAAATATATTATAACATTTATATTAAAAAAAAATATTTAGCGTTTTTCCAACATTTAGATAAGATTTATAAAACATATAGAGGTAATGTGTCTTAATTTTTTCGGGAAGAAAAGTACTGTTGTCTTTTGACGTGGACATTTATTCCCAATTAAACTGGGATAAGTGGAGGTACAGACATTTTTTTATATACGAGTAGGAAATTGCAGATAATAATAATGATGCTATATGTATTTATAAAATTCTAGTGTAAGTACACTAAAAACTGCCATTAGATTTAAAAAGAACCGAGCTTATATCACAATTTAATATTGTAACTTAGTAAAAATATTAAACAAAAATGCCTTTTTATATAGTGATTTTCTAGATTGCTTATATTGCTTATGTTCTTTAGATTTTCTAATTCAGTCAAAATTTTGCTTTTAATCACAAAAACATTTTATACGAAAAGTTAAAAAAAAAACCGAAAAGCTGCTAATATTGAAGACAAAAAGAATTTTATATTTATTGTGTCTGTTATTTTTTGATCTACCAACTGGTAGTTTTAAGAGAGCGGCATAGTAAAAATTTTATTTTATTTATGTTCTTTTTTTAAAGGATTGAAGTCGTGTGTCCTAAAGAAAAGAGCAAAAATTGAGCAAATCAGTAATTCTAATTTTATTTTGTACTGTTATATAGTTGGAAATTGTTAATTAGCAAATATTTACGAAATTGGGTGCTCTGTTGAAAAAATAATAGTTTTTATTAATTCCTGTTTTACATATTTTGTCATTTTATAAAAAAAATGGAGTAATTATTATCGGTAAGGGGCCTGTTTCAAAAACCACAATGGGAATTGGCATAATTAACTCTGTGGGTACTTCTTAAAAAAAGTATTTTGTAAACTTTATGCCACTTCCGGTTAAACTTAATATAGATTTTTTAAATGAAATATTTATCAAATTTTTAAATTTTACTCAAAGTTTCAAAACATGTCTGAACTGGATTGTTTCTAAGATATGGGCATTTTAAAACTTACACTTAGTATACAGGGTGTTACAAATTCGATGCATTAGGATCGCTATCTCGTTAACTACATGAGTTACAGAGTTGGTTAAATGGAGGCAAAGTTGCATACTTAAATGCTGAATAATTTGTTAAAAAGAAGTTTTAAAAATTTCGATGACTTCCAGGGATATTCCAAAAACCTGAAAGAGTCCATTTTTATTTTTTTTACGACAAAGTTCTGATTATTTTGCAAAATCAAAGAGCACTTTCTTAAGGAACTTTTTTACGACCTGAATTTTTATTTTTAGTAGCTTTATGTCGGGTTCCACAAAGAATTTTAATAATAATTATTTAACCGGCAAGTTTGACTGTGACATAAGTCACTTTGACAGGCATTATATACTCACATTTAAAGGTGCGTGATTAGGAAATTAAAAATTAAGATAACCGGGCTAGTATGATTGTGAGAAAATTATTTCTGCCAATGTTACGTCTGTTACAGTCAACTTGCCGGTTAAATAATTATTAAAATTCTTTGTGCAACCCGACATTAGACTTCCCAAAACTAATATGTATTCATTAGTGGGGGCACATTTACTCAAAAATAAAGGGGGAGGGGGCAAAATCTACTCATAACAAGGGGGGGGGCCAAATCTACTCAAAAAATCAAGCCAGTATTTATAAAAACTAACTTGTGGGTAAGTATCTAAAAAACGTAACGTCGTATCTAAAAAATAACATTATTTTCTTGAAGAGTATAAAAAAGTGCTTTCAGAAAGTGTTCTTGGGTTTTTACAATAATCAGTTTTGTCGTGAAAAAAATAAAAACAATTCAAAGGAATATTTTAAATGTCTATTAAACAACAGGCCACTTGCCATAAATCACCCTGTAGTACAGGTACTTATGTAAAGATGTGTAGCAGAAAAAAGATACCTTCTATATTTAAAAGTCTTGACAGTTTTTATTAAAATTGACCATAAAGTCAATATTCATAAGACGAAAATAGAGAGATCTCTAAAATTTCAACAATCAATCAGAAAATTTAAACTGAGCAATATGTATCTTTTTGTTAATTATAGTGGCGTTCATTATGGTTTTTCTTATTATATGTAGCGATTTTGTAAAAGAGTACCATATCTAATATCCCTTTTAGAACTTTGTTGATTTATAAATAAACATTTTACCTTGTAATTGTTTTTTTTCTTAGTACCTCAAAACATAACCGTACATGTTAATAAGGGTTATAAGGTTAATAAGTTTTTTCATATTGTTGAAAATTACTATAAAATTACAAAAAAACAAAAAGCTACTCGCGTCTATTTCCCAACATTATTGCAGGCACACTGAGGCACACTGCGCATGCCAGGCGAATAACTTGATGGCGGGTTTGTTCGGGTTCCTTAATTTTAATTATGGCCCATAAATTAACAAACTGGCAAACTATGACTCACACCGTGACGTAATAAAATATTAAAAAATAATTAAGTCCATTTCTACATATATTTTAAATATCCCTACATCAGGTTATTTGTCGGACATGCGCATTGTCTGCAATAGTGTCGGGAAATAGGCTCAAGTTAAATTTTCAGTCACCCCTTAATTTGAAACACCCTGTACATCCGAAGGACAAGGCTTATGGCCACCAACGGCGATATCACATGATGATATTAGAGGAAATTATAGCCACGATGACTCTCTTTTGCAGTTTTAACTGTTGGGAAACCAGTATAAAATAATAAATTGTCAACCATCTAAAGATCACTCTGCTATTAAAACATAAAATCTTATAAACGATTGTTAATACTTTTATTCTTTTAGCTCTATATGTACAAAAGCATATTTTACAGTATATTCATTCCAAAAAAAAACAAAACAAACCTATATACAAAATAATACAAAGAGATTTAAATTATCAAAGAAAAAAAATTAAGTATTATCAACCGTTAAATTCTGCCGATCCGGCGTAGTGATTACGTCACTAGAACAGGGACTGCTAGAAATAGTGTCTTTACTAGCTTCTTCATTAAACTCTCGATCTCTGGGACTAGAAATATCACCAGTTTTATCTTTGTTATCCGGCATACTATCATTATCACAAGAATAATCAGACATGTTACCACCAAGCCTTCCACTAGTGTCCACTACACCGTATAACTCTTCCGCTTCTGTCCTGTTAGAGTTAACACTACTTTCTTGTCGATAGCTTTCAACGTTGTGAGCTTTTCTTTCCTCTTCCAATAAACTTCGAGCGATGCTTTCGTTCACCTCCATACTTTCTTCCCCATTTTCGCAGTACCTAACGGATGGTTGGAGCAGGTTGGTGTAGACGTGTTCTATGCAATCTTCGTTGCTCCTTTGAGATTCATATTTGCCTAAAAAATATATTGTATGAGATAGTATATTACATAACAAGTGATGAAAGTGATACTTTTCAAACGAGGAGATATTTAGCACGAGGCGTTAGCCGAGTGAGGAAATTTTCACGAGTTTTAGAATAATCAATTTCACACGAGTAATGTACACTATTTTTCCTACGACCACAAAGAATTATTAAAAAAGCCTTATATCAACACTAGTGTTGAAATTAGCATACTTAGGATTGTTCCACTTAATATCTGGTTTCATAGTTTGTTAATAGGTTTTTCCTTTATTTGTAGTTTAACTTTTTCATATTTTATATATCATAGGAAGAACTAATCCTGGATAGACCTCTAGATTAACCATATAATTTATTATATGGTATTCTTATTATATTATAATTTCAAATGGCGTATTTTCACACTCTAATTCTGAATTAGATGACAAATACATGATAAATAAGTAAAACATTTTACAATTACTGCTTTCTAAAATTTGTTCATTTTAATAAATAGGAGTTGCCTGTCAAATTGGCACCATGTTTAAATTAAATAGTGTGCCGTGTGAAACACGGCGCTTTCTAGCCAAATTAACTGTGCTATTTTTCTCATTTTCATAGGTGGTCGTAGGAAAATCAAATTATATTTATTGTTGTAATCGTGGCCTTTTAGGATTCGAGTAGGAGTGAGTAAGACAATAGAGGCCTGTTCATAAAAACAAAAATCAGTGTAAATTTCACGTTTACTTCAGGGCATCAAATCCTCTGCTACTTAGCTAGCAGATACAAAACAATATGATGTATCCAAAAAGCAAACCAAAATACTGGATTTTTTTACGTTTATCTCAAGTTACGATTTTTTAAAATTTATAACTGTATTTTTTATTCAACGCAACGAAAAGTTGACAAAACATTTACGTCTTTTTTTAGAAATATGTTGCTCTTGCTAATAATTTGTATCATTTCATTAAACCGCGTAGCCTGATGACTCGTTTATCCGTAGCCTCCAAAGTGTTTCCTTTTGGCTTTTTCAACAAAACCTAATTTCTAATAGAACAGCACAAGATAAAATCACAAAAACGTCCTTCAGGATGTCATGGCATCGGCACGACATAATTTTTTCTGGAAAATAAACTTTTTTTTAACTGGTAACTCCCTTAAACAATTATAATTAAATTTAACAAACCTGTTTGCATTATTTTCTGGTACACAGAATCATTGTACACGGGATTGCTGGGCGTTGCTTCTATCCTTTCACTCGGAAACATGGTACTTTTTGTAAAGACCTAAAATTAAAAGAATATTATAAAAATTCTAAGATACATATTGAAAATTTTAAACATACACTAACTTCGTTCAACCCGCTGCACTCTATATCAAAGCGATGAATCACCGACAGTAATTTTGGAATATGTTGATTTTTTAAATTTTTCGCATAAGTCGTATTGGACAATTATTTCTATTGGATTACTTTGTCATTGTATTACAATATAAAAATCTTAAGAGAAAATTGGCAACATTGTCAATCTGTCGTTTGCTGCTTGGTATTTCAATAGGGCTGACTCATTTCAGGTAAATCAGTGGCGCATTCCTGTAAAGATATTTCTAGCATGCAAATTCTGACTCAACTTATGACATTTGAAAGAGGTATTTCAAAATGGCTATTATGACGTCATTTTCGCCATAGCCATAGCAATAGTATTTAAACTATATATTACCAACTTAATGAAAAGTATCGATTCTAAACGGAAAAAGCGGCTGTAATTTTTATTCGTCTTAAAAAACTTGTATTTTACCTCAATTTCTTATATTTTATTAATTTTAACGAACCTGAACTGGTCGCCTGAACCCAGAACTTTTGTGTTGTGGGTATCCCAAAATCTCACTCTTTGCAAATCCTACGGCAGGAGACAGAAGATACTCTCGAAACTTGTCAGGGAAAAACTCTATTGAATTGTAGTTTTTGTATATCGTTTCCTAAAACAAAGAGATTAAAGTATTACATGAATAAAAACAATGTACGTATCTGTTAATAAACTTAAAATATAAATCTATGGAAATTATTTTCCACAGATCTTACACGATCAGTCGGACAGTCCTGAATGATGTCAATCTCTTCGTTATTCACGCATCAGTCTTGTTTCTAAAGAGCCGACTTCAATCTTTGAAATTTCTGTTACATGAACAGTATTATTGTCAATACTTTATCAAGACTGTCTACTTGAATAATCGTGTAGGGTCTGCAATTTTCTACTCAATTTCTTTTTTTGCACTTTTTAAGGAAAATAGTAAATATATATAAATAATATAATTTTGTTATCACACACTTAAAATATCATCTTTCTTAAACCTAAATAGGTAGTTGTTTTTTTTTTTTGACATACCGTTAGTTTCTTCTTACTTTTATAACTGGCCCAATGTTGCGGCTCTAATATCAACTTCCCGCCAGGTCGCAACTGCTCGTACATCCGCCTGAAAGCCAACTTCAGGCCGTTGTCGCCCCAGTTCAAGTGTATCCACTTTGTGATGCTTAGACAGAGAATAACGTCGAATTGGGGCTGTTCGAGAGATAGCAGGCTTTCGTCTTCCAGTATGTAGTTACACTAAAAAGATAAACGGTTTTTTACAGTGTCAGAATGGTGTAATTTTTTTTTTGTGATATTTCTAAAGCTTTTGATTTGTTATTCCCGGAATATTATTGAAGAAACTTAAACTATATGACTTTAGAGGTATAACATTGAAGTGGTGTCAGTTACATTTTTCTGAAAAATCTCAAATTGATTGTGGAGTACCACAAGGTTCAATTCTCGGTCCTTTACTATTTTTAATTTATCTATGTATATAAATGACCTAGTTATGTAAAAAATTAGTTGAGAGTGCTTTCTCATGAAGTAGTTAATACAGTTCTTTGAAATGTTTATTTTGCTTTGACAGACTCTCTTTGGAGCACTTCTTTCTATTTTTATTTTGAAAAATAGAGCTATCAGGTATATTTGTACAGCAATATCTGGAGATTCTTGTAAACCTCTGCTTATCTCACAACAAATTTTAACACTAATTTCAATATTTATATCTGAAACAGTCTGTTTGATACACATATAAAAACCATAGAAATAATATTAATTTACCTACTTATAATACATGGCATTTTTATCTTACTTTTACCTATTCCTTCTTCAAGTCTTGTAAAAAAAATCTATAGGTTATTTTCTCCTTTATTTTAAGAATTAGATAAAAATTCGAATTAGAAAAGTTGCAGAGACCATTGAGGTGCACATTTTAAAATTATGCTGGAGTATACGGGGTGGCCCAAAAAAACGTCGCGAATATAACTTGGTTTTTTTAAATGGGACACCCTATATATTGTATTATTTTCTGACTTCCCACTAAATTCCATGCTTCTCTTGTAAATGTCACATGTCTAAATTCAATAGTTTTTGAGATATTGACGGTTAAAATAAGGCATTTTCAGATTTTGACAGACAGTAACATTGGAACGGTTCATCATAGAGAAAAATGGTTTTTACCTCCTGCCTTAGTTTTTTATTCTCTATCCAAATAAATCAACTTCCTATTTACCATGTTAAACCAAAAAACTTGTTTAACGGTTTAACATGTTAAACCGGAAGGTGTAACTTTTAGATAGATAATAAAATTTAAGATAGGGAGGTGAAAATAATTTTTCTCTAAGAAGAATCGTTCCAAAGTTACTGCCTGTCAAAGTCTGAAACTGCCATATTTATAATTTAGACATATATTTTTTTTTAATTTTATTTATTTTACGTCGGCCTATTTCCGCAGCGAGGCCAATCACGGACGCCAGGGAATTTGTCACACACTATCTGGTAATTTTGCCGAATCCCTCTTTTGTCGAGGGTAGGGTTCTTTAACGTGCAAACATCCATGACACGGGACCCACAGTTTAACGTCTCTTCCGAAAGACGGCGCACCTCTTAAACCAAATTCCAAATTTAACATAGACGTTGCCAGCCCCAGGGATCGTACCCGGGACCTTCGATCTTATACAAAATAAGCGTAGAATTTAGTGAAGAATTAGAAAATAATACAATATATGTATAGGATGTTCCATTAAGAAAAAAAAAACCAAGTTATATTCGCCAAGTTTTTTGGGCCACCCCGTATACTCCAGCATAATTTTAAAGTATGCACCTCAATGATCTCTACAACTTTTTCATTTCAAATTTTTATCTAATTCTTAAGATAAAGGAGAAAATTAACTTTACTCTATCGTTGACTCACCCTGTATAGTAAAAAAATTTAATTTTTAAGCCCTAAAGGCATGTAAGTTACAAAACACACTTAAAAACAGAAATTACTTAAAATTAATACACGAACCTGTTTGAATGTAACATTGTTCGGGAAGCCCCGGCCTTTGTGCGTGTCATGGAAGCCTGGAATGTCAATTGGTCCATATAATATAGGCAAAGAAATAGGGAAAAACTCACTACTACTTTTAAACGTTGCCGCCGATTTAGAATCGGGGGTTCCCTCGGGTCGCGGCGAGTTCTCCACAGTCTTCACATAGTGCTTCACGTTCTTCCGGGCTATGGCAATCAGTTTAGGGTCGATGTCGATCCCTTAAAATGATAAAAAAATTATTTATAAAAATTAGGATGTCAAGAAAGATACACAGACTTCTAAATTCATTTTATATTTTAGGACAAAAACCAATTCTTCATAGCAAGTTTGAGTATTCTGAAAAGTCAACAGTATCCAAAGTCTAAAAAGCATAGGAATTAAAGGCCCCCACCAGGGTTGCAATAAATCACGATTTAAAAAAAAATCAATATATCTGATTTGTTTTTATTAAATCGTGATTTTTTTTTTGTTTTTTATCAATTTATACTGTTTTTTTTCCTTAAATATGGCAATAATAAACTTTAAAATCACTTATTTTCATTATTTTGTCTCTATTTGCCCAAAAATATTTGTTGTCCAGATTTACAGTTAGAAAATCTCGTCGGCGACATAGAAAATAACTTGTATTGACATAAAAATTTTCGGCAGCGTGATTTATGAAAATTTTTTGACCGATGACGATTAGTTATGTCTTTACACTTACATAATGTATAATACTTCGTTTTAAATAAACTATCTTTCTTTTTTTTTTAATTTCCTGATGAATTTTTACAGAAATTTATAATTTGATTTAAATCACGAGTAAAATTGAAAAAAAAACGCTGATTTAAATCATTTAATTTTAATTGCACGTCGCAACACTGGCCTCACAAATTATGGATTTTCTACACTGCACAAACCCGATTTGTGGGGAAATTTACAGGTACAAATTATATAACAATCGGGTGTCCGGAAATTCCGTTCGTATATTTTAAAGCGATATGATGTCCATATCGCAGGAGGAACAAAATTAATAAGAAGTAACTATTTTTTTTTCTAAACCATGCCCGATTTGATTTATTGGTCTACTGAAGTATATTCTTCTCTGCTGCAGTAAGAATAATAACGCCGAGATATTAGCAAAATAATTGTAATATGCGTTTTAAAAAATTATAAACGGCTTGTGTGCATTAATATTAACCTTTGTGAACCTTTTAAATTTCGGTATGGCAGTTTTTCCCCAGAGCTTCCTTAAAAAAACATTTAATGACCTATATGAATATAAATTTTTTTTATATGTTGAATCTCCACTTGAACTGTAAGGACGGAACTTCCGGACACGTTGTATTAAACTTACCAGTAACTGTTCGAGCTCCAAAATCTCTTGCTACACTCAACGTAATATGACCAATATTACATCCGATATCCAAAATATCCTTATTTCTAAACATATACGAGTGATGTGAAAAAACTTTCAGTCTATGATCAGTATCGTTGTGGGGGTTTCTATAACCATAATACCTGAAAATACACACCATAATTGTAATTAGTAAGTATTGATTTATTCCTACCAGATGAAATTTTGGGCTTTGTCACAAATAACATGGACAAAAATGGAAGGACGGCGTTCCCTCGGATAAACAAGCAAAGAGAGATGAAACACGTTATGCATAATTCAGAACAGAATGAATCAAGGGAAAGTAGGCCTGCCTGAAAATTATGGGAGAGACACAACCCGCTAGTCCTCTAAGCAAGTATACATATGTGGACGCTAGCCTAGTGCAAATTGCGTCCGTATGTGCACCCCCTCTAAGATCGGGCTCCAGATACACTCCCAGGAACTTAAAAGGAGAGCCCTTGGTCGTCAACGACATATCGCGAAGCGAGAAGATGAGAGATTGTGTCTTCGTAGCATTAGTATACAGTTTATTGGAAGTAAACCAAGCCTCCGCTCTCGGGAGGGCCGTCTCAGAATGAGCCCCATCGAGACTGTCCGCACAGCACGAGATTGTTGTGTCGTCCGCAAAGATGGTATAATGTGATGCAGGGTCAAGCTCAGGAAAGTCATTGATATAAATAAGGAACAAGAGGGGAGCCCTGGGGACCCTCCATTGTTACCTCTTTACTGGTGGACTCCACACCTCCTACTCTACAGTATGGCCGCGGCCAGAAAGGTAACTCTTAAGCAACTCCAGGAGGTTGTCGACAAAGTTATAACACCTCAGCTTCCCCAGGAGCAACTCATGCGACACGCAGTCGAACGCCTTGCTCAAGTCACAGAAATTGCTAGACAATGTTTGGAATCATGAGATAAATCCAAAAACGCAATAAAAATAATCATATCTAATTTAAAATAGCAATGTTGACAGCTATTTGAAATAACCTGGCGAGGTGATAGAAAAATTCAAATAAATTAGAAGGGGGTTTTCTAAAAAACGGTATACCTTAATTTTTATCAAATTTATCACTTTGTGACATTTGCTGTTGTTCCGAGAACCCTTTCAATGCCTTTTATAGTCATTAAGATAAGTGTAATTGTTAAAATTCCATACGGAATATTTAAAAGGAATGCGTTTGATTAAGTCGTAAAAACGATTTAATTTTCTAAGTTAAATTATTCACAATCACATTATTTCCTACGTTGAATTCGTATAAATTTCAAAACATGTACACATATAAATAGATAGTGGAAGAAATTATTTAACACCAAACAAAAACAAACAATGCAGGTTGCAAAATAACAAGATATTAACTGTAATGTTTATGATAACCACATTCTAAAAATGAATTTCATTTTGAGACAATCCAAATTGTGTTTTATTTATTGAATTTTCTGTTTATTGTTAAAGGAAAGGTCAGTAAACAGGAGTGGCATGACGAAAAGTACAGTATGCATATTAAGTATATTATGTAGATGTTTAAAAAAGAAATTTCAAGTTCTTTCATTTTTTAAATTTTATGATACAGGAATGGGACCTCGTTTTTTTTTTGACAATTTTATTAAACGAGACGCCCTAAAAATGTTCTTAGAGACTGACCGAACACAATAAGCTATAATCATACAGGGTGTTACTAATTCGGCGCACATTGGAATCATGTAAACGGTAAGAGACAAATCTATTAAATTCCGAGTATTCTCGAAGATATTTGGAAAAAACAGAAAATTTTCATTTTTGTTTTATCCTAGCAATGGGTTAAAATTAATTTTACATTATACTCTAATAATTACGGGTACTTCTGAAGTTGTTTGTAAAAAACCCAAATTGTCGTTTGTGTTTCTTTTTATGACGTTATTTACAAAAGTTACACATACCAAGTTTTAGATTTTCTTTTCGCTTTTTATTTCAGTTGGTGCACAGAGTTTTTGAGTCCGACGTTTTGTCTTATATTTGTGTTATCATCAGGTTTATTGTTTAAATAAGCACTTATATTTCCTTCGTAATTTTGTCAACCTTAGGTTTGTTCATTTACTTTAGACCAGGGTTGATAAAGATCATGATTTTAAAAAAAATTAAAAATCCATGATTTCTTTGATTTTTTTTTAAATTTACCAGCTTTTACAAAAATTATTATATTTAAATATTTCCATGTGCTTAAATTTTGTTTTGTTAAGTAAAGAAATATTTTTAGGCAGGAATAGTACAGATACGAAGCAAATCTGGAGAAGTTTTAACTTATAACATGCAAATTTCGTTCGCGTAGTTTTTGCAAGTTTGCGCCTATGTCGAAACTTGTAATAACTGACAGAAAACGACCGGCTATATAAACGATACGCACTTATTTCAGTTTTATCAGTAATATTTTTGCTTTGGGGGTTAATCTATCAAAACATTTGGAGTCATGACAAGCCGGGGCAGAAAGGAATTTAGTGTTTGTCAGCATTTTATAAAAAAGAAAGTGGTAGGCAAACTAGTATAACACTTAGGTTTTTATATATATATTTTTTGTTTAAATTAAGAATTTTTTGTATTAAAAAGGTATTTTTGGTTTTAAGTTTTATTTTTGTAATAAGCTGTTCTTTTCAATTATTATAATAAAATAATAATTAACACCACATAAAAATGCGTCTGGGTTTTATTTTTTGTATAAACAAATATATTTTCAGTGTTAAAATTTTTAAAGTTTTTTTTTAATTAATCATAATTTTTTTAAAAATAATACTGATTAAAATCATGGTTTTAATCAGTTTTTTACAAATGGAAAATGCTGGCCCACCCGGCATCGCCCGGTGAGATACCATTGCATCAGTTTACGCGGCGTGAAGTTACTCTTTGAGTTAACGTTTCGTCGCTGTGCTGATGTTTCCGGTTTCCAGGGTGGGGCCGTATGAAAGAAGCATGATGGAAGCTCCAGGATCAAAATATTCCGGAGGTAAACTCGCCCCCCGATCGGATCTCCAGGTGGGGGCTGGTCCTGTGGCTTTATCAAGCGAAATTAATGAATTATCCACCATTTCCGATAATTTACTGGGTTCCTCCAACAACTCGCAACGAGGAAATGGTGTGGCGCCTGCAGTTGCTAACAGACCCAAAAGTAACAACTTCAAAATTGATTTCTGCAATATTAGAGGGCTTAATACTAACATCAATTCAGTCCACCAGCACTTACAATCTTCCAAGCCTCATGTGCTTGCACTGACCGAGACAAAAGTCAGAGCGTCAACGAACACCGTCAGCTATTTATATCCTGGATATGATTTTCACTTCCGTTTTAGGCGCAACTTTGGGGTCTGTCTGTTCATTCGAGATGATCTTTGCTGCCAACGGGAGGAGATACTGGAACCGAAAGACTTTGATGTAATGTGGTTTAAAATATCTTCACAAAAAATCACTAAGTTTATATGCTGCCTTTACCGTCCTCCAAGCGACATGCGTTACAGGGCCCTCTTCTCATCACTAGCCAACACAATCGACTTCTTGCAAACCAATCATCCGAATGCCGAAGTTGCTATCTTTGGCGACTTTAACGTCCACAATGTCAACTGGCTTAAATACTCAAACACCAACGATGAGCAAGGCCGCGAGGCCGAATCTTTTGCGATCAGTTCTGGTCTAACTCAACTCGTAGAAGAACCAACGCGGGTTCCAGATCGAGCTGGGGATTTTGCTAGTCTTTTAGATCTCTTTTTAACTTCAAATCCAGACCTATACACGGTCACCGTACAACCACCATTGGGCTCTTCCGATCACAAACTTATTTCAACCCTAAGCGAGCTGCCAATTACTTCTGAACAACCTCCTAAACCCCGTAAGATTTGGCACTATACATCAGCTAAGTGGGAAGACCTAAAGGACCATTTTCGCAACTTTCCCTGGCTAAGCGTATGCTTTTCTTCGGATGATCCATCTGTCTGTGCAAAGGAGGTCTCCGACGTCATTCTAACTAGCATGGAGGCCTTTATTCATTTCTCCAAAAAGCGCCCTTCCAACGGCAAGCCCTGGTTTAGCAAGAATTGTGAGCGTGCTGTCAGATCTAAAAACCTGGCTTACCGACAGTGGCGTAAAAACCCTACTCCTGAAAATCGCGCCATCTTTGTTACCACCCGAAACCAATGTAAGCAAATGATAGACCAAAGCAAAGAAGCTCATAACGAGAGAGTCAAAAACAAACTTCTTGCCAGTCCTAACGGATCAAGGTCCTTTTGGTCAGTCGCTAAGGCCGTCAGCCAAAATTTTACAAAGTCAACTATTCCACCTCTAACACGTTCCGACGGCACAATAGCAACCACAGCCGGGGATAAAGCAAACCTACTTGCTGAACTGTTTTCCTTGCATTCCACTGTAGACTTTCAGGGTAAACCACCACCCAACATTCCCTCAGTTCAATCGCAAATGTCTGAAATCGTGTTCCGTCAGCGTCTTGTTAAACGGATTCTTAAAGGACTCGACGTCAATAAAGCTTCTGGTCCAGACGAAATTCCTATCATTGTTCTCAAGACATGCGCCGATGAACTTACACCAGTATTTTGTAGACTTTTCAACTTATCCTACAAAAAAGGAATATTTTCATCCTGCTGGAAGTCGGCGCGTGTCCAGCCCATTCCAAAGAAAGGTAAAAATACCCTGCCAAGCAACTACCGACCCGTCGCATTGCTTTCAGTAATTTCCAAAGTAATGGAGAAAGCTATTAACCAACAACTACTAAAGTATCTGGAAGGGCTTAACATTATCAGCGACCATCAATACGGTTTTCGTAAGTCCAGATCAACAGGTGACCTTCTAGCATATGTCACCCATCTTTGGAGCAACACCATGGAACATCATGGAGAATCCCGGGCTGTTGCACTGGACATCTCTAGGGCTTTTGATCGTGTTTGGCACGATGGACTTTTAAGTAAACTGCGATCCTACGGTATGCCTAATGGATTTTGTTTATGGTTAACCAGCTTCCTTAAGAACCGTTCTCTGCAAGTGGCGATTGACGGGTTTCTCTCAGACACCTTCACCATCAATGCCGGTGTTCCTCAAGGGTCCATATTGTTGCCTACCCTCTTTTTACTGTATATTAACGACCTTTTAGTGAAAACCCAAAATCCAATTTATAGCTTTGCTGATGACAGCACACTTGTCTCATCTTTTACCTTGACTCCCCAAACATCCGCTGCCGACGCACATCTTCGCAGGCAGCATGAAGTATTGCGCCTCAACAAGGACCTGGAAGAAATTTTGGCTTGGGGTGACAGTAACCAAGTCGAATTTAATGCTAAGAAAACCCAGGCAGCAGTCTTCTCCAAAAAGGTTAACATTGCAGAACCGGATATAGTCATGGCAGGACACGCAATTCCCCTGGCACCGTCTATTAATTTGCTGGGGGTCAATCTGGGAGGTAATATGTCTTGGCATGATCACGTTGCCGCAATTGCCAAAACAGCTGCACAGAAACTTGGTGTACTTTTCCGCACCAAAAGGTTGTACACACCTCATCAACTTTTGACACTCTACAAAGCCCAGATTCGACCATCATTAGAATATTGCTCTCATGTCTGGAGCTCTGCACCCAAGCACACCCTTCGGCTACTGGATTCCATTCAAAGGAGAGCCGTTCGTCTGATCGGCGACCCCGAGCTGACCAAGACCCTCGATAGCCTGGAGCATCGAAGACAGGTTGGTGATTTGGCTCTCTTTTACAGATATTTCCATGGCAGGTGTTCGACTGACATTGCCCACTTGATTCCACGTAGAGCAATGCAAAACAGAAATACACGGCAAACCACTGCCGCTCATCCATATGTTGTTTAGCTTAGTACTCCTCGAACTTCATTGTTCAAGAATTCTTTCATCTGGAGAACGTCATCTTTGTGGAATGATCTTCCTGAGGTCGTGTTTCCCAATGAATACAATCTTCAACGTTTCAAGACCAACGTTAATCGCTTTTTTCGCACTCGCACCGCTCCCAGAGCGCCTTAAAGGATTTTTCCTACAGTGCAGGTGTTTTATCATAAAAAAAAAAATCATCTGAACCCTGCTTTAGACGTGATATAACGCCATGAAAATGAACATGTTTTTTTTTTCAAAAATTTGCTTAATTTTTTGATAATTTGGGCCAAGAAAAACGCAATTTAATATGGCAAATTTTAGCACGGTCGGACACCGTTTAAAAGATCCCAAAGGTGTAACGCCCTAAAATCCTAAAAATTGACTGTTAAAATATTCGACACGTGTTTTCGTCCAGATTTTTCGACGTCACGTTTAAATAAAATTCAAACAACCTCAATTGCTGGTCGCACGTTTTGCTTACGTCGCTCATGCATGACTCTCGAGTATGCGACAAGGCGCGAACAGTATGAAAATGAGTTTAGTATTAAAATGACATATTTAGATTTTATCAAGACAATACCACCTTACCTATTATAATTTCCATACTGAAATCGGGCATTTCCCTCCTTAAACACGGGGATTTTTTCGTCGGGCACTTTGTTCTGTCTAGGCCTTGGCATCTTTATGGAATTCGACCTCTTCAACCATGCACCGGGTTGCGGAACGACTGGACTGACGATTTTATCCATAAAATTCTTAAACTTCTTTGATGGTGGATTACCATCCTCCGACCTGTTAAAAAAAATATAGAAACGAATTTTATTACGTGACTGAGTGTATCCTGAACGATAGAGGAGTTTTGGCCTTGCATTGTCTTTATTTGCTTTAGATCAGAACGTTTCAACTGGTAAAAATCTCCAGTCGTCTTCAGGTGAATACGTCTTCGACTGGAGATACTTACCAGTTGAAACATTGTAATTTAAAACAAACAAAGACATTGCGCAAGTCCAAAGTTATCTATTATTTACGAACAGTGGCGTATTTAAGGGGGAAGGATCTCGGGGTCTAAAAGTCTAATTGCAACCTAATTTTTCGTCTCATGCTTGGACTCTAATTTAAATTTTTAAATAATGTATTTTTGGCTTAGATTACAAAGGTCTTGCAGGAAACGACTAGTTTGTAAACTTTTCCTTCCAAAAGTCCTGTTTTATATAGATATTAAGGTTTCGGACGCATATCGTTTTAGTTATTGATTTATGATGCAGTTTTAAAGGAAAATGAGTAAAAAGAATAATATTTTATAGTATTTTTCTATTATATACTTGTCTATTCCTTTTCCCTTTTTTAGAGCTATTATAAATCAACAAAAATATAACTTAATGCAATAATATATTTTTACACCAAAAACAAAAAACAATTAGGTATTTATTTTTAAAGAGAAAAATTAAAGTAAAAATTTTAATTGAAACATTTTTTTATGGAAGAAGTGTGATAATTTATAATATAAAAAATAGTGTGGGAAGAAACTAGAATGCTTTATTATGAATATACAAAACGGCAGTTAAGAAGGAGTATTTCAAAACCTAAGCATTTGCACCAAAAACTGATAGATCTACGCTCCTAAAATACATGATCCATGAAAAATCATCAATTTTGGCGTGGTGAGCGATGTTTACTTTATTTTTAATCATAAAAAACCGAACCCGAAAAACGCTGGTTAGAGTCATACATATGTATTATGTTAAAATTCTGAATTGACACCAGTATTCATATTTTTCACAAATTTAAAAAATGTTTTTTTTAATAAAGAGCCAGCTAGGAATATCAAAAAAAAAAGGAAAAAAAAACATTTACAAAAACAAATTTAATAGAGAGGGTGAGAGGTAACAATTTTATTTTTGAAATTTGATAGATAGGTTAATTTTAAACGAACTTTGGGCGTGGCCCGAATATTGTTCACCTGCGGCGCTTTTTTGCCTTCTTCACTAGGTACAGTATCGTGAAATACATGTAGTCCCTTTCTCCAGAAAAAAATGCCCTACTTACGCCCACTGACCCCCCCCCCCCCCCGAGCATATTTTCTGGCTACGCCACTGTTTACTAAATCTCATTATCTCCAACAAAACTCTATTTATAAACTCAAAATAGTACATTTACATCATTATTATCATACCAAAGAGAGGCTAAATTATATTCTTTGAGATATGTACAATTTATTTTAAAGGAAATCATAACAAATAAAAATTAAACATTCAATAATATCTTACCTTCGTTTTTGTGGTTTTTCTTTTTTCCCAAAATCAAATGACAAATGTCTGGTAGCCGCATGTTTATTTTCCTGCTTGCTTTTACTTTCCGGCTTGCTCTTATTTTCCGGTTTACTTTTATTCTCCGACTTCTCTTTATTTTCCGGCTTGGTGTTATTTTCCTCCTTGTTTTTATTTTTATTTTCATTTTCATTTTCCTCTGGTGGAACTTCAATGTTCTTCAAGATATCCGGATCTTCAGGAATTTTCGCCGAATCTGTTGTTGCCTCCGGAGTTCGAGCTTCGGTATTACTGCTTGGATCAGGAACACAACCTTCTGCCGAGGCCGACATCGTCCTGCGTTTTTTATTCAAACGTTTTTTGCGACCTAAAAATAAAAATTTTAAAAAACAAATCAAAATTAGATCCAAGGTTTCATTATGTTATTCATAAACATTGGTTATTTCCTATGTAAAAACGGCAAAGCAAATCTAGTGTCAGATTAGGAAAAACTTATCTGGCACAAAGTATATTAAAAATGTCTTTTCAACGCGCTGCACGGATGCAATTAACGAAACGAGCGGCAGGCGAAATATTTCTATAACATATATTACCCTGTATGAAGTCATAGATAATTTACCTTTTTTTACAGGGGAGCAAAGATGTTCTTCATATTCTTCATCATTTTTGCAGTCCATCAAATGCAGAGGATCATGAGTATTTGGGGATACAATAACCTGTAAATGAACACAACATTAAAAAATAAGTAAAATTTAATGCAACAAAGAAAAAAAACAATAGTGTTGAAACTGATCAATTTACCAAAATCAATACAAACCGTTACTACTGTTACTTTTATTCGTCTTGTACCAAGAACTAATTTTGTAAGAAAAATATACATTACAGACTAATTATAAGCCTTACCTCAATGGGCAACTTTCTTCTTGGAGGAGTCGGAAGGGGAGAAGATTTTGGCGTTACCGCATTCATAGCTCGGTTGATTTCTTCATCCTGAAGACTGTTTAAATTTAGGGGATCGTTTATGTTCCCCCCTAGTAGAAATTTGGTTGGCAATACTGGCTTGGGATTCAGGGGAATTCCGCAACCGGAGAAGCTGTAATGTTGGAAGAAAATTATTTAGTTATTGGAAATTTCGAAAAAGAAAAAGGTGTTTCCATGTAAAAAAAAGGAAATTCTTTTGCAATTAATTTTATAATTATTTATAGTTTCATTATAATTCTCAATTAAGAATTATACTAAACTAAGAATTGACCAACTTTCAATTTAAGCTAAAAGTCGTGCCAGTTCGCGATAATTCGTTCATCATTGGTTAACATCTTGCAAAAAATTTTTGGAAAAAAAATAATTTCTAAGGTAAGTTTAATTCTTAATTGAGAGGTAAGTATAATGAGACCATAAAATAAAACACGTTCAAAGGGAATATTGACATTAAAAGCATATAATTTACTTTATTTATTTTTTGTAAAATATATTATTGTAGTAGGTACAAGTTTTTTTTTGCTTGTATGAATATTAATCACTATAATTTATTAAAAAATATGATTACCTTTTGGAACGTTTTCGAGCACTCCTGTCATACTTATTCCGCTTCCTATTGTTATTTTGCTGCTTGTTACCATGGTTACGGTTGTTTTTCGAATCTGGCTTCGAAGTTGGAGGATTCAGAACCTTCGCTGAAGACATTTTGTATGTCAATATCTATATGGGAAATTAAAAAAATTAATTGTTTAAGTGCTTTTATTTTTATTTCAACATTATATGGTATGATTTATTATTATAAAGATTTATCAAGGCATCATCGAAGGAACTTTTAATGTTATATTTTTACCCCAAGTTTGTCACATGACTAGTTTTTCAGAGATATTAGAACCAGTTGTAAGGTTTTTTTTTTAATTTAGTGACAAAAATTTTAAACTAAAATAACTCAAGAAAAAAAAACATTTCAATAAATTTTTTGGAACAATATTACAAATTTCCTGTGGTAGCTAAAGCAAAAGTAAAGTTTCTCCTGCTCAGTATTTTATTACAGTATAAACTACACTTTATTTACAGCAATGTAAAACTTCCTAAGCCCTCCAAAACACATAATAAATTCTTATTCCCTCCACGTTGACAAAACCCATAAACATTACCTAATTCCAAACAAAGAACGTGGGGAATTGGGGAAATGCGAGGGCGGGAAATTGCATTTCTCCTGTTTCTCCAGTGCAATTCCCCACCACTTTCCCTCTCCCGCTGTGAAGAATCCAGTGGGGGGTCAAAGTAGAGCAAAGTGATAATAAATGCAATGTTGCCGAATGGACAATTTCATTAGATCGTTTAGCTGTACAGAGAAAAACGTTTTAAGTTATAAAACGTGTACTTACTTGCAGATTTTTAGAAAGATATATTTAAATAGGCACAAACTGGAGCTGAATATGTATTGATAGGAAGAATAGCTGTAAATTACATACATATATACGATTTTTAATAAAATTATTGTTGTAAAAAATTGGAAAAATGAACTGTACCTAATTACAGTTAATAAAGAATTTTTTTTTGAAATAAATAACCTTGTTGAAGTAGAGATTGAAAGGTTCAAACAAAACTTTAGTGGTAGGTCATGACTGTAGGTATAATTAAATTAACCAATATGGTATAAAAGTATTAAAATCCCTAAAATAACAAAATACAATAATAAAAAATTAATTAGGTAAATATGGAAATGTGGTAAACTTATCCTTAAACTATAAGGAGAAAATGTGGTTTCCCCAAAAAAAATTGAAATTTCTCAAAATAATTCGAAGAAAAAAATATTGCCCAATCGCGCAACACTGTAAACCGATGCGGATTGCGGAGTCTGGTAACCGATTCCCCTAAAATCCCGAAATATACCACTAAAACCTTATAAAACTCAAAAATTTTACCTGCACTGGATTCCTCGCTTCTTACTTCATCATCTAGAATACTTTCCTTTAGCTTTCACTTTATTCTTCCGCTGGAAAATCACTTAAATTTTCAGGACCCACCTCGACGAGATGCTTTCGCTGAACGACTGCAAATCGTTTGCGCTTGTAAACGGGCGCCATTTTAAATAATCTTGCGAGTTGCCACGATTGCAACCGGAAGGTGACGAGTGGAAACAAAGCTCTTGATTTCTAGCATTTCCGTAATTTTTTTAATTTCCCGTTGATTTACTTAATTGGGTCAAATTCAAACTTTAAAAAATGTTCACACCGGAGATTCTTATATAATTTTTGATGGAAGAATCGGAACATAACTTAATTATATACTTTTACAAAAAACTTGTTCGCACGCAAATTATCTTGGCGCCAAAATTCAAATCGCTGTTAGCGACGCTCCTTGGATAGATCCATCGATAGCATTCCAGCCATGGAAACAAACGAAAATGCCAAATCAGGGGGGCTATGGATTTAAAATGTAGAGATTCAATTTTTATGTTGCTGTTTGTTTAGACAGTTTGTTGTATGTGCGAAAAGAGTTCTCCCAAAATTTGTTGAAAATTCGGGTGGTTCGCTGTTAACAAGATTTTAAAATATTAGTATTGAGAATTAAAAGCGGTAAGAATTATTTTATTTTACTCGATTTTAATATTCCGATTTTGTGTTTATATAAAATTATTTATAATAGTTTTAGCCAAAGGGAAAAGGGATTACGTTCATCCAAAATGGCGTATGATACTTATTAATTAATAGAAAAATGTTAATACTTTTATTATGATTTATCTCCTTTTGGATAAAGTTATATATATCGTAGGTAGGTATACAAACTTTTTATTTGACCCATAAAAAATCACTTAAAAATTTCTAAAAGGAAAATTTGATTTTTTAGAATGATGTAAAAAAAGGTATTTTGGGATGCGGCAGTGCTTTGCTTTTGAGATATTTTCTTCTTAAAGTGCTTTCTTGCAGAGGAAAGACTTCGGATGCATAACTTGGCATTTTTTGTTGTTTTGAATGAATATTTAATGTACTTTTAGGAGTGGTCCACAAATTATAAGTAGGTAACATAAAACTATACAATTTTTGATCTTGACCCTCGCACCTCCCACATACCAAGACCATAACGACTGACAGGACCCCCTCACCATTTCGTTACGTAACGGGGGTGCCTTCTTTGTGAAAAATTTTGAGCTTATATTTTCAGGAAAGAAAGATTAATTATTAGTTTCCAATTTAAAAAAAAAATGCTATTTCTGGGTCAGTTCTAAAATCGTGAGGTGACACAAACCTTGCCCCCACACACACATGTTCCAGTATTATAAGTAACCCCTGGCTCCCCCCCCCCCCCCACATTGCGTTAGGGTTTCGGTAATTTTGTGTTCCTAATTAAAATTTGTATTACACTTTAAATCTTAGGTTAGAAAGCCAGTTGTTTATTTGTTTTTGAACTATCACACTGTGATATAAGAAAATACTTTATTGCATTCGGATCGAAAAGAAAAAAGAGTTGAACAAAAAGGACCAAAAGTACCTAATATAAAACATTGTGTCCTTTACAGAGCTGGGCGGTATACTTAAATACAAGCAGTAAACACCCAGTTTTTGTACTTTATTGAGAAGTACTTACAAATGATGTAACTCGGTCGGTCGGTCCACATAAGTACATTTTTTGAAATGTACTTGATGTAATCAAAAGTAATATATTATTTAGATTGCAAAAATATATTCGAGTACGCTTAAGTGGATTCAAATAAATTTTGCTGTACTTTACAGCATTTCACGCCACAAGTACCTACATTTTTATACGAGTTTAGACTTGCGGTTTGTTTGGGTTACTTATTTGCAGAAAAAAGACTGATATTACTGAACTTGAATTACCTTGAAGACAAAGAACCGCCTACCAATCTTGCAATGCTGGAGGAATATATCTATACCTTAGATTCTGCATGCGACGGTATACCTACTCTGCAAATGTTTACCATCGTTCGATACTGTAGAACGACACTATTTTCTTTTCGCACGTTGACACCGCACGTCCTTTCACCAATAATTTTGAGAAACGGAAATAAAATTGATGGTCAATAAGAAATGACAGATAGTTCTGAGTTTGATTATTTCTATACCATTTTTTTACTGAACGTGTTGTATTCAGTAATTAATACTTACATGTACTCGGAAACTAAATATCCGTTTGTACTTTTACTCGGTCCATAATAACTTTCTGTCTAAAGTACTTCTTCTCGGGTTACTTGATATCAGAGTATATATTAAGCTTGTACTTTTCCTTTTACTCATTTTTCTACCAAATTATATCAGAAAAGAATAAATACGAAATTAAGCAACCGAAATCTAAGCTCAGCAAAACGGATATATAAACCCTAAGCAGGAGTATTTTAAAAACTTTCAGCCAAAAATGGCATTCAGATTCGTATTGTACGTAGGTACCTATATCTGCTCCTCAAAATAAATCATTTAAAAAAAAATGATCGATTTTGGCATGATGTCTATATAACAGAAAATTACTAAAAATATTTTTCTGTACCTCTATTTATATTATTTATTGCATTTTTGCCTTCCAACATTTAAAAAATACTGTAGTATATATAGAGGGATAAAAATACTATAGTAAGTATATAAGTACTAAAGGATGTCAATCCCGAAAGGTATTCCTAATCCCGGGATTAGATGTACCGAAAAATAGCAGATAACATTAGAACACTTTTTTTGTATTAACTTAAAACACAAAATTTAACAAAAAAAAACCAAACGGACTTAAAGAAGTATACCTAGTGTAAATATCAACAAATAAGTTTTACGTTTATAAATTTTTAAAAAAATACCGCAAAAATATTCGTGCGTCTAAAGTCTCATCTTCCAGCTTCGAACGTATTTTCTTACATAAAAACCTTGCAGAAGAGAAACATCTCCCAGATTCCACGCTTGTGGGCTGAATAGTTATTATGTATAACAAATCGGTATTTATCCCGGGATTAACAGGTCTAATCCCGGTATTTTTGAAACCATTTCTTTCCTTCCGGGATCCCGGAATTGACATTCCTAGTATTTACTAGTTATCTACTACTACCTATAGACAGGGTGTCCCAGATAAGCATGCACTCTACAGGGATCTCGTAAACCATATAAGAAACAGAGATGATGGATGGAAAAAAGTCGCGCCCTACTAAATTCTGCAACATCAACTTTGCTTGAATAGTCGGGAAATTTTATTTTCTTATTCTTAATTCCCTTTAATTCCCCTCCCCCTTTATAATTCAATGACGTAGAAGTATTAATAACACGTTTCGGACTTTAAAACCCATCATCAATAAAAATAAGTGCCAATCTTCTTATTTAAAGGCTTAATCTCCATAACCTAATCTGTCTCAACTGTGTAGGCTGTAACAGGCACTGGTTTAAAGAAATTATAAATACTTGCTAAATGACAGATTAGGTTAATAATGAAATCGTTTAGTGCAAATTATCTTTTATCTAATTTCTTTGAAGTAAAACTTTTCTGTTTTTAAGGAGTTGTGTAATTTTAGTTTTTTTTTAAATAAAAATTATGGAACATTATTCAAGAGAAGAAACACTGGATATGATTTGCAGTCGACGTCCAGAGTCAAATTATTTTTAGTTGACTGATAACAAAATAAAGTTGATAGATACAAGATGAATTAACACTTATATAAAGGACGAGGGGGAATTTTAAAATATTAAAATAAACTTTCCCGACTAATTAAAAAAGCAAAGTTGATAATGGTTTCTAATCTAATTGCATCGACTTTTATAGGAGAACAAGTGGTAATGAGAATGTTAATCTTATTTTAACATATCTTTTCAAATAGAGTCAGAAAAAAATAAAAACGAAATATCAAAAAAACGGTTTTGCCCAGATATTTTCGGAAGGAATCAGAATTTTTTAAATTTGCAAAAAAAATGTTGCAGAATTTAGTAGGACGCAACTTTTTTCTAATTTATCCATCTCTGTATCTTCTATGGATTACGAGATCCCTGTAGAGTGCATCCTTATCTGGAAAACCCAGTATATACCTAATATTTCCAAACAAGATTTTCTTATCGGTGGTATACAATTTGATTTTCAGGTAATTTTTGTCAAAAAATGCCGTTGTACAAAAAGACGACATCCAAAGCAAAAGTTAAAACCCAAAGTTCGTTTATATCTCCACTAATTAGTCAAGCGTCAAAAAACAATATCAAAGACTTACTAAAAGACTATTCCAAAGAAAATTTTCCCATACCTACCAAGAAAAAACTTCTCGAACCCCTTATAAACACCATACCTAATGAAATAAACTTATTGGATAAGTTAAAGCGAAAGTCTTTTAAAGACTCATCTAAGCCTGATGTCTCTAAAACCAAAGAGAATTGGTCGGGAAAGACAAGAGATATACAGCAAAAATTAAAGGAAATCACACCAAAATTTGCAAATGTTCTTAATGAAGCTATTAAAGAAGCCAGTTACAAAAAATCTTTCGATAAATCAAACAACTTCTCTACCAAGCGAGCTAAATCGAAGGACCTAAGCAAAACATTGTCTGACTTAACTTCTCAAAGTCCGGACTTATTTAATTCTAGTTCTAGTTCTTCCCTCCAAAAGAGTAACAAAAGACTTAAAACAGAAAGCAATATGACTATTACAACAAAAATTGAAATAAGTTCTAACACTAACACCGACGAAAATATTTTCAATATTACAAGAACTCCTGACATGATAAATTTGCGACTAAGCGATATGGTAAACGATTGTGTGATGAAGAATTTAAGAACGAGTCAACAGCTCTCAAAACCTGATGAATTCAATGAGAAAAATAGTATGAAAACGACTATTAATGCTGATGATATAGATTCTCTCGATAAAACAACTGTAGATTCTCAGATGGAGGATGAAAGCGAATCGGATGCTTATCTAAGAGATCTCCTGGATGATGTTGTAAGCACAAACATAGCTTTAAGTCAGGAAATGAAAGAAGATGACTCTATAAAAAATTTCCAAACTGATGCCGAGGAAGGGGGGGAGGGCAATAAAAACAAACAAGGGAATAATATTCAGCAAAACCTGGAAACGAGGAAATCAAAGTTGCAAGTGAACGAAAAGAAAAAAACAGAAAAGTCTCAAAAAAGTATTAAAATAGTCAATTCTCAATATGGTGAAGATGATCTTGATGCTTCCTTAAGAAGTTTACTTGAAGATGTTGTTAATACAAACATAATGTTAAGTCAAAAAATGGATGATGATAATTTTCTTAAAAGCCCGGATGAAAAACTTAAAGGCAAGAAGTCCAACGAAGAAAAAAAAGGAACCAAAGAACTTAAGCCTGACAAGAAAAATGTGAAAACTAAAGCTGAATTAAAGCAAGTATTAGCGAAGTCTAAATCTCGAAAAGTTGAGAATCAAAAATCAGATAATAATATTAAGACAAAATCCTTTGATAGATTAAGAGCTCTGTGTTCAGAGGAGAACGTCGAAAATACAGAACAACTTGCGAATTCCAAAAAACAGTTGAATGAAAATAGCTTTAAAAAAAACAAGACAAAGAATACAGGAAAAATGCCAAAGGATAAAATTAAAAATAATTTAGAAAAACAAAAAGCCATAAAGGTTACGAGGGAAAAGAATGCGACTAATAATACAAATATGGAAAAAAGCAAGGAACAGGATGAGAAAAAAATTAAAGTTAAAGAAGATAAAGGATTAGGGGGTAAAAAGTTGAAAAGGAAATCTCTCACCCTTTCGAGGAGTAGATCCAATTACAATATGGAAGAAAGAAAGAAAACTAGTTGTCCACCAAAGGCCAAAAATATGATTTTCACTTCAAAAAATCCAAAAACAAACGAGATGGATTTAAAAAAATTGCTGGAGTTGCAAGAAGAACGAGATGTTGGGCTGTATGTGTACTGTGATACTTGTGATAAGGTAAGAATTTAGAAATACGGGCTGTGTTCAGTCAATTACAAAAAAAGATAATGGTATTTTTTAAGAATGTTTTTTTTATAACGTGTAGGTACTATTGTGCCGATAAAAAACTGGGACAAGAGATTTACAAAAACAATGTAAGAAATACATATCCCCTAGACTATAAAAGGTGTCTAGAGCTAAAAAGGAAAAACATTCAAAATTTAAAAAGTAACCTAGGTTACATAATGGAATGTTTTGTATTTTTCGATACGGGGTGGTTAAATTTGAGAGACATCATATAATATGGATAAAGTAAATTTATTAGATTTTTTTAAAGTCAAATATTTTATAAATTATTATATTTACCATTACCACAAAATAATAAATAAAGCTAATACAGGTAATAAAATACATTTAATAAAAAGAAAAAAATTGCGAACACAAAGTTTGTCAAAACAACACAAAATTAATATTTGGTCATAGAACCATTTCTGTTTATTACTTTTTGGAGCCTTTGTGGCATACTTAAAACTAAGTTTGTACATAATTCGACATTTATTTTATCCCAAGCTTGATTTATCCTATGACGTAATTCATCCCTGTTTCTAGGTTAAAAATCATGTTTATACATAGATTTGACCATGGCACCCCAAATGTTTTCTATCGGGTTTAAATCGGGACTCTTCGAAGCCCAGGGAAGAACTGCTATTTTATTTTCTTGGAGAAAATTTTGTACAATGCGCGCTGTGTGTATTGGAGCATTATCATGCTGAAATGTGTAATTTTGACCGTATACAGCGTTTACCGATGGTATCATCACTTCGTTTAGTATATTAACGTATACTGCTGCAGTTAGTCTTCCTTCGACGATTTGGCAAAGTCCTGGTCCTCTAGCGCTAATCCAGCCCCAAACATTTATGGAGATACGCCCACTTTGTTTGGTTTTGTGGGTGTATCTCTCATCATACCGCATGCCGGAAGGCCTATACACCCGAATTCTCCCATTATTGCATAACTGAAAAGTTTTCTCGTCAGAAAATATAACTGTTTCCCATAAATTTATTTGATTAATATATTCATGTGCAAATTCTAACCTGCCCTGTTTATTTATTTCCGTTAAAAAATTTTTATTGGCAGCACAACGGCTTCGTATATCGGAATTTCGAACCCTGTCTCTAGCGGTATTTGCAGAACCTGGAAAATTCGTCTCTTCTTTTGCCTTGATTGCAGTTTCGAAGGGATGATCCCTTAGATAATTAACCAGTCTTCTATCATGATCATCAGTAGTAATTTTAGGGGGACCAGAACCTGCATTCCTAATAATAGTCCCATGTCTTGCTATTTTTTGTTTTGCCAATAGCACGGTATTCTTGCTTACTCCCAGTTCATCTGCAATATCCCTAATAGCAACACTATCTCGCAACCGACTATAAATAATTGCCTTTTGCTGGGGGGTTAATTGTGGCATATTTACAAATAATATATGATTGTATGTTTGACGAGTCAATCATAAAGTGACAATCTTTATTGACATGCAAATTTTCATGACATTTTACTGGTACCAGGCTTGATTTAAAATTATTCTTAATAGTCTAGGAGAAAATAGAAAAACTTCCTGTCCCAGTTTTTTATCGGCGCGATGGTACCTCAGATTATAAATTTATACCCTAGATAGATATGGGTAATGACGAGAACACGTCGTTTAGCGAAATAAGCCATATTTAATTGAAATAAAGAAAGGTGGCAAATAAATCACTCGTAAATAGTAATATGTAAAACACTGAGTACTGATGGCGATCTACCTTCTTGGAAATATTTAATATGAGGATGATACAGCCTATATACCATCATCAACTTTATGGCTGACTGCTTATCTTGGTTTGTATTCCTTCTTTAGGTTCGGTATTTACCACAGTGTAAAGACCCACTAGAACTGCCTGCTAAATGGTATTGCTACATGAATCCCGATTCAAATTACAATAAGTGTAGCGACCCAGATTTCGAGATTGAATCAGAAAAAGAGGAAATCATTATCCATAACAAGGTGGGTACAAAAAATTTGTTGTTAGTGTTTTAGTTTCTTCAGCTGAAATTGTCTTAAATAATTCAGGAGCTGCTGATAATTATTTTTTAATTTTTGATGTATTTAATATACGGGGTGGCCAAACAAAAATGAAACAGCGTTATAGACTCTATATTAAAAAAATAATTGGACACGTTAACTAAATTATTGAGGGCATAGGCGCAACTAGATGGAGCCCCCCTTAATCGAGATTAGCCCCCCTAGACCCATTGGTGTTTTTACATAAGATTAAGTTATTTTTGGTGCCAAATAATTACGCGTTCGACCTTTTTTTTAGAAGACATTTTCAGAAGGTGTACTAGCATTTAGGTTTTGTACACGAGGCGTAAGCCCCCTCACATATGGGTGTCTAATTACGCCACTGGGAACGCTGCATCGTCGAGCGGGACATAGGAAATCCCATGTAATTTTAAATGGGGTCAATAATTGGCTTCCCTAATTATTTTAGAGAAAAATTCTATTTAGGTTTATTAAAGAGCACTAAAACCCACATTCAAATAAAATAACTTTATATATTTTTGATGAGCCCGTTTACGGGTTATCGCCGATTTCTTTTTAACTATTTCTCCTTTTTATGGCCCCGTATTTGCGGGCACCAGTCAAGGTAAAAGATGACTGTCAAATAAAGTTGTCATTTTGAAATGTGTGCTTTATTGTTATAAAAACTCGTACATCGAAAATATTAGCCATGAATTACACTTCTGAAGAAAAAATATTGATGATTAAATGGTATTATCAAGGAAATAGTTATCAAAATGTGTCAGACATGTTTGCTGCTCTGTATCCGAATAGACCGATACCTGCAAAATCTACAGTCGAAAGGACTATCAAGAAATTTGAGACAAAAGGCACTGTAATAAATAACTGCAGATGTGAAGAAAGGCAGGAACAAAGAAGAGATGCAAGAAATGATAGGGACTTGCAAGTTTTATTGTGCGTGGAAGAAAATGATGGGAAGATCAGCACAAGGAAGACATAGAATTAGATCACACCACAGCGTTACGAGCTTTGAAACAATATAAATATTATTCATGCAAATATGAAAAGCACCAAGAGCTAAGAGATAGGGACGAAATACGACGACTGGAGTTTTGTTTTGATATGATTGAAAGAGCAAACATGGATAGGGAATTTTTAAAAAACATTTGTTTCACTGACGAATGCACATTTACCTTAAACAATGAACCCAATGTTCAAAATTATCGATATTGGAGCAAAGAAAACCAACACAGGTTTGTCGAAACATGGACGCAATATCCACAAAACGTTAATGTTTGGGCTGGGATTTTCGGAGAAAATATTATCGGGCCGTTATTTCTTACACGAAATTTAAATGCAGAATATTTTTTGGAACTACTTGAAGATCATATTATACCTACTTTACATGATGCCGCCAGGGAAAATCAGGAAGTTTGGTACCAAATGGATGGCTGCCCGGCATATAATACCCTGGCTGTCCGGGAATATTTAAACCGTGCTTTTAATGGAAATGTTATTGGCTTAAATCATACAGTAAATTGGCCAGCCAGGTCTCCTGATTTATCGCCAAATGATTTCTTTCTCTGGGGCCATTTAAAAAACAGGATATACAAAGATAAAAAATACCCAAATCTAGACGAGTTCAAAAATGCTATTTCTGCCGAATGCAATAGAATTTCAGTTTACCAACTAGCGAATGTAAGAAGAGAATTTTATGATCGCCTCGGTTATTGTCTAGCAGTCAATGGAGGAATATTTGAACATCTTAAATCCTAAAGTTCTAACAATTTAATAGTACCTACCTATTAATTAGTATAATATTGAAACATGTAAAATGTCATAATTAACCTTGTAATTGGATACTTTATTTTAGTTGTATTCAGATTAATTTGTACTCATAAATACACCTTTAATATTTTCGATGTACGAGTTTTTATAACAATAAAGCACACATTTCAAAATGACAACTTTATTTGACAGTCATCTTTTACCTTGACTGGTGCCCGCAAATACGGGGCCATAAAAAGGAGAAATAGTTAAAAAGAAATCGGCGATAACCCGTAAACAGGCTTATCAAAAATATCTAAAGTTATTTTTTTGAATGTGGGTTTATTTTTCTCTAAAATAATTAGGGAAGCCAATAATCGACCCCATTTAAAATTACATGGGATTTCACATGTCCCGCTCGACGATGCAACACCCGGTATAAGTGGCAAGGTGGGGCAAGTAAAATAATTTTAATTACCGTAATTATTGACGGTTGCACCAAAATTAAAGTGTTGGTATTGCTGTTAAGGTAAAGGGAAATAAAAAAGTTTTAAAATGATCTGTCACTTGACTCTCTGGCTTTGTATCCAAAAACAACGATGTTTCGTTTTCGTTTGTGGCCCTTTTACATTTTCTAAGCAATAATTTAACAATATTTTTAGTATAATGCTGGAAGTATTGTATGGGCTAAGATGGATGGGTATCCATGGTGGCCCGCCATGGTAGATGATGATCCCGATCTAACTGATTATTTTTGGTTGGATGAAGAAGATAGTCTAGAACCAGTAAGCTTTTTTCTATAATTACTAATAAAAAACATTTAAAAAATTTCTCTTTTTAGTCTTGGTATCATGTGACATTTTTTGACTCGTCAGAAGTGACTCGAGCATGGATTAGAACAGCCAATTTGGCACCTTTCGCAATAAATGCGAAAAATCCGCTGTTCAAACCGAAAAGATACGACCGTTACCGATCCAGAGTCGATGCTGCCGTAAGAGACGCAAAAACAGCAGGCAAAAAGGGAATACTGGAAAGACTACGAACTTATAGTTTTGTAGTCAGATATTTAAAAAAAAGGAATGGTACTAAGAAAGGGGAGAAAAGGAGTAGAACCTCAAAAAATATTGATATGGCAAAGAACAACGGCAATCTAGTAGATAACAAGAAAAAAGATGACCTTATTAAGCAAGATGATACAAACAAAAATATAATATCTGTGGATGATGAATTTTGTGATAACTTAAGTGTTGCCTCCAGTAAAATCATATCTGACATACTCAATCCGGGACAAAACAAGGTAGCTTCGGATGAGGAGATTTTGGAAAGTATCGATTTAAACCATTTCATTTGTAACGAGGAATCGTTTGACGAATTTTAGATT
Source organism: Polydrusus cervinus (assembly GCA_935413205.1). Taxonomy (NCBI): domain Eukaryota; kingdom Metazoa; phylum Arthropoda; class Insecta; order Coleoptera; family Curculionidae; genus Polydrusus; species Polydrusus cervinus. The sequence continues at coordinate 2,786,974 of OW284512.1, forward strand.
TATAGTTTTATACATTTTCTATGTTAAAGTATTTTTAAATAATTTTCTTTGTTTCTTAGCGTTGAGGTTTATAATATTGGCGACATTTTATCAACCAAAAAAATCCCGCTAAACGATATTTCAAACTTGATTTTCTCGGAATCCACATAAACAATTTTGTAAAAACCTGTTTTATCGGCAAACAGTGGCGTAGCCAGAAAATATGCTTGGGGGGGGGGCTCAATGGGCGTAAGTAGGACATTTTGTTTTTAGAGAAAGGGACAGTTGGGACTACATGTATTTCATGATATTTCACCTAGAGAAGGTGGAAAAGCGCCGCAGGCGAAAAATTTTCCGGACCACGCCCAAGTTCATTTAAAATTCACCTACCTACTATTAAATTTTAAAAATTACAATTATTGCCTTTCCCCCTCTGCATTGTTTTTGTAAATGTTTTTTTTACTAAAAAAAAACATTTTTTATATTTGTGAAAAATATGAATATTGGTGTCAATCCAAAATTTTAACATAAGACGTATGTATGACTCTAACCAGCGTTTTTCGGGCTCGGGTTTTCATGATTAAAAATTAAGTAAATATCGCTCACCACGCCAAAATTGATGATTTTTTCAGAAATCATGTATTTTAGGAGCGTAGATCTATGAGCAGTTTTTGGTGCAAATTCCTAGGTATAGAAATACTTCTTCTTAAGTGCCGTTTTGTATATTCATAATAAAGCATTATCGTTTCTTCCCGCACTATTTTTTTTTATTAAAAATCACACTTCTTCCATAAAAAATGTTTCAATTAAAATGTTTACTTTAATTTTTCTCTTCAAAAATAAATATCTAATTGATTTTTGTTTTTGTTGTAAAAATATTTTATTGCATTGGGTTATATTTTTGTTGATAAATAGCTCTAAAAAAGGGAAAACGGAACAGACAAGTATATAAAATTGCATCATAAATCAATAACTAAAACGATATGCGTCCGAAACCTTAATCTCTATATTTTATAAAAAGAACTTTTAGAAGGAAAAGTTTATAAACTAATCGTTTCCTGCAAGACCTTTGTAATGTAAACCAAAAATACATTTAAAAATTAAAATTAAGAGTCCAAGCGTGAGACTAAAAATTAGGTGGCAATTAGACTCGAGCTCCTTGGATGGGAGGAGGGGGGGGGGGGGGGGGGGGGTTGCCGCACGGCAGCCCAACCTCCTAAATACGCCACTGGCGGCAAATATAATTCTTTCCAGCGAATCGAAAATCATGCGTCAGCCAGAGCTGAGATTTTAGCGCCTGAAAAATCGATTAACGGGATTTTGATGGATGGCAAAATGTCACCAATATCTACCTACAATGACTCTACTACTACTACTACTTTGTTTATAATAATATTGTTATAAGAATATAATGCAGTTAAACGACAGTTCGACTTCTTTTTATGTATTGACAAAAAAAAATTTAAAATGTATTGATCACCTAAATGCCGCGAAAATATTGATGGAATTATTCAATACTTAACATCAACAATTATTGATCGTCTCGTTTGTCCATGGACTCGGCTTACATACGGCTCGGGCTTGAAACGGTGTAGCGTTATTGCAACAATGCTGAAGTAAAAACATTAGATTCCACGTGGTCAATGATAAGAAGTTATTTTAGCTTGTTTCTTTAATAAACGATTTGCCTTGTTCGCGATTAAACAAAACAGTATCGCTTTCGTGTACAAATTACTCCCTTATATTCAAAAATATAACTCACAACACGTCTAAATTTGTTATGTAAAGGTAGATTTTAAACCTTCAAAATCAACTACTTTGAAACACGTCAAAGGATACATTTTTGGATAACCTCGTCAAAAACGAGACACAATGTTTATCTACTAAAATAATTTAAAATAAAAAATTTAACAAAAAATTAGTTTTGGTTTTGATTTATTTTATTTTTATTTCGGTGTTCATATCAATTCTTACACTATATACCTGTATTGAAGCATTAATATTCATAACTTAGAATAAAAACATATCTAAATAACTTTATCTTTCATGTATGTACATTCTTATCATGCTATATTATTGTAAAACATATTTTATATTTATAGGTCCATTTTTCAATCATAAAATGTAATGGCAAAAATTAAAAAATATCGTTAATGATAAAATGCATGCATGCAACAAAAACTAAACATTCTCAAATATAAAAAAGATTAAACGACCTAAACTCTAAAAAAGATAACCTACACTAGAGCCCTGCAGGAGCCGGAATTTCACGACCTGGCCCGGTCCGAGCCGGAATTTTGTAAAGTGGCCAGTCAACCAAAACCGAACAGTCTGGCGAGGGACGGCCTGGATAAAATTATCAGGGCTTGAAAATTATTTTTCAAATATTCCTTTTAAAAATAGTACATAAGCAAACCAAGGCTGACCCGAAATACCGGCTGGCCCGTCAGGACCGACAGACCCTGAAAAAATTGTTAGAGCCCGAAAATCCAAACATTTATTGATTGGGTCGGGCCGGGTCAAGACCCGAGATGAAAACCCGGCCCATGCAGGCCTCTAACGTTCACTAAATGATTTAAGTTTTAAAAACGAAAGAACAACCCAACAGTCTTAAATATATATGTCTATAGCATTGATATTTAAATTAAATTCAAGATAAATGGAATTTTTTTATGATACTCACCCTGTCTATAGCAAACCCAATCTATTCCCAGTTTTACATAATATGCCTAATCCACACACAAAATTTCGCCTTTCCCCGTCAAATATAAGCATGTTTATTAAACAGGGTGATTCCTAAGTTGATACTTATTTTTTAGCTGTGTATAGAATGCATTAAAATAAACATTTTCAAATACCTACCAGTTTTACATAATATGCCTAATCCACACACAAAATTTCGCCTTTCCCCGTCAAATATAAGCATGTTTATTATACAGGGTGATTCCTAAGTTGATACTTCTTTTTTAGCTGTGTATAGAAGGCATTAAAATAAACATTTTCAAATACCTTTTTTCAAAAAACCTAAAAATAGGCGAGATACAGAAGTAAAAAATCTAAGTGCGGGCCTGGTCATCAAAACGTAGCCTGCTATACTTTATGTTGTTTGTCTTATTAGTCATGCAATTTACGGGTCGGACGTCAGTTTTTTGCCAATACTCTGCGGTGTGTTTTTCTGAAGCAAGTTAATTATAAATTGGTGAAACATGAAAATTTGAAAACAATGAACTAGTAGATAAGGTGCTAATTTACGGTGAGTGTCGTCAAAGTGCGGCTGCTGCTTCGAGAATATGTTTAAGTTAGGCAGGACCGTATTTGATCCATAGTGTAATAAATGAATGTAAGTAAGTACCTTATTTTTGAAGAAAGGTATTTGAAAATATTGTGTATTTTAATGCCTTCTTTACATAGCTAAAAAAGAAGTATCAACTTGGGAATCACCCTGTATAAGTAATAAACTTTTTATTTGACTTTTTATAATAAATTAATAAATATCTAATAATTGTGTAAAAAAATAATATTATTGGAATTAGATAGTAAGTAAACGGGCTGGGGGAGGGGGGAAGTGTATTTCCTAAAAAAATTTTACTTAAGGAAAAAGTAATAAGTTATAATATAAAGTATTCCTCTTGTCCTTTAAAATAGACGTCAATACCCTCTTTCATAATAACTAATAAATATTGACCTTAAATAAACTATCCTATATTTCACAATTGAAAAATGGACCATACTACATGGTATATCTCGACTTCTTACATTCGAATATCACATCTTAACTGTCATTCACATGACAAATACCTTTTCCACCTTTTTGAACGGGAACACTTCCTTGGTCTTGGGACAGATAACTTGGCCGTTGTTCTCTTTAGCCATTAAGGTAAGAGCCTGTAAAGAAGTAACAAATTAAATCACAGAAAAACATATTTAAAAAAGTTCTCTATGAAGACAAATATTTTGTTATAACTATTGAACAAATTATATAAGATTAGGGTTGCCACCTCTCCCGGTTTTCCTAAAGTCTTCTGGAATCATTCATATAATTTCTCCCAGAAATTCAGTTCACAAAACGCTGCATCTTTCATGCAAACTTTCCACCATCCATTTTTCAATAAATAAAAGCTCCATCATTAGTGCAAGACCAGACATTTTAAAAAGTGTTCGATCTAATGAAAAATACAAATTTAAAATTAAATAGAAACTCTTTTATTCTGTAAAATCTTGTATGCTTTGATTATATTTTTTATATTCTCTGAAATTTTGTTAACTATTATGCCTTATCTTTTATTTATGTAACCTTTGATGGATTTTTTGTTTATTTTATATGTAAATAAACGTATTTACATTCAAATTTTTTTTTTGGTCACTAGACTCCCGGAATCGTTGGTAAGGAAGGTGGCAACCCTATATAAGATACACAATAAATAAATTAAAATGTCATAAAAAAGAAGGCGGAGCTTCAGTGAACACAAAATGTGATTGGTCAGTAATTCGGTGAGATACTTCATTTTTATGTTATTAACTCAGGGGAAATGTCTGGATTCGTAGGAAATATTAAGATCCAAAGCCCAGAGGAATGTTAGGTCGGCACTGTCTCCAAAGGGAAATTGTTACTCAAAATGTGTGTGTGTGTTTTTAAGCAAAGTATTCATAGGATATTCTTTAGGACCACTTGTGGTTGTGATCTGCTAAAAATAAGACTTTTCAGTTATTTGTGCATTTGTGGGATTTTTCTTTAAAAATGAGAAATTTTATTTTTAAAAGTTGCAACACGGTTCACCACTAACGAGAATGAAAATAAAATTTTGGTAACTGGAATAGCCCGTTTATCCATTCACTTTAGTATAAAGGAAACAGCGAATATCCACATTGGAGTTGAAAAAACTAATTATGTTTCCAGGTGGTTTTATTCATGAACTCTTGATGCTTACCTGCTCTCCGTAAATATAACCATTGGGCAACATCATGGGTTGATTATTCTCATTCATGGGCAATCCTGTAATGTGACAGTACAACCTCGACTGCGAGCAATGAGCGAATGGCAACGGGTCGGCGAGCTTGTTCAGATCTTCGTGGCAAACCGGGCATCCCGGGTTCTTGTTCTCCGTGCTCTCCGAGTAACACTGAGTGATTATCAGTTAAGGAAATAATGAATTAAAATTTTCAATCTGTATAATCCGAGTTTACCTGTCAAACTGGAAGTTGGCAATTTCAGATATAGAACAAAAAACTAAGATAAGGATGTGAAAACATTTTTTTTTTAATTTAAAAAATGCCTGTAAAAATCTTATCAAAAACTAATGGTTCCAGGTACAAAAGATCCTTAAGTAATTTGAAAAAGTATCAACTTAGGAATAACTCTGTATAAATATTGTATAACAAAAAGGATATGGTGTCTTAAGTGCAGACAGTCCAGCCTGTAGGGTAACAGTAAAAACGGACTGCGAAGCTAGCTGAAATAATCTGTAGTTTTCCTGTCTGAACTGTTCAATCAAATCATCCCATCTTGACGTTTCAAACAAAGATGCGTAAGGCGCGATGGCTGTATCTACAGAAAACGCTAACAGAGCCATCACCTAAAAGACGTTTAGAAATCAATAGAAATTGTATATCTAATCAAGGTTAAATAAGTAGGTTGTATGACTTATTTTTTTAAATTTGATTTTCCATGTAAGATGTAATGATTTTTTTTTTGTTTAATAACATATCGCAGAGAACTCTGTACCTTTTGAATAGTGGGCAGATGCTCCTCTTCAAAACCAGGAAAATGTTTCCTTGCATGTTTGATAGCATCAATTCTGCGATCCTTTCTCACCATTTCAATAAACTCCTGCACTCTTATGTTAAATTCCATTGTAGATTTGAGCTTTCTGAGTTTAGACTTATTGTCGTGGCACCACAAAAGACATTTCTGAGTTTCATGGTTCGCTAGAGATTTTTCGACTTCTCGAGAATTTAGGAAAATATCTGGAAGGAAAAATTTCTAAAGGATTTGTTGTATTAAACATAATTAAATAACAAGATATTATTTTTAATCTATAATATGGGTAATTTTTTTTCTCCTACCGATATTAGTATATTCTTTAATCTCACTCCTCTCAGCTAAGGTTATGGCGGCATTATAGAATCCATTACGCAAAAAATACTCGACCACCATTCGATCTAACCTTTTTCTACGCCAGTTGTTTAGTGTACCTAAAGGAAATTTAAAAAAACGTACAAATTTAAAAGTCTAATCAGTTTTACAGTTGAAAAAACAAGATTTTTACCTTATATTTTTTGAGATGTGCTGTTTTATTTAGCCGATATAATAAAATGTTCTTGCCTAAAAAGATAATATCTGGAATTACCTGTAGAAATATTGTTACTGGCAGTAACACTGGAATGTTCTTTGAGATGCTCCAAGCGTCTTTTACAGACATTCGATGCTGCCAATTCTTCAGAAATGCTTTCTTCAGCTTTGCGCTTCAGAACTTGAAGTTTTTCTACCATACCACCTAAATAATAAAATAATACATCAATTTTTAGCAAAAATAATAAAAATATCACTGAATAATAAACACTAATAAAATATTAATTTAAATAAATTAAATTTCAGTACCTAAGAGATTAGTAATATCCTTTGCTTTAACATCATATTCTGGTGATAGGGATTTTTCCACTTCATTCACTCCTTGCTGAACATGAGATACTTCCCTATCTAAAGCTTTCTGTGCTGTTCGAAATTTTTTATTTAATATTTCATATGGCACCTAAAAGTAAAGTGTGAAGTAAAAAGAAAGTAAGTGTATCTATCACTGTAAGTGAAGTAAGAAAACATCTTAATGTTGCAGCAGGAGAAATTTGAAAATCCGGTTGTGTATTTGCCAAGGCTTGGTACCTCGGCATAGATGATATCTGAATAGAATATAAGTAAGTTTACAAGTATAGTATAGAATAAGGCTAATCCAGGTTTATTCTGTTTAAGGTGAGAATACAAATGGAATATTATTTAAGTGCCAAATATTTAAAACAATTATTTATCAGCACTTTAACTGACTTAAGGCTCTTGGAAAGTTTAGTGGCGGAAAGTGCTTGCCAGTAAACTTGTCTTGTGTAAATTAGAGGAAAGCCCGACATTCTACTTTCCAGCAAGTGACAAGTGAAGATGAGGAACTGGCTGTGGCCAGCTTTCCTGTCAAGATTTCTAGTTTCCATGTGTAAAGTTACTGTTGGTAACAAGAAAATTTTAAAAAATGAAGTGGAACAGTGACTAAATATTTAACCTTTGAAATCTGGTATATGGGATTTCAGTTAACTTTTCTGCAATTCCAATAACAGCAGTACACGCTACTGCATTAGGAGCCATTTTATTTCTCTCCCTATCGACAGCTAAACTATCAAATATGTAAGCACACATTCAATAGCATTTTAAAACAGAAACATATTAGCTATCTAATATCAGCACATTTGAAAATTATGTTTATATTTAACATTCCTGGCAAAGCCTTTTTCTTGTAGATTCCCACTTGTAAGTTTAACACTTAACACTTTTACTTGCAAATTTTTTTATAATAGGTACATGTGTATGCAAACCAGGTACACATACTTGTGTAAAACATGTTTGGACTTGAATATTATTTAAGTTAATTAGGTGATTCAGGTGTTAATTACCTAAATAGTTTTTTATTTTTTTTTTTTTTTTTTTTTTTTGTTAAAATTGATAGAAAAATAAATAATTTTTTTTATTTATTGAAAACTAAATAGGTAGTAGAGAAAATGATAACATATTTTTGGGATTGAAATGAAAACTTACAGTCATAAACATTTTTTTTATTTCACAAAACCAATTGGCATAGAAACAAATATAAAATAACTTATTAAAAAACGGTCTTTAAATTAGACCTTGACTAACATGTAGGTACACATTATTTTAAAATGTGAGTTAAGAACTGAATTTTAAAAAAAAGTACATGGTTTTTACATACAGACATACCTAAGTAGTAAAAAAAATTGATTTAATTCCTGGATCTATAATCTAAAATCTTCCTAGAACTACACATCACAACAATTATTATACTTTATGGTAATATCAAAATTAGTATTTCATATGTTAATATTATGTTGCAACAACTGTAGGTATTTATTGTAATATGATGATGCTATAAAGATATCAAATTATGGCTTTTTAACTACGCCATAAAATGTCGACAAACGGCAGCCCTATATCAATTATCAAAATTACAGAGCGCCCTATCGTGCAACCATAAGATTTTCTTAAAGTACCTTTAATGTGGGATGCTCTAGCGACTTTACATCTGCCATCATTAAACACAATCACATAAAATAAACAAATTAGAAAATGTTTTCAAGGATTTGTTCCACTTCGACCAAACTGCCACGGCCAACAGCTGATTTTGACAAATTATCGACTGCATTTGGATGAGAAAAAAAACAGGACTACAAGCCAGATATATTAAAGAAATCTGAAAATAGAACAAGTTACTTTTACTACTAATCAACAGAGGGAGCAATCAAACTAAACCATTTCGATCGGAAAACGACCCATAACTGGTTGAACTCCAACCAGATTCGATGTTTCGTCGTGTAATTCTTAACATATTAATGAGGCTGCGACATTTTTTCCGTATGCACATAAAAATACACTACATTGTATTGTTGGTTGCCCGAGTACATTTGTATAGGAAAAGATATCTATATACCCTTTCTGAATTCAACATCAGATGGCGCTCAAGTATCAAAAACTTCAAAAATAACCTCAAAAACATTCCTTGCGCACAACTGCACAAATTCAATGAATGTTTTTCTTTATTCATTATTCCATACGATAAAAACAGCGCTGTAAACAGTTTGATTATATATACTCGAGAGATCGTAATGTTCGCTGATTTATTGCTAGTACGCCCAAACCTGTTGCTCCTAGCCGAAAAAACGCATTGAAACTCACCGTAATGTAGTGTTCCGCGTGTAGTGTTCACTAGTGTTTAAAACTTTATTTACGTTTACAATGGGATTATCGTTTACTAAAGATGCTGCGGAAGAAATGGACGAGAGGCCAGAAAGTACTATTTTATCCGGTTCTAAGCTCCATGGACGGCAGGCTAGTATCAGGCAGAGTACCATCAGGGCTAAAGCCAAACAGGCTATGCCAGAACCTATGGAACTGGAAAGGAGGTTTACTAAAGTTCTGGTAAGTTTCGAATTATTATTATTAGAAATAACCCATTATACAGGAACATAAAATTTATTAATTTTACATTAGTAGATATAATATTAATAGTTGAAATGATATTTCCCCATGTAGATATGCGTTTTTAAAGGCTATGAATTGTAAACAAAAAAGGGGGAGAATTGACTTTTTCAAAGATAAACAGAGGGTCAAAAGTCTACCATTGAAACAGAGGTCATCTGTTCTTTTGTGTTTTATGATTCTGTATTTATGCTCTTGTAAAGAAGCCCTATTCCAAAAAGAAATACAACATTAGGGGGTGCTGTCTGTTTATTTGTAATCAAAGAACCATTTGGAAAACTCCAGCCAGCAAACCTGAAACATTGATGTAGCTGTCTTTATTTTCTATTACCATATTTTTTGCTGAAGAAAAAGGGTTCCTTTAAATTCATAAGTAGATACCAAAATAATAAATTACACTGTACTGATTCAGCAGTTGGTTCCTTGTGAAATATTTTAAATTTCCCTCAAAAGGCTAAATTTATGTAGAGTAGGTAATTATCTAATAAGTGTTAATAAAACAAAAATCTGCAAGTGTTTTACTAGGATATAATAAATTGTATACTTACTTAATTCTTGTTAACATTTCTGGGGCCTCTCCCACATCCATGTTATATTGGAGGGACATATTATTATTACTATAACAATAAGTTGTAAAATTATATTGAAATTGGTATTTTTCCAGGCATTTGTGTTCTTTGAAAAAAAATTAAGGACCTAGCTTCTTTTGTGATTTGGGTGATTCAGTGGGTAGGTACCTACTGACCTAACAAGTATTTAAAGTATTTGATGATACTACACCTACATAGGTGTATACCTAAAAATGTTGATTATATTTTTATTATGACCCTGACTGTAACAAAATGACGGATATTATTTATATTTTAACTTAAGCAATTTCCTTAATATTTTTTTTTATGTAAAGGAATTTTAAGCTAAGCAAATATCTTACTGAAATATAAGTTGAACACCAAAGATTTTTTTAACATACAATCTCACATACAATATACACCCACACCGAAATGCACACCTTTTCAGGTTTTATATTAGGTATACACAAGCACAAAAAAACCATTATATTTTATTTGCTATTTATTTAATGCTATACCTACTTAACAAACACTAAAACGCACTTGCATTAAATTTACAGATATAAATGTACCTACTACCTACCTAAATAATTACATATAAAAAACTAATTCTAAAGACTTTTCCTTAAAGTACATACCTTGTTAAATACTTACTTAGTGTACTTCAGTACCTATTTTAAGAAGGTATTTTGAGCAGTCAGTACCACAGCTCTAAGCATAAAAACTGTAACTGTAAAAACTTTTTAAGGATTTTTTTTATAATCGGTCTTCTTTAATTCAAAATAGTTATATTTTTTCTTTTAAAAATATTTGACAGGTACCTATGCTGACTCACTGCTAAAAAAGTATTGTTTGTTCATTGCCCAACAGATCAGTTTTGACCTATATATGTAGCTATATAGGTATTACATAATATACTACTACATACCTAGTTACCTACATATTTTCTGGTCTATTATTAAATCACATCTCGATCCTTACATTTTTATTGTAGGTTCCTATGACATAATATACAGGGTGTCCCATAACTTATGGGCCGTAGAGTAACTGGAGATACTAGACATCAAACTAAGCCGATTATGTCATATAAATTTTTTTTTTTGATAATTAAAATATTAATTTAATTATGTACCTACTATGTTTATTTATGCTTTGGGATGTTAAAGGGAAATATCTCGAAAACCGTTAAAGATATTAAGATCAATCAAGTACACCTTTTTGACTCAGAAAATGCTTTAAGGAACTGTAATTGAAAAACACCTAATATCACATCAGGCAAGAAAAAAATCCTAGATTTATGAAGCTCAGTGTATGCAACTAGCGCCCTCTAGTTTGAAACTTAAAAATTTCTACAAGTTCTTATTTCTTGCTCATAAAAACATAATATTGCCAACTTTCAATTCGATTCATTAAACCGTTTTAAAATTATGGCTTATTTTCGAGAAGAAACTTTTACTTTCAACACCCTGTATCTCTAGAACGAGTAACAATCCGATAAAACTTATATGACTAAGGCCCGTATTATTAATCTCCTGGTAACTTTATCAGCATGATAATTTCCAAAGAAACCATTGTTGAGACAATTGTCTCCATAGAAATTATCTGGCTGGTAAAGTTACCAGCCAGATAATTTCCAAAGAAACCATTGTTAAGACAATTGTCTCCATAGAAATTATCTAGCTGGTAAAGTTACCAGGAGATTAATAATACGGGCCTTAATCGGCTTAGTTTGATGTCTAGTATCTATCTCCAGTTACTCTACGGCCTATAAGTTAAGGGACACCCTGTATAAAAAAATGATTTTATTGGCTACATAAGCCTGAGAATAATTTCTTAATTAGAAATTGTCTTAAAGACATTATTTTCTTTTTATATTTGCCATAAATTGTTATTGTTTCACAATTTATACTTTAGGTTAATTAATCTCGGTGTCCCGCGAATATCGGCCCCCTTGTCTGTCCAACAGTCACCCCTATGCCACAATGATGATAGAATTACACTTGATTATCGATATTTTGTTGTATAATAGCTTTGAAGTTCAAACTCCCCAGTTAATTCAACCAACCGTTAAATAACCTTAAGTAGATTCTCTCTCTGTCAAAGAAACTTCAGTTTTTATGTTTCCCCCATGTATTATTTCTGGAACTGCTAAATATGCTTTTAAAACCTCAAAAATATTGCTCTATTTATAGAAGTTTTAATTTTAGATTATTACACTTCTTATAGCGAGGGTACCCGGAATTTCCTTACGACTCTGGAAGTTTAAAAAGTTGTTTCCTTCCATTTATTGTTTCAGATGTTGGAAATTTGTAATAGTTTGTAATATACTACGACAGCTGCTAATTTTATTAGTATTTTAAATGAGTGACATGTTAACGTCTGCCTCTACTTGGGTTTGCTGGGTTTGTAGGATAGGTAGAAGATAAACCCTGAAAGCGACTATAAAGGTGACATTTCAGATAAAATAACAAAGCTAATCAATTTTTTAATATTTTTTAAAATCGGAGTTCTAAAGAGGCATATAAGAGCTACAATAATTTAGAATTATACAAGGTGTCCCAAATAGTCCATTATACTTTTTTTTAAAATGAAATATCCTATGCAGGTACTACTTATTACCTATATTATTTTCTAATTACACATTTATAAAATTACACATATATTTAGTATAACATTTCATATTATGTCTAAATTCAACTGTTTTTGAGTAATTGACGTTTAAAATATGCCATTTTCAGACTTTGACAGGCTGTAAAATTGGAACGGTTCATCTTAGAGAAAAATGGTGTTCATCTCCCCTCGCATCTCCCTATCTTAATTTTTTATTCTCTATCTAAAAGTTACAATATCCGGTTTAACATGTTAAACCGCAAGTTCTTATTCGATAGAAAATAAATAATAAGATACCATTTTTCTCTAAGAGGCGCCGTTCCAATGCTACAGCCTGTCAAAGTCTGAAAATGGCATATTTTAAACGTCAATATCTCAATAATGATTGAATTTAGAGCTGTGTCATTTTATACAAAATATACGTGGAATTTTATAGTGAATCAAAAAATAATATAATATATAGTAATATTCATGATAGAACTCGAGAGATCCTGGCCCAATCACGTGATATGAATGACATTTTGACACAATTTGAGTGTATTATGTTGGTATGTTGACGTAAATTACAGGATCGAACTTTAAAATTACTTACAAATTTTTAATATGTAAAATGTATGATTAAACTTTAAACAAATAATATTCTTGAAGCCACTAATAGTTATTGTTGTCATGCTAAATAAGATTGCAATAAGATGAAGGTAAAAAGTTGCAAAACAGATTAGGAAATGACAGCTTCTTTTATTCGGCTATATCCCTTGTGTTCTTTCCTTGTTGTGTCCAGATAGTAGATAATATGCTTACCGGTCGACACAGTGGTAAATAGAAAAAGTCGTAGAAGCTATTTAAGTAAAACGTACAATAGAAATGTTAATTTAATATTTATATAATAATGTGTTGTTATATAATATATCCAATATTGACATAGGCGTAGTTCGGGGGTGCTAAGCCCCTAAATCTAGCACCCTCAAAAAAACACAATCTATTGACAAGAAAAGGTTGAAATATTAATTTTAATAAACAGTTTAACAGACCACAATAATAAGATAGAAACTTCAGAATTTGTTAAATACCGAAACTTTTAGTAATGTACGAAAATGAAAACTAATAATCGCTAGAGGTGAATTATTATTTTACAACCTATATAAATCCGTACTAAAATTTTTAGCAATAAAAAAATGCTTCCTAAGGTCACACAAAACCACACTAAAATTCAAAACATTCAATTCAGAAATACCGAAAATATAAGTTTGTTTCCATTATAAGTGGGACATTCATAATAATTGCGAAATATTTTTTTATTTTTTTTAGTTGAAATCGATTTAAAAAAATAAATAATTACTGAAAAACAATAAAATAAAAAAAGTTTTGTCCGAAGCGGGATTCCAAACCGCGACCCTTAATTCCAAAGTGGAGAGCCTATACCCCTACGCCAAGAAGGCGCCTTCTAAAAACAGGTTCAAATGCGTTATATGACTAAATGCAAGAAATTATTGTAAAAATAAACTGAAACTGTTTAAAAATACCTTCTCAGCAATGGCATCAGCTGCGGTACTAAGCAAACAATAGTTATGATCCATAATTAATTGTTAGTTATAGTCTAAAACAGAATATCATACGTTTATGAATCAAACATTGGCTGAATACGTCTCTGTCAAAATCTGGGGAAATTTTGAAAGTCCTAATCAGCCGGCCGATGTCAAATGTCGAAAAACGAGTTCTCTCGTGAATATTTCTTTATATACCTAGAGTTAATAGATTATTATAAAAAGTATATATAGGTTGGATATGCCCTGACTATTAGGGACACCCTGTATAATTTAAAATTATTTTAGATTGCGTCCCATTAACTTTGTTTTTATAAAATATTAAAAAGTTGAGTAGTTTAAAGTAAGATAATTTGTTTGCACATCTTGCCTAATTTTACCCCCTAAAATAGGTGACAAAGCAGAAAAATATGAAATGGACTTTTAACCAAGAATTTTAAATTACTTAACAGAGTGACAAACAAACGCATTAAACTGCCCTCATAAAAAGAGATAAAATCGAGGGTTCCGTCTGTCCATTAGTGAAATTGCATAAAAGTGTGCAGCGTAAGGGTAGACGCACACGGATGACCGTAAAAAAAAATTTAAAAAGTTTATAAACTTCATAATAACGCAAAGAAAATAGAATTAAGAGTCAGGCAGTGACATATTCGCCATTTCATGTTTTGAGTAAGATTTCGTTACTCTTTCCTTTTATTAAAAAATCGGCCAAATACCCATATTTGAAGCATAATTACCTACAATTTAAACTTAAACAAGTTTGAATTTATAAAGTAATAAAAACAGGAAAAGAAAAATGGACAAATTTCACAAATTTTCTTTTTTTGCTTTTATTAATTCATTAATCAAAATTTCTTTAGTTCAAAACTGTAGGTAATTGCTACTCAAGAACACGGGTATTTGACCCATTTTGAATAAAGCGAGGATACGAAAAAATGAAATGCATCACTAGACTTCACAGTTAAGTACTAACATATTATATCAAAAACAAATCGGTAGGTTAAGATAAAAAGGGTACAATATAAGTAAGAGGGATTAGCACTTTCGTCTAAGTAAACCGTAATAAATAGTAATAAAATAAGGTCATCTCATCAATAACAAACGTTTATTTTTCATCGAACACGATTATTTTGTAATCCGTTTGATTTATTGGCGATTTACACCAGTAAAGCGACTCTATGGGCTACAAATAGCCAGGTCCAGCCAGGAGGTGTCATTAGCCTCTGGGCTAATGACACCTCCTAATGGGCATATTATTAAATTTAATAGTTTTTAAATTTATATAGGTATTGTTAAGTTTGTGGTGTCATAAGGGTTTGTCTATTAAGTGGATACGAACGATATTTCCAAAGTTACCAATTCCATACGAA
Organism: Polydrusus cervinus; assembly: GCA_935413205.1. NCBI lineage: Eukaryota > Metazoa > Arthropoda > Insecta > Coleoptera > Curculionidae > Polydrusus > Polydrusus cervinus. Next base: position 2,802,293 of record OW284512.1, read on the forward strand.
ATTATATCTCTATATAAAAAAACATTGGGTTCTCTTGAACCAAATCCTGTGCATGTTTATTAACGGATTTTTAACAACTTTTTAAATTTGGACTCTACAGATATTGGATAAAGTAACAAAGTTATGTTTAATAAAAAAAATCAATTCCCAATAACTTTAACAAAACAATAAACTGCTGTCATCCGTCTTCTGCGAATAATTGCGGTGTTACTTTTCAGATTTGTGTCATTTCTTGGTATTATAATAAACAGAGAACGTTGGCAACATTGTTAGGTTGCCGTTTTCGTGACGTAGATTTAATAAAGTCCGTGTGTTTATTCCAACACAGAAAATTTTACACTAAGCCTACAATCCAAGTCAAAATTTAATAAAAAAGCCCATTTTATTACAACAAATATGATGGATAAAAATATCGTCGAACTTTTTTTGTTCATTTTTGTTGGCAGAAGTGAATTTGTCGTGTGCGCCCAACCTTATTTAAGAGTCGTATATTTCCAGTATATCTCTACTACATAGCGCTGTGTCAAATACCTTGAAGGCCACACCCTGTCTAGTCGTCCGTGAACTTTATACAGGGCGAATTTTTCATCTGGTGTTTTGTTGATAAAAAAAAACTATCAAGTGCTATTTAACGATGGATAATGACATAAAAAAAATTTTTTAAATTCTTTTCTTCTCCAAAGTTACCAGCTCGAGTTTTAGCTAATTGAAAGGCATCAGATTAGAGCGTTTCAATTATATAGGTTCAAATTATATCAACCTCCATGCAGAACATAAAAATAGAAATATTGCGGCTACCTATTCATGTTAATTTCTTATTTTTGATTAAAATTACAAACGATGCCCCGATATTATTAATTCTCAAGAAATTAGTTTTTACAATATTTTTTTAAATAAAAAAAGAAATTTTATTGCCATCGTCCGACACAGGTACAACATGCGCGATGCGGTGGAAACGCACGATTTATGAAAATACTATCCAAGAATATTAATATTTGTATAATGTAATCTCCCATAAAAGCCTGAAAAAACCTAGAAGAGATAAAATGTGACACCTACAAAAGAATGGACAGAGACAAGTTTTTAAAGCTCGTTGTTCTTGTTTCTCTATGCAAAACAAAAACAATTAATATACCAGATTGCCGTCAAAGCATCAGAGGTTAGGAATTTTTATTAAGTGTTAATAGTCCATGTTTTATTGGTGAAGTTAAGTCAGTATTCATAAAGTTAAAAAGGCTGATAAGATATGATAGTGGTTATAGGTCAGGTCAGATTACTCATGGAAAAATATTTACTAAAATAGTGAATGAAATAATATGTTTATAATTAGAGATGCGCCGAGTATTCGGTTTACCGAATAACTGCCGAATATTCGGGCACTGAGCAAGGACTTCAAATAAATTGGTGATTATTTTGAAATACTTTACCATAGCGAACGTTAAAAGTTTATATTGATGCACAAAAGCCGTTTTTAACTGTTTAAAACGAATTCTCCAACTATTTTGTTGCACGTTCGGAGTTGAATATTCATTATTCGGCCTTGAGTATATACTTCAAATAAATTGGTGATTATTTTGAAATACTTTACCATAGCGAACGTTAAGAGCGTTTTCACACGGCACCATATATCGCGCGCGACAAATGGTCGCAATATTGCTTTTACACCAAATTATGTGTTTTCTAATGAGTCATTTTCACACACAAGCGATATTAGAGAACACATAATTTGGTGTAAAGCAATATTGCGACCATTTATCGCGCGCGATATATGGTGCCGTGTGAAAACGCTCTAAAAGTTCATATTGATGCACAAAAGCCGTTTTTAACTGTTTAAAACGAATTCTACAACTATTTTGTTGCACGTTCGGAGTTGAATATTCATTATTCGGCCTTGAGTATATACTTCAAATAAATTGGTGATTATTTTGAAATACTTTACCATAGCGAACGTTAAGAGCGTTTTCACACGGCACCATATATCGCGCGCGACCAATGGTCGCAATATTGCTTTTACACCAAATTATGTGTTTTCTAATGAGTCATTTTCACACACAAGCGATATTAGAGAACACATAATTTGGTGTAAAGCAATATTGCGACCATTTATCGCGCGCGATATATGGTGCCGTGTGAAAACGCTCTAAAAGTTCATATTGATGCACAAAAGCCGTTTTTAACTGTTTAAAACGAATTCTACAACTATTTTGTTGCACGTTCGGAGTTGAATATTCATTATTCGGCCTTGAGTATATACTTCAAATAAATTGGTGATTATTTTGAAATACTTTACCATAGCGAACGTTAAAAGTTCATATTGATGCACAAAAGCCGTTTTTAACTGTTTAAAACGAATTCTCCAACTATTTTGTTGCACGTTCGGAGTCGAATATTCATTATTCGGCCTTGAGTATATACTTCAAATAAATTGGTGATTATTTTGAAATACTTTACCATAGCGAACGTTAAAAGTTCATATTGATGCACAAAAGCCGTTTTTAACTGTTTAAAACGAATTCTCCAACTATTTTGTTGCACGTTCGGAGTCGAATATTCATTATTCGGCCTTGAGTATATACTTCAAATAAATTGGTGATTATTTTGAAATACTTTACCATAGCGAACGTTAAAAGTTCATATTGATGCACAAAAGCCGTTTTTAACTGTTTAAAACGAATTCTACAACTATTTTGTTGCACGTTCGGAGTTTTAATTCTAACGCAAGTAGAAAAAAAACCGATCAAACCCTTTTTTCTTCTGTGCATTTTAGCAGAACAATTTAATCAAACTAGCTAGGTATGGTTGAAAAAAATGACTTGTTCATTTTATTAATAAATATATTGCTTTTTGTGTGTTATTCTGCCAAGGGCCCAATATAAATATGTTCAAAGTGATTTTGTGTAAATATAAAAATGACCTAAACTGATGAATATGTTACAGTGTAATTTGGTTCAGATTTTCCAACGAAATGAGATTTTTTTCAATTGTTTTTATTACATTTCTCACAAGTTCACGGCTAACTAAAAATACACGTTATGATGCTTGAATTAAATAATTTTGTTAAATTTTTAGTAAGAAGTTCGGAAGTTGAGTCATAGAAAAAATAGACTGTACAACTCGAGTGGATTGTTTATATCGCATTCAATTTACTTCCTTGTAAGATATATTCATCATATCCACTTTTGTTGTACAAATTACTATTCTAAAAACTTTCCCCTTGACTTTTTTGCGAAAAAAATAATGATTGCTTTTACCAAGTTGTTTAGTAGTTATTTATTCTGCGTTTATATTATGACTTTATGACACAAATTATATCCATTACCCACGTGTCACCGTTATTTAAATTCAAAAACAATATAAAATAATAATATGAATTTTTAATGACTAAACATTCATTGTAATTTCGTGTATGTGACGGGCACATTAACCAGGTTTATTGTGATTTTTTACCATTGATGGGCGAGCTTCCTGTGTTAGGCCAATGGCACTTCCTGTAAATAGAAATCGAAACCGGCAAAAAGAGAAAAAAATCGCGTTGGTTAAAAACCGCAGCAAATATTTTTTGATTTAAAGTTTTTATCAGTTTTGTTCCGTCGGTGGTCATATCTACTATATCATATCGTCCGTAGGGTATGTGGTCTTTTCTGGAAGCCAGTTTTTTCAATTACCAAGATACGAGAAGTTATCGTATCTTAGAAAACATACCACAATGTTTGATTGTGATTTGATTCATGGTAGAGCCCTCCACGGGACGGAATTTCACGACTCCGTCCCGTCAACCGCTCGACAAGCCCGGCAGACCCAATAGGCCCGGTAGACCCGACGGGAAGGCCCAAAAAAAATTATTAGGGCTTGGAAATAATTTTATAAATATTTCTTAAAAGAAATGTATGTATATAAGCAAACCAAGGCTTACCGAAAAGACCGGCAAGCCACAAAAGTCCGGTAGGCCCAGCAGACCAGTCAGGCCCGGCAAAAATTGTTAGGGCCCGAAAGCCCGAACCTTTATTAATTTAGTGGCCCGGCCCGACCCGAGAGCTGGGTCGCATTAAGGCCCGATATGAGAACCCGGCCCGTGCAGACATCTAATCCATGGGCGTCGTTACGAGATTTTTTAAATGAGAGGGCAGCTTCCTAGCACTACACGGAAGAAAAGCAACACTAATATGAAGAATAAAATACTTAATTCAAGTATATGCTAGTTTTAACATTCCTCAAATAACTCAATAATAATACTTAATTCCAATACTAGCTTATACTTAAATAATAAAATTGGACTTTCTTGAATCTATCTATTTTTTGAGTTTCCCTCTATTTTTATTAAAACCAATTTAGCCATCTTGTTTATGCTTGGCCGTTGAATCTAAAATTGCCATTTAAAACGTGACTTTGCTTAAAACAAATTAACTGTGGAGTAAAGTTGTGGTTTTTTCAATGAAACACCCTGTATGTTTTTTTTATTTTTATGAAAGGTCTTTCTTTTTCTAAGCTTGAACCGTTTTTAAGATATGAGCGATCAAACTTTTAAAAACTGTGACAATTCTAGTTTAATACGTCTAGTATGCCTTGGAAAAGAAAAGTCCCACAATGGCGATTGCATTAAAATAACGTCATAGGAGGTGTTGGAAAATAAAGTTTCGATATGTCTAGAGTGCATTGGAAAACAAAACCATGTAAACAGTAATAGGATAGCGTTATTGGGGGCCATATTGAATAATATTTTAAATTCCAAGGCATTCCCGACGTATTAAACTAGAAATTTCGTCAAATTCAACGATTGAGGGATCCCGATCAGCCATTTTATTTTATTGGTTTTTAATAAGTCTAATATACTATACAAGATAAAAATACGTTTATCGTAAATAACCAACCATGAAATTACACATAAAGTTGATTGTTCTTCGAATTCTTAATTAATAAAATCAACACGACGAGCGGCAGTAAGAATGAGTGAGTCATGGCCAATTTTTACTTGATTTTGTTTGAAGGTTACCAAAATAAATTGGGTAGACGTAATACCCAAATTAAATCGGCGGTATAACAATGATTGGCACAACAAAGACTACATTTTTGTATTCAAGACTTTTTTTTTTAAATAATTTGATGTTTTATCATAATTTGAGCCCCAGGAAAAATAATATGTGTACGCCTTTGGCACAAGAACAAGAAACCCTCAAGCTCTGAGCGATGTTTAAGTTTAATTTTACCATAGCCAAATTCCTCCCATCAGGTAATAAGAAGAAGGAATCTTCAGTGAATAAAAATTCTCTTACTTGTAAAAGGAATGCAGAAAATATATGTAAATATTGAGAGATGGATTCGTTGCCCTCTTGCCACGACTCGCACTGGGACAAGAAGTCATGTCGCGGGCCTACACCTCCATAACTAGTTTTCAGATGGTCGATGAATAATGATAATTAAAGACCTACATATGGGTATGTCATAAATAAATACGTGTATGCTAGAAGAAAATACACTAGCCTTTTGTCGTAAAACATTTCTTTTTCATTGACAGATAAAAAAATGAACATTGAAGTATTTAAAACGTAAATAATTTAGATAACTCCCCTCCAATTATTTTACAGATAATCGGACATTTTTGCATTATTTGTTTTTATGGTTCCCATCTTTGAATTTCAACATTTAAAGAAAGCTGAATAGATAGGCGCACTATGATTCATTCGCTACGTAAGAACCGACGTGACTTCGGAGCGCGTCGTCTTTTATTACGTAAAATAATACAATATCCTGTGTCTGAAGTCGATCGAAAGCGGAGGCAAACATTAGTTTGTCTCCAAAAACGGTTGCCACATTTTTTCACTGATCCGTCGTTCTTTAAATATTGAAATTCAAAGGCTGTACTATTTGGAATTAAGTTGCTATCTCTGGGGGAAAGGTACTGCCCCCAGTAGTACCTATATAAATCGGTGGATTAAGTAATTGGAGAGCTCTAGCACAGCCTTCTCATCTATGAAGGGGGCTGTGGCTCTAGACATAACTGTAGATGGGGCCCCTCACCCTTTGAGCCATGACGCCTGAAATATTAATACAGCGTCGCTGTAAATAAAATTCAGTGAAATTTTGGTTGGTTGGGGGGCCTCAGCTAAATAGGGGCCCTATAGGCGCTTGCCTAGTTTGCCATAGGATCAATCCGCCACTGTGTCTATAACTTTGCTGCATCTGAATCATATATTATTTAAATGTTTGATGCTAAACTATTTTTTTTTATTTTTAGGCCTCCATGGATCTTCCACCGGACAAAGCGAAATTATTAAAGAGTTATGACTCGGAGAAGAAATGGGATATTATCTGTGATCAGGTTTGTGATTTTTACTTTTAATAATATTATATGTAAAGAATTCTCAAATGGCTACGGAATTTGACGATTTGATCCCTTATTTTGATCATTTTTATTTAAGATAAAGAATCAACACATTTTATCGAGCAAACAAATTTCTCGATTCCGAAACTGCGAGATTTTAAGATTGTGACCTCGTGTCGTGACTCACGTGAACTGCTGTCAGCTATTCTGTCGAAAGCTTTGCGCAAATCCGCAAACACCGATAATATTTGCACACAAAGGACCGATAGCACATCTGTTTCTATAACGAGTCATTTTTTTTATAAAAAACGACTCGGAATGTTTATTTGTTTTTCATTTCTCGAGCAAGGAGGAAAATAGGTTGTGATTATAAAAAACGCAACGTTTTTAATATAAAAATCAGTTTACAATAAAGAGCTCGTCAAATGGTACGGAATTCTAGTACCATGCCATAGAGGAATGATAGGTCGTTGCCATGCCCTACATTTATAGGTTGTTGATGTTCGATAGGTTAATAGCCTCCAGAATTTCAGCCTCCAGTAAAATTTTCAATTGGTGCCACAGTTATTCCGGTCCAGCACTTACTCAGAACTCTTTTCGGGCTCACATGAGGTTACGAAGTCTCGCGAAACTGGTGGAGTCTTTTGCATATGTGCTTGCCGGTAAAATGACTTCTTGTGTAAAATGAATCACGTGATAGGGCTGAAGTTTTAGCAGTCTTTGCTCACTCCCCTTGGTTTCGATACAGTCCCCTCATATTATGGATGTGGCTTCTTTTCTCTTTTACTGCCCGTGAAAGAATTGGGCCTCAACGACTGGAACCTACCCTCGTGAACTACGTTATTCTGCCACGAACATCGGGAAAGCCCATGTGTAGGCCTTAACGCCAATTTTTTCCTTTTTTTCTACTTCGCTGCCCTATTTTCTCCTCCTAACAAATTTCAACCTTTTAGCCATGTTTACAGTAATGAACCGGAATAATGTTATTACTATATTAGTAATGACATTAATTATTACTGAGCATGTAAACAGATATTTTATATTTGCAGTTTTTAAGGTAGTAATCAATCTTGCATATTGTTTTTTTTTTAAATAGAAAGTATGAATATTAAAACTAGGACCTAGACCCATTAAACATAAAAAAATACATATTTAAACTTAATAAAAAGGCGTGGGCGTGATAAATATGGACCACATGGTTAGTGTTTTTTAATTATATTAGTCATTTGCGAGATAGAGGAGAAGCATTCACTTGATATTAAAATCTGCTTCGCGAAAAAATAAAAGTGAGGTCATCCTTGACCTTTTTAATTGTTGTATTACTACTATAAGAATAAATTACTGTTCTAATTACGTACTTTTTATGCATATTAATTTGTATGATTAAGATTCTTTTATTACAAGGATTCCACTAGTGTAACGGATCAATATTTACTAACAATAAGATGTACTTTAATAAATAACTAATTTTTTGCTTTTGTTTGTGTGCGTTTTGGCGATTTTAAGTTTAATAAAAATGAATTCAGTTCAATATTTAATATCTGAGCCATTCCGTATATTTTTCGTTCGATTCGTCGATAAGTCCGAAATAAAAATACTTGAAGCAGCCCGTAAGGGATCAAAGTATTTATCAAATCTTTTGGTTTGACTTTAAATGATTTGACAAACATCACCGTAAACGTTCAAACTAAATGTGTCAAATTTCAATTCAGTATTGGCGATTGGCGAGCTTAACATTTTTTCCAATATAAAGCTTGGTTAGAATCCAATAGGCGCCTCAACGGAACCGAATTTGAATGACGTCTGACGTTTCGCCAGTTCTCTACCTGCCTCTCGCTGTTAACGTCCACGTTCGGTTGTTTGTTTAGTTTTATCAATGGTTTTACACTATTTTAATGTTTGTGGATAATTTTCAATATCATGTTATAAAGTCTTTTGACACAGTTGTTTTTATTAGTTGTGTTTTAGTCGTAGATTAGATTTATAGGTATTGTTTTCTTATGGTCTTTTTGAGGATGTAGGTTTAATTTTAATTCTTAATTTAGACAGGTAGTAACGGGTCACTGACCTCAATTAATTTTCATTTCAAATACAAACAAACGCGTCACTGTTGTGTTATCACTTTTTCTATAGAACTCTTCCAGTGGCGGCGTGGTCAAACCATAATATCAAAAAAACAAATGGGCAATATTCTTGTTTATTGTAGTGATGCGACAAAAATATTTTTCCTTCGAATGTTGTCATTTATTAGGATTTACGAGTTTAAATGTAATACGCCAATTTTATAACACCCTGTATACTGTATAGATATTTAAATAATACAGAAAAACGTACGTAGTTTTCCAAAATAGGTATTCATACTCGTATTTATTTATTTATGGACTTATGTTTGATTATTTATTGATCAGTATCAGTATGTGTATGACGAAATATTAAGAATGTAGATTGCTGGAAATCAGAAGCCGGTATTCTTTAAAATCTTTAAGTGACTCAACAACTATTTTCTTTTAAAAATATGTTTCATGAACCCAAGAAAATCAATAAAAGGTTCACTCAGCTGAGTATTGTTCTGGAAACTATCAAATTTTATGTTTCTATTAGGGGTTACAATCCCAGGATTCCGGAATCCCGTTATCCCGGAATAGCTACCGTTTTTGACATACTTTTTCGATCCAGGGATCCCGGGAAATAAAAATTTAATCCTGAGATTGAAAAAATAATCGCTCTTCATGATATTACAAAGAATTTTATTAAGTAAAGTCAAAGTCCTATTCCTAATCTACAATAGTTATCCTAAAAACCGGTTAACTACTGCAGGTTAGGAAAGCACGTATGGATTGCAATCCCAGGATCAAATTTGTGCCACATTTCAACAAAATCGAACCAAAGAAGCTTCGAAATATTAATAAAACCCATTTTTTTTTTAAACTTTGACACTGTATATTGAACACTATAGACTTTTCAGGACACATGTTTATATGAACTTGAATTTGGTTCAGGAATGTGCCCTTGAAATTACGGCCTACCATTAAGGAACACCCTGTATAGATATAATTTCGCATGGGGTAACCTTTGAGAATAATTTAGATTGGTCGGATGCTCTTAACAGTAAACGACTGAAAGTAGTTTTTATACGTTTCCTGAAACGTTTTATTCAATTTTTAAGCTCCGTGTATAAATAATCCCATATTCACAGCAGCGATAATATTTAACACATTATTTGAACATCTGGTAGGCATTTGTGCACTTCCGAACCCTTTTTATTATTTGTTTTCGTTATGGAAATAAATTGCATTATAAAGAACGGCATGGCGTTAATTTATTCGTGTTAAGAGCATTCTACCAATATTTCCAAACTCTTCTCCAAAGTTACCAGCTCCATGTGAAATTATATCCAGTGGCGAGCATTGCTGTTTTAACCCGGGCAGGCAAAAATTGCAATTAAGACAAAAATTTACCTTCCGTAGCTTTTAAGCATCTAATTTTTGCCCCAAAATGTCTTGTTTGTGGAAAGAACACGGCCAGAAGAAGAAGAAAACTGCATTATTTGTAAATAAGTTCAACACGCCGCCGGAGGTCTTTAAGTAAAAATTCTTTTAAAACATCGTCATAAAAATTGGTTTAGCGTTTTAAATCCTGCAAAAGGTCGCACTCCTGAGAGATTATTGTTAATTCACTTAAGCGTGTCTCTTTCTCTGTGTTTCGTAAATAGGTATGAATTCTTTTTAATCCAAAAAACAATCGTTCTGCAGACGCGCTGCTAGCCGGAATAGTAATAATTAACGCCTCCATATTTCTTTTCTTTTCCGAAGACCGACAGCGCGAAGTCGAAACAATGTTACCAAAATCGAAGTCAATTATGTGAAATATGATGATAAGCTTACTGAATATTAAATATTATGAACCTATCAGCAAATATTAATTTAATTGTCACAAAAGCGCTTCTTATTTTACGATATCCGTTATCCCTAACTAGTAGAGGCGTGTTTCATATTTTTTTTTATTGAGAAAGCGAAGTATTTTCCAAATTACGGTAAAACTTGAAGATTGGTACCAGTGCATTTACCAAACGCTTGCTTTCTTGGATGAAGGAAGGTCGAAACTTGCGACGGGTATATTTGTTACATCATCTCTTTCTACTCTACTGCCTACTGGCTCTCTCGTTTGTTTCCACTCGTACAAAAGCAGTGATTTTGCTTTTGCATAAGACGCTAATGTACATCGAGATATTTGCGTTTAGAACGGTCTTAGGGAATGCTTATACAGGGATCTAGTTTACGATTTTACGGTTTTATGTACTCAACTTCATTTTCCACTACTTATAGAAGATTTAACAGTTATTTTTCTATATCTGTTGCTTATAATAAAAGTTTTAAGGTAGAGGTTGGATCCCGGTTCAAGATATATCAGAAAATATCGCGGTGGGCAATTATTTGCATGACAAAAACCAAACAAGGTTAGTAAAAACGTTCATTTTAAATGTATATAGTAAATTTTATGCATTAAATCTTGTAGTAATTGTCTAGAAATGAGTGGAAAACTGAATCGTTTTTTGCTAGCGACAAAACTCGAAAAATGTTGGCAAGCAATCGCACTTGATATGTTATTTGTACTCATCCATTTACAAAATTATCGTTCAAACGAAAGGCCAATAAAGCATAGGAAGTGAGCAGAAAACGCCTACACTATAAAACAGTTATTCACCTTTTAAGAAAAAAGGCCAATCTAGGTCAATGCCTAGATGGCAGATTGTCAGAAAGAATAGTGCATTCCACTTAAAATAATCGAACTTTTATACGTAAAAGGAAATCGTTGGTGGCAACAAATAGCAGTTATTTCAGCCCAAATATAATGGTCAGGTCAGAAGTTGTCGTTGAAGTCTTAGGGCATTCCTGGTCGACATGTGAGGGGTGAATTGGTAAACTACGCGACATAATGATGGTATTTTTTCACGGAACTAGGTTTTTATCGTAATATACAATGGGGGATCCAGAAATATTCTTAAGGGGGAGCCCGTATTTAGAAAAAAATTATAATATTGTACATAAAAAACATAACACAAATAATATCATTTATAGGGTCCGGTGTCAGGTCAGGTAGTATCTGCAGTCTGGGTTGTTTGTTTACTGTAAAATATTCAATCAGTGATCTTAGGGTCATCATCAGACAGCTGAAGTTTTCTCCTATTTGGAAAGCATGCTTTAAGAGGGGGGTATTCTAAATCCACCCTTGATAATATAGAGTCAATTTATTGATTGTAAGAAGGCTTGTTAAAATGGAGGATTTCAGTTTACCGTTATTATCTCTAGTTCAAAGGCTCCAGCAATCCTAAAATATCTCCGTGGAAACTTCGGCTTGTCGAGCAGATGTACCTGAAAGTTGCGTTCTTCCGGGTTAAGAAAAGTAGAACAAAATGATTTTTTAGACCACAAAGAATTTTAATATTAATTAACTAACCAGCAAGTTTGACTGTGAGTTACATGACATTGGCAGAAATAATTTTCCCATAATGATACTGGCCCGGTTACCTTAACTTTTAATTTACTCACACAGGAACCTTTGATTGTAAGTACATAATACCCGTCAATGTCATATATGTCACAGTCAAACTTGCTGGTTAATTAATTATTGTTAAAAAATTTTAACATTAGACTAGACACCAAAAATTATTATAATCAATTGGCACTTTTTCGTTTCGTGTCGAAAATACCGATACTTCAGTTATTTTATTTAAAGTTGATGGCTTTTGTATCGGGTTACCATCTATAAAATCATTAAACTAGGACAAAAAGCTCGAAAACCCCGGATTTTTTAGCTTTAACCCCGGATATTTCTGCTAGAAAATTTTCATCTTACACTAATACAATAAATTGAAATTCTTCTAATTTGACATCTTCATAAACTATTATTTTATAGAATATACCGTGGAGGAGAGTATACAGGGTGTTCCTTAATGACGTGCTAATATTTTAGGGTATGATTCCTCAAGTAATTTTATGAAGAAAAGTTCATATAAACATATGTCCTAAACGGCTTAACTTTTTACAGGGTGTTGATTTATTTTTTTTTAATGCGTTTTTTGTAATATTTTTCTTTTTTGGCATGTGCTAATAGGATATAAAACCATCTATTTTAGTTATAAAAGTTATTTTTTTGTCCCACCAGTGGCGTCCCTGCAAACACGTCCTCTGATATTTTTTATTAAAAAAATGGTACGCCACTGACCAACTTCATTAATAGGCATGCCCCGCCCGTCTAATTTAAATTTTTATAGTTTTAATTGGAAAATCATTTTCCTCGATTTTTTTGCATGAAAATAACTTTCCCGCAGCTACATAAAAACCAATTTTCCATTGGTGAAAAAAACTCAAAATTTGTTTTTTTTGTAAATCTGGTCAAGAAGAAGAGCAGTTTAACAAGGCAAATTTTAGCTCTCTCGGTTCCCAATTAAATTTATTACAAATAACTTGGTATAGGTTCTTTTAGAATATTGTGATTTTTTTAGAATAATCAACAGAGAATACTATTTTCAAACGACATGAAGTAATTTGTGGTAACTAATTAACCTTTTAGGACATATGTTTATATGAACTTTTCTTCATAAAATGACTTGAGGAATCACACCCTAAAATGATATCTGGACATCGAACGTGTCACATTGCCAAGGCAGATCACTGATGAGCACCCAGAATCAGAAACAAGGATGACCTCACATTTCATTTTAAGTGAGGCAAGGAATGTTAACATCAAATTAAATAACAGGCTAGCCATGGTACCATCACAAACCCGATGGACGTACCTATCGGTAAACGATTCGTTTATTGGTAGCTCTCCACGGCGTCGAGCGTCCGGGGTTTGCACGCTGTGCACCCCTTCGTCTATTACCCGCTGTCCCCTCACCTTGTCAGTGGGGAATGGCAGTTTACGGAGGTTTTAGACTCACTGCTAACAACGGTATGCCCTGTCTTCTTCCGTTAACATCTCAATCCTTTCGTTGTTTCGTCCTACTGGGACTCATCAGAGACGCGAGCCATTCCCCACTGACAAGGCGAGGGGACAGCGGGTAATAGTAGTAAGGGTGCACAGCGTGCAAACCCCGGACGCTCGACGCCGTGGAGAGCTACCAATAAACGAATCGTTTACCGATAGGTACGTCCATCGGGTTTGTGATGGTACCATGGCTAGCCTGTCATTTAATTTGATGTTAACATTCCTTGCCTCACTTAAAATGAAATGTGAGGTCATCCTTGTTTCTGATTCTGGGTGCTCATCAGTGATCTGGCTTGGCAATGTGACACGTTCGATGTCCAGTTATCATATTGATCCTCTAGACTCCTTAGCTCATTTTTGTCGGTGATTTATTCGACACATGAGAGGTAGGCAGCTTGCTGCTCCTGAGTTCTAGTTAAGGCTGATTAAGCCTTCTCATTCGATCACACCCTAAAATATTAGCACGTCATTAAGGAACACCCTGTATAGCGTCGTTCCGTAACTGTCGGTAGACGGCAAGTGGTGACAACCCGGACTGTAAAGAAAACTCCTCCCGGACGCTCCCCGGACACCCTCCAAACTAGGACAAATCCGGGGAAACCCGGACGGATGGCAACCCTACTTTTGGAGGATTTGGCCCTTTTGATGCGTTTTTAGTTACTGTTATGCGTTTTCATAACATTCAAATATGATATATTATTTATTTATTTAGTAATAGTTCTTTAATGAACAGTATTATTTTTAAATAAAATTCCGGAAGTATGTCAAACAATTAAGATTATGGGGAATGGTAGCAAGATAAATCATTGTCAAAAATATTATTAATTGCTTAATTAGGCTACCCATAAATAGATAGTAAACATTTAACTGTGATAAAGTTATTTGTGATAGTGAGAGAACCTAAAACAAACAGCAAAACTCATACAGGGTTTATAGATTTTTTATTGACATGTTGACATTGAAAGCAGTCCGTATTTTTTATTATTTGGAAGGTTTTTCTCATTAACACTAACTCTAATAGTTTTTTTTTTCATTAGGATACCGTTAGACATACAAAATTAGATAATTTTTCCAATTTTACGTCTAATTCAGATAACGACAAAAATAATAGTTCATTTCACGATATAATTATGTCATTTCCCCTGTCATTTAGGCTAACCTTGTCGGTATCATTATAATTAACAGCTTATTATACATTCAACCATATAACAACAAATGTATTATGTTAGTATCATGTCAAGCATCAACTACTGCTGATGCTGTTTAGTGAGTGACATTTGACGGGTAAGTCAGGAGCTAAATAATAATGGTTTTTTTTTAACGAGTGCTGACAGTGATTCTTTTTCCCATGCAACTGCCCAGTAAGCATAACGGTCTCTATTTCTTTTTTCTCCCTACCTCACGAGCCACCACTGGTAGGAAGTAGTAAAATTATTTCAAAATTTCCAAAACTATACAGTGTGTCCAAAAAAGTATGCAACATATGTAAAAGTTTTTTATTATTGATTTCTCAGAAAATTTTATTCTTGATAAAAGTTGGTGCATGCCTTGAAACTATAAATGCTTATTTCACATTTCACCTGCGGCTAATAGTAAGGGAGCAAATGCCATTTTTTTGAAATTGCATTAAGAGTAAAGTACCTTAGTTATTAGAAATACAGCAAAATTTTATATGGAAATGTTATTGCAAATTAAAAACATAGCCCAAATACGAAATTTGAGTTACGTGTCTCAATTTTTTTTTTCTAATCTCTAATTTCCCCTAAACGGTACGCCTCTGGTCGATTTTTTGTTTACAATGACAAATAAATTAGTAGTTATATCCAGTACTATGAATAGGGTTGAATTTTATTATAATTTAGTTTCGAACAGAAATTGGCTAAAATGTGTTTAAGTAGGCGTGCAACACTGATTTGAATAGCATCAAATCAGTAGTCACTTACGATAAGCTAGAATGGGCGATTGACTCATTTGAACCTTACAAATCACCAGGATTAGACGGGATAATGCCCGCCATGCTACAAAGAGGGAAGAGAATCCTGATCCCTTGGCTCTTGGTGATATACAGACAGGGTTGCCAGGTCTACCGATTTTTCGGTAGATCTACCGATTTTGCTAGTCACCTACCGATCTACCGATTTAATATTAAAACTACCGAAAACTAAAAAGAATAGAATTTTAGCAATTTCTGGGATAACTGCCAAATAGAATGTAAAAAAACACGTGTTTTTCTGTCTTTGATAAGGTATTTTAGCGAGTATCTTTGCGAAAACTCTTTTACTACCATATAAATTTATAGCAATAGGCAACACAAAATACTTCAGAATAATTTCTTTTGCTGGACACAATTTTAAATCCTATTGTTGCCTGATGTTTTCAGGTTGGATACTTATTACTTTTTTATTTTGGTGGTAACCGTTTTAAGAATTCCCCCGATTTGCTTTCTTACCAAGTTCCAGAATTCGTTTTAATTGTGTGTTCGAGGGAACGAATTTATTTTAAAAAATGAGTGAAAAAGGAAAAAAAAAATGTGATCTTACCTTCATAGTTAAAATTTTGACAATTTGGTAGGTATTTGGTGCCAAGAATAAAAATGACCAAAAAAATAGCGAATACTCGAATACACCAAAATAAGTATATTTTATACAGAAGGTAAATCTACCGATTTTTAACGAAATCTACCGAAAAATTACGAGCCTGGCTACCGAAATTACAAATTTTCACCTGGCAACACTGTATACAGAAGCAGCTTGCATTTTACTTACATGCCGGCTGACTGGAATAAGATAAAAATAGTCTTCATCCCTAAGGCTGGTAAGAGCAGTCATGTAACCGTCAAAGACTTCAGACCAATAAGCCTGTCTTCGTTCCTTGTCAAAACATTGGAGAGGTTACTGGATCTGCATATCAAGAACTCGGTGAGAGAGCGAGAATTAAGCTCGTCTCAACACGCTTATACCAAAGGGAAATCAGTGGAAACGGCGCTACACGAAGTAGTAGGCACTATTGAGAAATCCCTTAACAATAAAGAGTACACCCTAGGTACCTTCTTGGATATTGAAGGAGCCTTTAATAACGTCACGACCGAGGCAGTGTGCGACGCTCTAATAGAAACAGGGGTCGATAACTACATCTGCCGTTGGATTAGGAGGATGTTGAAAGGCCGTCAAATCTGCTCCAGTTTGGGAAGTAGCGAGATGGTCAGATTTGCTGGAAGAGGAACTCCGCAAGGCGGAGGGGGGTCCTGGTTTGGTGGACCGCTTTGAAAAAGCAGTGCACACTAAGTCAATAACAAAGATACAAAGGGCAGCTTGTTTAGGAATAACCGGAGCCCTTAAGTCAACCCCGACAGCGGCGCTAGAGGTCATGTTATATATACCCCCCTTGGATATCTATGGAAAAAGTATAGCTGCAAAAAGTGCCCTGCGACTAAAAGAGTCGAAATTCTGGAAGGAGCAGGAGCAGTATACTAAAGATTCACCCGGGGAATAATCTACGAGACCCGACTGATTACTCTGTCCCAATAACATGCTTCGATAGAAGGTATTCTATACTTATTCCGAGTAGGGAAGAGTGGGAAGGCAATCAGAATATAACGAAAATAGATCACGCAATCTTCACAGACGGTTCAAAAATGGACGTTGGTGTGGGAGCCGGGGTCTTTTCCGAAAGTTTACAAATACAGATATCGTATAGACTCCCCAACTATTGTAGTATTTTTCAAGCGGAAGTACTGGCAGTAGAGAAGGCGGCCAATATCCTGCAAGAACACCTTGGCTTGGGAGTAGCCTCGTCAATCACCATCTTCAGTGATAGTCAGGCGGCGATTAAGGCAATCTGTTCCAGCAGCGTTAAATCAAAGCTCGTAAAGCGATGCCGCAACAATCTATGCACACTTGGCAACCAACATCGGGTTATTCTGTGCTGGGTTCCTGGACACTCCAAAATAGATGGCAACGAGGCTGCCGATGCGCTCGCAAGAGAGGGCGCAGGCATGCCAGCTGATCTAGCAGACAATACAGTGAACAAACCACTGGGATTGGTCAAAGAGGAGATTGACTACACGGCCAAGCAGCTTGCACAGAACAGATGGACAGGGTTGACAACCTGTAGTACATCCAGGCAACTGTGGCCCACATTCGATAAAAAGAGAACCGCGGAGCTATTAAGACACAGTCGAAAAGACGTGAGAAATATTACTGCGGTTGTTACCGGACATTGCCTCTTCGGTAGACATGCCGAACGTATGCAAATACCCACTAACGACTTCTGCAGAAGTTGCAGAGATGAGGAAGAGGAAGAAAGTATTCAACATTTTCTGTGTGAATGCCCTGGCCTTGCAAGAAGGAGGTTCACTACTCTGGGTGAATCATCTTTCGATAGCCTGGAGGAACTAAGCAACTTACAACTTGGACGGCTGAGCAGATTTCTGAACAGTAGTGGCTGGTTTGAATGAGTTTTTAAAATCCTTCCGCGGTTACGTCGCATAAACCATCAGTGATCTGATGAAGGTGGGTTCTACGGAACACGTGTGGTATCACAACGGACCTAATCAGGACTACGTGAGACTGTTTAGTCAGAACCAAGGGTCTGCCACTCTTACCTAACCTAACCTAACCTATGCCTTGAAACTATAAATGCTTATTTCACATTTCACCTGCGGCTAATAGTAAGGGAGCAAATGCCATTTTTTTGAATAATAATAATAATAATAATAATAATAATAATAATAATAATAATAATAAATACAGCAAAATTTTATATGGAAATGTTATTGCAAATTAAAAACATAGCCCAAATACGAAATTTGAGTTACGTGTCTCAATTTTTTTTTTCTAATCTCTAATTTCCCCTAAACGGTACGCCTCTGGTCGATTTTTTGTTTACAATGACAAATAAATTAGTAGTTATATCCAGTACTATGAATAGGGTTGAATTTTATTATAATTTAGTTTCGAACAGAAGTTGGCTAAAATGTGTTTAAGTAGGCGTGCAACACGCTTATATCTAAACCGACCCGGTTCATTGAAAAGTTTTTAAAAATTTGCAACTACTTAATGCATTTTTATTATAAACCCACGTTTAAGTTATTTGATAAATATATTAAAATTGCGTAAACGAAAAATGGACCAGAGGCGTACCGTTTACGGGAAATTAGAGATTAGAAAAAAATAAATAAAAATTGAGACACGTAACTCAAATTTCATATTTGGGCTATGTTTTTAATTTGCAATAACATTTCCATATAAAATTTTGCTGTATTTCTAATAACTAAGGTACTTTACTCCTAATGCAATTTCGAAAAAATGGCATTTGCTTCCTTACTATTAGCCGCAGGTGAAATGTGAAATATACATTTATAGTTTTAAGGCACGCACCAACTTTTATCAAGAATAAAATTTTCTGAGAAATCGGTAATAAAAAACTTTTACATATGTTGCATACTTTTTTGGACACACTGTATACAGGGTGTCCCATAACTTATGGGCCGTAGAGTAACTGGAGATACTAGACATCAAACTAAGCCGATTAAGTCATATAAGTTTTTTCGGATTGTTACTCGTTCTAGAGATACAGGGTGTTGAAAGTAAAAGTTTATTCTCGAAAATAAGCCATAATTTTAAAACGGTTTAATGAATCGAATTAAAAGTTGGTAATATTATGTTTTTATGAGCAAGAAATAAGAATTTGTAGAGATTAAGTTTCAAACTAGAGGGCGCTAGTTGCATACACTGGGCTTCATAAATCTATGAATTTTTTTCTTACCTGTGATAAAAGGTATTTTTCAATTATAGTTTCTTAAAGAAGGGCATTTTCTGAGTCAAAAAGGTGTACTTGATTGATCTTAATATGTTTAACGGGTTTCGAGATATTTCCCTTTAAACATCCCAAAGCATAAAAAAAACATAGTACATAATTAAATTATTATTTTAATTATCAAGAAAAAAAATATATGACATAATCGGCTTAGTTTGATGTCTAGTATCTCCAGTTACTCTACGGCCCATAAGTTATGGGTTATGGGACACCCTGTATATAAACTATATTGGTTTGGATTTTGGTCATTCTTGGCCCAATCGCAACATAAGATTCAAAGGAAGGCAATATTATTTGTATTATAATGTCACAAGACTTTGTGTAACATTTAAATATTATTGTCGAGTTGCACAAATATTTGTAAACATTATTAGGTAGTTAAGTTCATTAATTAATAAATTAATAATTCAGTCACACACTTGTTAAATATTCTTTAAAAACTCTTTAGAATTTCACTAATTATTATAATTTTTTCACGCTCCTGATTCTATTTTGTACTTTTTAATAGCTTTTAAAAATATGCATAATGAGGTTGTAGTAATTAAATGTCATGAAAAGAAATTCAACTTCAATAATTGCTATAATAATTATTAAAATACTTTCCATACAATGTCACGTAGTCGATCCCACGTTTTGGTTTCGTTTTCATTACTTTGTAAAAGTTTTTTTTAGAATAATTATAAACTTATTACGATTTTTCTTCTTCCAAAGGGAGCGTCAAGTAACTGTTTTCTTGGGGCCCAACTTTATAAAGTCCTCTTAAAGCCTTTTTACATTGGGTGCAATTGCAAGAAAAAATTGCCTGAAAGCATGCGCTTTGTCGGCGTTTTAAACAGCTGATGCAGGTTTTAAATGGGAAAACGTGCATCAGCTGATTAAAACGTCGTTGAAGCGCATGCTTTCAGGCCATTTTTCTTGCAATTGCACCCAATGTAAAAACGCCTTTAAACCTAAGTTTTAACCGAAGAATAATTCTAAAATCGTAGAAATGTCAGAAATGGTCGATTTATAACGTGAGATTTACAGTAGAGGTCTGCACGGGCCGGGTTTTCATCCCCACTTAAGCTCGGCCGCTAGTGGAACTAATAAAACATATATAAACATGGTATTATACAGGGTAATTCCTAAGTTGACACTTCTTTTTTAGCTGTGTATAGAAGGCATTAAAATAAACAACTTTTTCAAATACCTTTTTTCAAAAACCCAAAGATAGGCGAGATACAGAAGTAAAAACTCCAAGCGAGGGCCTGGTCATGGAAACGTAGCCTGCTATACTTTATGTTGTTTGTCTTATTAGTCGTGCAATTTACGGGTCGGTGGTCAGTTATTTGGCATTCCACTGCGGTGTGTTTTTCTGAAGCAAGCTAATTTTAAATTGGTGACAAGTAAAAATGGTAAAATTTGAAAACAATGAACTAGTAGATATGGTAGGTGCTAATTTACTATGAGTGTGGCAAAGTGCTTCGAGATTATATGCAGAACGCTTTCCCTTGCGGGCTCATCCTACACCCAGAAGTTTTCTTTTTTTTTATTCAACGGGCAAGTAGGCAGAACTGTATTTGATCCATAGTGTAATAAATGAATGTAAGTACCTTATTTTTGACTTTTTTGAAAAAAGGTATTTGAAAATGTTGTTTATTTTAATGCCTTCTATACGCAGCTAAAACAGAAGTATCAACTTAAGAATCACCCTGTATAAGTAAGTATAGTAATGTGAAATTACATGTGAATATATACTACAAACAAACAAATAAAGAAGTTTTAAAAGAAAAGTAAGTAAGATACTTAATCAATAAAGGTTCGGGTCGGGCTTGTCGGGGTTAAAGGGCCTACCGGGCTTGCTAGGCCTGCCAGCCTTTTGTGGCCAGCCGGTCTCTCGGGTAAGCCTGGGTTTTTGCTTATGTGCTTTATTTAAAAGAAATATTTGTAAAATATTTTTCAAGCTCTAGTAATTTTTTACGGACCTGACGGGCTTGTCGGGCCTGGCGGGCTGTTGTTTGGTTGACGGACCGGACCGCGTCGCAAAATTCCGGCCCGTGCAGGTGTTGATGTGTTGAACTAATTTTCAAATAATGTAATTTTATTCTTCTACCAGTGTTCTTTCCACAATTTCAAAAACAAGACATTTTGTGACAAAATTTTAAATATAGAGGCTTGAATGCGACGGAAGGTACATTTTTGTCTTACATGCAATTTTTGCCTGCCCTGGTTAGAACAGCATTGCACGCCACTGGGGGCAGATAGACAAAAAACGGTATCATAAAAATGTCGATCGGCTTAGATTCTATAAAATATTTTTTCACAGTAAAAACGTCTAGCAGCATTCCATTTTTGCGAACTAACTATTTTGACTTAAACTATTAAAAATAAGTGTAGGGCGCTTAGACTGCGCGTGGGGCCTTTTGGGAGAATGGGCCCTGCTCACATCTACAAAGATACCACCTTTCCATTGGTGAAAAAAAACTCAATAATTTGCTTATTTTTTTTTTAATTTGGGCCAAGAATAACGTCAATTTAACATGGGAAATTTTAACGCGTTCGGATCCACTCAACTTTAACCATTCAAACACAAAAAATACGTTCATTTCCACGTAACCCTAGGAATAACTATAAATCAATTTCCTTAATGGTTCACTGGAACGTAGTTTACATTGAAGTTTATAATATGAAAGAACATCGCCAGTCGTTTATAATTTATCTGTTTATTTATTCTAAGAAGTTAACAATGGAGGGACATAGAGACGTCTGACTTAAAAATACCAACAATAACAATGGGCCTAAAAGATTGATTCTATAAAACGCAACGAGATAATGGTGGTTCATTTATTTGAATCAGAGATATAATTTCTGCTGTCGGTAGCTACGTTTACACAGAGATAGACAGTACTATTCTCTTTTAAACGAAGGTATAAATCTCATTTGGGTACTTGCTGGCCATTGAGTACACACAACTCTAATTGTAAAGTTTGTGGTGTGGTTAAAAAATTTAAATTGTATAGCTTTTTGTTTATTTATAAGATATCTTAATAATATTTATATATTTTAGTTAGAGGTTCTATGTAAGACTAGCCATTAACGGCTAAATATCGCCTCGATTAGGCTCCTTAATATCTTTGTTAGGATTAGATTTATGGTCTATTTCTTTTCGATTGCGAACGATGACAGAAAAAAAAATTGAACAAAAATTCACCTATTTGGTTAAATCGTGAACCCATTTACACTACATAAATGCATAGCCAACTTATTAAAAAGGTATTTTTTTTTAAATCACATAAGAAGAATAAGAAATTTACGTTCGATTGATTTCTAGCAAATATATGCTAATTATAAACCTTTTAGCAATTAAAAATAACTTTTAGCTCTAGTTATATTACGAAACAAACAATCTATTAACTTTCTGTACATAAAATCGGTTAATTCACGTTTTTCTGCAACATAAAATAGTAAACCTATGCCTACTTTGTGTTGAAGCAAAAAGGATGCCCGATTTATAGACAAAATGTAGAAGGCCATGCCAAACGCCAAACATTGTGACATAACCTAAAAATTCATCTTCTTAAAGGCCGCTTTACAGTTTGCAATTTTTCTTTCACGCAAGTTGTCTTGCAGCAATTAATATTGCGGCAATCAAAATTTCACTTCGTTTTACAGCGTGCAATAACTTGCCAAGATCGTAGGTGATGTACCACTTGCCAACCATTAAAATACATTTGGTTAGGACTTACCGACGCTTTTTGTGCATTCATTTTAACAAAACATCATTACACGACATGAAAGCAAACCAACAAAAACAAAACGTACCCGCTATAGGATAGAAAAAACATAAATAAATGTCAGGGATTTTTATATTTAGTTTGGTGTCTCATAAATCACCAGAAAATCCTCAGAATTGCGCTTGCAATGGCAATAAAAATACGGTCCGAGTTATATTTCTTGCAAGCAATACAAATTGCGCCAGCTGATCATTAGCCTCGTTCTGCGCATACTCCCGGGCAATCTTTTCTTGCGTGAAAGAAAAATTGCAAACTGTAAAGCGGCCTTAACAAGTGTTAATTTTAAAATTCTAACCGCTATAAACAGTAAACAACAAAATGTCAGTTATGACGTAAATCCCTAACCTTACTTTTTCAACTTGTCAAAAATGAAAATTCTTTTTTTATTGTAAAACGGGTTTCTGTCATCGTTCGCAATCGAAAAGAAATAGACCATAGTGTAAACCTTTTTCTTTGAATAAAAGACGTTTATTATTATTCATTCTATGTTATTAACTTTTATAGTTTTTTTTTCATCAATTTCCGTGTTGTCTATGTAGGTGTGGGAAAGTGATCCTTATCAGTGGCGTAGCCAGACTTTGGGGGAGGGAGGGGCAAACATATGATGAGGCACTCCCCTCTTCATAGAAATTGAGTTCTAAAAAAAAAGGTCGACACCTCCACCACGAACTTCCTCTTGCAAAAATAGATAAGGTTTATTATGTAAACAGGCACCAAGCGGCCAAGGGTGCCAAGCGCAAGGGGGCGCCTAGCGTGGCGGATGGGGGGCTTTCTGGGCCCCACCTGGCTAGGTCACTGATCCATATGCAGCATAGAAAAAGATATGAGCCAATAAAAAACCAAAAAATTATTACTAAACTTCATTGTATTGTAAAAAATATTGAAAATATTTTTTTTAAAGTACAAATTTAATTAATAAACATGGCCAGGATTCGGGCCAAAAGAACGCAATGTTTTTGGTCTAACTTAATATACAGGTGATCCCAAATAATAAGGCACGCTACAGGGATCTCGTAAGCCATCGAAGTTGCAGAGATGATTAAATTAGAAAAAAGTTCCGCCCTACTAAATTCAGCAACATTGTGTGGATCCTTCCGAAGGTATTGGGGCAACAGTGGCGGTCCCAAGGGGGGGGGGGGCTTACTCTCCTCCCCCCCCCCCCCCCCAACGAGCCCGATAAAACTTTTATGTTTTTGAGGAGTTGTGCTATTGTAGTTTTTTTTTTAATAAAAATTATGGAGCATTATTTAAAAGAAAAAAATCGGATATGATTTGTAGTTGACGTCCAGAATCAAATTATTTTTAGTTGGCTTTGAAAACAAAAGAAAGTTGACAGATACAAGATGAATTAGCACTTATTCTTATTGATGATGGATTTTTCATGCCGAAACGTATTATTAATACCAGGTGTAATACGTCGTTGAATTATAAAGGAAGAGGGGAATTTAAAAATATTGAAACAAAATTTCCCGACTATTTAAAAAAGCAAAGTTGATGATGGTTTTGAAAAAATGAAATGTCGAATCAAAAATTTAATTACACCAGCTTGTAGAAAAGAAAAAGTGGTAATGAAAATGTAAACTTTATTTTAACATATCTCTTCAAATAGAGTTAGAAAAAAATATAAACGAAATCACAAAAATTCGGTTTTGCCCAAATATCTTCGTAAGAAGAAAAGAAATAAGAACACAAAGTCTTCCTCCACTGTTATATTAAAGATCTTTATATATAGAATTCTTTAGGAGTTTTTTAAATTTGAAAACACAATGTTGCAGAGCTGGGTGGGCCGCAACTTTTTCCTAGTTTAACCATCTCTGTAACTTCTATGATTTACGAGATCCCCGTAGAATGAATCCTTATCTGAGACACCTTGTATATTGATATAATTTCGCATGGAGCTGGTAACTTTGGAAAATAATTTAGAATCATTGATATGTACTCAAACCTAGCACTTTTCTTATCAAGTCACTAGCAGTAAACCCAATCAAACTCTCAAGTACTAAAAAATAAAACCAGAGCGCCGTAATTGTTTGTTAACGTGCTCAAATGCACTTAAGTGTGGTTTGGATTTTAATACTATTTGCTCGTCATTAGATGAGTATTGCTGTAAAAATTAACAAACTGTGAAATAACGTAACTCGACTGTTGATTAGTAATTTAAACTAGGCAGTTTTGTTCAGTACCGCTAATAAATATTTTAATGAAAATATATACCTACATTATGTATGTATATTGGATTTTTTTTTATGATAAAACACCTGCACTGTAGGAAAAATCCTTTAAGGCGCTCTGGGAGCGGTGCGAGTGCGAAAAAAGCGATTAACGTTGGTCTTGAAACGTTGAAGATTGTATTCATTGGGAAACACGACCTCAGGAAGATCATTCCACAAAGATGACGTTCTCCAGATGAAAGAATTCTTGAACAATGAAGTTCGAGGAGTACTAAGTTGAACAACATATGGATGAGCGGCAGTGGTTCGCCGTGTATTTCTGTTTTGCATTGCTCTAGGTGGAATCAAGTGGGCAATGTCAGTCGAACACCTGCCATGGGTCTTGGTCAGCTCGGGGTCGCCGATCAGACGAACGGCTCTCCTTTGAATGGAATCCAGTAGCCGAAGGGTGTGCTTGGGTGCAGAGCTCCAGACATGAGAGCAATATTCTAATGATGGTCGAATCTGGGCTTTGTAGAGTGTCAAAAGTTGATGAGGTGTGTACAACCTTTTGGTGCGGAAAAGTACACCAAGTTTCTGTGCAGCTGCCTTGGCAATTGCGGCAACGTGATCATGCCAAGACATATTACCTCCCAAATTGACCCCCAGCAAATTAATAGACGGTGCCAGGGGAATTGCGTGTCCTGCCATGACTATATCCGGTTCTGCAATGTTAACCTTTTTGGAGAAGACTGCTGCCTGGGTTTTCTTAGCATTAAATTCGACTTGGTTACTGTCACCCCAAGCCAAAATTTCTTCCAGGTCATTGTTGAGGCGCAATACTTCATGCTGCCTGCGAAGATGTGGGTCGGCAGCGGATGTTTGGGGAGTCAAGGTAAAAGATGAGACAAGTGTGCTGTCATCAGCAAAGCTATAAATTGGATTTTGGGTTTTCACTAAAAGGTCGTTAATATACAGTAAAAAGAGGGTAGGCGACAATATGGACCCTTGAGGAACACCGGCATTGATGGTGAAGGTGTCTGAGAGAAACCCGTCAATCGCCACTTGCAGAAAACGGTTCTTAAGGAAGCTGGTTAACCATAAACAAAATCCATTAGGCATACCGTAGGATCGCAATTTACTTAGAAGCCCATCGTGCCAAACACGATCAAAAGCCCTAGAGATGACCAGTGTAACAGCCCGGGATTCTCCATGATGTTCGATGGTGTTGCTCCAAAGATGGGTGACATATGCCAGAAGGTTACCTGTTGATCTGGACTTACGAAAACCGTATTGATGGTCGCTGATAATGTTAAGCCCTTTCAGATACTTTAGGAGTTGTTGGTTAATAGCTTCCTCCATTACTTTTGAAATTACTGAAAGCAATGCGACGGGTCGGTAGTTGCTTGGCAGGGTCTTTTTACCTTTCTTTGGAATGGGCTGGACACGCGCGATAAAAGGCCTCAAAATAAATATTTTTGTTTTCAGTATTTTACAGTTGTTAAAATTTGCCATGTAAAATAGCGGATTTTTTACCCAAATTACAAAAAACTAAGCAGGATCTTGAATTTCTGTTTTTACCTATAAATTATTGTTTAATTTCATTGTGTTGTTAACATTTTTTTAAATTAAATACAGTGTGTCCACGGATAGAGTTTGGAAGAGGAAAAACCTTTTTATTAGTAGGTATAGAAGAAAAAGTCATTATTTATAAAAACGTCTGCTTGTGTTAAAACTACAATTTCGAATATCAAATTTGCGATAACTATACAGGGTTGGACAGAAAATAACATTTTTAATTTTTATAATTTATGATTGAATAAATTAAAGATATAATATGATATGTATTAATAAAAATACTTCAAAAGTAGACAAAGAAAAATAGTTTTTTTACAACAAAATCGTTAATCGGCCAGATATAAAATCAAATTTTAAGTAAGAAGGCAACAATCCTTGTTTGTTTTTACATAAATTTATTTTAAACGAAATCCAAAAAACTAAAAATATTTTTTCTGACGAACCCTGTATAGTAAATCTCGAAATTGTAGTTTCAGCACAAGCAGACGTTTTTATAAAGAAAGACTTTTTTTCTATACCTACTAATAAAAAAAAATTTCCTTTTCCAAACTCTAACCGTAGACATATTGTATATAATATAATATACAGGGTGATTCACGTTGAGTGACCTATTAGAAGATCTCGGAAACGAGTAAACTTATCTTTCTAAAAATTTGATAGCAGGCATAATTGGCTTTAGGCTTTTAAAACATAATATTTTGACGTTTTTATTACTTCCGGTTATACCGGAAGTTAATGCCAACTTTGCTATTTCAAATAGAACACCCTGTATATTTTAGCATTTTTAATTACCTTATTAAAATCTAAATAACTTTTGTTAATATTAATCTATTCCTATCTCTAACCGTTTTTGAGATATGAATTATAAAAGAATTTTTTTGTGTAGAAACGCTCCGAGAAGAAAGTTTAGTAACTCTGAAACTAATAAAGGTAAACAATTCAAATTTTGCACGCTTGCAAGTAATACATAGATATTTAGTTTAAATTACTTAGGTTTCAGGTTTTTCATACAGGGAGTTCTTAAAATTGTGCCAATGTTTCCATTTAAATAAATGTGCATAAGTCAATTTTTACAAATGGAACACCCTATCTTTTAGCTTACTAACGCGTAGAGAATTAAATTTCCTATCTAAATGCCTAATATGTTACAATCCACATTTTAGTCGTTTTGGAATTATGAGCAATTTAAATAAAAAAACTTAAAATTTCTGTTTGTGTTATTGCGACATTATTTTTCAAAAGAACGCTTCGACTGGGTTTTTCGATTGACTTTTAAAATTAGAAACAGCAACGAACATAGGCGCCTAATAGCAAATGGTAACTAAGCTCTAAGTCAAACGAAAATCCCAGTCGAAGCCTTCTTTTCAAAAATAATGTCGCATTAACACAAACAGAAATTTTAAGATTTTTTATTTAAATTGCTCATAATTTTAAAACGACTAAAAATGTGGATTATAACATATAAGGCATTTAGAACGGAAATTTAATTCTCTACACGTTACTAAGCTAAAAAATAGGGTGTCCCATTTGCAAAAATTGACTTATGCACCTTTATTTAAATGGAAACATTTAACACAATTTTAAGAACTCCCTGTATAAAAAACGTGAAACCTAAGTAATTTAAACTAAAGATCTATGTATTACTTGAAAGCTTACAAAATTCTAAATGTTTACATTTATTAGTTTCAGAGTTACTAAACTTTCTTCTCATAGCGTTATAACACAAAAAAAACCTTTTATAATTCATATCTCAAAAACGGTTAGAGATAGGAATAGATTAATATTAACAAAAGTTATTTAGATTTTAATAAGGTAATCAAAAATGCTAACATATACAGGGTGGTCCATTTGAAATAGCAAAGTTGGCATTAACTTCCGGTATAACCGGAAGTAACAAAAACCTCAAAAGATAATGTTTTAAAAGTTCAAAGCCAATTATACCTGCTATCAAATTTTTAGAAAGATAAGTTTACTCGTTTCCGAGATTTTCTAATAGGTCACTCAACGTGAATCACCCTGTATAGGGTGTTCAATTTAAAAAAATGCAACCTTAGTGCGCTACACTTTTTTGAGCAACCCTATATAATGTCAAATATTTTTAAAATATGCCGCTTTCAAGTCGATACCTCATGCCGGTATAGCATTATTGATAAGTTCCTCGATAGAAAATTTCACAAAAGCAAAAGTCTGATTTGTAGAACTCCGCTGATGCCGATACTGGTACATCCTTTGTATCTTTGGCAAATTTGGGCAAACATTGTCCTTTGCATTTGAGAACTACTTTTTAAACCAACAAAATTAAAATCATAATTAAATTAGCTCTTAGGCTTGTTCGCCTAACTGATGAGGCCCAGAAGGTCGAAAGCATCCATATTGCACCCTAAGAGCGTTTTCACACGGCACCTTATATCGCGCGCGACAAATGGTCGCAATATTGCTTTACATCCAATTATGTGTTCTCTAATATCGCTTGTGTGTGAAAATGGTTCATTAGAAAACACATAATTTGGTGTAAAAATAATATCGCGCGCGATAAATATTGCTTTACACCAAATTATGTGTTCTCTAATATCGCTTGTGTGTGAAAATGGCTCATTAGAAAACACATAATTTGGTGTAAAAGCAATATTGCGACTTTTGGAATTTCGTAAATCTCCACGAATTTGTGGCGAACCAAAGAATACTTTTCCTTCTTTGGACTCTAAGACTTTTGCTTTTGAACAAAAGGAAAACGCGCCACAAATTCGTGGAGATTTGCGAAATTGCAAAAGTTCTTTTGCTCTTGTCAAATAAATTCGAAGCAGTAAACTGGGATTCGGGTTTCACCTTAACCCAACGATGTTTAGGGTGCAATATGGGTGATTTCGACCTTCCGAGTCTCATCAGTTACGCGAAGAAGCCTAAGAGCTAATTTAATTATAAGTTCCTCGATAATGATTTTGAATCTTCTGTCCCCGCTTCGTTGGCGGACCCGGTATGTAGTGTTAGTTAGCTTACACTTCGCAAAGGATTCGATTTTTTTTCACCTTGTACTTTTATTTACGAATAGCCAGGTCCAGACCAGCCAAGTAACCTTATGGACTCTGTCATTCAAAAATTCTTCATGGTAAGCAATCATTAACCGTAAAAGTGACAGTAAAAATACCCATTAAAATAATGTGGCAGTGATACAACCGCGGTTGGGATGAGTCACTCGTTTTCATGGTGTAGCGTATTAATTAGGCGTCATTGTTTGTTGTTTCGAGGTCCCAGACAATATTTTTTTTTTGTAATTTTTATAAACAAAGTTTAAACATTAATATTCTATTCTTTATACGCGTTATAGGTATATACCAGACCTCGTTTCGTTACAATGGTTATTAGGTTCATGTAGATTATGTGTATAATATCTGATATCATGCGCGTATGGAAATAGTAGAGCAAGAAAAAATGAAATATTAGTTATGTCGGCGTCAAATACCGAAATCCGCCATTCCCTGAAATTACTATACATATAGTCACTTCACGTATTGATGGGAAACACCGTAACTACTTACTATACGGTTATTGGTTACTGTATTTGACTAACGAATTTATTCATTTTCTGCATTGACTGCAAATGCAGCGAACGAAATTTAGTTTTTTTTCATTAATGGAATGGTGGTAGCCACTAGGCGGACTGGGCGATCGCCTAGGGTCCCGGAAGCCAATGGGGCTTCGGAATTCATTGTGAAAAATAAAAAAGCTTTTGGCAACTTGGTCAAAACCTAATATATGTTTCACAAAATCGTAATACTTTTATTTTTAACCCAACACAATTTCAGAACTCCACCGAACAGTGGCGGCTCGCGGTCTTAAAAAATGGTGAAGATCTATAGGTATAGTGCGGGTACTTAAAATAACATTGACTAAAAACCCGTGTAACAAAACGTCTCTCTTATCCTCATCTGTCCAACGACTGAATGGAATTTTCAATAAATTACAAACTATGTCATTAATTGGGTTCATTTTTAAGACAAACAACTATGTAGGTACGTACACTACTCAATTAACTTTTTATTCACATAGTAAATCACGTAAAAACGATATCTATAACCGTAAGTTTCGCTAACCTTCAAAATAAATACCTTAAGGTTAGGCGAACCAATGCTAAAACAATGGCGCATACGACTGATCTATTTTTAAATTGCCCTTCATCATAATGCAAATTGTTACATGCTGTTTGCGTGACTGACGTCACCTAACCATAGCAACGGTGAGTATCAAAGCTATGTTAGGCGTTGGGTCTTCACTTGCTTTGAGTTAACGGACACGGTGTGGCGCAAGAAATCGAGAGTTAGCTCTTGGGGGGAGTCTCGCATGACTGAGGATCGTGGTTCGGAACCCACGTTAAGCTGTAGGTCCTCTCAGGAATGGCCCTGGCAGCGAACGAAGAGGCAAAAAGCCTAATTCGAAAGAATGGCAAGAAATGACAATGAAATCCCTAAAAATATTTATTAATTTTGAAAATTATAAAAACTTTCTGACACTAATGTTCAAAGGTAAAAAGCTTTTAATAAACATGGCCAGGATTCGGGTCAAGAGGACGCAATGTTTTTGGTCTAATTTAATATATTATATTGATACCGGAGAGAAAAAAATTTACTTATTTTACATGTGCTGTGTTCAACTCTAAATATGTTTTTGCTTTTGTTGCAGGAGATGGTTCAAGCCAAGGACCCTCCATCTTATTATTTAAGTAAATTAAGGACGTACCTGGACCCTAAAGCATCAAGAAGTCATAGGGTAAGTAATGAAAATCCGGACTGGACTAACAGACCGACAGACAGCATTGGTGATGGCGTATTTTCTAAAGGAAAATATTTATTCGGAAATAAAACTGGCTTTAAATATTATCTGATGTAGGCCTTTTAGGGTCCCTAGGTTAGAAAAATACGTTTCTCACTTTCGTTTCTTGGTTTGATAACTTTAAAACTACTTGACAGAGAATGAAGAAATTTTGTATGTAGTTTAGATATTATCCCTGTTCAAAATCGGGTGTAGTTGGGGTTTGCTACATGCAGGGTGAGTCCCAGAAATAACAAATTCCATTTTTCCAACCTTAATAAAGAGTATCTACGAAAGCCTTTTTTTTTGCCATGATGGCGTGCAAGTTACGGCTAATATAAATTAATAATTAAAAGAAGTCACCATGCTTTTCTAGAAAAACATATTCCCGCATGAGCATTTGAATAACAAATTTTCTCTATATAATTTTCCTAATGTAAATTCACTTAGATAGTATAACAAAATGCAAAAGGTGTGTCGTCGTTAGTTTTGAATGAAATGTGGTTTAAATTGTACTTTAAATGTAAATAATCTTGCGACTATTAGGAACGGCCGCAGCAAGTTTATTAAGCTGCGTCATTTGGTACAATATTTTCTAAATTTGTATTATTTTTTAGAAAAGAAAAATGGTGGTAGAATCAACGTCAACGCAAGTTTTACGGGACCTCGAAATTTCTTTACGGACCAATCATATAGAGTAAGTATTTCTAGTTTGTCATCAGGGCTTAGCAAAGACTGTTTTGTGCGAGGCAAAATATTTTTTAGCCGCCGTAGTAACCGTTTTTTCCTTGGTGGGAACGGGATGATTCAGCCGCCGCATCTTAAGAGTGAAGTCTAGTGATGAATTTGCCATTCCATTTTTTTAATCAGCATTTTCTATCGTTTTCGCCTTACTCAAAAATGAGCCAAATACTCGTCCTTAAGTAGCAATTACCTAAAATTTTGAACTAAAGAAATATTGATTTTAAAAAAAACGAAATGGCGAATGCGCAATAGACCTCACTCTTAAGATGGTCTATTTATATCAATATAAATTACTGTATATTTCAATAAGGAAAGTGAAATCTGATAATCAGTGGCGGCGCCAGGAATTTTGGGAAGGGTGGGCACAAGTGGGCCCGATGATTTTACGGTGGGCACTATCCAAATCAAAAATTATTTCTAAAAAAACACCGCCTCCCCCACGCTCTATAACGCCATATAAGCGGGGTAAACAAAACCCCCTCTTCTCCAAACTGACGTCTAACAATAAATGTCATCTTCATTCTCTTTATCTCTTACTATTACATTATTACATCCTTTTATAATATTACTTCTTTCTCATAAAAAATGTCATACTCAAATCCCCCATCCCCTACGGGAAATTCCATTACAAAACCGAATTCCTCCATTTTGGGTGGGCACCCATGTTTTTAGGGTGGGCAAATACCCCCCGGCCCCCCCCCCCCCCCCCCCGGCGCCGCCGCTGTTGAAAATCCGTTGCATGAAAAACACAGTTTAATGATACATCCTTTAATATCCTTAAACAGTAAATCATATGTCCAAATTTGGAGAAATTCAGTGATAACGAGGGAAAAAAATAGGTGGTATTTAGATGGGGCGATGAACTCGTAAATTTTAATTATAATTTATTTTTGGTTAATTAAATATGTAAACTGAATATATTTTTAAAATTCAATGAAACCAAATAAAATACCCTCGTCTAGTATTATTGAATATTAGCTAGTTATTTAGTATTAGTTTTTCATAGGTGCAGTGATGTTTCTATTCGCTATTAAAGTGTTTCTATTCCTCGTAACTTTGAATTTCAAGTTTTATAGAACTGCGTACTTTAAAGTCGACGTAACATTAACAGTATTTTCCCTTCTTTGGTTTGGGCGTACCTAGATAGACTAAAATTTCGAAGATAACCGACGTCCGACTCCAAAATAGGCCGTCAAATATTGCCACAGTACCATTCTTCTATAGAGGAGCAAATTCAGAGATTGGAGTATATCTAATAGCAATATAATGTTTGCTCTTTCCAATTTTAGGTGGGTAAGGGAGTTCCTAGACGAGGAAAACGCAGGTTTAGACGTACTAATAGATTATCTGAGTTTTCGATTAGGAATGATGAGACACGAACAGAGAATAGCCGAATCGAGAACATCGTCTGAAGAAAGACTCAGTCAAAATGCTCAGACGAATCTGGGATCTGGTACTTTTGAGAAAAATATAGACAAAACTTTTGAAAGGTTTGTAAACAATATCAAAGTCAAAATATGCTGTTTTTTATCGACTAAGCTTTTAGAATAACTTACAATATAAATGAATTTAATGAAATCAAAGATGTAATATTAAATTTAAAAAATACCAATAATTATGTCAGATCATCATCAATATATTCAAAAGAATTATATTCAGAAACAAAAAAAATTATCATTAGACAACTTTACATGTATAACATCGTAGTATTATACAGGGTGATTCCTAAGTTTATACTTCTTTTTTAGCTGTAGGTATATAGAAGGCATTAAAATAAACAACATTTTCAAATACCTTTTTTCAAAAAACTCAAAAATAAACATTCATTTATTACGCATAATAACAATAACATAATCTCGAAGCAGCAGCCGCACTGTGACGACACTCACCGTAAATTAGAACCATATCTACTAGTTCATTGTTTTCAAATTTTACCATTTTTGCGTTTCACCAGTTTATAATTAACTTGCTTCAGAAAAACACATCGCAGGGAATTGCCAAATAGCTGACCACCGACCCGTAAATTGCCTAACTAATAAGACAAACAACATAAAGTATAGCAGGCTACGTTTTGGTGACCAGGCCCGCACTTAGATTTTTTACTTATGTACTCGCCGATTTTTAAGTTTAAAAAAAAAGGTATTTGAAAATGTTGTTTGCTTTAATCCATTTAAAACATAGCTAAAAAGGAAGTATCAACTTAGGAATCACCCTGTATAAATGGTATTATTATTTATGTATGGAAACAGTCGATTATTTCTAAGATAATTAGTGAAAAATGTTGTTTAGGGTTTTTAACAGACTTTTACACTGTATAAAAAATTAAGTATACAGGATCAGTAAAAAAGTCATGGAAGATCAAAGTTACTTTATTTTAAATGAATCACCCCATAGATTATTCTGTATATCAATGATATGCAATATTACATGTAATATACATATTATGTAATTTTTTAAATGGAACTCGACTCATGTTTTGATTTAACTAAAACCCTCTCTTGTGTGATTTTCTACTACATCTAACATGACATTAAAAGTAATTTTTTTTATTAGTAACGCTTACCGGTCTTCCATTTTTTGGTCGATTGTAATTAAATGAAAACTCTGCGATGTTTTAAAAATGGTTGATTTAGAGATAGGATCCCGGTCTGGATGAAATTCATTAAAAATATTCACCACTTCGGTAAAACTCCGTGTTTTATCACCTACCCTATCATAATTAAAATTTCAATAAGTTCGGTGTCAATTAAGAGTGAAAGTCTAGTTACGTATTCGCCATTTCGTTTTTTCATCAATATTTCGTTACTTTTTCCTTTTATCCAAAAATCGGCCAAATACCCATATTTGAATATATAATTATCTACAATTTAAAGTTAAACAAGTTTGATTTTGTAAAGTAATAAAAGCAGGGAAAGAAAAATGGACAAAATTTGGTTTTTTGCTTTTATTAATTCATTAATCAACATTTCTTTAGTTTAAAACTTTATGTAATGGCTACTCAAGGACGGGTATTTGGCTGCTTTTCGAATAAAGCGAAAATGATAAGAAATATTAATCACCCTTAAGAGTGAAGTCTATTGATGCAATCGCCATTTCATTTTTTGATCAATGTTTCTTCTTTCCTTCTCGCTTTATTCAAAAAGGGGCCAAATACCCGCCCTTGTGTAGCAATTACCTACAGTTTTAAACTAACGAAATTTTGATTAATGATTAAAAGTTAAAAACGCAAATTTGTGATATTTGTCTATTTTTCTTTTTCTGCTTTCATTACTTTACAAAATCAAACTTGTTTAACTTTAAATTGAAGATAATTATGCTTCAAATATGGGTATTTGGCCGAATTTTTAATAAAAGGAAAAAGTAACGAAATATTGATCAAAAGAACGAAATGGCGAATGCGTCGCTAGACCTCACTCTTAAACGTGCCATTTTACGCGAAAATTATTGACTTTAAATCTAGTTTTGGCATCTGTGGTCAAGATCACATTGACAACAAGAGTTAACTGAACTAGAAAAATCAAGTACTTTTATAATATATTAGCAAATGATATTTATGGTCGATATCTCAAAAACGGTTAAATTTGGGTATATAATGTGTTTACCTATTTTTTTTTTAGAATTATGCAAATAATTGAATTTAAAATATAAAGTAACTTTGTTCTTCCATGAATTTTTTACTAATCCTGAATAATTAAATTTTCTGCAGAATAATAGATTTTTCAAAATCCTAAAATTTTTCTATTTAACATTTTTCTCTAAAATAAAAAGATACGCATACTTATTGGTTTAAACGTGGAACATTATTTTTATTTAAAAATATATCATTCTATTTTTACCAATTTTTTCTATGATTTTAGAAAGTGTTGGTGGAAGCAAATAAATTGATCCCCTCTTTCTTTAGTTTTAGAACGCCTTTTAAAATCTTTTTTAAATAATGTATTTTATGAGTGTAATAAATAAATATATTTTTAGAACTAATGGTTATACAAGGATGCCCCTAGACATTAACGACAGCCCGAGCTTAAAACGACGATCGAAACATGTTGCGAAGCTCAACATGGGAGAATCGAAAGATGACATACATGTTTGTATCATGTGTATGAGAGCAATAATGAATAATAAAGTAAGTTGAGGTTAGGTCAAGACAGCCGATTTCGTCCGAGGTGCCATGAACGCTCCTTAGTTAAGAGGCTGCAATATAAGCAAGACAAACAAGCGCAAGCAACTTTGCGACTTATCAAGCAACGATTCCGATATTAAACCGGGCAAATATTAGACAGGACAGAGATAATAAACAAAAATATTCCAGAAAAATGTATTTCTTGGGGTAATGGACTGCACGGGATAGCATGTCTCGGGTTCACTTATTGTTTTTATATGAAGATAAACATTCTAAGCGAAAATCTAATGGAGGCAGTGGCGTATATAGCTTAGGAGCTCGAGTCTAAAAGTCTAATTGCAACCTAATCTTTCGTATTACGCTTGGTTCTTAATTTAAATCTTTAAATAATGTATTCTTGGCTTAGATTACAAAGGTCTTGTGCAAAACGTTAGTTTTTAAACTTTTCCTTCTAGAAGTCCTGTTTTATATAGAGATTAAGGTTTCGGACGCATATCGTTTTAATTATTGATTTATGAAGCACTTTTATAGGAAAACGAGTAAAAAGAATAATATTTTATAGTATTTTTCTATTATATACTTGTCTGTTCCGTTTTCCCTTTTTTAGAGCTATTTTAAATCAACAAAAATATAACCCAATGCAATAATATTTTTACAACAAAAACAAAAAACAATTAGGTATGTATTTTTAAAGGGAAAAATTAAAGTAAACATTTTAATTGAAACATTTTTTATGGAAGAATTGTGTTAATTTATAATTAAAAATTAGTGCGGGAAGAAACGAGAATGCTTTATTATGAATATACAAAACGGCAGTTAAGAAGGAGTATTTCAAAACCTAAGCATTTGCACCAAAAACTGCTCTTAGATATACGCTCCTAAAATACATAATTTCTAAAA
This sequence comes from Polydrusus cervinus, assembly GCA_935413205.1. Classification (NCBI taxonomy): domain Eukaryota; kingdom Metazoa; phylum Arthropoda; class Insecta; order Coleoptera; family Curculionidae; genus Polydrusus; species Polydrusus cervinus. The sequence continues at coordinate 2,839,490 of OW284512.1, forward strand.
AAATCATTAATTTAGGCGTGGTGAGCGATGTTTACTTTATTTTTAATTATGAAAAACCGAGCCCGAAAAACTCTGGTTAGAGTCATACATACGTCTTATGTTATAATTTTGGATTGACACCAATATTCATATTTTTGACAAATATAAAAACTGTTTTTTTTAATAAAGAGCCAGCTAGGAATATAAAAAAAAAGTAAAAAAAACATTTACAAAAACCATCTTAATCCAACCATGCAGAGGGGGAGAGGTAATAATTTAATTTTCGAAATTTGATAGCAGTTAGGTAAATTTCCGCCTTCTTCACTAGGTGAAATATCATGAAATACATATAGTCTCAACTGTCTCTTTCTCCAGAAAAAAATGTCCTACTGAGCCCCCCCCCCCCCCCCCCCCCCGAGCATATTTTTTGGCTACGCCATTGAATGGAGGTTAATATTTTTTGTTTGTTTTAGTATGGATTTAACATGGTAATCCAGCACCGAGAAGCAATAAACTGCATATCACTTAGTTTAATACACAAGAGCTTGAGGACAAAGGCTCTAGTTTTAGAATTATTAGCGGCAATATGTTTAGTGAAGGGAGGCCACGAAATCATTTTGTCGGCCTTCGATAATTTTAAGGAGGTTTGTCACGAGGCGCATCGGTTTCAAACGCTTATGAAGTATTTTTTGAATTATGAAGTTTTTCATATAGAATTTATGGTAAGTTTTGTAATATTTCTTATATTGTAAGTTTACTTATAGCGTCGTTGATCTTTTAATTTGTCTCTGTTATTTGTGGGGAAGCAAAGAGTTTTACATAAACAATTTTGATTTATTTCCAGGGTTGCAATAAATCTGATTTTTCCGATTAAATCGTGATTTTTTTGGTTTTTAACAATTTACACTGATTTTTTTTTTAAATATGACAATAATGAACTTTAAAATCACTTATTTTCATTATTTTGTCTCTATTCGCCCAAAAATATTTGTTGTCTAGATTTACAGTTAAATTATTTAGCGAGAACTATAAAAAAGCCGTCATCGACGTACACTTACAGGGATTCACTCAATCACATGCATCGGCAACGCGACGTAGTTTAATTTCAGAAAAAAAATTATTTTAGGGATAGTTTTATTTCGCTATTAATTCATGCAAGAATGAAAATTCCACTTTATAAGAAATGTATCCAAAATTCTCTTACTACTACTTAATGTTCTTTATTAAACTGCACTTCAATACAAAAAATACAATTTAAATGGCCATCGACCGAGGTCCTTCAGCCTTAAAATTATCTTATTAGTTTAAAAATATTAATAATAAAAAATACCTGCACAAAGAAAAGCGAACGGATCAAAGGTTCTGATAAGCACTATGCCGCTTAGTAGTCTAGCAGGCGAGTGGCAGAATACTCGATTTGTTCTTTGATTTATGTCGCCCTATATATTTGAGAAGTATTTCTAAATTATTTTTGATTTTATATCTATTTTAAGACTTTTTCCAGACCTAATAAATACAAATTATTATCGTTTTGGCAGTAACTAATTTATTTTCTTAATGATATCATTTAAGCGTAACTTATTAAGAAAAAACACTATAAAGTTGTGAGGAATATGGGCGCCTGGGGATTTTTTTGGAAGTCACTTTTAATAAGAGTTTCCTGCTCCTCCCCGCCAGTAATCGACTCTATGGGCGCTCATAATTAAGGGCCCCGGATTGCGTAACGGACCTAGGGCCCCCTATAACCAAAAATAGGCCCTAGGTATCAAAATATTGATTTAAATCTAAATAGCGAATACATCACTAACAATACCTATTAACAGGTGTTTAAAATAATATGTAATTCGAGACGATGACGTTTTGTATTTAATGAATAATTAACCTCGACAAACGTTTAATGACAGTTTATTTAAACCTAATTTACACAACTGAGGAAAAGCTGTACAACACTTTTATAACAACAGTTGTTTGGTTACATTAAAATAGCATACATAAAAGTTTACGTTTTTGTCTGTGTTGTTATTAAAACATCAATAGCAGTGTTAAAGTGATAAAATTCCAATTATAGGTGGCATGTATGCAATTCGTAAACATAATCGTCCACTCGGTAGAAGACATGAATTTTCGGGTCCATCTCCAATACGAATTCACAGCCCTTGGGCTGGACAACTATCTAGAAAATCTGAGGTTCACGGAAAGCGAGGAACTGCAGGTCCAAATCTCCGCTTACCTGGACAACGTCTTCGACGTGGCCGCTTTGATGGAAGACAGCGAGACCAAGACGGCAGCTCTGGAGAAAGTTGGAGAGCTGGAGGACGAGCTGGCTCAGGTGAGGGATGATTTTAAGATGTTTTTGGATGGTGTTGGTGATTTTATGATTTCTTTTAGATGCACGAAAGACTGCAAGAATTTGAACATAGAGCTTTGGAACAGATCGCGATGTTGGAAACAGAATTGATACAATTAAGGTAAGGATTTATTAAGTACGGAAAAATGCCGGTAACAATGCTAATATTTTCGTTTTATGACATAGGCAAGAAAGAGATGAACTAATAGAATTTAAGACGAGGGCAGACGAGGAAGTGTCAACATTACGAAGAGTGGTGCAACATCACGAACAAGAATCGAAAAATAGACAGTCTATGTTTGAAAGCAAAATGGCAGAATTGGAAAGCAACAGCTTACCTAAAGGAGCATCAAGTAGGATCATTTTTTATACCTTCTATTATATTGATTTTTTGGGTTATAACAAGTAGGGGAAGCGGTGCTTTCATGAATCGCATGCCACTGATAATACTAGAATATACAGGGTGTCCTTGAAATGACTCTTTACTACAAATTCCTTAACCAAAAATAAGGCGATCTAGACAAACTTACCTATATGCGATGTTGCTTCGTTTTGACCCTACAGAGCGCTAAAGTTTTCAAATTAATGTTGTTTTTTCTGAATAATTTTTAAACGCCTTTATCGATTTTCACTAATTTTGGGACTAATTATTAATAGAATGTTTTGCTGTATACGCCATCTTTTTTAATACCTGCAAATTTAAAAATGGCGTGTGATTGGTAAATAAAAGTTTGTCTTTTTGTTATTTCTCTGACGCTAGCTGACTTCATGCTAAAACTTTTTGTCTGTTATTAAATTTTAGCCAGACATGCGTACAATTGTTATAAAAATCAAACTAGTTGGTAGTTATTTAGAATTTAAATTTTTTAAATGTTTTTCGTTCAAAATTAACAGCAATGATGAATTACAAGGTATTGTGAATATTTTTTTTTGTAGAGAAACTGCATGTCTGGCTAAAAAAATTTAATAAGAGTATACCGGGGGGGGGGGGGTGTAACAAAAAGACAAACTTTTATTTACCAGAATGATAGAATAGTTTTGGACTTGCATTGTCTTTAATTTGTTAAAATCAGGGGCAGCTGACCATGCCTGGACACACGGTCATCACATTAAATGGACAGAAGCTCGAATCCTGCACAAAGAACCACATTGGAGGAAGAGGAAGTTCAAGGAAGCTGCTTTCATATACCAGAACCCAGATTGTTTTAGTAAGCCCTCACTAGATATAAGAAATATCTGGAAACCTTTGTTAAGTAGATGTAAACTTAAAATACCGCACAAGAATTAAATGCATGACTGCACCCATCTCAGTCATGCTCCAGTACATCTAGCTAGTATAAATAGAGCTGTAGTTACTTTACTTATTTAGTATTCACCTGAAGACGACTGGAGATACTTACCAGTTGAAACGTTGTGATGTAAAACAAATTAAAGACAATGCAAGTCCAAAACTATTCTATCATTCAAGAAACATCATTGTCTCCAACCTTCAAACAGACACTTTTATTTACCAATCACATGCCATTTTTAAATTTGCAGGTATTAAAAAAAAGATAGCGTATACATCAAAACACGCTATTAATAATAGTCACTTTTAGTCCCAAAATTGGTGGAAATTGACAAAGGCGTTTAAAAATTATTCCGAAAAAAAAACGATATTAATTTGAAACTTTTAGCGCCCTCTAGCGGCAAAACGAAGAAACTTTGAATATAGGTAAGTTTGTCTAAATCGCCTTATTTTTGGTTAAGGAATTTGTGGGGAAGCGTTGTACAGTCATTTCAATGATACCAACATACATTTTTGTGTGTCTGAAGTTCTTCCAAAGGGTACTGTCCTACTTGCGTGATACCTGTTATTTCACATTACAATCTTCCTGGTAGTTTTTTTAAACCGCAAATTCGGCAATACGCCGGTTCTCAGCTGAATTTTCCCCTCATTTGGGATCGTGACCCTTAGTTTGAATATCACTGGCTTACTTCATATATTTTTTGCAGTGCCGTCTATATCTAGCGTCTTTACGAATTCCACGACCTCTAATCCTTCAACGGTGACCGCACCACCTCCTTGTCCTCCAACAGCCCCAGTGGCGCCTCCTCCGCCGCCTTGTCCTCCCCCGCCACCGAAGGCACCCGGAATGCCGGGAATACCCGGCGCGCCCATTCCACCGCCACCCGCCGGGTACATGCAGGCTCCCGAGGGGGCGATGACTATTAAGAGAAAGGTGCAAACTAAGGTAAGGGAATCGTTGTTAAAAAATAATTTATACTTTTTATAATATGACTGAATATTTACAGTTTTTTTTTTATAATTTTGATTTAAAAAACACTTCTTCCGAAAATCAATCGGAAATATCGACATTTTTGATAACATTTCTGAAAGAAAAAGTAAATATTTCCTTACACTTAGTCGTTGCTAGGCAACGGAAAATTACTGTAAGGAAATATTTATTATTGTACTGTAAGGAAATATTATTTCTATATGGCTACTTGTAAACTAAAATGTGTTAAGCTTGACAATTCAATATTACTGTTTCCATAGTTACAACACAAATATTTAATGGCATGCTTTATTTGTGAACAAAGTTAATAATATTTATTTCAAAATTTTAACAAGTTGATTGTAATAAGTTATGTCCTTTTAATAATTTTCGATTTACGAAATATTGTATGTATATCTCTTAGAAAAAAGCCACATTCCCGGACTCCGTATTGTCAGTCTCGGCTTGCGCCTCGACATACAATCTTTACGGTCGTCCGGGAATGTTCAGCTTTTCCTACTAGGTATACAATGTACTATTATTTTTAGTACAAATTACCAACTATAAACTGGATAGCTTTAAAACCGAACCAAGTGCGGGGGACGATATTTAACGAACTGGACGACGATAAATTACATTCCTACATCGATTTTGCTGAGTTTGAAGAGAAATTCAAAATTGGCAACGCCGGACCTCTTGCAAATGGTACATGCGAGGCGGACGGACTGCAGACTTTCCCCAGTAAAAGGTAAAATAATAGTTATGCAACTAGTGCGGAACGTTAGTCAAGTACAAAAAATCTCTATTTCGTTTGCAAGAGAATTGGACGGATCATAATAATGTTTTTTTACTATAATCGAATTCAGCAAAAAAATCCTAAACCAATTTTTTTTGTCATGAAAGAAAAACTATTAATTTTTTTGTATTACAAATTTTAGATTCAAGAAACCTGAAAATATTACTTTGTTAGAACATACAAGGCTGAGAAATATTGGTAAGTATTAAGGTTCTTGAATTACTGGTAAGCTTATTAGCACAGCTGTTGTAAGAGAGTACCGGTAATATGAACGTAACTATTAAGTACCAGCGAGTGACCTTGCCGTTAGCAATATATTGGTTGTAGATACTAGTGTTTGACCGATACCACTATAATCAATTTCAGGAAGGTGTAGAGTAATAAAATGGGAAATAACATCCAGTTCGGCTCAATTTCGGTGTCGGCCATAGACACAGGTGCATTAAATTACTTATGATAACTAACCAAAGAAAAAAAGAAGATAATTTGATAAAGAAGGAAATATTAGCTATAAAAAATTTACACAAACATCGTTTTATGAAATATGCCGTGAAAGATATACCTGAAAAACATAGTGTAACTGTGCTACGCACACCGCCATATCATTGCGAGCTAAATCCTATAGAACTTATATGGGCGCAAGTAAAAGGATTTATAGCAAGACACAACACGACATTCAAAATAAAAGACGTTAAGCTACTGTTTGATAAAGCGATTAAGGAAGTGACACCAGAGAACTGGCGAAAAGCAGTCCATCATGTCATTAAAGAAGAGGAGAAAATCTCTTGACCACTTGATTAATCGGACCGTCGATCCGTTTATTTTAACGTCAAGAGTAGATGACGAAGAATATTATGATTTTTTATAATTTTATTTCTGTATAATGTATTTTTTTATGTTTGTGTTTGTGAAAGGATAACAATAGGCAAAACCCATAAATTGACCCAAACCCGGGTGGTACTACCTGCACTTGATGAAAATAAAGAATTTTGCAATAAAATCGATGCCAAATTATGAAAGTGGCTTAAACATTCGTTGGGTCACTATGTAGTCCCTTTGCATACCTAATGAGCTTTTATTACTCTACACCTTTCTGAAATAGACTATAGTATAGTATATTTTACGTGTGATATTGAAAGAACGCAGCGAAGACGATTGTATTGATAAAGTACGGAGAGAGATGTGTGAGGGAAAGAACGTAAGAAATTACATACTAACGGCAGTCGATGTCGGTGCTGTAAAAAATAAACTCTTGACGGGTTTTTAGCTGATTGAAGGGCAACATATTGGAGTATTCAATGTAAATATTTGTCGTGTACATGTAATGATACCGTAAATCATATATCAATTTCCATCAATCAAGCCAATTTTCGTGAGGAGAAGCCGTTTTCGGAATTAAGAAATTTTTAAATCACATGTTGGCCAACGCGTCTTACAAGAGAAACGTCAAAGCATTAAAAAATACGTGAAATATACTATAAATACACATGTGGAGTAGGTACCAGTATATTTTTAACCTGCAAAAATTTGTACTTACATATTATCCGCGTTTTTAGCAATATCAAGAAGAAAACTAGAAATGCCACCTGAAAAAGTGATAAATGCCATTAACATGTTAGACCTAAAGCAATTATCTCTAGAAAATGTTGAGTTACTTCAAAGGATGGTACCCACCGAACAAGAAACCAAAGCTTATAAGGAATTTATTCAGGAAAAGAGGAACGTCAACTTGTTGACTGAAGAAGACAAGTTTTTGCTGCAACTTACCAAAGTGGACAGAATCTCTGCGAAGTTGTCTATCATGAATTATATTGGCAACTATTTTGATAATATACATCTTATACAACCTGTAAGTTTTTTTCTGAAAAGGCATTATGTGACGAGTGTGCTAAGCGTAGTCTTTTATTATTCTGAGAAATCCTAATTTCAAAATACATTTCTGATACTTTTTTTTAGCAAATTCATGCAATAATCTCTGGCTCAAATTCGGTGAAAAATTCCCGAAAATTACGATCCGTCCTAGAAGTAATTCTTGCCTTTGGAAACTACTTAAATAGGTAAGTTTTTATGCCACTACAAACGGTATTTTAACATTTTTACAAAAATAAATGATAATTTTACTGCAAAATATGGTCGATTCTGGTGTGAAAGTCTTTTGTAAACTGCTGCGTTGGCTCAACGGTGAGTCATTGGCATTCGACCGTGGCGTTCCGAGTTCGATCCTCTGAGTGGGCATAAGCACAATAAAAAAAGTATGTACGAATTTTAGTAGGTTTAAGAATGCAGGTAAGAGTGTAAAATGTATCATCTTCCAACCCATCCCATACACGCCGGTAACCAGGCCGGATGAGTTAGATCAGATACACACAATCCAGCAGTTTATAACCAGAAAGTCTATGCACAACATAATAGCAAAATTATCTCTAAAAACACCAAGAACAAAAATACTGCATTTATTCAACACATGAACAATCAAAACCAGAATGGAATGAATAGATGCGGTGCCGTGCGCGGGATGCGGCTTTGTTATATTGAAAGAACTCCCATAAGACACGCGAATTGATGAACTACGGAAAGAGCCATGCGAGGGCAGAAGCGTAAGAAAGAAATACACATTAATGAATGAGTGAATTGAAGGGCAACAGATTGGAGTGTTCAGTATGTATCTTTGTCGTGTACATATAAATATACACCTAGTTATATATCCATCTCTCATGAATCTAGCCAATGTTCGTGAGGAACAGCCGTTTTCGGAATTAAGAAATTTTTAAATTATATGTTGGCCAACGCGCTTAACACGAATCATTTAAAACGTACGTTAAATATAGTATAACGTTGTTCTTTTCGTTATTTTAGTGCAAAACGAGGTCCAGCCTATGGTTTCAAATTACAGTCCCTTGATTCTTTACTCGATACAAAATCGACTGATAAAAGATTGTGCCTTCTACATTTCATTGTAGCTACAATAAGACAAAAGTTCCCGGACTTAATGAACTTTGATTCAGAGTTACATTATATTGAAAAAGCAGCAGTTGGTACGTATTTTTTTATTGTTTCCTGTGAAAAAATGTTTAATTTTTGGTTGGTATGTAAGTGTCCTGAAACAAATAGTATTATTTCGTTATTCGTTATTTTAGTAATGAAAGAAGAATAGTATACAGGGTGTATAGAAAAAGCTTAGTATATTAAAATTAATATAACAAACCCGCAAATCCTGATATATAAACATATTGCAGAATAATATTTTTAAATATTGCTTTGTTATATACGAAAATTCACCCCTTGTTTTTTGAAATTTAAGGCCAGTGCGCTACTGGTGAATTTGTGAACACTACCTCAAAAGTAACGAAGCGATTGTTGTTTCAAGCTATACTGTTTACCAAAAGCTAAATAATTACATTTTACACTAGGTTTGTTCTTTTACTTGCATGCCGTCATTGTCAGCTGACGAATACAGCGTTGCCACATTACACTTTTAAAAAATACGGAAATTGTTGCCAGAGTTATCATAATTGATTACCCCATTGGCGTGTGACACTTACGGGATGAATTTAGGGGTACTTTTCAAACGAAACAAAAAGTATGATTAGGACACCCAAGTAGTCTTTTATTTAAATATAATAAGTAATTTCCAAAACACCCTGTATATTTCATATGTAAAGCTACTGACAAAAATTGACTTTTGTATATAAGATGGGTAAAGTTGCGTTTACATTTTTTTTTTCGGTAAATAAAAAAAATCTATTTCAGTATCATTAGAAAACGTTTCTACTGATGTGCACGAGCTGGAAAAAGGTATGGAGGCTGTCCGAAAAGAGGCTGAAATCAGAGGCAGGGGCAGTCACAGTCTGGTTGTCAGGGATTTCTTAGCCAATGCCGAAGATAAGCTTAGAAGGTTGAAGAGTGATGCTAAAATGGCTCAAGAAGTAAGTAGTGTTTTAAAGTACTAAAATTACTGTTATCGCCGAGCAAAGAACCCCCCCCCCCTCAATTTTTTTCGTAATTTTAGCAGTAAAGATTTCAAAACACGATACGTTAATAAGTAGTAAATTGCCATTTTTCGACCAATTTAAACATTCGAAACCACTTCCGGTTAAACCAGAAGTCGATTTTAAGTTTGAAATTGGCGAAAAATGGTAAATTACACACTTATTAACGCCTCAAATTTTTAAGTCTTTACTTTTAAAATTGTGGGAGTAGCAATTTTTTGTGTCACCCAGTCTACAGGGTGTCCCACCGGGAACCGAGTCGATCTATATATACAAAACTATACATAGGAAAATTTTGAAAATTTAACAGTATGCTGATGCTGATGGGGCGACCGGGCTAAAATATTTTCATAATGCTGGCACTTCCGGTTATACCGGGAGTAAGTGTCAACTTGATTATTTTAAATGGGACACCCTATATATTATTACATTTTTGCATTCTACGCAAGATTCTAGGCAGATTTTGTATACCATGTCCTATACCTATGTCTAAACGTTTTTGACATATTTGAATTTTTATGTCAAAAAAACGCAAGCCTTAGAATAATTACAAATTTTTTCTATAAAGAAGCCTTATTTATTTAATTTAAGTGGGATTCCTTGTTATAAAGGACCTGCTTTAATAGATTTTTTATAATATTTTGATAACTATTAATACAGGGTGTTTAAAAAATAAGATTAAAAATGAAAATGAAAAAACTGCATAAAGTCCAGATTTTCAAATGGAAACACCCAAATTTTATAATTATTTCTTATTTAGCATTAAAAATAAGGGTAAGTTTGTATAAGATTGTATATCCCAAAAATTCTTAGTTTTCAAAGTATTGCCAATTTAATATTTTTATATGGGGATTTTGCTGCAGATTTTAGGTTCAGTTACTCTTAGTTGGCTATGACGGCGTTGAAAAACAATCAAATGCTAAAAAATCTATAAAGCTGTCACTGTGAATTATTTTAAGAGTCAGAACGCTGTATTCTCTCAGGTGCTCGGAATGCTCTCCAGGGTTACTAAAACACTGTTTTTATTTTTTTAGGCCTTTAGAGAATGTGTCGAATATTTTGCTGAATCTCCACGAACGACAGATGCGAATACGTTCTTCTCTTTGTTAGTTAGATTTGTAAAAGCATTTAAGGTAAGCAAACTAAAATTATACATTGAATAATAATCGTCAAATAAATCTACAATTTTCAATGTTTCTTAAAAACCTACTTTATGGTTGTTTAAGACGCTAAAAATTCATTCAGCCTATCCTTTTTTTTATTTATTTATAGAAGAGCGTTTATGTAATAATCTTACTTTACTGAGATTAAAATAATAAGATTTAATATTTTGGGTATGGTAAGTTTCAAATTAAATATTTTATTTAATAACATTCTCTCTAAGGTGAAATATGGGGATACTTTACTTTTAAGTCAATTCCGAATTTTTTTTTAGTGTTCCTCGTTCACCATAATTGATGCACACTATTTTGGTTTGAAGATATGTAGATTTTTTTAACAATAAAATAAATTAAAATTTTTAAAAAAATTCTCATGCAGTCGCTGTCTAGACTAAGATCTTTAAAGTAATAAATTTTCGTCATTTTCTGTTTGTTTTCTTATAGTCTACAGACCAAGAAAATGAACAGAGGAGAAGGCTCGAATTAGCGGCACTAAACGCCAATAACAAGGCGAATGAGGACGTGATAAAGAGAAACAAGATCAACCAGAAAAAACAGCAGGTACGTTTCACCAGCGCTATTGCGCAAAAGTTGCTGATTACTGAGCTTAGCTGCACCCTCAGAACTCGCAATAATCTTATCTGTATAGTAGAGTAGCAAAATAAGGGGTCATGAGCAGTCATGAAGGGTAGAACGTGATTTTGATCAGTAATTTTGAGATTTTATTTTTTCTTAGTGTCAAAATTTTTTTTTTGATATATTAAATTACAAATTTTTATATCATTTTTAAAATTTTGGTTGTGTAAGGGTTTTTATAGATAAATTAGAGCTTACATATTTTACAGCGGTACGCATCACTATCCTCGGTCGCCGCGGCCGTATCGCCCGCATTGCATGAACATGAAGTTATTCGGTGACTTGATATCCGCGTGGCGGACTTAAATCCCTTCATCGCTTCTTGGCTGAGAAATTATTAGCATTTGTCTAATACACATACACCACGAAAATCGATACTGTCGATCGAAGGGTGTCGACCGTGTCCGACTGAGATCGTTTTTGTTTTCAGTATTTCTAAATAATTTTTCAAGGTTACCAGCTCCTAGCGAAATTATATATTTTTTTAAATATTTTTAACAATTTTTTTTATTTAGAAAATTCCTAGTAGTCAAAAATTTATTTATTACTGATAATAATATATTGTTGGTAAAATTTGATTTATAAGAAAACTAAGTCTACCCTTGGCGCTCTCTGCAAAATAACTTAAAGTAACCGCCAGAAATATAACATTATTGCTTACATTTCCAGTCACTAAAGTGGTTTTTCTTTATTTTTTTTTATATCTTACTGTTTAGAAATATAACTATCAAAATGTTAGACTGGCCCACTGACATGACTCCTTATCATGGCAGAGGTTCTTCGTTAGATGTATCCAAATGACAATAAAAACGTTAATTTTTTTCATGACATTTCAAAAAAAATTTCCTTATTTTAATATGATAGCATAGAATGCAAAATTGGTTTTATTCTTTGATTTTTACCGGTTATTTTATTAATTTAAAACGTTTTGGAACTAAGTTAAAAGTATTTGTAAAATACAAGGAACTTTTTTATTGCACCTTTTGGTTATGCTTACTAATGCTTAGCTTTATTCAGGGTGTCCGGTAATTATAAGGCAAACCCTCGGTAGTGTGTAGGGAATGTAACAGTAAGTCTAGCTTTTCATATACTCAGTTTTTCCTGACCGGTTTTTGTGTTTCGTTGGTTTTCTGCCAATAAATAACTAGTTTAGTTGAAACGTTTCGATTTACTTTGTCTTAAACAATCATCGGAACTTATGCATGGTATTTCATAGTCACAGTATAACATAGAAATATCTATTATATATTTTTTTCTAACTAATATGTAACAAATCAATTATTATAAGTTCTGATGATGGTTTAGAACAAAATAAACCGAAATATCAACAACTAAACTTGTTGCTTATTAACATTTGATCAAAAACACCAAAAACACATTTCTATATTAAATATTATTGTGTAATATCAATTTCCGGGTACCTACAATTGGATCTGATATTTCCGTCAGAGAGAGCTATAGAAAACAATATAAAACACTAAAGCAGGCCCTACACTGTCAATCGGACCGACATTCAATGATATCAATCCTTCGTTATTCTCCTCCTCAGTCTTTTTTCTTATAAGAATTTACATCAGTCCGTTCATCATTCCTTAAAATTTCCCCTTACACCCTAAGTAATACTGTCATTCCGACTGATAGTGTACGGTCTGCATATTACTTTAAAGGATCTCTGCCCATCCAGTGAGTTTGCCCTCATATGCCGGACACGCTATATACAAGTATTGCTTTTTTATATACCCCATCATGGCACCTCGAATGAGACGAAAAAAACCCACCCTACTTGGATCGAACAAATAACCAGATTTGTCAAGCCAGGTGTATCCTTATTTAACTTTTGACATCGAAGTATTTCAAGGTACCATTATGGGTAAAAAAATTGGCAATATGTTCCCATACCTTTGCATCTATTAATTTTCTCTTTTTTGTTTCTTTTCTAAATTTCTATTTTGCCTTTTTATGTTTTTACATTGTTTAATTATAAATATTATTGCTATAGTCTTGCCTTTTTCTTTTCACCTCTTATTAAATGCATTTTTGTTGGACTGCTTTGCAGATACATAATTACACTACAATTATTTAAAATATATACAGGGTTAAGATCAGCTTGGATCAGATATTGGAGAATATGAGAAAGTTATTTTTTTTTAAATTAATTTTCAAAGTTTTTTTAAATTATGAATTTTAGTTTTTTTTTTGTTTTTGTTTTTTTCTTCGATTTTTTTTTTGCATAAAAATAAAGTTAAATGGGGAGTCAATCTTTGCTGAGATATACTATTTAATAAGAAACCTTTATTTTATTGTACTCTACATGTTTCGAACGTATAAACGTTCATCTTCAGGAGAAGAATAACCTATGTTGGCACAAATATTAGGAAATTGTAAGTGACTCCCTCATAGAGCTCTTGAGGAAGTTAATTTATTAAAGAAAAGTGATGAAGAACTTTCATAGAAGTAGGGGAGAGAAAAATACTACCAAGTTCTATAGACAAAGATGGGAGAAATTGATAAAGGGTATTTTAAGTAACGAAATGAGAAACGTTAGGTGAGAATGATATTGAAACTGAACAGCAACTTCAGTGGTGAAATATATTATTGAAAAAATTTTGCCAAAAGGTGCAAAGTTGTTGTGTTATATGTGTATTACAACGTCTGTTAACACAACAACTGATAGTAGATCTGTCCTACCAGCACATATAATTTGTATTTTGCACCTTCGGGCAAAATTTTTTCAATAATATACTTCATCACTGAAGGTGCTGTTCAGTTTTAATATCATTCTCGCTTAGCGTTTCTCTTTTCTTCACTTAAAATACCCTTTTTCAACCATTCCCCCATCTTTGTCTATAGAACTTGGTAATATGTTTTTCTCCCTTACTTCTATTAAAGTTCTTCATCACTTTTCTTTAATAAATTAACTTCCTCAAAAGCTCTATGAGGTTGTCACTCACATTTTCCTAATATTTATTCCAAGATAAGCTATACTTTTCCTGAAGATGAACATTTATACGTTCGAAACATGTAGAGTATAATAAAATAAAGGTTTCTTATTAAATATATCTTAGTGAAGGTGAAATTAGAGTATTATTTCTCTCCGTTTAATTGTAGAATGTAAAAATATATATGTTTCGCGGAAAAAATTAAAGTAGATACATACATATCTTTAAAAAAAAATTCACGGGTCCGAGCGATTCTTGATTAAGTAGGCGGTATTCTCTATTAAAGACTGATCTATTTCTTTATCATAACCCTATATTTTAAATTATAACTCTTATAAACACCATAATATTTCTTTAAAGTGTTTGTACAGCCCTGGATGAAAAATATTAATTTTTGATGATTATCAACTCAAATGCTTATTGTGTGTGCGTATTTTCCAGTTCTTTTTAATGGATATCACTCATTTTGTTTAATTGTATTTGAAGCACTTTCCATGTTTTTTCAATGGATCATTCATATATTATTCTTCATCATGTAACAGATTTTTTTGTACTGCGCAATCAATTTAAATGGTTTATTTTGTACTCTGAAATATACTTTGGGTTTGTAGCATTAGTTATACGTCGTTGTAATTTAAAATTACTAACAGCATATTATTGTATTATAACAAAAATATTTTTAAGTTATGTGTCAGGGGGGTATTTAAATAATTATTATCTATGTATTGTTACTAAAGTTGCTATTTATTTGTAATGATAAGAAAAAAATCGCAGGGGTCCCATTAAATCTAAAAAATGCTCTAGATTCCTGGAGATATTTGGGTAAATTTTAAATATAAATCTAAATTTCCGAATAATAATAATTTTGGAGTTGCTTACGGGTTATAACTTTTCGTAGAGTCCTAATATGGACGAGACGGTCGTCATTGTCTACCCGTGCCCCAGGGAAATCATTGTTTTGGCGTCACTGTGTATTTTAATGCAAAAGACAGATGCACAATTTTGTCCGCTTGTCTTAAAAATAATGTTTAAAAAAATGGCAGCTTATAAATTGCCATTTAAAGATTATATAGTATGAGTTGTTCGTGTCTTCTTCTCTAAAAAGCTTCGACATCATTGTAAAATCAAATGGCAATGTAAAACAGAAATTTAAAGCACAATGTTCTCCAACACATTCTGAACCCTTAGGTAGGTTTGTTTTACATCAAATGGGCTTTTTCGCTATTATTTTTTTGAACGGACAGAGCAAGATTTTCAAAATCTTGAATTATTTACTGATAAATGTATTAAACAAGCACGCTCCCTGATAAAAACACGAAAACCTAATACCCACATCATAGCAAACTAACCAGTTGAAACAAAGATAACATTATAGTTGGCCGCTGGACTGGAAATTTAAAAAAGCGGATAATGGAATGTCGTACATTTGCTTTTGTGCAAAATTTCTGCTTAAGCGGCCGGGGTGTCAAAGCAAGTCTGGATTAGTGAAAATATTTCAAAAACTTCTGGTAATTGACATCCATCCATATAGGTCAAAACGGCATACCCAATAAGGATGAAACCGTTTGTGTAATTGTACAAGGTTAGTCAGAAAAAATACCGACTTTTTTATTTTAAATAGAACTAGAAGTGGGTATACTATTTAAAAAAAAAGTATTTTTTCAGACTAACCCTGTATAATACCACAAATGGTTTCACCCTTTCTAGGTGTGCCATTTTTAACTATATGCCAATGTGCCAATTATAAAAAAAATATATTTACATTTTTTGCAATATTTCAGATTTTTTAACACCGTGTCCAAGAGTTTCTAATTCGGGATATTAGTGCTAAAGCAACTCAAGTGTCTCTAAACCGAATGAACCTTTAAAGAATTTCTTTGGCTTTTTTGGGACTCCTAAAACTAGCATGAAAATGGTGTTAAAATTAGTATTTCTAAAAGTGCCTATTTTAGTAAGGCCTCATAATTAGTTGAATTTATACTATTTGGTATATTTCGTCTCTTTTCAGCCGCCAAAATTGCCAAATTTTTTGGTTAAAATACTTGAGGAAAAGTAATTGTTAGGATTAATGTAAGTTAGATTTGAATTTCTTATAAATTTGTATATTTGGGATGATAAATCTTTACGAAACTTGTGTAAAAAGTAATGACAGACGTTAGGTTTAGGGAACCATTTCATTTCATTGCTTGTAATCATGCTTTAATTTGAAATACACTTTCACCTCTCTTCGTATAACATTTTTTAACGAACTCATACACTTACTTCTAGTTTATAGATTTTTAGTTTCAAAATAGGGTCGCTCAAAAAATTGCGTATACTTAAAAAGCGAAAATATTTAAAATTACCAGCTACATACATATTGTTGTCATATTTTTTATGTTCGGGTTTGTTCGTTACAGTTTCACGAGCTAATATGATGTTCGTACCGGGTTTACTAAATGTGTGGAACAGTGAAATAACTTTTTTTGTCAGAAATACAAAATCATTTTATGAAGAATTATACGGAAAACACGTTTAAATTAAGTAATTCGTAGGTATAAAAAATAAATAACATTCATTAAAAGTTAAAACAATATCTGAAATCTTTGACACAGATTTGTCTATACAAAAGATATCCTTTATTTGATATATTTAAAAAGAATTATTTGCTTTAAAATATCGCTCATACAAACAAACCCCGCTTTTTTTTTTGCACGACCTCTATTTTGCAAACCCCATTACGCTTGTGACATTTGACATATATCGACCGTTCCCCAACAGGAAGCTGTGATAAATGAACTCAAGACGAAAACGAGACAGGTGCAGGAAAAGAAACTCCTGCAGCAGGACGAAGTATACAATGGGGCTCTCGAAGATATACTTTTGGGGCTGAAAAACGAGCCTTACCGAAGAGCGGACGCCGTAAGGCGAAGCCAGCGAAGGAAAATCGACAATAGGTTCTCTAAGAATTTGGAAGAGGTCGAGGTGTGAATGATGTATTTTTTTTTGAGTTTTAGAATAATTATTACTCTTGGTCACTCTTAATAGTAGTTCCATCGAATGTCTTTATCTCAGTGATCACGTAAATTACACGGGTTTTGTGATTACTTGACAGGCAGAGCTTCGATCAAGGTCTGGGTCGTCATCAGGGCCAATTTTTATATGTATATGTCTATACAAAAACACGATACTCGATATGTCTCGCAGCCACGATTTTTTAAAGGGGAGTTTTTATAAATTGTAATACACTTTTTCCAATCACCATGAATTTTACTGGCCACAAGATACACTATTCATCTAAAGTGGGTTTCCTAAATTAAGTTTTAAAACAAAATTTTTATAAAGTAGGTAGTCGAAAATATTTAAAAAACAATTTTTCAAGTATTATATTCATATTTTTAACAAATATTAGGTAAACCACACTAAAAATGCAGTTATACAAAATAACATCTTAAGTGGGTGGTTTTAAACCTAGCCCCCCTCTCCTTGCTACACCAGTGTTTTTGACAGTAACATTGATGGCTAATGTTGGGTGTAATTTGGCATTGATGATGACCATGGTCGAAACGTTGGCTGTTGAATAAGGCCGAGGCACAATTGAAAAACAAGCATTAGGCGATAAGTAACAGAAATACATTTTGATACGTACAAACAATTACGTTTGCAACAGGAATAAAATTGATAATATTTTTTTTTATTTCTTATTGCCTACTTTTTATTGCATGTTGCTTATTTTTTAATTGTGTCTCGGCCTTAAAGTTGCAATAAAATAGTCCAAATCTTATTTTCTTTTCCGCAATAATAAGTGCCAGAAATATTTTAAGAGTGCCCCAAGTAAATCAAAAACCGCAAACGGAGAATATATTTTATGAATTATTCAAAATTTTGATTTGAAGAATGTTAGGTATCAAGCAAATAATATAAAAGTACTTTTTCTATGGTATTGAAGTATATTAACTTCAAATATACCGCAAAAAAAATCTTGATAACGAATTTTATTTTGACAATTCGATGTCTATGTTCTTTTTGGACGAGAATACGGGTCTGATTTTGTCATAAATAGTTGTACTTTTAGTTATAATAACAAATCATTTTCTCCGATTGTAAATTTATAATTTATTTAAAATTTTATGCCTTGACAAATTGTCTAGCTGATTTTGACAAGTAATAATTAATTTATAAAATTAAAATAGGAATTATAAAGAATGCCTTTTGAAAGACTTATGGTGCCTTTATCGATTTTAGCTCTTAGATTTTTGCTATGAAATTTTACAAAATACTTGCGATTTTTACACAAAATTGTTGTAAATGAACGAATTTTTCATATTAAATGCAATGATATTTATATGTAATTTTTTAATGCTTAGAACTAGATTATAAAACAACGCTCGAAAAAATATACAGTGAAAAAAATACCTGATTACCTGGTCTCGCACTGGCCATTTCTTTTTAAAAAATATTTCATATTATCAAAAAAGTGGCCAAATTTCCGTCTTTGATGCATAATTACTTACGGATTAAAATTTAAAATATTTTGAAAAAAATCAAATTTTATTTCTGCTTTTATTATTTCTTCATAAATCTAAACTCTTTTAACTCGAGTCTGTAGGTAAGTGTGCTCCACAGATGATTATATAATGGTCGATTTTTCGATAAAGCGAAATATTTATCACAAAACCGTAGTGAGTATTGCGTCACTAGTCCTAACTCTTCACTGGAAATTACAGAAAATAATCTTTTGATTGCACAAATATTATTTATTTATCTATAGACTACATATCCTTAACATGTAATTCTAGCGTACTGTCGAATTTTGTAAATACATTTTCTTTTATTTTTAGTTGCATAGTAGGTATTGTAATTTTTTTATCCCAGTCTACAGGTCTTCCAAGGGATCCAAAAAGTGATTAAGCAAAATCGAAGTGGAAAATTCTATAATGCGTTGTTGTCGGATTTCTTACGCACTTCGCCGCTAGAGCGCGCGTGTAAACGGTAACGGCGACGATGTTCATAGAGTAATTCGCACTTTTGTTTTCCCTACATACAAATGCCTATACTCAAAGGATCGTCTGTTAGACCTGTATTAAAAAACTATAGTGGGTTTGTTTGTAATATCAGTTTAAAATCAACAAAACTGAGATACCATGACCAAAATAGATTTACAAATCCCAAAAAAAATTAACCCCTTATTCATTAAAGCAGTTTAAAATGAAGTTCAATGTGAAATTATACCTTTTAGTTCTCCGACTGTTTTTTTTTTCAAGTCACTTTCTTGAGGTTTTGTTATTTTGCCAATAAATATTTTAATTTTGCAAAAATAACTTTTTGTAAACTTAAAATACGACCACAGAATTTTCTTTTTTTTTTGTAAATTACCCAAAATATCATATAAATTACAAAATTTACGGTGACACGTTTACTAGACGTTACGTTCTGTAGCTGTAAGTCTACAGCGGTGAAAGACTGTAATTTTCGTTATATCGCATAATCCTTGTCAAAATAAACTTTCTTTTATAAAACTCTTTTGTGAATTCGGTTCCTAATTTTCGAATATGACTTTTGGTGCATTCATATTTCCTTTGACCATTTTACTCTAATCGCTATAAAATGGTTGGTAGTCAGCTGTTGATTTTATATTTAAAACAATTTAGTTAATATGAGAATAGGAATAATACTCTCTTCAATATATATCTTATATTATTTATATGCAAAAAATATACCTAAGCTTAAGGAGTTAAAATTTGTGATTCATATTTTGTACATTAATCTATTATTGTACATATCTATTTCTATTATTTAGGTTTTTATAGATGTATATAGGACTCTCTATATCGTGCTAAAGAATGTTTTATATCATGCAATTTTTTAGTAATTTTTTTTAAATTATATAAAATACGACTTATTTTTAAAATTTTCCATTTTCCAACTTTTAAAAAATGGCATAATCTAAAGCAAAGCTCAGTTTTCACGTACCTACTGAATTTTCTGCAAGAATAAAATTATCAATTTCAAAAATTTTAAGATTCCTATAGACGTGCACAATTTAAGATATTTTGTTTGATATTTTTTAAAACGTTATATTTAGATTTGTATAAATTTACCAGATTCGTTAATAAAACGTTGTAACAAATTTATTTATAATAAATCAGTGTTATTATTACAAGTATTGATGTAACTGTCAATTTTCTGAAGTAGTCTGGTAAACCAAACGATGATAGAGTCCTGTCAGGGTAGTATTTAGAAGTTTATAATACTATACGGCTGCACGATGCTGCGGAAGACACAATAAGACGAGCCATTTCTAATAACGACTCTGTTCACGTCGTTTTAATTTACTGCCAGTTGGAAATAAATAGACTTTAGACAATTATTTTCTCAGCTTTTCACCCTAGTGTGGAAATATGCAACTTATAATGATTGGAGTTAGGTGTTGATCGCCGATAGCCAGCTTTACCAGATGTCCTGCTACTACCAGAATCTAGCCTAATTTTAGAAACATTTTAGTTCTTTATGTCCGCCCTTCCATTTTTTTGTTAAAAACCTCGAATCAATCAGTTTTTTTTCCAAGTCGGTTTGTTTTTGTCACGTTCACGGGCTCATATCTCAGACCAATTACCATAGTCAAAGTATTCATAAAGAAGATATTGTTGTGTACATCGTTAAAGGAACATTTGCTATACAAGTAAGTCTCCCTCCTTAAGAGTGAGGGCCAGTAACACATTCGCCATTTCGTTTCTTGATCAATATTTCGTTACTTTTTCCTTTTATCGGCCAAATACCGACATTTGAAGCATAATTACCTACAAGTTAAACAGGGTTGAAATTATAAAGTAATAAAAGCACAAAGAGAAAAATGGACAAATTTCACAAATTTTCGTTTTTTGCTTTTAATAATTCATTAATCAACATTTCTTTGGTTCAAAACTGTAGATAATTGGTACTCAAGGACGACTATTTAGCCGCTTTTTAAATAAAGCGAGAAGGGATACTACTGGTAAAGTGCTTCGGTCACAGTTCGTCAGGACACGAAGATGTCCGACCTGTGAAATGTTATTTCTGCGCTAATATGGCTTAATTTCTCAAACACTTCAAACTGCCCTATCATACTATTGCAATATACAGTAAACAACACTTTAAGTAGAGTCACAATATACAAAAAGGCAATTTTAAATAATGCACGCTTAAAATATTCTACACGTCTAACAGCTGATCATTACAAATAAATTGAAGGCCACCAGAAAGAGTAGACAACCATCAAATCGCAAATATAACAGACGAGTTGTAATGTTGACAAACTTTGAAAATAATCGTTTTTTTGCTATAAAGATGACAGTATTACTTTCAAAATATTAACATTTAATTTGTTAATAAATGTTAAAAGCAAAATAAGGTATTGAACATTTATTATTTTTAAAGATTAATACTTTTTCTATTTTTTTTTTGCGTACCATCGCGCCGATAAAAAACTGGGACAGGAAATTTTTCTATTTTCTCCTAGACTATTAAGAATAATTTTACATCAAGCCTGGTACCAGTAAAATGTCATGAAAATTTGCATGTCAATAAAGATTGTCACTTTATGATTGACTCGTCAAACATTAGGCAATCCAACGATGTGTCCAAATGGCGGCTGGCTGGCAAATACTGCTTTGTAATTGGTGCGCGTGACCATAAAAATAATGTTGCTGGTGGCATTTAACTGGTGACTCAATGCTTTTTACCAGCCAACCGCCATATTGAATCACGTGGTTTGGATTCCCTAATACAATCATATATTATTTGTAAATATGCCACAATTAACCCCCCAGCAAAAGGCAATTATTTATAGTCGGTTGCGAGATAGTGTTGCTATTAGGGATATTGCAGATGAACTGGGAGTAAGCAAGAATACCGTGCTATTGGCAAAACAAAAAATAGCAAGACATGGGACTATTATTAGGAATGCAGGTTCTGGTCCCCCTAAAATTTCTACTGATGATCATGATAGAAGACTGGTTAATTATCTAAGGGATCATCCCTTCGAAACTGCAATCAAGGCAAAAGAAGAGACGAATTTTCCAGGTTCTGCAAATACCGCTAGAGACAGGGTTCGAAATTCCGATATACGAAGCCGTTGTCCTGCCAATAAAAATTTTTTAACGGAAATAAATAAACAGGGCAGGTTAGAATTTGCACATGAATATATTAATCAAATAAATTTATGGGAAACAGTTATATTTTCTGACGAGAAAACTTTTCAGTCATGCAATAATGGGAGAATTCGGGTGTATAGGCCTTCCGGCATGCGGTATGATGAGAGATACACCCACAAAACCAACCAAAGTGGGCGTTTCTCCATAAATGTTTGGGGCTGGATTAGCGCTAGAGGACCAGGACTTTGCCAAATCGTCGAAGGAAGACTAACTGCAGCAGTATACGTTAATATACTAAACGAAGTGATGATACCATCGGTAAACGCTGTATACGGTCAAAATTACACATTTCAGCATGATAATGCTCCAATACACACAGCGCGCATTGTACAAAATGTTCTCCAAGAAAATAACATAGCAGTTCTTCCCTGGGCTTCGAAGAGTCCCGATTTGAACCCGATAGAAAACATTTGGGGTGCCATGGTCAAATCTATGTATAAACATGATTTTCAACCTAGAAACAGGGATGAATTACGTCATAGGATAAATCAAGCTTGGGATGAAATAACTGTCGAATTATGTAGAAACTTAGTTTTAAGTATGCCACAAAGGCTCCAAAAAGTAATAAACAGAAATGGTTCTATGACCAAATATTAATTTTGTGTTGTTTTGACAAACTTTGTGTTCGCAATTTTTTTCTTTTTATTAAATGTATTTTATTACCTGTATTAGCTTTATTTATTATTTTGTGGTAATGGTAAATATAATAATTTATAAAATATTTGACTTTAAAAAAATCTAATACATTTACTTTATCCATATTATATGATGTCTCTCAAATTTAACCACCCCGTATCGAAAAATACAAAACATTCCATTATGTTACCTAGGTTACTTTTTAAATTTTGAATGTTTTTCCTTTTTAGCTCTAGACACCTTTTATAGTCTAGGAGATATGTATTTCTTACATTGTTTTTGTAAATCTCTTGTCCCAGTTTTTTATCGGCACAATAGTACGTGCGTTCGTCGGCAACGCTGCTTTGTCATCACAATCTTATAATTACTAAAATGCGTAAATTCTCATCCTGTGACCATCAGACGTCCTTAAGGAGAAACGTACTTAAATCATTTTCTCCATGGTAATTGGTCTGAGGTTCACATTACAGAAAAAGAAATTCACATTGAGTTTTTACATTACAGAAAAAAAAAATCACATTGAGTTGAGAGATAAAGAAGCAGTAGTGACTAGTGACTGCGCTACGCGGCTGACTCGTTTGTTGTAGTTTTAATAGTTCAATAAAGTGTGAAAACTATGCTGCAATCGAAATAAAATCCAAAAATCTTAAAGAAAACATATATTTTTATCCAAAAAAAAGTACAATATTTTAATAACTTAAAACAACTTTAAGCGTATCTTACAATAATAAATTGATAGTGCCTGAATAGTTCTTAATAGAAAATCGCGAGCACATGCAGACTTCCTTCTTAAGAACTAAACTTCTGGACAATTGCTTTCGAGCAAGAAAAATTTCGCCTAAATTTAACAGTTAATATCTGAACCAGATATGGTATCGACCTACGGTTTTGAATGGTTGATAGATTTATCCCTTGAGAAACAATTGTCAATATTGGATTTTCTTTAACTGTCAGAAAATTTTATATACAGGGTCTTAAAGAAGACGATAATTTTTGCTCCAATTTTAATGGCGTGTAACTCTCACAATATTTTTAAACTTTATTACTCTACGTCAATTGAATCACTGGTTCATAGCAAAGAAAGTGATTTGTCAAATTTTTGAGATCTGCTATATTTTAAGAAATACCGATTTTTTTGGAAAACCTTGCTTTATTTTAACTTATTAGTAGCTAGATCTCACTGTGCGTTGTATCGTGCAAGCTTTGCGAGTGATTATTATACCTTATGAAAAGCTTGATTATGTTCAGTAACAATAGTTGTACCTAAATGTTATGATGTACAGTGGCGTACTTATAAACACCTATGGTTTATGAGTATAGTGTTAGAAATTAATAAATACATTTTTTCCAAAAATTAAATTAAAAAATGTATCTTTGTTAATATTTTGTAAACACACTGTATAATATACCTATAGTGCGATATGAAAAACTAAAAAATAAGAAAAAATTCACCTAATCTAGGGGCGAGTACTTTTCAATATAAAACAATCGTGAAAAATTGTGAGATATTCATAAACCATAAACATATAAGTGTTTATAAGTACGCCACTGTACATCATAAAATTTAGGTACAACTATTGTTACTAAACATAATCAAGCTTTTCATAAGGTATACTAATCACTCGCAAAGTTTGCACAATACAACGCACAGTGAGATCTAGCTACTAATGTTAAAATAAAGCAAGGTTTTCCAAAAAAATCGGTATTTCTTAAAATATAGCAGATATCAAAAATTTGACAAATCACTTTCTTGGCTATGAACCAGTGATTCAATTGACGTAGAGTGATAAGGTTTAAAAATATTATTGTGAGAGTTACACGCCATTAAAATTGGAGCAAAAATCATCGTCTTTAAGACCCTGTATTTAAAATTTTCTGATAGTTAAAGAAAATCCAATATTGACAATTGTTTCTCGAGGGATGAATCTATCAACCATTCAAATCCGTAGGCCGATATCATATCTGGTTCAAAAAATATTAACTGTTAAATTTAGGCGAAATTTTTCTTGCTTGAAAGCAATTGTCCAGCAGTTTATTTTTCTTTTATACAAGATATAGATAAGGATATTTTCATATGACTTAACTGCGTTTGTCCCGTATACTACGAAGATTTCTTAAGATGACTTTTAAGGGTGTTGGCTCCGTTTGCCAGTCCGAACTGACGTAGTAAACCTTCGAGAGTCTTGCAAACTTTTTCTGTATTCAATGAAGTACCAGTATTTTCATCTGAAATTTAACGGTCTGATTAATAACATTATTTAATATAATTCAAAAGAAGTGAGACAGAATTTATAGCTCTTTAATTTCCACACTTTGACGGAGTTAGGTGCAGACTTGAGGAGGAAGTCTACGGACAGTGGCCAGTGGGTTTGTATCTTTGCTAGCCAAGTAGCAGAAGACTGTGACCTACCAGCCCCGTGGTTATAACTTCATTTGTTTTTTGTTTATGAACAGGGTTGCATAGTGTCTCTCTCATTTCCCCTGAAATCCTAAAAGGCCATAGCTTCACAGTTTGCGAGATAGATGGCGACTTTTGCATAATCTATAGGGCCCTAAATAAATGAAATGGATAAAATAATAATTTATGGAGTCTGTGCAATAGGAAATACATATTTTTTGATAGTTCTCTGCAGTATAACACTCTCTGAAGAAGCCCCTTGGTATCTTCAGTACTTACCATCGAAGTTTAAAGTAAGAAGATGTATTGCACCAGGATTAGCCTTACAAATCGAACGAAGCTCGGCAAGTAGCGTTTCCAGACATGTAACTATTTGAGATTCAGCCTGAAAAGTTTTAAAAAATGTTTAGCAATTTTCTATCTACGTAAAATAATTATTTGTGTAACCAGTGGGATAAACTAATATTTGTGTAACCAGTTTTTTAACGGCAGTTACACAAACCTTTTCGATCGAGTTTTATACAAATTTTGACAAGTCTGTAGGTATTAGGGTGTCCCAAATAAGGATGCACTTTACAGGGATCTCGTAAACCATATAAGTTTGGGATGGTTGAATAAAAAAAAATGCGCCATGCTAAATTCTGCAACATTGTGTTTTTAAATTTAAAAAACTCCTTGGAAATATTTGGGCAAAACAGAATTTTCGCGATTTCGTTTTTATTTTTTTTCGACTATTGAAGTTTACATTCTTATTAAAAAATTTTCTCCTGTACAAGGTGGTGTAATTAGATTTGCAATCCGACGTTTCGTTTAACAAACAAAGTTGATGATGGTTTAGAAAAAACGAAACGTCGGATTAAAAATCTAATTACACCAACTTGTAGAGAAGAAAAAAATGTTAATGAGGTCCGAAAATCAAGTTTCAACACCCGTCACGTGAGTACTGCTGCGCCAGTGGATAAACCTATTCTTTAGCAGTTTCCTTAAAGCTCTTCCTTCACAACTCACCTCACTTTGTTTCATACTACATAACTCCATCAAGAGCGATAAAGGCACAGCTGTTTTTTTGACAATCATTTGTTCCATGTTATACAACAATTGATACAAATAACTTCTGCTATCAATTTTGTCTTCTGACGATTCCTTGGGGCTCGGTACACTTGGAATACCAGGGGCTATGCCTGCTTGGAAGGACAAAAAAATTGAAGTTGCGGAAATTTGGCATCTAATTGGGAGGTGTTAAATAGTTAAATATATAAATAATAACATTACATAACAAGTGATGAAAGTGAAACTTTTCAAACGAGGAGATATTTAGCACGAGGCGTTAGCTGAGTACGGAAATTCTCCAAGTTTTAGAATAATCACTTTCACACGAGTAATATACACTATTTTTCCTACGACCACAAAGAATTATTAAAAAAGCCTTTGATTTGTGAAAAAATATATCAACACTAGTGTTGAAATTAGCATGCTTAGGATTATGTTCCACTTAATATCTGGTTTCATAGTTTGTCAATAGGCTTTTCCTTTATTTGTAGTTTAACTTTTTCATATTTTATATATCATAGGAAGAACTAATCCTGGATTGACACTTCTAGATTAACCAAAATGAAAAATTTTAAATTTAATCAAGGAAAGATGCATTAAACATAAATTTAGAAAATCCACCCAACAAGCAAGATTTCAATTCAAAATAATTCGATAAATTATTTAATGTTTTTATAAAAAAGTCTCAATACTCCTGATCGGATTTGAACCTGTGACCTTGCGATCTGTAGGCTAAAGCTCTATTCTCCATGCTATCGATACCAATAAAGATTTGTCGTTTAATACATTTGTTTTTTCTGGTAATAGATTTTCCAGTATATTATTATTTTTTATAATTTCAGATGGCGTATTTTTACACTCCAATTCTGAATCACTCGACAAATACAGGAGTTACACACTTTACAATTGCTGCTTTCTAAAATTTGTTCTTTTTAATAAATAGTGGGTGGTCTGTCAAATTAGCACCATATGTTTAAATTAAATAGTCTGCCTTGTATTTCAACACTAGTGTTGAAATATTTTTTTTCAACACGCGTGTGATATTCGACGCTTTCGAGCCAAGTTAATCGTGTTTTTTTTTCATTTTCATAGGTGGTCGTAGGAAAATACATATTTTCCAACTGGGAATGAAAAGTATATTTTATGTAGTATCAGGTACGCAATAACGGAGTGTTATTGTAATTAAAGAAAAACTAATATTAATGTACTAGAGGGTCTCTAGATTATACAAAGGCATGTTTCTCATTTCAGTCTGTCTATTGGCTCGAAAACTTAAAAAATACTTGACTTGGGGAAGAATGAAATTTTGTATGCGGATTAACTACAAAGAAGCCCGCTCAAAATCAGTGATACGGGGATTGTACATTTATTAATTTATCAATTACAAAACTGATTTGTGTCTTACCTAATAGACCTTGCCCCGGAGGTCTACCTTTTATGGCAGCCGTAGCAAGGGCATATGACAACACTGCCGCGTCGTAGGCCTCCATTTTGAGATTTTTCGATGAGCTGTAAATATATTCGGTAAAAAATATTTTTTGCATTTCATCACCCTCATGACGAACCGGCGTATCTTAAAGAATCAGGCTTAGTTTACTTGATTTAAGGTTAAAGTTACACACGAGTTCAAGTGGGATACGTCGTTTCGTCGTGAAGTTGTGCATTGACATACATCCATCGAAAATACCTACTGGTTTTCATGTGCATAACTGTATTCTATTTATTTTATAAATGAAAGTTCTGATGTGTCAAGGTGCAGCAAAAAGGTGTTTGTTTAACTCACAGTCTAGGTGCCATTACCTCGAAGAAGCATAAGAGTTTCAACTGTGGGCTAAAGGGAACACTTTTGCCCACGCTTGTACATATCAGATATCCAGAAAATTGAATAACCTACATTAAAGTAGGATTTTGTATTCCTGGTTTTTGCAGACAACACTTCTAAGTACGTTAAGGGGATTCGTACTTTCAAAAAAAAAAGTACCCATAGAATCTTCGAAAAAAAATAGGGAGCTTTAAAACAAAATTTTCCCCACAGGTTTATTAATCGATTAAGAAAAAATTTTTATTTAAAAGTTTTTAGAAATCAAACAAAGAATGTTGAAAAGTCCTTTTGGTCTGTAATATATTAATTATTAATATTATACAGGGTATCCTTAAAATGACTGTACAACGCTTTACCACAAATTCCTTAATCAAAAATAAGGCGATCTAGACAAACTTATCTATATGGAGTGTTGCTTCATTTTGCCGCTACAGGGCGCTAAAGTTTTCAAGTTAATGTCGTTTTTTTGGAATAATTTCTAAACGCCTTTATTTCTCCTAATTTTGGGACTAAGATGACTATTATTAATAGCGTATTTTGATGTATACGCCATCTTTTTTTAATACCTGCAAATTTAAAAATGGCGTGTGATTGGTAAATAAAAGTTTGTCTTTTTGTTTCTCCCCCCCCCGTATAAATGACTTTAATTTAATTATTTCTCTGACACTAGCTGCCTTCATTTTAAAACTTTTTTGCCTCTTATTAAATTTCAGCCAGACATGCAGTTTCTCTACAAAAAAAAAAGATGGCGTATACATCAAAATACGCTATTAGTAATAGTCACTCTGAGCCCCAAAATTGGTAAATGCATTTAGAAATTATTCCGAAAAAACGATATTAATTTGAAAACTTTAGCGCCCTGTAGCGGCAAAACGAAGCAACATTGCATATAGGTAAGTTTGTCGAGATCGCCTTTTTTCTGATTAAGGAATTTGTGGTGAAGCGTTGTACAGTCATTTCAAGAACACCCTGTATATATTTAAATCATTTATTTTTTAATTTAGCAACACTATATTAACTTTCCAATATCTGTAACTAATTCTAAACAACTTTTATTAAAATAATTTTTCAAAAACAATTATTTTTTTAACAGAGAGGTCAATTTTTAGTCTATTTCTAAGCTTAATAATTATAATCCATCTTAGTCGTCTACTGATGCTCTTATTTTAACATCAATGGCGAACCCTACTCTCGAAGACGCGATGCGCGTTGTGGACCAAACATCATGAAAACTGTAAATGCGGGTAGCTACAGAATCCACTTAAGCTACTATCAAAAACCCACAGTTCACATCGCGCGAGAGCGGGCTATTCATACTAAGTGACATCACACGGCGAACTATGATTATTTATAAAAAACTTAGAACTGATATTCAAGACCTAAAATTTTGCATATTATGTTATTTTTTATGTGACTGGACAATTATATACCATAAAACAAATATGTGCAAGTTCCCTATTGTAACTGCTCTATACCCTTAGTCCAAAATTACTGTCGGTGATTCATCGCTTTCATATGGAGTGCAACGGGCTGTACAAAGTTAGAGGAAACAATTCTAGTGTATTTTTCAAATTCTAATAGATTTATTTTTATGAATTTTTTTCCTCGGACTTCGCACAACCTGCTGCTGAGCGATGAGTCACTAACAGTAATTTTGGACCTTGAATATGGTGGGTTTTGAACAGTATGTAATGAAAGTAAGAAATAAAGTCGATAAAATGCAGTTGAATACGTCATTTTAATTGTCGGGTGCGTATCTTTGACACTATTATTATTTAGGCAGACACGACGTCATCAACATAATGTTTAAATCACTCCTTATCAACTACAAAGGGCACTAGAATAATGAATTTTATTTTTCAGCAAAATCTCACCTAATCTATTATGTTGAAAATTAAAATTATTAAAAAAAGTTTCTTTGTTTAAAAGGAAGTTATTTCAGTGCATATTACAACTTTTAGTATAGGAAGTTATTTTTTTCTTCAGTGATAATTACATTCTAATACTTTTATAGTCCCCGTCAACGATAATTCAAATAAAAATTGTTTTATTTTTTGGATGTGGCATCTGTCAAAGATATCCTCTAAATAATAAAATAACATCGTTTTTTGTACAAAATTATTGTTTAAATTTATTACAAAGAGTGCATTATTTAAAATAGCCAATACTTATACTTTTATCAGCCCTTTTGAGTTTGCAAGAAAAACTAAAAATTGGAAGAATTCGTCCATTTTTACTCAAAGAGACGTGATAAGATAATTTGTAAAAAGAAGACTCTAAATAAATATTTTTCTGTCTGTTTATTTCTGGAATGTTTCGCCGTAAACTGCCATCTGCACGTTACAGAAATAAACAGACAGAAAAATATTTGCGACTGAGAATGGCCGTTTAAGGCGAAACATGAAGTTACAGAAAATTAATTATTTGAGGTCGAGACTTTGTCTTTTTTCTTACAAAATAAGAAAAACCAGATCAATATAATTAAATAATAATGCGCCCGGACTACAATTCTTTTCTCGGGTGGCGATTTTTTGCTGGGTTGTGGCTCGTCCATAGACAAAACAATAGAGTCAGTTCCCGGCTTGTATTCACACATTTATATGACTCAATGTGATGTAGTGGTAAATTTATAAACATTGTCTAGTCTCGTTGTCTTATTGTTTTTGTATTCTTTTGAAGTTCTTGTTCATTTAATTTAAGTACCTTTTGGACTTTGGTTTTGTTTGTTCCCGAGGTAAATATACTTTCGCTTAGTATCGGTCGGGTTATATAAAAAATTTGACCCTTTTTAGTTTTAATGTAATAACTATTTCATAGCCAGTTAGTTTACCGGATCCCTGTAAAAGTTCCTGGTAAAAATAGATGCTTCGACCGTGGGAGAATAATTTTCATGGGCTTTTGAAGGCCATGGAAGAATGAATGGGAAAGTGTGGTTCCTGATAATCAAAACGGACCTCCTGTAAATTTGGTTAAATTAGTTTATTTAGATAGGTATAGGCTAAGATTTCAATTTAAAAATTTTAATTATTAAAAAAAAATTATAAAATGCGCAAATAAAACGAATCCTGCACTAACTGCTGTTTCAAATTATTGCCATTAACGCGTTTTTTTTATATAAATGGTAACAATATGAGTTATAGCTGAAGGGGACTATATAAATAATCTTAAAAACTAACACAGACTCTGACACTGATGTCTCATCGCCTTAAACCATCAAATGCACTATCTACAGAACTAAACATAACAAAATAAAGAAAAAAAACACAAAAATAAAATAAATAATCCCATTTATTCCTAATAAAGAAACAAAAAGAAAAAATTACAAATTTAAATAAAACAATTTATTGACTAACCTACATGTAAAATTACTTACATATATTTACAATAATTAATCCGTTCTATGTATATTCAGTATAGTTCTACATTATTTATTACAAATATACAGATATATCCTTTATAATTAGTTAAAAACTCATTTTATAGTAAAATAACTTGGAAATAAAGGGACCCCATATTCTACGGGATAATAATAGACAGAGCGGCGACCCTTAAAATACTAGGCTCCATTTATCGTTACCGTACACCAGGATTGCCTCGTCAAAACCTGCACAGAGAATTCCTGATGAAATTACACCTAAGTGAAATTATTATAATTCTTTACAGAAAATAATCGAAAGTATGTATGACCCTGTTTGAAAATTACAGTACATTCCTATTTTGACAGCTTTTGTCGTGGTACCAGCTCGTTAATCGACTAGTTTGGTTCCCAGTGGGTCACTTCATAACCACAACCTTCCAAGGAAAGTTTTGAAAGGGAAAGACTTAACCTTCTCCAACCAGTGTTTATACAAGATCCTCTTTGAGGTGGTCAGCGCGCAGGAGCGGAAATAGAATAGAAAAGTTCAAACTTTTAAATAGTTAATAAATGAAATAAACATTCATGATTTTGTAAAAAGGGGTTTAGATAATACTAGGGGCTTCGACATTTTGCCATCATAAAATTTACATTTTTTATTAGTACTTTGGCACATTTATCTCAAAAATGAAAAATAGTGACATATGCACTTCTTGTACCAAGCCACAGATATTATGGAGGAAAAATTTTAAGTTTTCTCGAAGGACTATCTATAAAAAGGGTTTTCTTCTTAAAACAACCCTCCAAAATATTTTTGGACTAGATCAACGTAAAGTCCTTTTAATGACTGCAATACAATTGGTGCTAATCGTAAATACCTGTTATATACCCTAGTATTTATTTTCGGGGCCAGATTATGTTTATAGGTTAGGTTAAAATAAGATAATTTTAAATGTTTAGAAATCCCCTTATTACTTTGAAAGATTGAATGTCAGTCTTTATTTCTCACGAGAAGTGTTTAGTTGTATTGCATTAACAATTATTTTTAATGCCATAGAGCACATGTCGTGGCACCAATTAAAAAATGTGTTAATGGCCTGTTGTAAGATTTTGCTTTGTGTAATTTTTTTCTACCTATTTATTTTTTCAATACTTTTAGTCACTTGGGAAATTGAAATCTGGGAAATCGTGGCTTTGCACATGTATGTAGCTGGGCATCTTTTAGCAGCTATTACTCCGCCCATTATTCCTGCAGGTTTCGATAAGACAACGCTGGTGTTTTTGCTTTTTTACGTGTGTTAAAACATTCTATTTAAAATGCGCGTCCCAACGCCGACGCGACGGTCGCCTCTCCGCCTATTAACTTCGTAGAGGCAAACCAAGATTAAAAAATTTGATAATTTTATATGAAAAACTTTTATATACAGCTGCACTCATTCATTTTAGACTAGAAGGTTTAATTTTTTTATAAATTAAAGAGCATTCACTATAAATATAAACGTATTTACAAAACAAACTTTGTTTCACAGAAAGATTTTAAACAATAAGTAACTGGCCATACTCTTTTAAACTGTGACATTAATGACATTGACAGACATGATCTATTTGAAATCAAAGTTGTCTGGTTAGTTAAACAAGCTAACCCGGACAATGTATGAGAAAATCATTTCTGACAAGTCATTTAGTACACAGTCAACGTTGCCTGGCTTGATCAACCTCTTTGCAACCCCACATTATTCTTACAATAATTGTTATTTCAAACACATAAATGTCAAATTAGGGAAGTGTAATGACAAGTATTGACCCTTGAACTTGAAATATTGTAAATTTGTTAGATGACCTCAACGTCTTGGCGGTTCCGAGCAATGATGTACAAAAACTTGCTTAAAAGCCTTTAAAACGACCAAATGTCAACAAACTAACATTTTCTAACCTCACATTTTTAATGTCAAAATTTCCCATTGGCTGACAGCCTAGCTATCAGAAGTGCCACCAGAGGTCGTATTCCTTGTGGTAAATCGTCAATTGCGGAAGAGTGGTGGAAAACCCTCCTAGTAAGGGTTACCTCTTTTATTATTTCCGTATAAAACATTCAATTCAGGGGCCAAAACTTTAGAAATAATTAGTATTTTGAGTGAATGCGGTTGTAATTTTTTAAAACTATAGAATGAAATAATAGAGACCTGCAAAATTTCCTTATTTATTTATTAATTTTAGCAATCACAAAAAAATACATTTTCTTAGTTGTCTTATTCTAATATCCAAAAAGCTTAAACAAACTTCGAGTCTAAAATAAATAGGAGACACTATTTGATTATTCAGGACTGTCATCGAATTTCGTATGCTTATGCCTATGTAAAAGTACTTTACATAAAAATACCAAATTTCATTAGCCTTATGACGTGACTTTCTTGGTCCTAGGTCTATACTCCGTATTAATTTTTTTTTGGTAAATTTACAATAAAAACATCTTCTGTAGGTACAGACTTAAATACCTAATTTAATATTTACAATAATTTTATTATTTTTTATTTAATAATTTATTTTTACAAAGTTTTTTTTAGCACCTTTCTGTTTTTATTTTCATTACGACTCCCGGTAAGTGTAGCATTGGTTAATCTTTATTTATCAAATAACATATTTCGATTAAAACAATCATCGTTATGATGATGACGAAATCAAGCCCTTGGGGAATACAAATTCAGTTTTCTACCATGTTTCTTTTCTGAAATAAATATTTGGCAACCATAATTGTATAGGGCGACAAGATATCCATCTTCCGGGATAAGAAAAAATTAATGGTGCCTCGCTTTATGAATTAAGGGCCGTTTGCACGGGTTCCACCTAAGACATTTTAGGTGGGGCTTAACTTAAGGTGTCACTTAACTAAAACTTTTCCGTTGCATAGTCGCTAAACCGGCACATAAGCCAGACCTAAGCCGTAAAAATCTTCGGCTTAATTTATATCTACTTAGGTCTGGCTTATGTGCCGGTTTAGCGACTGTACAACGAAAAAGTTTTAGTTAAGTGACACTAAGGTGTCACTTAAGTAAGGCGCCACCTAAAACGTCTTAAGTAAAACCCGTGCAAACGGCCCTTACTGATTCGTCAATAATTTAAAATGGTGTTGTATCCAGTTTATGATCCTGTGGGCGTTTGTTGGAAAAATATTGTTTTAGGTAGAAAAATATGGATCGAAAACACGAAAAGGTACCTCTAAAGATAGAGAACTAGTACTCACATAAATTGATTGTGGCCAAATTTAATTTTAGAAAAGAAATATCGCTACAAAAATGAATATGTATGACAGCACGCTCAGGTTTATGTTTCAATTTCAATTTAAAATAACTGACAAAAAAGTATTTGAGTGAATGTTAACATTCACTTTTCTAAAATATACCTTTATTATGAACATTTTTTAAATATTTTTTTTTTGCACCTATTTCTCTACATAAAAAAAGGCTAATACAGGTCGAATTGATGACCTCATTTTTTTTAAGTAGGTATGTTAACAAAAGAGGACACCAATCGAAGGATATAGAAAAGTCAATATTGTTTTATTTAAATAGTTTCAAATGAAAAACTAAAATTTTTGAAAACGTCATACTTACTTGATTGGTTAATTCCTTTTATTGTTTACTAAACTTTTTAAAAGGTAAATTATTGTTATACATACTGACTTCCTTTGGGTGCACATGTTCATGTGAAGAAGGAAACAAGTAAATTAATGTCAAGTCAATAGACTGCAGCGAGAGGTCAAAGTCAAAATATGCTTGAATATCTGAAGGAAAAATCTTTATTGGTATTATAGATAGATATTATCTTTTAATTTTTTTTTACATTTTTACAATTAAATCATAATACCGTAAGAATTAAAATATAAGAATAAAAAAATGTAAATAATTATTACAGATTATCATCAAAATATTCATTGACATTATATATAATCAGCGTTTTCCAATAATATATTTTTGTACATTTTAAAATTTTATATTTTTTTTAGAACCATAAAACATAGATTTTTTTAGGCTTGACGAAGGAAACATAATACAGGGTCAGTCCAGATTTAGTAAACATATGGGAAAGTTTTTTAATATCAGTTTTTTCGAAAAATGTAATTTCTTGAAAAAAGTTATGCTTGCCTTAAAAAAATATTGCCTTGCCGTTAAGAAAGTTATATACATACAAGGTGCGAAAAAAACTTAAAATACCACAAAAGCATGTCTGGAAAGCGACCTTTGCTCAAAACTGGCCGAATATTCGGCAAACAGAAGACTCGGCGCATCTCTAGTGTCAACTCCACTTTGCATTTCTGTTAGCCACTAGTTTAACAAGGTATAATAATAATACATATTAGATATCTGCAATTTAAGATATAACTTTTTTACGAACCCTGTATAATATAACTTAACTTTCTTAGTGGTATTATTATTTTTAGGCCAAGCATAAATTTTTATCAAGTATACATTTTTGCGCTAATATTGAAAATAAATAGTTTTCCTTTTACCCATATGTCTACTAAATCTGGACAGACACTGTATATTAAAAATCTTGTCGTGCATTATAAGTAGGCAAAATATTATTTTTATGTATCAAACCTTAGACCAATTATCTTAGACAAAACTATTCACATCCGGCCATGAGGACGTCCGAACTTCACAGAATAAGAATTTACGCACTGTAGAAATAAACGGTAACGTTTACATTCTCTCGTCTTTGTTTAGTACACACTAATTATTTTAACTCTTATTCATTTCTATAGGCAAAAATAACCACCCAAAGGATCGTCTGTACATGTAACATTTGGTCGCCTTAAGACCAGCGTATTCTATTTTTTTAAGTTATATATGGCGCTGACGGGTTTCGGCGGAATGGCAAGTCGATAACCTTATAACGCCGTAGATATTTAAGTTTAGGCCCTTCTATAAAATGCACTAGAACACAGATAGAATATGCTGGTTTTAGGGCGACGATGTAATAAAAAAATACCCAAAAGAATTAACCAATGGTACACACATACTTGGGATTAATCCTATTTTTGTGTGTTCTACTAGCATTACTCAATTTAAAAAACACTAATGTTCGACTAAAATAATATACAAAAATCTAAAAGAAAAATGCGTGGTAAGAACATTAACAAGTACCTTTTCCAGTTCAAACACTACTTCTATTTGATGTGTTAGTGCCGGAAATGTTTAGTTTTCGTATACCGGGTATCTCCAATTTTAGTAAAAAAAACCATACAATGTTTTAAGGTTGTATTTTGAATTGTTTTTGTAATAAAATAATTTAATGAAAATGTGTTAAATGATCGAAAAGCAAGGGATTAGTTAAATATATGTGTTGTTTTTTAAAGGTTTGATATTTGAATTGAAAATTAAAAAAATATTTCTTGAATTTTTGCTTTTTTTTAAACAAGTATAAAA
The DNA here is from genome assembly GCA_935413205.1 of Polydrusus cervinus. Classification (NCBI taxonomy): domain Eukaryota; kingdom Metazoa; phylum Arthropoda; class Insecta; order Coleoptera; family Curculionidae; genus Polydrusus; species Polydrusus cervinus. The sequence continues at coordinate 2,876,452 of OW284512.1, forward strand.
TTAAAATATAAACACTTTCTTCTAATAACTTTTTTCGATATCTCGTCATCCAATAACATTTCTATGACAAAATATTTTTTTTCAAGTTTCCCGCCAAACGAGTAGTCACGTGACAAATGTCAAATTAATTTTTAAGATACCCATTATGCGGAGATAATCATCATAAAAAAATATTTCCCATATGTGGCCCCCTTATGCCTGCCCCTGTATATCTTGCACTAAAGAATCGTAAACGGTTACTTCATATAAAGTAATTCTTTACACCCCATTGTAAGGTTATAGCACTTAAAGGAAAAGCTACAGAGAACCGCAGCATAAAATACAAAAATATACAGGGTAACTTTATAAAAACAAAACTTGAAGGGTTTATTGTTATACAGGGTGTCCATAAAATGACTGTACGTTTCACCATAAATTTCTTAACCAAAAATAAGGCGATCTAGGCAAACTTACCTATGCAATATTGCTTCGTTTTGACGTTACAGGGCGCTAAAGTTTTTAAATTAATATTTTTTTTTAAATAATTTCTAAATTCCTTTATCGATTTCCACTAATTTTTGAACTAAGAATGACCACTATTAATATCGTGTTTTGACGTATGCGCCATCTTTTTTTAATACCCGCAAATTTAAAAATGGCATGTTATTGCTAAATACAAAGTTTGTCTTTTTGTTAACCTCCGTATAAATGGCTTTAATTATTTCTCTGACACTATCTGACTTCATGTTGAAACTTTTTTGTCTCTTGTAAAATTTTAGCCAGGCATACAGTTTCTCTGCAAAAAAATTATTTACCATACCGTGTAATTCATCATTGCTGTTTATTCAGAACGAGAAACATGAAAAAAAATGAATTCCAAATAACTAGTTGGTAGTTAGTTTGATTTTTATAACAATTGTTCGAAATTTTTTCATGTTTTGCATCGTAAATAAGTTTTTGCCGAGAAAAGAAAATTAGTGGAAATCGATAAAGGCGTTTAGAAATTATTCAGAAAAAACAATATTAATTTGAAAACTTTAGCGCCCTGTAGGCAACATTGCATATAGGTAAGTTTGCCTAGATCGCCTTATTTTTGGTTAAGGAATTTATGGTGAAGCGTTGTACAGACATTTCATGGACACCCTGCATAGTGTAATGCTATATATTTTTCATTGTTTAGATTTTTGCGCCAAACTTGTCAAAATGTTATATAACAAGTTGACACAAACATTCAAATGTGGCTTAATACTATATAAAAATAAGCCCTTTAATGGTTCAACATGTTTGATACACAATGCACAAAACTTATTTAAAATTTGTTCAGAGTGCAACATTGTATGGCTCTTTACTAAAACTCAAAGAAACCGATCGATATCGAATATATAAACTCCAGCATATTGCAGAATATATTCCTAGTTGGACCCCACTGTCCGAGAGACTAAATACGCAGTCCCAAGCGTTCGGATTTTAAAATCAACATTGAACATAAATATAGATTAATTTACTATAATACTGTATAGTTTAGTGTATGTAGAGATATTCTAGAAATAATTCTTACTAAATGTTAAAAAAAATCCATGCAAGATTAAAAATAAAGGTAATTTGGAGCCAAAAAGCCTTTAAAAATCAGGACGAAACGCATTAAAAAAGGCTTACGAGGTCTTCAGTGGCCCCGGTATTATCAGCAATATATTGAATTTTACATATTATGAAATCGATATCTGGTTTCGTATACTTATTATTATAACTTGTTGCGTAGTAAAACGTCCGTAAAAATATCACACTTTAGATCATTTTATTTTACTAAGGTCAGCGTTTACTTGTCAACAAATCAATAGTTTACCAACAATTTCCCACAAACGTTATCCAAATTTACACCCACAATTACAAGAAATGGACTACAATAATTAAATAAAATTTACCCTGTAAAACGATCTTACTACAAAGTTTTAGTAAAACTACTGACTTGCCAACAACTAAACTACTTCGAAACAGGCCACGATACATCACAAAATATTTCGTGCATTGAGTCTATCTACCAAGATCAACTCAGCGACATTGCATCCTATAGGAACAAGACACGGCTTCGTAAAATAGGTTTGTCACACTCACCCCCCTTCGTTCTCCTCGGTTTTATTCGTCATCTTGTCCGGTCGGGGCAATAATGCTGGCTTGCCCGGTGGCAAGTTGGCCATCGACTCTTGTTGTTCCCGGATTTGCCTCTTGCGTTTTTTGCTCCACAATTCGTGACAGTCTTGCCACGTAGGAAGTTCTGGGGCTTGGATTCTGGAAAAATATATATTAATTCTTTGTCGTGATTTTTTTCTAGTATTAATAGGCAACAGTAGCGTAGCCAGAAAATCGGGGGGGTCTCAATGGGCGTAAGTAGGACATTTTTTTTTCTGGAGAAAAGAAACAGTCAGGATTATATGTATTTCATGAAATTGTATCTAGTAAAGAAGGTGGAAAAGCGCCGCAGGCGAAACATTTTCGGGGCCACGCCCAAAGTTCGTTTAAAATTCATCTAACTACTATCAAATTTCGAGAACTAAATTATTACCTCTCCCCCTCTACATGGTTGGATTGTTGGAATTTTTTGATATTCTTAGCTGGCTCTTTATTATTAAAAAAAACATTTTTAATATTTGTGGGGCTCGGTTTTTCATGATTAAAAATAAAGCAAATATCGCTCACCACGCCAAAATTGATGATTTTTTCAGAAATCATGTATTTTAAGAGCGTAGATCTAAGAACAGTTTTTGGTGCAAATGCTTAGGTTTTGAAACACTCCTTCTTAAGTGCCGTTTTGTATATTCATATTAAAGCATTCTCGTTTCTTCCCGCATTATTTTTTTTTATTATAAATTATCACACTTCTTCGATAAAAAATGTTTACTTTAATTTTTTTCTTTAAAAATAAATACCTAATTCTTTTTTGTTTTTGTTGTAAAAATATTTTATTGCATTGGGTTATATTTTTGTTGATTAAAAATAGCTCTAAAAAAGGGAAAACGAAACAGACAAGTATTTTATAAAAAAATACTATAAAATATTATTATTTTTACTTGTTTTCCTTTAAATTTGCATCATAAATCAATAACTAAAACGATATGCGTCCGAATCCTTAATCTCTATATAAAACAGGACATTTAGAAGGAAAAGTGTTGAAACTGCAGCCCCCCCCCCCCCCCCCCCCCCCTAAATACGCCACTGATAGGCAAGATAGAGATAATTCTATTCATCAAAACAATACGACATTTCAAATGAAAACTTTCATCAGGTCCCTGTCGAGTTCATAAATGAAATGGAAATATCAGCAAACTTTTACTATATAATACGCTGTGGCCAAAGTGTTCTTATTGCAATTGCAATTATTTTAAATAATTTTTTTTAAATATCAATGTCAGTATCATAAAATTATAATATTGACAGGAGGAGGCAAGAATATTAAGAAAGTGAATATAACAATAAGTTTAAAGCGTTTTATATACAATGTAATACAGTCTCACGAGAGCAAATTAGCGAGTAACAAGGACATAAAAATGTTATTTTTGAAACAGCTAAGTTCGATTTGTCTTAATTTAGAAATTCAAAGAATCACCTTTCCGGAGAAGTCATATTTTCTAGCTAAAGAAGATTATGTTAAAAAATTATATTAAACAAAATGTTCTATAAATTGAAGATTAGTGGAGAAATACTTCAAAAGTCTCATTTCTTTAGTTCTAAATTGTTTCTTGTTTCATTGTTAGCGTGTAACTTTCTCTAGACCCTCCCTTATCTACAACTTACTGATCTGGGTTAATATTCTTCAACCACGGACTTTTTAATGCATCCTCTGCCGTTATTCTCCTGTCGGGATCCAATTCCAGCATTTTATCCAGGAGGTCCAAAGCGGTGGTGGGCATAAACATGAAGTCCTCCCTTAACCTCCGCCTGTGGAGTTTGTTCGGCTTCAATGCGTGAAACAGGGGCAGTTTTATCACCGAAGGCCAGACGGCCGGCGTTGGCGTTCCACACGTTTTCGAGATGCGATCCAGTTGAGCCATTTCAGCATTAGCCTAAAAATACCCATAAACATGTATTTAAGATCAATTATTATCCTGGACAACATTTATTTCATTCATACAGATGCTATTGTAGAATTCTAGCTACGCTGGGGCTGTCTATGTGTAGGGTAAAATGTAATGGTGGGAAAATTTTTACACTGTGCTCTAGGGGTACTTATTTCTTACCTGAAACAGCGGTTTCTTCAGGAACAACTCTCCCAGGATGCATCCGCAGCTCCAGATATCGATGGCCGGTCCATACCTCTCCTCGCCCAAGAGCAGCTCCGGGGGTCGGTACCACAACGTGATCACCTTGTTGGTGTATGGCCGCTGCCGGTCCTCGGCGTTGTACAGTCGGGCCAGTCCGAAGTCGGCCAGCTTCACCTCGCCCCTGTTTTAGCACAGGTCAACAATAAAGCTAACAAAACTCGCTTGGAGAAAATAATTTTAGGTTAAAGAGGGATTAATTTGGAAATTTATGTTGGGTTTGTAGCAAAATACTGCAAAATAAAGATTGGTTGGGATATGTTTTATAAGTGGGAGCAAGAACAAATATTGTTTTTCAGCTTTTTTGTCAATTTATAGTTAATTTGTATGGGTATTGTTTGTTTCTTATGTTCGATAGGGTTAATCACTGTGTTTTTTGGCCTATGTTTTAACCACAATATGGAAAAATTGGAGGTTATCTTTTATACTAATAATTATTTCATGGTAAAGCTCCATGTAATTTAAACATGTTAGATACAATTTTCTAAAAAAAAAAGATTCTGCAAATTACACTTTGCACAAAGACGATCATTGTTAAATTAGGCAAATTTTGTATGTAATTAATTGTTATAATAATTATTAGACGGGTATTTTAACTGATGCGCGACTTGAACTAATATTAGTCAGTTTTTGCCAGCCATCACCAAAATCCCGCTAAACTATATTTCACACAAGAATTACATGAAATTACACAAACCATTTCAATACATTTATATTTTATTTCTTTTTTTTCTTCTTTTTTGATAATTAATAAATCTCAAAAAACTATTATCGTATTAAACTTATATTATGTAAAATTAGGTTTTTTAATTTTTTTATAAATAATTTTAAGTTAAGTATATAATGTCATTTCCTAATTTATTATATTCTATTATACCTCTAAAAAATATTGATTTTTGAGTAGATTTTAAATTTGTATGATCTAAAATAAAGTTGTTTTTTCCTCTTGTATTGTGAATATGAACTTCATTAAATTTTGTTAGGAAATTTTCATAATATGGTGCTAATATAACTAAATTTATTTTATGAATAAAAACCAAAGTACGAAATAATAAACAGTTTTCTATATTCATCCATTCTAAACAATATAGCATATCTGTTATCTTGGTATATTATCACACCCCAATATTATTCTCATTGCTCTATTTTGTAAACGCATCAGTACATTGAAGATATTGTTCAAGAGGCAGTTCATGCTCCTTTAACCCGTTAAAGATTTATATTGATGCACCCCCTTATTGCACCAAATACTTAGATGAGCTTGGTATTTGATAGTTAGATTGGCCTGCAGGTAGTCCGGATTTTAACCCCATTGAACATATTTGGAACCAACTGAAAAGAGCTGCTCGATGAGGTAATTTACAGAAGCTAAAAATAGCACTTTCTGAGGGATATCATTTAATCCCTCAAGAATGAATCTTCACCCTTATAACACTACCAGAAGGAATGTGCTCTATTATTAAAGCTTGAGAAGGGCATACCCATTACTTATTTTTTTTTAAATTGATTGAATAAAGAAGCTTTAAAAACAGATTTCTTTCTCTTTCTTCTAAAAATGGAGATATTTTGACGATTCATTTAACAAAATGTTAATAATTAATTAATATAAAAAAACCCACTCCCTATTTCTCCATGGGGTTTGGACCGAAACACACATTGATTAACCCTGGTATAATAACGCCCTATCATCTTTAAGAACATACAACACACTTTCCAGGAAATTATCTATAAATTGGTAATAAAAAACTGAAAAGAATAGGTTATAAAGGATCAAAGAAAAACAAGTTATAAAGGATCAAACTTAGCAAAAAATCCAGGGTGCCGGTTTTTTTGTTGTCTGGAAGTTCATTGCATACTGTAATTTATGTTACCAAATTCCAGGAAAAGGCACATTTAAATACCGTAAAATTACTAACATTAAAACATTTTGTAATCTTTCCTTCTCCAGACGCCGAAATTTCCAATACGTTAAATAATAAAATAACCTTACTTATTATTCATCAGAATATTACTGCACTTGATGTCCCTGTGGAGGAAATTCTTCTTGTGACAGTAGTTCAGACCGTCCAAGAGTTGCTTCATGATGCAAGCGTTGTTCAATTCGTTAAAGTCTACCATACCCGACTCCAACAGTCCCATGAGATCATGGTCCATGTATTCGAAGACTAAGTAAAAGGAACCTTTTTCCTGCAAAAGGAAAAAATTTAATTTTAAGAACAAAAATGAATTAATGGAAAATATATCCCCCATTTTTGGAAAAGTATTTCACAGGAAAAATGTAGTCTTAAAAATAAGAAAACGTTATTTCTAAGTATTATTTTTTACCTTTCTGAAATCGACTGCATCCTGTTTATCAGTCACAATCTCTCTCAAATTTACAATATTCTTGTGATTCAACTGCCTTAAGATTTTGATTTCCCTGACAGCAGTGATAGGGAAACCTTCTTTCTCATTTTCCAGTCGTACTTTCTTCAAGGCCACCAACTGATTAGCTTGCTCATCTTTGGCTTTGTAAACTTGCCCGTAAGTACCTAAAATAGTATATTACATAACAAGTGATGACAGTGATACTTTTCAAATGAGGAGTTATTTAGCACGAGGCGTCAGCCGAGTGCGGAAATTCTCCGAGTTTAAGAATAATCACTTTCACACAAGTAATGTACCCTATTTTCCCTACGACCACAAAGAATTATTGAAAAAGCCTTTGATTTGTGAAAAAAATATTTCAACACCAGTGTTAAAAAAAAATATCAACACTAGTATTGAAATTAGCATACTTAGGATTATGGTCCACTTAATATATGGTGTCATAGTTTGTCAATAGGCTTTTCCTTTATTTGTAGTTTAACTTTTTCATATTTTATATATCATAGGAAGAACTAATCCTGGATTGACTTCTAGATTAACCAGAATGAAAAATTTTAAATTTAATCAAGGAAAGATGCATTAAACATAAGTTAAAAAAATCCACCCAACAAGAAAGATTTCAATTCAAAATAATTCTATAAATTATTTAATGTTTTTATAAAAAAAAGTCAAATACTCCTGAAGGGATTTGAACCTGTGACCTTGCGATCTGTAGGCTAGAGCTCTAACTCTCTACGCTATTGTTACCCATAAAGATTTGTTGTTTACTTTAATACATGACACTCTCTTCAGCGCGACTTGCTTTCACTTGTAATAGATTTTCCAGCATATTATTAACATTTTTTATAATTTCAGATGGCGTATTTTTACATTCTAATTCTGGTTCACTCGACAAATCCATGAAAAATAAGTTAAACATTTTACAATTACTGCTTTCTAAAATTGTTCTTTTTAATAAATAGGGGTTGTCTGTCAAATTGGCACTATGTTTAAATTAAATAGTGTACCTTGTAATTCAACTCTAGAGTTGAAATATTTTTTTTTCAACACGCGTGTGATATTCGGCGCTTTCGAGCCAAGTTAACCGTGCTTTTTTTTCTCATTTTCATAGGTGGTCGTAGGAAAACATTATTTAACACATTCAGTTCGCTAGTTTAAAAATACAATACACAATGTAGTTAAGTTATGAGAGATGGTCTAAAGTAGGATTGACTTATAGTAAGGGTGTGAAAAAAGTTATAATTTGGTAACTTATTATGTAGATTTTGCTTAAAATAGAGTTATTATAACTTTTTTGTTGCTTACCTTCTCCAATCTGAGCTATAACCTCAAACATATCCACACACCTCTCGCCCCAATCCTTTCCGCTCATCTGGAAGTTTCTTGAACTCCGCCTCTTCAGTATCCTCGGCCTTTTTACGTGCTTCTGCTTAAGAACCGGTTTCGGTTTTTCCAGGATTTTTATCTCATTTCTAGGGGGAGTGCTCGGTATATCGTCGTCGTCTCCGCTGAGTTCTTCTGTACCGGGGACCACTAAAAAATAAACTCTCATAAGCATTCTCTAGTTTGTTAGATATATAACTTGAACAATTATTAGTACTTACCAGGGGGCATTGGCAAGTCCTTAATACTTTTTCTTTGATTTAGTGGGGGAGTTTTTGCTTTTTTAGGAGGGGGAGGCGTTGGGGACCTACTCGGTGGAGACTCAATCGCTTCCAACCTAAAATATGACCAAATCCATTTACAATAACAATAATTAGTAGTAGTTGTGTATCAGTCTCAGTGGCGTATTTAGGGGGGGGGGGGGGGCGGGGGGCTGCAGCTTAGGAGCTCGGGTCTAAAAGTTTAATTGCAACCTAATTTTTCGCCTCACGCTTGGACTCTTAATTTAAATTTTTAAATAATGTATTCTTGGCTTATATTACAAAGGCCTTGTAGGAAACGTTTAGATTTTAAACTTTTTCTTCTAAAAGTCCTGTTTTATATAGAGATTAAGGTTTCGGACGCATATCGTTTTAGTTATTGATTTATGATGCAATTTTAAAGGAAAACGAGTAAAAAGAATAATAGTTTATAGTATTTTTGTATTATATACTTGTCTGTTCCATTTTTCCTTTTCTAGAGCTATTTTAAATCAACAAAAATATAACTCAACGCAATAAAATATTTTTACAACAAAAAACAATTATTTATTTTTAAAGAGAAAATTAAAGTAACAATTTTAATTGAAACAATTTTTATGGAAGAAGAGTAATAATTTATAATAAAAAAAATAGTGCGGGAAGAAACGAGAATGCTTTATTATGAATATAGAAAACGGCACTTAAGAAGGAGTATCTCAAAACCTAAGCATTTGCACCAAAAACTGTACGCTCCTTAAATACATGATTTCTGAAAAAATCAATAATTTTGGCGTGGTGAGCGATATTTACTTTATTTTTAATCATGAAAAACCGAGCCCGAAAAACGCTGGTTAGTCATACATAAGTCTTATGTTAAAATTTTGAATTGACACCAATATTCATATTTTTCACAAATATAAAAAATGTTTTTTAAATGAATAGGAATATCAAAAAAAAAACATTTACAAAAACAAATTTAATCCAACCATGCAGAGGGGGAGAGGTAATAATTTAATTTTCGAAATTTGAATTTTAAATGAAATTTGGGCGAGACTCGAAAATTTTTCGACTTCGCTTTTCCACCTTCTTCACTAGGTACAATTTCATGTAATACATGTAGTTCCGACTGTTCCTCTCTCCAGAAAAAAAATATCCTACGAGCCCCCCTCCCCCCCGAGCATATTTTCTGGCTGATCAGTATTTTGCATTAAAGTGCACGGGGAGACGCCACAACAATTCCCTAGGGCCAGATAGACAATGACGGCCGTTTCGTCCTTATTACTGATCGAAAAGAAAAGTGGGTACAACAACTTTAAAAAATATACATTATTACAATTATTAAAACAAGTTATATTGTTTACTTACTCTGTCTCATCCATTCCAGGCGGCATCGGCAACTTGGTAACACTCTTTGGTTTGAATTTTGACACGTCGTTCGTTTTGACAGGAGTACCGTCAGCTGAGGACGGTTTCGAGTCGTTGTTAGTAATGGGGGCTCCCGTTTGTGGCGAAGGAACTTTGCTTAGTGGTTTACTGGCCTAAGAATAAGCAAAAAAAAAAGATACAAACAAATGTAAAAATTAAAAAAAAAAGGAAATTTCCTTTACCTGCACGTTGTTGTTAGTAACTGTAAGATTATCCATTTTAGGAGCTTCTTTGGGAGTCGCATCAGGTATAGGAATGTCATCGATATCCATAGGAATCATTGACGTATCGGGTGTTCTCTCACTGGGTTTGTTGTCAACCTCATCATCTATCGTGATAGTTTCGGTTGTTCTGGTTAAATTATCCTAAAATAGATAGCAAGGATTATAAATTTATAATTATAACATTTTTCTAAAACATACTTCCAAAGCCTTTTCCGACCTAAAGTTCTTTTCCAATTTTTTCAACTCCTGCTCTCGTTTGTGCCTATCCTTTACCAATTCAGCAAATAGACTAGTATCAGTAATTTTATTGGATAGCTGTGATGCTTTGACAGAATGAGGTGACGGGCTCCTGTGTCTATGTCTAAAACAAAAGTACAATGTATTAAATAAACTATAACTTAACGTTTTTAAAAGAAAAGAAATTTCTATTCACCAAAAAAAGTTTAACTGTACAGGTCGAGTCAACGATAGAGTAAAGTTCATTTTCTCCTTTATCTTAAGAATTAGATAAAAATTAGAAATACAAACGTTGTAGAGACCATTGAGGTGCACATTTTAAAATTATGCTGGAGTATACGGGGTGGCCCAAAAAAAAAACCTAACGAATATAACTTGTTTTTTTTTTAATGGAACACCCTATATATTGTATTATTTTCTGATTCCCCACAAAATTCTACACTTATTTTGTAAATGTCATATGTCTAAATTCAATGGTTTTTGAGATATTGACGTTTAAAATATGGCATTTTCAGACTTTGACAGGCTGTAACATTGGAACAGTTCATCTTAGAGAAAAATGGTTTTCATCTTAGTGTTTTATTCACCGGAGACAGGTTAGCAACGGCCACTGGCAACGCGAGAAATTTTCATCGACGGGGGACGCCGCGCTTGCAGTCGAACCTCGTGGGTCCACTAGAGGGGCCTGGACCATCTGCATCGTGATTGATAATAAAAGTAGCGTACTTATTTAAATAATTAGATAGATGCTCACTCTTAGTTAGTTATTAATCGATTTTTCCCATAAAAACATGGTAATAGCCAGATCGGCCCGATTTCTTTTTTTTTAAATGGTCTCAAAGTTGAAAATTCTTAAATATTAAGAAAAAGTAATGGTTTATTTTAAATAGGAAGAGTGGGACGTTATCTTGTGACCTGTTAGGGGGTTTAAACTAAAGAACACTTATCGTTTACATAATTTTTTCCAATATCATCAACGATCAGCCGGTATACGTCAATAATCAGGGTCGTACTAGAAAAAAACAGGAATTAAGATAAACGCACGTTAATGAACTTTTACAAAAAAAGGACCGTTGCTGTCATTTAATTTTCTCCAAATTTTGGATATTGGTTAAGTATACCATAACAACATCGTAGTAGGCAGATCGGCCGGTGGCCGATCGATTTGTGTTTTGAAAACGGTCTCAAAGTTGAAAATTCATAAATATTTAGAAAAAGTAATGGTTTATTTTAAAAAGGAAGAGGGACGTTATCCTGTGACCTGTTAGGGGGTTTAAACGAAAGAATATTTATCCTTTACATGATTTTTTCCAATATCACCAACGATCAGCCGGTATACGTCAATAATCAGAGTCGTACTAGAAAAAACAGGAATTAAGATAAACGCACGTCTATGAACTTTTACAAAAAAAGGACCGTTGCTGTCATTTAATTTTCTCCAAATTTTGGATATTGGTTAAGTATACCATAACAACATCGTAGTAGGCAGATCGGCCGGTGGCCGATCGATTTGTTTTTTTAAAACGGTCTCAAAGTTGAAAATTCGTAAATATTTAAAAAAAGTAATGGTTTATTTTAAATAGGAAGAGAGGGACGTTATCCTGTGACCTGTTAGGGGGTTTAAACTAAAGAATACTTATTATTAAAATAAACCATTACTTTTTCTAAATATTTATGAATTTTCAACTTTGAGACCGTTTTAAAAAAACAAATCGATTGGCCACCGGCCGATCTGCCTACCACGATGTTGTTATGGTATACTTAACCAATATCCAAAATTTGGAGAAAATTAAATGACAGCAACGGTCCTTTTTTTGTAAAAGTTCATAGACGTGCGTTTATCTTAATTCCTGTTTTTTCCTAGTACGACCCTGATTATTGACGTATACCGGCTGATCGTTGGTGATATTGGAATAAATCATGTTCACGATAGATATTCTTTAGTTTAAACCCCCTAACAGGTCACAGGATAACGTCCCTCTTCCTTTTTAAAATAAACCATGACTTTTTCTAAATATTTATGAATTTTCAACTTTGAGACCGTTTTAAAAAAACAAATCGATCGGCCACCGGCCGATCTGCCTACTACGATGTTGTTATGGTATACTTAACCAATATCCAAAATTTGGAGAAAATTAAATGACAGCAACGGTCCTTTTTTTGTAAAAGTTCATAGACGTGCGTTTATCTTAATTCCTGTTTTTTCCTAGTACGACCCTGATTATTGACGTATACCGGCTGATCGTTGGTGATATTGGAAAAAATCATGTAAACGATAAATATTCTTTAGTTTAAACCCCCTAACAGGTCACAGGATAACGTCCCTCTTCCTTTTTAAAATAAACCATGACTTTTTCTAAATATTTATGAATTTTCAACTTTGAGACCGTTTTAAAAAAACAAATCGATCGGCCACCGGCCGATCTGCCTACTACGATGTTGTTATGGTATACTTAACCAATATCCAAAATTTGGAGAAAATTAAATGACAGCAACGGTCCTTTTTTTGTAAAAGTTCATAGACGTGCGTTTATCTTAATTCCTGTTTTTCCTAGTACGACCCTGATTATTGACGTATACCGGCTGATCGTTGGTGATATTGGAAAAAATCATGTAAACGATAAATATTCTTTAGTTTAAACCCCCTAACAGGTCACAGGATAACGTCCCTCTCTTCCTATTTAAAATAAACCATTACTTTTTTTAAATATTTATGAATTTTCAACTTTGAGACCGTTTTAAAAAAACAAATCGATCGGCCACCGGCCGATCTGCCTACTACGATGTTGTTATGGTATACTTAACCAATATCCAAAATTTGGAGAAAATTAAATGACAGCAACGGTCCTTTTTTTGTAAAAGTTCATAGACGTGCGTTTATCTTAATTCCTGTTTTTTCCTAGTACGACCCTGATTATTGACGTATACCGGCTGATCGTTGGTGATATTGGAATAAATCATGTTCACGATAGATATTCTTTAGTTTAAACCCCCTAACAGGTCACAGGATAACGTCCCTCTTCCTTTTTAAAATAAACCATGACTTTTTCTAAATATTTATGAATTTTCAACTTTGAGACCGTTTTAAAAAAACAAATCGATCGGCCACCGGCCGATCTGCCTACTACGATGTTGTTATGGTATACTTAACCAATATCCAAAATTTGGAGAAAATTAAATGACAGCAACGGTCCTTTTTTTGTAAAAGTTCATAGACGTGCGTTTATCTTAATTCCTGTTTTTCCTAGTACGACCCTGATTATTGACGTATACCGGCTGATCGTTGGTGATATTGGAAAAAATCATGTAAACGATAAATATTCTTTAGTTTAAACCCCCTAACAGGTCACAGGATAACGTCCCTCTCTTCCTATTTAAAATAAACCATTACTTTTTTTAAATATTTACGAATTTTTAACTTTGAGACCGTTTTAAAAAAACAAATCGATCGGCCACCGGCCGATCTGCCTACTACGATGTTGTTATGGTATACTTAACCAATATCCAAAATTTGGAGAAAATTAAATGACAGCAACGGTCCTTTTTTTGTAAAAGTTCATAGACGTGCGTTTATCTTAATTTCTGTTTTTTTCTAGTACGACCCTGATTATTGACGTATACCGGCTGATCGTTGGTGATATTGGAATAAATCATGTTCACGATAGATATTCTTTAGTTTAAACCCCCTAACAGGTCACAGGATAACGTCCCTCTTCCTTTTTAAAATAAACCATGACTTTTTCTAAATATTTACGAATTTTCAACTTTGAGACCGTTTTAAAAAAACAAATCGATCGGCCACCGGCCGATCTGCCTACTACGATGTTGTTATGGTATACTTAACCAATATCCAAAATTTGGAGAAAATTAAATGACAGCAACGGTCCTTTTTTTGTAAAAGTTCATAGACGTGCGTTTATCTTAATTCCTGTTTTTCCTAGTACGACCCTGATTATTGACGTATACCGGCTGATCGTTGGTGATATTGGAAAAAATCATGTAAACGATAAATATTCTTTAGTTTAAACCCCCTAACAGGTCACAGGATAACGTCCCTCTCTTCCTATTTAAAATAAACCATTACTTTTTTTAAATATTTATGAATTTTCAACTTTGAGACCGTTTTAAAAAAACAAATCGATCGGCCACCGGCCGATCTGCCTACTACGATGTTGTTATGGTATACTTAACCAATATCCAAAATTTGGAGAAAATTAAATGACAGCAACGGTCCTTTTTTTGTAAAAGTTCATAGACGTGCGTTTATCTTAATTCCTGTTTTTTCCTAGTACGACCCTGATTATTGACGTATACCGGCTGATCGTTGGTGATATTGGAATAAATCATGTTCACGATAGATATTCTTTAGTTTAAACCCCCTAACAGGTCACAGGATAACGTCCCTCTTCCTTTTTAAAATAAACCATGACTTTTTCTAAATATTTATGAATTTTCAACTTTGAGACCGTTTTAAAAAAACAAATCGATCGGCCACCGGCCGATCTGCCTACTACGATGTTGTTATGGTATACTTAACCAATATCCAAAATTTGGAGAAAATTAAATGACAGCAACGGTCCTTTTTTTGTAAAAGTTCATAGACGTGCGTTTATCTTAATTCCTGTTTTTCCTAGTACGACCCTGATTATTGACGTATACCGGCTGATCGTTGGTGATATTGGAAAAAATCATGTAAACGATAAATATTCTTTAGTTTAAACCCCCTAACAGGTCACAGGATAACGTCCCTCTCTTCCTATTTAAAATAAACCATTACTTTTTTTAAATATTTACGAATTTTTAACTTTGAGACCGTTTTAAAAAAACAAATCGATCGGCCACCGGCCGATCTGCCTACTACGATGTTGTTATGGTATACTTAACCAATATCCAAAATTTGGAGAAAATTAAATGACAGCAACGGTCCTTTTTTTGTAAAAGTTCATAGACGTGCGTTTATCTTAATTTCTGTTTTTTTCTAGTACGACCCTGATTATTGACGTATACCGGCTGATCGTTGGTGATATTGGAATAAATCATGTTCACGATAGATATTCTTTAGTTTAAACCCCCTAACAGGTCACAGGATAACGTCCCTCTTCCTTTTTAAAATAAACCATGACTTTTTCTAAATATTTATGAATTTTCAACTTTGAGACCGTTTTAAAAAAACAAATCGATCGGCCACCGGCCGATCTGCCTACTACGATGTTGTTATGGTATACTTAACCAATATCCAAAATTTGGAGAAAATTAAATGACAGCAACGGTCCTTTTTTTGTAAAAGTTCATAGACGTGCGTTTATCTTAATTCCTGTTTTTCCTAGTACGACCCTGATTATTGACGTATACCGGCTGATCGTTGGTGATATTGGAAAAAATCATGTAAACGATAAATATTCTTTAGTTTAAACCCCCTAACAGGTCACAGGATAACGTCCCTCTCTTCCTATTTAAAATAAACCATTACTTTTTTTAAATATTTACGAATTTTCAACTTTGAGACCGTTTTAAAAAAACAAATCGATCGGCCACCGGCCGATCTGCCTACTACGATGTTGTTATGGTATACTTAACCAATATCCAAAATTTGGAGAAAATTAAATGACAGCAACGGTCCTTTTTTTGTAAAAGTTCATAGACGTGCGTTTATCTTAATTCCTGTTTTTCCTAGTACGACCCTGATTATTGACGTATACCGGCTGATCGTTGGTGATATTGGAAAAAATCATGTAAACGATAAATATTCTTTAGTTTAAACCCCCTAACAGGTCACAGGATAACGTCCCTCTCTTCCTATTTAAAATAAACCATTACTTTTTTTAAATATTTACGAATTTTCAACTTTGAGACCGTTTTAAACAAACAAATCGATCGGCCACCGGCCGATCTGCCTACTACGATGTTGTTATGGTATACTTAACCAATATCCAAAATTTGGAGAAAATTAAATGACAGCAACGGTCCTTTTTTTGTAAAAGTTCATAGACGTGCGTTTATCTTAATTCCTGTTTTTCCTAGTACGACCCTGATTATTGACGTATACCGGCTGATCGTTGGTGATATTGGAATAAATCATGTTCACGATAGATATTCTTTAGTTTAAACCCCCTAACAGGTCACAGGATAACGTCCCTCTTCCTTTTTAAAATAAACCATGACTTTTTCTAAATATTTATGAATTTTCAACTTTGAGACCGTTTTAAAAAAACAAATCGATCGGCCACCGGCCGATCTGCCTACTACGATGTTGTTATGGTATACTTAACCAATATCCAAAATTTGGAGAAAATTAAATGACAGCAACGGTCCTTTTTTTGTAAAAGTTCATAGACGTGCGTTTATCTTAATTCCTGTTTTTCCTAGTACGACCCTGATTATTGACGTATACCGGCTGATCGTTGGTGATATTGGAAAAAATCATGTAAACGATAAATATTCTTTAGTTTAAACCCCCTAACAGGTCACAGGATAACGTCCCTCTCTTCCTATTTAAAATAAACCATTACTTTTTTTAAATATTTACGAATTTTTAACTTTGAGACCGTTTTAAAAAAACAAATCGATCGGCCACCGGCCGATCTGCCTACTACGATGTTGTTATGGTATACTTAACCAATATCCAAAATTTGGAGAAAATTAAATGACAGCAACGGTCCTTTTTTTGTAAAAGTTCATAGACGTGCGTTTATCTTAATTCCTGTTTTTCCTAGTACGACCCTGATTATTGACGTATACCGGCTGATCGTTGGTGATATTGGAAAAAATCATGTAAACGATAAATATTCTTTAGTTTAAACCCCCTAACAGGTCACAGGATAACGTCCCTCTCTTCCTATTTAAAATAAACCATTACTTTTTTTAAATATTTACGAATTTTCAACTTTGAGACCGTTTTAAAAAAACAAATCGATCGGCCACCGGCCGATCTGCCTACTACGATGTTGTTATGGTATACTTAACCAATATCCAAAATTTGGAGAAAATTAAATGACAGCAACGGTCCTTTTTTTGTAAAAGTTCATAGACGTGCGTTTATCTTAATTCCTGTTTTTTCCTAGTACGACCCTGATTATTGACGTATACCGGCTGATCGTTGGTGATATTGGAATAAATCATGTTCACGATAGATATTCTTTAGTTTAAACCCCCTAACAGGTCACAGGATAACGTCCCTCTTCCTTTTTAAAATAAACCATGACTTTTTCTAAATATTTATGAATTTTCAACTTTGAGACCGTTTTAAAAAAACAAATCGATCGGCCACCGGCCGATCTGCCTACTACGATGTTGTTATGGTATACTTAACCAATATCCAAAATTTGGAGAAAATTAAATGACAGCAACGGTCCTTTTTTTGTAAAAGTTCATAGACGTGCGTTTATCTTAATTCCTGTTTTTTCCTAGTACGACCCTGATTATTGACGTATACCGGCTGATCGTTGGTGATATTGGAATAAATCATGTTCACGATAGATATTCTTTAGTTTAAACCCCCTAACAGGTCACAGGATAACGTCCCTCTTCCTTTTTAAAATAAACCATGACTTTTTCTAAATATTTATGAATTTTCAACTTTGAGACCGTTTTAAAAAAACAAATCGATCGGCCACCGGCCGATCTGCCTAATACGATGTTGTTATGGTATACTTAACCAATATCCAAAATTTGGAGAAAATTAAATGACAGCAACGGTCCTTTTTTTGTAAAAGTTCATAGACGTGCGTTTATCTTAATTCCTGTTTTTTCCTAGTACGACCCTGATTATTGACGTATACCGGCTGATCGTTGGTGATATTGGAATAAATCATGTTCACGATAGATATTCTTTAGTTTAAACCCCCTAACAGGTCACAGGATAACGTCCCTCTTCCTTTTTAAAATAAACCATGACTTTTTCTAAATATTTATGAATTTTCAACTTTGAGACCGTTTTAAAAAAACAAATCGATCGGCCACCGGCCGATCTGCCTACTACGATGTTGTTATGGTATACTTAACCAATATCCAAAATTTGGAGAAAATTAAATGACAGCAACGGTCCTTTTTTTGTAAAAGTTCATAGACGTGCGTTTATCTTAATTCCTGTTTTTCCTAGTACGACCCTGATTATTGACGTATACCGGCTGATCGTTGGTGATATTGGAAAAAATCATGTAAACGATAAATATTCTTTAGTTTAAACCCCCTAACAGGTCACAGGATAACGTCCCTCTCTTCCTATTTAAAATAAACCATTACTTTTTTTAAATATTTACGAATTTTTAACTTTGAGACCGTTTTAAAAAAACAAATCGATCGGCCACCGGCCGATCTGCCTACTACGATGTTGTTATGGTATACTTAACCAATATCCAAAATTTGGAGAAAATTAAATGACAGCAACGGTCCTTTTTTTGTAAAAGTTCATAGACGTGCGTTTATCTTAATTTCTGTTTTTTTCTAGTACGACCCTGATTATTGACGTATACCGGCTGATCGTTGGTGATATTGGAATAAATCATGTTCACGATAGATATTCTTTAGTTTAAACCCCCTAACAGGTCACAGGATAACGTCCCTCTTCCTTTTTAAAATAAACCATGACTTTTTCTAAATATTTATGAATTTTCAACTTTGAGACCGTTTTAAAAAAACAAATCGATCGGCCACCGGCCGATCTGCCTACTACGATGTTGTTATGGTATACTTAACCAATATCCAAAATTTGGAGAAAATTAAATGACAGCAACGGTCCTTTTTTTGTAAAAGTTCATAGACGTGCGTTTATCTTAATTTCTGTTTTTTTCTAGTACGACCCTGATTATTGACGTATACCGGCTGATCGTTGGTGATATTGGAATAAATCATGTTCACGATAGATATTCTTTAGTTTAAACCCCCTAACAGGTCACAGGATAACGTCCCTCTTCCTTTTTAAAATAAACCATGACTTTTTCTAAATATTTACGAATTTTCAACTTTGAGACCGTTTTAAAAAAACAAATCGATCGGCCACCGGCCGATCTGCCTACTACGATGTTGTTATGGTATACTTAACCAATATCCAAAATTTGGAGAAAATTAAATGACAGCAACGGTCCTTTTTTTGTAAAAGTTCATAGACGTGCGTTTATCTTAATTCCTGTTTTTTCCTAGTACGACCCTGATTATTGACGTATACCGGCTGATCGTTGGTGATATTGGAATAAATCATGTTCACGATAGATATTCTTTAGTTTAAACCCCCTAACAGGTCACAGGATAACGTCCCTCTTCCTTTTTAAAATAAACCATGACTTTTTCTAAATATTTATGAATTTTCAACTTTGAGACCGTTTTAAAAAAACAAATCGATCGGCCACCGGCCGATCTGCCTACTACGATGTTGTTATGGTATACTTAACCAATATCCAAAATTTGGAGAAAATTAAATGACAGCAACGGTCCTTTTTTTGTAAAAGTTCATAGACGTGCGTTTATCTTAATTCCTGTTTTTTCCTAGTACGACCCTGATTATTGACGTATACCGGCTGATCGTTGGTGATATTGGAATAAATCATGTTCACGATAGATATTCTTTAGTTTAAACCCCCTAACAGGTCACAGGATAACGTCCCTCTTCCTTTTTAAAATAAACCATGACTTTTTCTAAATATTTATGAATTTTCAACTTTGAGACCGTTTTAAAAAAACAAATCGATCGGCCACCGGCCGATCTGCCTACTACGATGTTGTTATGGTATACTTAACCAATATCCAAAATTTGGAGAAAATTAAATGACAGCAACGGTCCTTTTTTTGTAAAAGTTCATAGACGTGCGTTTATCTTAATTCCTGTTTTTTCCTAGTACGACCCTGATTATTGACGTATACCGGCTGATCGTTGGTGATATTGGAATAAATCATGTTCACGATAGATATTCTTTAGTTTAAACCCCCTAACAGGTCACAGGATAACGTCCCTCTTCCTTTTTAAAATAAACCATGACTTTTTCTAAATATTTATGAATTTTCAACTTTGAGACCGTTTTAAAAAAACAAATCGATCGGCCACCGGCCGATCTGCCTACTACGATGTTGTTATGGTATACTTAACCAATATCCAAAATTTGGAGAAAATTAAATGACAGCAACGGTCCTTTTTTTGTAAAAGTTCATAGACGTGCGTTTATCTTAATTCCTGTTTTTCCTAGTACGACCCTGATTATTGACGTATACCGGCTGATCGTTGGTGATATTGGAATAAATCATGTTCACGATAGATATTCTTTAGTTTAAACCCCCTAACAGGTCACAGGATAACGTCCCTCTTCCTTTTTAAAATAAACCATGACTTTTTCTAAATATTTACGAATTTTCAACTTTGAGACCGTTTTAAAAAAACAAATCGATCGGCCACCGGCCGATCTGCCTACTACGATGTTGTTATGGTATACTTAACCAATATCCAAAATTTGGAGAAAATTAAATGACAGCAACGGTCCTTTTTTTGTAAAAGTTCATAGACGTGCGTTTATCTTAATTCCTGTTTTTTCCTAGTACGACCCTGATTATTGACGTATACCGGCTGATCGTTGGTGATATTGGAATAAATCATGTTCACGATAGATATTCTTTAGTTTAAACCCCCTAACAGGTCACAGGATAACGTCCCTCTTCCTTTTTAAAATAAACCATGACTTTTTCTAAATATTTATGAATTTTCAACTTTGAGACCGTTTTAAAAAAACAAATCGATCGGCCACCGGCCGATCTGCCTACTACGATGTTGTTATGGTATACTTAACCAATATCCAAAATTTGGAGAAAATTAAATGACAGCAACGGTCCTTTTTTTGTAAAAGTTCATAGACGTGCGTTTATCTTAATTCCTGTTTTTTCCTAGTACGACCCTGATTATTGACGTATACCGGCTGATCGTTGGTGATATTGGAATAAATCATGTTCACGATAGATATTCTTTAGTTTAAACCCCCTAACAGGTCACAGGATAACGTCCCTCTTCCTTTTTAAAATAAACCATGACTTTTTCTAAATATTTATGAATTTTCAACTTTGAGACCGTTTTAAAAAAACAAATCGATCGGCCACCGGCCGATCTGCCTACTACGATGTTGTTATGGTATACTTAACCAATATCCAAAATTTGGAGAAAATTAAATGACAGCAACGGTCCTTTTTTTGTAAAAGTTCATAGACGTGCGTTTATCTTAATTCCTGTTTTTTCCTAGTACGACCCTGATTATTGACGTATACCGGCTGATCGTTGGTGATATTGGAATAAATCATGTTCACGATAGATATTCTTTAGTTTAAACCCCCTAACAGGTCACAGGATAACGTCCCTCTTCCTTTTTAAAATAAACCATGACTTTTTCTAAATATTTATGAATTTTCAACTTTGAGACCGTTTTAAAAAAACAAATCGATCGGCCACCGGCCGATCTGCCTACTACGATGTTGTTATGGTATACTTAACCAATATCCAAAATTTGGAGAAAATTAAATGACAGCAACGGTCCTTTTTTTGTAAAAGTTCATAGACGTGCGTTTATCTTAATTCCTGTTTTTCCTAGTACGACCCTGATTATTGACGTATACCGGCTGATCGTTGGTGATATTGGAAAAAATCATGTAAACGATAAATATTCTTTAGTTTAAACCCCCTAACAGGTCACAGGATAACGTCCCTCTCTTCCTATTTAAAATAAACCATTACTTTTTTTAAATATTTACGAATTTTTAACTTTGAGACCGTTTTAAAAAAACAAATCGATCGGCCACCGGCCGATCTGCCTACTACGATGTTGTTATGGTATACTTAACCAATATCCAAAATTTGGAGAAAATTAAATGACAGCAACGGTCCTTTTTTTGTAAAAGTTCATAGACGTGCGTTTATCTTAATTTCTGTTTTTTTCTAGTACGACCCTGATTATTGACGTATACCGGCTGATCGTTGGTGATATTGGAATAAATCATGTTCACGATAGATATTCTTTAGTTTAAACCCCCTAACAGGTCACAGGATAACGTCCCTCTTCCTTTTTAAAATAAACCATGACTTTTTCTAAATATTTATGAATTTTCAACTTTGAGACCGTTTTAAAAAAACAAATCGATCGGCCACCGGCCGATCTGCCTACTACGATGTTGTTATGGTATACTTAACCAATATCCAAAATTTGGAGAAAATTAAATGACAGCAACGGTCCTTTTTTTGTAAAAGTTCATAGACGTGCGTTTATCTTAATTCCTGTTTTTCCTAGTACGACCCTGATTATTGACGTATACCGGCTGATCGTTGGTGATATTGGAAAAAATCATGTAAACGATAAATATTCTTTAGTTTAAACCCCCTAACAGGTCACAGGATAACGTCCCTCTCTTCCTATTTAAAATAAACCATTACTTTTTTTAAATATTTACGAATTTTCAACTTTGAGACCGTTTTAAAAAAACAAATCGATCGGCCACCGGCCGATCTGCCTACTACGATGTTGTTATGGTATACTTAACCAATATCCAAAATTTGGAGAAAATTAAATGACAGCAACGGTCCTTTTTTTGTAAAAGTTCATAGACGTGCGTTTATCTTAATTCCTGTTTTTTCCTAGTACGACCCTGATTATTGACGTATACCGGCTGATCGTTGGTGATATTGGAATAAATCATGTTCACGATAGATATTCTTTAGTTTAAACCCCCTAACAGGTCACAAGATAACGTCCCTCTCTTCTTATTTAAAATAAACCATTACTTTTTCTTAATATTTACGAATTTTCAACTTTGAGACCGTTTTAAAAAAACAAATCGATCGGCCACGGGCCGATCTGCCTACTACAATGTTGTTATGGTATACTTAACCGATATCCAAAATTTAGAGAAATTTAAATGACAGCAACTGTCCATTTTTTGTAAAAGTTCATAGACGTGCGTTTATCTCAATTTCTGTTTTTTTCTAGTACGACCCTGATTATTGACGTATACCGGCTGATCGTTGATGATATTGGAAAAAATTATGTAAACGATAAGTGTTCTTTAGTTTAAACCCCCTAACAGGTCACAGGATAACGTCCCTCTCTTCCTATTTAAAAAACACCATCACTCACTCACAATGATTTCTTCATATTTACGAATTTTCAACTTTGAGACCATTAAAAAAAAACAAATCGGGCCGATCTGGCTATTACCATGTTTTTATGGGAAAAATCGATTAATAACTAACTAAGAGTGAGCATCTATCTAATTATTTAAATAAGTACGCTACTTTTATTATCAATCACGATGCAGATGGTCCAGGCCCCTCTAGTGGACCCACGAGGTTCGACTGCAAGCGCGGCGTCCCCCGTCGATGAAAATTTCTCGCGTTGCCAGTGGCCGTTGCTAACCTGTCTCCGGTGTTTTATTCTCTATCCAATTTACCATGTTAAACAAAAAAACGGTTTAACATGTTAAAACTTTTAGAAAGAGAATAAAAAATTAAGATAGGGAGGTGAAAACCACCAGATGAACCGTTCCAATGTTTCAGCCTGTCAAAGCCTAAAAATGTCATATTTTCAACGTCAATATCTCAGAAACTATTAAATTTAGACATATAACATTTTATACAAAATAAGCGTAGAATTTAGTGGGGAATTAGAAAATAATACAATATATAGGGTGTTCCCTTAAAAAAACCTAAGTTCGCCATGTTTTTTTTTGAGCCACCACGTATACCCCAGCATAATTTTAAAATGTGCACCTCAATAATCTCTACAACTTTTACATTTCGAAGTTTTATCTAATTCTTAAGATAACGGAGAAAATAAACTTTACTCTATCGTTGACTCACCCTGTATATTTTTAGTTTAAATCCACTATTTACATACCTTATAGGGGTCTTTTCTCTCCTAGGGCTCCTTGACTTGTGCCTCTTACTCCTACTACTCCTACTTGGCGATGGACTATAATGCCTACTCCTACTATAACTGGGTGACCTAGATCTTCTTCTACTTATCGGACTCCTACTTCTAAAAAAAATATATATTTACATATTTATTAATCCTAAATATACAATATAGTTTGTAATAATTTTTACTTATAAGTTTTATTGTGTAAAGTTTCTTTCAAAATTACTCACCTAGACATTTTTTTTCTTTCCCTAGCTCTATCCTTGTCCCTCCTATGTTTTCTATGTGCCTCTCTCCTTCTTCTAGTGTTAGGTGACATCGATCTACCGTGCTTATGACTACTGTGGATTATATCCGGTGTTAAAGTCCTAAAAAAAACTTATCTTTATCATCCAACTACAATGATAACAATACTGCCATATTGCTCAAAAAGTACTACAGCTTACCTAGGAATAGGCGAATGCCTACTATATTCATCAATAATGATTGGTGAACTTAGGTCTCTCACTATTGTTACATGATGGTTTGAAACAGACCTTAAAATAAAAGATACACACTGTATATGGTTATAATTCCATTTAAATACTCAGAGCTTGAGCAGATTAAATGATCTGAGAATTTAAAATTATTAATGTTTCAATTAATTTAAAACCTGTGTGTGATTATGAGGCAGGATTAAATGAGAGTATCTATGAAAGGGGAAATAGAGGACGTTATAGAAAATGTTTATTGTATTTAAACCTGTAAAAAATTTCCAATAACCCCCTGTATTATAAAAGCTTTAACACCACTTTCTAGAAATTTGCCTTAAAATAATTACAACAATGTGGCGATTAGTGAACGATCCTAGAAAATTACTTTTTAAACTCCGGATTCTTCCCCAAACAAATTCCCAGTAACAAACAAAAATTTCACTTAAAATAATAAAATGCATGCAATTGTATTATATTGGGGGCAGTAAAGTTAATCTGACAACACTGTTACTATTTTTTTACACTCTTACAATCGTATTCACTAATGAGTTTTTAATTTAGACCATCGAAAAATTTATTATCTTTTTAGCCATATTCACTAATGCCCATATTTATACATAGTTCCTTGATATTCCTCAAGGAACTGTCAATATCAATCAATGTCAAGTTGATACTTGAGATTTTCCTGGAATAGGGAAGCTTTAAGGAACGACTATAAATATGGGCATAAAGGGTTCTAAATTTAAAACCGCACTAAATTGACACTTCTGGTTTTAAGATGACAAGTGTCAGAATAAGGCCCGGTTGTACAATTACGACTTAAGCTTAGTTCAGCGTTGAACCAAGCTCAAGCTTCATTTCGACAGCACCTTTACATTGTTGTTGGTCGTCAAAATGAAGTTTGAGTTTGGTTCAACGTTAAACTAAGCTCAAGTCGTAATTGTACAACCGGGTCTAAATCAACTAAGTTTTGTATTGTAAATATTTTTTTAGGTTTTCTATAAATTTACAAAGATAAGTTTTTTAATACGTACTGTGTTCTTTAATAGAACTAAAACTATACTTGTAACAACTTTCCGGTCAAATTATTTATCAGAAACCCATTTTATTGCAAAAAGATCAAATTAACACAAGAGCGTCAATGGCATATCAAAATAACGCCACGGTGAAAACACAACTGGGATAATATTGTTGGGTTGCACAAAGATTTTTAACAATAATTAACTAACCAGTAAGTTTTACTGTGACATACATGATACTTCATTGGTAGAAATAATTTTCTCACAATCATACTAGCCCGGTTACCTTAATTTTTAATTTACTAATTAGACAACTTTGATTGTGACTAAATAGTGCCTGTCAATGTCATTTATGTCACAGTCAAACTTGCTGGTTTTCGTAGTGAAAAATCTTTATGCATTCTGAATATACATATTTGAATTTAAACCCACATCTGTCAATTTAGGACATGTCAGGACAGGGCAAGACTGGTAGCAGAGTTGTCAGATTGGGTGCTTTATCGCAACTTGGACGTTTCTTGAAGAAATTTGAACCCACTGGCAAATGCAGATAAGATTTAACTCTATATGTTGTCATATTATTGAAATGTATTTTTTTTATATAAATAAAATTGAAATGTCCGGACCGAAGCCGAGAGTGAAACTGCCGATTTAGTGTAAATTGAAGAACTGATAGATTTATGTAATAATTTTTAAACAAGTAAAAAATTTAAAATTTACAAAAATGTATTGGGAATTTTTGGGGACATTCCCGGAAATGGCTTAAAACGGCCAGTGACTCATTATTATTGTACATCCACCTCTTTTACTTTAGTTTAATTTTAGAACAAATTTTACAAAATGGTGTTTAAAAAAAATGTCACAAACAAAAATGTATTATTTATTCTAGCTGGCAAGAAATTACCATATTTTCGTTTTCGAATTATTTCGCAACATCTTAGATTTATCTTCATTCCAGGGGCCTTTATGTTTTGTATATTTATTTCTACAAAATCCAAAATTATTTCCAGTTAATATTAATTATGTCCTTTAGTTTATTATTTACCACCATTATAGCGTTCTATATGGTAAGAACTATTAGTAAGACGTGTTAGTTTTTCAATTACAGGGTGTTACAAAGATATGAACCTACATATTAAAGGTACGTTTTTTTAATCAAATCAAAGAAAAATTTAATATGACATACCTTATTCTATGCTTTTCAGGCACCATTTCTAATTTCAAAATTTTATTAAACAAAGCAACAAAAATAACTAAAAGAAGTTATCAGTCTCCACCTCTTTAGAAGTATTATCTTTGTTGTTATTGGTCTGTTTATAATACCGTTGCCTAGGTAAATAACAGTTACTATAACCACGACAACCTTCACAGTAACCACCAATAACCGTCGAGAAAGATGGACATAACATTTTCTTTTATAACATGACTTATTTATTATTCGCTTTATAAGGGCACCGTTAGAAAGAAAATTAAATGAAAAATATTATTATAATAAAACAACGATGGGTTGCCTTTGAAAAAATCGAGAAATTCCGCATTTAGCACTTTCTTGTGACACCCAGTATACTGCGTGTATTTTTATGAAAAAAAAAGAGTTTTTAACGCTTCGTTTGTGTCTTAGTGTTATTAGGTTTTTGTCTCATATTTTTATTCTTTATGAAATTCAGGTTCCACAAGTATAATTTAGATACAAATTGGAATATTTTGGAAATTTTAGTCCACAGGGTTTATTTATTCAAGATTCTTATTGTTTAACTTTTCTTGGTAAAAATACAATTTTATCTGTTTGTTGTTAACTAATAGCTGTAGTATAAAATGTTTTAATATTATTATTGGTCCCAAAAATAAGTTTATCTAAAAGTTATAAGGGGGAAACCCGAGGTATGTGCAGGTATGAATTAAAAGGAAATATTTCAAAAAAAAATACAATAACTTTTTAGTTTTCGCAAAGAAATCCCCTGCATATACAGCAAAAACAGATAGAAATTTACATAAATCTAAAGCTATAACTAAGTAATTGTGAATTAAATATACACTTAAAAAAATGTATTTTTATACATGAAGTTAACATGCCTTTACCATTAATTTTAACAACATAGTAAGTAATAATAATTTCACTTGAAGCTCAAAGCGAAATATTACCTATTACGCAGCAAGTAATTTACATGAAATAATTTTACAGTGTAATGCTAAGTGACCCAGTCTTTTCAAGAACGACCACATCCTCTTTAATTTTCTAGCGTCGGAACTAGGAATGTCAATCCCGAAAGGTTTTCGTAATCCCGGGATTTTCCAGATTTGTACGATTAATCCCGGAGATCGGATTCCGGTATCCCGGGATTTTGTAGATTTCTACGATTATTTCCGGGATCAAATTCCGGTGTACCGAAAAAATCAGATAACATTAAAAAACTTTTTTTATATTAACTTAAACTTGGTTAAATAAGGATTATTCAAGTAACGGCCTGCGCATAAATGGCTTTAATTTTGTTAGAAGGGACAGAGAGGGCAGAGGCGGGGGAGTAGGTTTTTATATTAAGGAAAATATTAAATATTCTGTTTTAGATATTGGCGTAGACTCTATCGCGTTGGAACAACTATGGATTGGTACAAAGATTGGTGGTAGGAAGTTGTGTTTTGGTTCTCTTTATAGACCGCCATCTGCTAATTTGCTTCAATGTCTGGAAACACTAGAGTCTAGTTTAATTGCATTATTGCCAGAATTTGATATTCTAATTTTTGGTGGAGATTTTAATGTAGATTTTTTAGTTACAAACACTAATCCAGGTTTTACTTCCTTCAATACTCTTTTAAATAAATATGGGCTAACCCAATGCATCACCGAAGCCACGCGCGTTACTGACACGTCTCAGAGTTTAATTGATTTGATTGTTATCTCCTCGCCTAATATAGTAGGTGACTCTAAGGTTTTTAGAATGGACGACATCTCTGACCATCGTTTGGTAAGTTGTGATTTAGTTAATTTTTGTAAGATAAAACCAAAGCCGGTTTTTAAAACTTATAGGGATTTTTCAAGGTTTAATTATGAAAACTTTACTGTGGATTTAAATGATATTGACTGGACTCCTTTATTTTCTTTTAATGATATTAATGAAATAGTTAACTTCTTTAACAATAAACTTACTGACATTTATAACATACATGCCCCTTTCAAAACCTCCAAAATAACAAAACCTCCAGCTCCGTGGCTAACTGAAAATTTGAAACTTATGATGAAGTTACGCGATCAAGCTTTATCTAAATACAAAAAAACAAGGACTGAGGCTGCCTGGAATTACTATAAACAACTAAGAAATACTGTCAACGTGGCGGTAAAAGCTGAGAAAAAAGCATATTTGCAGCATGCATTCCGTACTGACCCCAAGAATTTCTGGAAAACCTTAAAATATCTAAATCTTTGCTCTGGAGACCCAAACAATTCTTTACAGGGTGTTGGCGAAGACATCACTGCGGATGGGTTCAATAACTTTTTTATAAATAGTATCCCGGTCTCTGCTCATGACCCCACCGATTTTATAAACCAAAATTACTTAAATAAAACAATGTTACAACCCGAAGTGCCAAGCTTTGAGTTTCAGGAAGTCACGGAGGATACCGTTAATACTATTTTGCATAATATTAAAAGTGGAGCAACGGGTGTCGACGGTATTAATATTAAAATGTTACTCTTTGCTGTGCCGCATCTGCTGCCTCATTTAACTTTTATTATAAATAAATGTTTAACCTCCCATGAATATCCTCAAATATGGAAAGCCGCTAGCATTCTGCCCATTCCAAAGATCGCCAACCCTACAGATTACTCTCATTTCAGACCAATAAGTATACTGCCTACTTTATCTAAGGTTCTGGAAAAGGTGGTAGCTGATCAACTAAACCATTTTTTTAAATTAAATAATATCCTACCAGTTACCCAATCTGGATTTCGTAAGGGACATAGTACAACAACGGCCCTACTTTCTGTCACGGATGATTTATGTAGGGCTTACGATAGCAATAAAAGCTCCGTTCTGGTGCTCTTGGATTATAGTAAAGCGTTCGACACGTTAAACCATGACACTTTAAATGCTAAACTCAAATATTTTGGTCTTGGAGACGGCGTGCTCACATTTTTTAAAAACTATTTTACTGACCGACAGCAAAAAACAATATTTAGAGGAACTTGTTCTACGTCCTTGGGAGTGTCTAGGGGTGTGGCACAGGGAAGTATCTTGGGACCGTTAATATTCTCAATTTATACAGCTGATTTTTCCAGGTACCTAAAGTACTGTAGCAACCATCAATATGCTGATGATACTCAGCTTATCTTTTGTTTTAATTCTACTGAAATGGACATAGCTGTAGGAAGAATTAATGATGACCTTAAAACTATCTCTGAACTCTCAAATGCTCATGGTCTTATTTTAAACGCTAGCAAAACGCAGTTGGTGGTCTTTGACAGAGGGAAAAATTTAAATGACCTCAATATTAAACTTGGTGAAACTCTGTTGGAGCCTAAAGTAGTCTGTAAAAATCTAGGCGTTTTCCTGGATAATGAACTGCGTTTTGGTAATCATGTATCTTCAATTATTCAGAAGTCAATTTTCAAATTAAAACTCCTATATGTTCATAAAGACATTCTCGATCTGAATATTAAGTTAAGACTGACTGATTCCTTGATTCTATCACACTCTGCTTATTGCAACATAGTATTCTGGCCTTGCTTGACTCAGAAGGATAAGTACAGCTTACAAAAAATTCAAAACTCATGCCTTAGATTTTCGTATAATCTCCGCAAATTTGATCACATTTCTCAATACCTCCAGATGTCCGGTTGGTTTAATTGTGACGAAAGATTTAAAATTCAATTATGCAAATGCATTTATAAGGTACTCCAGACGCACGAGCCACTTTACCTATTCGAGAGGCTGACGACGGGTGCCGATGTACACGATCGTCAGACTCGTCACATGCATCTGTTTAATATCCCTAAACACCGCACTGCCCTCTTCCAACGTTCATTTACCTACAATGCGAGCAAATTATATAACTCGTTACCTGCTAATGTCAAGGAAGCCCCCACCCTTGAGTCTTTTAGCAGACTCTTAAAACTATTTATTAAACATAAGAGAGATCCCCTAATAGCTTAAAACCACTATGTATACTCTAGCGTTTTAATGTAATTATTTTTAGTATTTTTAGCATATAATATTATTTATTATTTGGGTGGTTGTATGAGCAACGTAGTTGAATACCGCCACCCTTTCAACTTTCATTGTGTTATTCTTTTTTACGTAATATAAAGGCATTTTTATTTATTTATTTATTTATTTATTTATTTAAAACACGAAACTTAACAAAAAAAAACTCGTAAACGAACTTTAACAAGCGTGTTGTAAATACCAACAAATAAGTTAGATCTATAAATTTTTAAAAAAATACCGCAAAAAAATTAGTGTATCAAAAGTTTCATCTCCCAGCCTGAAACATACTTTAATACCATAAAAACCCTGAAGAAGAGAAACATCTCTCAGATCCCACGCTTGTGGACTGAATGGTTATTTGCGTAAAAAATCGGTATTTATCCCGAGATTAACAGGCCTAATCCCGGTATTTTCGAGACATGTCTTGCTTTTGACATCCCTAGTCGGCACCCAAAAATACACCTTGACCTTTTCTGATACTAGACCAGAAATAATGTTGAGGTTATAGAAAAATGATTAAATTGAAACCTTTATAAGTATTGAGAGAACAATATAATAAGTTTATTTTCAATATTTATAATATAATAAATGTGTTTATCTTCCTCAATAAACTTCTTCTTTGATCGCCCGAAGACGTGCTTGTTAGGGGCAAATCTTAGTATTTTAAATTATAAATATATATAGGAATATTAAAATATGTTTTTTAAAAATATCTGTTAATATTATATAAAAGTTAAATTGTAAATAAAAAACGTTTAACTATAAATATAAACGCAGTTTTTTTTTGAAGATATAGGATATACAAATTTTGAAAAATATATTATTCAGAACAATATTTATTAAAACATTTCCAAAATTTTTTTAAAGTTATGTTTCCAATATCCATGCTTTTACTTCGACTTTATATTTTTTTAATGGAATACTTTTTTAATTTTTGTTGGTGAATAATCGTTTAAATAAAAACATCAATATTTTAAATTTTTTTGTCCTATGGACTTATTTATTTTAGGTTTTATGATTATTTCATTTTTATACGAAACAATATTACAAGATGGTATACTGGATCTGTAAAATAACTGTTTTAGTGCCAGAATTTTTATATTACAAGTAAGTGTTCATAGACATGTCATGCAATAGAGTGTTCTCTATAAACAGCAAGTTGTCGGTGCGGCAAAAAAGTATGTTTATGAATAAAATGCATAGTCCATCTTAATTTATCGTCATTGTTAATCACAATACACTCGCCTTTAACCCTTCTTATTTCAATGTTTCAAATATGGCAACCTGTCATAGTAACACATAATATTGTAAGCTATGATTTTTTTTATTTGATGCTATTACACTAGCTGTAGAAGTAAATCTTTTAGATATATTTTATAACACCCTGTATAGAAATGAAGAAAAAAAATTTTGTGATGAGAATATTAAAAACAACCTACAAATTTCAAAAAATCAAGTACACAAAATATAGAACTCTATAACTTAAAACTTATAAAATACATCAAACAAAAGTTCACGTACCTGCTGGAATGATGGTGACCATGCAACGGTGGCGTATGAGGCGATTCCCTGGGGTATTCCCGATGGTAGTCTCCTCTATATGCCCTCAAAGGCGGAGTTGCCGAAGGGGGAGAAAGGGGTTCAGGTGAAGCAATATGGCTGTCGTTTGACACTGGTGAGCAAGCGCCCGTGTCGATCTTAGTATCTAAAAGAGAGTTTTATCAGTTTTTAACTATTCCAATGTTTCTTTGTATGTATTCCAAGGGGAAAAAAATTTAATAAACGAAATTTGCTTACCAGGACTATCAGATACTATTCCATAGTAATCTTGCATTAAAAAATACATTTACATTTTAATTTGATTGTAAATAAAAATAATTTAAAAAATGCCAGTGCAGGCTGATATAAAACAAATTTCTTACCAACTAGTTTCGCCGAAGCCTGTTCCTGCTGATCCCAGTCACTGTGATCATGTAAAATCTTAGGCGGGGTTTTGGAACTGCTTTCCTTTGATTCCCCTATTGAAATAAATGCATTATATTTAAAATAACAATTTCACAAAAATAAACCAACCTGAATCACTTTCACTCTCAGCACTTGAGCTCCTAGATCTATGTTTTTTTTTCTTTTTCTTTTTGGTTTTCTTATCTTTCCTATGTTTTTTCTCCTTCTTTTTCCTTTTTTTCTTTTCCATATTTTCATAGTCATCATTGTGATACGAAGGTGAAATTACTTCCACAATTCTTCGCCTCAGCTCGCTGGATTTAGATGAGTCTGAAGCTGAATGATGCCTTTCTCGGGCAGCTGTTATCAACATGGGTGGGGTGGGTGAACGAGGGACCATAACTGGGTCTAATCTATGTCTCCTGCCTAAAGGTTTATTTTAATTATTAGTTATTTAAAAGAGGTGATGATAAAAACTGAGCAAACAACTCAATCGTTTTTTGCTACAGGTAGCTGAATGAAGTAGGTTGCAAATTTTTGTTAGTTTACTATGTGTAACTTCTATCAAAATATCTATAATATTTTAATAATATAATAAAAAAATAAATATAATGATTGCATGATGTTGTACATGACTGTGTTTTACATCATGTTAAGATGTAAATGACCTAAATGGGTAAATAATATGTGTAAAATCTGTAAATGTATTTATTTAGAAAGATCAAAAATTTCAATTTTTTTTAAAAACCCTTTCAATCACAATATTGAACAACTTACCAGGTGATCTCATCAGTATAGCACCCGAAGACCTTGCCAAATACATTTCTTCCATATAAGTTCTTCTGGGCCCTCGACGCATGGCTGAAGCGTATTCTTCCTCTGTAAAGTCTCCGAAATCTCCAACTTCTCCGTCTTCAGTATTACTTACAGCTTCACCCCCTTCTTCGCCGCTTTGGATTTCACCAGCTTCGGGGCCTGACAAATCCTCAGAACTTACATCAGAATATTCTACAAGGGGTTTAGGGGCTATGGGGGAGGCACTACCATCTCTGTTTTTACGTTTTTTTGATTTCCTCGTTTTGTCTCTTTTTCCATGACGAATTTTTTCCATTTTACAATAACTTCAGCGCAATCCAGCACATAGTATACAGTGCTGGCTTGCCGAAAGGCAGCGGAGTCCTAGGAAAATCCACATACTCAAATGTCAGAGAGGTTATGTATTACATGCAACCCAAATAAAAGCTAAGAACGGAACTGCTCTATTTTTTATTTAAAGCAAAGCATCCATAACGAAGAAAATAGGGCTTTTTAGCAGAAAAATAAGACAAAAGGTAGGAAAAATTTTAGTTTAATACGTAAGGTTGACATTTGTGACCTTGAACAAAAATGGCCGATTAGAGGATTGAGTGTGATGGGTGGATCCCGGAAAAAAAGGGTTTTTTAAGCAGAAAAAGGTTTTTATAAAGCATAATGCTAGGTAACAATATTAAAAATTCTTACCTTAATTGAAAACAATGCAGAATTTCACTTCACCAACACAGGCACTTACAACACACAGCTCACACCCAGTACTTTTTTTACGCTATCATTCAATCTTTTTCTGGCTGTTTTCTTTTATCCTTCTGTCTTAGTTCGTAAATATTCTTAAATTTCAATATTTATTACTGTTTAAAATATATTTATGATATTTATTTTTATAGATGTTTCATAGGTCATAAGAAAATTTTGGATTTCTTGAATTTTTTACAGATCCTGACAACAGGACGCCATTTTCATTTTATTAATGACGTGCAGTGTTGCCAAACTATGACCTGATTTTCGTGTATGCGCTTTCGTTTGTCCAGAAATAATTTTTTGTTCAAGTGCATCGTATTATAATCATGTTAAATCGTTAAGACCTATTAGGTACTTTATAAAAAAAAGTTAAACATATTAATTAATTAAGAGTTTATGAATCAAAAGAAAATTGAGCCAAACAAATATATTAGCTGTTCAAATATATTAGTATAATGATACATAATAGTGCCAAACACATTTTTGCAATCATGTTACGTTTTAAATTTTTCTTTTTACAATCGAAAAAAGTACCAATGACCCATGGCAATTATTTTATACATCAACATCAACCAACAGATTTACAGGCCTACGATTTTGCACTACGCATAAACAGATACAGTATGTACGTTCAACATCATTAAAGACTTTACTTATAAAATAGATAATTTAAATCAAGTCTACCATCAAAAATCATAAATTTTTTTAGTGAAACTTAGAAAAAATTAATTTCAGAAATTCCATAATTTGAAGTCATTTAGACAACATTGTAAATCATTAATTCTGTTGCGTGGCAGTTCAAAGTTTACTGCGCATCTATATCTTATAGGCAATCCAAAATACATTACGGGAAATGTCGCAACCTGTTCTATGCGAAACTACGTAAAATCGAATGCATTTAAAATACTGTTCAGAATTACATAAGATCAAATTTTAATTTACTTGTAATTGACTTTAATGATTGTTATGTATTTTCAGTATCAAAATTAAATTATAATCATTGCACGAACGACGTAAAATCGATTGTTTTGGATTTGCCACAACCAGTTGGCCAATTGAACTTGCTTACAGTCCTGGCACCATCTATCCGTGAATGCGCAAAGTAAAAAATATACAGGTTTCTGTACTCCTACAGTGATTGACGATGACATCTGACAGTGCTGACCCAAACCAAACACCAAACATAACCCAGTTATTTGTGTTACATTTTACTCAATATATTAATATTTAATATTTTTGGCAATAATTGTGCATATATTTACTATTAGTAGCATTGCTGCATCATGAACAGATCGTGGAGAAACACCTCAAATAATACCAGCACTGGTTTTGTCTACTTTAATACAGGCAATTCAAATTATAGCCCGAACAGCCAACATTCTTTGGATTCCCCTGAATTTTTAAGTTTTGGTAGTGATTCTTCACCAGGAACTTCACCTCATGTTAGTCAGTTTACTCCTTCAAACTATAGTAGCCCAAGGAAGTTCTATGGTGGGAAAAGTCCAAGACAAAGGGGCGGACGAAATCAGTACTATACTCCTACAAAGCAAACTGGAGGGAAATTTTGGAGAAAAAGTTTAGGGCTGACTGGATCTGCTGAAATGGTAATTACCTAATAATAGAAGTTGGACGAAAGTTAAATACGACAAAAAATTATATTTCGTAAAAATATTCCTTGAATCTAGGTACTGTAAACTCATGTTTCTCTATCTTTTTCAGAATGTTAGTAATACTAATACCTATTCCAACTTTGTTGAAAATCATTACAATGAAAGTGGACAGCACCAAACACACAAAAAGCAAAAAAGTTTTCATCACAATGCACCAAACCAACGGTACAATGCTTCAGTGTTTTATGATCCAACTTGTTTACAAGATCCTTGGGCTGAGTTGGAACAAAAACTAGCGGACGATAGGAAAAAGGAAGAGGAAAGTTTAGTTGAGTCACAATCTAGTCAATCTCAGAGTCAGTCTTTGAATATTGAGGCTGAAGAAACAAGGTCAGAAGTAAGTGAGTCAGAAGACGACTCTGATGAGATGGAGGAGTCATTTTCATAGTAGGAGGTTTATCTGTTTAGGCAAATTTGTAAGTAAAGGCTGGAAAAGTATGTTTATAAGGTTATGGACACTGTGGTATTAAGGAATGTCATGTCAGAGGAATATTAATAGCACACTAGAAATATTTCTGGCGCTATTATTAATCTTGTCTTAATACAAAGATGTGTAAGTTAATTTTGCCAATGTGTTCATTTATATAAAAAATTTTATTTTATACACTCAGCTGTATAATCTGTCTATTTCTGTTAACTGGTAACAAACATTGCAGATAAAATTATCAGTGGTTTGTATAATTATATATTTATAATACTAATATTGTAAATATAAAAAACATTAATGCCTAAATTTGTAGGTATACATTACAAGAACATGGTATATTTTTAGATATATATGTGTCCATATAAAAAATGTATATTGATAGTTATGGTTCTACAAAATTTAACATTTCAATATCTAAGGTCTATTATCTCTTACTTGGAACAATATTCTTAATGCAGTTCATTTTAAACTTATATTTTTAAGTAAAATTACCAAGTACAAATATTTTAGATATAACGTTCATGTAAGTACCTTTTAAAAAATCAATTTTTTGCATAGGAACTTAATTCCTGCTGACAAAATTATTTATTCTATTTAAAACATGTTTAGTAATAAAAATAAGTCAAATCATATTGTAGAATATCATAAATTCTCTAAATGTGATTTTTGTAATACTAGAGTCAGATTTATGAAAAATATCTGTTGTAGAGGACATTCTATGGGATAGAAGGTAATTTTTGTAACTAAACCCATTAAGCAGTGTCAACATAAAAATATCAAGGTCTCGTAAATTTTAAATGAATATTGATTTAATCAATCAGTTTAAATATTTATAGACAGTTTTTCCAAGTATTTTTTATTTAATAAATTTACTTAATGAAAAAATAGCTACTGTATTATGTCTAAAACCTAAGATAACGAAACAAACTACTTCCCAATATAAGCTTTGAAACTGTTCCAGTTCTTAAATTATACCTTAAGAGCAGAGCTTTGCAAAACTGGCAAGCACCGTGAGTTTCCACCGCATCGCGCATATCGTACCTGTGTCTAGTGATGGCAATAAAATTTCTTTTTTTATATACAAAATATAAAAATGAATTTCACGATAATTAAGTGGCGCGGCGTCAGTGGAGATTTTGGAGATAATATCGGGACATCGTTTGTAATTTTAATGGAAAATAATAAATCAACATGTATAGTCGCAACGTTTTTATTTTTATATTCTGCATGGCAGATGACATAATTTGAACCTACAGTGTGTTTACTTAAGTTGGCAGGGACGGACTGGGTCTATAAAATGTGGCGGGCTATAGGATACAAAGGCGCCGGCATGTATCCACGAAAAAAAAATAGCGCCGCAGGGGAAAATTTTTTGGGTGCCACGCCTTTTTTTTAATAAGTATACCTACATTTAATTTTATTAAATAAATTGCGTACCTACCTACCAATTCATATATTATTTACTTTAGTAACTTTAGGCGTGTGTCTGATTCAATCCAACTTGAATACGCAGCATGTGTGACAAAAGTAACCACTTTCACTCAGGGGCGGTTCTAGACCCAAAACATTAGGGGGGTGGGTGGGTGGGCGTAAGTAGGACATTTTTTTTTCTGAACAGAGGGATAGATAGTCGGGACTATATGTATTCCATGGTATTGTACCTAGCGAAGAAGGCGGAAAAGCTCCGCAGGCGAAAAATTTTCGGGGCCACGCTCAAAGTTCGTTTAAAATTCACC
The DNA here is from genome assembly GCA_935413205.1 of Polydrusus cervinus. Taxonomy (NCBI): domain Eukaryota; kingdom Metazoa; phylum Arthropoda; class Insecta; order Coleoptera; family Curculionidae; genus Polydrusus; species Polydrusus cervinus. The sequence continues at coordinate 2,914,517 of OW284512.1, forward strand.
AAACTACTATCAAATTTCAAAAATTAAATTATTACCTCTCCCCCTTAGCATGGTTGGATAAAATTTTTTTTAATGTTTTTTTTTGATATTTCTAGCTGGCTCTTTATTTAAAAAAAAAACATTTTTTATAATTGTGAAAAACATGAATATTGGTGTCAATCCAAAATTTTAACATAAGACATATGTATGACTCTAACCAGCGTTTTCCGGGCTCGGTTTTTCATGATTAAAAAAAAAAGTAAATATCGCTCACCACGCCAAAATTGATGATTTTTTCAGAAATCATATATTTTAGGAGCGTAGATCTAAGAGCAGTTTTTGGTGCAAATGCTTAGATTTGGAAATACTCCTTCTTAAGTCCCGTATATTTATATTCCTAATAAAGCATTCTAATTTTATCCCGCATTATTTTTTTTATTATAAATTATCACACTTCCATAAAAAATGTTTCAATTGAAATGTTTACCTTAATTTTTCTCTTAAGAAATAAATACCTAATTGTTTTTGTTGTAAAAATATTATATTGCATTGGGTTATATTTTTGTTGATTTAAAATAGCTCCAAAAAAGGGAAAACGGAACAGACAAGTATATAATAGAAAAATTCTATAAAATATTATTTTTTTTACTCGTTTTCCTTTAAAATTTCATCAAAAATCAATAACTAAAACGCGCGTGACACCTTAATCTCTATATAAAACAGGACTTTTAGAAGGAAAAGTTTAAAAGCTAAACGTTTCCTACAAGACCTTTGTAATCTAAGCCAAGAATAAATTATTTAAAGATTTAAATTAAGAGTCCTTGCGTGCCACTGGGTGCAGCCACAATTTTTGGTAGCCTTCGCAAGCAAATAACGCTACAGCCCAAAATTTTTTAGGATCATGCTCAAATTGTATCAAATTATGTAAATAATAAAGCACCCGGAATTTTTTTTATCAGTGGCATGAATTTTATATTTTTTTTTTTCAGAAATGTTGGGGGTCCTGGGCCCCCCCGTAGAACCGCCCCTGCTTCCACTTAGTCTTGTTAGCTACGATGAACAACAAGCGTCTATTAGTATAATATTTTTTTATTTCTGAATAGGTTGGCGCTGCCAAATAAATTGGCACTGCATCGGCGTCGCTGGTCGCTGCGTAGCATCGGTAATTCTCATTTAAACGTTCGGGTTCCATCGCCCCATCCGTTTGGCCTTCGCCGGGGGCACCAAATAACAAGTTGTTTTTCATTGCGCATGCGGGCGCTAGCAAAACATAAAATTATTACTTTGTTATTCATTATGTAATATTTTCGATTTTGGTTTTTCTATTACTTTCATATGTTCACGTAAACCAAAAGGGCGCTAGGCCAGGGCGCCAGGATAAAAGGGCCGGCGGGCCAGCCCGCCGGGCCAGTCCGTCCCTGTAACTTACAACTAATGGAAAACTCTTTTATTATTAACTTTACGAAAAAAAGTTATTTTTTATAAAAAGTTCTGCATGGTCCAAAACCTAAAATGCATCAGATGTTAAATTTTTTCAGGCGTATACAAGGTTTATCAAAAAATATGAATTTTGCCCAAGAGTAAAGTATGTACCTTTATTTTTGACAATATCGAAAACTGTAATTATAAAAAGTTGTTCGGTATGAAAAACTATGTTCTAATATACAATTACACTAAAATTTTTTTTTATTTTTACAAATTTTGTCTCAAATTACCGAGACATACTGTATATAATTGAAACTTTAAAATAAATTTTCAATTTTTTTTTAACAAAAAATCATCCGCCAAACTTCTTGTGAACCCCTTAGTAAAATTTTTGTAATACATTTTCGACTAGACAAGTTAGGAAACGATGCAGCGTTTTATGCTGGTATGGAAGGCTATAAAAACTAGAAAAAGGCGTTAATAGTTATTTTTTAATACAAGACGAAAATATGTAATATCGTCGACCGAAATGACGATAATGCTACTTTATCGTCTGTAAAACAATGTTTTTTTATAGCTCCAATATGGACATACTTATGCTTTTAGTATGAAAAACAATTTAGAAATTATTTGAGGCGGTTTTAAATTTGGGTAAACTTTTGCTTTAGTAGGTATCGGTTTCTATGAATTTTGATTATTAATCCCTCTAAATGTCATTGTGGTGTAAACATTTATTTTTCTGTGGAGTCGTTCAATGCGGTATTTGGAAGAAGAAATAGGTAAAAACGACGAATTGTTATTACCCGATATTCGAGCTGAGACATCAGCCAAACTATTACCATCAGAATCTCTATTTACAAAAATCGACATACGTAAGCTCTCAAATAAAACGCAAGTTTTCGAAAGATATTTATTTTTAAAGTAAGGGTATTACACTTTCTATTGCAAATAACAGTATTAATTTAAGCTTCTCATTTTGATGCTACAGGGCATAAATAGGTACAATTTTTTTTGTTGTAAGAAAAATTAAAAATATTTTTTTTCAATTTTTTTTTGCCAGCAGCCCAAATCGCAACAATATGAGAAACTCCAGCAGAATTATTTTTGTCTTGAATTTGTGTGCTTTACAGGTTTGAGTGTATCAATAACGTTTCGGTAGGGTGAATAGGAGTTAATCTACAGATTAGGGTAATATTCTAAAACTAGATAGTTTCATTTTTATTTACAAAGAAAGGCTCTTAGTCGAATCACAGTAAATACAAGAGAATTAAATTTTTAAAATGGCGAATGCATGTGGTCCTTATTAATCAAATCCAATTGGTTCTTTACAAATCCTGCTGTAATAATCCTAAAAATTAAGTGCACTGGAATTCCTAATGAAAAAATACTAGCTATCGTAGCTAAGGTAAGTGTAAATAAGGAACTGCATAAAAAATGGTAATGCGGAGTAAAATCACTACCTAAAGATCTTCCAGTATCATTAGCTATTTTAGAGCTGTTAGCGTTAGCTTCTTTACTTGCTTTATTTCCTATAGCTGAATCGAAGTATTCTCTTATTAGTGACTCCAATGTCCTTAACAACTATTTATACGGCAGAATTTAAATTATAAAATATTGAAAAAACTATTCTATTGGTAATAAATGTTAAGCGGCCAAGTTATTTTGCGAGAAGTGTGCCAACTAGCTGGAAATAAATCTAAAAAGTTTTCTTAAAAACTTAAAAATTAGTTTAAATTCGTAGAAATTGATATAAAAGTACCTACTTTTAATACTTTTCGTTTGAAGTTATACCGACAATCCTTACTCGATATAAATGACATCATTGGGGAAATATATAATATAGACTTTCGTTATGTAATACAAAAATTATTTACAAATATTACATACAGGGTTGCCCAAAAATGTAAAACGCGTGAAACACTAGTATCTTTCTATTTGAAGATCTCGTCTCTTGTATTTCCCATTCAAATTCACATTGCACAAAAAGTAAATGTGAACACCCACAAACTTGAAGTTTAGGCCAGCACGTAAATGTAGGTATCTACGGAATATCCACACGGAAACGTTCTGGATCTGCTCCTGACATGGCAATAGATGATGAAGAGATGAGACAAGGCTACTTTCAGCAGGCCGGTAGTCCAACTCATGTAACTCTTATTGATAGTTAAATTTTTCAAAGAGCGAATCAGTTATAATGTCGGCAGTCAGGTGGCCACAACTGTCCTACAATCTCACACTGTGCGAAATTTTTAAATTTTACGCTCTACCCGGAAATTTGTATTGTTCGATTTATCCAAAGATAACCCGACGCTCGGGAATCTTGGCGAGACTCCCTGTATTTAATAAAAGTTTAATTTTAAATGGTATCCAATATATCCAAATATTTAACGGGTTTTTAGCAAACCTCTATCTCTGGTTTTATTACTTATTCCCCGTATACCAATTAAAGCAGCTCCTATTCTCCTATTTATGTCTTAACATCTAAGGTTTAAAGCTATCGAGATATTAAAGTAGGTTCCCTATTACTCTCGATGTACAAATATTTTTTTAATTTTAAATCACTTTTTTGGTCCCATTATTATTAATTATTATTCATCAATCGTTGCTTAAGAACTAAAAAAATTATTTGTAAACCTCTTCGTGATGTAAAAATTGTAATGTAAATAATAGCTTGTGCAATATTGACTTTGTGACATTTTTAAAATGTAACAATCATAAGACTTGCACAATTGCACAGCATCAACGCTGCCGACTGTCAGTATGTGCAAAGAACTTTCCAAAATAGATCATAGAAGGCGCTATTTATATGTTTTTGATTGGACCACTTGAAGTTCTTGTTGGTTGTCAAAATGAAGTTTGAGCTTGGTACAACCGGATTTAAGACCCAGAGACAGATATGCGATTTATTGATATTAAAATTTGATCTTATCTTATCTTCTTTATTCGTAGTTTTGACTCTTTGCCCTACCAGGGCCATTGCTGAGGACAGCTGGAATAATGTGTGTGAAGAAAGCAACAAAAATTAGCGGCAACGGTTTTTTACCGTAAAACCTAGCCACGAATTTAGCGTTAAATTGTCAATTGCGCCTGCATATTTGGCAACGATTTATCACAGCAACGAAAATGGTTACATCTCCCTGTAGCCACGAATTTCTTAATCAGTTGGAAAAAGTGTAAATGTGGCCACGGTAGTTTAAATATTAAAATCTTTTAACTTTAAATAATTAGCAACGAATCTTAACTTTACTATCAATGAAATTATTAAATTAATTAATTAATTAAACACACCTATTTTTTTATATCCTTACTATACTTCTAGCTATATGACATATTTCCAAAGATTCCGCTTATAAATTGGAAAAAAGTTGCAATTACTTTCGAAATAAAAGTTTAGACGCCACCATATTTTGAGGGATGTTAGACTATACCTATAGCTTACGTATCCACTATATGACATATTCCAGAAAATGTCGGGGACTTTGTAAAAAGTTAATAACTCCGAGATTCCGCTAATAAATTGAAAAAAAATTGCATTTACATCCGAAATAAAAGTTTAGACGCCACCGTATTTTAAGGGATGTTAGACTATACCTATAGCTTACGTATCCACTATATGACATATTCCAGAAAATGTCGGGGACTTTGTAAAAAATAATAACTTCGAGATTCCGCTTATAAATTGTAAAAAAATTGCATTTACATCCGAAATAAAAGTTTAGACGCCACCTTATTTTAAGGGATGTTAGCCTATACCTATATCTTATGTATCCACTTTATGACATATTCCAGAAAATGTCGGGGACTTTGCAAAAAATTAAGAACTCCGAGATTCGCTTACAAATTAAAAAAAATATTGCATTTATATCCAAAATAAAAGTGTAGACGCCACTTTTTTTACAAAGTCCCCGGCATTTTCTGGAATATGTCATATAGTGGATACGTAAGCTATAGGTATAGTCCAACATCACTTAAAATGTGGTGGCGTCTAAACTCTTATTTCGGATTTAAATGCAATTTTTTCGTTGCTGTGATAAATCGTTGCCAAATATGCAGGCGCAATTGACAATTTAAATCTAAATTCGTGGCTAGGTTTTACGGTAAAGAACCGTTGCCGCTAATTTTCGTTGCTTTCTTCACACATCTGGAATACTGATGTGGAGAAGAGAAGCACTTCAAAATATAATGCACACTGCCGAAAACCATAACATGAAATCACTTAAAACAAAATGAAATGCGGCGGTCGACGGCGCTTCATATGACTTTATAAGACTCGCTGTGCAATCGTTTTCACCCGTGCCCGTGCCAAATGTTCCCATTAGCAAATTATCGACCTTGAATAAGAAATATAGTGCAGGTATTATGATTATTAGCAAATTTTATCAATAGGTCTGGACAATTGTAAAAATATTTGTACATCTAAAATAGACCCTTTCAGAGAGAAATATACAATTTTATAAGTTAGGACTGGGTAAGTTACGAAAATACTGCTCAGAATATTAATCTCTATATAACTATAGGTAGGTATAGTATATATTTTTTCTAACAGCTATGCTATCTTATTGGTAACTATTTTAGTTTTATTAAAAGAGTTTTTATGTAAACTATTATTTGTAATTCTAATGGTAAGTAAAATTGAATTTACAAATTTAGTGTTATTTTACACAAACATCTCATAATGATAAGACATATTACATGAATTAAAATTAAAAAAAAGTCTTAAACAATATGGGTTGTGGTGTTCTTGTGGCGGAGTTTTAAGGAATTTTTTGAGAGAAAATAAATTTCTTTATCTGATCTGTACCCATTTTTATATATTATGTATATTGGCACTTTAACTACAGCCACAGAAAATAAAATGTTTGATTTATACCATAACTACGGATAATTTTTCTTCACAAAAAATTTATTAGCTGATAGTGGTGGTACTGTAACTTCAAGTCATTTAGGTAGATCTCAAATCACACAGAGGCGCGCACAGTTTGGATAGTATCTAAGACACCCGAGATAAAATTAAATAGCATAACCAGCTATGGATATACCGTCCGTAGGCAAGCATTTTTTCGTTGCAAGGAACGCGTCTATCATTGACCGATCTGAGATGTATGTTCGATCCTCTGACCAATTACCACTGATAAAGCTATTCACGCTTCTCCTTAAGGATGTCCAATGTTCATAGGATAAGAATTTACTCACTGCAGTTATAATTATGATCATAGGCGCCGATTCCGTGGGGGCTTGGGCCCCCAAAGCCATATTTCTTTAGGGGCATAGCCCCCATAGCCTAACCCTCACAGTACGTTTACATAATAATGATACTAATAGCAATTCGTTTGCGAACGTGCGTTACTTGAGATTTGATAATTTAATTTTTTTCTATAAAATTTATCTACAGTTATCGTTTCCTTTTTTAATTTAGCAGGTTATCATATTTAGGAAAAAATTATTTTGGCTTTGAAAATTAAATTATGCTAGATCTGGCAACCCTGGTCTGCCACTTTGCTTAGAGCATGTAGAGAATTTGGAAAGTCCCTGGTCTCAAAGTCTCAAGGTTGCCAGGTCAGGTGAAATTTCACTAGATTTAATGATTTCGAAACCAATCCAAAGTGATTTAGTGAAAACTTTCGTTAAATACCCCAGTTTTAGTGATTTTTCGGATTTTGTAGCAAATAAGACAAATATTTTTTTCAAAAACACGGCTATTTTTTATTATCCGCTCGATCTATATTTTCTACACGTTGGCAACCGTGATGTCAAATCTGCGCATCATGCAGATCTGACATCACGGCCTAGTCAGCGAGGTCCAGCATCGGCGCGGTCAAGTTGGAGCCAGTGTTACCAGATCTCCTGTTTTAACAGAAGATCTACTGTTTTCACTCTTAAACTACTGTTCTACTGTTTTCACCCTCAAATCTCCTGTTGAAAATTTTTTAATACCAAAGAGGTAATTAAGCTACATAATTCACAAATGTACACAAAAACATTGGATCATTCGGAACTAACTGGCCAGAGCCGTCTTTCCGTACGGGCCCGGTACATTTTTTTTAGAAGTCACTTTGGATGGGGGAAACAATTTGAATCGATGACCTTTTTTTAGAAGTTACTGTGGAGGGGGGCCCCAAAATTTGGACCGATGACCTTTTTTTTAGAAGTTGCTGTGGAAGGAGCCTTATTATATTTATTTAAAATTTATTAACTATTACATTATATTATGTGTATATTTAATAAAGGAATTTTTTTTTTATTCGTTGAGATCCGGGCTCCAAGCCCCCAGGGCAATTCTGAAGTTCCGGCGCCTATGATTATGATAGAAAAACAGCGTTGCCGACCTGCACTAAATATGTAAGTATTATGTATACGAGAACAGACGTACGCAGAAAATATATTCATCTGTAAAGATAAAACATATTTATGAAAAACCTTATATTACCCTTTTTTTAATAACTACATGTTAATATTTTAAAAGTAATACTGCCAACCGTGTGTCAAAAAAAACCCATTATTTTCCAATTTTGTTACCGTGACAATGTCGCGTCTGTTATTTTTGCGATGTGATGGTTGCCTATACTTTTTCTAGTAGCCTTCGTTTCATTAATAAATTATAACGACCAGCTAACAGACGCATGACATTGTTTTCAGCATGCCTTATATAAAAGTGTATTATGTAGATAACTTATTTATTTGATGTTTTTTTTTAAATTAAATTTACTGTAAGGTGGGAGACTTACTTGTATCGTAAATGTGCCTTTAACCGTATTGGCACAACAAATGCTGTTTGTTGAATAAAATACCTTGTCTGTGGTAATTGGTCTGAGGTTCACCCATATGACGTAAATAAATGATTTGAAGTTAGAGTACGGTCACGTTGATCATTGCGTTACTGAACCGATATTATTACAAGTTAAACAAATCGAGAGTGATCTTTGGTATGACTTTCTGATTTAAATATGATAAGGAAGGATTTTTTTAATATTAAAAGAGAAGTATTTCTTATACACTAAATAGTATCTTTTAGTGATATTTAAAATGACGTGGACCCTACAATAAAATTATGGACCCTCATTTTTACATGTTTGTAATTGCAATTTTGTAGATTTTAATAGTAAATCTGTCATTTGTGATAAAATTCTAAGTTTTAGCAAGGTTATGTTTCGTTCTTTTTTTGTTTGTAGCGCCTACTATAGTCGTTTCAGACAGGACATGTTTTTTTTTGACAGGCGACTTACCATGATCATTATTTCTTATAGGCTGTCAGAATATTGAAACTGACACTTTTAAGAGATATAATGTCAAGTACGCCAAGAAGAACAATAACTTTATAAAATACACGTCCTTCTACAATTTAAGGAAGAGCGAGTAAGAGAGAATCTGTCTCATTCACTCTTCTTAAATCGAGAAGGCTATGATAAAATATTATTATAGTTTAAATTTGTTATGGTATAGGTACATATAAATCAACTTAGATTTTAACGTACTTGATAATAACCGCGGCAGGCCATATCATGTACTATGTTAAAGATCGATTTATAACAAGTACAAATCTACAAGCGCGGTTGTCAAACGTTTACAATGTTTAACTATGTGAGCTAATGACACTCATCAGTCCCGCAAATTTTAGATACCTATGGCCCTTTGCGCTTTATTCATTGCAAGTATTTCCTGGTCCAAAACGAAGAAGAAAATAATAAATTTGACAACAGCGCTAATGGGTGGACCCAAACCCGAAGCCCAATACAATTAATGTATTTAGGCTTTTTTAAATTGACCCCGATAATCAAGAGTCAGTTTGTTGAGGGCATTTCTATTGTAAAATAAAGAATTCAAATTTTCCACACTTTTTGTGTGGCTCTTATTTCTCTATCTTTGGAGTTAAGCATTTTTTTCTAAATCCTTTTGGGGGACTTGACAAAAAAGTTTTCTCCACGACCATTACTGAATGCAATAATTCCAAAATCATTTTTGATAATAGAATATAAAAATTCTCGCTTTTGAGTTAGAATATTTATTCTGAAACACTTGCTTCTTATGCGTTTTGCGTGTAATTTCATTCTATAACAAGATACGGAATGAATATTCTGTAATTGATCTAAACGACATAGGTTGCCATGAATTTCGAAACTGTCAATGTCAGCAGACAAATTTTAGTGCTAGTCAAAATATGAGTGAAAATCGGATGAATCAGATATGGAACTGGATAATACTCCACCTGAAATTACAAATATTGCGAATAGTATTTTTGATCGTGGAGAAAATATAGTCTGTTACTCGGTTAGAATGAAAATTCGATACTCGAGGTTCCTCACGCTCGATACGTTCGAAATCTTCCACTCGGATCAAATTTTCATTTCAACCTCGTTACAGAATCTACTATTCTTCTCTTCAAAGATTGTTAAAAAATATATTATTAATCACCCATTATTGCCCAAGCGTCAAGTTTAAATGACGAGGAGCAGAGCGATGAGGGATTTAAGACGCGAAGGATATAATAGTATAGCTGACTAAACAATGGTTAATATTTTTTTCCACTACGAACACATTTACATTAATAATAATAATTATAAAAAATTATTAGGTATATATTTAAAAGATCGCTTCTGTATTTTTTTTCAATCAGTTACCTACACTTACTTTGGAATTGGCAACATAATTAGTTTTTGTCTTGTCAGGTGGCTTTATTAATGTCAAACTGTATATGAAAAAAAAAATTAAATTAAGCATGGTTTAGACATCCCTTGCGTCTTAAATCCCACGTCGCTCCGCGCCACGTGATTTAAACTCGACGCTCGGGCAGTAATGGTAGCGGTTTAAACCTTGGTTAAAAATATACTATTGTCAGCAGACATTAAAATCTAAGCCGATTTATACGATGCAACATGTAATGTATATATGACAATTTTATAGCTCCTTAAGTAGGTATATATGCGTAAAAGGTTTACAGAAAAAAAAATATATTTTTGCAGGCCAGAAAACCATGGAGAGTCTTTATAAGTTCTCGGATAAAATTTTCAAATCCGACGAGTTTAATAACACTTTTTTTAAAACCTTTGGAACCTATAAAGTTGACAGTACAAGTACAAAAAACAGTCAGAACACTACGCGAAGTATTTACGCTAAAAACTTTTCGGTCTCGTCATCGGCTATTTCCGTCTCCGTCTCCTCTTCGACTTCGGGCGGTGACGGACCACTGATTGACAGTGTAGGCAACCCGAAATGCTTCTCCTCCAAGGATATGTTATCCACACTTCGGGCCTTTCGGCAGAGCTTCGATACGGATCCGTATCGACGAAAAAACTCCTTCGGGTCAATGCCGGGGCCGCTGTTCGACACGAAGATCGCCGAGTTCATCCGGGGGCGAGGTGTGTGGGGTGGTTGCGCATGAATCTGAAAAAGTAGGGTTAGGAACATCAATTTACAAGTAGTATATGTGCATCGTGTTAAAAAGGAAATTAGGTTCTTGGCACGATAATATTTAAAAATGTAATTAATACACTTAAAAAATCAAAGCTTTGATCATAATTTACGACACAGTCTAGTAGTTTTCGAGATCTGGTTCGTAAATTCAATAATTGAAGTATAAAATAGCTATTTATACAATTAGTTGAGAAATGAGTGTCTTTTAGGCACGCGACGTGAATTGTCCTACGAGGCGAAGCCGAGTTGGACAACACGTCAAAGTGACTAAAAGACATTGTTTCGTAACGAGTTGTATACAATATTTTTTCTACTGAGGTTTTATAATAAAAAACTTAATTTTACTAACATTTTATTACCTATGTTTCATTTACACCTTTCATGTCAAAAAAATCGACAGTTGTCAAAAAAAAATTCGATTTTTTTGTCAAAAACTGCGACAAAAATAAAAGTAAAAATGAGTGATTTAGAGGACTCAGACATTGAAAATGCCGCAAATGACGCAATCGTGTACCTTGTTCCCCAAAAATCAAGAAGTTTGTATGAGGGCACATACGAAAAATTCAAAAAATGGTGTAAAGAAAAAAAGGTAAAAAACTTATCAGAAAAAGTCTTTTTGGCATATTTTTCACTATTATCCGATGCCTATAAGCCATCAACTTTGTGGAGTACTTACTCAATGCTTCGAACGATGGTTTATTTGAATAAAAATGTTGAGATGAAGACATTTACAAACCTAATCGCATTTTTGAAAAGAAAATCTACGGGTATAAGCCCAAAAAGTCGAAAGTTTTTTCTAAAGAACAAATAGAAAGGTTTGTCAAAGAAGCAGACGATAAGAACTATTTATTGGACAAAGTCATACTTATTGTGGGAATCTCTGGAGCATGTCGCAGAGAAGAACTCACATATTTAAATATGAATAATATCGAAATTTCGGAGTCTTTAATTAAAATATCCATTCCAAACACTAAAAAAAATATTGCAAGAAGCTTTGTAATTAGCGAAGGCTCTATTGACGGCATCAACTTCTTGAATATTTTCCGAAAGTACGCGCAGTTACGTCCAGCACACATAACCCATGAAAGATTTTTTATCGCATACAGAAACTCCAAATGTTCCAGACTTCCAGTGGGTATTAATACCATTGGAGCAACACCAAAGAAAATAGCTGAGTTCTTGGAGCTTCCAAACGCTAAAGAATATACAGGCCACTGCTTTCGAAGATCTTCAGCAACTTTTTTAGTTGACTCTGGAGCGGATATATTGATGCTAAAGCGACATGGAGGTTGGCAGTCAAATACCGTGGCTAAGGGGTATATAGAAGATTCTTTAGAAAATAAAAGAAAAATTTCCGAAAAAATTCTTGGTCAAAAATCTTTGGACGCTAACAACAAACGTGTTAAATGTAATGAATCCGAGTGTTCTACCAGCTCTACTAGTGGCATGGGTTTAATTGATATTGCTGTTGCAGATTATATTACTATTCAAAGTTCAAATTCCTCATCAATTTTACAAAGAGAAATATCTCAACGAACTGTTTTAGGTTACCCCAGTAACTGTACTGTTAATATTTATAATAAATAGGTAAAACTATAGTCTGTGTTTATACTTGTTACTTTTAAGCACGTTGTTCCTGGTAACGTGCTTAAAAAATTTTTAAACACGCTGCGCCTAAAAGGAGGTTATTAAAAAATCATAATGACAATTAAAAAGAGGTTATTATAAAACGTCAGTAGAAAAAATGTGTTTTATAATTTTTGAAAGTACGACACACCTTTATTTTTTAAAAAGTGTCATTATTTACTTATCGGACTATGATACACAATTATTAAAATTGTTTGAGAATTTGGTATTGTGATAAAACAAATCAGTTTTTTATTGATCCTAGAAAAAGTATTCTTTGAGGGTCTTGCTCTGTTGCCAAAAAGCCTGTACGGCACAAATTCAATATATCTACATCATCTCACCTCGGGTACTCGACTAATTTAACTATATCCGCGCAAAATTGAAACTAATACAGCATAAAAGCTGGAAAGCAATATATATGTGTGTCAGTGCCATATGTTGCAGCGCTTTACGTGTAACAACGTGTACTTTACTACATTGTGTGATTTACAGCTATATATAAATGTGTAGCGTAACGATACATCACTTTATATAGCGCAATACTTTCCGCTTCGTATAAAGCTATTTGCAATTTTTATTTTAAAAAATAATCGAGGAAATGGAATAGTTCATATAATAATATCTGAATGACAAAAAGTTTTGGAATTGCATTGTCTTTATCTGTTTTGAATCACACAGTGTTCACCTGAAGATGACTGGAAATATTTACCAGTTGAAACGTTGTGATTCAAAACAAATAAAGACACTGCAAGTCCAAAACTCTTCTGTTATTCCAGATACATCTTTGTTTCCAACCTTTAAACAGACATATTAATATTTGTCCCAAGGTTTGGGTTTATAACATAATTTAAACATTTTCTTATAATATTTTTTTATGGAATCGTTAAACGGGTTCGAAGAATTTAATTACCGCTATAATTTAAGGTATATTTTTACCTTCAATTAATTTCTGAAAAATAAGTCTGTGTACTTACTAAATAACTCTATAAAGGAACTAAAGCACCTTTTAAAACTTTGTATGTTTTAAAAATGTTTTTGCCTTTTTTGCATCACTTTTTTTGATAATGTCTGTGTTTTTTACATCTAATGTTACTTCTTATATCAAATAAAGAGTTTTTTAGGATCAGTTTTGGTATATATGGAACGAATCGATAGGTATAACAAACGCTTTTAAAATACAAGTAAAATTGATTATTTTTTTATATGTACAGTTTTGTAATTTATTCTTTATAATCTTCTTTTTGACACGGTTTACGAAGTAATTTATTTTTTGATAAGTGAATACAATAATAAATAGAATTTGATTAAAAATTTGATCTATTTTACCATTTTTCAAATAGTAAGAGGCAGTTCAGTGGCGGCGCCAGTATTTTTGGGATGGGTGGGCACAAGCGGGCCCGATGATTTGAAGGGGGGCACTACCCAAATCAAAGAATATTTCTTAAAAAAAAGATGGCTGCCGCCCCCACGCTCTATAACATCTTAAGCGGGGTAAACAACTCACCTTTCTTCTCTTAATCTTTTATTACATCTTTCTATAATACCACTTCCTTTCTCATCAAAAATTTCATAGTCAAATCCCCCTTCCCTCACGGAAATTCCATTACAAAACCGATATCTTCAATTTTGGGTGATCACCCATATTTGAAGGGTGAGCCAGCCCCCCCCCCCCCCCCCTGAATCCCCCTGGCGCTGCCGCTGAGCCCACAAAATCCCGCTAAACGTTATTTCATAAGCGAATTTCTCTGAAACTACCCAAAAAATTTGGAAAAAACTTGTTTCGCATTCAGAGGCAAATATAATTTTTTCTGGCGAACCGAAATTCAGGTTTCCAGAGTTAGTAAACGCCGAGATATTTGGGTTTGAATTATCGTTTAGCGGGATTTTGGCGGGTGGCAAAAACTGACTATTTTTTCGTGGCAACTGGCGCTTTACAGACTAGGTCACTGGTGGCGCATGTAGACTGATTTTAGGGGTTCTTACCGAACTTTCTAGACGATCAATTTAAAAACAAGAATGGAAAGTTTCTTTAGGACATCTAAAGCAGTTACACATTTAAATATAAGCCATTTCGATAGCTCCCTGTATGTTTTTCTGTTGAAACAGGTTCTTGGAAAAATACATTTTACTTCAGATATTATAAGAGAAAAATAAGACTTGATTGTCTTTTTATTATATTAGCAAAAAATAAAATAAATTTCGTTTGCTTTGTATTTATAAAACAAATTATATTTTATGAGTTAAAGAAGGGAGATTATTATTTTATTTCTTTTCTTTCTTTTTTACTCTACATACAGTTCGGTGTTTATTAAGCAATATAATTCATTTTATAATGGAATGAATCATACTAAAGTGAAAAAATAAAATTTAAGTTGACCTTCTTTTCACCTTAATATGACCCTTTTGTGGACCTCACATGACCTTCAGACTGAAATCTTAATAAGGAGATGTCAGTAATACTAAACGTGTAAGGACAAATTTCAAGAATTAATGGCCAGATGATTGATGTAGGTACATTCTTATTGACAGAACAAACGTGATCATTTCGGCTGTAAATTCTAAATTATATCAATCCTTCGTAACTCACGCATCAGTCTTGTTTCTAATTCAGACTCTACACGATCATTTATACTGACAGTCTTGATAAGGGAATGACAGTATCTAATACTGATCACGGATGGCCAAATTTTAATGATTGATGCCCGGGAACTGATGTAAATTTTTATTAGAAACGAGACTAATGCGTGAATGACGATAGGATTAATATAATTCAGGACTGTCAGTCCGAATGGTCGTGTAGGGTCTGCATAATGAGAATTTACATCAGTTAAACCTTTAAATTTGCCTTTGCACGATCAGTATTTCTTATCAAGACTATCATTCTGAATGATCGTGTAGTGTCTGCAACTAGAAACAAGACTCATCCTAAAATGATGACGGATTGGTATTATTCAGTACTGTCAGTACGAATGATCGTGCATAATCTGCAAATGGTTGCAATTTTTTTTACTTGCTTTCGGCACGTTTTGTAAGTTTAGTCCGAAACAGCTGTAGTGAATAAATATAACTCGATTTCGGATTTTAATTTAAGTAAAACGCATTTCATTTATTCTCTCTTAATTCTATTCGCAATCTTTAGTTGATTGGAAATTTTTAAAAAATGTAGATTTTTAATCATCTTAAACCAATATTCTTGGAAGGATAATTGTTTTGGGGGGGGGGGGGGACCATTAAAATTAAGTAAAACGCATTTCATTTATTCTCTCTTAATTCTATTCGCAATCTTTAGTTGATTGGAAATTTTTAAAAAATGTAGATTTTTAATCATCTTAAACCAATATTCTTGGAGGGATAATTGTTTTGGGGGGGGGGGGACCATTAAAATTACTATGAAACAGAAAAGCACTATTGAAATTAGAAAGTTGGTAGAGACTCTTACATCCCCCCCCCCCCTTCTCCCCTTGCGATCAAAATGAATAACAACCACCATTGCCAATAGTAGAGCTAAATTTCTAAATTTCATTAAATCACATTATTTTTTTCAAAGAAATAAAATGTTGATAAGTAATGTGTATAATTAATCTGAATCATTTTCTATTTGTGAAAATATAATCTGTAGATTTGTAATGTTATTAAACAATAATTTATCAGTTTAGACTGATGAGTAGTAATTTCGGGACCGATATGCGTATCTCAAAATCCTCTGGGATAGATTTGGATCCTAAAATGTCCGAAATATAATTATATTGGGCAGTTTAATGAAAAAGATATGAAACTTTTTCAACATAAGGTCCAAGGGACTGGCATGGAACGACATTATAAATATTCGAAGATTAATACATTTTTATTAAAATGCGCTTTGGGAATATTTAAAGATTCCGCTGAAAGAGAAGTAAAATAATCTTGTTATTGGGTTTTTCTGTGGACCAAAGAATTATGGTTCAATGTAAAAATGTTACTGCTCATAAATAATGGACGACGCGACGTCTAAAACGGTAACGGGTTGCTCCAAACGGGCTCCGGCCTAAACTAAGGGTGGACACTGACTACCTTTTTTTTAGATGTCACTTTGGATTGGTGGAGAAGTTTTGACAAGGCAACACGTTCCTTTTTACAAGATCTCCATACAGGATAATTAATTCTGTGATCACCTTAAGAATCTCGGGCCCAGCACCCATTACAATTTTTTTAACACTAATGGGTTGTCTGAATTTTCTAAATAAGAAATAAATTCGTTACTTGTACAAAACTAGTGTTTAAATTTATTGCAAACGGTACTTTTAAATTAGTTTAAACGTTTTTTCAGGCTTTTTAACTTGCAGGAAAAACTATCAAAATACAATAATCAAAAAGTATAATTAATTTAATATATTATGCACTCGGAATAGAATTATATTCTCGGCTGGCGATTTTTTGCTGGGGGTTGGCTCGTGCCTAGATTTTTTCTGGTTAAAATAGATTACACTGGGGACCAGTGATATTGCTGCCGGGGGATTAAGAGCCTATTTTGGGTGATTTCGTTTTGAGGCTTTCGAATATGACACGGGGTATTGCCTAATTTTAGTTTTTGAAATAAAGTACAGTCGAAATAAGAAAAAATAAATAAATGCAAAATCCAGTTTAAACGCTAACCAAAAGGCCTTATTCTATAAACTAAAGAAATTTTAAAAAATGTCTTTTGTAAGACTTTATTTTATGATCCAAGGCAGGACAATCGCTTTGTAAGCTACACCAGTAGTAGGCCATCATGTGTTGGTTCCACCGCTTTAGCGGCGGAGCCATGGAGGAGCCAGAGTGGGCACTGGGCCACTCAATATCATTTAGGGGATTAGTTTACTGATTCCGTCTAGAGCATGGGGAATATGAGAAGGAGCGGAATTTTAGGAAGGGATACTTTTATTTGAAGCAACTTTTGACCGCAGAATTGTTATACTTAGTTGACATATATTACATTATCAGTGCGAGTTTTTGGGACAAATCTAATGGCACCGACGTATAGGCAAATTTTTTTCTAATTAAAAAAGTTATAGGTCTCGTCTTGGACCCGAATCCAGCCGAACCTGTTTCCAAGGGTACAACTCTGATTCGCCGGATATATTATTACCTTTTAAGTATTATCATTACCTATAAATCTTTAAAGATTCAATAAAATTTATAGCATTTTCTAATCCTATTTCTAAACTATTATTAAGTTAATAATGCATCTGCTTGCAGCTTTAAGCTATAATATTAAATGTCAAATGTAACAAAAACATTAATTTAAAAGGGCAGAGGTTATAAAAGAATGAGAAATACATCGCTTATCGTTATATAACTATAAACGTATGGTACGAGGGTGGGTTTTAAATGTTCTGGTGTTCTAGTTGTCTATAACACTAAAAAATGCTGTCAATTGACCTTTTCACTATACAGGGTGATTCACGTTGAGTGGCCTATTAGAAGATCTCGAAAACGAGTAAACTTATCTTTCTAAAAATTTGATAGCAGGCATAATTTGCTTTGAGCTTTTAAAACATTATATTTTGACGTTTTTATTACTTCCGGTTATACCGGAAGCTAATGCCATATTTGCTATTTTAAATGAAACACCCTGTATATTTTAGCATTTTTGATTACCTTATTAAAATCTAAATAACTTTTGTTAATAATAATCTATTCCTATCTCTAACCGTTTTTGAGATATGAATTATAAAAGGATTTTTTTTTGTAAAAACGCTTCGAGAAAAAAGTTTAGTAACTCTGAAAATAATAAAGGTAAACATTAAATATTTTGTAAGCTTTTAAGTAATACATAGATCTTTAGTTTAAATTACTTAGGTTTCACGTTTTTTATACAGGGAGTTCTTAAAATTGTGCCAATGTTTCCATTTAAATAAATGTGTCAATTTTTTAGCTTACTAACGTGTAAAGAATTAAATGTCCTATCTAAATGCCTGATATGTTACAACTTACAACCCTAAAGCTGCAACGTTGGAGTAGAAATAGTAATGCGTCGGACCGTGAGGGCAAAGAAAAGAAGCAGAAGAATCGTCCAAACTGCTGCGAACTACCGGACATTTTTGCGAGCTGTCTACCATTATGGTGTTGGTGTGGTTTTATTAAATTGGGATGCACCTTACCTATAGAACAGTGTCACGCGGTGGATAACGTTCAATATAGAACGATCCTTTTAAAATAGGGGTTTGCAAGGCAACATAACGTATTTTCACAAGGATTTTGGGCAATATTACAGGTCAATAAGTACAACTTTTTGTATTTCATTTTTAATTTATATTTGTAAAAATGGGTACGCCTATGGTTCAAATGTTTCAGCTTAATTAATGACTATAGTGCGTAAATTTTTATCCTGTGAAATTCGGACGTCCTTAAGGTAGTGGCGTAGCCAGAATTTTAGTTTGGGGGGGGGGGGGGCAAAAGGGTAGTGAAAGCGACGAACCAGCGCCGCAGGCAAATAGGCGAAGATTCTTTGGGTGCCACTCCCAAAAAACCCTTTTTTTGGACAATCAAAAAAAATTCAAAATAAAAAAAATACGTATATTTAAAGAAACTTGTAGTGAGTTGTACAATTACACTAATATAGGTAATATAAAACAGATAATATACTTGTTAAACAAAAATGTCTTCATGAAATAAGCATAATTTGAGCAAAAAAATATTAAAAATAAGGTAAATTTTTTTTTTTGAAAAAACAAAAATTAACCATAAACTAAAAGCACAACACATTTTTTTGCCTAAAACTAAACCGTAATTCGTCGCCTGTTTTGACAAAAATGTGGATTTTTTGATTATTAAAGCTAAATTTGTTGTACGCTCTTCCCCTCAATGGTTTCTCAGATATGTTTTTAATCTCTTTAAAGTGGAAAAACTTCTTTCTGTTGAAGCTGTAATTACTGGGAGGATGATTTGCTATTTTATTTGGCGCGTTATTGATAGCGTTGCCGTCAAAATTTTTTTATGTTGCCCACTTATATTTTATATCTTCTTTTTTATTGGGGGGGGGGCTACCCCCCCCTTCCTGGCTACGCCACTGCCTTACGTTTCCCGTAAATAGTTTTGCCTATGGCAATTGATATGAGGTTCCAATGCATTGCGCTTCGGAATGATTATGTATAAATATAAAATATTCCCCTTATTTTCCATTTTGATTTCCGAAACGTTTCAGTCTGCCCGCGTATGTTAAATGCTGTTACCATTAAAAGCTTTTATAAAATCTAAACTACTAGAATATATAAGCTTTTACCATGGAACAAGCCTATATGTACATTTTTAACAGGTTTCAAAAAATTTAAAAGAATGGAGTGAGGTTTAGAGGAAAAAACATGAAAAATCAATCGATTAATATATACTGCGTTCATTAATTATGGAATAGTTAAAAAAACACACAGGCTCATATTTTCATCAAAATTCGATCAATCCGTTCCATTTTCAGTTTATTGGGTGGGCTCTTGTCTCTTGGACCACTAAGCAGTGGCGGCGCCAGAATTTTTGGTATGGGTTGGCACAAGTGGGCCCGATGATTTTTGAGTAGGAGCTACCCAAATCAAAAATGATTTGCTAATAAAAAAAGGTCGCCTCCTCCCCCACGCTCTATAATGCAATAAGTAGGGGCCAACAAAACGGCCCTCTTGTCCAAGTGACGTCTAAAAAAAATCATTATCGTTCTCTTGAAAGTGGGCCCTAGGGTGGGCCAGTGCCACCCTTCCCCTCATAATTGTCCAAATGGATTTATGCGGAAAAATAAAAAAAATCATATTATTTCCGAAAAGTTATCCATATTTTGTCTTAAAATAAGTTAATAAAGTTCTAGGCACAAAGTATTATTTAACTAGCATAAAAGGTTTCACATGTGGCAACATCAAAATTATTGACAGAAGACCAAGCTAATGAAATGACAGTTAAAAAAGTCTAACCTAAGGTATTTGTCGATGTTTCTGCTATATGAACAAATTAATAAAAATAACAGTTATTTTAAACAAAAATACATTAAAATTCCACAATAATTCGGATGTTAGTGGGATGTAAAAGATCGGTAACGATGGTCACTGTAAATTTTTATCGGATAAAAGTCATCGAGTGACCATCACATATATATACACTATATTGCTAATACCATAATTCAATGATGACACCACTGTAAGCAGATGATTAGGGGCCGTTGAGTTTGCGCGGATCGGAAATTTGCTTCTTCATGTAAACATTTGACAGGGCCGACTTTCAAAATATTTTTACAAGCTTTTATTTAAATTCACCCGTTTAGTTCGCGTGTGTACAGTGTACAGTTTATGGTCAAATAAAACTAAGTAACCAATATTTTACATACCTGAAATACCTTATTCCTGGTAATAAACCGCGATTCGTGCAAAAAATGATCATGCACTTTTTTCTACCCATCTTGAGACACAAGTCGCTAACAATAACAAAATATCTGGTAAAGTTTTATACCTAAATTCGCACCCAAAACTTAAAAATAATATCCACAATCACACACGGAACATCCGAACGAATACAACGTAAAAAAGGTGGAAACGACTATAACTTACAACCTAACAAAAAAAAATGTCTAAAGTAAAGTTTTATAAATATTAACACCCAAAACTTGGAAATTATAACAACACACGAATGAACGAAACAAAAGATGGCGATTAATAAGAATATAACGGCGAGCCGGTTCTGTTCAAGAGACCTTGGGTTCTGTTTACGTTCTGTCAGATGTATTCTTGCTTCGTGCGGCTGCTTGTATTGGCAATATAGTGTATATGTGATGATCACGGCAGTTTTGCGTTTTTAAAATTTATTAAAAACGCGAAAGAGAAGGGAATATGTTTTAACCAGTAAGTAATTTTGTGTTTTAAGCTTAGAATAATATACCAGGTACCTACTAATTGAATTCATGAAAACACAGACCAAGTTGGAAAATTGCAGATCGTTTCGCCATATTGAAATACCATCCCGGTTTCTAGGGGGTTCTTGAAAGACTCCTTCCTTTCAGTCTTTTTGTACAATGACATACGTAAATATTGGGTCACGCGGTAGAAAAATTAAAAAATTTAAAACACTAAAAGAAGATTAAATACATTTATTTATAAAATTCGCTGTCGTCCGTGTGTCAAACACCGGGAATAATTTATAAAATTAATTTAACCAATAAATAATGCAGCAAAAATGTATAAAGTAAAAGCATGTATCTCCGTAATTTATCTGTTTTAAATTTAAATACCGTATCCCAACGGCGAAATATATTGACGAAATTCCAATTATTTTCGATATTGACACTGTGATAATAAAGCTATCATAAAACAAAGGCGGTGTAGATTTTATCGTGAAAAAATCTTCTGGGAAACTCACGAAACAGAAGGAAATATAAAGAATCTTGCGATAGAGAAATCGTAACATTCTTTTAGAATATAATCGGAATAAAAAAAACAACAGATATTGTTGTTTTTATGTAAATTCTTTTTGAATAAATCTACTTTGTCTTTTTGTTGAAAAATATATACAAGCTTTTAACTAGGTTCATTTCAAGGCCGTAGCCAGAGGGAAATAACATTGTCAATAAAGAACCCGGTAATTTTCCAAAATATTTTTAAAATTTGCTTCAACATTAATGCTATTTTATCCATTTCAATACAAAAATTTCTTATTAAGGAAATTCTCAACAAAACTTTTGGCGCGACCTAGAAAATGTACCGCCTACGGCGCATTGCCTGCGAGACTTTGGGCGTGGCCAAACACATTTTCTTTTGAGGGGGTTAAAAGTATCCGCCCCCCTTTACCCCTCTGCAAATTCTCGCTGGCTAAAGTCTTTGCATATTTATAATAAATAATTATGAGATTTTCCCGCACAGTTAACTGGAATAGTCTACTTTACTCGCCACTTAAGTGTAAAGGAAGCAGCAAATTTCCATGTGGGAGTAGAAAAAGTTATTTTATTTCATTTTGTCCAGAAAATCAACTTACCATGTACTCATTTGCGGCCGGTAAGAGGAACATTACAGTGTCAGGTACTGTAATGTATTGCCTAGCAACCATCTTTTGTTTTTAGAAATAATGACTTTTTACTTTGGATTTTTGACAAGTTGTCACCTAAAATTATAGGAAACAAAATGTTCAAGAACACATATTGTACCAACTACCAACTTTAGTAAATGAAAAATGTTACGCAACTACAGAATAGGCTCTCTTTTACAATTATTTTATTACAATAGTTTATTTAACTAAAGTTAGTAATTTTTATTTTGTTTTCAATATACAGGGTGTCCCACTTATAATGGAAACAAGCTTATATTTCTGTTATTTCTCAATTGATTTTTTTAAGTTTTGGTGTGTTTATATATGATCATAGGGCGCACTTTCGTAATGCTTAAGATTTTAGTTAACTCATTGGCGTACGGTTTTATAGGGGTTTTAAGGTAATATTTTAAAGAGTAAAGTACCTTTATCGATTATTTTATTTCAAAACCAATAACAGAAATTGATTGGGCATCGCTTAAAACCATCAAATACAAAATTTCAATAAATTTCCATAACCAGCGGCGTACGTATGACCATTTTTATTTTAATTTTTTGTTAAAAATATGTACATCCAAATAAGCGCGCTAAGGAACAAGTTAATTAGCAAAACATTTGATTGTTTAACGGCTTCATCTAAAAATATATCATACGGTAAAAGCAGTGGCGTACTGTATTTTCTGCTGTAAAATTAAATTTATAATATGAACAATTACAAAATAATCAAACGTACGCGTAAGTCCAATAAAATGCAACTGACAAAAAAATCTAATAACTTAGTTGGCCATGTAAATATAACAAAATTATTATTATATAAAAGAAAATTTAAAGCAGTTGGGTTGGCCATGTAAACAAATTATGAGTTTAGACGTCAACGAGCAAATCATTTTTATGTCTAAGTTAAATTGTTATAATTTTTGCTGTATCTAATTATTCAAAATAACAAATATGCGTTTGAGTTTGGCTGAAAAAGTAGAAATAGTGAGACTAGTAGGAGATAATAATCGAAATTGTAGAGAGGCCGCTTAAGAATTTAATCGAAGACACCCAAATCGTCTTTTATCACATAGTACAGTTTCTAAAGTCAATCAAATGTTTAACCAACGCGGTTCGGTAGTGCAAAAAAAAGTAAAACGCCTAAGAAATCATCCACAGGATGAAAGAATTTTAAATCATTACCGCGTAAATCCGAAATCAAGCTTAAGAAGCTTTGACATTACGCGGAAAAGTTCTGTATCAAGATGTTTAAAAAGAAATGGTATTAAACCATTTAAACCAAAATTTTTACACACGTTGCAACCAGGTGATGACGACAGAAGAATGGAGTAGTGCCTTACCATGCAGGCAAAATTTTATGAAGATAATGGTATTTTTGGCAAAATTTTGTTTACTGATGAAGCAACATTTTCTACAAACGGGACCGTATCTTCTCAAAATATTCGATTTTGGAGTGAGGAAAATCCACATTGGTATATTAATTGCAAAAGTCAATACTCTGCACGTATAAATGTGTGGTGTGGTATTTTGAAAGATCGTATTATTGGTCCCTTCTTTTTTAATACAACTTTAAATGGTGTGAGATTTCTGGACTTCTTGCAACATGATTTTTGGGATGCTATTCACGGTTTGCCGCTGGAATATAGGGAGAATTTGTATATTCAGTTAGATGGCGCTCCAATTCATAATTTTGCAGCTGTAAGAGAATGGCTCAATCAAAATTTTGAAAATAAATGGATTGGTCGCAACAGTCCTTTTGTAGCTTGGCCTCCTAGGTCTCCAGACTTGACCCCGCTAGATTTTTATCTATGGGGTGCTATAAAAAATAAAGTGTATAAAACTCATCCAGTGACTAGAAGATTTAAAGAATCGTATAAGACAAGCATGTGCAGACATTTCTCGTCAAGAAGTTCGCAAAGTTTGTTTAAGAGTTAGAAAAATTTATGAAAAATGCATTAGAAATAATGGTGGCTTGGTTGAAGATATTGATTTTTAGTATGTTATGAGGTATTGATTCAGAGTTGTACACTTGTCATATTGTTGTTGTTTTCAAATAATAATTTTGTTATATTTACATGGCCAACTAAGTTATTAGATTTTTTTGTCAGTTGCATTTTATTGGACTTACGCGTACGTTTGATTATTTTGTAATTGTTTATATTATAAATTTAATTATACAGCAGAAAATACAGTACGCCACTGCTTTTACCGTATGATATATTTTTAGATGAAGCCGTTAAACAATCAAATGTTTTGCTAATTAACTTGTTCCTTAGCGCGCTTATTTGGATGTACATATTTTTAACAAAAAATTAAAATAAAAATGGTCATACGTACGCCGCTGGTTATGGAAATTTATTGAAATTTTGTATTTGATGGTTTTAAGCGATGCCCAATCGATTTCTGTTATTGGTTTTGAAATAAAATAATCGCTAAAGGTACTTTACTCTTTAAAATATTACTTTAAAACCCCTATAAAACCGTACGCCAATGAGTTAACTAAAATCTTAAGCATTACGAAAGTGCGCCCTATGATCATATATAAACACACCAAAACTTAAAAAAATCAATTGAGAAATAACAGAAATATAAGCTTGTTTCCATTATAAGTGGGACACCCTGTATATCTATCGATACCAAATAACTTTGTGTAGATGGTTTAACTTGTAAAAGTATGATGACTTTGTGATTTTTGTCTTCCTATTTATGTTGTTACTTTGGTCTCTTTGAGAAAATGGACGATTTTTTCGAATTGTAAAAGTATTTTTTCTACCAACTTTAGTAAATGAAAAATATTACGCAACTACAGAATAGAATCTCTTTTACAATTTTTTAAATATTTTGCTTAACTAAAGTTAGTAATTTTTATTTTATTTAAACTATATTTATATTCTTTACTCAAATAATAAAATTTTATCTATTTGACAGTGACAAGCAAAAGACCGTCGCATTTATATTTTAGAATTTGTAATAAACATTTCTATTAAATCTTTTTAAAAATGATTATAATGACAAAATGAAATAAAATATCATACGATACACGTCCGTTAAGTGTTATTACAGCACTCGTTTATATTCCAGACTCGGCTCCTACGTCGCCTCGTCCGTAAACCAACTCGTACTGTAATAAGTCACCTACCGGCCTTGTAACGTAAAATACTATTCATGCAGAAAAAAATTCGAAGAAAAAGATAAAAGCCAATGAAAATCCTAAAATTATCAGGATTTATCAGCAGGGGCGGTTCTAGACCCAAAATATTGGGGGGGCACCACATTGGCGTAGCCAGAAAATATGCTTGGGGGAGGGGGCTGGTTGGGCGTAAGTAGGACATTTTTTTTCTGAAGAGAGGGATAGTCGGGACTATATGTATTCCATGGTATTGTACCTAGCGAAGAAGGCGGAAAAGAAAAATTTTCGGGGCCACGCCCAAAGTTCGTTTAAAATTCACCTAACTACTATCAAATTTCGAAAATTAAATTATTACCTCTCCCCCTTTGCATGGTTGGATTAAATTTTTTTTTAATGTTTTTTTTTTGATATTCCTAGCTGGCTCTTTATTTAAAAAAAAAACATTTTTTATAATTGTGAAAAATATGAATATTGGTGTCAATCCAAAATTTTAACATAAGACATATGTATGACTCTAACCAGCGTTTTCCGGGCTCGGTTTTTCATGATTAAAAAAAAAGTAATTTTTCAGAAATCATGTATTTTAGGAGCGTAGATCTAAGAGCAGTTTTTGGTGCAAATGCTTAGATTTGGAAATACTCCTTCTTAAGTGCCGTATATTTATATTCATAATAAAGCATTCTCATTTTATCCCGCACTATTTTTTTTATTATAAATTATCACACTTCTTCCATAAAAAATGTTTCAATTGAAATGTTTACCTTAATTTTTCCCTTAAGAAATAAATACCTAAATTGTTTTTTTTGTAAGAATATTTTATTGCATTGGGTTATATTTTTGTTGATTTAAAATAGCTCTAAAAAAGGGAAAACGTATATAATAGAAATATGCTATAAAATATTATCCTTTTAACTCGTTTTCCTTTAAAATTGCATCAAAAATCAATAACTAAAACGATATGCGTGTGAAACCTTAATCTCTATATAAAGCAGGACTTTTAGAAGGAAAAGTTTAAAATCTAAACGTTTCCTACAATACCTTTGTAATCTAAGCCAAGAATACTACATTTAAAGATTTAAATTAAGAGTCCATGCGTGAGATGAAAATGCAGCCCGGCAGCTCCCCCCCCCCCCCCCTTATATACGCCACTGGGCGCAGCCACAATTTTTGGTAGCCTTCGCAAGCAAATAACGCCACAGCCCAAAATTTTTTTGGATCATGCTCAAATTGTATCAAATTATGTAAATAATAAAGCACCCGGAATATTTTTTTATCAGTGGCATGAATTTTATATATTTTATATAGTTTTTTTCAGAAATGTTGGGGAGTCCTGGGCCCCCCCAGGCCCCCCCGTAGAACCGCCCCTGTTTATCAGGGTTTTCGTTTTCAACGTAGTATAATAAATGTAGACACAGAAATTAATATCAAGAGGTTTATTCATAGCTTCGGGTAAAAGCTTTTACTTAATAAGGTAATACAACAAGCGCATCTTCTAATCCTAATCCATCAGATTGTCAAACATTTTAATTAATAAGCACACCTGCCTCATTTCCTTTAAAATTACCTTGATTTCCAAATCATACACATTCCACAGATTAATGAGAAACGCGTAAATCACAGAAGTGAAATTATTTTAACGAATATGATCATTATTGCCGACTGTATCAAAGGATTTGTCCTAATTAATTTTTTTAAAAGCGGGATTAAATTAAAGCTAACTTTAATATGCCCTCTAAATGCCTGTTGTAAATTTTGTTAATTTAAAGTCTATTGATTTAGTTGGATATAGTCCCTGTCCAATACACTAATAATGGTTCAAAAATACTCGATTTTCAAAAGTTCATACTTTCATCAAAATTTAATCAATCCGTTCCATTTTCAGTTTATTAGGTAGGCTGTTTTTTGGACCACTAATTGAAATGTGTTTGACTTCACTTTATGTCTTTTTTATATAGGGTGATAGCTAAAAGATCAAGCCGTCTAAAATCTGCTGTTTTTAAAATTGATGTTTCTTTAACTGGAAATGAATGAAAATTCTCTTTTCAATAACATAATATCACACATTATCATTTTTTTTAAATTGGTCACCTAGATCAATTTTCCTTTGTTTCCTAAAAGGTACATAACTTTGATTTAGTCGAGAAAGTGTATCCGTTAGGGCTATTTTATTATAATCCTTTGTTTAATTTTTTTTCTAACGATGTATCATAAGTTAAAAATTACCGCACTCGCCGCTACGCGGCTCGTTCGCAATTTTTCCATTCGTGCGTAATTGCTTTACAACACGCAATACGTACTACACTTTTTCTACGACTCTTATTAATAAATTAAAGATCGGTTTATAATTTATAAAGTATCGATTTGAAATTTGTAATTCAAATCTCACATAATGACAATGTCACTGTCAAATATTCAAGAGAGATAAATGTCACGATTTTGAATAATTGTTTTACTGAAATGCACAGAAATAAAATAGGTTTGTCGGATTTATTTCTGCTTGCGTAAGAATTATAACTCCGAAAGTACAACAAAATAGCTGTAGAATTCGTTTTAAACAGTTAAAAATGGATTTTGTGCATTAATATGAATTTTTAACGTTCGCTATGGTCAAATTTTTCAAAATAATCGCCAATTTACAAACTAGCAACCCTGTTAACGTGAAAAGAGGTGGCAATACTGTAAGTAAAACTAACATAACCTTAAAAATTTTAGTAAAAAATTAATTTTTTCTAGAAAACTTATAGTTTCGTCTTATCGGGTTATCTTTATGTTCCACCATTTAAGGAAGAATTACTAGTTAATTTTCTATGTTTGTTGCATATAATAAAAGTTTTAACATCAATTGGGGTTGGATCCCCGTTCAAAATATATCGGAAAATATCCCCGTGCACAAATATTTATATTAATATATTATTTATATGGAAAAATAACCAAGGTTAGTAAGAAAACGTTCATTTGGTAGATATATAGTACATTTTATGCAAAGCTTGTAGTAATTGTCTAGAAATGAGTGAAAATAAAGATATTTTTGAAATAAGAAAGTGCGTCTGCTTGCAAATCTTTAGTTTGGTCAGAAAATAACAATAATTTGGTAGAAATATATTTTGGTATTAATTTTGTTATTATACCTTTGATTTTTGCACCATTTCGTGTACTCTTTAGGAAAATATTTTGTATACATAGACTCTGGGATAAATGTTTTGATTTAAATTTAAAAAGAACAAATAATTTCATCTGACAGATTTGCATATTTTTGAAGCATATTGTTAACCTAACTTCTTTCAACTGTCAGAAAACGAATTTACAACATTTAAATTTGGCTTCTCTGTAATTGACTACTGTGATTAGTCAGTTTCATTACCTATCTAGGATTGTTATAAAATTTTGCCGCACAGTTAACTGGAATAGCCTACTTTACTCGCCACTTAAGTGTAAAGGAAACAGCAAATTTCCATATGGGAGTAGAAAAAACAATGTTTACTAATATAGAAGTAGAAAAATTACATTTATGATATTTTTTGTTAATTCCTAGTTTCTGAATAAATAATTAATAACTTGTGATGCACAGTTTGAAATACAATGAAATGAAAAATTTGATTATAATACAAAGATGGGTTGCCATTTAACAAAATTGAGAAATCCCGCCCTGTTTTTATTAAAAGCTGGTTGTAAATAATTCGTTAAGGCCTACAAAAAATTTAGGCTTAAAACAAACCCGAAAAAAAATTGCCAGTCGACTAAATAATTTTAATCCGAGTGGAAATATTAAATTAATCTGTTCATCTTCATAAGTATCGTATGGCTTATAAAATAAAATCAGTTTTTAAATTATTATAAATTACACTGGTTAACAAGATTTTTGTCCCAAGCGCAAAAATGTCTGATTTCAATATAATTTTGCATGCTGAAATCAATCATGTTTTCAGAATTTCTCCATCACCCTTAGTTTTTATGTTCCAGTATATGTGATTATTTACCTATAAAATGCACGCATAGGTCTGTACTATAAGAGCCATCTAACAAAAAACTTGTGTCAGGCATTGCTATTTTATTATTTGTGTATTGTAACAATAACTTGTTGTGACTAGAAATATCAAAGTGTGCTCTGTGTGTCACGCGGAACATGTCTTGGCTTGTTGAGACCTGCAAGCAGTTCCGAGTCCTACATAACATTTATTGTTGTTTTAGTTATCGGCTAGAGCTCGGTGAATGAACATATACGCAGACTTTTTTAGCGTTTTGAAGAATGTGCTGTGGTGCATTTTAAGCTATTGTAGTGTAACTCACCTGTAAAAATGCCAAGAAATTGTGTAAACCACCCGAACTCTTTTTGCTACATCTGCGGTGAATTGACATTTAAATCTCAAAAACGGTCTTTCACGCCTCTCGTTAATAAATGCTATGAACAGTATTTCAAGTGTAAAGTCGGCGATCAAGACAAAAGCTGGGCTCCCCATATTTGCTGTGTTACGTGTGTCAGACTTCTTACAGCGTGGGCAAAAGGTAAACGACATATGCCTTTTGCTATTCCCATGATTTGGAGGGAACCATCAGACCATATTACCGATTGCTATTTTTGTCTTACAAATATCAGTGGTATAACTTCTAAATCCAAACATACTGTTAAATATCCTCATATTCCATCTGCACTGAGACCAGTGCCGCACAGTCCGGAATTACTTGTGCCTGACCCCCCACAAAATATGACACCGAGCGACGATGAAACTGCCGATGACGAAGTAAACAACGAAAGTTTTTCAGCCGAAAATATTGATCTGGATCCAACATTTACACCAGATTCGTCTTCTTGTGCGCCGCATCTTCTAAGTCAAGAAGAACTTAACGACCTTGTCCGAAAAAGCAGCATGGTTTTCTTTCAAGGACATTTGCAACGGCGTCTTGGGAAATCGTAAATCCGAAAATTACGTAGAGAATGTTAACAATTTATTGGTCTCATATAAAGCCATGGGTTGCAACATGAGTCTAAAAATACACTTTCTTCATTCACACTTGGACTTTTTTCCGAAAAACCTTGGAGCAGTAAGTGACGAACATGGCGAGCGATTTCACCAGGACATTCTGGACATGGAGAAGAGATACCAAGGCAAATGGAGCCCCGCTATGTTGGCAGACTATTGCTGGATGCTGAAGAGAGATGTTTCTGATGCAAAGTACAGTCGAAAGTCATATATGACCACATTTTCTAAGTAAATATATCACTTTGTACTTTATTTTTTCATAACTTATACCCATATTATAATATATACGTTCACAAAAATTCATTGCTTTGTCACTTTAAAACCCTGCGTGATGGAAAAATTCTGAAAACATATATGAAATATGTTTAAAAAGTACTACCAAGTACACCCACTTCAGCTCGTGGGACAAAAAAAATCTTAAATTTTGTTGACCAGTGTTATCATCGATGAGGACTACTTTCACGAAAGAATACTTTCGGCAGTGTTAAATTTTTTTCCAGGTATTAGCGCCTAAAAGTGCAACTTCCCACACTCACAGGAGTATAGAAAAATGTAATTACAATATTTTTGATGTTCGTTAAGCATCTTATACCGTGATCTCGAACCATGCAAATTGTAAACGTGATAAAAAGCCATTAGCGAAAAGAAGAATGGCATACAACCGGTAGATCGGCCGACATTACTTGTTTTGTCTTTTGTAAATTAAAAAGTAGTAACCTGATGGGGACAAATACAATAAATTGCAACATTATAAAAGCTTGCATTATGTGATAAAAACATGGTTTAGTGACTACGAGAGGCAATAGAAAACAAGAGAAGCTTCTTAATTTCACACTGCAATAACTTTATTCCATTAAGTTTTACTTTGCTTTAAAATAAACATTAATATCTTTCTCAAAATAACATCGCACGAAATGTTTTTCACATTTAAATTAAATTGCAGGTTTTATTAAAGTAAATTACAAAAACTAAACAAATCATTACATTTTTTTCACCAATGGAAAGGTGGTATCTATGTGGCTGTGTGAAAGTTATTTTCATGCAGAAACAAAAATCGAGGAAAAAGATATAAGCCAATGAAAACCCTAAAATTTTGTGATAAAATTAATTGTATTTAACTTTCTCACATTCTTCAATGTCTGTAAAGACCAAATTTAAAAGATTTTTAAAAAATCCAATAATAAACATGGCCCGGATTCGCTTCAAGAGAACTCAATGTTTGAGTCTCTCACGGTGAATGGAACACTAGACGTTTATAGAAAACGAAGGAAAACATTTTCTTCAAAAGTTTTATTGTCCAGATAAACAACCATGGTCGATCGTTTTAAAATATTTTTAGCAATGCGGTGTTGACGCTTCTGCCCGAAACAAGTGGCAACATCGTTGTTTTAAAGGGAACACACTATATTCCATGTATATTTTCTATAAAATTTCATTCCAATGCTACAGCCTGTCCTGTCAAAATTTGAAAATGTCATGTTTTAAAAGTCAATATCTCAACAATAATAATTGTTGAATTGTAGAGGGAATTAGAAAATAATATAATTATAGGGTGTTCCATTTAAAATAATGATGTTGCCACCTTTTTAAGGCAGAAGTGGCAACGCCGCTTGCTGAAAATATTTTAAAGCGATAGACCATGGTTGTTTATCTCAGCAACCAAATTTTTGAAGAAAACTTATTAACCCGTTTTCCATAAACGTCTAACAGTTCATCCACCATAAAACTAATAAAACTGTACCTATATACAGTGTGTCCACGAATAGAGTTTGGAAGAGGAAAAACTTTTCTATTAGTAGGTATAGAAGAAAAAGCCATTCCTTATAAAAATGTCTTCTTGTGCTGAAACTACAATTTCAAATATCAGATTTGCTATACAGTGTTAGTCAGAAATTTTTTTTTAGTTTTTTTGATTTCGTTTAAAATAAATTTACTTAAAAACAAACAGCTATTGTTGCCTACTTACTTAGAATATGATATTTTATATCTGGCAGAATAACGATTTTGTTTGTGTGTTTTTTTGTCTACTTTTGAAGTATTTTTATTAATATATATCATATTTCTTTAATTTATTCGGTCATAAATTATAAAAAATTAAAAATGATGTTTTTGACGAACCCTGTATAGTTATCGCAAAAAATATTTGAAATCGTAATTTCAGAACAAGCAAAATTGATTTAATAAATAAAGGAATTGCAAATTTGAATTGAAAAAAAAATAAAAAAAACTAAAAATGTTGTTTCTGACGAACCCTGTACAGTAATTGCAAATCTGATACTCGGAATTGTAGTTTCAGCACAAGCGGATGTTTTTATAAAGAATGACTTTTTCTTCTATACCTACTAATAAAAAAATTTTTTCCTCTTCCAAACTCTATCCGTGGACACACTGTATATAGATATAATTTCGCTTGGAGCTG
The DNA here is from genome assembly GCA_935413205.1 of Polydrusus cervinus. NCBI lineage: Eukaryota > Metazoa > Arthropoda > Insecta > Coleoptera > Curculionidae > Polydrusus > Polydrusus cervinus. Next base: position 2,947,491 of record OW284512.1, read on the forward strand.
GTAACTTTGGATAAGAATTTTGTGTTAATGTTGGAAAGAAATGTTTTTTAGTCCCCTCGTAGTTTCTGTACTTCTGCTTGCTCTAGTGTTATATTTCCGATAATTAATGCCTAGGAGGAGACCTGTACACTTTTCTGAATAATTTTCACAACAGAAACAAAAATTGATGTTTGTCTATTTAAAATTATTCCGTCCTTAGTAAAAACAATATGCATTTCCGCACCTATTCGAAATGGTTATTTACATAACCAGATGTGTAATATGTATGGTTTTTCAATTTTTATTAGCTACTAAGGCCCGCTGTATCAATCCCTTGGTAACTTTTATCAGATAATTTTCAAAGAAACCATTGTTACGACAATTGTTTCCATGGAAATTATCTGGCTGATAAAGTTACCAAGAGATTGATATAGCGGACCTAATACTAAGGTACTATAAAGAGCTTCCACAAAATAACCATAAATATAAAGCTGCTCTCGTGACAAGTTTCTATACCATACTCAATATTTATCCTAGTCATCTAATCTAAAACAGAAAACAGCATTTTCAAGTCTTCTAGGCATTAAGCATGAAATATCATGAAGCTTAGTGAATGTGATGTTTTTATTGCAAAATTAAGCTCATTTCGAACGTATCTGACTATTCCTGATATCCAGAGTTTAATCGGACAATACAGTGAAAGGTTAGATATCACAGTATAACCAAATGACACTTGATATTATGCGATATTATTCAATGTGCCACTGTGTTGTACCATTAAATCCCAGAACCAGATTCATATGAAATGATTCTAAAATTAGCATACTCCCTCTTAACACTCCCCATATAGTCCAGAAGTAAGTGGATCGTTTTGGTACTTTATTTTCCAGTCAGCGAATATCTTTTATTTGTTCAGTTAGTGATTTTAAACAAAAAATTATATATACAGGGTGGTCGGCTCTCAACACAGGTTCCATAGCATCTAAACTACTCAAGTTTTTAATTATTTTAAGAAGGAGTTATAAGAAGGCACTAGTTCTACAATTTACAATTATTTTAAATTATACAGTGTCCCAAATAATCAACACATTTAAATATGCTTTTTTAATGTGCTTTTTTGCATTAAAATTTTAATTTTACGTTAATGGATATACTATTCATACAAAGAAAATTAAATACAGGGTGATTCCTAAGTTAATACTTCTTTTCTAGCCGTATATAGAGGGCATTAAAATAAACAACATTTTCAAATACCTTTTTCAAAAAAACTAAAAATAGGCGAGATGCAGAAGTAAAAAATCTAAGTGCGAGCCTGGTCATCAAAACGTAGCCTGCTATACTTAATCTTGTTTACTTTATTAGTCATGCAATTTACGGATTGGTAGTCAGTCATTTGGCAATCTGTTGAGGTGTATTTCTCTAAATCAAGATAATTTTAAATTGGTGACACGTGAAATTGGTAAAATTTGAAAACAATGAACTGGTGGGTATATGGTTCTAATTTACGGTGAGTATCGTCAAAGTGCTGCTGCTGCTTTGAGATTATACGCAGAACGCTTTCCCTTGCTGGCTCATCCTACACCCAGAAGTTTTCTTAATGTTATTCAACGGGCATGATAGGCAGGTTCGTATTTGATCCATAGTGTGATAAATGAATGTAAGTACCTTATTATTTGAAAATGTTGTTTGCTTTTATGCCTTCTATATACAGCTAAAAAAGAAGTATCAACTTAGGAATCACCCTGTATAACTTAGTAGAGGCATCTTCATTAGATGAAGGGAAAATTGGAACTCATTTGACCTCCCCCCCCCCCCATATTACATACGATTTTTTGTCACTAACTGAACAGTCGTATTGATGTTCTGTGACTGAAAAAATTGATACAAAAAAATCACTACTTCCTCGACTATACTAGCAAAAAAACTATTTACAGCTTGCATGGTATAGACTGGACAAGTGCAAAAAAACACACTTGGTGCGCGACTTACGTACAAAACCGACGACTCCTGACGTTCTCTCATCGTGGACGTCGAATCATCGTCTGACGAAGTCGTGACGTAACACTCGGACATGACCGAGTCTTGCGGGGCGAACATCATCGCCTCGTGTTCGGCCAGCAACGCCTCGACTCGGCTTGCCTGAGGTGCGTATGCGACTTGATCGGGCGTGTTCGACGGCCCGATCGAGTCGGGCATCTCCTGCTAGGTTTCTTCGGCTCGATGGAGTAGGGCGAACTGGCACCCGCATTCTTTGGGGTCACGGGTGCGCCGGGTGGTGCGGAAGCAGTTTTCCCAGATGCCACAGCCCTGTGAAAAGTGTGGTTAGTTTTGGGAATGAAAATGATGTTTTCGAAGCCTTGTTTCGGGAGATGGTTGATTTGGCTAAATTATACGAAGAGCTAAATGAAATTTATGGAGAAAAACATTGCAGTTTGAAGTAAAACTTGTTTTTTAGTTTCTTATTACCGTATGGTTAAATAGCTTTTACGAAAAAATTATACTTTTGTATATTGTATAGTTTAAGAAATGTTTTGAAAGTCCTTTCTTTTTAAATATATATATTTGCAATAATATTATAAATCTTCCCCAATATACAGGGTATTTAATTTAAAACAATAGTTATACCTTTAAAGCTAATTAAGATAATTAATTTCAGTAATAAGGTTTTGGTAGGTGTAGTTGGTATCTATAAATTCGAGTAAAACTTAGACCGACGCTAGACGTCACGATGCCGTAAAAGTGTCAATCAATGGCAGATACCTAAAAAGTAATGTATTTAAAAAGTTCGTTAAATTATAAGAGTTCCTGGTACTTTATGCACGATGTGCAATATTTCTTTACCAGGTCTGTCATATATTTTGAAAATATTTATTCGTATATAACATTTTTCAAACTTGCGTAAAAGAAATAATCTAGTGAGTTCATATCTGGTGATCTTGCAGTATTTTTAATATTTTTTCGTCATGATTATCCGATCAACGCTGTTGTTTTAAAAGTAATAATATAAACCATTTAATGTGACCTGAAGATGATCTCTATTACGGAAGAAATGTGTAAGGGATGTTTCAAAAATAAATTATAATAGAGCATTACAAATTTCCATAATAAAATTTTATGTATTTTTCGATATTTTCCTAACTTGGACCGTAAAAAAATAAAATAGAATACATTTTATAAATGAGCGCGGATATACCAAAATTGAAAAAAGTACACAAGTCTCTTGGAATTTAACGACTTTCGAAATGTCATACTTTCAATGTACTTGCAATCGAATAACATTTTTATGGCGTCGCGACGTCCGGGCAACCACTGGAGTCGGTCTAATTTTTACGTGACCTAACAGGCATAAGAATTATATTGTCAGCAATTAGTCGGGTCTATACTAGGTGGTGCATCGTGGTTGAAAACATAGAAAGTCCCATGCAAGTTTTAAACTGTCTAAATATTTGCTCCCCTGTTGACTTTAGAGCAGGGTCGTAGGGTGACTTTTTTAGGGTCTCTGTGCACATGCGGAGTTTGAACAATTTTGGACAACCCGACCCTTATTTGAATAGGATTGCGGTTGATTTTTCATTGGAATTTAACAGGTGATGCTGCGGACACCAGCATTGATTGGATTCGTCAACCTGTGATTTGTCATTGTCAAATGTAATTTAAACGTCTTAGATTTTTTACTACTAGTAATAATTTTGTATCTAGGTAATTATTATGAGTTACAAAATAGAAGAAAAAGTTACTATGATAAAATAGGACTATACCCCGCTCTAAAACCAATAGGGGAGCAAATATTTAGACAGTCTAAAACTTGTATGGGATTTCCTATGTTTCCGACCACGATGCACTATACCCGGTATATCGGTCGAGCGGATTCCCGAGGAGCTTTGTGAGGCAGTATTTTGCAAAGCAAATACTCTGCGGCTGCCCCGCGAAACTGCCCTATCTGCCTAAGTAACGAGGCTTATTGAAACTGGAAAATTAACTTTTTTGCATAAGAAGCCACATTAAATTTTGTTTTCTGTCCAAACATAATTCCTATACAGATAGTTACGTTTAATTTTGTCTAAAGCAATTTTCATAATGAACTTCCAACACAACACTATTGCCCACCGATTAGCACTGATTGCAATACGTCCACTTGTCAGCTGTATTGAGAAGTGACGAGCCGCCCATGTAGGGGTAGCAGAAACAATGCGTCGGGATGGGTGGCGAATGCCATTTAGGAAAATAATGCTGTTCACTACATTTCCGTGGCCAGAATTAAAGAAAAATTACCTGTATATTAAGGAATATATTATAAACTTAATAGTTCAAAAAATTAGACGGTAAGGTAAACATATAACCCACTCAGAGGCTTTTGAACATGCGTGTATAATGTAAATTACAGCTTGGTAGTAATTTATTGTATATTCCAATAACTTGCATATATTTATATACATAAATGTTCGAAACGCACCATTAAAATACTGTTTTTAATTGAAAAATATAGTTGTTATATTTATACACTGTAAAAATAAATAGCTATGATTTTTTATAAATATATGAATGTTAAGGCCAAGGCCGTACGTGAAGACAAAGACAGATGATTTCTATCTTTATCTTAATTCACATCGTAGACGGTGAAGGTATTTGATGTAACAATCCATTGTTTTATTAAATTGTAAATACAATTTTATTAGAAATAATCGCTGTACTTAGTAAAGAATTTTTAAAAAGTTATTTTAGGCTTGCCAAAGACGATTAGTTTCTTTGATAACTAGTGCAAACTAAGTTTCTACCTCTCAAAGCAAATTGCACGTGAGGAACCCCAAGTTGTAAGTACTTGTTCGAATATACCTATATCTTGACTAACTATATATTTACATATTTTATAAAGAAAAATTAATGTTGATGTAGTTTCTATGCTATTTTCCTTAAATTTTTAGATCTATTTGCTAACGTGCTTGGTACATGTACATACATATTTGGTCTATATACGTACAATATAAGGCTTTACCCCTTCATATTACAATTTTCTGGAAATATTCTTAATCTCCCCCTTTTATCTGAAATTTAAATTAGATTATTGTTGGGAAAACCAATTATCATAAATATAGCAAACATTTTCCTTGCATTTTTAATATCGTAATGCGGCAACGCTGTATTTGCGGGCTGATCACGATAGTATGCAAAAAAATGTCGTTTACTGTAAAATGTCGGTTTTGAACCTAATGTCGCGTTGTTAAATTACCTTAGCTTTTGTAAGTAGTTTTAGTAAAATGTATAGCTTAAAATAACTATCGTTTCATGACATTTATAATATCAAATACATCTATATTTCTACAAACAAGTGTAGGTACTCTGATTAAGGCATTGTAAGTTTTAAATAATTTCTTATTCCTTTGAACCGTTCTTCCGCATAAACGGATAGTTTTTCTGGGTGTTAAATTGTTGAATGTTGTTTTAAGTTTGAATCCTGAATTGATGAGATTTATAACGATTTGTTGATTTATTAAGGTTTTACATTTTGTGCCCGTCTTGGATTTTTGAGGTAGGTTTAATTTTTTATTTATCTCTCATATGTTTACTTGTCATTTCGTCACCAGTTGCGTGCGACAATAAATTTTAAAAGAAATGGTGAATAAATTATAACAAAACGAAATTTAAAATTATTTCACTGCAGTTTTGTCATTCATGGGGGAGGGGAAGTTATACTTCTTCTCCCCGTAAAATCGCCCTTTTACTCGAGGAAATTTCACGACACAATGAATATAGTTTGATGCCAGTTGGTGGTAACTTATGCATTATCTTGAAGACAACCGTATTCATCTTGCAACACTGGACGATTATTCATCCTTTAAAAAAAATTTTATTCGCTACAAAATATTTAGACTGTAGTGCCCCCGCGCACTAACGACCCAGGTTGAGCGGCCAGAGCGAGACGAGCAATACAGGACCTGGACTTATAGTTGGTGTTTTAATGGGATTAGGTGGTCACTGTGGACATGGCGATCCCAACTGCCATCATGTCCTGTTTTGGTCGCAGAGACCTGGCCGGGTCTTCTTGGTCGCTACTGCGCGATAGCTCTTAGCAAATTGTTCGCTGCGGTAGACCGACCATTTTTTTGGAGACATTTTAAAAGCAAATTCAAGTGGTTCATAAATGAGAGATAAATTCGTGTCGTATTCAGTGGCGTAGCCAGAAAATATGCTCGGGGGGGGGAGGGCTTTTTTTCTAGAGAGAGGGACAGTAGGGACTACCTGTATTTCAGGATATTGCACCTAGGGAAGAACAAAAATTTTCGGGGCCACGCCCAAAGTTCGATTAAAATTCACCTAACTACTATCAAATTTCGAAAATTAAATTATTACCTTTCCCCCTCTGTATGATTGGATTAGATTTAGTTTTGTAAATGTTTTTTTTTTGATATTTTTAGTTGGGCTTTTTATTTAAAAAAAAAATTTTTTTATTTTTGGGAAAAATATGAATATTGGTGTCAATCCAAAATTTTAACATAAGACGCATGTATGACTCTAACTAGCGTTTTTCGGGCTCGGTTTTTCATGATTAAAAATAAAGTAAATATCGCTCATCACGCCAAAATTGATGATTTTTTCAGAAATAATGTATTTTAGGAGCGTAGATCCAAGAGCAGTTTTTGATGCAAATGCTTAGGTTTTTAAATACTCCTTCTTACGTGCCGTTTTGTATATTCATAATAAAGCATTCTCGTTTCATCCCGTACTATTTTTTTTAAAAACTAAACGTTTCCTACAAGACCTTTGTAATCTAAGCCAAGAATACATTACTTAAAGATTTAAATTAAAAGTCCAAATGTGAGACGAAAAGTTAGGTTGCAATTAGACATTTGGACCCGAGCTCCGATTCTAGAGGGGGGGCTGCAGCCAGGCAGCCTCCCTTCGTTATACGCCACTGGTCGTATTATTTATTACCTATTTTTTGATGAACTTACGTGTTTGGTTTTTAGTATTCGAGTAGTTATCTTTTTGTACTTGTACTTAATCCTTCAATTACTTCCTGTATAAAACTTGTACTCGGTACCCGAATACATTTTGCTTGTAGTCGGAACTACCAACCTGTAAACATTTATTGTAGTTTAAGTATCTGTTTAAAACTCTACTGCAGTTTAAGTAGTTCCGACCGCGCTACAATTTTCCGTGTTAAATTGCGGTTGTTCTTGGGTCTAATAATTTAAAAAAAAAACTAATTTTGGAGCTTCTTTTCACCAACAAAATGGTGACATCTATTTGGGCGAGGGAAACTTATTTTCATGAAGAAAAAATTCAAAGAAAAATATGTAGGACAGGAAAATTTTAAACTAAAGTTACTTAAACAAAAATAACTCTCTGACATTCGCCAAAATCTGTACCGTTGAAATGTAATAGATCTTTAAAGATCCATCAAAAAACATTGCCAGGATTCGGGCCAAGAGTGCGCAATATTTTTGGTTTAATTTAATATAGATGAGATATAATTTTGCATGGAGCTGGGAACTTTGGAGAAAAATTTAGAACTATTGGTAGGATGTTCTTTAAGATATTCACACTGACCGTTTTATTGCACTAAAACTGAAGTTCATTTAACCAAATAAAAAATGTATTTCCATCAAAGAAAGCTATATTATTAACTAGGTAAAAGCAAGCATATTGTTGACCTAAAATGGCCCTTAAATTCCATTTTAACAAGATAATTACGACCTTGCAACTACCCTTAATTTGACAAACCCTTCTCCTGGAATGGTAGACAACTTGTATTACATTTTAACAACCTGCACGTGTTCACTGTGTTTATGAAAAACATAAAAAGTGCAAAGTGATGTCTGGTACACCGTTGAGACATTTTTTTTTTTAGTTTTCTGTTGAAATGTGTTTGAAATAAAGCAAACTTGTTGCTGTACTTGTTCGGATAAAATACTTTCGGATAAAATATTTTCTTCTATAGAAAAATATATAATGGATTTTACAAGAAAAAAAATACGAAAATGAATAGAAAATATTATACAGGGTCGCTTTTATGTATGGAAACGGTCGATTATAGAAAAGTTTTAGGGTTTTTAAAAATTAAACTATAGCAAAATTAGTAAAAAAAACATTATGATCTGTTAAAAGTAAATAAAATGTAGACTAATTTTGATAATTATCTAATTAATTTTTTTGTTTTTAAATAAAATATTTACAAAAAACGACGTTGGAGTTAGTTCTCTTTAAAACCAAATGGCGTATAGCAACAAAATATAAAACAAAGTACATTCAAACAACGTTTATTGTTTGTTCTGGGTTGCCAGCTTGCTCTTGGACCTACAACTTAACGTGGGTTCCGAACCGGCAATGATTCAGAGGTGAGGTACTGGCATTCGACCGTGGCGACCCGGATTCGATTCCCGGAGTGGGCATACGTACCGGGTGTCCCACTAAGAATGGCTCTCGGCCGTATCTCGGAAACTACTGGGCATAGAAACTCAGGAAAAAAAATGTAACTAAAGTGGTCATGAGAAAATCCTGGAAATAATTTTTAGGTTCCGCATTTTGCCGCAAGAGGGCATAATTGACAAGTAAATTTTAAAAGTTTACATATCTCCGAAAATTCCACATTAAGGTATATCTTTGATAACACCATTGAAAAGCTTGGACAATTATGCATCATTTTGGTCTTATGCTCATTGGCGTACCGACTTTAATAAGAGGGGGGGGGGGGGGGAAGCGGTTAAATGTGTAATCAGTTAAATCGCTGTAACTTATAAACGACTTATCCGATTTTAGCAAACTAAAGACTGTTTGGAAAAGAAACGTATGCACTTTCACCAATCGTATTTAGTAGTCCATAATAGTTCTCAAAAAAAATGCTAGAGGGCGCAATTTGTAATAATAACACATTTTTTGATTTTACTCCGAAAAAATAAATCATAAGGTATAATTATGATACCATAATCGAAAAGTAAATTAAATTTGCTAGAACAAATATTTAAACCGCAGCTCGATATCTCCGTTCTTTTCAGCGTTATCGCCAATAGAATAATTTTTAAAAGTAAGCGATTATATATTTTTTAGAAAAAAAGTGGGACGCCACTGATATTTTTTCATGTGGATATTATTTCTAATTAGCCTGGTCAATTCTGCATAAAAATGGTCTCTTGCGTTTTTCTCCTCAGGCACACCGTTCTTAATTAAAATAAATTAGCTCTACTATTTATTATTATCATTCTTAACATTGATAATGAAAAATTTAGTTTTATAAAAATTGTTGGAAATGACCACCTTCACTTCCGCCTGTCTAATTTAATTTAATTATTTTAATTAAGAACGGTGTGCCTGAGGAGAAAAACGCAAGAGACCATTTTTATGCAGAATTGACTAGGCTAATCAGAAATATTATCCACATGAAAAAATATCAGTGGCGTCCCACTTTTTTTTCTAAAAAATATATAATCGCTAATTTTTAAAAATTATTCTATTGGCGATAACGCTGAAACGAACGGAGAAATCGAGCTGCGGTTTTAATACTTGTTCTAGCAAATTTAATCTACTTTTCGATTATGGTATCATAATTATACTGTATGATTTATTTTTTCGGAGTAAAATCAAAAAATGTGTTATTACAAATTGCGCCCTCTAGCATTTTTTTGAGAACTATTATGGACAACTAAATACGATTAGTGAAAGTGCATACATTTCTCTTCCAAACAGTCTTTAGTTTGCTAAAATCGGATAAGTCGTTTATAAGTTACAGCGATTTAACTGATTACACATTTAACCGCTTCCCCCCTTTTATTTAAGTCGGTACGCCAATGAGCATAGGACCAAAATGATGCATAATTGTCCAAGCTTTTCAATGGTGTTATCAAAGATATACCTTAATGTGGAATTTTCGGAGATATGTAAACTTTTAAAATTTACTTTTCAATTACGCCCTCTTGCGGCAAAATGCGGAACTTAAAAATTATTTCCAGGATTTTCTCATGACCAATTTAATTATAATTTTTTTTCCTGAGTTTCTATGCCCAGTAGTTTCCGAGATACGGCCGAGAGCCATTCTTAGTGGGACACCCGGTACAATAAAAAAAGTATGTGCGAAATTTAGCAGGTTTAAGAATGCAGGGAAGAGTGTAAAATGTATCATCCCTAACCCACCCCATTCACGCCGGTAACCAGGCCGGATGAGATCGGACATCTCGTGGGATGCGGAAGAAGGTACACACTCCCCAATCGGTAGGTCTTGCAATGGCAATAAGCCAAGGGTTGATAGCCCTTGGGGGGTGTTGCATGACTGAAGATCGTGGTTCGGAATCCACGTTAAGCTGTAGGTCCCCTCAGAAATGGCCCTGGCAACGAACGAAGAGATAAAATGCCTTATTCGATAGATGAGTAAGAAATGACAAATAATATTTTAAAATATGTCAAAAATATATATCTACATATTTTAGGTAAAAGATAATTTTATCAAAACTTATTGCAGAATCATTTTCTCATTTCCGCTTTTAGAAGAACTTCTTTGAGTTTACAATTAGTTTAAGATAATATTTTTATTTGGTTGCTTTATTCAAGGTTGGTAAATTTGACTAATGGTAAGTAAGTGGTTATACCTGGTGTATTCTGTAATGGGTATGGAGGGGCCAATTTCAACCTAGGGGATACTAAGCCCTAATAGATTCCCCTTAACTACGTCCAAGCCATTAGCTCTTGCAATAATAAGGTTGTGAGTTACGCGAAGTTAAAAATAAAAAAAAAATATATGATGTCATACAAAGAGAATTTCTAGCAGAAAAAACTAGAAAACTTCAAAGGATAAGAAGATAGATTAGTCAATAATCATAGTGCTAATAAATAAAAAATAAGTCTATTACGTCAAAATACGTAACGATATCGAACCGGTTCTGTTTTTCTTAGCGTCATAAAAGCTTTTTTTAGTCAATTACACATGAATAAAACTGTCAATATCAACGGTCAACGAAAATTTGAGATAATTTAATTAAAATGTTTTTAAAAATAATAAAGTATAATTACGTATTAGAATAGAACAAACATCTTTGTGCTCGTTGCGAGATCTGCGAGTCTGAAAAAATAGTTTTAATTTATTGGACTTATTTATATGGAAATTTAGAAAACTGACCGTATAAAATTAGGTTACCGGTTTTGGAGCTACCTGCTAATTTCTCGCCGAGAGATGAAAGACTTGACAAATTAATGTCGTCGTTATTTCGTTTCCTTCAGTCACAATCGGCCTCTTCAATAAATGTTGATTTTGACCCGTCCGTATAAGTACAGAAACAGAGAAAATATTATTTTCTACGGTTTCAGTTTTTAAATTCATTAGTTATTTTCTAAAAATATAATTAAACAAAATACTCCCTCTAATAAAAACACGCGAGACTTCTTACCGACGTCACAACAATCCCGAGCAATGGCAGCGGCCGATCGCTTTGTAAACTATGCACTCCTACCTGACTAAGGTCTCAAGATTGGTTTCCTGTTTCTAAATTGGTCGCACGATTGTCAAATAAAAGAATTGCTCGGTTAATAGGATGACGTACATCTTTTCTAATCGTATACAGTGGTGGCGACAGGATGATACAAGTGGGCCCGATGATTTTAGGGTGAGCACTACCCTTTGCGATACTATATAGTCTATTTCAGAAAGATGTAGATTAATAAAAGCTCATTAGGTATGCGAAGAAACTACAGAGTAACCCAACGAATATTTAAGCCACTTTCATAATTTGGCATTGATATTATTGTTAAATTCATTATTTTCATCAAGTACAGGTAGTACCACCCGGGTTTGGGCCAATTTATGGATTTTGCCTATTGTTATGCATTCACAAACACTGAAAATGGTGTAACAAAGGCGTGCATTATGTACATAATGCACGCCTTTCTTTAAACACTATAAAAAAAATACATTACTAATACAATAATTAAATTATAAAAAATCATAATATTATAAGATCATCTGAGGAACTGTCATCTCCCCTTGACGTTATAATTAACGCATCGACGGTCCGATCGATCAGGTGGTCAAAATCCCACATTTTCTCCTCTTCTTTAATGACATGATGGACTGATTTTCGCCAGTTCTCTGGTGTCACTTCCTTAATAGCTTGATCAAACAGTAGCTTAACGTCTTTTATTTTGAATGTCGTGTTGTGTCTTGCTACAAATCCTTTCACTTGCGCCCATATACGTTCTATAGGATTTAGTTCGCGTGTGCGCAGCACAGTAACACTATGTTTTCAGCTATATCTTCCACAGCGTATTTTATAAAACGATGTTTGTCTAAATTTGCTATAGCTAATAATTCCTTCTTTGTCTCTGTCGATAATTTCTTGTTTTCTCCAAGATGAAGTCTTCTCTGTGCGTCGTGAATGATAGCTTGCGTTATCCATAACTACTACTGAATCAGCTGGAATATATCTTAGTATAGTCCTCAAAAACGCGCGCCTATGGCCGACACCGAAATTGAGCCGAACTACACGGAATTTCCCATTTTATTACTCTACACCTTTCTGAAATAAACTATAGGAAGATTTTTTATTATTAAGATATATTTTAAATATGTTCTAGTTCAGAATGTTAGTGCTGAATATGATAATATCGATTATAGTAAAGAAGCCCATTGACGCACACAATAGTAAACGTACTGGACTTCTGCCTAATCCGTAGACTACGTTGACGAAGTTACCTTAAATTATATTACTCGAATTTTCATTAAAATTATTTAAAATACCTGATATGAACAAGATAAAATAAAATCTGTCACTCCGAGTTTGTGAAATAGACGTGCCAGAAAACGAATAAAACTAGTAATAAACGCGTTGTCCATCAGTGCTTTACAAAATCTAATAAATTGAACCCATAAATGTGAAATTTGTCAACGTTCAACAGTTTGCTTATATTTTCTTAATAACAAAAACAACGTTATCTACTATAACACATCGCTATAGGCAAAAGCGTATAATGACCACATGTCTATAGGCTCCATTTTCTAAGGTTTTATCTATGTTTGTGCTAAACCCGTTCCATATATCTGCTAGTTGGTTTATTGATTTCGGAGACCTGTATATTCTCACAGGTCGCCCAATTTTTAATAATGTAAAGTCGATCGATACCATTACTGAAAATATCACTTAAAAAACGGTAGGAAATAAGTAATATCAATATGATATTACCGAAGGGAAATAGAGTTGGAAAAGGGTTTCGTTTTATTTTCTGGATACAGTATTTTTATGTGAAAATGTGGAAACTTATGTAATATCTTTTTTAATTTAGCGAGAGTTATGTCTAGTATGGAACCGCATTAACCAGCGAAAGTTGCTTCTTTACTTTTATTTCGATACATTTTTTAAATCCATAACTCTAATTTATATTTTATGAACATTGAATCGGCCGCGCTAAAATTTGCCATGTTAAATCGCGGTTCTTCAGCTATTCAAGTAAATAATGACGTGATGTGTAAAAAATGGTCTCGAATAAAATATTGTCAAACTCTTTTATAACATCTTCATTAACCTGATAATAAACTTGTTAACTAACAATAATTTTTACGGGTTACAAAAAAGAATAGGCCGAATATTGCTTGATTTTTATTTTGTGTGTCGTTATGTCCAAATTATATTGTGTTTTAAGTTTCTATTAGTAGTATAGTTAAATCAATTTAACGATTGGATGGGGTTGAATAGTCAATAAAAACTAATTTTATTGTTTATAATATGGGCCATAATTTCATTATAAACGTTTCTTGGTTCATTTAGGAGTCTTAAATAAAAGTACTTAATTTTAATTCGTCTACGAACATTGCATTCGTGTTGGTTTAGCACTAAGTTGCATTAAAATTTACCTATTTATTTTCTTCAAATTTTTTTTACTTGAGGTGATCAGGCGCCGAGCGGTCTAAATAACAAAAACTTTAAAAAGGTTTTAATTTGAAAGTCAAACAAGAAAGAAAAGTCAGTCAGCCTCCAAACACAACAAGAGGGTTTGCGCCACATACCTAATCGATCGATAACTGATATAATAGTTGTAGTAAGTAACATTATTATATTGTTATAATATGACGATTTGTATTAGACCACGATAACAATTTGGTTTTATGAAATTTGATAGATATAACATTGTAAATATAATTTTATTGTATGATATTTGCTACGGGGTTGACTCTAAGCCTTCTGCTGCTCGTCCATGACTAGTAAAGATACAAATGAAATAGCTGCAAGCAAGGGAGTGGTAGTTACTTGACCCAGGCTTCCCCTCAAAGACCTCCCCGCACCTCGATCCGTAAAAGTACTGGCATGAAAGGGTTAGCACTCACTACTTTTAAATCGGGAAGGCTATGGTATAATTGGTATTTTCAAAGCAAGTGTAGAAAAAATAATTTACACAACATACGAAATGCTATACAACAGTTTTACGAACCTGCGGATACTTATACCCAGTGTTGCCGATCTGTTATAATTGTAACAGATCTGTTACGTTTTCTTGAGCTGTGATTTTTTTTTGGTTAGGAGGACAGAGGACCCTCTTTTTTTTCAGAAGTCCCTTTGGATTAGGAGGAGTCAGAAGTCCCTTTGGATTGGGAGGAGAGATGGGGAGAAGTTACAGTACATAGAATGTATAGGACCTTTTTTTTAAAGTCACTTTGGATTGGGAGCAGAGATGGGGATAGTCGATTGGGCGAAGAGATATTCCATAATGCTGTTACTATTTTGGCAAATCTATTACGGTTTTAAAGCTGATTTGTTACGATTGAAAACATTTTGTGGCAACACTGCTTATACCGCTAAAAGATTAAAAAATTATGTTCACTTTGAAGTCCTCTTAGGTCCGCTATATCCATCTCTTGGTAATTTTACCAACAAGATAATTTCCAAAGAAACCTTTGTTGAGACAATTGTTTCCATGGAAATTATCTGCCTGGTTAAGTTACCAGGAGATGGATCTAGCGGACCTTAATCAGGTAAAACTTTAAATAAAAATAATATGTTTGATAAATTCTAAAACCGAGCTATTTGATCATATACAAAGCAACATGTATTACGTGTAAACTCTGTATAAAGCCGGTGTCAATAAAACGTCACACAGAGCGCTTGTAAAAAAGTGTAAAAAATATTATGTACCATTATCTTTAGTAGCTAGCGCCATTTACGACATGTGGTAACCAGCGCCAGTTTTCGCCCATAAGAAGACGTAGCCTGGCACCAGGTAAGTTAGAAATGAAGAAGAAAGGTGAAGATAAAGCTGTGTGTTAAGTGTTATTTCGTCGAATTTTAGTCAGAATCTATATCAGTGGTGTATCCAGCTCCGTTGTCCTGGTTGGGATTATTCTTCAACAAAAAACAAGTGCATACTGGTCCGGATATAGGCTGCGGGCGGCACAGCAAGCGCAGTCGTTCTCTCTTCCTTTTTTTGCACTATGTGAGCAAGGTTAGAAAGAAAATAAAAAGAAGAAATAAAGTAAGCTAATCAACAGGCTACTGGCAAAAAACTAGTGAGAAAAATCTATATAAGCTGTAAGAAATGGTTAATTTATGTATTGTTGAAACAAAAAAGATTTTATCAAAAACTATACAAATATGGTAATGTTTTTACTCAAGCTTATGATGGATTTGGTTAATGTTCTACGTATCCTATAATGTCTTATCAATAAAAATAATAAATTATTGCTATAACTAAAAGCACCTTAATCAACTCAGCGATCAACAATAGTTAAACAATTTTTATTAAGCTCTACTGCTTTTTGCAATTATTTTTTCTCATGTTCTACAGCGTGATCAGTTAAGGGTACGGAGCGGCCATATCTCGGAAACTACTGGGCATTTCTCTTCCAACCAGTCTTTAGTTTGCTAAAATCGGATAAGTCGTTTATAAGTTACAGCGATTTAAATGATTACACTTTCAACAGCTTCCCCCCCTCTTATTAAAGTCGGTACGCCAATGAGCATAAGACCAAGATGATGGATAATTGGCCAAGCCTTTTAATGATGTTATCAAAGATATACCTTAATGTGGGATTTTCGGAGATATGTAAAATTTTAAAATTGACTTCTCAATTACGCCCTCTTGCGGTAAAATGCGGAACTTAAAAATTATTTCCAGGATTTTCTCATGGCCACTTTATTTATAATTTTTTTTTTCCTGAATTTCTATGCCCAGTAGTTTCCGAGTTATGGCCGCTCCGTACCCTTAACTGATCACGCTGTATACAGAGCGATTCAAAAGTACTTTAACAAACTTTAGGATATGGTTGTAGATAATTAAGAGGAAAACTTTTAATGAACAACGGCTTCATTTGAAAAATACAGGGTGTCCAAAATTAAATAAAAGTAGTAATTAAGTAATAATTCATAAACGAGCAGAGATTTTTAGGTCCAATTTAGTAAACTAAATGAGAAGGTAAATATGACTAATTTAAACGTACAGTGCACTCTCAGAGATAACCAGTAGCGTCGATACAAAATTATTCTCTGATATTTTTTATGAATATTTTGTTACGCCACTGACTTTTCTTTATATTTTATTTTTTATCATATGTTACTTTAATTGTAAAAAAAAATGATTTCTTGTATCCTTTTGATTTAGGGGTGGGTTTAGGAGTAAATAATCTTTTTTAAATATTATAACACTGATCAAAATTATTAGTGATAACGTTTTTAGCGGCAGGCGGACAATTTGTCCAACTTTCTACTTTATTAGTAGCAATAATTATGTACCCATTTTACAAGTAGGCTCTGGGCTTTGGAATTATAATTTGACTTTTATTCATGTAAATAATGGCTTCTTGCCAGTAAAAATATTTTTTCTCCACGACCATTGCTGAATGCAATAATTCCAAAATCATTTTTGATTATAGTATGTAAAAATTCTCGCTCTTGAGTTGGAATATTTATTCTGAAATACTTGCTTCTTATGCATTTGCGTGTATTTTCATTCCATAACAAGATACGGAATGAATATTCTGTAATTGATCTAAACAACATAGGTTGCCATGAATTTCGAAACTGTCAATGTCAGCAGACACATTTTAGTGCAAGTCAAAATATGAATGAAAAATCGGATGAATCAGATATGGAACTATATAATACTCCACCTGAAATTACAAATATAGCGAATAGTATTTTTGGTCGTGGAGAAAATATAGTCTGCTACTCGGTTAGAATGAAAATTCGATACTCGGATCAAATTTTTATTCCAACCTCGTTACAGAATCTATAGTCAAATTTTTTTAAGAAAACGCCAAGTCACTTGTCATTTATGGCACCCTGTTGACGTCTGGTCTATTTTACGTTTAGAGGTTGGCTAAAAAGACAGGACCGGACTATTTTTATGTTCCATTAACAAACTAAAAAAATATTTAAATATTAAGTTCTTAATCTCCCATTTTAATTTATCAAAGAAGACTTTACAAATTTTTCTATTTAAATCATCGTTCTTAACTAAAGTTGTCAAGAAACTTTTGGAGATGTTATCCAAATTGGAACAAAAGTCAAGAACCTATTAGGTATCTACTGAATACTACCTAGATATTGTGATAGGAATTACTTACAATAAAGTAATGTACTAGTAACATAAATATTATCGACAAAGCTTTTAAAAAATTTAACTTATCGACACACTACTCTCCTTTGCTCGTGAATATTAAAGAATATAATAAATGCCGGTAATACTGCACCAGCTAGGTAGAATACGTAAAACATGGTATATATGGTTAAAATATTGGTATACAAAACAATCACTATGCTTCATTTTAGTTATGACTCTAACTTTCAATCCGAATACTCTATATACACTATATAAAAAACAGCCACAAAAATACTAAAAAACACCAAAAAACAACGAAAATAATAGGACGCGAACTGACATGTGAACTTGTTACGGTCCACACTAAATCTAGTAACTTTTCGGCGGAACTAGAATCAGCTGTGAATGTCATCTGTGACTTTCAACTGTCGAAACGCCGTTTTCTATCGCGATATGATCTCTACTATTTACTATTTCGTCATATTTTTATCCTGTTTTTCTTAAGTTTTATCTTTTATGTACCTATTACGGATCATTTAAGAATTAATGCTTATTATTTAGCCTATATTTATTTCGCTTTTCAGTCCTAGCTAATTATTTACTCCTAAATCATCCCTCGTATCACGAAAATACAGGAGAGCGTTTTTATTACAATGAAAATAAGGATTCATAAAAAATAAAATTAAAAAAACAGTGTCTTAATATAATGTTCATAAAAAATAGCAGAGAACAATGTTGTCCCGACGCCACTGATCATCTCCGAGAGTGAGTTATACCTGCAAATAAGTCCTTTTTACGGGCTCATTTAATTCACCAAACTTTACCTAAAAATCTCTATTCGTTTATTAATTATTTAATTATTATTATTTTTTTTTAAATTTTGCACATCCTATATTTCCGAAACAAAGCCGTTAAAAATAATTTTTCATTAAAGCTTTATCCCTAAAAATAATGTCCATCAACCATATCCCGAAGTTTGTGAAAATACTTTTGAATCACCCCGTATACAGAGTGCTACAAATTCGTGTGCGTACAAGGGGATCTCGAAAACGGTAAGAGATACGAAGATTGTTAAATTGGTGCAAAGATGCATATTTTAGGGCTTAGCAATTTGGGAAAAAAAATCCAATTATTCCGAATGCTTTCGGAGATCTCCGAAAAGAACCGAAATTTCCATTTTTGGTTTTTAATTTTTTGCGCTTTCATTTTTGACTTGGGAAAAAGCTCTTCTTCATAGCCTTTTTTTATGTTCTACAAGATGGCGTTATTAGTTCTCAAATTCCAAGTTTCGTTCTTTAGGTACCAACCTCAAGTCAATTTTTTTAAATATATATAAACCTAAAATTCTAAATACAGTTTTAGGGATTTCTAAGCTTTAGAAATTTAAGAAAATGTACAAGCTTTCAAAATTTTACCGTTTCGTCATCTAATAACAAATTTTTAGAATTTTTTTTTTCATTTCATTACGGTTCTGAACATTTAGAGCCAAACTAAAAAAACAAAAGATTTCTGATTTGAAAAATCCGTCCATTTTTACTCAAAGAGGCCTGATATTTGATATTTTATAAGCAAAGATACCCAAAGTCTCGACCTCAAATATTTTCCTGTCTCTTTGTTTTATGTTTCGCCTGAAACTAGCATCATCAGATCGTATAAACAGTAAAAAAATGTTGAAATTGTTTGTTTTTGAAACGAACGTAAGCGCATTACAGTAACATAACTAGACTAACACTCCAGTTACCTTTTCTTCACTCGGGAGCATTCTTTTTTTTCTGTTTTACAATATTTCTGTCTATGTCTTAGGCAAAAACCATAGGACTTAAGACATACGGTATATTAATAAAATAAAAAATTACTGCCTTAAAAACTTGCTTACTTCCTAGAGTATTGTGACGGTAAATCTTAGTGAAAAAATAAACGGCCTAAATACCATAACTTCCTGTACTGAAATGTTAATATTTAAGTAATCCAAAAAATAATTGCCAGGGTCGTAATAGTAAAGAAAGGATAATTTAAAATACTATAGTGATGTGTTATTTGATGACAAAAAGTTAAAATTTTAAAAACCTTTAACTTGTATTCAATTTCCAAAGCTTAGAAGTCCTTAAAACCGTTTTAAAAATTCCAGGTCCGTATTTAAAAAAAATGAATTGAGGTTTCTAAAGAACGAAACGTTCAATTTAAAAACTAATAACACCATATGGCAGAACATAAAAATTAGCTCTGAGAAAGTGTTTTTTTTCCTAAGTCAAAAATAAAGGCGCAAAAAATTAAAAACCATAACTAAAAATATCGGTTTTTTCGGATATGTATTCGGAATATTTACAATTTTCTTTCGCCAAATTATTAAGCCCCAAAATACGCAACTTTGCCTCAATTTAACCATCTTCGTATCTCTTACCGTCTTCGAGATTCCCTTGTACGCACACAAATTTGTAGCACCCTGTATGTTTTTGCCTAATTTCTTACAGAGGAGCTAAAATAAATCCAACCACATTTTATTTTATAAAAATATAAAGCGTGTCAAAAGTAATATTTAATAACTTTAACTTAACTTCTATTAGAAATTAAGAGAAACATAGAAAATAATTAGTGACGCCACTGGTCTCTAGGAGGTTGTTAAAAGACTCATTCCTGTCAGTCTTGTTATTCAATGGTTAATAGGAATAGTTTTGTTAAATAGAATAAACTTTCCTAATGCCCCTTGTATTACTGTAACGTGGATAGCCATATTTTCAACGGTAGCAATTTAATTTCGTAACTTTCTAAACTGAAAAAAATCCAATTCGGCTTAAATGGCTAGCGCGCCCTCGTGAAATAAACATTCCATTTACATTTTACAGTAAAATATTTACATACGTACGAGACAGTTAATGAAAATTTACAGTTTGTTTTCTCCAGCGATATAAATTAAACAATTAATGTATTCGTAGACTTAGCACAAAGCTTCGAGGTAATTAAGAATTGTACACTGAAAATTGTTCAACTACAGTTGATTAAGGGTAGAATTGATGAAATTATGTATCGATTTTTAGGAGCATTAATGCGGACTTTTCAAAATTTCAATATTTTTAATCTATTTCATTCAGTACGATGTATCTGTAAAATTGGCTTATATCCAGTGCCCGCGGAAAAATCTGCACCATATTGAAAAAAAAATTATTTGTGAAGTTTTAAAAAATATAATTTTTTAACTTAAAATAAAATATTCTCGTCGAAATGTTGTAAAATTTAATATTTCTTGCCTCATCACATGGTATTCAATATTACAAAAGGTAAATACAAAGCCAATATTACTGAAAATGTTGACTAAATGAAATAATCGCCAAAACATTGAATTTGTGAATAATCAACACCCAAATGCTCTTAAATTGTGTAATTTATTTCAATGTTCATTAACTATTCTTTTTTTATACTATGCAAAACCAAATAGGCTTTTAATAAAATTTTCGTTTTAATATAATCAGTAATGCATTTTTTATTTCATATTTTGATAAAAGATCCTTGAGGTGTTTGTTAAACACTCTATTGGTTTAAAACTCTGAGAATAAACAATTTTTTATGAGTAGTTTTTGAAAGAGTTTAAAGAAATATGTGAACCTAACTATTTTACCAAATATTCAATGACAGACACATAGTAGAAACAATAATACTTTATTATTTCATTTTTTTTCCTGAAATAGTGTGCATCAATTACAATTAAATAACTAAAAAAATAAAATACCATTTATAATGAAATTGGTAAAACGTAAAATAAGAATAGTTCCTAAAGCATGAGAAATTATATTTCCTATTTAATATTATGAAGATCAAATGGGCAATCTAAATTAAGTATGATAATAGTGAATCAAACCCCCTAATATTATGTTTACAGTTATTTGAAACCTAATATATCAAAAAGTCCCAAACGGTACATTAAACGAAACAAAAATATGTATTGTAAATGTATCGTGTTTGAAAGTTATTGTCAATAAAATTTGTTTTTCCTAAAATCTGTCCTATGTATATTGTGTATATTCTTTTTTAAGGCCAATTTTTTTCTGTTTCAAATAACCGCAGAATAACTACCCCCCCAAGCAATATCTAAATACCTGTTGGCAAATATTTGGCGGAGCATGGTGAGTGCACGTGTTCCCTTGCGCCACTGCGGCCTGGCACGCTGCGGTACCCGGCACTTTCAACTGCTCCTGCTTGTAGTCGGGCTGATAGGGCAGGAGCATCCTGATCTTCCCCCATCGATTAAAGAAGAGCGCTATGGCGGCCACCCAAACTACTAGCACAAGTAGGACTATTCCTATTTCTACACCTCGAACCTAGAAAATAGAAAATGGCTTGATTGCAGTTTAATAATTGGGGTGTTGAGTTGATTTACACTTACACAGAGGAAATAAAATAGCAACTTTACTTAGTTGAATCATAATAATTATGATTAAGATTAATTTTTTTGAGTAAATTTATGATGTTAGTAGTATTGCTGACGGGATTCTGCGATACTATTACTTAAATGCGGCTACGTCAGCCAAAATAGACAATTGCTCTTGTATAATAGATAGATAAAAGTCCGAAAACAAAAAAAAATGATCAAGTAGAATTTTATATCTATCTTTTTGTCCACTAACTGCATTTATATAACAAAATAATTTAAACAGATTTACCGTCGAACTAGTCTGTGGATACTCCACAGGAATATCCTCGTCCGAAGAAGGATCTTTCGTAGTTGGAGGATCTGTAGTTGTGTAGACGGTGGCTCCCACTCCTGTTGCTACAGCCATGGAGTCCTGTTGTGGCGAAGACCTGGGATGCTCTGAAAAACAGAAATTTTCTACGAAAAGTTGATACCGTTTGGGCTTGGGCTTATAGGAAGTTTAAGGTGACGTTTTGATATCAAACATTAATTGACATTTATTAACTGTAATTTATCAAAATTATTTCCAAAAAAAAGGTTTGACTTATTTAGAAACTGATTCATTTTAGCAATTAGGGGGTTTTAAATGTAAAGTAATCAATCAATCATCAGTATATTTTTTTTCATCTCCAAATTTATTGAAACGCGGGGGTTATCAGGGTTCGTTCGCTACCAAAGGCACTGTACTTACTTTTCATTTAAATAGTACCATTAACTACTAAATGCCATTCTATAAAACTCTTGACGAGTAACACAAACAAAAGGGAGTAATACACTTTGGTAATTCAGTAATACTAATCATATTTCAAGATTTTCTATCCATCAAACAATTCCTCGGAAAACATTTGATAAAATTAAGAAATTAACGAAATTGCTCGTTCTGTGCCTAGTTCTGTCAGCGTTTACGTGACCACGTTCGTTTCTTAACTGAAAAAGGTCAACTGCTTAAAACAGAAATTAGGGTGGCTCATTATTTATTGCTCCTGTTACCGTAAAGAACAAGAACTTGATAAAAAAACGTTAACAGAAACATATGTATAAATAATCGAATTAACAAGGTTTCGTGTCTTGTGAATGGATTAACCTAAAAACGATATGACAAACCAGCAATGTGTGTGTTGAAACATGCGTGCTGGGTTCTATTTATCAAGTTTACAATTATTTTTATTAACAGGCAGGATGGTAAAAAATTAAACAATGCGGCATATCCCAAATTGTGTAGGTCTTCAAAAGACTTAAGTCTAGAGAGCTAAAAATAATAATAATAAAATAATAGTAAATCATTTAAAAAATATATATATATTTAAGGGGTGGAACTAAACGTTTTGCCCTTTAATAAAAATCGTCACTCAACATTGCGTGCATGCATATTTCAAATTATAAAAACAACAAACGCATCCTAGCAAGAGGGTTTGACCACCCTCGTTCCAACCGTGAATAAATTACTATTTTTATTAACCGTACTTATATCTATCAAAGGCGAAACTAGGACATCTAATAATAGATCTTCGAAAGTAGATTAATTTAATGTTTATTTGATGCCTTAAAACCATATAAAATCTATAAAACTCTTAGTTCGGCTTGGATTGAGAAACTGCCAATTTCTTTTTACTACAGGTATTTCGACGTAGTGTTTATCTCCAATCGAATACGATGTTTTTGTAAAGGTAAAAGGGGATTCGATAAAATTGTAACAAAGAGGTTAAAAATAACGTTAAAAGGATTTTGAATGTGTTTTTATTGTAACAGTATTTATACAAGGCAGATTTTGTCGAAGTGTTTTTCGTTTTCCATAAAGTTTCCAGTAGCGGCTCGTCAGGTGAAGTAGGTGAAGGGGCTCTTCACCAAAAAAAAAATAAATCCAGGAGGAAAGGTCTTCGACAACATTAAAAATATTATTGTACCAATACAGCTACCATTTTAGCCCTTAAAAAATAATTATGTTTGGATTAATAATATTAAGTTAATCCGAATGTAGCTATGCATAATAGGGCCAAGGTTAACTCCGATGGACAATAACTATAAACACTCGTGCATTTTGGCGCGCTAACCGACCGTGTCCGGTAGCTCAAAGCAAGTAAAGACCAAACGCCCAACATGGCTTTTATATTTACCGTTGCTATGGTTACGTGACGTCAGTCACGCAAGCAGCATGTAACAGTTTGCATTATGATGAAGGGCAATTTAAAAATAGATCAGTCGTATGCACCATTGTTTTAGCATTGGTTCGCCTAAACTTACGGTTATAATTATTGTTTTTACGTGATTTACTGTGTGTTTTGTTTTTATTTTTCAGTTAATTCAGTACTATACGTACCTACTTGATTGTGTGTTTTAAAAATTAACCCAATTAATGACATAGTCTGTAATTTGTTGGAAACTCCATTTAGTCGTTGGACAGATAGGATAAGAGAGACGTTTTGTCAGTCAATGTCACCATTTTTTAAGAGCGTGAGCCGCCACTGAAAGTTTCTGTTATATTCTCTTTAGTTTTGGCAGTTTATATCGTTAAGCTTTAGAACATTATAGATTTCTGGCACTCCGTAATGAAAAAAACTATTTTTTTTTAATTCAGTCAAACTTGTCAATGATGGTTTAATATTAATAGTTGCAACAACCTTGTAGCATTTAGGATTAAAAAGATTAAAAATATAACTCTATATGTTATTGACGTGCTTTTACGTTTTGCAAATATTTACTGTCGAAGAAATATTTACAAACAGGATATTAAATTTTGATGAAAGATTTTATTTTACGTTTAAATGTAATAAAATTTTTCTATTATGCTAATGTACGAAAATATAAAATATACAAGAAAATAGAAAAAATGTTTACGTTTTACAGGGCGCTACAAATTCGTGTGCGTACAATGGGATCTCGAAAACGGTAAGAGATACGAAGATGGTTAAATTAAGGCAAAGTTGGGTATTTTAGGGTTCATTAATTTGGTGAAAAAAAATTGTAATTATTCCGAATGCTATCGGAAATATCCGAAAAAAAACCGAAATTTCCATTTTTGATTTTTAATTTTTTGCGCCTTCATTTTTGACTTGGGGAAAAAATAAAACACTTTTTTTCATAGCCGTTTTTTATGTTCTACAAGATGGCGTTTTTACTTTTCAAATTCGACGTTTCGTTCTTTAGTTACCAACCTTAAGTCAATTTTTTTAAATACGGACCTGGAATTTTAAATACAGTTTTAGGGATTCCTAAGCTTTGGACATTTAATACAAAGTACAAGTTTTTAAAATTTTAACGTTTGGTCATCTAATAACACATTTTTCAAATTATATTTTTCATTTCATTACGGTCCTGAATATTTAGAGCCAAACTAAAAAATTAAAAGATTTCTGATTTGAAAAATCCGTCCATTTTTACTCAAAGAGGCCTGATATTTGATATTTTGTAAGAAAAGAGACCCAAAGTCTCGACCTCAAATATTGTTCTGTCTGTTTCTTTTTGTTACATTTGCCTAAAACTAACATAATCAGATCTTCTAAACTATAAAAAAAAATTTAAATAGTTTTTGAAACAAACATAAGCGCATCACAGTACCATAACTAGAAACGCTCCAATTACCTTTTCTTCACTCGGGAGCATTGTTTTTTTTTCTGTTTTACAGTATTTCGGTCTAGGTCTAAGGCAAAAACCATAGGAATTAATATGTTATTATAATAAAATAAATGCCTTAAAAACTTGCTTACTTTCTAGAGTAGGGATTGTGACAACAAATTTTGTGGAAAAAATAAACACCATAACTTCCTGTAATGTAATTTTAATATTTATCCAGTAATCCAAAAAATAATTGCAAGGCCCGAATAGTAAAGAAAGGATAATTTGAAATACTAGTGATGCGTTATTTGATGAAATTTTATAAACCTTAAAATTGCATTAAATTTCCAAAGCTTAAAAGTCTTTAAAACTATTTTAAAAATTCCAGGTCCGTATTTAAAAAAAATGAATTGAGGTTGGTACATAAAGAACGAAACGTACAATTGGAAAACTAATAACGCCATCTTGTAGAATCTAAGGAACGACTATGAGAAAGTGTTTTTTGTTTTTTCCCTAAGTCAAAAATGAAGGCGCAAAAAACCAAAACTAAAAATTTCGGTTTTTTTCGGATATCTCCGAAGGTATTCGGAATATTTACAATTTTTTTTGACCAAATTATTAAGCCCCAAAATACGCAACTTTGCCTCAATTTAACCATCTTCGTATCTCTTACCGTTTTCGAGATCCCCTTGTACGCACACGAATTTGTAGCATCCTGTATATGGGGTGAGTCCCTTTAAAAAAATGCTAATTAACATAAACTAAATTTTGAAAAACATTATGTTTAAAAAATATATTCTTACCCAGGGTACGGAAGACAATAGACCTGCTTCTGAACTTCTTCCCAGCCCACACGGCCGCCACGGTCAGCTGGTACTGCGTATCGGGCTTAAGATTGGACAGTGTCACTGCGTCGCTGTTGCCAGCCACCACCGCCACCACCCTGTAACTAACGGCATGCTGGTTCATTTTGGTAAAAACAATTGTATATTTAGTTTTTTTTTAATGTTACTTCGTTATAATTCTTTTTACTATGTGCTCACTCAAAGCACAGCATTATGCATGCCACTGCTTTTTTCTCTCTAATAAATAAAATCGTCGCTTGACACCACAATTAACGCAACTCAATCGATAAGAATTATTAATATTAATAGGGATATATTAAATTTCTCAAGAGTTTAATATAAATCCTTTTATTTTCCCTTGTTTAATTAAATGGCAATAACGTCTGTTACGGGGTATAAATTATTAAATTATAATGCGTCGTTGCCAAATTTACTAGAACATACTACAAATTTTTACAAGACGAATGAAAAATCTATTAAGGTAGTAAGGACACGTTTGGAGTTCATTAGTAATTAATTTTGAACTATTCCTTCTTTAAATTTATAACAATAACCAACCAAAGAAATTTTTCCTTTGATTTAATCCATTTAAGATGCGCGTTGTCATTTCATAGTTCATCAATAGGGCTAGGATCTGAAGGGAAATTGTACGTAACCAGCTAGGTGTAACTCGCAGCGACATCGTGCGGTGTGAATTTAAGACACTGCATACCTGCACCTGACGAAATGTCAACCAAAACCTCTAAGTAGCGTTGTGGTCACTATGTGGCGTTAAAATATTTTGGAATCGGTCGGACGACGAAAAACATCAGCTAAAAATAGGTTGTTAAAATTCCATTTTTGTTCTCCTTAACCAATGACATCGGCAACCATGGTATATAAAACTCAAGATCTAAAGCCCAACAACAGAAATATTTGCAAGTAATTAAAACTTCAAATTTAAAATTACATTTTTTAAATTTTCTATCGCAAGGGGCTAATTTTTTTCACAGGAAAGTTCGTTGGAAACGAGTAACTACACGAATGATTGTATAAAATATTTAAAGAAAATAAATTACAGCTTTTAGTACTTTGCAGTTGGGATAGATATCCCTTTTGGGAATGGGCTATATTTTTTCGTTCTAATGGAACACTAGGGCGATATTGAGTTTAAAACAGTATATTGGCACGTTAGTAGCAGGCTGTTTTATATGCATTTTTAAAACTTTACAAGGGAAGTTTTACATTTATATATTATTTATAGAGATCTTAAGTTGACTTACAATTGCTATTAAACCTGTTGACACCCATTGATAAAACTGTAAGTGCAGAGAACGCCTTTCGCATTTGGAGACTGTGACACATGAACAGATAGATACTCAAAGCATATTTTTGAAAATTTGCTACGGAATGCACAAAATTGGATGTTTTAATTGAGTTCTCGTAATTGGTAAGAGATATAGCTAGAGTTATATTAGGACAATGTTGAACACTAGGTCTTCTCCATAGAGCAAGAAAATATTAGGACAATGTTGAACACTAGGTCTTCTCCATAGATCAAGAAATAATGAAAAATTTTACGGTTTCAGCTTTTAAAATCTTCAAATTTAGGAACCTCTCCAGTCCTCAATATCACTTTAACTACGTAGCATCTTCGTCCTCTTGACGAGTGAGTAACGTAGGTTACGAGATGGTAATATCTTCAGACTGAAGAGTTTCTAAAACTACGATCGAACTTCACAGGACGTTACCAATGTTATATGTTATATGATAAATTCAATTATTGTAAAGATTTCCGACTGAAACGCCGCGCTGCTCCATCGACAAATTAAAAAATAGTAGGTACAAATTTGTATATCTATACAATTAATCATTTGTTGAGGTGCTTTAAAAGATGGTTTTTGATTTTGTAAATGCATAAACAAGCTATAACATCTACCGTTGGAAAGAAATGCGGCCCTTTGAGGCTTTTAAGTCGATATATTGATGCGGGTAAGAAGTTTTATTAAAAAAACTTTTATTAGTATTTTCTTTACCTAAATCAAAGTTTTTCAGAAAACTTTCTACATTAAAGTTGGCCGAGAAACCGTCTGTAATATAATAATCGGTGATGTGTTTGCCGATATTAGAACAAAAAGGAGACATAAAGTAAAACATTGTTATACAGGGTGTCCGGTAACTTAAGGGCCGTAGAGTAACTAAGACATCAAACTATGCCATATGTCATATGCCATTATGTCATATAAGTTTTTTCGGATTGTCACTTTTGTTTTTTTTTTGTTAATTTAATTATCTACTACTATGTTTTTTTATGCTTTGGGATGTTTAAAGGGAAATATCTCGAAAACCGTTAAAGATATTAAGATCAATTAAGTATACCTTTTTGACTCAGAAAATGCCCTTTTTAAGAAACTATAATTGAAAAACACCTAATATTAGAGGTAAGAAAAAAAATCATAGATTTATGAAGCCCAGTATATACAACTAGCGCCCTCTAGTTTGATACTTAAAAATTTCTACAAATTCTTATTTCTTGCCCATAAAAACATAATATTGCCAACTTTCTATTCGATTTATTAAACGGTTTTAAAATTATCGCTTATTTTCGAGAATAAACTTTTACTTTCAACACCCTGTATCTCTAGAACGAGTAACAATCCGAAAAAACTTATATGACTTAATCGGCTTAGTTTGATGTCTATCTCCAGTTACTCTACAGCCCATAATTATTTTTTTTAAATACATCCCGTATTTAAAACGTAGTTATAAACATATTTTTAGTTAAAATATTTTACCACATTAACCGAAACAAACGAATCAGCCAGAATTAGTAGTAATCAAGTTTTTACAGCCCTCTAAACATTAATTGGCTAATTTGCTTTGTAAAACAAACAGATCTCAGTGTTAGTTGTTTTTGTTTTACTGCACCTCGGATTTTATGGGTGGAAATGCAGTTAAATTGTACTTCAATTCCTTCAATTATAAACTTTAATAATTAGTTTCAATGGCGGATCAAATTCGGAGCTATAAAGCCAAAATTCGTGCTATACCTTTTTTTTATTTAAAATTGCTAGGAAAAGTATGAAATGGTGTTATTTTGATAATATGGAAAGATACTGTACACGATAATTTATATACATATTTATTACATTAAGTGCTTTATATGAACTCAGACTTCTCATATCAGTGGCGGATCCAGGATTTTGCTGTGGAGGGGGCGACTAAAAAAAGAGCTTATCCCGGCTCTAACCCTTTACACGCCCTACAATTTTCAAGGCTCACAGTAAAAAAACACCCATTTGGTAATGCTCGGAAGGGGGGCGAAACTTCCTTCAGCCCCCTCGCTCCCCCGCCCCCTGGATTCGCGCCTGTCTCATATTTGCAATGTCTAAAAAATTAGCTATAAAAAACTAGTCTATATATCAATACACTCATACTCAAATGAATATGACAATAGGATTCCGTACCATTTGCCGAGCTTTTTAATTTAATACCTGATCAGAAATAATGAGCCTTTTGAGTAAACTTTGATTTTGACTCTACCGCATTGCGCAAAATAAATTTTCCACGGTTTCGGTTTTTAATTTCTTAAATTATTTATTAAGATAATAATTAAACAAAATACGCTCTCTGATTAAAACACGCGAAACCTCTTACCTACGTCACAAAAATTCCAAGCAATCGCCACCCAGCGACTGCTCTTTAATCGACGCGTTTCTCCCTGATGAAGTGTCGAGTCTAGTTTCTAACTGTTCTTTTCTATTTAAACTATCAAAACAAAGTTAACAGCATAATCGCTAGCATGACCGGAAAATAAAATATTAACGCGGTTAATAGGAGATTTAAACCTGTAAATTCTGATTCGAGGAAAAATATTTTTAAATTTCGCATTACTGTAACAAACGAGAAAATTGATTTTTTGGTATTATGGGTTGATCACGCCGCCACTGGAAGAGTTCTGCAGAAAGAGTGATATGTGACAAATTCAAGACTAGCACAACCATAATAAAAATAATGGCTATAAATCCAATCTATGAATACAACACACTACAACACAAATTTACTACATCACGACAAATAAACACAAAACACAACCGTGCCAAAATACTTTGTAAAATATTATTCAGCAATTCGACATTGACAATTATTTGTTTAACCACAAACATTTAAATAGTGCAAAGGTAACGAGCCGAAGGAAGAAGGAACGACCGACGTCATTATTTTATTTAGACAAGACTCTCAAATTGTTCTCGTTCTGTGAAGCTTTCAGCGATGTGGACATGGTCTACATTATTTGCAGTGTGAAACGTGTTTTTTTTTTGTTTTGTAGGGCTTCATTAAACATTAGTTGATGTTAATATCTCAATTTTATGCGATTAAAATACTGTTAAACTTGCGAGGAAAGTAAAAATAATTTTTAATACTTCAATTTCATTGCTGATATTCTGTAGCAAAATAAATTTTATTTACGAATTCTTTTTAATACAAAACTGGTGTTTGTCGTTATTAAATCAAGTTACGTTTGAGCTAATCTTTATTCCCCTTTAAATCTATTCATATTGAGCCGTCACGAGCACAGACATAATAAAAAAAGCAATTAAGCCAAAAAGGCTGCCAAGGTTTACAATCTGTTCCACTTTTTCTTCGCCAAACCTTTCTACTTTAAATTTCCCTTTATTCGTTCGCTACAACCGTTGTAAACTTTTAAAAGCCCTACTTAATAATTGAAACTTAGCAAATTCTTTAAAAACATCTATTGTTTCAAGGATTAAGAACACTTCACCTAAAAAGATTATGTCACTAATGCAGTGGATACAGCAAAAGTTTAAGAAAGTTGAAACTATATTTAAAATAGTTCGGAAAAGTTTTCGCTTTATACTTTGTGTTACCCCTTTAGAATTGTCTATTTGGGTCATTTAAAAACCGCAAACAATATTAATGCAAATAACCTACAACCAAATAGAACACCCTGTATTTCCAGTGATCAAATCAAAAGAAGAATTGAAATAATATTTCGTGGACCTTAAACTCAGCCTTTGGAAAAATAATATATTTTAAACTTTGACAGACTACTTTTTTTTTTTTAAATAAAAACACCGTGTTGTATTTTTTAAATACGGGGATGGTTTAAGAGTAAATATCTTTTTTGTAACTCAACACTGATCAAAATTCTTATTAGTAATTGGGTGGTAGTTTTTACAAGTGGGCTCTGGAATCACATCTTAACATTTATTTCTGTGAAGAGTTGTTTCTTTTCGATACAAAGCTAATATATTATATTGTTTTGCCATAGTTTGATGTTTTCTGTAAATTTTATTTTTTAGGTATTGTGAATTATTTAAGAATTAATGCTCATTTGTTTATTACCTAGCGATTGACAATGCTAGCGGTGCAAGACCGATATCCGATGGAGTGCTGCCTTCTGCACCAATTTTCAGTAATCTTCATCGTCCTTTGGTAGAGACAGGAAGTTTTGCACCAACAGTTAAAACTGAAAGACCATGAACACCAAATGCTTTAGAGGACATTTCAGATACAAGTACTCGAGTAATTGTTGAAGCTCTTTATTCCACTCAGGCCACAATTTGGAGGACTATCCATGATCAACAGTTATACCTCTACCATATTCAAAGAGTACACAAGCTCTTTTACCTGGATACTTTCCCAAGAGACTGAATATGTGTCAGTGGTTATGAACTTTTCACTGATGAAACAAACGTTGCGCAAAATGCAATAACAAATTTCTATAATAACCATATCTAGGTTCTAAAAAACTCATACTCTGTTAAAAAGATATTCTTAGAACCAATTTTAAATAAATGTATGTGCGCGAATAGTTGGCAATTACCTTATTGGTCCATTCTTTCTTCCTCCTAGACTACATGGCGAAACACATCAATATTTCTTAGAAAATCAACATCTTTTTCTATTCCAAGATGTGTTTTTAGAAAATCTCGTGGGATAATAAAAAGGCCAGAGAATGCTCAAAATTACTGTCAGTGATTCATCGCTTTTATACAGAGTGCATATAGAGCAGAATATTTATGTTTATGGAATCGTTTTTCACTGACTTCTTAGAATCCGCTGTTCTCGCTTGAAAACGATTAGTTACTGATAGTAATTTTGGACCTGGAAATGTACCCCCAAGTTTGTCACAGTACTTTTGAATTACCCTGTATAAAAAAACCGAGTAAAAATATATATGAATTTTAAAGAACCCTTGAATTTTTTATCCCTAAGGGATATAGTACACTTTTACTCAAGAGAGGAAAAATCTCCCAGTAAGGCCTTATTGACAAAATGGAAAAATAAAGGTATATTCGTATTTCTAGAGCCAGTTTTATGGTCTTTGTTATCAGTTAACCTAACATTTCTTTTCTAACTTGCCGAACTTTTGCGTTAGTTGATTATCCTCTTTTAATTAGCTGTTCGTGACCCTTTGCACAATAGTAATTAATTTAGAAAACTTTGTCTAGTTTTAATTAATAAGCTTGCTTTTTCTACGGAATTACGTCTTGAAGGAAAATTCGCAACAGGCCAAAATAGTTAAAGATTTCTTGAACGACAGCAGAATTTTGGACTTGCATTGTTTTGAATCACAACGGTTTAACTGGTAAGTATATCCAGTCGTCTTCAGGTGAATACTAAAAATACTAAATAAGTATGGCAACTACAGTATTCAGTGAATACAAAATAAGTATGGTCACTACAGTATTCGCCTGAAGACACTTACCAGTTGAAACGTTGCGATTCAAAACAAATAAAGATAATGCAAGTCCAAATTTCTACTGTCGTTCAAGAAACATCATTGTCTCCAATCTTCAAATAGACAGTTAAAGGTTTATTTCTTTCTTATAACAATAAACCAAAAGTTTGATATGTCTTTATCTATTAATTATAAAAATACGCAAAGGTTTTAAAAAACATTTTTGTCTCTTAGTACTTCAGTCTCTTTGTTGGTTGGTTGATTGAATGAGGGTTAATGTATTGTCGCTATGCATGGGAACCAAACCACGCGTATGCACTGGTTTATCCGTCAGCCCCCTAAAGGCAGGACTATCCGCCTTATGGCCGAATGTGACAGCTCTACCATTGCGCTGCCATACCGTGTGGCAGTCTCTTTCTAAAATAGCTATTTATACAATTAGTTGCGAAATGAGTGTCTTTTAGGCACGCGACGTGAATTGTCCTACGAGGCGAAGCCGAGTTGGACAACACGTCAAAGTGACTAAAAGACATTGTTTCCTAACGAGTTGTATACAATACTTTTTCTACTGAGGTTTTATGATAAAAAACTTAATTTTACTAACATTTTATTACCTATGTTTCATTTACACCTTTCATGTCCAAAAAATCGACAGTTGTCAAAAAAAAATTCGATTTTTTTGTCAAAAACTGCGACAAATATAAAAGTAAAAATGAGTGATTTAGAGGACTCAGACATTAAAAATGCCGCAAATGACGCAATGGTGTACCTTGTTCCCCAAAAATCAAGAGGTTTGTATGAGGGCACATACGAAAAATTCAAAAAATTGTGTGAAGAAAAAAAAGGTAAAAAACTTATCAGAAAAAGTCTTTTTGGCATATTTTTCACTATTATCCGATGCCTATAAGCCATCAACTTTGTGGAGTACTTACTCAATGCTTCGAACGATGGTTTATTTGAATAAAAATGTTGAGATGAAGACATTTACAAACCTAATCGCATTTTTGAAAAGAAAATCTACGGGGTATAAGCCCAAAAAGTCGAAAGTTTTTTCTAAAGAACAAATAGAAAGGTTTGTCAAAGAAGCAGACGATAAGAACTATTTATTGGACAAAGTCATACTTATTGTGGGAATCTCTGGAGCATGTTGCAGAGAAGAACTCATATTTAAATATGAATAATATCGAAATTTCGAAGTCTTTAATTAAAATATCCATTCCAAACACTAAAACAAATATTGCAAGAAGCTTTGTAATTAGCGAAGGCTCTATTGACGGCATCAACTTCTTGAATATTTTCCGAAAGTACGCGCAGTTACGTCCAGCATGAAAGATTTTTTATCGCATACAGAAACTCCAAATGTTCCAGACTTCCAGTGGGTATTATTACCATTGGAGAAACATCAAAGAAAATAGCTGAGTTCTTGGAGTTTCCAAACGCTAAAGAATATACAGGCCACTGCTTTCGAAGATCTTCAGCAACTTTTTTAGTTGATTCTGGAGCGGATATATTGATGCTAAAGCGACATGGAGGTTGGCAGTCAAATACCGTGGCTAAGGGGTATATAGAAGATTCTTTAGAAAATAAAAGAAAAATTTCCGAAAAAATTCTTGGTCAAAAATCTTTGGACGCTAACAACAAACGTGTTAAATGTAATGAATCCGAGTGTTCTACCAGCTCTACTTGTGGCATGGGTTTAATTGATATTGCTGTTGCAGATTCTATTACTATTCAAAGTTCAAATTCCTCATCAATTTTACAAAGAGAAATATCTCAACGAACTGTTTAAGGTTATTAATTTTAATAATATAAGTAACTGTACTGTTAATATTTATAATAAATAGGTAAAACTATAGTCTGTGTTTATACTTGTTACTTTTAAGCACGTTGTTCCTGGTAACGTGCTTAAAATTTTTTTAAGCACGCTGCGCCTAAAAGGAGGTTATTAAAAAATCATAATGACAATCAAAAAGAGGTTATTATAAAACGTCAGTAGAAAAAATTATTTTCGGGCGGCCTACGATTCAACAGTGCTGCATTCTTCATAGCTCTACTTAATAATGAAAGAGCAAGATAGACATAGCATTCTTTTTATTACATTCACATGATCTTTCATGCAAACTTTCACTAGGTTCTTTTGTTCCTCACGAGTATATGAATGAAACCACGTAAAAATAACAGCAAATTCTTATACTCAAATAATGTACTGTTGCCAAAGATTCTCTCTTTATTGGTTTTATGTTAAGTCAGAAATATAGTTGTAAGCTTATTGCAATAATTTTAAAATGGAAATCTTTTTACGAATTTTGTAAACATTAAAACAAAAAAAAATATAAGACAGTACCAGGTTTGTAAAGTAATTAATTTAGTGTCAGAATTTTTATTTTACCAGTAAGTGCTGTCATACGTAATAATAGCTCTATAAACATACGATAAAATAAAATTATGAATGAAATACGCGGTATAACTCATCCAGAATTCGTGTGTACAAACATAATACAATGATTTTCCTTGAAGTGACAATCGGAAAACTCTACGAATCTAATTTTGTAACTACAAAGTATTTTTAAAAGGTTTTAATCACGTTATTTTTCCGGTGTAAAGTTGGGTACAACCACTTAAAAATCGTGTAACGAAAAATAAGGAAAAAACGAGGACGGCCCTAATGGAACGTTTAAAAAAAGTGCTTTTTTAGGGTAAAAGGGATTTTTGTAAATAATTCTTTATTTTATGTCACTTATTTAGAAGGGATCAAGGTTGGGTCAAATTTATCAAAAGCCTGGAATTAATTAACTGGAAAGGGTTATTTAATGAACCTACAAATGGAGTGCTTAACTTTTATATTGCATTAAAGTTTTTAGCAAATTTTGTCGCAAGAGTCAGACAAGTGCGACTCGAATTCTATTGAGATGACGTATCGTATTATGAGTTGCAGATTACTGTTTTTGTGATTATTATAATAGAAAATTTAAAATAAAACTATAACTTACTTTATTGCGTTATGAAACTAGTGACATACAAGGTGTCCCACCGGGAACCGAATCGATCTATATATAGAAAACTATATATAGGAAAATTTTGAAAATTTGATAGTATGCTGATGCTGATGGGAGCGACCGGGCCAAAATATTTTCATAATGGGGGCACTTCCAGTTATACCGGAAGTAAGTGTCAACTTGCTTATTTTAAATGGGATACCCTATATATTATTACATTTTTGCATTCTACGCAAGATTCTAGGCAGATTTTGTATACCATGTCCTATACCTATGTCTAAACGTTTTTGACATATTTAAATTTTTATATCAAAAATGATGTTTGCAAGCCTAGAATAATTATCAATTTTTTCTATAAAGAAGCCTTATTTATTTAATTTAAGTGGGATTCTTTGTTATAAAGGACCTGCTTTAATAGATTTTTTATAATATTTTGATAACTATTAATACAGGCTATTTAAAAAATAAGATTAAAAATTAAAATGAAAAAACTGTCAAAAGTCCAGATTTTCAAACGGAAACACCCAAATTTTATAATTATTTCTTATTTAGCATTAGAAATAAGGGTAAGTTAGTTAAAGGTTGTATATCCCAAAAATTCTTAGTTTTCGAAGTATTGCCAATTTAATATTTTTATATGGGGATTTTGCTGCAGATTTTAGGTTCAGTTACTCTTAGTTGGCTATGAAGGCGTTGAAAACCAATCAAATGCTAAAAAATCTATAATGCTGCCACTTACCATTTAAACATTATTAATAAGCACATTGTGATGGCTTCTGTTTTTGCGGATATCGAATGGCAAATGTAACATGATATAACTTTATCACATTCTTATAAGTTTCTATAATTTTTTAATAAGTTTAAATAATCTTCGTATAATTTAAGCGCCGGGAATGATTATTAATAATGTTAAGTGACAGCGTCATAGATTTTTTTAGAATTTGATTGTTTTTCAATGCCGCCATAGCCAACTAAGAGTAACTGAACTTAAAATCTGCAGCAAAATCCCCATATAAAAATATTAAATTGGCAATATTTCAAAAACTAAGAATTTTTGGGATATACAAACTTACCCTTATTTCTAATGCTAAATAAGAAATAATTATAAAATTTAGGTGTTTCTATTTGAAAATCTATACTTTTGACAGTTATTTCATTTTTAATCTTATTTTTTAAACAGCCTGTATTAATAGTTATCAAAATATTATAAAAAATCTATTAAAGCAGGTCCTTTATAACAAGGAATCCCACTTAAATTAAATAAATAAGGCTTCTTTATAGAAAAAATTGATAATTATTCTAAGGATTGCAAACGTCATTTTTGACATAAAAATTCAAATATGTCAAAAACGTTAAGACATAGGTATAGGACATGGTATACAAAATCTGTCTAGAATCTTGCGTAGAATGCAAAAATGTAATAATATATAGGATATCCCATTTAAAATAAGCAAGTTGACACTTACTTCCGGTATAACCGGAAGTGCCACCATTATGAAAATATTTTAGCTCGGTCGCCCCCATCAGCATCAGCATACTGTCAAATTTTCAAAATTTTCCCATGTATAGTTTTTTATATATAGATCGATTGGGTTCCCGGTGGGAAGAAAAGAGTTTGACGTATTAATCTGATGTAAATAAAAAAAATATAGGAAAAATAGAGAAATTTCCGCTGTAACAGGCCGCACAGTTAAAACGGATAACGATTGCTACTAAAATTATTGCATTGGAACAGAAAAACCTATCGGGCTATACCTGTTCCAATGTGTTCCAAATGAAAACTTGTTTTGAAAAAAAACAGACCCTGTTCCGAAGTGCCATTCCTAATCTGCACCCTAAGCCCATATGATGCATTTATTATTTAACCAACAGGAACTGTAACAATATTATATTAAACATTTTGACCACATTGTTTCATTGGTATTTATATATAGTTTCTGTTGTTCTGAATATTATATTTTCTTTGGGCATATTAAATTCACTTAAACCACCAGGCAGGCCCAAAACCAAAACTTGTGTGCCGTCGTCCTTTACGGCTATGGAATAACGTTAATTCCAAGAATTCCGCTCCAGGACGTTTGGACAATTTATCCTTTTCCCTCCTTCTTTGTCCCACAGTTAATGTGTATGACATTCATAACTGTTAAGGTCAGTGATTTAAAATGTTATTTTCAGGATATTATGTAGAAAGCATTGCTATTTAAAAGTAACAATATATATTTTATCCTAGTTGTAAAGTCGGTTTTCACGACGTTTGCATAACCAGACATTATATTCTACGTGCTTAAATTGATTTGCTACGTTCTTAAATTCATTTAGCAACAAAAACCATCGTTTTTTGCCCATTAAAAATAAGTTAGTGAACTACTTAGTATGCACCCCTTTCTACTAAAAAAGAACTCTTATTTCTAGCGGAACTTCCTTTCCTAGATGAATGCAACTTTTTCTAAAACTCATTTAAAATTTCCAGACCTTTTGGCATACGTTTTTTGCTGCCCGACGAAGTTTGTACATCCGCTACAAATTACGTGTTCTAAAACAAGTTCGATTGGCTAAAACTTTGAGAGTTCAGCTTTCGAATAATAAAATTCCTCAGGCGATATTCTGGATATCGAAATTACAAGATAACAAGTTTTTTTTTTTTTTTTTTTTTTATGATAAAACACCTGCACTGTAGGAAAAATCCTTTAAGGCGCTCTGGGAGCGGTGCGAGTGCGAAAAAAGCGATTAACGTTGGTCTTGAAACGTTGAAGATTGTATTCATTGGGAAACACGACCTCAGGAAGATCATTCCACAAAGATGACGTTCTCCAGATGAAAGAATTCTTGAACAATGAAGTTCGAGGAGTACTAAGCTGAACAACATATGGATGAGCGGCAGTGGTTTGCCGTGTATTTCTGTTTTGAATTGCTCTAGGTGGAATCAAGTGGGCAATGTCAGTCGAACACCTGCCATGGAAATATCTGTAAAAGAGAGCCAAATCACCAACCTGTCTTCGATGCTCCAGGCTATCGAGGGTCTTGGTCAGCTCGGGGTCGCCGATCAGACGAATGGCTCTCCTTTGAATGGAATCCAGTAGCCGAAGGGTGTGCTTGGGTGCAGAGCTCCAGACATGAGAGCAATATTCTAATGATGGTCGAATCTGGGCTTTGTAGAGTGTCAAAAGTTGATGAGGTGTGTACAACCTTTTGGTGCGGAAAAGTACACCAAGTTTCTGTGCAGCTGCCTTGGCAATTGCGGCAACGTGATCATGCCAAGACATATTACCTCCCAGATTGACCCCCAGCAAATTAATAGACGGTGCCAGGGGAATTGCGTGTCCTGCCATGACTATATCCGGTTCTGCAATGTTAACCTTTTTGGAGAAGACTGCTGCCTGGGTTTTCTTAGCATTAAATTCGACTTGGTTACTGTCACCCCAAGCCAAAATTTCGTCCAGGTCTTTGTGGAGGCGCAATACTTCATGCTGCCTGCAAAGATGTGCGTCGGCAGCGGATGTTTGGGGAGTCAAGGTAAAAGATGAGACAAGTGTGCTGTCATCAGCAAGCTATAAATTGGATTTTGGGTTTTCACTAGAAGGTCGTTAATATACAGTAAAAAGAGGGTAGGCGACAATATGGACCCTTGAGGAACACCGGCATTGATGGTGAAGGTGTCTGAAAGAAACCCGTCAATCGCCACTTGCAGAGAACGGTTCTTAAGGAAGCTGGCTAACCATAAACAGAATCCATTAGGCATACCGTAGGATCGCAATTTACTTAGAAGCCCATCGTGCCAAACACGATCAAAAGCCCTAGATATGTCCAATGCAACAGCCCGGGATTCTCCATGATGTTCGATGGTGTTGCTCCAAAGATGGGTGACATATGCCAGAAGGTCACCTGTTGATCTGGACTTACGAAAACCGTATTGATGGTCGCTGATAATGTTAAGCCCTTCCAGATACTTTAGGAGTTGTTGGTTAATAGCTTTCTCCATTACTTTTGAAATTACTGAAAGCAATGCGACGGGTCGGTAGTTGCTTGGCAGGGTCTTCTTACCTTTCTTTGGAATGGGCTGGACACGCGCCGACTTCCAGCAGGATGGAAATATTCCTTTTTTGTAGGATAAGTTGAAAAGTCTACAAAATACTGGTGTAAGTTCATCGGCGCATGTCTTGAGAACAATGATAGGAATTTCGTCTGGACCAGAAGCTTTATTGACGTCGAGTCCTTTAAGAATCCGTTTAACAAGACGCTGACGAAACACGATTTCTGACATTTGCGATTGAACTGAGGAAATGTTGGGTGGTGATTTTCCCTGAAAGTCTACAGTGGAATGCGAGGAAAACAGTTCAGCAAGTAGGTTTGCTTTATCCCCGGCTGTGGTTGCTATTGTGCCGTCGGAACGTGTTAGAGGTGGAATAGTTGACTTTGTAAAGTTTTGGCTGACGGAGTTTTTAAGTTTAATTGTTTTAAGATAAGATTCAATTTACTTTTTTGTGGACGCCACCTAATAGGACTACTATTAACCATTGTCTTCAGATGAGTAAGTACCTACGAATAACTTGAATGCAAAGATATTAAGAT
Organism: Polydrusus cervinus; assembly: GCA_935413205.1. Lineage (NCBI taxonomy): Eukaryota > Metazoa > Arthropoda > Insecta > Coleoptera > Curculionidae > Polydrusus > Polydrusus cervinus. Next base: position 2,988,027 of record OW284512.1, read on the forward strand.
ACAGTGGCGTGGTGCTGTCATTTAGGGATGTATTTTGGGCGATCACTAGGTGGAAAAGTGACTCTGCCACTTGCTATTAGAGTTTGATGAAAGTGTGTGGGTTCAAAAAATCACTGGAATTTCAGTGACTTTTAAACTCTCGCTCCTATTAGTAAAGAGTGGGAATAACTTTTCTCCTTGCTTCAAAGGTAAGCACTAAAAATATTTTTCCAATATATTGCACATCAAGCAAAAACAACGACGAATTAAAAAATGTAGAAACTCCACAACTTTATCACAAAATCAAATATACTAACCGGTAGTTCCTTCAATAATAAAAGTCTTAGGTAAATTAATTTACGTTCTCAGGAAATACAAAATATCTTGCTAGGTATACGGTATGACATATTTATAAACAGTCTAAGCGTTGTTATCACATTCTATTAAATTTTTAAATAACAGTTGATTGTACTCTCTCTCTCGTAACCAAATACGAATGCTTGCTTATCCAAAGCCGACTACAAATGCCTGGAAATAGCTTTTGTTTCCAATAGGTAATCCCTGGAATTGCATTTGGCATAGCAACAATAGATCTAGTAGATTAACAATTAGATATTTGAAAGATAAAGTAAATTTCATATAGTGTACTTACTTGTTAATGCGTAATAATTTAATTTTGATTAAAATAAAAGTTTGTCAGTCAAATTTGTGCTTCTAGTTATATTGGAAATCGGTGATACTAACTAACTGCAACGTTGTAGTGCACGGTGGTAGCTCAGTGGCCGAATTATTCCCGTTTCGGACCGAGTTCGATCAAGAGAATATTTGCGAGAAAAGGCTTAGAAAACACATTCATTGGTCCAGAACCGGCACTCGATGTACCAAAAAGCACAGAACGAGATGCCATAAAGCAATGGATCAGGAGTGAACACAGAGCAACAGACAGGGAAGCTTTATTGAGGATCCAGATCCAAGACTTGTGAAACAGTTGCTTCAAAGAAACAGGAACCAGCTGAGAACCATTACAGGAGTTTTGACGGGACACATGGTTATCAAGAACCATCTGTACAGAATGAAACTGTACAATAAAGACCTTGATTGCAGACTATGCGGACAAGTCAGAAAAACTGTACAGAACATAGTTTGCCATTACGAGTCACTAGATCGGAAAATATCACTAATACTCGGGCAACCAAAACTGGAACCAGAGGACATTCTTACCCTATCACCAGTTGACCTATAAAAACTAGTACAAGAAACTGGGACTACAGAGTGGATGTAACAACCAACCAGGGTGAGCACAATGGGCTATAAAAAAAAGTAAAAACAAAATCTTATTGGGCTTGGGAATGCAGTATGCTGCTGGTCATATCGAAAGACCGAGACCGTGAGATGGTCTGTAGACCTCTAAGGACGTAAAGAAGTGACACGTGGTTCGGATCCCACACTCTTAGCTGTAGGTCCTGTCTGGCTGATACTAGGCGATGGGGAATACAATAAGCCACTAGGTAGTAGGTAGTGATCATTTCTGAAAAAGGAATGTTCGGAAGATTCCCAGTAATTCCTGGGAATTTTCCTAAACACATTTTTGTGAATTTCAAATTATTTTCAGGTGTCCATTTGCTTAAAGGTTATTACATAAATTGGTACTTTTCAATTTCCATTAAATCATGAGTTCCAATTTCTGCTCGGGGAGGCAACATTTCTTCTGATAACTTTGCTACCAGTCTTATATTAAGTCAAATATTACACAATTATTGTATGAATTTTGTTATTTTTAGCGAAATTTCTGGTTTTACCGAAAATTCTTTTTCTCGAGAATTGTATATGAAAAGGTTATTTTTCAGCAGCATATTTTATTTTACCAGTTCTCTAACATCAAATAGAAGCTTTGCAATTCAAAAAAGTTTACCCTGCGTTTTCATCTCACCTTATACTGACAGGAAATTTAAAATGGCAATTTAGGGAATAAAATTGGGCACTCCCTATAATCTACAAAGTTTAAATATAAAAGTAAAGGCAGGGTGTTGAGTGTCTCTATTTATAGAAACGTCAGGGCACTGGAATTTTAAGTGTTGGTAAATTATCCGGATCAACCCTTTGTTTATTTCCCTCTTGACATTAAAGTAATAAAGTTTGTTTAGGTTTATAAATAACACAAATTATTATCTCTTAAATTTGTCCCAGGCGCATTAAAATTTGATTGCGAAGTATATTTTTTATAGTTAGATAGAGCTTAAAATTCCCTTTTTCTACTCCCACATGGAAATTTGCTGTTTCCTTTACACTTAAGTGGCGAATAAAGTAGGCTATTCCAGTTAACTGTGCATCAAAATCCTAGATAGGTAATGAAACTGAATAACCACAGTAGTTAATTACAGAGAAGCCATTGTGATTCTTAAAAGTACTGACCAATCACAGTATATTATTTTTACTGAGGCTCCGCCTTCTTTTTCAAGACACTAAATTATATATTTTAAATGCATATGGTACAATTTGTTATTAATTTGTTCAATATAATAAAATCTAGCTAGACGCATTTATAATAGATTTATCAATAATGCAACCTGCTGAATGTGCATAGAAAATTAATTTCATGTAGCATCATTTATCAGTTGGTTTTCCCATAATTAGTATAACGTTTCGATAGTCGAGAGGTCGAGCGTTTTACTATGGAACCAATGGTCGTGAGTTCGAGCCCGGCAACCTAAAAACTTTTTTTACCTTTTTTAGCATAAGGTTTGTAAGTTTGGTCGTAGAAAAAATATACTGTTTAACTCGAGTGGATTGTCCATATTGCCCTCGAAAGTTTGAGCACGACGCCGTACGCGGAGGTCCTCGTGCGATATGGACATCATATCCACTCTTGTTGTACAAACTGCTATTTTAATGACATATTACAAGTTGTTGTTTTCAAAATAACGGCGTTTCTTAACTTCAAAATGGTAATAATCTACGTAAATAATTACACTTTTATTAATTCGATTTATTAATTTTATTAGATTATTATTCTATATTTAAGAAAGCATGAAAAATAAATTTTCAAACCACCTGAAAGTGCCTTATACTATAAGGTGTATTTTGTATTTTGTCTAACACTGTTAGATAATAAAATACAAATCGGATTGCATGGTTCTACCAAGAAATGAAAACTTTACATTGGTAGGATGTCACCACCTGCAGACCGGTTTCGAACTCTTTTGTTCTCGTCAGTACAGGGTAGGTGTTCATACCATACCAAATGAAAGTTTTAAAACCTAATGCATATAATATCAACCTTCTTCGGTCGTATATATATGTTAGCGCCATCTCTTGGTAGTCCCATGCAATCTATCTGAGTATACCCGTCAAGGGATTTACAAAAATTGTAAAAACACAGAATCTCTTACTAGTCAAGTGGAAGCAAACATTTAAGAAGCATGAAAAATAAATTTTCAAACCACCTGAAAGTGCCTTATACTATAAGGTGTATTTTGTCTAACACTGTTAGATAATAAAATACCAATCGGATTGCATGGTTATTATTTTATTATCTAACAGTGTTAGACAAAATACACCTTATAGTATAAGGCACTTTCAGGTGGTTTGAAAATTTATTTTTCATGCTTTCTTAAATGTTTGCTTCCACTTGACTAGTAAGAGATTCTGTGTATTTACAATATTATTCTATAACTGATGAAGACGATCTTTAATGCTAGTATTCCTAGTATTTAATAAGCACTATTTTCTATTTAAAATTTCGAGAAAAGTACCATTAATTAAGTACATTACTCATACCAATGAGCGATGTCATTATTTTTAAGACACGGAGTACTCTACCATTTTACCTAAATTCTATTTTTAATGTTGGTAAGTTAAATATAAAAATAAAGTACAGTTAATGGTCTATCATAAAATACCAAAAAAATCAATCAGTATTTCTTTACAAAATAATTTATTAAGTAAACTCTTTTGTTAAAAAAACCCCTGTTCAAAATTCCACATGCGACCAGATTGGAAAACCAAACAGAATTAAAACAATTTGTTCGATTCAGACAATACAGAAACGGGGTTAGCCCTAAATGTGGTCAGCTGATTTATTTGTCTAATACAGAACAAGGACTAATAACACTGGTTAACAAGATTTTTGTCCCAAGCGCAAAAATGTCTGATTTCAATATAATTTTGCATGCCGGAATCAATCATGTTTTCAGAATTTCTCCATCACCCTTAGTTTTTATGTTCCAGTATATGTGATTATTTACCTATAAAATGCACGCATAGGTCTGTACTATAAGAGTCATCTAACAAAAAACTTGTGTCAGGCATTGCTATTTTATTATTTGTGTATTGTAACAATAACTTGTTGTGACTAGAAATAACAAAGTGTGCTCTGTGTGTCACGCGGAACATGTCTTGGCTTGTTGAGACCTGCAAGCAGTTCCGAGTCCTACATAACATTTATTGTTGTTTTAGTTATCGGCTAGAGCTCGGTGAATGAACATATACAAAGACTTTTTTAACATTTTGAAGAATGTGCTGTGGTGCATTTTAAGCTATTGTAGTGTAACTCACCTGTAAAAATGCCAAGAAATTGTGTAAACCACCCGAACTCTTTTTGCTACATCTGCGGTGAATTGACATTTAAATCTCAAAAACGGTCTTTCACGCCTCTCGTTAATAAATGCTATGAACAGTATTTCAAGTGTAAAGTCGGCGATCAAGACAAAAGCTGGGCTCCCCATATTTGCTGTGTTACGTGTGTCAGACTTCTTACAGCGTAAACGACATATGCCTTTTGCTATTCCCATGATTTGGAGGGAACCATCAGACCATATTACCGATTGCTATTTTTGTCTTACAAATATCAGTGGTATAACTTCTAAATCCAAACATACTGTTAAATATCCTCATATTCCATCTGCACTGAGACCAGTGCCGCACAGTCCGGAATTACCTGTGCCTGACCCCTCACAAAATATGACACCGAGCGACGATGAAACTGCCGATGACGAAGTAAACAACGAAAGTTTTTCAGCCGAAAATATTGATCTGGATCCAACATTTACACCAGATTCGTCTTCTTGTGCGCCGCATCTTCTAAGTCAAGAAGAACTTAACGACCTTGTCCGCGATTTAAACTTGTCTAAGAAGCAAGCCGAACTTCTAGGTTCTAGATTAAAAGACTGGAATCTTCTACAGAGTGGCACAAAAGTTGCTTTTTATCGTAAGCGCCATGCAGAGTTTGAAGAATTCTTCTCTATGGAAGACGGGCTTGTATTTTGTAATGATGTATGCTTTGTTATGAAGGCACTTGGGCATGACTATGATACAAATGAGTGGCGTTTGTTCATTGACTCTTCCAAATCAAGCTTGAAAGCGGTACTACTCCACAATGGAAATAAGTTCCCCTCTGTTCCTTTGGCTCATGCAGGCAACATGAAAGAATCATATGACAACATGAAGCTTCTTTTGGAAAAAATTAAATATATAGACTTTAAGTGGAATATTTGTGGCGATTTGAAAATTGTTTCACTTTTGCTCGGCATGCAACTCGGTTACACAAAGTATTATTGTTTCCTATGCGAATGGGACAGTCGAGATGGGAAAAATCACTATGAAAAGAAAGAGTGGCCTGGTGTTCTAAGTGAAACCTTTCAACTTGTATCAACTACAAACTGCAATATACCTGGTTACCAGATTTTTTATAACGAAGCAAATTTTAACAAAAACGATGGCGTTCTTTTCTTGATTAAAAACCACATTAATGTTAACTTCTCTTTTGAACGTTTAAATATCTCTAGAGCAACAATTGGTAGAATAACGTTTGAAGTTAATAATTTTTCTTTTGGGATTACGGCGGCTTATAAACCTCCGCCCATACCAAAGACCGATTTTGTAAATGATATAAGTACATTTTTAGAGAATAAAGCAACTGAAAATTTTGAAATTTTTATAGGGGACGTTAATATAAACCTATTAGACAATAATGACAATGATGTGATGGAATATCGAGCAGCAATGAATTCACATGGTTTTGAATCATATATTAATTCTGTAACTAGATCCCTTTCTAAAACGTGCTTAGATCACATATTTGTCAGATTAAAATTAAAAACTAACAACTTGCACATAAATTCTTTCATTATTGATGCAGATATCACGGATCATAGTCCCATTGTACTTCTTATTGGTAAAAAAAACCCATATGAAACAAAAAGCAATAACATAAACGAAAACCCAATTAAAAGTAGGATTAATATAAATAAATTTAAAGAACAATTGCTACAATGTGATTGGTCTCCGGTTGTGAGGGAAGATAATCCTGAAACATCTACACAAATTTTCCTAAATACATACAAGAATCTATTGTTGGAATCAACCGAAACTTACTCAACAAATAATATTAAAAAACACAAAAAGATTAAAAACTGGATAAGTAGTGGTATTATTAGATCTATCAAGGTTAGAGATAAAATGAAAAAAAAATTATTATCTAGTTATAACATACATCTTGAAAAAGAGTATAAAGAGTATCGTAATTTTCTGAGCAAGTTGATTCACAAACAAAAGAATGACTATTATAAATCCCAAATTGAAAACAATAAAAACAATATGAAAAAACTCTACCAAATAATCAAGGATGCGACGTATGAAAAGAATGAAAATGCAAAAGAATATATTAACATAACAAATGCATTGGGTGTTCATTTTCATGACTCTAATGAGATGGCAAACTATTGCAATGATTATTTCATAAATATAGGAACTAAAATGGCAGAAGCTATTCCGTCTATAAACGGGGAAAAGCATAGAATCCCGACACTACAAAACTCAATTTTTTTGCATCCAGTGACAAGGAATGAATTATTAAATCACATATCATCTTTAAAAAACAATAGCGCACCTGGACACGACGGTTTCCAGGTAGAAATAATAAAGCAGACTCATCAAGAAATAATCACTCCATTATTACATATCTTTAATTTAATTTTTGAAAAGGGAATTGTCCCAAGTGAATTTAAAATCTCAATTGTCAGTCCTGTACATAAATCTGGGTCAAAAAATGTTATCAATAATTATAGACCAATAAGTCTTATAAGCAATTTTGCGAAAATATTTGAAAAATGTCTTAAACATCGCCTCAATGTGTTTTTTAGAGATAACAACATAATATCACCCAATCAGTTTGGTTTTATGGAGGGTTGCAGCACTTCGGACGCTATGCATAGGATGATTACAGAGGTTGTAAATAGTTTGAATAGTAAAAGAAAGTGCCTAGCTGTGTTTTTGGACCTAGCAAAAGCGTTCGATACTGTTCCCCACGACAAACTGATTAATATACTCAACAATTATGGCATACGGGGGGTTGCTGGTGGTTTGCTTGCAAGTTACCTAACAGACAGATATCAAATGGTAAAACTAAATAATGTCATTAGTAAAAAACAAAAAATTATGATTGGCGTTCCTCAAGGGACTGTACTTGGTCCACTTTTATTTATTATTTACATAAATTCTTTACTGAAATTGAATATAGATTGTTTGACGATCTCATATGCGGATGACACGGCCATTGTATTTGCTGATAATACTTGGGAAAGCGTGAAAAATAAAACGGTGATGGGTTTGAATAAAGTAAAAGATTGGCTTCAGAACTACAAGCTAACACTAAACTTAACGAAAACAAATTATATAGCATTTTCACTGACCAAGGCAGACAGACCAACATTTAATAACATTTTAATAGAAAATCACCTTCTACAAGAAACATCACAAACTAAATATCTTGGAATTATTATTGATCAGCACATTAAGTGGCAGCCTCATACTGAGTACTTGTCCAACAAAGTACGCAAACTAATTCGCAAATTTTATTTACTAAGGGAATTCCTTGATAAAAAAACTTTAATAACGATATATAAGGCATTTGTAGAATCAATCCTGAGATATGGAATTTTGGTATGGGGTGGGCTTTATAGTAATGGCTTGTATAAATTAAATATAGTACAAAAATACATTTTAAAAATAATGTTTAAAAAAACCACTCTTTATCCTACCAGAATGTTGTTTTCCCCCGAAGTATGTAATATAAGAACTTTATATATGCTCTCAATCTCCTCTTATATACATCAGAGTAAAAAGTTGCAAAATTTTATAGATCATGGCTACGTTACCCGTGGTTATGTGAATAAAAAATTGCAAATACCGGTAAGTAAAAATAATTTAAATTTAAAATATGTAAATTATATTGGCCCTAAAGTTTATAATATGATACCAATACACATTAGGGAAGTTAACAATAAAAAAAGGTTTTCAATTCTCTGCAGGGAATTTATTTTCCAAAATATAAAACAATTTGAAGGGTTATTTTGATTATTGATTATTTATTTTTAATTTTTTTGTGGTGAGTACTTGAACGTTTTACTGTTTGTAAGTTATTAATAGCTAAAGTATGTCTATAATATAATATGTATACATTATTTAAGAACACTGTGACGCATACAGCTATTTAATTAGCTAGGCGTCTTTAATGATATATTTTGAATATATAATAATAGTTTGAATACCATGTTAAATTTGAATCAATAACAATCATTATTAAAGAAAAAAAAAAAAAAAAAAAAAAAAAAAAAAACGAACTTCCCTGACACCAGGAAATAAGAATGTCAGTGGTATCCCACTTGTTGATCTCCAAAAAATTTATTTACCACCTTTGCACATTAAGCTTGGGTTTTTGGGAATTTTGTTAAAGGTATGGATAAAACTAACAGTGCGTTTGCATATGTGAGAAGTAAGTTCCCTAAAATCAGTGATGCCAAGATAAAGGAAGGTATTTTTGTGGGACCTCAGATCAGAGAGCTACTTCGAGATGAAAACTTTAGTGAGGCTCTAAATGGAGTTGAAAAAGCATCATGGTTTTCTTTCAAGGACATTTGCAACGGCTTCTTGGGAAATCGTAAATCCGAAAATTACGTAGAGAATGTTAACAATTTATTGGTCTCATATAAAGCCATGGGTTGCAACATGAGTCTAAAAATACACTTTCTTCATTCACACTTGGACTTTTTTCCGAAAAACCTTGGAGCAGTAAGTGACGAACATGGCGAGCGATTTCACCAGGACATTCTGGACATGGAGAAGAGATACCAAGGCAAATGGAGCCCCGCTATGTTGGCAGACTATTGCTGGACGCTGAAGAGAGATGTTTCTGATGCAAAGTACAGTCGAAAGTCATATATGACCACATTTTCTAAGTAAATATATCACTTTGTACTTTATTTTTTCATAACTTATACCCATATTATAATATATACGTTCACAAAAATTCATTGCTGTGTCACTTTAAAACCCTGCGTGATGGAAAAATTCTGAAAACATATATGAAATATGTTTAAAAAGTACTACCAAGTACACCCACTTCAGCTCGTGGGACAAAAAAAATCTTAAATTTTGTTGACCAGTGTAATTATTGTAATGGGCAGACTGCTGATGTTGAAAGCCTAAACAGGAAGCTAATCCTGCAGCAGCAGTGACCATTACAATGATTTAAAAACAGTAGATTGATTTATAATATAATATAATATACAGGCTCGAAAAACTATTCTTTAGGTGCCCATTTTCCTGCTAAGAAGTTAGTTGTTGTCTGATTTTGTGCGTACTTTGTACCTGGAACACCAACCTCGGTCATACAACTTATTTAATTTTATGTTAGTTGTAACAGTCTGAAATCTCCTGCGATTCACAGACCAGGGAGGGTGTTATAAGGGGAAAGGGAACTCATTCACTACCACTGAACATTAAGATCTAATTGTTCTATTACATAAAATTGAATAAGTTATATTACCGAAGTTGGTGAGAGAATGTCAGGTTCTCCGTAGCGCAATTGGTAGCGCACTTGAAACTTAATTGAGAGGTTCTGGGTTCGATTCCCAGCGGAGGCATACAACTTTTTTTAAGTTTAATCTTGTCTGCACGCCGGCAAACATTTTTCAATTAAAAAAAAATCTAAGGTAATCCTTAAAAATCAAAGTAATAACCCTAAAGTACTGGACGATGTCCTAATTTAAATTTTACATCTTGTTGAACTGCCCAATTATCCTCCATTTTCCATACCAACTGCAATTCTGGAAATTGCTGCATTCAAACCAACCTGAAATCATCCTTTGGGAATAGAATATTGCCGAGGAACTTTGACCGATTTATATTAAATGAAGTTGCGAAAGCTGAAGTTAAAAGTGATGCGGAAAACGTGAAATTTGAAACTAAGTTAAGTTCGTTTTTGGGTTATGTTGGTTTAGTTTAGATAGATAAATGGTGACCGTACTGTATGAAAATATCAGTTTACATTCATAAAACTGACTTCAGTAGCTGTACATGCCGGTATAACAACACAAGTATTCAGTGGCGGGGCCAGAAAATATTCTTCGGGGGGGGGGGGGGGGGGGGGGCTCAGTGGACGTTATTAGGGCATTTCTTTTTCTGGGGAAAAGGACAGTCGGGGCTACATGTATTTCATCACATTGTACCTAGGGAAGACAAAGAGAAAGCGCGAAAAATTTTCGGGGCTACGCCCAATGTTCGTTTAAAATTCACCTAACTACTAACAAATTTCGAAAATTAAATTATTACCTCTCCCCCTCTGCATGGTTGGATAAAATTTCTTTTTGTAAATGTTTTTTTTATTACTTTTTTATTTTGATATTCCTAGCTTATTAAAAAAAAAACAGTTTTTCATCAATCATCAATTGAAAATTTTAACATAAGACGTATGTATAACTCTAACCCGCGTTTTTCGGGCTCTGTTTTTTTTGATTAAAAATAAAGTTAATATGGCTGACCAAGCCAAAATTGATGATTTTTTCAAAAATCATGTATTTTAGGAGCGTAGATCTAAGAGCAGTTTTTGGTGCAAATGCTTAGGTTTTGAAATGCTCCTTCTTAAATGCCGCTTTGTATATTCATAATAAAGCATTCTCGTTTCTTCCCGCATTTTTTTTAATTATAAATTATCACACTTCTTCCATAAAAAATGTTTCAATTACAATTTTTACTTTAATTTTTCTCTTTAAAAATAAATACTTAATTGTTTTTTGTTTTTGTTGTAAAAATATTTTATTGCATTGGGTTATATTTTTATTGATTTAAAATAGCTCTAAAAAAGGAAAAACGGAACGAACATATTGTTTATTATAGAAAAATACTATAAAATATTATTTTTTAATTGGTTTTCCTATAAAATTGCATCATAAATCAACACCTAAAACGTTATGCGTCTGAAATCTTAATCACTATATAAAACAGGACTTTTAGAAGGAAAAGTTTAAAAACTAAACGTTTCCTATAAGACCTTTATAATGCAGTGCGAGAAAATTTTTCGGGGTCGCCAAATTCAAAGAAATTCAAATTTATGAAAAATCTATTATTCATTTTAAAGAACGGAATTAATACAAGTCTCGGCTGTTCATTTCTACCTATAACAAATACTAGTATTCTCGCTCACTCCTACGCAAAGAAAAAGGTAGACAGCAGAAACTTTCATTCATTAATGAAGATTGGCTCGGAAAACTCAGTTACATGGTTGATATTTTCGAAAAACTGAACGATCTGAATATGAGTCTACAGGGTGAGAATACAAATATTTTAACGTTAAGCAGTAAAATTGAAGCTTTTAAGAATAAGCTGATACTTTGGCAAGGGGAATTGAACAAAAACAACACAGACATGTTCCCATGCTTTTCAGAATTTACTAAAGAAAATAATATAGATTTTTTGTTATTTAAAAACGTCATTTCCCGTCATTTGATAAAATTAGGAGAAAACTTTACAAAAAGGTTCGAAAAATTTCCAGAAAATGAATTAGGTTGGATCCGTGATCCATCATTACGCATTCAATTTAACTCTCTAACTTGCCAAAAATTTTGGTTATCGATTGAAAACGAATATTCCGATTTGAAAAGAAAGGCAATCAATATTTTGATTCAGTTTGCATCGACCTACTCATGTGAATCCGGCTTTTCAAAATTAGTTGCCATTAAAACAAAATATCGATCTCGATTGGATCCAGAGGATGACTTGCGGCTTGCGATTTCCAATACAGATCCGAATATAGAAGCAATCATGAGCTCTTTGCAAGCACATACCTCACATTGACTTCTTATGATGTAAAGTTTTTTAAAAGTATTTTCATTAAAAAATATTTATATCTTTATGCATCAATAAAGCATTGTTTCATAAAATTATGTGTCGATTCATTAACTAATTTGTATGATGTTACAACTTTTATAACATTTTTATGATGGTTTATAAGTTTGGTGCGCTATTTTAAAATGGCGTTATTTCAATCGATGACGTTAAGACACTCTTTTAAGAAGACCCTGTAAGAGCAAATCCCAGAAAAAATTTCAATGTAACTACGTTGACGATGAAAAAAACGCCTACTGTCTATCCAGGGGGTCGTGACAAAATTTTACACAAAATAAGGGGTCGCAAATGAAAATAGTTTGCGCACCACTGAAAGGCAAGAATACATTATTTAAAAATTTAAATTAAGAGTCCAAGCGTGAGACGAAAACTTAGGTTGCAAATAGACTTTTATATAGAGGGGGGGGGGGGGGGGGGGTAACCATTATGTTTTTTACTCCAAATTTGACATAATTCAGTACCAACTTTTTGAATTTAATATATTAATTAAATAAAAAAATAATTTAATAAATTAAAGACTATTTTGACTTCGACGTGATGGAATAAAGTAATTGTTAAGTTTTGTTTCATTGCTAGAAAGACAACTTATGCAGTAGAAGCCATAAGATGTTTTGACCAAAATTGATTATTCATTTAAACCTTAAATGATCAAAATCGATAGCATGCAGAATTTTTCTATTTTTCTGTTTAATGTTTAATTTGAAACATTAAATTAGGTAAGATTAATGGGACGTGGAGGTTCACTTTACTTTGCTTGTCTTGAAGTTAATTTGGGAAATTTAGAGCCTACCCAAATTACCTGAGGGCCGAGTACTAAAAACAAATTAAGAAAATAAATTGCCCATTTTATTTAGTTATCGTTCGTCTGTGAACTTTACTTTTTATCACACTTATAATAGGTTTTGCCGAACGTACTTAAGCTTGAATAGTTATATTTACATAAAGTATGTTCTCCTACAATTATTATTCAGATTTCTCATTACTGATGGGTATTTAAATTATAAAATATATTTTTTCTCTTAAGAATAAGGTTCGATAGCGCAGCGGTAAAAAGTTCAAACACAAAACTAAGATAAAAGGGAGAACTTATTTATAGAAATAGGACTTGAACTTTGGTCAGGTCTGGACTTGGGGGGGAAGGCAGTTTCGCCTCCCCCTAAGCCTTACTAAATGGGTGTTTTTTTACTGTAGCCTTGAAAATTGTAGAGCGTGTAAAGGGTCAACATTTTTTTTAGATGTCACTTTTGAGAGTACGAAGACTTTTAGAGCCGGGATACACTCTTATCTTTTTTTAGAAATAATTTTTTTTAGGCGCCCCCCTCAGCAAAATCCTGGATCCGAAACTGGAAGTCAAATTCGCAAGCCCAGTAACATTTATTAAAAAATTCCTTTTTTCTTAAATTTGACTTTAGACCTGTGTTAAGTCGAGAAAATCTATACAGGGTGTCCCACCGGGAACCGAATCGATCTATATATAGAAAACTATACATGTGTGAAAATATTGAAAATTTGACAGTATGCTGATGGGGGCGACCGGGCTAAAATATTTTCATAATGGTGGCACTTCCGGTTATACCGGAAGTAAGTGTCAGCTTGCTTATTTTAAATGGGACACCCTATATATTATTAAATTTTTGCATTCTATGCAAGATTCTAGGCAGATTTTGTATACCATGTCCTATATCTATGTCTAAACGTTTTTGACATATTTGAATTTTTATGTCAAAAATGACGTTTGCAAGCCTTAGAATAATTATCAATTTTTTCTATAAAGAAGCCTTATTTATTTAATTTAAGTGGGATTCCTTGTTATAAAGGGCCTGCTTTAATAGATTTTTTATAATATTTTGATAACTATTGATACAGGGTGTTTAAAAAATAAGATTAAAAATGAAAATGAAAAAACTGTATAAAGTCCAGATTTTCAAATAGAAACACCCAAATTTAATAATTATTTCTTATGTAGCATTAAAAATACGGGTAAGTTTGTATAAGATTGTATATCCCAAAAATTCTTAGTTTTTGAAATATTGCCAATTTAATATATTTATATGGGGATTTTGCTGCAGATATTAGGTTCAGTTACTCTTAGTTGGCTATGACAGCGTAGAAAAACAATCAAATGCTTAAAAAATCTATGACGCTGTCACTTAACATTATTAATAATCATTCCCAGCGCTTAAATTATACAAACGAAGATTATTTAAACTTATTTATTATTTATGGAGAATGTGATAAAGTTATATCATGTCACCAGGGCCGTAGGTAAGGGGGGGGGGGGTTAGGGGGTTCAACCTTATACAAACTTACCCTTTTATAACATTTGGGTGTTTCCATTTGAAAATCTGGACTTTATGCAGTTTTTCATTTTCATTTTTAATCTTATTTTTTAAACACCCTGTATTAATAGTTATCAAAATATTATAAAAAAATCTATTAAAGCAGGTCCTTTATAACAAGGAATCCCATTTAAATTAAATAAATAAGGCTTCTTTATAGAAAAAATTGATAATTATTCTAAGGCTTGCAAACGTCATTTTTGACATAAAAATTCAAATATGTCAAAAACGTTTAGACATAGGTATAGGACATGGTATACAAAATCTGTCTAGAATCTTGCGTAGAATGCAAAAATGTAATAATACATAGGGTATCCCATTTAAAATAAGCAAGTTGACACTTACTTCCAATATAACCGGAAGTGTCACCATTATGAAAATATTTTAGCCCGGTCGCCCTCATCAGCATCAGCATACTGTCAAATTTTCAATATTTTCCTATGTATAGTTTTCTATATATAGATCGATTCGGTTCCCGGTGGGACACCCTGTATATTCTTAGGTTATTCCACAAGAGAATAATTTTGTTTTAGACGAGGCTCTAAAGAGTTAAAAGTTTACAATAGGTCCAATTTTTTGTTAGTTTATACTAAAACAGCAAAGTTTTGTAATGTTATTGAATTAGGTACAGGTACTTGTTTTTTATTAACAATAAAGAAAAAACAATCACTTACTAAAAAGAAGATATTGTGTCTGTATTGCTGCTGAATAGATAACATATAGCATGCTAATAAAACAAACACCAAGATTAATTATAACAGCCCGCCGTATAAAACTAGTTTAGATTCGTAATATATGGAGCAAGATATATTCTTCCTGCAAAATTTTTCAATTTTGGCATGGTGTTCCTGTAATAGTGAAATTACCAAATAAACAATAAATTTACCGCGCACGAACTGAACACATGACCGCACATATCTCAGTTATGCTCCAGTGCATCTAGCTAGTATAAATAGAGCTGTAGTTATTGTATGTACTTACTTATTTAGTATTCACGTGAAGACGACTGGAAATACTTATCAGTTGAAACGTTGGGATGTAAAACAAATAAAGACAATGCAAGTCCTAATAAGAATAAGCTAGTATTGGAATCCAGTATTATTTTATTTGAAGAATAGTGAAACTGGCTTAATATAAGTGAATTTAAAAATTATTCCTTATGTTAATGTTACTTTTTACCGTGTATTGTCGCTAAATCTAAAGTCTGCAAATTATCTGGGGACTTTAACACTTATATGTTTATTTCTCCCTTGGCTTTAATTCAGTTAAGGTAGGTAGTTAAGGGCCCAAGTTGGGAAAATATGGGTGTCGTAGAAACAAATTAAGGACATAATTTACCGAGAAACTTGTGTTTTATGGGATTATTAATATTAGAGTGAAAAATTTACTACCTGAAGTTTTTTGATTGGTTTGAAATGTTTAGATGTATTTTACTTTACCAAGTTCGCAAAAAAAAATAGAGGTTTTAAAATTTTTGATAGCAAAAATGGCAGTTTTTCAAACTTAAAACAATAAGACGTTGCACGGTTACCTGGCGTCAGTTGGCTTGTAAGTGACGTCATACTTGTCTGCGTTGTCCAGCGCCGTGGCCCACGACACTCTGACCGACGTCGGGTTCAGAAACGTCACTGTTATATTCTCGGGAGCCCCTGGTCCACCTGGCATTGAACCTGGAACAGAGAAAAAAAATCAAAATTTAAAACCGTTTTTTGGGACATTTATGTTGGGTTGCATAAATATTTTTAACCATAATTAACTAACCAGCAAGTTTGACTGTGATACTATAAAATATTATTATTTTTACTCATTTTCATATAAAATTCTATTATAAATCGATAACTAAAACTAGATGCGCCCGAAACCTTAATCTCTATATAAAACACAACTTTAAGAAGGAAAAGTTTAAAAACTAAACGTTTCCTACAAGACCTTTGTAATCTAAACCAAAAATACATTACTTAAAAATTTAAATGAAGAGTCCAAGCGTGAGTAAAGAAATTAGGTGGCAATTAGACTTTTAGACCCGATCTCCTCCTCCTAAATACGCCACTGGACTGTGACATAAATGGCATTCGCAGAAATTAATAACTTACACTCAAAGGTGCCTGATTAGTAAATTAAAAATTAAGCTAACCGGGCCACTATGATTGTGGGCAAAAAATGCCTGTCAATATCATTTATGTCTCAGTTAAACTTACTGGTTAGTTTTTTGGTGTTAAAATTTTTTATACAACCCGACACGTCTCTGAGAAAGACCATTTCACTTTTGATAATTATTTATGAATTGCATTTTTGTTCAATAAATTTGTTTTTGAACCATTACTAAGAGAACCACGCCAAATTTCAACGTTTTTCGCAAAACAATAATTGCCGATCAACTAAAATGGGGCTAAAGTTGAATTTTAATAGAGAATTAATGCAAAATGAGGAAGTCCTCTTAGAATATTGTTTATTCTTCGTATTCAAATGCAGCACAGGTTGATAAATATTTATAGAACGATGCCGACGTTATCCATGAATAAAGATGTGCCGCTGATCTTAAAATTTAGGTCATATTTATACAACAAACGATTTAGCTTTATTCTTATAACCGGAAGAAACCGATTTATACCATTTTGCGTATAAAGATTTTCGAAAAGTTGCTCTAGTTATAGAAATAATTTTAAATTTTTACCCTGTCCTAGTGAACAGAACAGAGGCGCAAGGGGGGGGGGGGGGGTAAAAGGGTAAAAACATCACGACTGAACAATACGACTGAACAATACGACTGAAAATTAGTAACTCAAGTATCACTTTGGTATAATAATATCATACGCTCACCATGCAAAATATATGATTTTTCACGGAACTATGTATCTTGGAACGTAGATTACGAATCTGAAAACAATTTTCATTGGAAACGCTTTCGAGATATTCCTTCTTAAAGTCCCTGTTTCCAAAGCCAAATCGCATTGTAACTCGGTTTCTAATATAAGAATTTGAAAAAAGCTTAAAACAGGCCATGTTCCTTGCAGTTTGATACTTTTTTCCCTATTTTTGTTTGGGGCTCTTTTTAAACAAATGTAAAAAAAATTATTTTGCGTGCATGGCTATGAAAAACTAAAAATAGGTTAACAATCAATCTCCTAAATGCAGTAATGTGTAGGAATTAATTTAAAAGACTCTATTTTTATTTTGACAGTATTTACCTGAAGACGACTGAGATACTTGCTTACTAGTTGAAACGTTGATGTGATTTAAAACAACTAAAGACAATGCAAGCCCAAAACTCTTCTATCATTCCGCACTAAAGTTACTCCACTTTTTCTCAACAAATAAAACCTGCAATATCATTTCTTTATTAACTGTACTCAACAATACGTAGGATTTTTTTACATGAAATAGAAATGCGACAGAAGTGTGGAAAGCGAAGGTAGAACGGATGATGACAAAAATATTAAATTCTTTGTTCGGAAAATGTGCCTGTGCTGGTGCTGGAACACAATTTTAAAGGATATTGGAACTTAAAACTGTATGTCGGGTGAATGAGATTTTGTAAAAGTTATTTTCAGTGACGGCATTTAAGGGTAGGCCAAAATTTGGTGCGAACCCTCAGGCTCGGCTGATTTATTTCGTTGATTCCCAAGATAAGAAAAAATGTAAAATCTTCATATAAGCGTCAGTGTAAACTGGGCTTTTCACGCATTTCTTGCAGGTGGGCAGAGAAATCCGTTTATAGACGTCTTTGTGGCAGGTGGTGAGCCTATAGTACTTATTAACAAATAGGGAATAGTGGCATTAGCAGTAAGTACCGGTGTGTATTGAGAGAGATCCTAAAAATCTCACGTTTTGATGACTCAGATTTTGGTCAAAATACATAAAATAAAAATTTTCATTACCTACAACCCACCCTAGCTACCGAAAAAGAGAAGTCGGCGATGAAAAGGTGCCGCCAATGCACTAAAGAAAAAAAGCCGTAAAACCCGCTACTTTTGTCCTATTTGCCCAGAAAAACCAGGGTTGTATAATTATCCCTGTTTTAAAATCTGGCATGAACCTCAAGATGTATGAATGTAATATATGTTTTCCCTTTGTTTTACCCCACAATCTCTTGTACTAAAGTCATTTAATTTTTTTTCTATTCAAAATGTAACCCAAGTTCGTTATTTGTAATTAGTTTAAATAAAAATTGTATAGCGAAATGTTGTTTTTGTGTAAAAAAATAGAAAAAAACAGCGTCCACTTAACTGGACGTTGGTGCCTGACGGTGAAATTTCTTTCCAGGTACCGATGTCCAGTTAACTGGACGGCATTTTGGAAAATTTTGAGTGCGAATAAAATTATCTATAAAAGCCCTACAACCCATAAAACATATAATTTTTTTGGTATTACCCACCGATTTTAATGGTTTCTCAGGAAGTTCCGTATTTTGACCGTCGGTCGTCAATGTGTTAAAATTGTTGAAAATCATAGATGTTGATATTTTACAAAGAAGTAGCTGAAATTTACCAAGTAAATAACAATAAATATGAATTAAAGCTGTTTCTTCAGGGAAATAACTCTGAAAGCACCTGCTAATCCAATTTTGTATTTTTGAATGTGAAAATTTCATAACCGAAAATTTAAATTTTTCTAGTGCCATAAAGCAGTACTTTATGTACTACGTTCCCAAACAACCGTAAACGTTTAACGTGTTTATTTCTCCAATCCTATTTTATAACATCCTCACCATATAAACATGTTTTATAAACAGCAACTTTTATGAATATAGTTATTTTCCTAGACGGCATGCTAAAAATGAGGTTTTAAAGATGCCGTTACCTTAACATAAACATAAAAAGCTTTAAACGTAAGTTCGAGGACAGAATATAATGTGAATACCAAAGTATGCTTTTAAAAATGTTTCTGAGATTTTACGAACTTATTTATACCAGGGAATAGAGAAAAAATATGATAAAAACAACGGTGCATTGCCTATGCTCGAGGTTCAAAATTGCTGAAGTGACTGCTAATTTAGACGGGCGGAAGCTTGCCTATTAAGTGAAGGTAGTCATTTCCAACAATTTTTATAAAACAAAATTTTTCATTATCAATGTTAATAATAATAATAATAAATAGTAGAGCTAATTTAATTTAATTATTTTAATTAAGAACGGTGTGCCAGAGGAGAAAAACGCAAGAGACCATTTTTTTGCAGAATTTACCAGGCTAATCCGAAAAAATATCCACATGGAAAAATATCAGTGGCGTCCCACTCTTTTTCTAAAAAATATATAACCGCTTCTTTATTTAAAGTTTTAAAAATTATTCTATTAGCGATAACGCTGAAACGAACAGAGATATCGACCTGCGATTATGGTATCATAATTATACCATTATTTTTTCGGAGTAAAATCAAAAAAGTGTTATTATTGCAAATTGCACTCTCTAGCAATTTTTTTGAGAACTATTATGAACAACTAAATACGATTGGTGAAATTGCATACATTTCTCTTCCAAACAGTCTTTAGTTTGTTAAAATCGGATAAGTCGTTTATAAGTTACAGCAATTTAACTGATTACACTTTCAACAGCTTCCCCCCCTCTTATTAAAGCCGATACGCCAATGAGCATAGGACCAAAATGATGCATAATTGTCCAAGCTTTTTAAAGGTGTTATCAAAGATATACCTTAATGTGAAATTTTCGTAGATATGTAAAATTTTAAAATTTACTTTTTAATTACGCCCTCTCGTGGCAAAATGCGGAACTTAAAAATTTTTTCCAGGATTTTCTCATAACCACTTTAGTTATAATTTTTTTTCCTGAATTTCTATACCCAGTAGTTTCCGAGATATGGCCGCTCGTCACCCTTAATGAATCACCCGATACAATACTCCGCACTCTATTTGAAAGCCATGAATCACTGACAGTAATTTTGGGCATAGAGTATAGTAACCTTTAATACTTAATTTCTACGCAGAATGTTACTTAATGTTTCCCTAACATAATGTAGAACACTGAAATTTCAGCTGAAAAGTTAACAGTTAACTTTTTCTTATTTTTGTTAAAAGACAATTATTATAAATCTGGTAACAGGGGTGTCATTGCCGATCTGTCAGTATTCAGTGTCTAGTGTAATTTATTCATAGAAAATTTCGTGGTACAATATTGTGCAAACCTCGTATACAACATAAAATATTCCGAATTATAAGTAAGCCTGGTAAACCTGGATAAACTAGAGCCAAGAGTAATTACATGCATGAAAGTTTGTAAAGTACTTAAAATTACCATATTAATTAATTAGGTTTCCTTCAAAAATAGGTACGAGGTGTGATTAATAATTTTTTTCATGAGTTTTAAAAATTGGTGTGTTTATTAAGTAAATATTTTATATAAAATATATAACAACGACACAGGTGCCGCTCCGTGCAACATCTTGCTGGTGTGTCCCACCAACTCTGCTTAAGCAGTTTTGAGTTGTCTCTTTCTTTCGTCGGATCCTAGATCTATTGATGAGCCATTATCTGGCGAAACGCGAAACGGGGATGGATTTGACGAAATGAAAGGAAAATCTTTATTTGTTTTAAATAATAGTAATTTATACAACAATAGTGATCTATATCTCACGAGGAAGTAAAGTACGCCATAGGCGGAGTGCTTATCCACTTAAGTTGAATAGTATATTTTTTCGACCAAACTTACGAACTCTATGTTAAAAATGTTTAAAAAGTTAGCAGGCTGCCGCGCTTGAACTCGTCGAACTTTGGATCCAAAGTTCGACGCTTTACCGTCTAGGCCACCGAATAATAGCAAAATTATGGTAAGACCAACTCAATTATAATGCTACATGAAAATAATTTTCTATTCACATTCAGCAAGTTGCATTTCTGATAAAACTATTATAGATGCGTAAATATTTTGCAGTGATGTAAAATAAATAAGGCCTCGTTACAAAGTAAGCCTTACTATGTGATCACTAAAAGTAACGAGTCCTAATGTTATAAAAGACTCGTTACTTTTGGCATTTCGTTACTCTGAATTTAAATCTAACTATTCTACCCAGAATTTTACAGCGGGCGGTTTCGTTCGTGGACTTGATAGCCAATAACGGATGACAGACAAAACGTATCATAATTATTTTTCGAGCTGGATTTTGTTTTTACCTCGTCAGGCGGCCGATGGCTTGTCGTTTTGCATGTACTTTGGAGAGATGGCGTATTAATATTTGGTTAATTTGTTGTCGGGAAGCCATGTTGCGTGTTGGGTTGAAGAAATACAGGACTGGAAGTTATCATTAAGAGATAAAAGCAATGTTTATTCTTATGTACTTTTAATTTATATTTCTTTTTTAATTTTAACAGGCACTTATTTTATAAACACAATATAAATTGAGTATTCTGTTTCTTAGATTGCAGTGGCGTATATAAGGGGGGGGGGGGCAGGGGGCCCGGGCCCCCCTAGAAATATAAAAGTTTAAGCATATATTCAAAAATACTCAAACTGAATTTTGTTATCGGCCGCCTTAAGACAAAGCCTAAGTTCACCGTTGATCCCACCCCGATTGATTTATTGTCTCTGTCTGGAGTCTGGACTCTCTGCTTTGGTATTTTGTCGGTCAGGTTAAGATAGGTAAAAGATAGAGATTTTAAATAACTTTTGCCTGCAATTCAAAAATACTCGAACGATTTGGAAACGAACAATCAGTCAATACTACGCGCTGAATTCGAATTGTGGAAAATGAAATGCATTAATTTTCAAAAGCCAATGAAAACGGCTGTAGATGCCCTTCAAGAATGTCAAAAATATATGTTTCCAAATGTATATTCACTACTCATAATATTATCAGTACTTCCTGTAAGTACTGCGTCCTCTGAAAGAAGCTTTTCGACTCTCAAAAGGTTGAAAACATACTTGCGAAACAGAACAGGGAAAGGTCGTTTGGTGGGACTTACTTTACTGACAATTCATCGAAATATTCGTATCGATATTGGTGATGTTATAGATGAATTTGCTAGAAAAAATAGAAATCTTGATTTTTACTATTAAGTAAATAATTGTTTTGTTCGTTGTTGCGCTTAAATGTTCTATATTTTTGTCAGCTAATAATAAACAAATAGTTTTAACAGTTAATAATAAATGTAGTAATTGTAGTCAAAACATTTTTTTTTTTATTTCGGCCCCCTCCCCCCCCGAAACAAATCTCTATATACGCCACTGGCGTAAACAAATTGTGTTTAGTCAAGTTCACTTCGCACACTGATATTTAGAAAATTATAAAATTATAGAGCTTCGATTCCTAGAATCAGATGCCCAAAAGCAGAAACGAAGTGTTATTTGTTTATATTTTGTGTAAATTGAAAACAAATAAATCTATTTTTTAATCAATACGCCATGTTCTATTCCTATTTGTTGTTATATTGTATGTTTTTATGTGTTTCTTAAACACATATTTGAGAGTTGACAATAGTACATAACCTAGATTTAATATATTTATACTACTACAAAACATGACTATTTGGCAATCGATCAAAGCATTATAAAGTACATGTAACGATTTACATAAAGTAACGAGTCTTGAGTAACGAGTCCTAATACCCAAAGTAACGAAACGGTCCAAGTCCTTAAAAGTAACGAAAATTTACATCACTGATATTTTGTTATGTTAAACAAATTAATAACATATTATACCATGAATGATAGAATAGTTTTGGACTTGCATTGTCTTTAATTTGTTTTACATCACAACGTTTCAACTGGTAAGTATCTCCAGTCGTCTTCAGGTGAATACTAAATAAGTAAAGTAACTACAGCTCTATTTATACTAGCTAGATGTACTGGAGCATGACTGAGATGGGTGCAGTCATGCGTTTAATTCTTGTGCGGTATTTTAAGTTTACATCTACTTAACAAAGGTTTCCAGATATTTCTTATATCTAGTGAGGGCTTACTAAAACAATCTGGGTTCTGGTATATGATAGCAGCTTCCTTGAACTTCCTCTTCCTCCAATGTGGTTCTTTGTGCAGGATTCGAGCTTCTGTCCACTTAATGTGATGACCGTGTGTCCAGGCATGGTCAGCTGCCCCTGATTTTTCGGTTTCTCCTTTAGGCGTGTTGTTTCTGTGTTCCTTGACCCTAGTTTAAAGTGGCCTTAGAGTCTCACCAATGTAGGATCTGCCACATTCGCAGGGAATCTGATAGACACAGTTTTTCCTATCTTTTTGACTTGTTGGTTTCGTCTTCGTCAGGTGGCTTCTTAAAGTGTCTTTTGAGCTGAATACCGTATTAATGTTGTATCGTTGTCCTAGTCTTCTAATTCTCTCAGATACTCCTTTGACATACGGAATGTTGAGTGTTGATTGTGACTCTACTGGCTTCTTTTGTGTATTTGACCGATTCTTGCGATTTTCCATTAGTTTATCAACTAGATGCCCGGGGTAGCCATTTTTGTTGAGGTCGGTCTTGATGTAGTTAGTTTCCTGTTTGAGGGCTTCATTTGAATTACAGATGGTAATTGCTCTATCCACAAGCGTTCTTACTATGCCATGTTTTGTGCTATTTGAATGATTTGAGGTGTAATTCAAATATTGACCTGTATGCGTGGGTTTTCTGTACACTGAAGTATGGATGGTGTTGCCATTTTTCTTTACGTTTACATCCAGGAAAGGTAATTGACTGTTTTCTTCTCTCTCCATGGTAAATTTGATTGTCGGCGCCAGGCTGTTAATGTGGTATAGGAATTCCTTGAGTTCGTCATCGTTTCCATTCCAAATAACGAAGGTGTCGTCCACATATCTTAGCCATGTTTTTGGTTTCTTTTTTGCTTGTTTTATTATTATTTAAGTGGACAGAAGCTCGAATCCTGCACAAAGAACCACATTGGAGGAAGAGGAAGTTCAAGGAAGCTGCTATCATATACCAGAACCCAGATTGTTTTAGTAAGCCCTCACTAGATATAAGAAATATCTGGAAACCTTTGTTAAGTAGATGTAAACTTAAAATACCGCACAAGAATTAAACGCATGACTGCACCCATCTCAGTCATGCTCCAGTACATCTAGCTAGTATAAATAGAGCTGTAGTTACTTTACTTATTTAGTATTCACCTGAAGACGACTGGAGATACTTACCAGTTGAAACGTTGTGATGTAAAACAAATTAAAGACAATGCAAGTCCAAAACTATTCTATCATTCAAGAAACATCATTGTCTCCAACCTTCAAACAGACACATATTATATCATATACATATAAATTATATAATTTAGTGTCTTGAAAAAGAAGGCGGAGCCTCAGTAAATACAAAAAACTGTGATTGGTCAGTACTTCATAAGTACGCTAGGAATTTAATTTTTATTACAATGTTGTCATCTAATGGAAAATTTCCGGATTCGTGATTATTAATTAAAGATCCAAAGCATAGAGGAATGATAGGTCGGCGCTGGCTCCGAAGGGAAATTTTTACGCAGAATGTTAGATTCGTAAGATATTCTTGAGGCTAAAAAATACTTTTTCAGTAGTGTGTGCATTCGTGGAATTTTTCTTTAAAATCGGGAAATTCTATTTATAAAATTTGCAACACTGACAGTAATTAATATGAAATTTTGCCGTACAGTGGAATAGGGAATAGCCTACATTTCTCGTTACTTAAGTGTAAAGGAAATAGCAAATATCCATGTTGGGTTGGAAAAAAGATCTTACCACCTTGGTATGTTATAAACTACGCCCTCTTTAAGTTAAATTTTATTCAATCCACGAATCCAGGAATATAACAATTCAAAAGTTATATTTCGATCACGTAATTTTTATTTCTGTTGATTTTAACCTAATGAACCGTGCCCGAAGCCAAAAAATCCTTAAAATAAGTTATGCTTGTTTTTCCTGTCAAAGCAAAGTTTCAGAATTAACTTTGAAATAAAGTTTATGAACCGAAATCGCATTGAAGGTAAAACGATTTATGAAATAAATTTTGATTAAAATGGAATTGGTAATAAGTTTTTTATAAACTCTTTTCAACATTACTTTTTGCCTCCAATAAAATAACTATGAGCACTGTAAAATGTATCATTTTATATAATATTTATGGTGAGGTGAGGTGACGAGGGGGGTATTGCCCTGGCGAGGGAAGGAGGGGGGTATTACCTCCTTCCCCCCATCTACGCCAGTGACTATGAGGTCCGAAGGTTATCTTAACTACGATAAAATATTAATTTAATAATTATCCTTGTAACATTAATACAAAAGGGAAAAACATACACCCTGTTTTGTGGGTCTCTACCCGAAGGGTTTTTGATTGTAATAAATATTTAAGATGTTTACAACTTTAAGTTGAGATTTAACAGTGGCGTAACCTATGTAAAAATATTTTAAACTTGTTAATTACAATACCGTAAGTCCAAAATTACTGTCAGGGATTCATCGCTTTCAAATAGAGTACATCGGGTTGTACGAAGTCAGAGCAAATAATTCTACTAGAGCAGAATTAGTTATTTTCCTACGACCACCTATGAAAATGAGAAAAAAAGCACGGTTAATTTGGCTAGAAAGCGCCGTATATCACACGCGTGTTGAAAAAAAAAATATTTCAACACTAGTGTTGAAATAATAAGGCATACCTACTATTTAATTTAAATATATGGTGCCAATTTGATAGACCCCCCTATTTATTAAACAGAATAAATTTTAGAAAGCAGTAATTGTAAAGTGCTTTAACTTATTTTTCATGTATTTGTCGAGTGATTTAGAATTAGAGTGTGAAAATAAGCCATTTGAAATTATAAAAAATGTTAATAATATAATGGAAAATCTGTTACCAGAAAAAACAAATCGCGCTGAGGAGAGTGTCATTCATTAAACAAAAAAATCTTTATTGGTAGCGATAGCGTAGCGAATAGAGCTCTAGCCTACAGATCGCAAAGCCACAGGTTCAAATCCCACCAGGAGTATTTGCCTTTTTTTTATAAAAACATTATATAATTTATCGAATTATTTTGAATTAAAATCTTCCTTGTTGGGTGAATTTTTTAAATTTATGTTTAATGCATCTTTCCTTGATTAAATTTAAAAATTTTCATTCTGGCTAATCTAGAAGTCAATCCAGGATTAGTTCTTCCTATGATATATAAAATATGAAAAAATTAAAAAGTTATTCTACAAATACAGGAAAATCCTATTGACAAACTATGAAACCATATATTAAGTGGAACATAATCCTAAGTATGCTAATTTCAACACTAGTATTGATAGTTTTTTTTTCAACACTAGTGTTAAAATATTTTTTTCACAAATCAAAGGCTTTTTTAATAATTTTTTGTGGTCGTAGGACAAATAGTGTGAAAGTGATTATTCTAAAACGCGGAGAATTTTCGCACTCGGCTGACGCCTCGTGCTAAATATCTCCGCGTTTGAAAAGTATCACTTGTTATGTAATATACTATTTCATGAATTTTTTTTCCTCCGACTTTGTACAACCCGCTACTCTCGATATGAAAGCTATGAGTCATTGACATTATTTTTGGACCTGGAGTATAAGCTAGGCTTGAAAAATGAAGACTTTTCTCACTTATAAACGTAAATCAAGACGCAAAAAAATAAATAGAAACGCTTACCAACTGGTCATCTAAATATAACAGAATAAATGGCACATCTCAGATAATCCTAGGCTTAAAACTGGTAAGTGGATTTTCTTTCAAGTTAAAATTAAAAAAAAACTATATGTCCTTCATACTCTTACCAAACGAAATTCGGTCTAACTATAGATAGTAAAGACTGTACTTATTTCGTTTTAATTCTCATAAATGTACATCACTTTCTACGGATCTCTGTTAAAGCTCTGTCTAAATGTGGGTTCATATAAACTGATTTTGCATAAAATTAGAAGATGAAGCAAGCAGTCTAGTTATGCACTGAGCTAAATACCCTTTTCGAGAGAGACTGGGTGAAGTAGATATATGAAAGCATTGCTGGCATAAATAATTAGACATTAAGCCGTCACTATGTTTAATCTTTGCAGATATAGGTCATAAAATTTAAACATATTCATATAATATGATGATGATCTCATGATTTGCCTTAAATTTAGTTCAGAGATTGGTTATATTTAAACCTATCGTCTTTACTTTGTAAACATGTCATCTCCCTATACTTATTCTTTTTTAAATCCCTTATAATATAAAATGCAAAAAATTAAACAACATTGGTTGAGTTGGACGTGAACAATCAAAACAAAAAGTTCAATACAATTCTAATATATAAACATAATAAGTTGATCACATTTTTTTAAATTATGAAAGGAATTAGAAACAAAAAACTCTCCTGATAAATACTAAACAATCTTTTGAACGTAAATTTAAAACCGCGGCTGTGGCTCAGAGGTAGAGCTACTGGCATTCGACCGCGGCGACCCGGGTTCGATTCCCGGAGTGGGCATACATACGTACAATAAAAAAAGTATGTCCGAAATTTAGTGGATTTAAGAATGCAGGGAAGAGTGTAAAAGGTATCATCTTCCAACCCACCCCATTCACGCCGGTAACCAGGCCGGATGAGATCGGACATCTCGTGGGGTGCGGAAGAAGGTACACACTCCCCAATCGGTAGGTCATGCAATGGCAATAAACCAAGGGTTGGGGGGTGTCGCATGACTGAGGATCGTGATTCGGAACCCACGTTAAACTGTAGGTCCCCTCGGGAATGGCCCTGGCAGCGAACGAAGAGGAAAAAAGCCTAATTCGAAAGAAGGGCAGAACGGCAACGCAAATTTAGATAAGAACGTTGATATCGTATTATATTTATATTATTATTTACCTGAGTAACAGCGACCCCCATTCACAAGTAACAATGAAAGAGAAAACGTAGTAATAACCTTCTAAAGTTGACTTAAGTGTAAAATTGTTTTCTTCAACCTATCAGTATATGTTTATCGTTGACGTTGTTTCCTATTTTTTGAAGTTTTTTTAGTAGTCTTTGGGTGTTTTAGGCTTTAGGGTTTTCCTTGTCGCGCTGCTACTATCACTTGTTGGTAAATACGGCCGGTGTAGCAGCACCCCTGCCGCAATTTTTGTTAATTAATGGACATACAATCACCCAGTGGCCAGGGGGGGGGGGGGGGGGGCGAAATCCAAAAAAAGAAGAAGATATAAACTATAATTGGCAACATAAAAAATCTTTGACGGCAACGCTATCAATAACGCGCCATATAAAATAACAAATCATCCTCCCAGTAACTAAAGCTTCAGCAAAAGAACGTTTTTCCACTTTAAGAAGATTAAAAACATATCTGAGAAATCATTCAGGTGAAGAGCGTACAAGTTCAGCTTTAATTATGATTCATAAAAAAATCCACATTGATATATGAAATAATCAATATATTCGTCAAAAAAGACGATGAATTACGGTTTAGTTTTCCAAAAAAATATGTTGTGCTTAAAGTTTATCGTTAATTTTTGTTTTTTTAGTAAATAAAAATATACCTTATTTTTAATATTTTTTTCTGCTCAATAATGCCTTTTTCATGAAGAAGTTTTTGTTTAACAAGTATGTATTATCTGCTTTATATTACCTATATTAGTGTATTTGTACAACTCACTACAAGTATCTTTAAATGTATGTATTTTTTTATTTTGAAATTTTTTTGAAAAAAATGTTTGCATTCGGCGATTTACCTGCGGCGCTAGCTCGTCGCTTTCCCTTCCCATTTGAGCCCCCCCCCCTCCGGAAATTAAATTCTGGCTACGCCACTGCAATCACCTTAATATTGGTAGTGGCATTTCTAATTTTCGTCAAAATATTAATCTACATTCCCACAAAAATACTCCCGTCCATCCAAAAATATTTCCAACAAAATGGAGATGTAAATGTAAGCACTAATTCAGGTCGTTAATAAATGTAAACCTTTTAAGCAAATATACCTAAACATATTTTGGCTGTGCTACGCAATAAAGAAATAAAATATTTATTTAAATATTCTAAATTTTACATTACCGCATACCTCCCAATATAAATATTAAAAAGGGTTTAAGAGTAAAGGTCGTTTTCGTATCCCTTTGTATAAACCCTTTTAAACCTTAATCTGTCTGTGAAACAAAAAATATAGTTTTTCATTCATTTCATTAATAGTACAAAACTCAAATGTACATACCAAAACTCTTGAGTATTCCTTAATCAGTAGCGCACCCAGTGAGGAGGAAGACATGTTTTTTAGAAGTCACATTTTATCGGAGACCTATCAGCCTCCCCTCCTAACAAATAATTAATTAACAACATATTTTTTTTTTTTACGGTTCGCCGACTACGTAAGCCATCTTGAACCGGTCACCGACCACAAATGTGATCTACCGACTGGGGAGTGTGAAACGGCACCTTCATCCTACGAGATATCCGATCTCATCCGGCCTGTCCGGCATGAATAGGATGGCTAGGTGTCGACTCATTTTACACTCTTCCCTGAGGCAAGAGCACGCCGTGTTCCCAAGCGGTCACCCGCCCAAGTACTAACCGCGCTCGACACAGCTTAACTTCGGTGATCTGCGGGAACCGGTGCTTAATATGTCGACAGGCCCTTGTCCGTAACAACATATCTTAATATAAATTGTATAAATTTAAGTGAAAAATACCCGATGGCCTAAAAAAATTAATAGTTTTTATTGAACTGAAAGTAATTAGGTATTACTGCAGTATTAATATTAATTAATTAGGATTTACCTATGGATTTATATTAAAATCAATATTTTAGTAGAGATTTGGTAAATATATTTAACAAATATATAATTATTTTACTCTAATTAAATGTATTTTAAATATTATAAAAACTTATAAGTGCATTATTTAAAATATATCTTTTTTTACAAAGCGCCGCGGATCATACTATTGAAAATTGTAAAATAGATTATAAAATGCAAATCATACTTCTTTAAATTATGAAATAACAAACTCTTTTATATAATAAAATAAAAATTACAAACAGTACGCACAATGGGATTGGAATGGGCGAGATTAGATATATTCCGTGAAATCAAAATAAAATTGGGGAAAGAAAATGTCTTGTGCGGATTGTAATAACTTTTATTACCAATGTATTTTTAATTTTTGCCGACGTTTCGGTAGTTTGGTTTCTACCTTCCGCAGCGCTACAAAAAGATAAATGGACTACTATAATTTAAGATTGTCTTTTGAAAAGTGGGTATATACAAACATAACACTTATATTGTACACATTTGGTGTACAAAGATGTTTTTAATATTAAATACAAATACATTAAAATAAAATATTTATGATTGATTGACCAAAATCATCTTTACTAAAAAGTTATCATACTTATTTAGTTGTGTAGGAATAAACCTAAAAAGTTTCAAATCGATAAAAACGAGGACTTACCTCAATTAAAACATCAGTAGAGTAGTGTTTTTAGGCACTCCATAAGAGAAATCAACACAAAGTAATTAAAATGTCATATAAACAAAACTGCAAAAATTGGGAATAAAAACAAGCTGGGAACGTAAGCCATCGTTCTGTACTATATCGTATAAGCAATACGACTTTACTGATGTTTTAATTGAGGTAAGTGCTCCTTTTTATCGATACGGTTGATTTGATTCCTACCCAACTAAATAGGTATGACCACTTTTTAGTGAAGATGGTTTTGGTCAATCTTTTATTTTACCGTATTTATATTTTTAAAAAATATTGAAATCATCGTTATACACCAAATGTGTACAATATAAGCATTCTGTTTGTATATACCAACTTTCCAAAAGACAATCTTAAATTATTGTGGTCCATTTATCTTTTTGTAGCCCTGAGGAAGGTAGAAACCAAACTACCGAAACGTCGGCAAATATTAAAATACATTGGTAATAAAAAGTTAGTCCAATCCGCTCAATACATTTTTCCCCCAAAGATATACCCGGACGTGACTTACCTACCAGAGTCAAAATAAAATTCCGAAGAAAGAAATTTTCTTTCCATTTTGCCAGACCCATTCTTAGACGCGTTTCGCTATTTCATAGCTTATCAGTATGGCTAAGGTCTAACGAAAGAAAGAGAATACAATTTGTACTGACGTTCACTGGGTATATTATACAATAATATACATTGGGATTAAACAACTTGAATTTTGGTAGAGGATTGTTAAATAGACACTCTGTTTAGCTTTAATTTTTTTAAAAATTTTAATTAAATTTAATTAACAATTCTCTGAAGACTGATATTAGCATGATAATATATACCAAAAGCTTGGCAGCCAGACGTAGTTAATCGTATATTTCGAAACTAGTTAATAAAATCCTACCCGTAATGTGTTGTTATAAGCCTTAGTTGAGTTAAGCCTATTAAATATGCCTTAGTAAAGTAAATATCAGATTTAGCTGATGTCTGGTCTTATCATGTAAAACCCGATAGGAAGCCGTAAATCCCAAATATTTTACACGCTTAGAGCTTCACGTTTCGAGCCAGAAATGTTAATAAAATTTATTGAAAATTCGTCAATGGTTAATACAGGGTGGGGGATTTAAAATTGAACGCTGCTTATAGCGGCTCTGAGAATAAGATTTCTCTTTTTTTATAGGCCTCGCTTTTGTCATGTAAAAATTTGGGACCTCAAAAGGGAGGCTCAGCCTTAAACAACTTTTTTTTTTAAATTAAAAAGCTTATTGAAAAAGGGATTCGTCCATATTTTTTTTAAAAAAAAATGTGATGAAAACCTAGTAACGCCATCAGTGGGAATCAACTCAATGTGTGTTTGAGTGTTTCGTTGGCCACCATACTTGATTTATTTTATAGTTCTATGTTTTCACGTTTGAAGGCTACCTATCTTTTGCATTGAGTTGATTCCCACCGATGGCGTTACTAGGTTTTCATCACATTTTTATTCTTAAAAATGTGTTGAAAGAATATTCTCGCTGTACTGGGTGTTGCTTACGGGTTATAGCTTTCTGACGAGTTCTAACAAGAACAAAACAGCCTGTCATTGTCTACCTGTGCTCCAGGGAAACCATTTCTTTGACGTTCCTGTGTACTTTAATGCAAAAGGTAGATGCACTAGTTTTTCCGCCTGCCTCTAAAAACTTTCTTCCTATTTACTTATACGGACACTAAATTCTCTACTTTATCTGACAAAAAATTAATAACAACTAATTTTTAACGAATACGTACGTTAAAAATAACTTAAAACTGTAATTCCACTTTTTAGGTTGAAAATGTGCCTCATTTGGGACAGGACCATCTGACGATTGAACATATTTACCAGTTGAAACGTTGTGATTTAAAATAAAAAAACACAATGCAAGTCCAAAACTCCTTTATCGTTCGTAAGAAACACAGTTAAAGGTTGCACCAATCGATATCTATTTTCTGAGGTAAATAGTATGTCTCAATTTAGAGAAATTCAGTAACAGCAAAGCACCCATAAAGGTTTGATCTACATGCGGCAATGAACTCTTAAGATAAACAATAGCTTTTTTAGACAGAACACAGCCTTAACTTTCGATGAACATTTTCACGACACACCATCAACCTTGTTATTGCAAATATTTCGCCATGAATTTAATAAAATCTAATCTATCACAGCCGGGATAGGCTTTAAACTAATTAAGCGAAGTTTATTAAATTATCCCACGTCTACGAAATATAATATCTACATGACATATTTAGATATGTACATGTATTAATATGTTTAATATACTAGATATAATATGTCTATTAGGAATAAATAAAGTCATAATAAAAGGTTTAAAAAGAGTTATTCTGCGTCAAATAACAATGATTATACACTCTCATTATACCGGGTGGTCAACTAAGAATGACTGCCGGCCATATCTCAGAAACTAGTAATCGTACAGCATCCGGGCACATTTTTTTATGATAAAAGTGCCCCAGAGAAAATACTGGAAATTATTTTAGAGTTTGTAAAATATCCGCAAGGAGGCGTACCAGCCATGACCAAGATTAAAATTAGGATTTTCATCGTGTTTTGACTAATTGAGCGGTATAAAAAAATAAATATCTGTATATTAATCCTTACATATTTCCTAATACTTTTTTCTATACAATTTTTCCGATCTAGTTAAATAAAGTGGTGGGGGGAATGCATTTTTTTTCTAAAAATACGCCACGGTTACTCCGGTTTGGCATAACCGATTTGAACAAACTTAGTCTCCTTTAAGAGACCTTCATTTACCCTATAAACTGGGCTTTTGTTTTTTTTTATCCTTGAGTTTTGCCGTCGCCGCTAGATGGCGTTAACTGAAATATAAGCAAATATTAAGCTTTATCTCGAAAAAGTTAAATGAAATGATAAATTTGTTTTATCATGGTATAATAGAGAAATAAATCCTTAACATTTCGGTAAAAACACAAATTTGTAACTTTTTTACAACCGGAGTTATTAAGAAAATTAATTACATGATACGATTTTTTCTTTTCAATTTTAACTATGGAATAATTTTACCACACATTAATAATAAATAAATAAAAAGTTGCAAAGAATCGATGACTGTCTTTAAATTACAAAATTTTTAAAACGCTTATATAATTAATTTTAAAATCGTATAATGTAATTAATTTTCTTAATAACTTCGTTGCAAAAAAGTTACATATTTGTGTTTTTCCCGAAGTGTTAAGGATTTATTTCTTTATTTAACCATGATAAAACAAACTTATCATTGCATTTAACTTTTTCGAGAAAAAGCTTAATATTTGCTTATATTTCAGTTAACGCCATCTAGCGGCGATGGCAAAACTCAAGGATAAAAAAACAAAAACGCAGTTTTTAGGGCAAATAAAGCTCTGTTAAAGGAGACTAAGTTTATTCAAATCGGTTATACCAAACCGGAGTATTTTTAGAAAAAAATTAATTCCCCCCACCACTTTATTTTACTAGATTGAAAAAATTGTGTAGGAAAAAAAATATTAGGAAATATGTAAGGATTAATATACAGATATTTTTTGTACCGCTCAATTAGTCAAAACACGATGAAAATCCTAATTTTAACCTTGGTCATGGCTGGTCCGTCCCCTTGCGGGGTATTTTACAAACTCTAAAATAATGTCCAGCATTTTCTCTTGGGCACTTTTATCCAAAAAAAAATTTATCCGGATGCTGTACGATTACTAGTTTCTGATATATGGCCAGCAGTCATTCTTAGTTGACCACCTGGTACTCATTACAGAATACATTTAAAAACCTAAAAATATAGTGGAATGAACTCCAAAATTAAGGAGTGCTTGCATTAAAAAACAGTCATAAAATCAAAAAGAATCAAAAAAAGAAACGATTAAAGCTTTTATTAAATTAGCATTCAGGGAGACGTCCATGCACTTAATGCTCTTGTTGTATAAATAGATATTAGTTGCACGCTTTAATTATACAGAATATTCATCACGTCTCTAATGGACCTGAGCAAGCTTCCTCGATATAATCAAACATTGTTGCAAACACACTTAATTGCATTTGAAATTTTAGACCCTAATTAATTAGAAGGTTAAATGAAGCTAACTTTTAAATATAGGTAACTTTTCCAAACTTGAAAGAAACATTTTCAGGGAAAGGACACCCGAAAGTGAAGTTTTGAACAATTTTAACAAATTCCTATCTCCAATGATTTGGCAACTTCAAAAGTGTTGCAAATTGCCCTCATAAAGGCAACCTTTTCTCAGTTAACAGACTTATGTAGCTGCTCTGTGGAGGCCTGCGGTGAGATTCAAAGAAAGGAAAGCATTTTTATAGGTCTACATACCTTCATTAATACAGCCACTCAGTTATTCTGTCTTCTCATCGATTCGGCTATAAAACGTCAGTATAAAAAAGGAAAACATGATGAATGTTGCGATATCCACACATTTTATGTGTATAGGTTCATTTTTGATACCATCAATACTTGAGAAAGTCTGTTGAATTAAATTTCTTTTAAAATTCTTTACGTGTGACAGCGTATTCCATATATAAAGGATTGGTAATATTAAACTCGGCAAGCAAAAAAAGGAATCCTTAATTGTCTTGCTTGCGTCCATAGACAAGTATACAGGGTGATTCCTAAGTTGATACTTCTTTTTTAGCTGTGTATAAAAGGCATTCAAATAATCAACATTTTCAAATAACTTTTTTCAAAAAACTTAAAAATAGACGAGATACAGAAGTAAAAAATCTAAGTGCGGGCCTGGTCATCAAAACGTAGATTGCTATACTTTATGTTGTTTGTCTTATTAGTCGTGCAATTTACGGGGGTCGGTGGTCAGTTATTTGGCAATCCGCTGCGGTGTGTTTTTCTGAAGCAAGTTAATTTTTAACTGGAAAACGTGAAAATGGTAAAATTTTAAAACAATGAACTTGTAGTTATGGTGCTAATTTACGGCGAGTATCGTCAAAGTGCGGCTGCTACTTCAAGATTATGTTTAAGTTAGGTAGTATCGTATTTGATCCATAGTGTAATAAATGAATGTAAGTAGGTACCTTATTTTTGAGTTTAAAAAAAAAAGTAATTGAAAATTTTGTTTATATACAGCTAAAAAAGAAGTATCATTTTAAGGATCACCATGTATAATAACGTTTTTTTTTTAATGCTTACCTGTTAGACCGAGTATACTAAACAGCAGTACCGCAGGAGCCAGTAAGCACATATTAAATGAACGCGGCGCCCTGCGGAACACCCGGCATGGCGGCGGCGCTTCCCCGACGTCATTCAGACGGCCCACGAGCAGTCGCTGGACTGCTGCTGTTGCCACATCACTTGGGGGAACCACCGATAATCGAACACATCTGGAAAAAAGAAGAAAGTATTTAGTGAAATTAGTTACACAACTCTACTGTTATCAGTCAAAAAACATTCTTTTATGCTAATGTTGATTTTAAATCAGCGTCGAAAATATAATTTTTTACATTAGCATCGTAAATACTTGCCGTTCTCCCCTTCTTTCGAATAAGGCTTTTTTCCTCTTCGTTCGTTGCCAGGGCCATTCCCGAGGGGACTTACAGTTTAACGTGGGTTCCGAACCACGATCCTCAGTCATGCGACACCCCCCAAGGGCTATCAACCCTTGGTTTATTGTCATTGCATGACCTACCGACTGGGGAGTGTGTACCTTCTTCCGCACCCCACGAGATGTCCGATCTCATCCGGCCTGGTTACCGGCGTGAATGGGGTGGGTTGGGAGATGATACCTTTTACACTCTTCCCTGCATTCTTAAATTTACTAAATTTCGGACATACTTTTTTTATTATACGTATGCCCACTCCGGAAGTCGAACCCGGGTCGCCGCGGTCGAATGCCTCGTAAATACTTCTGAATAGGTCTACTATGCGTAATACACATAGTATATGAATAAAAAACACACACTGCATTGTATTGTATTGAAATATTGGAACTTTTAATAATAGTTATCTAAATGAAGTCGGATATGTATATATTTTGTCAGTGGCGGATTTACCACTAGGCAGACTAGGCAACCGCCTAGGGCCACAGGCCCTAGGGGGCCGCAAAGTAAGACCATTTTTGTAGATCGTATTTTAGAACGGTTTAACAAAAGCAGTGAAACTCTACAAAAAATAACTACTGACCTAAATGTCACTTGTCATGTGTACCAATCTTTGAACAAATATGTAGAAGGACTGAGAGATAGTTATGATGTTTATGAGAAAAAAGGTGTTGAGTTGTCAAGAACAGAACAGAAACTTATGCTATTGATCTGGAAACAAAGAGACGGCCAAAAAGAAAACCCATGGCTGATGAAGTTAGAGAAGGGCGTGATACCGAAGTTGTGTTTAGAGGGAAAGAGGAAATGAAGATTAATACTTTCTTGGTGTAATTGATAGGCTTTTAACAGAATTAAATAAAAGATCAGATGTGTACTATACCTTAGAGATTCCAGTTTTTGAACAATTTAAGTGTAATGGCAAACGAAGAAATAAGAGAAAAAGCAACTGAATTAGCAAACATTTACCAATCAGACATTGGGAGTGATTTTGCTGAAGAATGTGTTCACTTTAAGGACTTTGTTGAATGACTTGGGTTCTTTGAAGAAGATAAAAGTAAAAGAGAAAAAGAAAAGACAAAGCACAGAAATTTACCTTTGGAGTTCCTACAACTTATTCGTTACAAACAATTAACTACACTCTTCCCAAACTTGGACACGACCCTGCGAATTTTACTGTGTATGATGACTTCAAACGCTTCTGGAGAAAGATCTTTTAGCATTTTAAAAAGGATAAAAAATTATTTACGAAATGCTAGTTCTGACGCAAGATTGTCTAGTTTAGCAAGTTTTGTAGCTTATGCTGAACTTTGTAATAACTTGGACTTGATGAACTGATTAAAGAGTTTGCAGCTCAAAAAGCAAGAGAAGTTTAGAGTTTAGGTATAAAATTATATGATTTATTTGTATTTGACTGGACATAATACAATATACTGTAGTTCATTTTGTCATTGTGCGTTAATACTTTACAAATCCACATTCTAAATTGAAAAAAATGACTTTTTCACTTCTAAGAGTAAGAGTTGTTGACTTTTCACCCGCATAGAGTGAAAAGGCCGCTTTTTCCGTTTTTTCACTTTACATATCAAAATAATTTAAATATTAATCTTAAAGTAGTTAACTTCTGAATTGGATAGGCTACAAACTTGTGATTTTAAAACATCCAAGCGTACATGGAATAATTATTTCAAAGAAAGTCAACCGCAAATTAATTTTTCTGTTGGTTTTTGAGGTTAAATTTGTTTTAAAATAGCCCT
Source organism: Polydrusus cervinus (assembly GCA_935413205.1). Taxonomy (NCBI): domain Eukaryota; kingdom Metazoa; phylum Arthropoda; class Insecta; order Coleoptera; family Curculionidae; genus Polydrusus; species Polydrusus cervinus. Next base: position 3,026,204 of record OW284512.1, read on the forward strand.
TAAAAAAACCTTAAAACTTGCCATTTTCGGTTAAATTTTAGAAAATACATCCCGGTTGTAGGGGCCGCTCGAAAAGCCTTGCCTAGGGCCTTCAATGTCCTAAATCCGCCACTGTATTTTGTATTCCATTATTTATTTAATCCAGAATTTTCCAGAGTTCCTTCCGCGATTAATACGCGAAGACCATACAATTATTTTCAATGGACTTACGATAAAGGGTAAATTGTATGTAGGTCAACATAATATTATAGTCAATCAATAGGCAATTAATAAATTTTAAACAGCCACACGGTTCTCATACTATACCTACGCTTGGTTTATTTCTAGTTTTGTTATTTGTTTTTTTTTATAATATATTTTATGGTATTTATGCATATTTAAGTAAATTATAGCCCAAACAGTTAGCGTAACGTCATATCACTAACGACTCGTAGCGTTAGCTTTGGTTACTTTCCAAGCAAAATTTTAAAAATAATTTGAATTGTACAACTTCTTCTTTATATCACTAAGATATATGACCAATAAATGTCTATTTAAGTTATAGTCTGGGTAAGTAACTTGTTGTTACAGTACGGGCTTGTATATTTCTCAACGATTATCTACCGTAACATTTCGTTATGTCGCGCACATTTTATTTTATACTTAACTTTTCATACTCCCTTACTCTATTTAGTTGTTCAACTTATGTCAGTAATACACTGGTTAACAAGATTTTTGTCCCAAGCGCAAAAATGTCTGATTTCAATATAATTTTGCATGCTGAAATCAATCATGTTTTCAGAATTTCTCCATCACCCTTAGTTTTTATGTTCCAGTATATGTGATTATTTACCTATAAAATGCACGCATAGGTCTGTACTATAAGAGTCATCTAACAAAAAACTTGTGTCAGGCATTGCTATTTTATTATTTGTGTATTGTAACAATAACTTGTTGTGACTAGAAATAACAAAGTGTGCTCTGTGTGTCACGCGGAACATGTCTTGGCTTGTTGAGACCTGCAAGCAGTTCCGAGTCCTACATAACATTTATTGTTGTTTTAGTTATCGGCTAGAGCTCGGTGAATGAACATATACGCAGACTTTTTTAACGTTTTGAAGAATGTGCTGTGGTGCATTTTAAGCTATTGTAGTGTAACTCACCTGTAAAAATGCCAAGAAATTGTGTAAACCACCCGAACTCTTTTTGCTACATCTGCGGTGAATTGACATTTAAATCTCAAAAACGGTCTTTCACGCCTCTCGTTAATAAATGCTATGAACAGTATTTCAAGTGTAAAGTCGGCGATCAAGACAAAAGTTGGGCTCCCCATATTTGCTGTGTTAAGTGTGTCAGACTTCTTACAGCGTGGGCAAAAGGTAAACGACATATGCCTTTTGCTATTCCCATAATTTGGAGGGAACCATCAGACCATATTACCGATTGCTATTTTTGTCTTACAAATATCAGTGGTATAACTTCTAAATCCAAACATACTGTTAAATATCCTCATATTCCATCTGCACTGAGACCAGTGCCGCACAGTCCGGAATTACCTGTGCCTGACCCCCCACAAAATATGACACCGAGCGACGATGAAACTGCCGATGACGAAGTAAACAACGAAAGTTTTTCAGCCGAAAATATTGATCTGGATCCAACATTTACACCAGATTCGTCTTCTTGTGCGCCGCATCTTCTAAGTCAAGAAGAACTTAACGACCTTGTCCGCGATTTAAACTTGTCTAAGAAGCAAGCCGAACTTCTAGGTTCTAGATTAAAAGACTGGAATCTTCTACAGAGTGGCACAAAAGTTGCTTTTTATCGTAAGCGCCATGCAGAGTTTGAAGAATTCTTCTCTATGGAAGACGGGCTTGTATTTTGTAATGATGTATGCTCTGTTATGAAGGCACTTGGGCATGACTATGATACAAATGAGTGGCGTTTGTTCATTGACTCTTCCAAATCAAGCTTGAAAGCGGTACTACTCCACAATGGAAATAAGTTCCCCTCTGTTCCTTTGGCTCATGCAGGCAACATGAAAGAATCATATGACAACATGAAGCTTCTTTTGGAAAAAATAAAATATATAGACTTTAAGTGGAATATTTGTGGCGATTTGAAAGTTGTTTCACTTTTGCTCGGCATGCAACTCGGTTACACAAAGTATTGTTGTTTCCTATGCGATGACAGTCGAGATAGGAAAAATCACTATGAAAAGAAAGAGTGGCCTAAACGAACTTCCCTGACACCAGGAAATAAGAATGTCAGTGGTATCCCACTTGTTGATCCCCAAAAAATTTATTTACCACCTTTGCACATTAAGCTTGGGTTAATGAATAATTTTGTTAAAGGTATGGATAAAACTAACAGTGCGTTTGCATATGTGGGAAGTAAGTTCCCTAAAATCAGTGATGCCAAGATAAAGGAAGGTATTTTTGTGGGACCTCAGATCAGAGAGCTACTTCAAGATAAAAACTTTAGTGAGGCTCTGAATGGAGTTGAAAAAGCAGCATGGTTTTCTTTCAAGGACATTTGCAACGGCTTCTTGGGAAATCGTAAATCCAAAAATTACGTAGAGAATGTTAACAATTTATTGGTCTCATATAAAGCCATGGGTTGCAACATGAGTCTAAAAATACACTTTCTTCATTCACACTTGGACTTTTTTCCGAAAAACCTTGGAGCAGTAAGTGACGAACATGGCGAGCGATTTCACCAGGACATTCTGGACATGGAGAAGAGATACCAAGGCAAATGGAGCCCCGCTATGTTGGCAGACTATTGCTGGACGCTGAAGAGAGATGTTTCTGATGCAAAGTACAGTCGAAAGTCATATATGACCACATTTTCTAAGTAAATATATCACTTTGTACTTTATTTTTTCATAACTTATACCCATATTATAATATATACGTTCACAAAAATTCATTGCTTTGTCACTTTAAAACCCTGCGTGATGGAAAAATTCTGAAAACATATATGAAATATGTTTAAAAAGTACTACCAAGTACACCCACTTCAGCTCGTGGGACAAAAAAAATCTTAAATTTTGTTGACCAGTGATAATTTAAGTTCTGTAAATGGCTACTGCTTGCATTACAAGGCTGAAGACTGATCTTTCTTGGCAGCACTTACCGGACCCACATAGACACCACCTTTCTACTGGTGAAAAAAACTAAATAATTTCCTTAGTTTTTTTTTGTAATTTGGGCCAAGAAGAACAGGAATTTAACACGTCAAATTTTAGCGCGGTCAGACCCACTTAAACAGATAATATAAGGTTGAAACTAATCTATAAAATAGAATTTGAAAAGCAATTTGGAGCGAGGGACCGGTAATGACTGCGGGTATACCTTTGGTTAAGCTTGAATGTGCTCTTTTTAAATTATTTTGTTACACGTCACAAGAAACGCTTAAACCATGTCCTACTCAATGAACGTGAAGACACTTATACCTTTTCTACTCTTTAAACATCGAGAACGCCATGATAACCATAGTCGCTACAACGTTAGTACAGGTAATGGAATATTAACCGGTCCATCGCTCCAAATCGATTATAATGTTACACAAGAAGAATTTCCTTTATTTCGTCAGATCCATCCCCAGACGCGTTTCGTCATAATATGGCTCATCAGTAGAGTCAGGATTTGACGAAAGAAAGGAGCAACTCAAAACTGCTTATACAGTATTTTATGGGGCAAACCAGCAAGATGTTGCACGGAGCGACATCTGTGTCGTTGTTAGACAGTCTTGAGCATACCAGCAGCTCTAACAACCTTATAGAAATAAGTAAAAATGTTAGGGAAAATAGGAAATCACCTGTAAAGACATTCGTCACAATTACAGGATTCCCGCTAGGCAGCGCATCGGTTTTTGAAACCGAAAATAATAAGTACAAAAGAAGACTTTCCTTTCATTTCATCAGATTGAAGCTGTATATTTTAAAATGACAGCAAGTTATATAAAAGAAAATCAAGAAACCAAATGTTTGTAAAAATAATAAATTGTTATTGCACGGTGAAAAATCAACAAGTCTAAGATAGTTTATGATAAAGGGATTTGAAAATAATCACTTTGAAACGTAACGTGTGTTAAAATAAAGCAAAGTAAATTTTTATTTTATTTATTTGATTGCTAAAATAAACTAAAATTAACAAATAACAGACGAGCATTGATTGAGATAAGAGCTCGCGCAAAATAAGTTTTATTTTCGTTTTTTTTTTGTAATTGTTGTAGCTAGAACTTAAAAAGATATATCTTCCACGACGCTTTTTCCAAGGACTCTTATAAAGTGTCCTGGTCTATCGAATTTTTAATTTTTTGGATATACCTACGATAAGGATATTGTCATATATAGACATATATGAATATCCTCTTTTATCCAAAATTCAATTTTATTATTTAAAAAGTTAATATTAAATATACCTACTGACCATAATTATTTGTTATCAAAACATGCAGACTGCAAGGATGCTATCTTAGCATATTGCCGAGCTTGCATATTGTTACCAATCAATAACTGGGTTAAGTTTATTGATACTGATTGGTATAAATAGCAGGCCGGTACTATGCAAAAGATGCCAGTTTGGTCAAGACCATTCAAGCCGATCATTTGGTTAGAAACCACTCGGTCGACACCATTTTGGGCAGATACGACTCGGTCCAGATAAGTAATATTGGGTCAGTAGCAGCGCAGAGTCCTGTTCCGGTTATCAGCCCTTTGCCCTAGAGAGCTCGTCCCTAGTTAATAATGTTGTAAGGAAAACCTAATTTTATGTAACCGTTCAACTGTCGTTTTATATTATATAATAAAGTAGGTGTTATGGAGACTTGTCGCCTTTAATTCTTCCCCACGTGACAATATCGCCAGTACTTAGTCCAGGCAAATAGTTTGTGTGAACCGTTTAAACGAATATGTACTAATAAATTCATTATTTGTACAAAATTATTGTTTAAATTTGTATTTCAAACAGTATATTTAAATTAATTCAAATCCTTTTTTATGTATTTTGAATTTGCAGGGACACCTCGAATATGATTAATTTAACAATTGTACCCGAATTAAAATTCTTTTTTCGGATGGCGATTTTTGGCTGGGGTTTGGTTAGTGCCTAGATTTTATGTGAGTATTAACATTTTATACTAAGTATTATAGAGCTTTATTGGTGAAAATATGAATTATAGTTGACGGGAGGTATACAATATTTACAGGGTTTCTTTAGTCTTGAGAAAACTTGATTTACAACCCCATCTTTATTTATTATAATAATAAAGATGAATAAAAACATAACCCAATGTCTTCCGGGCACTATTATATGTCGCTGCGAATGAAACGTGCTAGGCAGAGAAAAAATTGTAAGAAAGAGTTGCAGATTGATTTAATTATTTTATTTTATTATTCTTTGAAGTTTATATATATTAATTTTCGAAGTCATCGTTTTCTTGATTGTCATTTTGACTTACAATTACATATTTGTGCCATAAAAATGTAGTTATTCGTAGAAATAGTTCTTTTTGGAGCTCTTATTATCGTTTTCTTGTGTTTTAGTTAAGTAACCGATGATTTGCATTTATTTATTTGTAAAAAACTTTTAATGGTATATCGCGAAAAATATTACCGCGGTGGCTAAAGTGCTGTTAATGAAGATATGCTAAAAAATTAATTATTCATGTAAACTTTATTGACAAAAATATTGTACAAAGTGCTTTTGAACGATCTATTAAATGCATTAAGAACATTGGTTTTGTACTGGACTTAAATTTTTGATTTAATACTTCTAGGAACCCGCACATCTAGACATTAGGTACATGGGCATACGTACAATAAAAAAAGTATGTCCGAACTTTAGTGGATTTAAAGAATGCAGGGAAGAGTGTAAAAGGTATCATCTCCCAACCAACCCCATTCACGCCGGTAACCAGGCGGGATGAGATCGGACATCTCGTGGGGTGCGGAAGAAGGTACACACTCCCCAATCGGTAGGTCATGCAATGGCAAGAAACCAAGGGTTGATAGCCCTTGGAGGGAGTCGCATTACTGAGGATCGTGGTTCGGAACCCACGTTAAGCTGTAGGTCCCCTCGGGATTATTGTTAAAAATCTTTATGCAACATGCTGCAAGCTACCACTGGGTTAAAAGTTAGTTAATTTGGAGCCAGGCTCATATATTGCAATAAGTATGTATATATCTGGAAAGGTAAATATTTATTTTTCAAAGTTAAAATAAATTATTATTAGACAGGAAAAAATCAACTAGTTCAAAAATTAGTTCATGAAATGCTGTAAAATATCGTACAATCTAAATTAATGTGCATTTTTGTTAGTTTTATTTGACAGCCGTAATAAACAAAAATTAAAATTATTAATTAAAAGTCTTGCTCATGAAAGGCTGACTAGCCTTTAAGGAAATTAATTAAAATCAAATTTAAAACTCATATTTTTATTTAAAATGTTAGGTGTATATTTTTTTTATGCTAACTGACGGTAATGAAAGCACACCAGCAATAGCTATGCTATGGGGTAGGGGGCTCAGTGGGCGTAAGTAGAACATTGTTTTTTCTGGAGAAAGGGATAGTCGGGACTACAATCATGTATTTCTTGAAAATGTACCTAGGGAAGAAGGTAGAAAAGCGCCGCAGGCAAAAAATTTTCGGGGCCCCGCCTAAAGTTCGTAATTCACCTAACTACTATCAAATTTCGAAAATTAAATTATTACCTCTCCCTCTCTGCATTGTTGGATTAAATTTGTTTTGGTAAATGTTTTTTTTAATTTTTTTTTTTTATTCCTAGCTGGCTCTTTATTTAAAAAAAAAAATCATTTTTTATATTTGTGAAAAATACAAATATTGGTGTCAATCCAAAATTTTAACATAAGACGTATGTTATGACTCTAACCAGCGTTTTTCGGGCTCGGTTTTTCATGATTAAAAATAAAGTAAATATCGCTCACCACTCCAAAACTTATGATTTTTTCAGAAATCCTGTATTTTAGGAGCGTAGATCTAAAAGCAGTTTTTGATGCAAATTTTCGGTTTTAAAATACTCCTTCTTAAATGTCATTTTCATCATAACAATCATTATTCTCGTTTCTTCTCGCACTATTTTTTATATTATAAATTATCACACTTCTTCCATAAAAAATGTTTCAATTAAAATTTTTACTTTAATTTTTCTCTTTAAAAATAAATACCTAATTGTTTCTTGTTTTTGTTGTAAAATTTTTTTATTGCATTGGGTTATATTTTTGTTGATTTAAAATAGCTCTAAAATAGGAAAAACGGAACAGACAAGTATATAATAGAAAAATACTATAAAATATTATTCTTTCTACTCGTTTTCCTTTAAAATTGCATCATAAATCAATGACTAAAACGATATGCGTCCAAAACCTTAATCTGTAGATAAAACAGGACTATTAGAAGTCCTTTCGGGCTTGTTTCCCTAAATTTTTTAATTTTTTTTCTGCTATAAACTAAGATTTAACATCAGTTCTATGCCTTCTACGTTTCTAAACTAAATTTTTTTATTTTTTTCCCTTAAAAAAGAGGGCTAAATAAATAACTTTTCTTTCTCCATACGGTTCCCAGGTTGAAAGTTCTTGACCTGTGAATCTCCATTTTTCTTACATTTCTTAATTTTTCTCTTTGTCCAAACGGGCCTCTTCTTACCACTGTTACCGGTTGCCCATGGTCAGTATTAAGACTTAAGTATATCAATTTTTTCTAATCATTATCCCATTTCTCAATATTTGATCTTCCATGGCTCGATGGGAGCTCCATCGAGGTTCACTACCACTCACTATTTAGGTCTGTTTCTCTTACTTATGAATATTTTCTCTTTATATTTTGTTCCTGATGATGGGTGTTACTACACCCGAAACATGTAGAGTATCTACCACCTTTTAATTTTATTTCTAATAAACCAGTAGAGAAAGACTTTATGTTTTTTTTATTTATTTCTATTAGAAGGAAAACTTTAAAAACTAAACGTTTCCTACAAGACCTTTCTAATTTAAGCCAAGAATACATTATTTAAAGATTTAAATTAAGAGTCCAAGCGTGAGACGAAAAATGAGGTTCAAATATACTTTTAGACCAGAGCTCCTAGGTTCGAGGGGGGGGGCTGCAGCCCGGCAGCCCCTTCTTAAATACGCCACTGGCTGGTGTAATAATGGCGATGTTTAATTTAAACCTTCCACGATTTTAACTTAGATTAGCTGTTCTATTTAGATTTGGTGAAAAGTATAGCCTGTAATAATTGGTTCGTGGCATTGTAATAACGAATTCCTAGAATAAACGTGTACTCTACGGCAACGTAGTCCACGAAGTAGGCAAAAGTTCAGTAGAAACTGGGACATGTTTTACATGTTATTAAAAAAAGTCTGTTCCAAGTATGCCTAATATCCAGTGACACCAAATTTATACTTTTTTAATAAAATATTACAGGTGCTATTTTGGGACGTCCAACCAAATATCTGCAACTATTTTGGATTTTTTAAAAGCACCAAGTCGAGTGTTTCCAGAGCCTAAGAATAATTAACAAACACAAATTTAAAAGAAAAAAGACAATTTAGAATATAACGTCGCGACGCATAAATTTTCAGTTATTATTTTATACATAATTACGTTTGTGCAACCCTTTTGACTTTTAATAACGTTTCTAGACGAGGAAATTACCCCTTTTAAAATTTCCATTTTCCGGAGAAATTTTCTAACGACATTAGTTCGCATCGGAAGTTGCGAGTATTTACTTAAAGCCAACGGAAGAGTTTGAACTGTGTTTTGTAATGAGGTTTTTTTTTCATGCATATTCATGTCAAAGGTCGTTATTTTTCTAATTCAAAAATAAAACAGAGAAAACACTTTTATGGAAATAACAATTGAATAATAATAAAATTAAAGTCTTTTGTTTTTGATCAAAATTTAAAAAAAGGATTTTTACGTAACTAGTTTTTTATGTTTTTTAAAATTAAAGGAACGTGTTATGTTATATATTATACAAATTTACTTTTTCATTACTCACAAAGAACCCAAAGTACAACCCATCCTCCCCAAGTGTTATTTTCTTGAGCCCGACCAGCCACCGTATAGTCTGGATTTAACTTCGATTGATTTATTTATACCAAACCAGCTAAAGCAATAATTCACAATGATTTGGCGTTCAAGCGAGGGAGTAGAAACGTCGTTTTCAACAAACTAATGGTGCAACTGGAGTACGGTGCATAGCCGGCTTGGCGGATAGCTTAAGCTTAGTTGTTATTGCCACTATGACGATCGAGAAACACTGTTGCCAGACGTAGCAAAATTTGACTAAAAATTGACAATAGTGAATTTTAAGAATTTGTTACAATGTAGCGGAAGATTGGTTTGCAATCAGATTCAATAGTTCTCAGAGCTCGAGGGGGACAGCAGCCCGGCAGCCTCCCATAAATATCTCCCTGGTCCCAACTAGCTAAAAAATTAATAGTTGAAAAAATCATAGTACGGATTTCCAACGTCACACACCATGTGTATTGTGTATGTGTTATTATTACAAATTGCGCCCTCTAGCATTGTTTTTGAGAACTATTATGGACAACTAAATACGATTGGTGAAAGTGCATACATTTCTCTTCCAAACAGTCATTAGTTTGCTAAAATCGGATAAGTCGTTTATAAGTTACAGCGATTTAACTGATTACACTTTCAGCAGCTTCCCCCCTCTTATTAAAGTCGGTACGCCAATGAGCATAAGATCAAAATGATGCATAATTGTCCAAGCTTTTTAATGGTGTTATCAACCTTAATGTGGAATTTTCGGAGATATGTAAACTTTTATAATTTACTTTTTAATTATTTCCAGGATTTTCTCATGACCACTTTATTTATAATTTTTTTTTTCTGAATTTCTATGCCCAGTAGATTCCGAGATATGGCCGCTCGTCACCCTTAATGAATCACCCGTACATCTTAACCAACTTTTTTATTATTGCCATAAAAAGGTAAAGAGAAAAGACAAATTTAAAAATACCTTTTTGGAGTTTTTCTTTTTTAATTCTTGAGAAATCAATAGACATTCTTCTCCAAACAAAACCCAATTTTTTTCCATACATCGTACTAAGAAGTAAACCTGTCCGTTACTATAAAACAAAGTTGTTTATATTCTCGGACTTCGTTTTTCGTTACTACTTAAAAAGTTTTTCACAATAATCCCGTTTCTGTCTACTTAGAGGCCTTTGTTACTGATACAATCCGACACGTTTTTGTTTTCCAATTTACCTTTGCGGAGACCGGACTAAACTGGAGAAAAAGGTAAAAAAACGAAACAGAAAAACTCTCGGGGGTATCGAAGAAGTTGGTGTTGTTAGTAACAGATTTTAACAAAATAGAAATGTAATTTTCTTGAGATGTTATGTAATAGTTATTTACGATATAAGTGTTGTAAAGATTCATATTACAACACGAGATGTTAAAGTGGTCGAACGAGGCGTCAGCCGAGTTTAATAAAACATCGACTGTAGTAATATGAATTTACAAGAATATTGTGCAAAATTTTATCTACTTTCATCTATGAATAAAAATATTTTACAAAAGGCATTTTTAAAAATAAAAATGCACCTGTAAAAATGCATCTGCTATTAAGTTTACTAATCAAGTTTTTTATGTTACCTTTCGCATAGTTACTGTTTCGCATGGTTACTGTCGAAACTTTGTCAAACAAATTCAAAAATATAAAAAGCGTTTTTCAAAATTAGCGATTCTGATGGAAGTTTACCCTCTGATATAGAAGCAGCGGCAAACGAAGCGATCTCAAGTTTAGTTCCGACAAAATCCAAGGCGCGGTATGAGTTGGAGTATCAGAAGTTTGAAGATTGGTGCAAAGCTAACAAAACAAAGGAGGTGTCTGAGAAAATCCTTTTGGGTTATTTTTCCGTAAAGCAACGCTCCCTGAAACCATCTACACTATGGACTCACTACTCAATATTAAGAACTATGATTTCAGTCAAGAAAAATCAAGATATATTTTAATTAATAATTGGTAATTAATGCCCCTTTCACTGATCCCCCCCCCCCCTTGCCTACATTACCCAATTCTCCTACTATTCCTTCTTTTCATACGAATACGTCAAATCAACGATTGATGCCAATGGGGAAAATTTACTTATGATTGTTAACTATATTTTACGCCAAAGCTGGATTTGAACGAGATTAAAAAAGAACGTCTGACTGTTTCTTTATTTAACCTTAAAAAAATGAATTGTGGATTTCTTGGTTAAAGAAATAATTCTCAACAGGAGTGGGATCTTTAAAGTAGAACTGGGCTGACCATCTGGCACGAACAACGGACGGATAATGGTCAAAGCTTATTCTGGAGTGGAGATCAAGAAAAGAAACTTATAGAAGCAGAAGCAAACCACTGACATCAAGAAATGGACCGGAAAGCTGTGGCAAAAATTAGGGAAGGTTTATGTCCAGCAGTGGACGTGAAGGGCTGTTTGATGATGTAGAAAACTAGGAATGTAAAACCAAATTTTTACTAACGGACAGTGTAACAAAAATAAAACTATAAAATAGGAACACACGATAATAGGAATCTAGAAACCTCTTCCATGCAAAGATATTTAAAAATAAAGCAAGAAACATAACAATATTGTATAAACATAACATATTCAAATAAATATCTTCCTTTCATTTCGTCAGAACCATCCCTAGATGCGTTTCGTCTTATCAGTAGAGCTAGGATCCGACGAAAGAAAATAATAACTCAAAACTGCAAGATGTTGCATGGAACGCCACCCGTGTCGTTGTTATAGATGTTATATAAAACAATATTTAATACCTTTTAAAGATCAAGAAGGAAATTTAAAAGGTAAACGCATCGCGGTTTCGAAATAAAACGGATTCAAGAAATGTATTGTTACCTTTCAGCGAGAGCTCTGAATCCAACTAAAAATTCTTATTTGTTTATAAAACAAAAACCGTATAATGGGAAAAGGCTGTCCTCTTAAAGTTATCAAAATAATTCAGAAAGCTTATTTCCCTTTCCATTTTATTGAAGACGGTGAAACATAAAAGCTGACTTACCGTTTCCCAAGGCACCTTAGGGATTTTCGGAAATGTTTTTAATCGAAACCTCAGAAATAAAAACTAACTATCTTCACCTCTGTGGAAAAATAAATAGCTTCTGCCTTCTGCCTTCTGTATTTTTGCGATAAATAAGGAAAAAAAACCATTGGAACTGGTAAATGCGCTTTTTTAAATGCAAATCTCGTTATTGGTTATACTAATCATTCAAGGTTAGTGGCATAGGATCAGTTTCCAGGGGGGGGGGACTAGCCAATAAGCCGTATACAAAATCATGAAGTTGCTAAAATGTATCCAGTATTACTTTTGTACAATTTTCTAGATGGCAGCGATGTACTTTTGGGCGTAGATAACGGATCCGAAAGCCGTCGGAAACGCTTAATTTTTGAAATATTACTTCGTAAAATGTCGTTTTGTAGAGATTAGATTTCGAACGCATTACTTCGTACTATTTAATTGTTTGGGATGCAATTTTAAAGTAAAAGGTATTTTATACCGTATTGGCAAATTCGAATCTAGGGTGCGAAATCAACCAAGAGAGAAGGTACATATGGGCAAAACCTTCAGTTAAAAAGAGACACCTAACCAGTCGCTCCCGTGCCTGCTTCGTCCGCGTGTTGTAAAGAATGGAAGGTGGGAGGTAGGGGATAGCTTGTTTTCTGTTTAACGTGTTAGCCGCTACTAAAAATCTCTTTCTGATGCGTTTATATCGGCACCCTAGATTCGAGATGGCCAATACGGTATATCCTGGTCATTTCGTTCCCATTTTCCTTAATTTTGACCTATTTTAAATAAGAAATTAATCAAATACAAAGCCAAATGCAATAAAATACCATTACATAGGAGGCTGTGACAGTTCAAAAACAAAGAATAACTAAACCTAAACCACCTTTGATGCTAGAATATTCATGCATGAATATCCGGTTGTACAATTACCGGTTAAGCTTAGTTTAGCGTTAAGCCAAGCTCGAACTTCATTTGTCCAACCTCAACAGGAATTTAAAGCTTGGTTCAACACTGAACTTAGGCTTAGGCCGTATATGTACAACCAAGCTTAAATTGTTAATTAGCTATTTTTTGATTCATTATTATTTTTATATACTTTAAAATTAATAATAAATAAATAAACATTAAACAGTTCCCAAAAACACTACCCCCCCCCCCGGGCTCCATGGTTATTGGTGCCATTTCTTTACATGTATCGGACTTATAAATATTGTGAGCCCCCCATAGAATACGTTTTTTTTGCTTAGAATTAATTTAACCTTTGGAGGAGACAGCGCCGACCTATCATTCCTCTGTGCTTTGTTCTCTCGAATCCGGAAATTTCGCATTATTTGACAACATTGTTATAAAAACTATATTTCCCTGTGGCATTCTCAAAAGTACTGACTAATCACAGTTTATTATATTTATTGAGGCTCAGCATTCTTTTTTAAGACACTAAATTATATAATTTACAAGTAATATGGTACAATAGGTTATTAATTTGTTCAATATAACAAACGCATCTATAATAGATTTACCAATAATGCAACCTGCTGAATGTGCATAGAAAATTAATTTCATGTAGCATCATTATTGAGTTGGTTTCACCATAATTTTTTTAATGATTCTGTAGTCGAGACGGTAGAGCGTTGAACTTTAAATCTAATGATCGTGAGTTCGAGCCCGGCAGCCTGCAAACTTTTTTTAACATAATGTTCATAGAAAAAATAGATTGCTCAACTCGAGTCTATATCGCACTCGGAAGTTTAAGAACTCCGCCTACGGCATCGTGCTCAATTTACTTCCTCGTAAGATATAGGTATTATATCCACTCTTGTTGTACAAACTACTATTACGCACTTATAGAGTAAACTGTATGTAAAACAACGTTTAATAATATACAAATAGAAAAAAAATTTTTAGCGAACATATCCGAGAATCCAGTTTAACTTTTTCTAAATTTTTCGGATCAGAAAACTCTTCTTACATACTTATAGGTTTTCACCCAGTTTTCATTGCATTTTTACTCTCCTATGTGAAGTTTAGTGAATTTATTTTCGGATCTCAATATAAGACAAAAAAAAAGTTTCTACCTAACTCAAACCCAAAAACAATTTAAAAATTCCTTACCCAAAGACTTTCTAATGTTGGACTCCGGCCCTCTAAAAAATATTCATTTTAAATATAACAAAAATATTTATGTGTTCCAGAACGGAAATGGTATTTATCCTAAAGCTAAATTTTGTCATGTTTTATTCAGAAAAAAACTTTTTTATTTTCGAAGTTAAGTACAAAAAAATGTAAATGATTGTGTATTAAATTTTTCAAAAGCAAAAGGTATAAAGAAATCCAATTTAAGACCGAAGACTACACAAATAATTAATTTACCTTCGCCATTCTATCAGCTAAACAATTTCCCGTGTAAAACTTATGGCAGATAGATTATTTCATTTGTAAGAATTACGTTAAATTATTTGTAATTTTCTTTTGGGCTAAAAGTTGTAAAATCGTATATTTCTTCATGGAGTTTGCTTCACATTACGAGATTCAAAACCGTGTGTTAATTATCGTAATTATTTTATTTAAATGTCAATTTAAACCGTTTTATAGGCAAACAAATTAAAAACTGAGCAAATACCTAGAATTTGTATGAATATTTCCTACTCTTGTACGTGCCATTGTACAAATATTCCATCATATTTCAAAATAAAATGAAAATTCAACTGGTCATATTTATATTACCGCCCTTTCCATTTGGTAACCATTTGGCAACGTGGGAAATTGCTAAAAGCATCAGCTCGGTTCTTTGTGACACGGCGACGGGTATTCACAAGGATATGTATTGACGTCATTTTTCTTGTTTTGTTTTATATATCGTTTCGTAGTTTTAATGGGATGTACCGGATTGTTCGTGCCGTACAGATTATAATATGATATTGTTGACAATTATTATGAACTGATTGTGCATCTTTTGTGGTAGTGTAAGTGAGTAAGTGCTTACTGTGGACCTATTGACTTTTTTACTCTTTGTGTTTGGTTAATTTGTTTATTTATCTGTTTCTGTTACAAACAATAAAATAATGGCGAAAGGTCTAAACTTATCTAAAAGGCGGAAAAGTAGGCGACAGCTTCGTAAAAAGTTGTAAGTATAACATGTTTTCATCATAAGGGAGGAATTTTAAAATAAATTGTGAGTACTATAAGTAGTTAGGTTGCTTATAATACATATAGGCTAGGGCTATATTTGTTAAAAAACAAAAGAGTGAGAGAGAATAGGGGATAGAATGTTTGCTAGAAAAAAATGTCAAAAGTTTGAGTAGATACTATAATATACAGTTGAGTGTGTTCGAGGAGTGGACAATAGAAAAAAATCTTTATTGTTGATTTTAGGACCAAAAGTCATTCTTAACAAAAAATTTCTACTTGTTGAGAAAATCAGTTGGCCGTATTAATATTATATATTTTAGATCAGATATACCTATAAGTATAGGGTGTTAATAAATTAGGAAAACAGGAAAATGCTTCGACAGAAAAGTAACAATATTTATTATTTTTAGCAAAAATTATATTGAACAAAGTTGTTTACTTACTTACTCGGTTGTTTATAAAGTAATAGTCTAAATACAAGTTTTGAAAGAAAAAGTTGAATATTTTAAATTAGAATAAGAATCGACTTATTGATTTTTTGTTATATGCAAATAATTACTGAAACCACTATATACAGTATGTCTCCGTAAGTTGGAAGTTGGAACCATATGGAAAACTTTTTTATTATTAATTTTACGAAAAAAAGTTATTCCTCATAAAAACTTCTGCATGGTCTAAAACCTAAAATCCAACTAGCAGATACTAAATTCTTCTAGACGTATTATACGAGGTTTCTCAAAAAATATGAATTTTGCCCAAGAGCAAAGTACCTTTATTTCTGACAATATCGAAAATTGTTATTAAAAAAAGTTGATCAGAACTAAAAACCACGTTTAAATATGTAATTACACCCATTTACGATGAAAAAATAGGTTTTTTTAAATCATTTTAAATTTGCCTTGTTATTGTAACACACATACGTTTCAAAAAATAAAAAATAATTTGTCCTATAAGAAAGTATGTGCAGCGTCGTTTGCGCGGCAGACGCTTCGCGGACGCCCTCGCGCTAGTCGCGTATTTGATCCTTAAAACTTGTTGCTAAAGTATCTTATTTAGTTCCTATTTTGAGGACTAAAGTGTAATTTTATGGGTTACAGAAAAAACACGATTTTTTGTCAATTAAATCTTCTAATCGCTGCGCTGGGCTTAAATAATTTTTAACCCCTCCACAGGAGTTGTAATAACAGTTTTATCCCCTCGAATATTTAAAAATTTATTTTCCCAAAATTTTGAACAGCAATTCAAAATATAAAATATGAACATTACTACGTCTGTGTAAATAATAATTATGTTATGATTTTATTGCAAAGTGCAAAAATAGTATTTGCCACTGGACTAAAGAGTATATCTGTGCTTTTGATGCCCTTGTCTGTGGCTTGTACACTAAACTGTGCCTTCGGGATTAAGAAATATACCTTGTTTCCGTATAATGTACTATTTTGGACATGTCATAATGGAAAAAATATTAAATTAATTAATTTAATTAATTATTAAATCTGCATGGAATGACGTAAGAATATACAGTGACTCCAATTGAAAATAAAAATTATAAAGTGTTTTAAAGATTGACACTAAACTTTGGACACCCTGTATAATTCATATTAATTAAACTTTGTTTACGAGACTGTTACACCTTATTTATTAAGTACCTTGTATAATTTTCTTAATGAGACACTATTTTTATATTTTATTTATTTTTAACCAATGGTTCTACACTTTTTTTCTTTATTTTTTCGCTGATATCATCATGACGTCACACTTTTTTTGGGATACCCTATATAATGAAACATATTTTCTCGAAACGCTTCATAGGATACTGGTAAAGTCAGCAAAATACCAAACGAGTAATTTAATTAATAATTCTGCCTCGTCCCAGATATTTTATACCTCCATAGACCATTTTCTTACCTTAGTGATGATGATGATTGATGGCTCTTAAAACTGGTTATTCAGATCTATTTTTTTATTTTCTTTTCTTTTCGCTGATATCACTGAACCGATTTCTATAAAATACTTGTATGTGGGTAAATATATAATAATAAATAAAGTGTCCAAAGTAGCAAGAAAGTATACCTATATAATATGTAATTTTTTAAAATATATCACGACGTCACACTTTTTGGGACACCCTGTATAATCAAAAATATTTTTGGAAACGCTTCCTAGGATACTGGTAAAATGTGCAAAACATGAAATGCCTAACTTAATAACTCTGCGTCGGGTCCCTCATATTTTATACCTCCATAGACCATTTTCTTACCAGGATGATGATGACTCATCTCTCCGTACTGGCTTGTCCTGAATTTAAAAATTAAAATAAAATATTATAAATTATGAAGGTTATCGGCGTTGTTGCCAGATTTGGCGTAAAGTATTATTTCGATTAGCTTACATTTTTGACCGAGAGAGGCCGATGCAGTCAATCATGATATCCTGCTAGGGTAGTCTTCGCTCTTAAGCTGATGATCTTAAAATAAACATTGAAGGTTTCCGTCTACATTGAAACGAATAACAAAAATTTACCGGCAGAAATAACATCTCAGGGGTCAGAAGTCAATGTGCCCAAACTTCTTTGCGTATGGGAAATTTAATTTTTTTTTATAAATATTTAATTATTATTTCGTATTATACAAAACGGCGCTAAATACCCATCTTTGGGTAGCAATTACCTTAGCAAGTCAGCGTCTTGTTAAACGGATTCTTAAAGGACTCGACGTCAATAAAGCTTCTGGTCCAGACGAAATTCCTATCATTGTTCTCAAGACATGCGCCGATGAACTTACACCAGTATTTTGTAGACTTTTCAACTTATCCTACAAAAAAGGAATATTTCCATCCTGCTGGAAGTCGGCGCGTGTCCAGCCTATTCCAAAGAAAGGTAAAAAGACCCTGCCAAGCAACTACCGACCCGTCGCATTGCTTTCAGTAATTTCAAAAGTAATGGAGAAAGCTATTAACCAACAACTCCTAAAGTATCTGGAAGGGCTTAACATTATCAGCGACCATCAATACGGTTTTCGTAAGTCCAGATCAACAGGTGACCTTCTGGCATATGTCACCCATCTTTGGAGTAACACCATCGAACATCATGGAGAATCCCGGGCTGTTGCACTGGACATCTCTAGGGCTTTTGATCGTGTTTGGCACGATGGGCTTCTAAGTAAATTGCGCTCCTACGGTATGCCTAATGGATTTTGTTTATGGTTAACCAGCTTCCTTAAGAACCGTTCTCTGCAAGTGGCGATTGACGGGTTTCTCTCAGACACCTTCACCATCAATGCCGGTGTTCCTCAAGGGTCCATATTGTCGCCTACCCTTTTTTTACTGTATATTAACGACCTTCTAGTAAAAACCCAAAATCCAATTTATAGCTTTGCTGATGACAGCACACTTGTCTCATCTTTTACCTTGACTCCCCAAACATCCGCTGCCGACGCACATCTTCGCAGGCAGCATGAAGTTTTGCGCCTCAACAATGACCTGGAAGAAATTTTGGCTTGGGGTGACAGTAACCAAGTCGAATTTAATGCTAAGAAAACCCAGGCAGTAGTCTTCTCCAAAAAGGTTAACATTGCAGAACCGGATATAGTCATGGCAGGACACGCAATTCCCCTGGCACCGTCTATTAATTTGCTAGGGGTCAATCTGGGAGGTAATATGTCTTGGCATGATCACGTTGCCGCAATTGCCAAGACAGCTGCACAGAAACTTGGTGTACTTTTCCGCACCAAAAGGTTGTACACACCTCATCAACTTTTGACACTCTACAAAGCCCAGATTCGACCATCATTAGAATATTGCTCTCATGTCTGGAGCTCTGCACCCAAGCACACCCTTCGGCTACTGGATTCCATTCAAAGGAGAGCCGTTCGTCTGATCGGCGACCCCGAGCTGACCAAGACCCTCGATAGCCTGGAGCATCGAAGACAGGTTGGTGATTTGGCTCTCTTTTACAGATATTTCCATGGCAGGTGTTCGACTGATATTGCCCACTTGATTCCACCTAGAGCAATGCAAAACAGAAATACACGGCGAACCACTGCCGCTCATCCATATGTTGTTCAGCTTAGTACTCCTCGAACTTCATTGTTCAAGAATTCTTTCATCTGGAGAACGTCATCTTTGTGGAATGATCTTCCTGAAGTCGTGTTTCCCAATGAATACAATCTTCAACGTTTCAAGACCAACGTTAATCGTTTTTTTCGCACTCGCACCGCTCCCAGAGCGCCTTAAAGGATTTTTCCTACAGTGCAGGTGTTTTATCATAAAAAAAAAAAAAAAAAAAAGTTAATCTCCCCCTCTAAAAGAAAAGTAGTGAAAATCCGCTGTTGGGGGAGGCAGGCTGACGGAAAATGGAGGGATACTTACAAAACCAAGCGTTTAGAAATTTTAACTCAGGATAAAATCAAAATTTAAATATTAGATTAAAAAGCAGGGAGGGTAGGAGTGAGTTTCATAGTATTTTAGCCCTTACCGTGTTAGATATAAAGTGAAGTCACACACATTGTACCTAATGGTCCACAGGAACTTGGTAATTTTGATGAAAATATGGGCTTTTGAAAGTTAAGTACTTTTTTTAATTATTCCATAATTATTATTTCTTGTAGACAAAAGGCCAAAGTCCGTAGGTTTTAACTCCTGATGATAAATTAAATGCAAAAAGGCTTATATAAAGTTCTATTTTAAAGAACAAGGGCCAATATTATTTGTAATTTCCAATATTTACTAAACAAATTATAAAACAAACGGCCAATGTCCATTATATATGACCCTTGCCATTTCTTCTTTTTTCTATTTTGGACATTGGCCCCAAGATGTAAAATAATACAAGTACCTAACCTCAAATTTCAGTGCATTGTCAATATTGCAGATGTTCCAAGTTTTTTAGGCCGGGTTGTACAATTACGACTTAACCTTAGTTCAGCGTTGAACCAAGCTCAAGCTTCATTTTGACAACATGTTTACATTGTTGATGGTTGTCAAGATGAAGTTTGAGCTTGGTTCAACGTTGAACTAAGCTTAAGTCGTAATTGTACAGCCGGGCCTTAGTAAAAATGAGTATGAGAACATTTGAAATATTAATCATTGATTTATTTGACACACGCTTGGTTCGATAAATATTTTTAACAATAATAAACTAACCAGCTACTTGACTGTGACATAATAACACTGGCGGGAAAAACTCTTCTATCATTCAATATTATTGGCTGTAAAAAAGGAAAAGTGGGAGTTTTGAAATGTTAGTCTGGAGGCTGGGGAGTTATTGAAATGTCCATTTCTTTGCGACGTATTTAATAAAATATTGTCATAGTAATGACCAAAAAAAATAAGTCAAAAGGGTAATTTCTATATAGGAAAATTAATTATAAGAATCTCGTTTTATCTAAACAGATGAAATGGACATCGGTTCTTTTTCTACCAAGGTTTTATGAAAAAATACTCTTAGAATAGAAAACTTTTAAAAGTCTTTAGTAAGTGAAGTTAATTATCTTTAAAAGTAAAATAAAACATTCATTATTGTTAAAGTCGCTATCAAAAAAGCTGTATAAGTAAATGATGGATATCCTTTGGTTCATAAAAAGTTTTTTTACGGTAGGGTATTTTCGAAAAACACGTGGCCAATTAAAACTTTTTTTATAAACATAAATAAATTAAAATGTTGCTTTCGACACAAGAGTTTTCACAAGGTTTGCTAATTTAAAATTTTTAGGAATTTTTTTTATAAATTTCTTAATTTTTTACATATAAAATTTGAAATAATAAAGATTTCAGGAGGGTAGACTTATAATTTAAAAGTTATTTGGAGAAAGTCAGTGACAGCGGAGGGGATAAAAGGGTATATTTTATAATCTCTTAAGAGAATTCGACCGCGCTAAACAGGGTTAAATTGCATTTTTTCTTGGCCAAAAAACTAAGCAAAAAAGATGTCACTGTGTGGGTCATAGTCGAGGTTCTAGTCCCAATTAAGTTTTTTTACAAGAATATTTTTGTTATTCGCAGTTTGCCAGTAATTTATGGGCCATAATTATAAAATAGAGGGGCAGAATATTATTACTCATTAATCCGTAAGTATTGTCGTCGAGGGTGTAAAGCCCCTGTAAAGTAAAAACTTTACGTCCACTTTTTTAAATTGTAAAACAATTTATTTGTGCACAGACTATGGGATGAATTGTATGTAGTACAAAAATGTATTTACTCCATTGAAGAAAACAATATATTATAGGTTATTATGCTGGTCTACAGGGTCCTGCGCCTCACCTCCCGTCTTCTCTAGCTCACTTATTAATCAAGTTAGAATTTTGATATTTTGCAGACTTTACCTGTATCCTAGGGCGCATTTCAGGAAAATATTTTTGTTTATACCGGGTATTCCAAAAAAGTGTGACGTCATAAGGTATGTTTTTTTAGATTACATGCCATATATTTTCTTACTTATTTGGATGCATCTTGTAGTTGCCTACATACCCCTAAAATTTTAATGAAATCAGTTCAGTATTATAGGCGAAAAAAAAATGAAAACTAATAAAAATCAGTTTTGCACCACTGGTTTTAAAAATTAATAAAAAATAAAAATAATGCCTCGTTATTAAAATTCTACAAAGGTACTTAATAAATAAGGTCCTAAAATCTTGTTAACCAAGTTTGATTAATGCGAATTATACAGGGTGTCCAAAATTTAGTGTTAAACTTTAAAGCAATTTATTTTTCTTATTTTAAATTGGAACCCCTCTATATTATTATGTCATTCGATGCAGAATTAAAATTCAAACATTTATTCTAATTACAACCCTATCGCAATTTCTAACGCATTATTACTTATTTGCAGTAAAATCGTTTAATCAACCTTTCCACCAGTCATTATTATATAATAAATATCAAAGGTGGCTTTGAAAAACAATTTAGTGATATTAAAGTTTATTAAAGTGACAAAAGCCCATTTTGACTTTAGGTATTTTATAGTTTCAAATATTGTTAGATTAGTATTAATTATTTAAGCTATATTATTTTTTGTGATGGAATACAACCAAGAAGAGCTCGTAGATGATTTTCATATTAGGAGCATACTGAAAGAATTTTTATTTGTCCTTTTAGTAAACTTTAATATCAATAAATTGTTTTTCAAAGCCACCTTTGATGTTTATTATATAATAATGACTGGTGGAATAGTTGATAAAATGAGTTTTCTGCAAGTAAGTCTTAATGCGTTAGAAATTGCGATAGGGTTGTAATTAGAACAAATGTTTGAATTTTAATTCTGCATCAAATGAAATAATAATATACAGGGGTTCCAATTTGAAATAAGAAAAATTAATTGCTTTAAAGTTTGACACTAAACTTTGGACACCCTGTACAATTCGTATTAATCAAACTTGGTTAACGAAACTGTGAGACCTTATTTATTAAGTACCTTTGTATAATTTTATTAACGAGACATTATTTTTAATTTTTATTAATTTTTAAAACCAGTGGTGCAAAACTGATTTTTTTTTGTTTTTATTTTTTTTCGCTTATAATATTGAACCGATTTCATTAAAATCTTAGGGGTATGCAGGCAACTACAAGATGCATCCAAATAAGTAAGAAAATATATGGCATGTAATCTAAAAAAACATATCCTAATGACGTCACACTTTTTTGAAACACCCTGTATAAACAAAAATATTTTCCTGAAATGCACCCTAGGATTCAGGTAAAGCTTGCAAAACGCATAATCCTAACTTAATTAATAAGTGAGTTACAGAAGACGGGACGTGAGGCGCAGGACCCTGTATATTTCTACATTAATTTCTTGAATGGAGTAAATATAATTTTGTACTACATACAATTCATCTCACAGTCTGTGCATACATACACATTGTTTTACAGTTAAAAAACTGGAGGTTAGTTTTCTATTTTACAGGTGCTTTACAGCCTCAACAATAACAAAATGTATTTAATAGCTTGCCCCTCCATTTTAATTATGGCCCATAAATTAACGAACTGAGGCAAGCTACGAATAACAACAATATTCTTGCAAAAAAATTTAATAGATACTAGAACTTAAACGATGACTCACACTGTGACGTAATTAAACATTAAAAAATAATTAAACCTATTTCTAAATACATTTTAAAGATCCCGCCATCAGGTTATTTGCCTGACATACGCAGTGTGTCTGCAATAGTGTTGGAAAATAGACGCGAGTCTTTTTCCAAAGTGCTTGGTGCTTGCCAATTCTATCCAGCTCTGCTCAAAATCCGCTTTATGAGAAACGGAGTCAATGGATAAGTGTTCCGAGATATTTAAATTGAAGCAAATCGCATGTCTAGTTTCGGAGCGAGCCAACAGATGACAAAGTGGGTTTATTTTATGCGCGGTGATAATTTCTTATCTTAGTAATCATTGTGCTATCATGCTCTTAAAAATGGCTTAATAAGCCAAAAAATGTAGGGACATCCTTTAATAAAATGATTCAAAAGGTAATTTTTCCTATGGCCACCTATGAAAATGAGAAAAAAAGCACGGTTAATTTGGCTAGAAAACGCTGTATATCACACGTGTGTTGAAAAAAAAATATTTCAACACTAGTGTTGAAATATCAAGGCACATTATTTAATTTATACTTATGGTGCCAATTTAACAGAAAACCCCTATTTATTAAAAATAACACATTTTTAAAAGCAGTAATTGTAAAGTGTTTAATTTATTTATCATGTTTTTGTTGAGTGATTCAGAATTAAAGTGTGAAAATACGCCATCTGAAATTATAAAAAATGTTAATAAAAATATACTGGAAAATCTATTTCCAGAAAAAACAAATCGCGCTGAAGAGAGTCTCATGTATTAAACAACACATCTTTATTGGTATCGATAGCTTAGAGCAGCGGTTCCCAAACTGTGCTCCGCGGAGCACTAGGTGCTCCGCGGTACGTTTTCAAGTGCTCCGCGGATTTAATCGGAGAAATATCGTAATCAAATAATATCTACGTGTTAAATTAGATTTTCCTTGATATTACATCAAGCCCCTTACTAATGCAAAGATTTGCCGCGCCGCACTTCGATCTACTGTGCGCCGGAACATCTCGGAAACGATCGTATTTTTTCGTACGATGCTATGATATGTTTTGTTCTATCTGGAACATACGATTTACGTTCGTTAAATGTGTGTCGGTTGCGCCGTAAAGAGATTACAGTCATTACACAGTTTTTATTTATTTTTTGTGATTGTGCCTTTGAATTTCACTTATTAAATTGAAGTTGGGACAAGTTATTACTCGTAAGTACGTTACTCCAAAATCCAGTAAAATATAATTTAATTTTTAATATGTTTTACCCGCATATCCCGTTTAAAGCAGATTTGCGATACTACAAAAGCACTTTTTTGTGCAGTTTTTTGGGAACGGAGAGGTGCCAGATTTTTCAAATCTTCTTTTTAAAAGTATTTGTCTGAATCAAGTGTTGTTTTTAGCAATATGGAAAAAGAAACCTGGATAAGAGCTCAAACTGAAGAAACAGAATTGCAGATTTTGAGAAAATCCGAGTCTGTTGCGAGTGTACAACTGAAGTACTTGATTGTCAAACAGCTGGTCCATAAAAGATATATATTTGTGAGAGAAAAATTGCAAAACGAAAATACCATGATTCTTACCTGGATATAGGATTCATTGAAACCAACGACAATAAACCACAATGTGTAATATGCAGTAAAGTATTACCCAACAGTGCTATGTTTCCAGCAAAAATGCGACATTTCGAAGGAGTTCACCCTGAATGTAAAGACCAACCGAATGATTTTTCTCAAAGAAAGTCCGGTGAATTAAAAAATACACAAAAAACTATAACTTTTCACGCACAGACACTCAACTACTAACTACTTAGTTAGTTACCGAAGCGCTAAAGCGGGCAAGTCTCATATTATTGCTGAAACTTTAATCAAGCTTTGCGTCAAAGATATTGTTGAAACTATGATGGATGAAAAGGATGTGAAACTAGTTACTACAGTTCCACTATTAAATAATACTATTTCTAGGCGCATTGTAGAAATGGCTGATGACGTGTAAAAAACACTTTAATTTCTCGAATAAAAGATACTTCCTTTTCACTACAGCTTGATGAATCGACAGATGTGGCTGGATTGGCAGTATTGATAGTTTTTGTTCGCTACCAATTTGGCAACTCTTTTCAAGAAGATTTGCCCTTTTGCAAGCCACTACCAACTAATACTACTGGGGTTGAGATTTTTAAATTGCTTGACGAATTTTTTATTGCACATGATATACCTTGGAATAATTGCATTGATGTATGCACAGATGGCGCAACAGCTATAACTGGAATAACAAGTGGTGTGTGTAGCTAGAATTAAAGAAAAAAATAGTAACTGCAATAATAGTCATTGTGTTTTGTTTTTGGATGTATGTTTTATGTACGACCACCAACTCTGGTGCTCCGCGTTAAATTTTCCTGTCGAAAAGTGCTCCGCGACTTAAAAAGTTTGGGAACCGCTGGCTTAGAGAATAGAGCTCTAGCCTACAGATCGCAAGGTCACAGGTTCAAATCCTATCAGGAGTATTTGACTTTTTTTTTATAAAAACATTAAATAATTTATAGAATTATGTTAAATTGAAATATTCCTTGTAGGATGGATTGCTTAAATTTATGTTTAGTGCATCTTTCCTTGATTAAAATTAAAATTTTTCATTCTGGTTAATCTAGAAGTCAATCCAGGATTAGTTCTTCCAACGATATATAAAATGTGAAAAAATTAAAAAGTTAAACTACAAATAAAGGAAAAGCCTATTGACAAACTATGCAACCATATATTAAGAGGAAAATATTCCTAAGTATCCTAATTTCAACACTAGTGTTGAAATATTTTTTTCACAAATCAAACGCTTTTTTAATAATTCTTTGTGGGCATAGGAAAAATAGTGTACATTACTCGTGTGAAAGTAATTATTCTAAAACTAAGAGAATATCCTCGTTTGAAAGTATCACTTTCATCACTTGTTATGTAATATACTATTTCTCACAAAAAATAACGATGATATGAATATGGCCTATTATTTCCCAGGTTATTTTTTTTTTACTTACATTGTGTAATTTATCTTTCTTTCTTGTGGAAATAATAAATGTATTATTATTATTATTATTATTATTATTATTATTATTATATTTCGTAAATAAGTCGTGCAATTTTAATGAAAAAAAAATCGATTACTTACCCACTCGTTAGAAAATGCTCCTACATATTTTCCTCAACTCCATAAACCTGGAAAAGAGAACAGATGTTTAAAATTGTAATAAAACAGGAAACTGTAAAGTTGAAAATTAATTATGCAAAAATAAATATTTTGCTTAGAAGTGAGTCTAAAATTTACAAATGGAAAGTTAAAGGAGTGTCTATTTTTAAACCTAAATATGGGATATAAATAGGTCAGAGTAACTTTGTATACGGTATTATGGACTTATATTATTTAAAAATTAGTAAAATTTGGGTTCCAAGCTAGCGCTAGTGACATATTCGTCGTAGTGACGGGTTTTGAGGGTAGGCCGGGCATCAATACTTTTGTAAGAAAAGAGACACGAAGTCTCGGCCTCAAAATCCTTACGTTCTGTTTATTTTTGTTGTGACATGTTTCGTCTTAAACTGACATCATCAGACCTAAACAAAATTAAACACACCATAAGGATTTTGAGGCCGAGACTTCTTTCTTACAAAATATCACATATCAGGTCTCTTTGAGTAAAAAATGGATGAATTCTTCGAATAGTCAATACTATTGGGAAGACAATAATCGCACAATGTTATTAAAAAATGGTGTTAAGCTTAAGCAAAATTTACTTGGTAATTGCTAAAATTTTCCATGTTCAATTGCGGTTCTTTTTGGCCTTACAGAAGATACTAAGCATATTTCTGAGGGAAGGTGGTATCTATGTGAGTGGATGTGGAAAAGTTATATTCATGCAGAAAAAATAATCGAAAAAAAAGATAGAAAAAGTAAAAAATAAAAATATATTTTTTCTACTCCCACATGGAAATTTGCTGTTTCCTTTACACTTAAGTGGCGAGTAAAGTACGCTATTCCAGTTTTTAGTGTGCGGCAAAATCTCATATCCATCCTAGATAGGTAATGAAACTGACCAATCATAGTAGTCAATTACAGAGAAGCTATTGTTGTTAATAAAAGTACTGACCAATCAAAGTATATTATTTTTACTGAGGCTCCGCCTTCTTTTTCAAGACATTAAATTATATAATTTAAATGCATATGGTACAATTTGTTATTAATTTATTCAATATAATAAAATCTAGACGCATTTATAATAAATTTATCAATATTGCAACCTGCTAAATGTCCATAGAAAATTAATTTCATGTAGCATCATTTATCAGTTGGTTTTCCGATAATTAACTAAACGCTTCCATAGTCCAGACGTTAGAGCGTTGGACTATGGAACCAATAGTCGTAAGTTCGAGCCCGGCAACCTACAAACTTTTTTTTACATTTTTTAGCATAAAGTTGTAGAAAAAATATACTGTTCAACTGGAGTGGATGTCAATATTGCCCTCGGAAGTTTGAGCACTCCGCCTACGGCGTCATGCTCAATTTACTTCCTCGTGCGATATGGACATCCACTCTTGTTGTACAAACTACTAAATAAACATGGCCAGAATTCGGGCCAAGAAAATGCAATGTTTTGGGTTTAATTTACTATATAGATATAATTTCGCATGGAATATTGGACGGATGCTCTTAACAATTTGTTTTTGCGGAAAGTTCTGAAATAAATTGCGACAAGCATAAGACTGCAAAATTATACTTTCTGGAATATCGACGTAATAGATAAACGGGTTTTAAACGAACAGAAACAAAACATTTTAGACTCATCATTCATTCAAATACTTGAACCGAGCGAACGGTTGTTTGTCGTTAACAAGTGCTTTGCATGCAAAGTCACGAAATTATTCAATAAAACAAAAAAAAAATTTGTACTGGCATTGAAATTTCCAACTGGTAAAAAATCGGAAGGCATGCAACGTTTCCGTTTTACTTTTTGTTAATTGACAGCTACTGCATTGCATTAATTTAAGAATTTGAACTTTTAATACTTTTGCATAATAAGAAACACTAACGGAAACTATACACCGAGTGTATTGTAGATAAATTGAGCACTAACTTTGATTAAATCTATACCGGGTGGTGCATCGTGGTTGGAAATATAGAAAATTCCATCCAAGTTTTAGGCTTTTCCAATATTTGCGGTTGGGTTTTCATTGGAATTCAACAGGTGATGCTGCGGACACCAGCCTTGATTGGACTTCTCATATTTATAAAGGAGCCTTATTTATTTAATTTAAGTGGGATTCCTTGTTATAAAGGACTTGCTTTAATAGATTTTTTATAATATTTTGATAACTATTAATACAGGGTGTTTAAAAAATAAGATTAAAAATGATTCTACTAAATTTAGACCCATCTGCTGTTAAGGAAGATTATTATTTTGACGTTTAAATTGTTTTTATTGTTGGTGGACGTAATTAAAAGATGCCTTGAGTTATATTGCGGGAGGAAGAAATTTAAGCAACTATGTTTTTTAAAGTTTTTTCTTTTTTTGTGGTATTTTTTCGGTGGTTGTGCAAACCTAAGATAAAGCAGTCACCGTTTGCAAAATTTTAAAATAAAGCCTATTCAATATATCTGTTATTTTTCCTCAAAAAACAAATTCCTTGCACGTTTTAAGGAATATTATAATAATTGTTAAAATATTTCAAGTCTTATAAACATTTCCATCCCAATCTTGAAATGGCATTTATGTTAGTAAGTTTATTTTAAAAGTTACAAGGAACGGTGGAACTTGGAATAATCAGAAACTTCTGTAGAACTGCAATAAAGTGTGACATTGTTGCCTCAAATGCTTTTATAGCATTCAAGTTTCAAAATATTAAAGTGAGCTGGCTACGCCACTGACAACAAGAGTGGATATGATTTATATTGCACGAGGAAATAAATCGAGCCCGACGCGTAGGCGGAGTGCTCAAACTTCCGAGCGCAATATAGATAATCCACACGAACAGTATATTTTTTGTACGACTCAACTTCCGAACTTCATACTAAAAATTTTAACTTGTGAGAAAGATAATACAAAACAATTAAAGATTCATTTCGTTGGTAAATCCATGGACCAAATTACACCGTAACATATTCATCGATTTGGGTCATTTCTCATATTTACACAAAATCACTTCGAATATAACAGACAAAAAGCGATATATTTATTAATAAAAATGAACAATTTATTTTTCTTAACCGTAGCTATTTTGATTAAATTGTTTTGCTGAAATGCATAGGAGAAAAAGGGTTTGTTCGGTTTTTTTCTGCTTGCGTAAGAATTATAACTCTGAAAGTTTTTTTTTTTTTTTTTTTTATGATAAAACACCTGCACTGTAGGAAAAATCCTTTAAGGCGCTCTGGGAGCGGTGCGAGTGCGAAAAAAGCGATTAACGTTGGTCTTGAAACGTTGAAGATTGTATTCATTGGGAAACACGACCTCAGGAAGATCATTCCACAAAGATGACGTTCTCCAGATGAAAGAATTCTTGAACAATGAAGTTCGAGGAGTATTAAGCTGAACAACATATGGATGAGCGGCAGTGGTTTGCCGTGTATTTCTGTTTTGCATTGCTCTAGGTGGAATCAAGTGGGCAATGTCAGTCGAACACCTGCCATGGAAATATCTGTAAAAGAGAGCCAAATCACCAACCTGTCTTCGATGCTCCAGGCTATCGAGGGTCTTGGTCAGCTCGGGGTCGCCGATCAGACGAACGGCTCTCCTTTGAATGGAATCCAGTAGCCGAAGGGTGTGCTTGGGTGCAGAGCTCCAGACATGAGAGCAATATTCTAATGATGGTCGAATCTGGGCTTTGTAGAGTGTCAAAAGTTGATGAGGTGTGTACAACCTTTTGGTGCGGAAAAGTACACCAAGTTTCTGTGCAGCTGTTTTGGCAATTGCGGCAACGTGATCATGCCAAGACATATTACCTCCCAGATTGACCCCCAGCAAATTAATAGACGGTGCCAGGGGAATTGCGTGTCCTGCCATGACTATATCCGGTTCTGCAATGTTAACCTTTTTGGAGAAGACTGCTGCCTGGGTTTTCTTAGCATTAAATTCGACTTGGTTACTGTCACCCCAAGCCAAAATTTCTTCCAGGTCCTTGTTGAGGCGCAATACTTCATGCTGCCTGCGAAGATGTGCGTCCGCAGCGGATGTTTGGGGAGTCAAGGTAAAAGATGAGACAAGTGTGCTGTCATCAGCAAAGCTATAAATTAAATTTTGGGTTTTCACTAAAAGGTCGTTAATATACAGTAAAAAGAGGGTAGGCGACAATATGGACCCTTGAGGAACACCGGCATTGATGGTGAAGGTGTCTGAGAGAAACCCGTCAATCGCCACTTGCAGAGAACGGTTCTTAAGGAAGCTGGTTAACCATAAACAAAATCCATTAGGCATACCGTAGGATCGCAGTTTACTTAAAAGCCCATCGTGCCAAACACGATCAAAAGCCCTAGAGATGTCCAGTGCAACAGCCCGGGATTCTCCATGATGTTCGATGGTGTTGCTCCAAAGATGGGTGACATATGCCAGAAGGTCACCTGTTGATCTGGACTTACGAAAACCGTATTGATGGTCGCTGATAATGTTAAGCCCTTCCAGATACTTTAGTAGTTGTTGGTTAATAGCTTTCTCCATTACTTTGGAAATTACTGAAAGCAATGCGACGGGTCGGTAGTTGCTTGGCAGGGTCTTTTTACCTTTCTTTGGAATGGGCTGAACACGCGCCGACTTCCAGCAGGATGGAAATATTCCTTTTTTGTAGGATAAGTTGAATAGTCTACAAAATACTGGTGTAAGTTCATCGGCGCATGTCTTGAGAACAATGATAGGAATTTCGTCTGGACCAGAAGCTTTATTGACGTCGAGTCCTTTAAGAATCCGTTTAACAAGACGCTGACGGAACACGATTTCAGACATTTGCGATTGAACTGAGGGAATGTTGGGTGGTGGTTTTCCCTGAAAGTCTACAGTGGAATGCGAGGAAAACAGTTCAGCAAGTAGGTTTGCTTTATCCCCGGCTGTGGTTGCTATTGTGCCGTCTGAACGTGTTAGAGGTGGAATAGTTGACTTTGTAAAGTTTTGGCTGACGGCCTTAGCGACTGACCAAAAGGACCTTGATCCGTTAGGACTGGCAAGAAGTTTGTTTTTGATTCTCTCGTTATGAGCTTCTTTGCTTTGGTCTATCATTTGCTTACATTGGTTTCGGGTGGTAACAAAGATGGAGCGATTTTCAGGAGTAGGGTTTTTACGCCACTGTCGGTAAGCCAGGTTTTTGGATCTGACAGCACGCTCGCAATTCTTGCTAAACCAGGGCTTGCCGTTGGAAGGGCGCTTTTTGGAGAAAGGAATAAAGCCCTCCATGCTAGTCAGAATGACGTCGGAGACCTCCTTTGCACAGACAGATGGATCATGCGAAAGTACAACAAAATAGCTGTATAATTCGTTTTAAATAGTAAAAAACGGCTTTTGTGTATTAATATGAACTTTTTAACGTTCTATATGGTAAAGTTTTCAAAGTAATCGCCACTTTACGAACTAGCAACACTGTTAACGTGGAAAGAGAAGTGAAAATACTGTTAAGATAACATAACATAATTGAAGGAAGATTTACCAGTTATTTTTCTATATCTTTTATTTAAAATAAAAGTTTTAAGGTCGATTGGGGTTGGATCCCCGCTCAAAATATATCAGAAAATATGCGATGCACAAATATTTGCATGGAAAACATGAACCAAAGTTAGTGAAAAACGTTAATTTTGTAGGTATTATAACAGAAACTGGAGATTTTTGAAATATGAAAGTGGATCTGTACACAAATATTTAGTTCGGGCAGAAAATAATAATTTGGTAGAAATTTATTTTGGCTTTTATGTTTTTTTTTTATTTTGTGCACTCTTTAGGAAAACATTGTATATGCAGAGACTCTGGGATAAATGTTTTTATTTGAATTAAAAAAGA
The DNA here is from genome assembly GCA_935413205.1 of Polydrusus cervinus. Lineage (NCBI taxonomy): Eukaryota > Metazoa > Arthropoda > Insecta > Coleoptera > Curculionidae > Polydrusus > Polydrusus cervinus. The sequence continues at coordinate 3,058,438 of OW284512.1, forward strand.
ACAAGGACAGATTTGCATATTTTTGTATAGTATATGCTAAACCTTACTTCTATCAAGTGTCAGAAAACGACTCGAAAAATTTATAACTTGTAAATTTGGTTTCTTTGTAATTGACCACTATAATTAGTCACTTTCATATCCTAACTAGGATGGATATGAAATCATATCCGTTCAGTTAACCGGAATAGCCCACTTTCCCTATCACTTTAGTGTTAAGAAAACGGCAAATTTCCATGTGGGAGTAGAAATTACAGGGTACTAATATAACATAAAATTATATTCCAAACTAATCCAAACCCATATTACTTCTTTAAAATTTTCTTATTTAATACACGATGATCATATTAAGCTTTGCATATTGCAAATGTTTTTATTTCACAATCCATTTATTTTTCAATTTTCTGCAACATTTAATTAAAAAAAAGAACATGTTAACTTATCATCCAAGCTAGAAATAAAGTTAAAACCAAAACATTTGTGCGGTAAAAGCACAACTTTTATCTTGATACTGCGGCAGCGAATTCTACGGGAAGTCATGTTAATGTTGATGGAGTTTTTGAAAAAAGCTCGATAGAAATTACGAAGAAAATGGTCGTTTATCCTTAAAGATGTTTTTTTTACGGTTCGCTGACTACGGAGGCCATCTTGAACCGGTCATCGACCACAAATGTGGTCTACCGACTGGGGAGTGTGAAACGGCACCTTCATCCTACGAGATATCCGATCTCATCCGGCCTGTCCGGCGTGAATAGGATGGCTAGGTGTCGATTTATTTTACACTCTTCCCTGAAGCAGGAGCACGTCGTATTCCCAAGCGGTCACCCGCCCAAGTACTAACCGCGCTCGACACAGCTTAACTTCGGTGATCTGCGGGAACCGGTGCCTAAAAGATGTATAAAAGTCGTGGTTACCCAAATACCCAGTATACAAACAAGAATATATTTTCGGAGAACACTGTTGCTGTGCGCTAATTTTGCACCTCAAAATTTTACTGATTGTTATTATTTATTACCATAATAAGTTGTAGAATGAGAAAAAAGTTTTCTTAATTATCAATTAATGGGATTTAATTGAAAAATATTTAGGTGGCTAGTTCTGAGCACAAGTTAGTATACAGGGTGATTCCTAAGTGGATACTTCTTTTTTAGCTGTGTATAGAAGGCATTAAAATAAACAACTTTTTCAAATACCTTTTTTAAAAAAACTTAAAAATAAGGTACCTACATTCATTTATTACACTATGGATCAAATACGGTCCTGCCTAACTTGCCCGTTAAATAACATTAAGAAAACTTCTGGGTGTAGGATGAGTCCGCAAGGGAAAGCGTTCTGCGTGTAATCTCGAAGCAGCAGCCGCACTTTGACAACACTCACCGTAAATTAACACTATATATACTAGTTCATTGTCTTCAAATGATACCATTTTCACATGTCGCCAATTTAAAATTAACTTGCTTCAGAAAAATACACCGCAGCGAATTGCTCAACACCACCTGTAAATTGCATGACTAATAAGAGATAAGAAAAACAACATAAAGTATAGCGGGCTACGTTTTGATGACCAGGTCCGCACTTAGATTTTTTACTTCTGTATCTCGCCTATTTTTAAGTTTTTTGAAAAAAGGTAGTTGTTTATTTTAATGCTTTCTATACACAGCTAAAAAAAATATCCACTTAGGAATCACCCTGTATATTCAGTAATTAATTACATTTGTTTTAAGTATCCTTGATTGCTGGATTGCCTATAGACGTCCATCTTTGTAGATTATACAAATTTTTTCCCCAAACCCTTAAAAAAATTATGGTTATTTAGACTTATTATTTTTTCAAATTCCAACGTTGAATAAGGTGTCCAGTAGTTAATCTCAATCGCTCGAAAACTCCATTTTTTTGCACTAAATCACCCCATTTGGCAAATTTTCAACAGTTCGCGTGCGGCATGCGGGTTTCAGCTGCGGCAGCTACTTGAGCCATTGTGAAATGATAATGAACTACCGCCGCGCCGCATTTAACATTACCCCGGCGGCGACCAGAATGCACACGGCACCTTGCACCCGGCGGCCCCCGGGGCCAATACTATATATTTTGTGTTGTGGTTTAAAGTTCGGAGTAAATTAGCCTTGAATTATGACTTGAGGAAAGGCTATTGTGACCCGGAGCATGTGAGCCCAAGTTGGATTCTATTAATAGAAAATGGTAGATTCTAATGGGTTCCGTAAACCGGGGATTCTTTGACTATCACGGTTTATTTGACATGTTTTGGGGTTACTTTGACACCACCCGTTTTAAAGCGAATGTTGCTTGAAAATATCTGGTTAGAGATTGAGAATAAGTAGAGGGAACTTGTCACAAGAGGCTGCCGCAAAAAAATTAAATATTTTATCGAACTACGCTATAGAATGAAGTGCATCGCAGGCATGCATGTACGCATGGTCACCCCACTGTTTTACTTGGAGTGTTTCATAATTATTAAAGTACGTTCTAATATAGCATATTGTCTTATTTTAGTTAGTTATAGTCTATTTTAGAAAGGTGTAGAGTAATCTCATTAGGTATGCAAAGGGACTACAGAATGGCCCAACGAATATTTAAGCCACTTTCATAATTTGGGATTGATTTATTTACAAAATTCTTTCTTTTCATCAAGTGCAGGAAGTACCACCCGGGTGGTGATGAGGTACACTTATTTTTTTATTAAATATTATAAAAAAAATACAAAATACAAAAATACAATATACAGAAATGAAATTATAAAAAATCATAATATTCTTCGTCGTCTAAGGAACTGTCATCTCCTCTTGACGTTATAATTAACATGTCGATGGTCCGATCGATCAGGTGTTCAAGATTCCACATTTTCCCCTCTTCTTTAATGACATGATGGACTGCTGCGCCAGTTCTATGGTGTCACTTTCATAATGGCTTGATCAACCAGTAGCTTAACGTTTTTCATTTTGAATGTCGTGTTGTGTCTTGCTACAAATCCTTTCACTTGCGCCCATATAAGTTTTATAGGATTTAGTTCGCAATGTTTTTCAGCTATATCTTCCACGGCATATTTCATAAATCGATGTTTGTGTAAGTTTGCTATGGCTAATAGTTTCTTCTTTATTAAATTATCTTCTTTTTTTCTTTGGTTAGTTATCATAAATAATTTAATACACAAAATTTACCTGCACCTATGGCCGACACCGTAATTGAGCCGAACTGGACTGAATTTCCCATTTTATTACTCTCCGCCTTTCTTAAATAGACTATAGAGCGCTTCAAAGTATGTGTAAAAAAATTATACACATGACATACATACATGGGGTGTCAAACTAACCCCGCGCTGGGCCTACTTTGATTTGGCATGAAGATTAACGCTAGGTCAAAGTAGCCTCACATGCGGTGTTATTGGACGTCAAATTTACTTGTTTTTTTTTTTAATGGAGGAAGATATCTTAGATAGTTGCTATTTGGTGACTTTAGAACCAAAGAATCAATTGTTCGTATAAGATTTTAAAAATGGAGTTAAAGAAATATTAACAAAATGGCGCTAAAAAAACCTAAAACTATGTCAAAGTAGCCCTGGTTTACGGTCCCTTACACTTTCAATCGGATTGATATCATGATTATCTGATATCCACACGTCAATTCATCAATCTCTACCTTACACTACAATCCTGGATTTACAATTATTTGATTGATCGTGCAAGGTACATTAGTCATCATAACGCACAGTTGAATCCTCTAGGATCAAAACCCCCTAAATCCACTCCTGACAAGAAATGAGTTAAATACACCGTTATATTCGTCAAACAATTCCTTACCGTTCACCAAACCTATTTAGTAACAAATCCCTCTAAATATGTATTAAAAGTGGCATCAAAACACTACCTCAGTTTCGAAGTCCCTTAAATCCGACCGTGTTGATTTTCAAACGCCCCTAAGTCCATTTCAGCCAATCAGGTCACAGAATTCGGTACGTCAGCTCTCACGTGTGTCGGTGCCTAAACCTTGTTAAAGTTTGTTTATCCACTAGTAAAGACAGAAAATTCGTTTAGTAAACATTAATCCGTGTCGTTCATTGTTTTTTTTGTAATTTTTGGTGTTTAAAAAGTTATTATAATGTCTCTGGAAAATATTGAGCTCTGTGAAAGAATGGAAGATGTTCCAGATTTATTAGTTTAGATTTTAGTTTAGTTTATGATGTGTTTTTTATTGTTGAAATTAACTATTAAGTTTTCCGAATATCCTTTTCTACATACCTAGTATTTTATTTCAAAAATAAAATTCGGTCTATGTCAAAATCCACTAAATCCATTGTGGACATTTTCATATTCCTCTAAATTCATGTTTTGGGTGCAAACTGCACTAAATCCAATTTTATTATTTAAATTGTAAGTTTCGGTCTAAAAAATCTTTTATTTTTACATTAAATTAGTGGATAAATGATTATTAGAAATCCTAAAAATTATATCTCATTATATATTTTAATTTAAAAGTTAGTTAAAATGTTTTTCCGTTTTTCAGAACATTTTGCTAAAGTGGATTTAGGGGGTTTTGATCCTAGAGGATTCAGTTGTGTGTTTTTATTCTTTAGGCAAGGTTGTGCGTAAGAATGAATTTACTTATAGAGTATAGAGTATGTAAAACAATGTTTACTTATATGGAAATAGAAAAATATTTTTGAAATCACCAGCGGTATATAATATTTTGTTAATTATTAAAAGTTAGTTTAGTGTCGAGCTTTAATTTATACCATACAAATATCTAATTATATTTATGGGCAGTCCACTAATATTTGCCTAATAGTAAATTCATTCAATGGTATCATATAGGTAGCGAGGGCAAATTTGTTTGAAAGCATCTCCTTCCATAACACTTCATTATTAATTAGATTTAATTGGATTGACGTATATGGATTAAAAAAAATGGTTTGATTGATTTAAGCAGAATGTCAATTCGACTGATAGCATAAGGCCAATTAATCCTCAGTCTGTCAATTATGGTCTACTTTTCTCCTAAAGGCTCTTTCGGTCAAGAGATCCTATTTTATTCATGAATTTCGAACGCTGGATACGAATTCTTAAGTAGGATTTCAACTCAAAGATGCATAGAGTATGCTGGAGTATAAACACTTTGATAAAACAACAAAAGCTTAGCAAGATTGGAACTATACAATTTATTTACATAATGAACGTTTTTACTTGCATTTGTTGGATTTTTGCGATGCAAATAATTTTCCACCGAGATTTTCCTACTATTTTCTGATATGATATTTTCATCGGGATACAGATATAGAAAAATAACTGGTAAATCTTCCTTACATGGTGGAAAATGAAGACGAGTACAAGAAATCAGATAAAACAGACAAAATAATAAGATTTTAAGAAAAAATATATAATTCCGATTTTTAAGGTATTGTTATTTTGTTTTATTTTGTCAATTTTGTGGTCGGTATCACTACAGTATTGCCACTTTTATTTTCACGTTTACAATGTAACTAGTATAAAAATTAGCGTTAATTTTTCTTTAATTGTTATTATCATCTTTCTCACAAAAGTTATACTACAAACCTGATTTAAATATTTTTTTTTAAACATTTTTATTGTAAGGTTCACAAGTTGGTTATTGAAAAAATAAATTGTACAACTCGAGTGGATTGTCCATATTATGCTCGAAAGTTTGAGCACTCCGCCTACGGTGTCGTACTCAATTTACTTTCTCGTGCGATAAGAATATTATATCCACTCTTGTAGCACAAACTACTATTTTCTATTCCCACGTGGCAATTTGTTGTTTCCTCTACATTTAAGTGGCGAGAAAAAACTATACGGCAAAATTTCATAACAGTACTGCACAGTGTTGCAACCTATCAAAATATAATTTCCCATTTGTATAGAAAAATTCCACGAATGCACAAAATACGGAAAAAGTATTTTTTTATCCGATCACAACCACAAGCGATCCTAAAGAATCTCGTACGAATAACACGGAGCGAAAAAATATTCCTTATCCCTTTGGATACAGTCCTGACCTATCAATCCTCTGTGCTTTGTTCTCACGAACCCGGAAATGTCCCATTAATTGACAACATTGTAATAAAAATTATATTTCTCTGTGGCATTCTTAAACGTATAATTAATATAACAGTTTATTATATTTACTGAGGCTCCGCCTTCTTTTTCAAGATACTAAATTATATAATTTATATAATATGGTACAATATGTTATTAATTTGTTCAATATAACAAAATCTATATGCATCTATAATAGATTTATCAATAATGCAACCTGCTGAATGTGCAGGGAAAATTAATTTCATGTAGCATCATTATTGAGTTAGTTTTACCATAATTTTTTAAATGATTCTATAGTCGAGACGGTAGAACGTTGAACTTTGGATCCAATGGTCGTAAGCCCAGCACCCTGCAATTTTTTGAAAACATTTTTTAGCATAAGGTTCATAAGTTTGGCTGTAAAAAAAATATACTGTTCAACTCGAGATATAGACATCATATCCACTCTTATTGCACAAACTACTAATTGCCACCTCGGATAATACACTTGTACAATAAAAATATACTTTGATTACAAGATATCTATTAATATTTAGTATATTCATCCAAATATACTTTGCCTTTTGCTACCTTTTAATAAATTGAGTTGAAAGCGATCCCTTCACCTTCTCTTCCAGCATTTTTTATCTTCCCAATCCTTCAATCCAGGCGTCCTTTTAGTCACTTAACCAAAAATTGAATGCGATAGACGATAAACTGATTCACTGCTTTAAACTCAATCAAATTAAATTTGATCCTTTTCGCTAACGGTTTTTCAAGAGGGATTTAATTTTTACACACAGACAGGAAAAGAGCATCTGACCAAGGTTGCGACGATTTGAATCAACTGATTTTTTCAATTTTAATCGTATTTAAATCAAATTATAAATTGCTATAAAAAAAGTCGCAGAAGCAAATAACTGATTTGGAAATTAAAAAAATAGATAGTTTATTTAAAACGAAGTTCCAAAAAAAAAGGGAAACAAAGAGAGATGCTGGCCATTTGGTTTCAACCAGAGCCATAAAACCTAATTACACACACACACACACACACACACATAAGTGTTTAGATACAATAATTAATCGTCATCAGTCCAGCGTAAAAAATATTCATAAATTTCGCTGCACGCTGCCGAAAATTTTTATGTAAATACTATTTATTTTTTTTCTATTTGAGAACCATAAAGTCTTCATTATGGGTTACTAAAAGTCCGTGTTTTATGCACCATACTAATCCCTTTTCTCTTCTGTGACCACACCAACTTTCTGTTTCTGTTAGTGTTGCCAACCTCAAAAAAAAATTTTGACTGGAAACTACATTTTTATTTGAATTTCCTTAAAAATGACCCAAATAGAAAAAGTATTATAAAATATTCGTTCCATAAGACAAATTTTAGAGCACTCGTCTAATTAGGACACTCCCCGCTACACGGCTCGTGTCCTAAACCAACGCGTGCTCTAAAATTTGTCTTACTTATGTTTTAATATATTATTATGTCGCCGAGGAGATTTTCTAACTGTAAATTCAGACAACAAATATTTTTGGGCGAATAGATACAAAATAATGATTTTAAAGTTCATTATTGCCACATTAAGGAAAAAATCAGTATAAATTAATAAAAAATCTAAAAAAATCACGATTTAATCGAACAAATTAGGTTTATTGATTTATTCAAAAAAAATCGTGATTTATTGCAACCCTGCATCTAACCAATATTTCTAAATTCTTCTTCAAGGTAACCAGCGAAATTATATCTATATTAATTCTAAATTTATGTGGGATGTTTAGGTTTACTTCTGTAATACCAAATTTATACACGTTCAGGCGAATGGAAAATATCCATCCACAGCTGGAACGTGTTGATTCACTAAAAATACCCTGATTTAAAGAAAAATGGCAATAAATATCCGTTTTTAATAAACTGGAAAATATCCAACGTTGGATTTTTGACGATTAATCATTAAGAGACCGAGAAATAAATAAAAAAAACAGGCCTCGCCAAGTAATTTATTGCATCCATTCCATTACCAGTTCCTAATTTAAAGAGAAGCGACGAAAATGAGCTGTTATTTTGCGGGATGTTGTTTGAGAAAGGGCGTATCTTTCGGAAATTATAAAAAATTACGGTTCGTAAATTTCTTTGCCGATAAGATTTAATTTAATGGTAAATATTAGGGGCACCAGAGAAGCAGTCTGTAAGAATGAAGAAAAATATTTACGATTTTTTGATAATTCACTTTATTTTCAAGTGCAAAATTTTAGTCTTCCAGTACCGGACGCAGTAACGATTAAGTGCCACAGTCAAATTTATTATTCCTATTTTTGTATTATAATTTTTAAACTTTGCTTCTCTAATTTATAGTCATCCGAATGATAGCGCGGTGTTGTCATTGAAGACGCCGAATAACAATTAGATTTTTGAATAAAACGAAACAGTCACGAAATATTGATGAAAAAACGAAATGGCGAAGGTGTCACTAGCCATAACTCTTAAAATACTTTTAGATATATATATCCGGAATATTAAAATGCCAAGATATTTTGGTTTAGTGAGTGCTTTAAATATAGAAGTCAATGTGCTCCACAAACAAACAGCAAGGCATATTTTTAGATTGTTTCGTCTGGTTAAATATTTTTTTTTCGGTTAGAGTTTTCGGGCCCTATCAATTTTTTCCAGAAGTGTCGGACTTGCCGAGCCTGATGGCCTAATGGGCCTGATGGGCCGGTCGGGCTTGTCAGGCCTGCTGGGCCCGCCGGACATTTGCCGCCAGCCGTTCTTTCGGGTCAGCTTTGGTTTGCTTATGTGCTTTTCTTAAAGAAATATTTGGAAAATAATTTTCAAGCCTTAATGAGTTTTTTCAGACCTTCCGGGCCCGCCGGTTCTGACAGGATTATCGGACTGGCCGAGCTTGTCGGGCTTGCCGGGCTGTCCTGTATTGGTTGACGGGCCGGAGCGGACCGTTTCGCAAAACTCTGGCTGAGACAGGCCGGGTAGGATCGTGAAATTCTGGCCCGTGCGGGTCTCTAGCTGGAACTCACCTTTTTTAAAAAATAATTATCTTTGTAAAAATAACAAAATATTAATATTGGCGTACTAACTGGGGCAAATTTCTGGGGACAGGGGCAGGTGGCAAAGCCTCGCTGTCATTGCGAAGCTGAAATATTTTCGGAGCCACGCCACAAATTCGTCAAGCATTTACCCAACTGCTATCTACTAACCCATACATATCTAAATTTTAATTTTTGAATATTTGCTTTATTATTTGTCTTCACCTTTGCTTCATATTTGTGATCGGCATTTGTACCACCCACTTACAAAAATAGTGAACTCTATCCTAGTAGGCGATCTTGTATCATACCGACAACGGCGAATTTCACTCCCCCACGTTTAGTGATAGCTCAAAAGAGAGCAGTTTTTTATAATTTATGCTTGGCGACAGTACACGGAAATATAACCGCGGTTGTGGCTCAGAGGTAGAGCTACTGGCATTTGACCGCGGCGACCCGGGTTCGATTCCCGGGGGAGAGTGTAAAATGTATCATTTCCCAACCCACCCCATTCACGCCGGTAACCAGGCCGGATGAGATCGGATATCTCGTGGGATGCGGAAGAAGGTACACACTCTCCACTCGGTAGGTCATGCAATGGCAATAAACCAAGGGTTGATAGCCCTTGAGGGTGTCGCATGACTGAGGATCGTGGTTCGGAACCCACGTTAAACTGTAGGTCCCTCGGGAATGGCTCTGGCAGCGAACGAAGAGGAAAAAAGCCTAATTCGAAAGAAGAGCAGAACGGCAAGCTTAATTTATTATAGTTTTAAAAATACGCAAATAAAGTTAACCGATGCATCGATGTGTGTTTAATAAAATGGTCGTTTTTACTAAAAAGTGATTGTCACCTTATCGTATAGAGCAAGAAAAAATGAAACTGTCTACGGTTTAATTTTTTAAATTCTTCAATTATTAGGGAGTAAAAAAAAATGATTGTAAATCATCAATAACTTTGTTATGGCTATTGGAAACATAAACATAAAACAGCAAGATGTGGCACGGAGCGACATCTGTGTCATTCTTAGACAATTTTGAGCATACCAGCACCTCCAGAGGTGCTAATATGCTCAAGAGTGTCTAACAGCGACAAAGATGTCGCTCCGTGCCACATCTTGCTGTTGTGCATAAGCAGTTTTAAGTTATTCCTTTCTTCCTAGCTCTACTGATGAGCCATGATATGGCGGAACGCGCCTGGGGATGGAGCTGGCGAAATGAAAGGGAAATCTTTATTTTATTTATAAACATAAACGTTATTTCCTTTAGTGCCTCACCCAACGTTGAAATGATAAATCCCATATATTATGTCTCCTTAAAAAAATTTCAATTTTAAAGGTATAACAAATAACGTAACAGAGGTAAATTAATGCCGTTTATTTTCGGAATATCCGGCAAACTTTATAAATAAATAATAAGTTATGGAGTAAAATTGGATCGATGCCCTACAAATGTTTGTTGGGGAAAGTTTTCCATACGAACTTATATTGTTCTATGTGAAGCCGGTATGTTTTAGGTTTATTATTCTTCTATGCGGACCTGTAACCGCGGCTTTATCAAATCAGTACCCACAATAGTATAAGTATGTATGGATAAAAGCGGCCATTATCGCTATTGTATATTTACAATCGCACCTTGCATTCAGCGGCAACGCCAGGGGGCTCGCCCTGAAAGTAAAGGCACCCATCGTGTGTTTAAATTACTTATTACTGTTTATTTAGAACTCAATATTTGGAGGAGTAGAAGATCTCCATAAGTAGCGACGACATTTTATTTTAAAAAGTCACTTTTTTAAGGATAAAAGTTCCTCACATGCACGTACGCACACGACGTTTTTCTGTTAGATTTTATGATCGTATGCCCATCTTAAAAAATACATTTGCCCAGCCATTAATATTCTTCTGGCGCTGCCACTGCTTGCATTTATAGGGGATACTGAAGTAATTTTCGTATATAAGACTTTTGTTCTATTAACAGACAAGGGGGAAATAAAAAATTTACATTGGATAATCGATTGTTTAAGAGGGGGGTAACGCGATGTAGAGAATGATGGTTTCAAAATGAAAAAAAAATAAATAAAAAATTATTTGTAGAAAATGTTTATACCGCAACAGTATTGGGATGATCGTGTTTTGCTCAGCCATGTAAGGGGGAAAAGCGCCCCCCCTTTCGGACGCTTATCTAACGAATGTTGACTAAGATCTATATTTCAATAGTTGGAGGCGTGTCGCTGTCACCACAGGTTATGTTTAATTAAACAAGTATAAATTTGGTATAACTGGTTAACTAAAGGTTCTAACTTCATTTGACATAATACAGGGTGATTCCTAAGTTGACACTTCTTTTTAGCTGTGTATAGAAGGCATTAAAATAAACAACTTTTTAAATACCTTTTTTCAAAAAACTTAAAAATAGCCGAGTTACAGAAGTAAAAAATTTAAGTGCGGGCCTGGTAATCAAAACGTAGCCCTTTACTTTATATTATTTTTCTCAGTTTTTTGTATGTGAGTCATGCATTTTACGGATCGGTCGTCAGTTATTTATTTTGGCAATTCGCGGCGCTGTGTGGTTTTCTTTTAATAAATTGGTGCTAATTTATTGTGAGTGTCGTAAGATTGCGGATGTTTTTTCTCTACATCCAGAAGTTTTCCTAATGTTATTCAACAAGCAAGTTAGGCAGAACCGTATTTGATTTGTAGTGTAATAAATGAATGTAAGTACTTTATTTTTGGGTTTTTTGAAAAAAAGTATTTGAAAATGTTGTTTATTTTAATGTCTTCTATACGCAGCTAAAAATGAAGTATCAACTTAGGAATCACCCTGTATAGTAGCTTCATAATTTAAGGCCTTCATAGAGAAAAAATTAAGGGTGGTTGTTGGCATAAATTACTGAAAATTCTTTACATGAGAGACACTGTTTATATATTTTTAAATTAATATGTGAATCGTATGTTCAATTTAGAAAAATTTAATGACTACGGAAAAAAATGGTTTATTTTAAATGTTTTAATACACTCTTAAAATAATTTTATGGAGGTTTAGGATCGCTTATCGCTGTCGCTAAAAGAGCATCCTATCAATATTTCTAAATTATTTTCTATATATTATTAAACTAGACCAAAGTTATTGAATTCTCTTAGCCCGAATCCTGGCCATATTGTTTATTGATGGATTTTATAAAACTTTTTAAATGTAAACGCTATTGAAGATCTTGTCAGAATGTTATTTTTATTAAGAAATATAATATGATAATATAATATTTTTTACAATAAACCTTAGTAATTATAGAAAAAAAGTTTTTAGCGACAGTCGGACAAGTAGTGCATCTATCCTTTGCATTAAAGTACACAGGGACGCCAAAGGTAATGGGTTCCCTGGGGAACAGATATACAATGACAGGCTGATTCGTCCTTATTAGGACTCATCAGAAAGCCAAAACCCGTAAGCAACTCCCAGTACAGGGAAAATATGCTTTCAAGACATTATTAAGAATAAAAATGTGATAAAAACCTAGTATCGCCATCTGTAGGAATCAACTCAATGTAAATGAAAGCCCTCAAACGTGAAAACATAGAACTAAATAAACCAAGTACGGTTGGCCAACAAACACCAGTATAGGAAACGTTTTTTCGCATCCCTACACTTTTTCCACGGGTTACTAGATTCAAATATAGATCGCGCTGCAATAGACCACTGGGTGCTGCACCAATCCGTATACAATGTCGTGTTTTTAAAAATAAAGTACTACGGTAGTAAAGTACGGACACTAAACTCTACTACTTAGTAATTGTTTTTAGAGTTTTCATTGGCTTATTATATATTTCTTCGATTTTTTTCTGCATGAAAATAGCATTTCCACACCCACATACTACCATTCAATTTATGAAAAAAAAATCAATGATTTGATCAGTATTTTGTCAGCTCGGGCCAAGAAGATCCTCAAATTAACACGGAAAATTTCAGCGCGAGTCTTCCATACCAGCGTGAAACACGGCATCGTTTCCTGGCTGGTCTAATTAAAATTTTAATATAGATATTTTAAGGGATTTACAAAAACTTCTAGTTTAGCGGATGATACATTATTAAAAAAAAATAAAATTGAAAACTTATTTTAAAGTTTCAATTATACCGGGTGTCCCATTACGGATGGCCACCGGCCGCATCTCGGAAACTACTGGGCATAGAAACTCGGAGAACAAAAATTATAACTAAAGTGGCTATGAGAAAATCCTGGAAATAATTTTTAAGTTCCGCATTTTGCCGCAAGAGGGCGTAATTGAAAAGTAAATTTTAAAATTTTACAAATCTCCGAAAATTCCGCATTAAGGTATATCTTTGGTAACATAATTAAAAAGCTTGGACAATTATGCATCATTTTGGTTTTATACTCATTGGCGTACCGACTTTAATAAGAGGGGGGAAGCTGTTGAAAGTGTAATCAGTTAAATCGCTGTAACTTATAAACGACTAATCCGATTTTAGCAAACTAAAGACCGTTTGGAAGAGAAATGTATGCACTTTCACCAATCGTATTTAGTTGTCCATAATAGTTCTAAAAAATGCTAGAGGGCGCAATTTGTAATAATAACACATTATTTGATTTTACTCCGAAAAAATAAATCATACGGTATAATTATGATACCATATTCGAAAAGTAGATGAAATTTGCTAAAAAAAATATTAAAACTGCAGCTCGATATCTCCGTTCGTTTCAGCGTTATCGCAAGTAGAATAATTTTTAAAACTTTAAATATTATATATTTTTTAGAAAAAAAGTGAGACGCCACTGATATTTTTCCATGTGGATATTACTTCTGATTAGCCTGGTCAATTCTGCATAAAAATATTGTTTTATAAAAATTGTTAATAGGCAAGCTTCCGCCCGTCTACGGTCGTCCGGAATTGTTCAGCTTTTCCTACTAGGTATACAATGTACTATTATCGTTCTTTTCGACGCAAATCTTATATTACCAAGTGTTAACTTCGGCGTCGGAACTGTTTAAATCCTATAGTAACCTAAATAAGCCATCTTGTTTTATCTTAATAATATTTACCTTAAAGTTATAAACATAAAGCTGCCTAATATTCATGTTCTCAGTAAATTAATTTTATATCTGATGTCAAGTCGAAGTGCCGTCTACGCTGTTGATTAAAGCCACCGCAACGTAAAAGCTGGAAGATAATGACCGAGATAAATTCGAAGCAATATATTTGGCTGTGTTTATATGCCTAATAACTATTATAATTAAAACATTGCTAATTAAAATTGACATTTTAAAGGATGCTAAAATTATTTTCTACTTAATTCTGGAATATCGACTTTATAGTACTTATTTTTTTTTGTCCTTTTGATTTGTCATATATGTATATAGTATACAGGGTGATCCCTAAGTTGATACTTCTTTTTTAGCTGTATATAGAAGGCATTAAAATAAACAATATTTTTAAATACCTTTTTTCAAAAAACTAAAGAATTGGCGAGATACAGAAGTAAAAAATCTAAGTGCGGGCCTGGTCATCGAAACGTAGCTTGCTATACTTTATGTTGTTTGTCTTATCTCTTATTAGTCAAGCAATTTACGGGTCGATGGTGAGTTATTTGGCAATACGCTGCGGTATGTTTTTCTGAAGCAAGTTAATTTTAAATTGGCGACAAGTAAAAATGGTAAAATTTAAAAACAATGAACTAGTAGATATGGTGCTAATTTACGGTGAGTTTCGTTAAAGTGAGGCTGGTGCATAGAGATTATACGCAGAACGCTTTCTCTTGTGGGCTTATCCTACACCCAGAAGTTTTCTTAATGTTATTCAACGGGCAAGCTAAGCAGAACCGCATTTGGTCCATAGTGTAATAAATGAATGTAAGTACCTTATTTTTGACTTTTTTGAAAAAAGGTATTTAAACATGTTTTAATGCATTCTATACACAGCTAAAATAGAAGTATTACCCTGTATAATAATACAATTTATTCCGCCCAGGTTATTCTTTAAATTAGATGGAAAAGGAAAAAGTTTGGTTAGCATTTAAACATGCCTTAAGAATTTTGATTGGTAAAATACATATTTTTTTTAATTTGCGGTAATTGCTGAGAAACGTTTAACAATATTTCTTAGGGCAACTGCGAACATACCGGGTGTTGCATCCTCGAGCGGGACATAGGAAATCCCATGTAATTTTAAAAGGGGTCAATTATTGGCTTCCCTAATTATTTTAGAGAAAAATTCTATTTAGGTTTATTAAAGAGCACTAAAACCCACATTTAAAAGAATAACTTTAGATATTTTTGATGAGCCCGTTTACGAGTTATCGCCGATTTCTTTTTAACTATTTCTCCTTTTTATGGCCCCGTATTTGCAGGCACCAGTTAAGGTAAAAGATGACTGTCAAATAAAGTTGTCATTTTGAAATGTGTGCTTTATTGTTATAAAAACTCGTACATCGAAAATATTAAAGGTGTATTTATAAGTACAAATTAAACTGAATAAAACTAAAATAAAGTATCCAAATACAAGGTTAATTATGACGTTTTACATGTTTCAATATTTTACTAATTAATAGCTAGGTACTATTAAATTTCAAATATTCCTCCATTGACTGCTAGACAATAACCGAGGCGATCATAAAATTCTCTTCTTACATTCGCTAGTTGGTAAACTGAAATTCTATTGCATTCGGCAGAAATAGCATTTTTTAACTCGTCTAGATTTGGGTATTTTTTATCTTTGTATATCCTGTTTTTTAAATGGCCCCAGAGAAAGAAATCATTTGGCGATAAATCAGGAGACCTGGCTGGCCAATTTACTGTATGATTTAAGCCAATAACATTTCCATTAAAAGCACGGTTTAAATATTCCTGGACAGCCAGGGTACTATGTGCCGGGCAGGCATCCATTTGGTACCAAACTTCCTGATTTTCCCTGGCGGCATCATGTAAAGTAGGTAAAATATGATCTTCAAGTAGTTCCAAAAAATATTCTGCATTTAAATATTGTGTAAGAAATAATGGCCCGATAATATTTTCTCCGAAAATGTGGATATTGCGTTCTTGTATCGACAAACCTGTGTTGGTTTTCTTTGCTCCAATATCGATAATTTTGAACATTGGGTTCATTGTTTAAGGTAAATGTGCATTCGTCAGTGAAACAAATGTTTTTTTAAAAAGTCCCTATCCATGTTTGTTCTTTCAATCATACCAAAACCAAACTCCTGTCGTCGTATTTCGTCCCTATCTCTTAGCTCTTGGTGCTTTTCATATTTGTATGAATAATATTTTTTGTCGTTTCAAAGCTCGTAACGCTGTGGTGTGATCTAATCTTATGTCATCCTCAAGTTTCCTTGTGCTGATCTTCCCATCATTTTCTTCCACGCATAATAAAACTTGCAAGTCCCTATCATTTCTTGCATTTCTTCTTTGTTCCTGTCTTTGCAAGTCCCTATCATTTCTTGCATCTCTTCTTTGTTCCTGCCTTTCTTCACATCTGCAGTTATTTATTACAGTGCCTTTTGTCTCAAATTTCTTGATAGTCCTTTCGACTGTAGATTTTGCTGGTATCGGTCTATTCGGATACAGAGCAGCAAACATGTCTGACACATTTTGATAACTATTTCCTTGATAATACCATTTAATCATCAATATTTTTTCTTCAGAAGTGTAATTCATGGCTAATATTTACGATGTACGAGTTTTTATAACAATCATCTTTTACCTTGACTGGTGCCCGCAAATACGGGGCCATAAAAAGGAGAAATAGTTAAAAAGAAATCGGCGATAACCCGTAAATGGGCTCATCAAAAATATCTAAAGTTATTCTTTTGAATGTGGGTTTTAGTGCTCTTTAATAAACCTAAATAGAATTTTTCTCTAAAATAATTAGGGAAGCCAATAATTGACCCCATTTAAAATTACATGGGATTTCCTATGTCCCGCTCGACGATGCAACACCCGGTATATATTGACTAGCTCGACGTATAGAGGTGCCACAGGACTATCTAAAAATTGAAAACATCGCGCCCTCTAAAACATTTCGCCCCTCCCGACCCTAAAGTCTGGCTACACCCACTGGTTATTAGCAACATAATACTTATTAACTACAATATCAGTGATCGTTCGATTATGTGTATGTCTTTTTACCGAAGCGCCCAACTCTTTAGTGCCATAGCCAGCAAATAAAGGCATTATTTATTACTAAGGAATATTTATTGCAAGTGCTTTCTGTAGATTTTGTCGGTGAAAATCCATCTTAAATAAACGGCATAAGTGGTTTTACTCCGTTATTAAAATGATATAAATTAAATGCCATGTCGTCGTCGTAAAATCGTTCAACAAAACGCGGAAGTAGTAAATCCGCATAATTTCCGTAGAAAAGTCGTAAAATATGTTGCTTTGCATGTTATCTTCATCTGATACGGGGGTAGTTTCACGGTAACATTGAAATTCTCGTCATCAAAAATATAAAATTGATATAAATGTTAGGTTTGCGTTGTTGTATTATACAGGGTCGTTTTTATGTATGGAAACGGTCGATTGTTTCTTAAAGTAAGATAGCTAGGGAAAAATGTTAAATAGAAACATGTTAGCATTTTGAAAACCTATTAAACTGCAAAAAAATTAAGTAAACGAGACCACTCAAAAAGTTATGGAAGAACAAAGTTAATTTATTTTAAATGGAACATCCTGTATAATATTCTATATTTAATTTATTTGTAAAATTATAAAAACAAAAATTGTTAACCAAACCAGTGGCGGCTTGTCAGGTGAAAAAAAAAATAAAACTAGGAGAACATTTTTTCGACAATATTAAATATTAATGTACCAATACAGCTACCATTTTAGCCCTTAAAAAATAATTATGTTCGAATTAATAATATTAATTTAATCCGAATGTAGCTATGCATAATAGGGCCACGGTTAACTCTCGTGCATTTTGGCGCACCCCAATCGACCGCGTCCGTTAGCTCAAAGCAAGTGAAGACCCAACGTCCAACATGGCTTTGATATTTATCGTTGCTATCGTTACGTGATGTCAGTCACTCAAACAGCATGTAACAATTTGCATTATGATGAAGGGCAATTTAAAAATAGATCAGTCGTATTCACTATTGTTTTAACATTAGTTCGCTAACCATAAGGTATTTATTTTGAGGCTTCGCGAAACTTACGGTTATAGATATCGTTTTTACGTGATTTACTGTGTAATTAAAAAGTTTTGTTTTTATTTTTCAGTTAATTTAGTAGTGTACGTACCTACTTATTTCTGTGTTTTAAAAATGGACCCAATTAATGACATAGTTTGTAATTTGTTGGAAACTCCATTCAGTCGTTGTACAGATGAGAGGGACGTTTTGTTCCACGGGTTTTTAGTCAATGTTTGTTTAAGTACCCGCACTATACCTAGCTCTTCACCATTTTTAAGACCGTGGACCGCCACTGATCCAAGCTTAACCGTTTTTGAAATAGTGACTTTTAGCTCCATAACAACGTTTTTGTTAAAATTGAAGCAATCGTTCATGATACTTAAAGAGACGTGATTTAGATTGGGAAAGGAAAACACAAAGTCTCGATCTCAGAAAGATAATTATTAAAATGTATAAAAGTAATACGTGTTTTGCCCTTTCGTATATCATTAGACCTACAATAAGATACCTAATTAACAGATACATAAATAAATAACATTATTTTTTACCTCTAAAAGTGTTTTTTTTAAACTTTCCATTTAACTTCCAGAGTAAGAGAAAAAAAACTTTATAATTACAAATAGCACTAACAATTTTATTAGGAACTATCGTGTACTAATGAAAGTACTTACAATTTTCTTCCAAACAAGCTTTAGTTTACTTAAATCGTTTAGAAGTTCCATCAATATTAATAATTACACTTTCAATAGCTTCCCCCACTCTTATCAAGGTCGGTACGCCAATGACCCTTAGACCAAAAATAGCAACTTTAATAATGATTTTTCCCCGACTGTCTATACCCAAAAGTTTTCGAGATGTGTTCGGTGGCCAACTTTAATGAAACACCCTGTATATTAAATTGGAGGAAAATAACAATAAAAGAAAATAACTTTCCCACATTCACATAGAGACCTTCTTTCCATTGGTGAAAAATAAAACTCATGAATTTGCATAGTTCTTTTATAATTGGGGAGAAGAAGAACCTAAATTTAACACGGCAAATTTTGGCGTGAACGGATTCACTTAACTAATATTTTGTGTCCAGCCTCATCACGTAATTTCTACTGAAAATGTTTTTTATGAACGTTAACACGCTTTGCGAAAATAAAAGTGATAAAATATTCATTGGGCAAAATCGCAGCACACCAAAATGTTATTTTAAAAATTCATATAAAACATTTTTTTAATAAAAATCTTCTGAAACAAAACTCATCTATCACTTCTGCTGACAGAATTGCGCAAATCTGTTTTCGCCAATATTAAATTCATAAAATATCAATGGAATTCTCTGCTTATTATTCCCGAAATACGAGTATGGTACGGGGTCCAAATTACACTCTAAATTATAATTTAAGGTATAGAAGTGCCTAAATGTTTCCAATTTAATTACCGAGTATCATTATTGATGTATAGTTTATTTTCTGAAAATCGATCGGAAATATTCACATTTTTGATAACATTTCTGAGAGAAAAAGTCAATATTTCCTTACACTTAGTCGTTGCTAGGCAACGGAAAATAACTGTTAGGAAATATTTGTTATTGTACTGTAAGGAAATATTATTTCTGTACGGCTACTTGTAAACTAAAATGTGTTAAGCTTGACAATCCAATCTTACTATGTTTTCATAGTTACAACACAAAAAATATTTAATGGCATCCTTTAGTTGCGCACAAAGTTAATAATATTTATTTAAAAATTTTAACAAGTTGATTGTAATAAGTTATGTCCTTTAAATAATTTTCGATTTACGGAAAAATAGTATGTGCACCTCGTAGAAAAAGCCACATTCCCGGACTCCGTATTGTCAGTCTCGGTTTACGCCTCGACATACAATCTTTACGGTCTTCTGGGAATGTTCAGATTTTCCTACTAGGCATACAATGTACCGCCTACGGCGTCGTGTTCTTTAACATTCTTTTGCGACATGGACATCATATTCACTCTTTTAGTAGCACACTACCATAGTTATTCGATGATATCAAATTTATACTTGCTTTATTAGATATTACTGGTGATGCCTTGCCTTTTGCAAATATTATTAATATATATGCCTTTTTTGACTGTTAAATTAGTTGCGTGCACCTCCGTTCTTTTGTCAGATCTTATTTCCTGACTGATGAACCATAATATGGTGAAGCGCGTCTGGGGACGGATCTGACGAAATGACAGCAAACGCTGGTTTTATATTTTTGCAGAAAAGACAAATGGCTTAAAGGTACTTCAATATCTGTCAATGTTTTTGAGTAAACGTTAGAGTAAAATAGAAGTTTACTTGAATAAAAAAAATATTTAAATATATTTTAATTTAAAAAATATACAAACTTTTACATTAAAATCTTCTTTACGGGTTTATATTAAATTAACTTTCTGTGAGCGTTGAAAATAAACACTTTTACAAACAAAAAAATCTTTTTAGGAACCCTTTGAAACATGCGATTTAACGAGTTATTCGTTTATAAGCCATTAGGAACACAGAAGGCAGTGGCGTAACTTGATAGTAGTAGATAGTAACATTATCGGGGTCTTAAGCTCTGTAAGAACAAATCGAATTTTTAAGAAACTGAGCGCACAACGAAAAGATTATGCGCCCATTACTTCAAAATAAATACTTTTTTTAGGAAAGAGGTATTTTGAGGCGTAGGTTATGATTATGAATCTGAAAGCCGTATTTTACTGAATAGTTTAGGTTTTGAAATATGTATTACTTGTATTTGAACGGTCACAGTCTGATGTGTATTATTTCATTCGGCTTGGCATTTGGTTATACTTTTGATTTAAAATAGCTCTAGGAATGGAATACTAAGCGTTCTGTGGAAAAACGACTTTTAGATTCGTAATCTATGCCCCAAAATACATCGTTCCCCCCCAAAAAATCAATTTTGGTGTGCTGAGCATGTACCATTGCGCCCAAAAAAAACTGGGACAGCAAAATTTTTGTTGTAGAGTAACTCCTTGACTATAAGGAATATTTAAAATCTATTGAGGAAAGGTTATCATTGTTGTTATAATTGTTGTCATGAAAGTGAAAAGGTGTAATACCAAAACAACAATACTACATTTTTAAAAACACGAGGAAAAATGAAAATACACGTATTTAGTGTTTTGAAATGAACAAAAATAAAACAATATTTCTTAATATTATATTCCTATAAATTTAAATTTCAATCATATTTAAACCTTAATATAATAACATGTTTTTCAATATTTGGTAGTTGCACCGTTATTATCGATTAAGGCTTGTAAACGTCAGACTAGGTTTCTCGTATGCTCTTGGGTTATTGCATCCCATGATTCCATTATCTTTTGGCTTAATTCATCCCGAGTTCTAGGCTGGAAGTTGTTTTTATATATAAATTTTGCCATCTCACCCAAAACGTTATCAATTGGGTTGATATCCGGACTTTTCGAAGGCCACGACAGAACACGAATTTGATTTTCTTCTAAATAATTTTGAACTATGCGGGCTTTATGTATAGGAGCATTATCTTGTTGAAATATAAAATATTGGCCATATACTTCGTCGACAGATGGTATCATAACTTGGTTTAATATATTGCAATATAATGGTGCATTGAGTCTCCCCTGCACTATTTGGTAAACTTCTAGGCCCCTTGCACTAATCCAGTCCCAAACGCTTATATGTAGAATAGCGTCCACTTTGATTAGTCTTATTTGGATATCTTTCATCGTATCTCGTACCCATAAACGCGGATTTTTCCGTTATTGCACGATCGAAAGGTTTTTTCATCGGAAAATATTACGGTTTCCCATATTATGTTACCCTGATTTATATATTCATAAGAAAATTTTACTCTTCTCTGTTGTTTGCTTCGGTCAAAAATATTTTATTAGCAGCACAACATCTTTTTATATCCGAACTACGAATTTTTCTATGCGCTGTATTAGCCGAACCAGGAAAATGTGTTTCTTCTTTAGCTTTTATTGCTGTTCCGAATGAATGATCCTTATGAAAATTAATTAATTTTATATCTTGGCCGTCATTCGAAATTTTGGGCGACCAGAACCTGCTTTTCTTACAATACTTCCATATTCTGCAATTTTGTGCTTAGCCAACAACACGGTATTTTTTCTAATCCTTAATTATTATTTATCTGCGATGTTTCTTATTTAATGCCCATCTCTCAATCGAGTGTGAATGATCGCTTTTGCTCAGTGGTTAATGCGGGCATTTGAAAAATATTTCTTTTAACACGTCACTGTCAGTTACAAAATTAAATTAAATTGACAACTTCAAAACAAGCTAATAGTCTGGAAGATTAAACTACATTTTGCTGTCCCAGTTTTTTTTAGGCGCAATGGTAATAGATATTTACCACTGATTTTTATGCATATTATTTGTTCGGTAAGTTAATAATGGTGACATTTTGCAAGCCAACAAAATCCCGCTAATTGATTTTTCAGCACGTAATATCTTCGCACTGGCTGATAGCTGAAACCGGATTCTTCATTCAATGGAAATAATTATAATTGCCACGCTGAATATGAAACAGGTTTTTACAAAATTGTTTTTTTAGATTCCGAGAAAATCACATTTGAAATAGCCTTTAGAGGAATTTTGTTGGTTTGCAAAATGTCATCAATGTCTAAAAAATGGCCACGATAACTTTATTTATTAGTCAAAATAAGTTCTTTGGTTTAAACTCAAGCGCGAAGTAATCATGTAATATTATGATATGAATAGATACATTTTTTATTATATTTTTTATGAAAGAGTAAGCACCTCTAGGGGGGGGGGGGTAATAAAAAAACCTTCACTAGTTGCACCACTGACTAAAGGTAAAACTTCCTGAGCTGGTTTGAGGAGCTTAAAAGTATTAATTTACCTTTGAATTAAAGGAAAACTTCAGCGTATTTAAAGTTTTTAAATGTGATTAATTTATTTTTTCGAATTAAAAGCTTTAGGAAATGTATTTTTTTTATTTTAAATTTATTATAAAAAAATTGATCTATTTTTTAAAATGTTTAACGACCTTATTAGGAGTTTTTCGCTGTAATCTTTTAATATTTAATGGCCACTAAATAAAAAGACTGAATATCATCTGACCATCAATATTTCTTAATTCTTTTTCAAGGTTAGAAAATTTTTTTAAAATTAATTTTCAATATTTTTTACAATACAACGAACTTTAGTAATTATATCTTCTTTTACAAATTTTTTCTGTATGATAATAACTTTCTCATAAACTCACACGTACATATCACGTTTGTCGGCAAATTTCCACAATGATCTGTATATCATACTTTTTAAAATGATGAGCATACATAATAACGGTAAATCATACTCAGCAAAATTGTGTGCATATTTTTTTCTTGAAATATAAAGATAGGCTTAATAGTAAGACATCAATCTGTTTCTTTAAGGAGGGTTTATCCTTATATACATTTTTTTATATAGACTGACACTTTCGTAAACCTGCAGGATTTTTTATTTAGTTGGTTATTGATTGAAAGTATTAAACGTTCCTTGGCAAAATATACGTTTAGTATTTAATAAGGCACCAAGTGCCTCGTTATAAATCCGGCACTGATTGGCGCGACCTATCTTTCTCGAAATATTAATCGGAGGTTATTTATGACCCACTTTTCTTTGAGTACACGAAAAAAACTAATCCTTAATCAAGTGTACAACATATATTTCAAATCCATAGAATATAACCTCAATTTAATTATATTAAAAATAATCTTTAATAGAAAGAAAGTTTTTTAGCGGCAGGCGGACAAGGTGGTGCATAAATCTTTTGAATTAAAGTACACAGGGACGCCAAAGGTAAGGGGTTCCCTGGGGCACAGGTAGACAACTGACGAAACGCCTGTCATTGTCTACCTGTGCCCCAGGAAACCCATTACCTTTGGCGTCCCTAGGAACTTTAATGCAAAAGATATACAGGGTCCTGCGCCTTACCTCCCGTCTTCTCTAGCTCACTTATTAATTAAGTTAGGATTTTGATATTTTACAGACTTTACCTGTATCCTAGGGCGCATTTCAGGAAAATATTTTTGTTTATCCTTATATTTTTGTGTTCCAAAAAAGTGTGACGTCCTAAGGATATATTTTTTTAGATTACATGCCATATATTTTTTTACTTATTTCGATGCATCTTGTAGTTGCCTACATACCCCTAAAATTTTAATAAAATCGGTTCAGTATTATAGGAGAAAAAAACAAAAACAAAAAAAAATCAGTTTTGCACCACTGGTTTTAAAAATTAATAAAAAACTTTAAAGCAATTTATTTTTCTTACTTCAAATTGGAACCCCTCTATATTATTATGTCATTCGATGCAGAATTAAAATTCAAACATTTGTTCAATTACAACCTTCTCGCAATTTCTAACGCATTAATACTTATTTACAGTACCTTTGTATAATTTTATTAACGAGACATTATTTTTAATTTTTATTAATTTTTAAAACCAGTGGTGCAAAACTGATTTTTTTTAGTTTTTATTTTTTTTCGCCTATAATACTGAACCGATTTCATTAAAATTTTAGGGGTATGTAGGCAACTACAAGATGCATCCAAATAAGTAAGAAAATATATGGGATGTACTCTAAAAAACATATCCATATGACGTCACACTTTTTTGGAACACCCTGTATAAACATAAATAATTTCCTGAAATGCACCCTAGGATACAGGTAAAGCTTGCAAAACGTCATAATCCTAACTTAATTAATAAGTGAGCTACAGAAGACGGGAGGTGAGGCGCAGGACCCTGTAGATGCACCACTTTATTGGCCTGCCGCTAAAAAACTCTCTTTCTATTTACTTATACGGACGCTAAACGCTCTACTTTATTAGTAATCTTTAATGTAAAGCAAGACTTACAAACAAGAAATAACATTGTATTTATTTTTTTAAATATTAGAGTCAGGACGTAATAAAGCAAAAAAAACACACACAAAAAATCGGCTGTTAATTGACAATAATGCCTATCCAAAAACTATGTCCGAAACGAAAAAAAAATATCTAAAAGTAATTAATGGCGGCTCTTGTTTTTCCGTTAACAACGGCTTGTTTCCGGATTGACGAAACCCGGAAGTTTGATGAATGGCCAACGACCGGAAGTAGGTCGTAATATGCTAAATGAGAACCGCTGCACGAATACTTTTAGTGTCTGGCACAAAAAACATAATATTATAAATTGGTTTGATTGGAAAAACGTCATTATTTGTTATGGCCAGATAATTTGGCTTCCCATTTCGGAAATAGATGTAATTATTTTTCCAAATGCGTCTTGTACCGTTATTATAAAGTAGTGGAATTTAGTGTCCGTTAAAATATATAGAAAGAAACTTAGCGGCAAGTGGACCGAGTAGTGCGTCTATCTTTTGCATTAAAATACACAAGAACGACAAAGGTAATGGGTTCCCTGGGGCAACAAATTGCTTACAGGTTATGGCTTTCTGATGAGTCCCAATACTGACGACACAGCCTGTCATTTTCTACCAGTGCCGCAAGGAACCCATTACCTTTGGCGTCCCTGTGTAATTAAATGGAAAAGATAGACGCACTACTCTGTCCGCTTGCCGCTCAGCTTCTTTCTAGTTATTATGAATGTTTTCTAAAACTCGCTATGGGCAGTGACGAACTAAGAAGGGATGATTCCCAGGGAGGAATCCTGATACTCCTTACCAACGTTTGTGCTTAAAAACAAGTGTCTTCTAAAAAAGGCGTATCCTGATGACATCCCCTACTTTCTTTGGTAATCTAAGCGGCCCTGCTCACCCCTCTAGTTCGCCACTGGCTATAGGGCCATTATTTATACCCAAAATAAAATAAGTTTTATACAAGATGGCCGAAGCTGGGTCATCAAATCTGGGGAGGGGCTAAAGCTCTAATCCTAATATGGAAAGACGTGTTTTTTTCTCGCAATAATGATGTGTTGTGTGTGTGGGTGGGGGGGGGGGGGGGGGGGGGGCTTAGTAACCCCACAATATAGACGATTTGGAAAATTTAATGAATGAATCGAAAAGTAACAATGAAGTTTAAGAGTTTGACCAGTGAATCATTCGCTATTTCATTTTTTAATCAATATTTCGTATTATTTTTTATCCAAAAAAACGTCACCAGCCTTAACTTTTACCAAGCAATTTCAAAGATACCAGGGAAATTAGGGAAAAACTTAAAACTATAGCTAATAGGCTCTTTCTCTATAATCTAATTTATCATAATATGCAGCACTAACATCCTGAAGTAGATCCTATTGCAAACATATACCAATAATAGAAAGACATTTTTTTAGCGGAAAGTGGTGCATCAATCTTTTGAATTAAAGTACACAGGGACGCCAAAGGTAATGGATTTCCTGGCTACCCTAAGGAACCCATTACCTTTGGCGTCCCTGTGTACTTGAATGCAAAAGATAGATGCACCACTTGTCCGCCTGCCGCTAAATAACTTTCTTTCTATTTACTTATACGTACCCTAAAGGCTCTACTTTATATACCAATAATAAAAATCTTCCTAGAGTATCACAAGCCTTTTCTAGAAACAATTAGAAACACGGCAGGAAAGCTGCAAATTTAAGAACATAAGGCGAGAAGACGTGTTCGTCATCCTATTAACGCGCAATTCTTTTATTTGCGAGTCATGCGACCGATTATATTGATATCTTTGTTCCGATAACTTAAATTAAAAAGAACAGATTGGAAATAGAATACCAGTCTCGAGAGATTAGTCAGATCAGCGATTGGCCCGAGAGTGTCGAATGAAGGCTGTCCCCAGTTGCCAATATGCCGATTTTATTGTGACATCGGTACCTTCTTCCGCGTATTTTTTATTCGAGAGCGTATTTTGTTTAATTATTTTCTCAGTAATTAATTGAAGAATTTAAAAATTAAAACTATAGAAAATTAAATTTTTTCTTGTTCTATCCGATAGGATCAAAATCAAAATTTTGTGAAAAAGTCCATTGCTACAAAAAGACGGGTATCTTGCCGATTGTTGAATGAAAGTAGAAAGAAACGAAAATATTGATCAAAATATAAAATCGTATATATATGCCACTTGAAATAATTATATAATATTATTTCAAATCGTTTTCCATTTAATTTTTAAAATTTTACGGTATACAAAATTTTTTGTATATAAAGTTCCAAAAAGCACATGAAGCGTTTAATTAATCTTTTGATAATAATTCAATGCACCATCAACCATATGATTCATCATTAATTAAAAAGGATATATTTAATGCTGTATTGATTTTGTTTGTTTAAATATGAAATAAACATAGGAAATTATAGCAATCTAGCTAATGTTTGCGACAACTCGACTACTAACCCTCCCTAGTGCATGCGGATCAATTTAAATTAACATTGAACTTCTGAGCTGTGTCATTGAGCCTATATTTATTACATTTTCGACAAGATCCCGGGTGATTCTCATTATACCAGAAGCATAGAAAATGTTCTCCCAATAAAAAATAAGCCATTTAACAATGTTACGGAATGTATTACCTTAAGACCAGGCGTGGAGATGGGTACCTGGAGAAAGGGCAAGATGACAGAAGAAAAAAATCAAGAGAATGAAAGAAGCTGAGAGAAAGCTGTACCAAACAAGAAACTAATGATATCAAACTGTAACAACTAACAATCTAATAAATATTTATTTTGGTTGAGAAAAAGAAAGGTGGGTTTTTAATAATACTGGATTAATACAAGAAATAAATGTAAGATGTCGGCAGCTACCACTGCAACAAACAAATCAATTTTTTAACATAATTTACCAGCCACTTTTTTAGCTAACGAGAAGAAAAGAAGTTCTAACCGCGCTATTGCCATGTTAAATTGCGGGTTTCCTTCACCTGAATTACAAAAAAACTAAGTAAATTATTGAGTTTTTTCACCAATAAAAAGGTAGTTGTAATATGGGTGTGGGAAAGTTATTTTTATGGAGAAAAAAAATTCGAAGAAAAAGATATAAACCAATAAAAACCTCAAAATAATTACTAAAGTGCTTTGTATTGTAAAAAATATTAAAATAATTTTTTTTAATAAAAAGTCTTTAAAAAAACCTGGACAGCATTCGAGCCAAGAGAACGCAAGGTTTTTCTCTAATTAAATATACATGTATGCTAGATATAATCTCTATACAGGGTGATTCCTAAGTTGATACTTCTTTTTTAGCTGTGTGTAGAAGGCATTAAAATAAACAACATTTTCAAATACATTTTTTCAAAAAACTTAAAAATACGGTTCTGCCTAACTGGCCCGTTGAATAACTTTAAGCAAACTTCTGGGTGTAGGATGAGCCCGCAAGGAAAAGCGTTCTGCGTATAATCTCGAAGCAGCAGCCGCAGTTTGACGACACTCACCGTAAATTAGCACCATATCTACTAGTTTATTGTTTTCAAATTTTACCATTTTTACGGGTCACCAATTTAAAATTAACTTGCCTCAGAAAAACACACCGCAGTTTATTGCCAAATAACTCGCCGCCGACCCGTAAATTGCATGACTAATAAGAGATAAGACAAACATCAGAAAGTATAGCAGCCTACGTTACTTCTGTATCTCACTTATTTTTAAGTTTTTTAAAAAAAGGTATTTGAAAATGTTGTTTATTTTAATGCCTTGCTCACACAGCTAAAAAAGAAGTATCAACTTAGAAATCACCCTGTATATGGGATAAAAAGATAAAGTTTATAGAAAACTTAAACATATTTTTATAAATACTTGGCGTGACATAAATTTAAACAAATTCACCTTTATCAGTAAGGGATTTTTTCTTTAATTTTTTTTTAACTGTTCACTTATGTCCCAAAAGTCCGCTCCGTGGACTGCCACTCTCTTGAATTAGGTATCAACGTGCTTGATTTTAACAATATTTTATATCTATATTTGAAAATATCAATAGTCTACATTTAGTGCACAAGACTGTGTAAAAGGATTATGAAACTTTCATTAAAACTCTGCTTTTATATATTATTTATGGCTGTAACCACTTTCCATGTCCACTCCATAAACACATAGAAATTGCAATTTTAAATATTTATCTGGCAACATCGCCAGCTAACCACGAGTTTTAGCGCATCACTTCCATAGCTTGCAGCATCGCTCTCAAGGGGAGGTAATATAGTGTTTTATTGCAAACTTAGGTATATGACTAAACTTTTTTTTTTTTTTTATAATAAAACACCTGCACTGTAGGAAAAATCCTTTAAGGCGCTCTGGGAGCGGTGCGAGTGCGAAAAAAGCGATTAACGTTGGTCTTGAAACGTTGAAGATTGTATTCATTGGGAAACACGACCTCAGGAAGATCATTCCACAAAGATGACGTTCTCCAGATGAAAAAATTCTTGAACAATGAAGTTCGAGGAGTACTAAGCTGAACAACATATGGATGAGCGGCAGCGGTTTGCCGTGTATTTCTGTTTTGCATTGCTCTAGGTGAAATCAAGTGGGCAATGTCAGTCGAACACCTGCCATGGAAATATCTGTAAAAGAGAGCCAAATCACCAACCTGTCTTCGATGCTCCAGGCTATCGAGGGTCTTGGTCAGCTCGGGGTCGCCGATCAGACGAACGGCTCTCCTTTGAATGGAATCCAGTAGCCGAAGGGTGTGCTTGGGTGCAGAGCTCCAGACATGAGAGCAATATTCTAATGATGGTCGAATCTGGGCTTTGTAGAGTGTCAAAAGTTGATGAGGTGTGTACAACCTTTTGGTGCGGAAAAGTACACCAAGTTTCTGTGCAGCTGTTTTGGCAATTGCGGCAACGTGATCATGCCAAGACATATTACCTCCCAGATTGACCCCCAGCAAATTAATAGACGGTGCCAGGGGAATTGCGTGTCCTGCCATGACTATATCCGGTTCTGCAATGTTAACCTTTTTGGAGAAGACTGCTGCCTGGGTTTTCTTAGCATTAAATTCGACTTGGTTACTGTCACCCCAAGCCAAAATTTCTTCCAGGTCATTGTTGAGGCGCAATACTTCATGCTGCCTGCGAAGATGTGCGTCGGCAGCGGATGTTTGGGGAGTCAAGGTAAAAGATGAGACAAGTGTGCTGTCATCAGCAAAGCTATAAATTGGATTTTGGGTTTTCACTAGAAGGTCGTTAATATACAGTAAAAAGAGGGTAGGCGACAATATGGACCCTTGAGGAACACCGGCATTGATGGTGAAGGTGTCTGAGAGAAACCCGTCAATCGCCACTTGCAGAGAACGGTTCTTAAGGAAGCTGGTTAACCATAAACAAAATCCATTAGGCATACCGTAGGATCGCAGTTTACTTAGAAGCCCATCGTGCCAAACACGATCAAACTATTAGGAAATTAAGGTAAGTACTTTTATTATCGTTTATAACGGACTTAGAACGTTGTCGTCCTTTTATAATGAAGATTGTACGTCATTTTGTAAATTTATAATTACATTGTTGGAATTAAATATAACTTACCAGTAATTTGCTCGTTACACGTTCACTCCATGTCAGCAGGATTCACCTGAAAACGGCTGGAGAGAGATATTTATCAGATGAAACATTGTGATTGAAAACAAATAAATATACTGCAAGTCCAAAGCTATTCCATTATTCAAGCAGAGCAACACTTACAAATTAATTGTTTTGTAGTTTGCGTGAAAAAACAGTCGAAGTCGTCAATTGACCGCGGTTGTGGCTCAGAGGTAGAGCTACTGGCATTCGACCGTGGCGACCCGGGTTCAATTCCCGGAGTGGGCATACGTACAATAAAAAAAGTATGTCCGAAATTTAGTGGATTTAAGAATGCAAGGAAGAGTTTTAAACGGTATCATCTCCCAACCCACCCCATTCACGCCGGTAACCAGGCCGGATGAGATCGGACATCACGTGGGGTGCGGAAGAAGGTACACACTCCTCAATAGGTAGGTCATGCAATGGCAATAAACCAAGGATTGATAGCCTTTGGGGGGTGCCGCATGACTGAGGATCATGGTTCGGAACCCACGTTAAACTGTAGGTCCCCTCTGGAATCGGCCTGGCAGCGAACGAAGAGGAAAAAAGCCTAATTCGAAAGAAGGGCAGAACGGCAACGGCAAGTCTACAATTATTGTTTAAAATATATGTATTTTTCTTTATAAAAAATAGACATTATTGCTTAAATATTTTTATTTTGTGGACAACATAGATAAATATTTATACATAATATCTGAATTAATTTTTTTTTAATTCGTGGCCACTTATTGCAGTAAGGTATAGATATTGAATCATATCTATCTCTCCTTTTATTCCGTCGGCAAATAACGATCCAATGGTCTAATACTACAAGATAACATAAGGAAGTCTTAAATATAAATACAACAAAAAATTTAAATTTTTGGTGTGAATACAAATCAAAACCCAGGCAAATTCTTTAAAAATATACATGTATGCTTTTAATTGTTTTAATTTTAATGGCTTTTATTATGTAACTATTAATTTTAGTTCATTCAAAAAATTAATTCATTTAAATTAGTTAGTAACCTAGTTTGTTTTTATTGGAATCTTCATTTTTCTCCTTGAAAAAGACCAAATTATGGGCAGACCAATAGGTGTGTTGGTTCTTAGTGCTGAGAACACTAAAAAGTCCGGTAAGCCTTACGAAATTCATTTTAATAATGAGTTTATGAATGATATTTGGCTCTTCCTCCACATTTTCGCCCACGAGCCACCATTAGCTATATAGAGCCAGACATCAATTAATAAAGATTTTTTACCTATTCCATTGTGATATAAATAGTCAAATATGTTTTTTATTCCGCACGTTAATAAGAAAATCTATTATTGCCATTGTACCTGCAGTAAATTGGTTAGGAACTTCTTTAGTTATGAATATAAAATTATATATATTTCTATGAATGCAGACTATCCTCATAAATATTACTAAGTGAAATTTCTTTTACAAAAATAGATTATGTTGGTATTGTATATAATAATCAAGAAGCTATATAAGTAAAAAGCGTAACTAGGTATCAATTGTTATTTATAATTTAAAAAAATTATTTATTATATTTTCAACATCAATGGCGATCGCAGCTCTTTTAAAGGGGGAGGGGGAAAGGATTGGTTTAATCAAAAATTACTCTGCAAGGGAAGTTCTTTGCTACTATGCAGCGCAGCAGCACCACAGCAGCAGCAGCGTTAAAAGTTTACAAAGATAATCCATTTAGTTTTATCTACGCCATAGGGAAATCTAGAGAAATGTGTCAACGGTTTTAAATTGTTTGGTTTACCTTTAATAATTTCTTCAGACGTTAAAAAACGGTGTTTTGGGTTACCTAAGAAGGAAGAAGTTTGAGGGGGCAATTGACCCACCGTCCCTCCTCTAGCACTGCTACTGCTAACACCTTTTTATATATCAGCAAATATTATCAAACATCACATTTAAATTTTACTTGCAGTAGTCGGTATACATATTTACCCACCCTGTCTGTACATTAAAAATCTTAAATTAATATTTACCACATTTAAACTTTTCCGCCAAAATCAAGCGGTTATTATTTCGGATTGGTATTGATTTCATTTTTAAATTACTGTAATTATCATTAACACGGCGCCTACATGGAAATAGAAGCAAATTTTCATTGTTAAAATAAATTATCTCTTTCAATAAACACACAGAAAAACAAAAAAAAAACACTTAAATTAACTAGGGTGCGTGAGTAGAATGTAGGACAAAAGCGTGGGAAACCTTACTGGATGTTTAAGATAGTTTCTTTTACTCAAAATAATGAATAACCAAATAATACTAATCAATATCAATGTATCCAACAATATATTTTAATTAAAAAAATTAAGTAGTTTCGTCTTTCAAGCTTATCTACAATACAGGGTGTTACTTAATAATATGTACTTATTCTAATAGCTAACGGGTGTTTCATATACCAATTTTAAGCCGAGAAGTTCATATACGCATAAGATGTCCTAAAATGCTTTGTTATTGGTATACAGGGTGTAAGAGTTTTATTTTTTCTGGGTTTTTATCAAAAATTTCGAAGACCGCTTGAGATATTACAATAAATTTGGGTATTAGTATATTATGTATTAAGTGTGGGAAAAAGCATATTACGCACGAATGAAAAAGTAGCGAACGGGCCACGTAGCGGCGAGTACGATAATTACATGAGTGCGTAACTGCTTTACAACACGCAATACGTACTATATATATTTTTCTACGACTCTTACTAATAAATTAAAGATCGATTTGAACTTCAAATCCCAAATAATGACAATGTCACTGTCAAATATTCAAAACTCAAGATAGATAAATGTCACGATTTTTTAAGTGGTTTAAGGCTAACTTGATTGTTATACTAGGCATCATAATGCACAGTTGTACGTAAGAATGGATTTACTTATAGAGTGAACTGTACGTAAAACAACGTTTACTGATATAGGAGTGGAAAAAATACTATTAAATGAAATAAAATATTTTATTATCAGTCAAATTGAGTTACAAAAGAAAGATATGTCACAATAACTTACCAAACACGTCCAAAATAACAAAAAAAAATATATGAACACACTTGCATCATTACGATAAAAACTCTTTTTTCTACTGAAGTTTTATAATAACCTCTTTTTGATTGTCATTATGATTTTTTAATAACCTCCTTTTAGGCGCAGCGTGCTTAAAATTTTTTTAAGCACGTTACCAGGAACTTTGAATAGTAATAGAATCTGCAACAGCAATATCAATTAAACCCATGCCACTAGTAGAGCTGGTAGAACACTCGGATTCATTACATTTAACACGTTTGTTGTTAGCGTCCAAAGATTTTTGACCAAGAATTTTTTCGGAAATTTTTCTTTTATTTTCTAAAGAATCTTCTATATACCCCTCAGCCACGGTATTTGACTGCCAACCTCCATGTCGCTTTAGCATCAATATATCCGCTCCAGAGTCAACTAAAAAAGTTGCTGAAGATCTTCGAAAGCAGTGGCCTGTATATTCTTTAGCGTTTGGAAGCTCCAAAAACTCAGCTATTTTCTTTGGTGTTGCTCCAATGGTATTAATACCCACTGGAAGTCTGGAACATTTGGAGTTTCTGTATACGATAAAAAATCTTTCATGGGTTATGTGTGCTGGACGTAACTGCGCGTACTTTCGGAAAATATTCAAGAAGTTGATGCCGTCAATAGAGCCTTCGCTAATTACAAAGCTTCTTGCAATATTTGGTTTAGTGTTTGGAATGGATATTTTAATTAAGACTCCGAAATTTCGATATTATTCATATTTAAATATGTGAGTTCTTCTCTGCGACATGCTCCAGAGATTCCCACAATAAGTATGACTTTGTCCAATAAATAGTTCTTATCGTCTGCTTCTTTGACAAACCTTTCTATTTGTTCTTTAGAAAAAACTTTCGACTTTTGAGGCTTATACCCCGTAGATTTTCTTTTCAAAAATGCGATTAGGTTTGTAAATGTCTTCATCTCAACATTTTTATTTAAATAAACCATCGTTCGAAGCATTGAGTAAGTACTCCACAAAGTTGATGGCTTATGGGCATCGGATAATAGTAAAAAATATGCCAAAAAGACTTTTTCTGATAATTTTTTTACCTTTTTTTCTGCACACCATTTTTTGAATTTTTCGTATGTGCCCTCATACAAACTTCTTGATTTTTGGGGAACAAGGTACACCATTGCGTCATTTGCGGCATTTTCAATGTCTGAGTCCTCTAAATCACTCATATTTACTTTTATATTTGTCGCAGTTTTTGACAAAAAAATTGAATTTTTTTTTGACAACTGTCGAGTTTTTTGACATGAAAGGTGTAAATGAAACATAGGTAATAAAATGTCACTTTGACGTGTTGTCCAACTCGGCTTCGCCTCGTAGGACAATTCACGTCGCGTGCCTAAAAGACACTCATTTCGCAACTAATTGTATAAATAGCTATTAACAAACTACAATAAATAGTGATGACAGCACAATAAGAAATAACAACACATCAGTTAATAAATAACATTTAAATTTCTCATTAACCACCTAACTATTTTCGAATGCCTTTTGAACCAGTAGAGTTTTTATTGAAAACACTTTATACGATCTTATTTCTCTTAGGGAGCGGGGTAAATGATTGAAGCATTTAATGCCAAAGCACTGATATGATCTTTGGCTAACCGTAAGTCGGCTATATGGTTGTTCTAACAAAGTGCTACTTTTTGTAGGGTAGGAATGAAATTCTTGTCTGCATAAACGAATCCTCGTTCTTTTTTATATACGTCTGTACAAGGGTGCAAATGTATAAACTGAGAAATGTGAGTATCCCCAAACTAACAAGGGTGTTTTTACAAGTCTCTAAAGGTCTCAGTTTTGCAATAATTCGAATGACTTTTTTTTGTAAGACAAATATTCTATGTGCATCCCTACCCCCTCCCCAGTGTAGAAGGCCATATCTTAAAACCGCACAGAAGAGACCATTACACATAGGCATATTGTATATATAAGCATATTACAATATAAAACACATATTTTTACAACAAAATTCTAAAAGCAGTGGTGTAGGTACAGCTGCGCCGTACTACAATTTTAACCAAAAAATATATTACGCTACAGATATTTTTGAAAGAATTTCTTTATACCATTCAATTTTAAACAAAAACTGTATCTTTCATCATTCTCTTAAAACATACAGTTTGAAAGAAAATAATAATTAAGCATCCCTTATTGACATAATAATTTATGGAAATCTTTATTAGCAATGTTGTCGACTCTGTTATAATTAATATTTAATTATTTTCTTCCAAACGGCAAGTTTTAGGAGAAAGATGTCCTTTTTTTAAAATTAAATATTAATAGTAATAATAATGTTCGTGTTCTATTTACTTCGTGCGTCGTGCGACACGGACACCATATGAACTCTTATTGGTACCTACAAACTATTATTATAATGAAATAATTTTGACTTTAAAAAACATAATAACGCATATGTTCAAGCTCTACAAAATCTTTCTCTATATTTATTTATAATTTTATAACTTTGAGCTTTAATATACCACTTTCTAGAATAAATGTGTGCATATTTTTACGATATACCTACATTTATTATAACCCACTTAAAATAAAGGACACGCGAAACTCGTAAAACTTGGAGAAAGAAGCGCCCACAAGAGAATATTTTTTCTCTCCTCCAATTTCAGTGGAGATAAAATGAACTAAGATAAAAACTGAAAAAATAAAACAATATGTAGTTTGCGAACTAAGATAAAAACTTTGTGTGATTAAAACATATGATTGTTTCTACTGAATTGTTAATAGGTTTTGTTTTAACACCTTTCCAACCATTTAGAAAATGGTTCGTTACAGCATTATTGTGCTGAATAGTTGGATTTAGTTTTATAATGTTCAGAAGTTGTATGAAATTATAATATATAACTTTTAGATAGAGATGATTAAATATAAGAAATAGTCTAAATCGACAAATTGGTTGTGGTGTATTTTGTTTCTTGGATATTCCAACAAAATGAGATTTCCTTCAATTGTTATAACAACTTTAAAAACAATTTAGTATAAAGGTTCGTAAGTTGGGTCGTAGAAAAATATAGATACTATACAACTCGAGTGGATTGTCCATATCGTGCTCGGAAGTTTAACACGTTCGTTACCGTAAGCTTTTACTGCGTTGTACGTTTTGAACCAAAGCTGTAACTTTTAGACAAATGGTTTTTATGAACTGAAAACAAACATTCAGAAGAAGCCAAAAATTAGTGCATTTCCGGAACCAACTACCACTATAATGGCATATAGGTGACTTATAATGTTCCCTAACACCCGCTGTATACTAACGATGCAATAGAAACGAACCGACTCAGGTTTAGACTCGCTTTAAATACATGATAAATTTTGCCACTAAAGTGGTAGTCGGTTTCACACATTAGACACCGATCGCCACTAGAGTGGTAGTCGGTAACGAACGTGTTAAGCACTCTTCCTATCGTCTTATTCAATTTACTTCCTCGTGCGATATGGACATCGTATCCACTCTTGTTGCAAGGGCGTAGATATTATTTTTTTCTGGCGGGGGGGGGGGGTTAGATCTCAAATTTTTTTATTAATATTACACAACAATATTCAAGATTACTTACGAAGTAAGGTGTATAAAGCAAAATTTAATTCCCAAAGTAATTTTGCAAATTCTTTTTTCAAAAGTATTTTTATTGCATTTTGACAAAACAATAACTTACATAATATAATGTAAAAAAAAACATAGGTACTATAATAAAGGAATAAGTATCTAAACTTTAACTTATTCTATCCTTGGTACGTAATATGCATACAAGACAATGTCTTTAACAAAAATTTTATGGTCATTATTATGGTCCTGGGGGGGGGGTAATTACCCCCTTTACCCCACCCATATCTACGCCCTTGTCTTGTTGTACAAACTACTATTCGGCAATTTGTTTTTTCATATCAGGATTTGCTGGTTTAAATAGTTTGAGGGTGCAGAATAAACCATTTACACAGTAGACAAAGAACTTATAGTAATAATTATTTCTTGGTTCTGAACTCAAACAACAAATTATTTGAAAGATTTACTTTTATAAATCTATATCATATCTATACTACATAGATAATAAATCAATACTCAACCTAATGACATTTGTACATGTATATGACTCATTGCGACAGACATAGATGTAAATTAGTAATGACAAATACCTGGTAAATAGAACAATTTGCATGAGTTATAATCATAACGTATATCTACTCAAATATAAATTATCTTTTATGGAAATAAATTTCATTATGAGTTTGGATACTTTATAAAACTGAAAAACACACCCTCCACTCGCTGTATGCGAGTTTTAAAAATAATTAAATCATATTAAACAAATTTAAATTCAATATCACTAAATAGCTAAAGAATCAAAGTTTGTTGTGGTTATATACAAAAGAAAAAACGCTGAACGGCAGTAGAGTTTTGTACTTGCACTGTTTTTATTTGTTTTGAATCACAACGTTTCAACTGGTAAGTATCTCCAGTCGTCTTCAGTCAGGTGAATACTATTCATGTTGATGTTTTCCGGTTTTAAAAGAATTTAGAAAGTTAATTCCAAGAAAATAATTTAAAAAAAAATCTACTTAAAATGCGCTGTGGCAGTCGCAAGTGGGTTATAACATATTTTATTCAGACATCACCATAAAAGCAATCTTTTTTATACTTTGAATATAAAACTAAAGAAAGTGCTAACATAAAATCCGAAGCTTCTCATCGCCGAAAATATTATCCCGCAGGGAACACCTTGTAATCCACCTTGTCTTGTATAAGTTTGGTGAATTTATAACTTACAGGTCTTTGAGCTAGACGTTAAAAAAATTGAGACATTGTAGTAGATAATCTCATACTATATATTGTTTACAAAATAAATTTTGGGTGCTATTGCATCCAGCTAAACCCGGTTCTGTTTATTTCACGGAATAAATACAGGGTATTTCACCGATGGAACATTTTCTTCAAACATTTGGTTGCTCAGATAAGCAACCATGGTACATATATCGTTTTAAAATATTTTTATCAATACAGCGTTGCCGCTTCTACCCGAAACAGATGGCAACATCATTATTTTAAATGGAGCACCCTATATATTAAATTATTTTATAATTTCTCATATAATTTCACGTATATTTTGTAAAAAACGTCATATGTCTAAATTCAATTACTTTTGAGATATTAACATTTAAAATATGTAATTTTCAGACTTTGACACGCTCTAGCATTGGAACGGCTCATCTAAGAAAAAAATGATTTTACCTTACTGTCTTCGTTTTTTATTCTCTGATCAAAAATACCAACTTCCTGTTTAACATGGTTAACCAAAAAAATTATGTTTTTTTTCTTTTTTTTTTATGATAAAACATCTGCACTGTAGGAAAAATCCTTTAAGGCGCTCTGGGAGCGGTGCGTGTGCGAAGAAAGCGATTAACGTTGGTCTTGAAACGTTGAAGATTGATTGTATTCATTGGGAAACACGACCTCAGGAAGATCATTCCACAAAGATGACGTTCTCCAGATGAAAGAATTCTTGAACAATGAAGTTCGAGGAGTACTAAGCTGAACAACATATGGATGAGCGGCAGTGGTTCGCCGTGTATTTCTGTTTGGCATTGCTCTAGGTGGAATCAAGTGGGCAATGTCAGTCGAACACCTGCCATGGAAATATCTGTAAAAGAGAGCCAAATCACCAACCTGTCTTCGATGCTCCAGGCTATCGAGGGTCTTGGTCAGCTCAGGGTCGCCGATCAGACGAACGGCTCTCCTTTGAATGGAATCCAGTAGCCGAAGGGTGTGCTTGGGTGTAGAGCTCCAGACATGAGAGCAATATTCTAATGATGGTCGAATCTGGGCTTTGTAGAGTGTCAAAAGTTGATGAGGTGTGTACAACCTTTTGGTGCGGAAAAGTACACCAAGTTTCTGTGCAGCTGTCTTGGCAATTGCGGCAACGTGATCATGATGTTACGGTTTAACAAGTTAAACCTGAAGTTGGAACTTTTAGATAGAGAATAAAAAACCAAGATAGGGAGGTGAAAATTATTTTTTTCTAAAATGCGCGTTTCCAATGCTACAGCTTGTCAAAGTCTGAAAATGGGATATTTTAAACGTCAATATCTTAAAAACCATTGAATTTAGACATATTACATTTTATACAAAATATACGTGGAATTGTATAGGAAATTAGAAAATAATATATATAAAATATATAACATTTAAAATAACGATATTGCCACCTGTATCGGGCAGAGACGGTAACGCCGCAATGCTAAAAATATTTTAAAACGATAAACCATGGTTGTTTATCTGAGCAACCACATTTTTAAAGATAACGCATCACCCTTTTTCCATAAACGTCTAACGTTGCATCCAACCTAAAACACCGTGTATATAAAGTATAAAATAATATATTTTTAGTGGACAAATTTAATCATTAGACTACACACACATTAAACACACAAGAAATAAAAGCGTTATTTAACGATGATAAAATCATAATATCAAGCAAAAGACCTGTGGCGATGCGCCTGGTTTAATAATGTCGTTAAAGACTTGTTCCTTTTTGCAATCTTAAAGAAATATGGGAAAACTGGATATATCACGTCGTATAATGAAAAGATATGACGTTAGGTAATAAAGTTACGATAACAGTCCGGTTGGACATTTTTATGATTGCAAGTGATGACTGATAACAAATTGTTTTTAACAGTATTCTTGAATGATAGAAGTTATGAGAGTCATGGACGCCCATAGAGGGGGGGGGGGGTACCTCCGTGGATTTTGGGGATTTTAGAAGTCATTTTTGATAGGAGAATTTTTTGATACCACATACCGCGTTTTTTTTTGGTTGGTTACCCTCTCCGCCTGGAATTCACTCTATGGATGCCAGTGGCGGCTTGCGGTCTTAAAAAATGGTGAAGAGCTAGGTATAGTGCGAGTACTTAAACAAATATTGACTAAAAACCCGTGTAACAAAACGTCTCTCTTATTCTTATCTGTCCAACGACTGAATGGAGTTTCCAACAAATTACAAACTATGTCATTAATTGGGTTCATTTTTAAAACACACAACTAAGTAGGTACTTACACTCCTGAAAAATAAAAACAAAACTTTTTAATTACACAGTAAATCACGTAAAAACGATATCTATAACCGTAAGTTTCGCGAAGCCTCAAAATAAATACCTTAAGGTTAGGCGAACCAATGCTAAAATAATGATGCATACGACTGATCTATTTTTAAATTGCCTTTCATCATAATGCAAATTGTTACATGCTGTTTGCGTGACTGACGTCACGAGCGAACGGACACGTTCGGCTGGGGCACGCCAAAATGCACGAGTATTTATAATTATTGTTCATCGGAGTTAACCGTGGCCCTATTATGCATAGCTACATTCGGATTAAACTAATGTTATTAATTCGAACATAATTATTTTTTAAGGGCGAAAACATTAGCTGTATTAGTACATTAATATTTAATATTGTCGAAAAACTTTCCTCCTGGTTTTATTTTATTTTTTGGCGAAGAGCCCCTTCATCTACTTCACCTGACGAGCCGCTACTGTTAGGGGCCCCGAATTGCGTAACGGGCTTAGGGCCCCCTATAACCAAAAATAGACCCTGCTATGTACTGTAATGCAATAATAGACAGATGCAGGACTTTGTCCGCTTGTCGCTCATTTATCTTTCAATTTTTTTTTTATTACGGACACTAAACTTCTACTACTTATTCCTAATAACTTTTCTGATTCGGAGTAATTTAAATACACACTTTTACAAATTAAAGTATAAAGAAATCGTCCTTTGAATAAATTTATTTTCAAACGAGGCCTTTTTATTAGGGAGAAACTATGTAATATTTTTCATCTTAAAGTAAAATTGCCTGTTGGGTGAAATGAGGAAAAATGAATGCGGTTAAGTTAAAGAACGGTGGGATATTTTAAAAGATTGTCGCTAGGCTCGTATCTAAAGAGCTTTATGAGAATTTAGCGGTCTTTAAAGCGCCACTTCCTTGCAAAACCAGGGCTATTGTTGTCTGCTTTTAGTGCAATGGAAAGCATTTAATTTTTTTCCCAACATTAAAAATAAAAAAAACGATAAATTTAACTTCTATTATTCTAGGTATATCCAACTTTAAATAATACCGTTCTAGGATGCAAGTACAAAATAACACTCGTGTGCCCAGAAGTTTTTTTATGGCATCCTTCAATGAACCCCAGAATAAAATGCCATAACTAATAAGTGCTTGAATGGGTGGCAAAGTAAGATAATTGCATAGTTACTATATAATATTTTTAAAGTTAAAAATACGACTTCTGTATTAACTTTTTTACATGCTCTCTGAATCTTAATTCTGTATTAATTAATAATTATGCCCAAATTTTTTATCGACTTAACACTTGGAAGCTTGATACCATCAAGAGTTATATTAATATTTTCATTTAGAAAGCTCTATTATCTTTGTTACCAAAAACAAATAAAAATTACTTTAAAGGATTTAATATTAAGTTATGTTCTAGAGAAAGCTGTTTTAGTATGTTTAAATCTTCATTGATTAAATTTGACGCAGCTAGATAGTCTTGAAGATTAAAATGGAAGTAAATCTGTGTGTCGTCTGCGTAAGCCTGGACATTACAGTACTTCAAAGATTTTAGATGTGTAAATTATAAAGAGAAGGGGCCGAGGATAGACCCTTGCGGCACGCCTGAGAGAATTTGAAGTTCTTGTCTCACATCTACTGCATGTAAGAAGTGTTGATGTCCTTCCCTCTCCATCCAAAAACTCACAGTTTGCCACCTATCTTCTAAATAAGATATCAACTCCTGATTTCCCATACCCGTCAAGTTTCTAAAATATTATTTCATGATTTATGGTGTCTTAGGGTTTGAAAGATAAAAATATAAGCGTGCTACCTTCTCACTGTTATTTCGTTATAAATAACACTACATGTTATCGGTTCTGGTATAACATATATTTAATTTAGATATATTTAATCCGACTGCTAGACCGCTGGTAAAAGCTATATGCTCTAACATAAGCCTAATACAATTTTTATCTATAAATCGATTAAACCTACAGCAGTGTGTGTACAAAACTATTGTTTCTAAGGCATACATAACAAAATCATTTATGACGTCAAATGATATAGAAAATACGTCATACACTCCAATGTTTTATTCCCAAAACAACAGGACTAGAATATAATATATTTACTTAAAGCTAGAACCCTAATTTACCTGTTGATATAATATTCCGATCATGTAATTAATTGATTTTAGTAATTACCACAAATTTCACGGTTTCTGTTTTTAATAATACACAACGGACACGCCAGTGCGTATATCGCCATCCTACATTTTGTAGGTAGTTTTCTCTTGTTGCTGGGGTTGGCTGAAAAGCCACTATACTTAGACCTATGAGGCCCATTGTATCCCCAGTGGCGTAGCCAGAAAATATGTTTGGAAGGGCTCATTGGGCGTAACTAGGACATTTTTTTTCTGGAAAAAGGGCAAGCCGGGACTACATGTATTTCATGATATTGTACCTAGGGAAAAAGGTGGATAAGCGCCACAGGCGAAAATTCTTTGAGGCCACTCCCAAAGGTCGTTTAATATTCACCTGACTACTATCAAATTTCGAAAATTGAATTATTACCTCTTCCCCTCTGCATGGTCGGATTAATTTTGTTATTGTAAATGTTTTTTAAATTTTTTTTTCGATATTCCTAGCTAGTTCTTTATTAAAAAAAAAACATTTTTTATATTTGTGAAAAATATGAATATTGGTGTCAATCCAAAATTTTAATATAAGACGTAGGTATGACTCTAACCAGCGTTTTTAGGGCTCGGTTTTTCGTGATTAAACATAAAGTAAATATCGCTCACCACGCCAAAATTGATGAGTTTTTTTAGAAATCATGTTTTTTAGGTGCTTAGATCTAAGAGCAGTTTTTGGTGCAAATGCTTAGGTTTTGAAATACTCCTTCTTAAATGCCATTTTGTAAATTCATAATTGAGCATTCTCGTTTCTTCCCGCACTATTTTTTTTATTATAATGTATCACACTTCTTCCATAAAAAATTTTTCAATTAAAATTTTTACTTTAATTTTTCTCTTTAAAAATAAATAAGTACCTAATTGTTTTTTGTTTTTGTTGTCAAAATATTTTATTGAATTGGGTTATATTTTTGTTGATTTAAAATAGCTCTAAAAAAGGGAAAACGGAACAAGTATATAATAGAAAAATACTATATAATATTAGGTATTTTTACTCGCTTTTCAAATTACTAACTAAAACGATATGCGTCCAAAACCTTAATGTCTATATGAAACAGGACTTTTAGAAAGAAAAGTTTAAAAACTAAAAGTTTTCTACAAGACCTTTGTAATCTAAGCCAAGAATCATTATTTAAAAAATTTAAATTAAGAGTCCAAGCATGAGACAAAAGTTAGGTTGCAATGAGACTTTTAGACCCGAGCTCCTAGACTCAGGGAGGGAGGTGCTGCAGCCCGGCAGCCTCCCCCCCCCCTAAATATGCCACTGGTATCTCCTACGTCTAAGTAATGTCAGCCAGACAGATCCCGTCTTTAACGTGGAATCCGAACCACGTGTATGAACTAGTTATTCTTTTTACGTCCCCAGAGGTACATAACGCCATTTTTGGTATCGATGTTAAGAATTACTAGTAGCATATTTTTTTATTGTGCGTATGCCCACTCCGAGGATCGAACTCGGATCGCCACGACCGAATGCCACTAACTCACCACTGAACCACTGCATTGCCGCGGTTTGTAGCTAGTACAAGCAAATATTAAAAAATAATTTTGAATAAAGAATTACTTATTTTGTATGATAAATATATTCATTTATTTTGTTTCAGAATGGAAAAAAAAGTCGTCGCGTCATGGGATCCAAAAAAATCGACCATCGATTGATTTCACGTCCTCGAGTTATTTGAATTATTTTTAAAAAGAATAAAGCGTGTATAATAATTATTTAGTTTTTTACTTAAGGCGGAACTTTGTGCAGCAAGAAATTTATTTGCAAGAGAGTCTCACCCGAAGTGGGCATACTAGCGAGCTTATGACGTGGTGAAAAATATTCCGTAAACATCGACATACACTGAAACCACGAGACGAGGCGGCAGGTTCTTTCTTATGCTAATGAGTTTCGGTTGATTT
The DNA here is from genome assembly GCA_935413205.1 of Polydrusus cervinus. NCBI lineage: Eukaryota > Metazoa > Arthropoda > Insecta > Coleoptera > Curculionidae > Polydrusus > Polydrusus cervinus. The sequence goes on from OW284512.1 coordinate 3,103,369, forward strand.
TATTTCGAAGATGAGAAATTTGTTTTGAGGAAAATAAGTATTTTACTTGTTATTGTATTAGTTAAAATAATGTATCTAATCGTTATACGGATATATCTTTTAAATTTTGTCTTATTTTATTATTAAAGCTATAGAATATTTACAAAAAATAAAGTTAGGTAGAGCAGAAAGTTTGAAGAAACAGGGTGTTCGTGTTCCACCGGGAACCGCTTCGAACTATATATGGAAAACTATACATAGGAAAATTTTCAAAATTTGCCATCGTGGTAATGCTGATGGGGACGACCGGACTAAAAAAATTTCATAATGGTGGTACTTCCGGTTATACCGAAAGTTAGTGTCGGCTAGGGTAGTCATGTTTTAAAAATTGAAAAGCGGGAGGTGGACAGTGCCTGGAGGACAAGTTTTTTTTGAGGTGCTTAAAATAATTATTGATTGATGATTTCTAAACAAAAAGTCGATACCCCGTTGACCTTACGCTGTGGCGTGCCTTTTATATTTCTTCCTCCTCTCATCAAACGTGCTTTCTAAAAAAAAAGGTTGCCCCTCTCTAAGGCAGCTGTACAGTTATTAGGCGTCCGTCGTGTTATCGGAAAAGCGGGAGTTTTGTTTAAGTGCGTGGGCGGCGGGAGGTTTAGTAAAAAGCGGGAGCCTCCCGACTAAATCGGGAGGGTTGGCAACCCTAGTATCAGTGTGTTTATTTTAAATAGAACATCCTATATATTATTACATTTTTGCATTCTACGTAAGATTCTAGGCAGATTTTGTACAGGGTGGGGACTTTAATTGGAATAAATTCGATATTATTAAAACTGCTGAAGTTACGCCTACAAAATTTGGTATGTGGGGTTTTGAAGCATGCGGAATTGAATTATAATGTCGGCGCAGTTGCCAGATTTCTCAGCTTCGCGCTACACGTAGTAATTTTAATATTTTAAATGGAATGCCCAATTTATTTTTATTGCAGTGCATTGGGCGTGTCCAATTTAATAAGATGCCAAATTTACAAAATTCTATCTTCACTAATTGCTCAGCTCTGGCAACACTGCAGTTCCATTAAAAAGTATCATGAGAATTTCTATTTTTAAAGTTTAAATTAAATTGGCCATTTTGAAAAGACAAGAACTTTTCTTGAAGCTTGTCAATAACTTAGTAACTATGGAGGTAGACAAGCGTCCCGGTACTTTTTAAGGGAACTACAGTGTTGCCATAGCTCAGAAACTAGTGAAGATAGAATTTTGTAATTTTGAGATCTTACTAAATTTGACACTACCAATTCACTGCAATAAAAATAAATAGTGCATTCCATTTAAAATAACAAAATTACTACGTGTAGCGCAAAGCTGAGAAATCTGGCAACTGCGCCGACTTCATAATCCAATTCCGCATGCTTCAAAATTCCCACATACTAAATTTTGTAGGCGCAACTTCAGCAGGTTTAATAAAATGGAATTTATTCCAGTTAAAGTCCCCACCCTGTATACCTATACCTATAAATATCTAAGCGTTTTTGACATATTTGAATTTTTCTGATTAGAATGACGTTTGCAAGCCTTAAAATAATTATCAATTTTTTCTATAAAGAAGCCTTATATTTATTTAATTTATGCGGGATTCCTTGTTATAAAGGACCTGCTTTATTAGATTTTTTATAATATTTTGATAACTATTAATTCAGGGTATTTAAACAATAAGATTGAAAAAACTGCAAAAAGTCTAAATTTTATAATTACTTTTAGTTAAGCATTAAAAAGGGTAAGTTTGTATATTCCAAAAATGTTTAGTTTTCGAAATATTGCTAATTTAATATTTTTATATGGCAATTTTGCTGCAGATTTTTAGTTCAGTGACTCTTAGTTGTCTATGACGGCGTTGAAAACCAGCAAAATCTAATTTTACCATTTGAATATTATTAATAAGCACATTGTGATGGCTTCTGTTTTGAAGATATCGATTGGCAAATGTGTCCAATGTTCTTAATATAACTTTAACACATTCTCCATAAATAATAAATAAATTTAAATAATCTTCGTTTGTACAATTTAAGCGCACAGACATGATAATTAATGATGTTTAAATGGTAAGTGACAGCTTCATAAATTTTTCTCGCATTTGATTGTTTTTCAACGCCGTTATAGCCAACTAAAAGTAACTAAACTTAAAATCTGCAGCAAAATCGCCATATAAAAATATTAAATTGGCAATGTTTCTAAAACTAAAATTTTTTGGGATATACAAACTTACCCTTATTTTTAATGTTAAATAAGGAATAATTATAAAATTTATGTATTTCCATTTGAAAAACTAGTCTTTTTGCAGTTTTTCAATTTAATTTTTAATCGTATTGTTTAAACACCCTGTATTAATAGTTATTAAAATATTATAAAAAATCTATTAAAAATATCTAAAACGCTTAGACATAGGTATAGGACATGGTATACAAGATATGCCTAAATTCTTGCGTAGAATGCAAAAATGTAGTAATATATAGAGTATTCTATTTAAAATAAGCAAGTTGACACTTACTTCCGGTATAACGGGAAGTGCCACCATTATAAAAATATTTTAGCCCGATCGCCCCCATCAGCATTAGCATATACTGTCAAATTTTCAAAATTGGGAGGCACAGGCCTACCCTGAAACTAAAGGTTTTCAGCATTGGTTATCAAATACTTCGTAAGGTCAATAGTTTTTCAAACAAAATTTTCTTATATTACAAATTTTTCACCGTGTTTATTTAAAAAACAAAAGATAAGTCCCGCTGGTTCCAGGATTTGTTGACTGTGGTTACTAACTCGCGCAGTATTTTGTCCGTCGCATTCCGTGCCATTATAATTATTTTTTTTTAAAGTGGTATGTTTTTGACGATTAGTTGCGCTGCACCCTCAAAAGAGGAAAAAGTAAGTACCTAGACTTTTTTTTAGTAACACAGAAACAACAGGAGGTAGTACCGTATCGTCGCGCCAATCCGATACAAAATCACGGTATTAATGTTTTTTATAAACATAAAGTGATAGGGGGGTAGCCAAAAAAACGTGTAAGTTCTCAAAAGTGACTTCTATAAAATAAAATACTTCGCAGCCTTTTCTACACTTTCTCCACTGTTCAAAAGTGGCTACAAAAAAAACAAAACTTTGCGTTTTCAAGAACTTCTATCAAAAGTGATTCCTACAAAAAAAAATGTCGCAGTCGTTTCATAAACTCCCCCTAACAAAAGTTAGTAAAAAGTATATCTACCTCCCCCCCCCCGCTCCCCCTGTTAGTAAAAAGAATATCTACCCCCCCCCCCCCCCCCCCGGTCCCCCTTGGTCAAGAGATGGGGGCAACAGCCCTCTCTATGGACGCCTATGCCTAACAAAAAATTGTATTTTATTACTCTGCGTGGCATACTGTCCAATTTTTATTTAATACCTACCTAGCATTGTCACTATACAGTAGTCTCGCTGCACCAAATTGTAGCTGCGAGCCAATAACATGGACAGATAAATATCATGTGACCAACGCCAAATTCGTGCCTGACAACTACTTTTAAATCGTTAAACCATGGATAAAATAATAAACACATTTCACCTTTAAGATGAATTCATATTTTAACAGGTTTAGACAGACTATATAAACAATATATAGAGCCTGTATAATGAGCATAAAATATAAAAACAATCGAATAGAAATAGATTCATTATGCAACAGTTGGTTTCCTTACTCACTAAGAACCTTCATAAATGGCTTTATTTTATTGCACCTATCACCCTTTACCAAGACAAATTAAACTTTAATTTTAGATCTAAGAGTTAATATACCAGGGTTACCATACATCCTGGGATTTGTCATAAGTTCCCGGTGATCCAGTTTGGGCCTCTAATACCAATAAGCTATTTACCTTAGTATATTTTGTTCACTATCAAGACAATGGCCCATTTCGATAAAAAACGAAAAAAAAAAAATTCAATATAGCCCATTTTTGATTGCAATACATCAACAAATCCACTGCATTTCGTTCAATTCTTATCCTTACCTAACATGAATAAAAAAATTTGAAAGCCCAAACACCCGTTTTGACAAAATGGTGAAAGCGCCTTGAACATTTTGCCTTCCGGTGCATTATAAACCATTTCGGTCTAAGCCGAAACATTTATGGCAACCCAGAGTATATAGCACAACTACTAGTTACGTCTTTTTAAAATTGACGCTTAGATATTCTGTTATTGGCATTGACAATCCAAAAAGAAGAACATAAAATTTAGCCCAAAATTACCCCCGAAATTACTTCTTGTTCGACCACCTATAATTTTTTTCAGTGTATCATTATTCTCTCTGGATGTAAATTGTTTCACGTCAGCCGAGAATAAATTCAGCTGTATATAGGCAACTTCTATAACATGACAACAAAATTTACCTAAAACATGAGTTGCGCGCTGCAAGATAACGGACTTATTACGACATTGTTTTGTCTCAATTTTTGAAGTCTTAAAGATAAGACATGGAAGTTCTAAGGTACATGGCTATTTTTTTGAAAAAAAAATTCTTAGCTACGATATTAACCTTGGAAAGTGCCTAAAAATACGCACCTTTAGTGGGCATTTTCTAATACATATTCTTATTTTTTTCAAAAAAGGGCTTTGTACCTTAGAAATACAAACATTCCTTTATTAAATTTTAAATTGTCCCGACAAATATCTCAAATAGCCTTTGCAGAATCCTGCAGTAGCGAAACGGTGTTTTTCATCCTCTAAATTTGCGCGTGGTAGAGCCTTAATGTAAATAGCTATACTGGGAACTGGCTTTTAGAAAGCGGTATTGTAAATAACAGGTATACAAGTATACTACAATATTGTCAAATTCAAAGTAAGACCGGAGAAAAAGTCTACTTTTCTCTGGGTAAGTTTCTCTATAGTGTTCCAACCGGAGATTTACACGATCCTACTATGCGCGTAAAAAATCAAATCATAATTTGGCAATGACTTTATTGCAAAATTATTTCTTTTCATCAAGTGCAGGTAGAACCACCCGGGTTTGGGTCAATTCATGGGTTCTGTCTATTGTTATCCATTCACAAACACAGAAAACAGTGTGACAAAGGCGTGCATTATGTACATGGTATTAGGTACACTTATTTTTTTTTAATTATTAAAAAAATACAAAATACAGAAATTAAATTTTAAAAAAATCATAATATTCTTCGTCATCTCAGGAAGTGTCGTCATCTCTTGGCGCAATAATTAACGTCAAGATCCCACATTTTCTCCTCTTCTTTAATGACATGATGCACTGCGTTTCGCCAGTTCTCTGATGGTGTCACTTCCTTATTGGCTTGATCAAACAGTAGCTTAACATCTTTTATTTTGAATGTCGTGTTGTGTCTTGCTACAAATCCTTTCAGTTGCGCCTATATAAGTTCTATAGGATTTAGTCCGCAATGATATGGCGGTGTGCGCAGCTAAGTTACACTATGTTTTTCAGCTATATCTTCCACGGCATATTTCATAAAACGATGTTTGTGTAAATTTGCTATAGCTAATAGTTCCTTCTTTATCGAATTATCTTCTTTTTTTTTCTTTGGTTGGTTATCATAAATAATTTAATGCACAAAATTGACCTGCGCCTATTGCCGACACCGAAATTGAGCCGAACTGGACGAAATTTCCCATTCTATTACTATACATATTTACACTATAATCCTATATAATATAGCTCTTAATTAATATCGACTAATACAAATCTGGGATCGGAAGTATCGAACATCACATGTCATTTTAAGGGGATCTCTTAAGCTTGACAAACAATCGTAATTAGTTAGGGCTCCTCATTTCCGCAAAAGGGTTTTCAAGGGCCTTATTGTAAGTAGGCCCTTTGTTATATGATATTGGCTTTTGGGGAAGATTGTTGACGGGGTTAACCTGGAAAAAGAAGGTTTTAAAGGGATTTGGCGCCTTGACAATATTCTTTGGTCGCAACATAAAACATAATACCCACTCATAAATAACAAAAAATCGGATAAACATTTTTTAGATCACATGCTCAAATTTCCTAGCGCAATAAGGACAATCCACTCGAGTGGTACAGTATAATTTTTATACGACTCAACTTCCGAACTTTATACTAAATTTTTTTTTTAAATATTTAAATTAGGCATCATAACTTGTATTTTAAGTTGGCCGTTTTTTAATAACCCTATACCGGGTGACAACGAATGTTGTTACCCCCCCTATTTTTTCCGTAGTTTTAATAATACAAATTTTAAAATTTTAGGAGATTCTAAGTGTATATTTTGTCAGTTTTTAGTAAAGTCATAATTTTAAAATCACTTCCGGTTTGACCGGAAGTGGTATCAACTCTTTTATTTTAAATAGAAACCTATTATTTTTTTTCGATATTTGAATTAAACGGCAAATTTCCTTTAAAATGACATATCACGCATTATTATTTGTTTTTAAAATGGCTTCCAGGAAAAATTTTCAAGGAAATACTTAGATGGCCATGGACTCGCTAATATAACATGACTTTTTGAGAGTGGGCCATGGAAGTTTTAAAGTGGTCTATTTTAACCAGTTTTATGTTAAACAATAACATTCTTTGCGAAAGATGCTTCTGTCAAAATTATTTTAGATATGTCGTATTTTTTTAAACAATAAGAAAGAATTACTCAATATTTGTAAATGGCAACAAGCCTTTCATTTAGGGCCAAAACATAGCTTATCAAATTATCTTTTTAAAAATGTTTCATAAGCATGGTATTATACCTAAAGGAGTGGCTAAAATTGAAAAAAAATCGAGAAATGTCATATTTAAAAAACAACATTGAATTCTTCAATTTTTGTTACGAACATTTTATTTCACAGAATATTTCGTAGCCTACTTGTTTAACATAAAACAGGTTAAAATAAACCACTTTTAAACTTCCATGGCCCACTCTCAAAAAGTCATGTTATTTTAAAGGAATTTTGCTGTATAATTCAAATATCGAATAAAAATAATAGGTTTCTATTTAAAATAGAAGAGTTGATACCACTTCCGGTCAAACCGGAAGTGATTTTAAAAGTATGACTTTACTAAAAACTAACAAAATATACACTTAGAATCTCCTGAAATTTTAAATATTGTATTAATAAAACTACGGAAAAAATAGGGGGGGTAACAACATTCGTTGTCACCCGGTATAGTATTAGTGAATAAATTATTTCAGAATAAATTCTAAAATAAAATTTAGTAAAACATATCTATAAATAAATGTATGTGCACCAAAAAAGCAAAGAAACAATTCGTTTGATTTATTCTTCCTGGTTTAGTTATTTTCAGGCAATGACCCAGAAAGAAAATTCCACTTATTTCACTCCCAAAAAATTACGTGAATAAGTAGTAAAAAGGTCGCATATTTAGTTACCACTACCACATGAAAAATTATGGAAATTGAACCGCGTAATTATTAATTAGGGAAAACAGGGGCTAGGCGGAGACCATTAGTGATATTTACAGTGTGTATTTAAAATATGCATAAGGATTTGAATGTTTAAACATGTCAAAGAGAGGAGGGCTTTATACGTACGAAAATAGTAATTTGTACAACAAGAGTGGATATGATGTCTATATCTCACGAGGAAGTAAATTGCGAGTGCAATATGGCCAATCCACTCGAGTTGAATACAGGCCCGGACTGGGATCATTTGGGGCCCTCGGCTAAAACCTGTAAAGGGCCCGCTACGGGGGGGGGGGGGGGGGTCTAGGTGTTGAAAATTAGGTGCTTGAAAATAATGAAAACGCGTTTTTACGCTATTTTGGCACTTATAAAGAAGAATAAATTCAGCTAGATATGATTTTCGACTTTTGTTAACTTTATTATTCATTAAAATAAGAAATTCACCGTATTTTTAAGATCCCACAACACTACAAAACGCATGCTGTAGAACTGCTAATAATTACAACGGAGTTCATAATAAAGTGCAGTATTTTATTCACCCCGAAGTATTAATGAATTATGTCAAAATTATTTGTGTAATAAAAATAATGACAAACGGATTTTAGGGATTAAAAAAATAATACTAACATGTTCAAAAAATCCTGTGTATTTAACAGTTTACAATGTTGTTATACTAGAATAGAAGGGGCTTAAATTAACTGAGATGATTTAACATTTTACTCCCCTAGGCCTAAAGTAACAGCTTCTTTGTAAGCAATTCACTTGTTAAAGCTACTTCGCATCTATTATTTTATTTTTGTCCAAATCATAAAATAAATCCCTCTCAACATTAATAAAAAGCAGACTGGACATAAGGTCTTGGCCTAAAGACGACAGAAGTCGATTTTTAACTATTTTAAGTTTAGAAAAAACTCGTTCACATGTGACTTGGGTAGAAGGTATGCTAAGAACAAATTTATATGCAATATCCTACAGGTTGGTAAACAGTCCAGATTGAGTAAGTTCAAACAGAACAGAAAAATCACATTTCAAACACTGGACACATTGTCTATTTTCAGAGCAGTAAATGTGAGCATTTTTTCCGCTTTTCGTCACTGCATCTGTTTCTGTACTCCGTAGTTCTTAGTAGACTCTGCCGCTATGAAGTTGCTGTATTGTTATGCAAACTGTCGCAGCTCTATCAACAGCCGACTTCTTTCAATTTTACACAGTTTAGAAACACTGTGCAGGGCCCATTTGGGGCCCCTCGGGCCCGGGGCCCTCCGCGATCGCGGACCTGCGGACCTGGCCAGTCCGGGCCTGGTTGAACAGTATATTTTTCTACGACCAAACTTAAGAAACCTTCGGTTAAAAAATTAAAAAAAAAATTGCAGACTGACGGGCTTGGACCCGCGATCGTTGAATCCAAAGTTCGACGCTTTACCTTCTTGGCCACGGGATCATTATAAGAAGTTATGGCAAAACCAACCCAATAATAATGCTACATGAAATTAATTTTCTATGCCCAGTCAGCAGGTTGCATTATTGATAAATCAACCGGAAGTAACAGGCAGATGTTTGAAACTGAAAATGTGCGCACAGTGCAACCCTATAACCTATCAAAATTTCATAATAAAGTGTTAATTTATAAGGACGTGACAAGCTAAATACGAAATGATGAATAAGTCACAGGCAATCAATTTGAACATCAATAAAGTTCAAGAATAAAATTTTCTCCACTACCATTACTGAATGCAATAATTCCAAAATCATTTTTGATAATAGAATGTAAAAATTCTCGCTCTTGAATTGGAATATTTATTCTGAAACACTTGCTACTTATGCGTTTTGCGTGTATTTTCATTCCATAACAAGATACGGAATGAATATTCTGTAATTGATCTAAACGACATAGGTTGCCATGAATTTCGAAACTCAATGTCAGCAGACAAATTTTAGTGCAAGTTAAAATATGAGTGGAAAATCGGATGAATCAGATATGGAACTGGATAATACTCCACCTGAAATTACAAATATTGCGAATAGTATTTTTGGTCGTGGAGAATATATAGTCTGCTACTCGGTTAGAATGAAAGTTTGATACTCGTCTTTCACTCGGATCAAATTTTTATTCCAACCTCGTTACAGAATCTACTATTATAAATAACATTCACGGAAAGTGAACCCTCAAATCATCAATATTACAAGAATAATGATATAATTAAACAGGTCAGCTGATGAATTAAGAACAATTTCTTAACGCGAGATTTTTACCCCAAACGGAAAAAAAATCCTATTACTATTCCTATCATTTATAAGGGCAAACGTATTTCTTCCAAAGGACCCGAAATTTATGACTGTAACGCCACCAACTGGTAATAAAATTGTTGCGTTTCAAAAATCCCCCCGACTTTAAGAGACGACAATAATTAAATTTCTGCCATTTAACTTGTACATGTTCTGATAAAAGGATAGTGAAATATTATATTTCTATTGTTAGAGTAATTTTTAGACATTGCATTAAATGTGAAAACATAGAACTAAATAAACTAAGTACGGTTGGTCAACAAAGACCAGTATAGGAAACGTTGGCCAACCGTACTTGGTTTATTTAGTTCTATGTTTTCACGTTTAATGGCTATCTTTTGCATTGAGTTGATTCCTACGGATGTCGATAATGAGTTTTTTCACATTTTTATTCTTAAAAATGTCTTGAGAGCATATTTTCGCTGTACTCGGTGTTGCTTATGGGTTTTTGGCTTTCTACTGAGTCCTAACAAGGACGAAACAGCCTGTCATTGTCTACATGTGCCCCAGAGAACCCATTACCTTTGGCGTCCCTGTGTACTTTAATGCAAAAGATATAGATGTACTACCTTGTCAGCCTGACGCTAAAAACTTTCCTTCTATTTACTTATACGGACACTAAACTCTATAACTTTATCCAAAAGTTATTTTAGGTTATAGGCTATTTGGCATCAATTACCCGTTTTTGCGTATTTCTAATAATAAAGCAAATATTGTACTTTATAGCATTGTCGGTACACAATAATGATCACGGTGTATATGTGGTTAAAATGGTGATAATAAATAAATTTATTTTTTTTGTTATACTCAAACCGTTCCTGTATAACAAACCAAGTCTATTACCAATATTAAAAAGAGTTAATGCCTATTCTACAGATAATATTTAGTTATTCTTCGTCAAGTCACAGATCAACTGAAGTGGGAAACATGCTTTAGTGATCTATCTCAAAGAAAATGTTTACTCTTACCATACTTTCCTTTGCAAAAAAAAGTAAAAAGAATTATATTATTCGTATAGGAGTTCGAAAAACAATTTTAATAAGGGGGGGGGGGGGGGAGCGCCTTCCCTGCACCCATTTTCTTACGCCCATGTTTATTCGTTCTGCATTCGATAAATTCCACCTGCAATAGTATTATCTATTTTTCCTTCCGTGAAAAACAGATTTAAAATAGTGCTTGTTTCAACAGTTGTCTTTTCTAAAGCAAAAATAATTCAACTTTTAAAATACCTACAAATAGATACATAATGAATGACAAAATAGTTTTGGACTTGTAAGTATCTCCAGTCGTCTTCAGGTGAGTACTAAATAAGTATAGTAACTACATCTCTATTTATACTAGCTAGATGCACTGGAGTATAACTGAGATGGGTGCAGTCATACATTCAGTTCGTGCGAGGTATTATTCTAAGATTACATTTGTTTAATAAAGGTTTCCAGATATTTCCTCTATGTGTATTATTTCTGTATTCCTTGATCCTTGTTTCGTGTGGTCTTAAGGTCTCACCAATACCAATATAAGGCTGGCCACATTCGAAGGAGAGCCGGTAGACACAGTTCTGTCTTTTTTTGCATGACTACTCATCTGAGTGCACCTTGCTAGTATAAATAGAGCTGTAGGAACTATACTTATTTTGTATTCACCTGAAGGTGACTGGAGATGCTTACCAGTTGAAACGTTGTGATTAAAAATAAATAAAGACAATGCAAGTATAAAACTCTTCTATCATTCAAGACACATCATTGTCTCCAACCTTCAAACAGACACTAGATACATAATGTTGTATTGTATTATTAGAAAAACCTTCACACAGCTGTATATAAATTATTAGTTATACCTCTGACCTATTAGAAATATTTCCAAATATTGTTATCGACTTACAATACAATCAAAGAAAAAGTGGAGTGAGTTCATTGATTTCGACATAAAACTGTGATACGCGATTATGTTCGGAAAAGTGTATGTTTGACATTTGATTTTGTGCATTCTATTAAAGTTTTGATATTCTTATTGATTATTGGGAATTTATGAAAGCATAATAATTAATACACCAGATAATTAAAATTATACAATAAACATTTAGTTATAAAATATTGATACTTACTTTTATAACAGACAAAGTAAACTCCTTTCTAGTAACTTTATATAAAAAATATTAACACAAAAAATAAGACGTCCAATCACACATGCGACTTTATAAAAAAAATTGATTCCCTTTCAAATTGGTCCACTTTCTACAACTCGATATGTTACCTCAATATGTGTTATTAACTATTTTTTCAAAAATTTTCCGCGTCAATATAAAAAAAAAAGTTTTTACATGTCGCGCTTAAAACTTGTTTACCGTTTGGTCTGTAGGCCGGTTTGGTCACATGACGTCGTGAGCGTCGCGTATGAACTGAGTAAATTCGGTGAACCGGCGCCGGCGACGCCGACGCGATGCAGCGTCGGGAAGCGGCGCACAGTGGTATGATAATGGACAAAAGTGCGAAATCTTCTCAACGTTCCAAATAATTAATTAAAGTTTATTTTAAAATGACTTTGCTGCTGATAATTATAAATAATAGTACTTATAGTATTGTTTATTATTTGGGTTGGTCACTTTCACTCAATATCGTGTATCAGACGCTGCGACACAAGCAAAATCCTTCTCAGAGATTTCACAACTATTTTCTCCTGTATGTTTTTTGATGTTGGAGTTTTGAAGTGATGCACTTCGTTCAGGACATCCAACCTTTTTTTCGAACTTCGGAAATAATTGGCAAAATCCATGATTATGATGTTAGCAGATTTCCGAATACAAATTCTGAGATTATTGAGTTTGCAGGGATCTTATAAGCTAACGAATATTCACCTCAAAACTACTGGAGATACTAAAAGTACAGTACATCAGCACCTCCTAAAAAGGAGCCCATTTTAATATAACATAAGCCCACCAAAAAACATCCATGATCTAAAAAAAAACTATGTTTGTATGGAGTAAACCATCATTAAGAAATTTATTTTTAAATCGTAAATAGTTCCTCAAATGATATGGAATTCTATTGTTAAACATTATGTCGTCTACTTCTTGAGAATTGTTTTTTTAATATCAAGCAATAACAGTATAGTAGTTTATACAAAAAGAGTGAACATGATCTCTAACGTTTGCAGGCTGCCAGGGTTGAACTCACGACCATTGGATCCAAAGTGCGCCGTTTTGGCCACATTGCTCATGCTAGAAATTATGGCAAAACCAACTCAATAATAATGCTACATGAAACTAACTTTCTATTAACATTCAGCAGGTTTCATTATAAAACTATTATAGATGCGACATATTTTGTTATATTAAACATACATACAAATTATATACTTTAGTGGCTTGAAAAAGAAGGCGGAGCCTCAGTAAATACAATAAACTGTGATTGGCTTGTACTTTATAAGGACGCCACAGAAGAATATAATTTTTACAATTTAGTCAACTAATGGGAAATTTCTAGATTCATGGGAAATTCATAAATGAATGATAGGTCGGCGCTGTCTCCAAAGGGAAAATGGAACTTTTTCTGCTAAAAAAATACTTTCAGTATTGTGTGAATTCGGGGAATTTTTCTATAAAAATGGGAAATTTTATTTTTACTAACTGTCGTACAGTTAACTGGAATAGCCCACTTTTCTCGTCGCTTAAGTGTAAAGGAGACATCAAATATCCATGTGGGAGTAGAAAAAAGCATATTATTATTATGTTCTCAATGTTAGTTTTCACAGCTTTTTGTTGGTATTGCTGGTATTATTTACAGTACAGAGAAGAAATTCATCTTAACCTGTACTGTTGAGAAACTTCCGTACTATATGGCACGTTTGGAGGATGACGCTTTTCTGGATTAGTTGGTATAAATAACCTTATAGGCCCAGTTTTTCCAAGTTAGGCTTGAAATTTTTCGTCATAGCTCCCTCCACCGATATTATGATCGGAATTATGTCGATTTTATCTAGCTTCCATATATTTTTTATCTCTATAGCCAAATTCGAGTACTTGGTCTTCTTTTCCGATTCGGTTTTAGAGAGGTTGTGTGTTAGTGGGCAACCTATATCGATTATGAAAGCTTTCTTGGTGTTTTTTTCGATGAGAAGAATATCCGGACGGTTGTGGTCTACTGTTCTATCCGTTATTACTGGCCTGTCCCAGTATAAGAGATATTCAGGGGATTCAAGGACTGGCTCGGGTGAGTATTGGTAGTATGGTGGGAGGTTTTCCCTTCCTCCTGGGCCAGTTCCTTGTGGATGATCTTTCCCACCTGATTATGTCTCCCCAGGTAAGCATTGGGGGCCATAGCACCACATCCCGCCGTGATATGTTCTATCGTTTCTCCGGGGCAATTGCATTTTCTGCACACATCTTCCACATTTCCTTTCAAGATGACTTTTTCATAGTTTCGAGTTCGAATGACACGGTCTTGGATAGAGATTATAAAACCTTCTGTTTCAGCGTGAAGCTGCCTTTTCTCTAACCAATTCAGTGACATTTCTCTATCTATGAGTGGATTTTGGAGGAAAATTATTATTATTATTATTATTATTATTATTATTATTATTATTATTATTATTATTATTATTATTATTGTTGATATTATTGAAGAATACAGAATAGAGTGTGATATTGAATTAATGGATTTCTGGCTGTGTAGTCTATCTGAGCATATTTTTTTATTAATTTTTGTTCACGTTTCTCAACTCTCACGCTGTGCGACGCGTCGACGTCGGGATTCTGCCGTCAAAAGTTTCGGTCATCGGTGATGAAGCTCTGACGGTCAAATTGTCAGAGTGTTATATATATACATCTGGGTAAAAGGTGATGGTAAGGGAATAAATAGATGCATGGATAAAATAGAGAACCGATATTAAACCCTTTATAGTCGATTTATGCCGTTGATTAAATCGCACTATATTTTTTATTTTGAGGAAAAATATATTGCTTAAAATTAACTAAAGACCACTAATTCTGCAAATATTCTGTGCATGCTAATACCCTAAAATACTCAAATTAAAAATTTTTAATCTGTAATAACTTGGTCTTTGTTAACTCCAGAAACCTGAATTTTGGTTCGCCAGAAAGAATGATATTGGTTGCTGAATATAAAGCAGGCTTTTTGCAAATTGTGTCTGTAGTTTCAGAGAAACCACTGAAAATATTTTCTCGCAACTTTGGAACTTTATATTTTTTATCTGCCTTCTTTACCTAAAATATTGGCTTTTTCTGGTTATAATGGAAATAGCTGTCAACTCTGCTATTTAAAATATGAATATTATTCCTTTCCTAAGAACTTCTAGTTTGGCGGACGTATTTCTTTAAAAAAAATGTATTTTATATTTTTAATCAAATAGGTTCAACTTATATCATCCGCCATGCAGAACATAAAAATAAAAATACTTATGGCGGTTATTCACGTTAATTTCTGATAAAAATCTCCACCTATGCCGTGGCACATAATTCTGGTGAAATTAGTTTTTAAAATATTTTGTAAGAAAAAAATTACATTTTATTGCCATCGCCAGACACAGGTACAATATGCGCGACGTAGTAGAAATGCACTATTTTTCATGATGACTCATCGGCTAGTGTTTGCTCTTAATACATAATGTATCAAAAAATTCCGATTTAACCGGCCATCAGAACGTTAACCGGAAATTAATTTTTAGAAAATTAGAAAATAAAAACCTAAAATACAAATGTAAAAGCCCTTTTTAAGATGTACTGTTATGAAGCTAAAAATGTCCTTTTCAAATGGTTATATATCAAAATCTATTAAATTTAGACATTTGATCTGTTATATAATAGTTATTTACGATATAAGTGTTGTAAAGATTCATATTACAATACGAGATGTTAAAGTTGTCAAATGAGGCGTCAGCCGAGTTTAATAAAACATCGAGTGTAGTAATATGAATTTACAACAAGAATATTGTACAAAATTTTATCTACTTTACTACTTACTACTTACTACTACTATTTGGTAAAAGGCATTTTTAAAAATAAAAATGCATCTGTAAAACTGCACCTGCTATTAAGTTTACTAATCAAGTTTTTTATGTTACCTTTCGTATAGTTACTGTTTCGCATGGTTACTGTCGAGACTTTGTCGAACAAATTCAAAAATATAAAAAGCGTTTTTCAAAATGAGCGATTCTGATGGAAGTTTACCCTCTGATATATGTAGAAGCAGCGACAAACGAAGCGATCTCAAGTTTAGTTCCGACAAAATCCAAGGCGCGGTATGAGTTGGAGTATCAGAAGTTTAAAGATTGGTGCAAAGCTAACAAAATAAAGGAGGTGTCTGAGAAAATCCTTTTGGGTTATTTTTTCGTAAAGCAACGCTCCCAGAAACCATCTACACTATGGACTCACTACTCAATGTTGAGAACTATGATTTCAGTCAAGAAAAATCAAGATATATTTTAATTAATAATTGGTAATTAATTTTATAATTGTTAATAATAAATGATTCTTTTAAAATGTGTGGTTTTATTTAACAGCAAAATTTTAATAAAACCGGTTTTTTTTCCAAACAGCACTAGTGCTGTAAACAAAACGATTTACAGAACTGTAAAATTCATATTACTAAATGAAAGTAGATAAAACACCTTTAGAATCTCAAAAAAATCCAAAAATTATAACCGATTTAAAATTTCGATGTTTACAGGTTTACAGTATAAGCGGAAGTTATACAAGGTGATTCCTAAGTTGATACTTCTTCTTAGCTGTGTATAAAAGGCATTAAAATAAACAACATTTTCAAATATCTTTTTTCAAAAATTAAAAAATAAAGTACTTACATTCATTTATTACACTATGGATCAAATATGGTTCTGCCTAACTTGCCCGTTGAATAACATTAGGAAAACTTCTGGGTGTAGGATGAGCCCGCAAGTGAAAGCGTTCTGCGTGTAATCTCGAAGCAGTAGCCGAACTTTGACGACACTTACCGTAAATTAGCACCATAAGTCATTGTTTTCAAATTTTACTATTTTCACGTGTCACCAATTTAAAATTAACTTGCTTCAGAAAAACACACTGCAGCAGATTGCCAAATAACTGACCACCGATCCGTAAATTGTATGACTAATAAGACAAACAACATAAAGCCCGCACTTAGATTTTTTACTTCTGTATCTCGCCTATTTTTAAGTTTTTTGAAAAAAGGTATTTGAAAATGTTGTTTAATTTAATGGCTTCTATGCACAGCTAAAAAAGAAGTATCAACTTAGGAATCACCCTGTAAAAAAAATCACATTCCTTAGGTAAAGAGGCGCCCCCTTAATCCACGCTTGCAAAAGTCATAAATCTAAAGCATAAAAAAAACTGCACCAATTCCCTTATTTTGAATTTGTATCCATAATTTATTAACTTAAAGGCCCAAACATTACGAATATTATAAAAAAGCTTGAAACTCTGTTTTTATAAAAGTTATATTATAAAAAAGAACCTGTACAATTAAAAATTTACATTTCTACACTTAAGCGCCGCTCCTATCAAAAAACAAACGAAACAAGGCAATTAAAACAAAAAAATATACTTGGTGAAAGCAGGCCTTTGTTGTTTTCATTTGTTTCGCGTACAAAGTTGAGTTTGTTTTGACATTTTTGTTACTGCTTTGATGTCGGACCTTTTTCACACTCGTAATTGGGGCTGAATAATGGGGCCGTTTGGGTTTTTAAATATATTTTAAAAGGTTTAGAACAGTTTACTGGACAGGTAAAAGTTTGAGGGAGGGAAGAATTAATTTTCTTACATGCTGGTGCACGTAGAGAGGTCCGTAAGAATTTTTTCCTATGACCACCTATGAAAATGAGAAAAAAAGCACGGTTAACTTGGCTCGAAAGCGCCGAATATCACACGCGTGTTGAAAGAAAATATTTCAACTCTAGAGTGGAAATACAAGGCACACTATTTAATTTAAACATATGATGTCAATTTGACAGACCACACCTATTTATTAAAAAGAACACATTTTAGAAAGCAGTTTAGTTTATTTATCACGTATTTGTCGAGTGATTCAGAATTACAGTGTAAAAATACGCCATCTGAAATTATAAAAAAGTCAAGAATATACTGGAAAATCTATTACCAGCCAAAACAAGCCCCGCTGAAGAAAATGTCATATATTAAACTTAAGCAAAAAATGTTTATGGGTCGCCATAGTGTAGTGACTAGAGCCATGACCTACAGATCGAAAGATCACAGGTTCAAATCCCATCAGGAGTACTTGACTTTTTTTTATGAAAACATTAAATAATTTATAGAATTATTTTGAATTGAAATCTTTCTTGTTGGGTGATTTTTTTAAATTTATGTTTAATGCATCTTTCCTTGATTAAATAAAAAAATTCATTCCACAATGAAAATTTCAATTCAAAATAATTTTATAATTTATTTAATGTTTTTATAAAAAAAAGTCAAGTACTCCTGATGGGATTTGAACCTGTGACCTTTCAATCTGTGAAATTCGCATCATATGTTTAAATTAAATAGTGTGTCTTGTATTTCCTATTTTCTAGAGTTGAAATATTTTTTTTCAACTCTAGAGTTGAAATATTTTTTTTCAACTCTAGAGTTGAAATATTTTTTTCACAAATCAAAGGCTTTTTAATAATTCTTTGTGGTCGTAGGAAAAATAGTGTACATCACTCGTGTGAAAGTGATTGTGCTAAAGTATCACTTTCATCACTTCTTATGTAATATACTAATTACCGCATGTAAGTTGCTGTTCTGCCCTTCTTTCGAATTAGGTTTTTCCTCTTCGTTCGCTGCCAGGGCCATTCCCGAGGGGACCTACAGTTTAACGTGGGTTCCGAACCACGATCCTCAGTCATGCGACACCCCCCAAGGGCTACTAACCCTTGGTTTATTGCCATTGCATGACCTACCGATTGGGGAGTGTGTACCTTCTTCCGCACCCCACGAGATGTCCGATCTCATCCGGCCTGGTTACCGGGGTGAATGGGGTGGGTTGGGAGATGATACCTTTTACACTCTTCCCTGCATTCTTAAATCCACTAAATTTCGGACATACTTTTTTTATTGTGCTTATGCCCACTCCGGGAATCGAACCTGGGTCGCCGTGGTCGAATGCCAGTAGCTTTACCTGTAAGCCACAAACGCGGTCGCATGTAAGTTAAACCCTTATTTGCCCTACGACGCAGTGGCGTGCAAAGCCGTTTAAAACATGGTAGGCAAAAAATTACTTTCCAAACAATTAACTTTAATAATTTTCAACACAATTGATATCGCCGCGCATTAAGCCTAGTTCTCAGAACTACGTTCTGTCGCTGGCGACACCTGATGTAACCAATAGAAAATGAGTATTGGAGTCACATGTCAAAATACTCATTTTCTATTAGCCACAACACGTGTCGCCAGCGACAGAACGTAGTTCTGAGAACTAGGCTTAACACTTAAATTACGCGTACTTGGACATGTCCACTTCTTCATTTTTTTTCGACAACCGATGGCGACGCGCGACGTTTATAGCAAAAGCAAACAAAGGGCGAAACCCCAATTATGAATAAATTTCATCCCCATCCGTTTTATATTTAGATTTTAAATCTAACATTCACTTGATTGAACCCATATATTGCTAAAAAAGTCAATTATTATGTAAATTATAATATAAGAGACTTATAAGCAAAAATGATCTTAAATCATTCTAAAAGTACTGTTTGTACCTTATCCTTATATTTATTTTGCTGGTACCTGCCGTGTCTGTTAATAACAAAAAAGGTACCAGTTGTAGTGATGTCAAGTTGTTGTCAGAATAAAAATGAATGTTCTAAAAGTTAATGAATGACCCAGCCCGGTGAAACTTCTTATGGGCGGCATCGAAGCTAGAGTGACGTCAGACTTCCAGACTTTTTCAAGTTAGGACCTACGTTTATCCCCATCAGTTATATCTCAATATTACACCTACATAGTTATTTCTACAAAGAGAGCTACGGCAGACGAACTTGGTCTGACTATATTTGTCACTTTTTACATCGAATGGAGATAACTTGATGCAGACAGAGATAGGTACTTGACATGAATAGCACGAGCTGTTAAATTATTTTACAACCTAACTTCCCTTTTGAGCACAAATCATTGTCATTTGTAATGTCAATGTCAATGGCACAAATGGAATTGCCCCTTTTTCTTTCTTCATAGCTGAAAATTTTGATATTCTTATATTATTTTTAATTTTCTAATCTTTTTACCAAAAGGACCGCTTTCTTTTTGTTGCAGGTAAGTAAATCGTAATTTGAACATGTCTTTAGTTATTTTTATTCGTTATTTATTACATTAGTTTACCTACTTGCAAAAATAATTATGTTCCAAACATATTTTTACTTTAAGGAGTTTTTGTTGAATTTCACTTAGTAACTTTTATTAATGAAGATCATTTATAGTATATTTATTAATTGTAGGTAACACAAATACCTACAAAATATATATTTTTTTGCTATTCAATTATTTAGACTATTAGAAAATTTTAAGTCTGTCGAGTGCTGTAGTAAGTAACTCATAAATTTTTTTGTTTTATATTCTTTTAGATTAGCTATTTTAAGAAGTACCTATACGTGAATCTTTGATGATAATGCATGTTGCATGAATAAATGTTTAGTATACGGGAGCCACTACAGCTGGTACTGTAGGTTAATCTGGGAAAGTAAGTACATTTTGGGAATATAAAGAAAAAAAAGATCTTGTTAACTCTGTGTTATTGTTATGATGTTGGGGAATAGTGTAAGTTTGAATGTGGGTATTTATCCGTATAATACGTGAGACTAAAAGGTGTAGCAGTGGATTTTTGGAAAATGTTTTTTATTTAATTTGTAAATAATTTATTGAGTAGTAAGTGTGTGTTTCTTTAAAAAGGGGTAATTCGTTCTACAGAATGAGGACAGTTAATTATCCAACGAGTTATTTAACATAGTCTCTGAATATAACAAAACTCTAACATGAGTTACAGATCTTGTTTTTTCTAACGAGGTACTGATCTTACCTATATTTTCATCGTAGTTGTCAATAAAATTAATTATAAGCTGATTTCTGAAGTTTTATTTCTAATTGTACAACTTTAATAAATAACATTTTAAAATGATATTTACAGCTTAAAAATCTAATCAGAAAATCCTAATATTTAATTTTTACTTTACTGGAAAAATCAAATAAAGAGGATTATTGTGAATAATTTGATTACCTTAAATATCATTTTAAGGTTTTGTGTCCAAAATTTTTTAAAATTGCCATATTTAAAAGTCCCGCCTATAGTCGATAGGTTGTCCAGATGTTAAACATTTTTACACATAAAATTTTAAAATGATATTTACAGACAACAAACTATTTACAATCCTCATTTAATTTTCCAAGTATAGTAAAAATTAAATATTAGGATCCTGATGGTTTTTTAAGCTGTAAATATCATTTTAAAATTTTGGCGGCCAAAATTTTTAAAATGGTCATATTTGAAAGTCCCGCCTATAGTCCAAAGGTTCCCTCCAGACCCGATGGTTGCGCTGTTTTGACGTTTCTTATGTCAAATTTTGCTTCGACCAATTAAAACGTTTGTTTGCCTTCTTTCTATGTTTGTCTTCGTTGGAATGACCTAGGCCTTTATTTCACGTTCACGAAGAAGCCTAGTGTACTGAAGCTACCAGCGGACGACACAGGCCACGACAAGTACTTCTTATTTTACGTTACTAATTAAGAACTAACCAAATTATTAAACTTTATAGGGACATTAACGCTGCAAATCTTAGCGCGGTATGATCCATTTAACAAATACACCCTAAAATAAATTCAATAGCCTTAGTCGCCTTTAAGTAAACAGTAAGAGATGATAATATTTATTTTATGTAACCGTTTAAACTATTATTTTATTTTATTATTAATTTTAAAATTTAGATTTGTTATTATCAGACATAGAAAAATGTTACTATACAAGTTTGTAACTATACATAGTCCTTTTTGAAATGCTATAATTTCTTTTTTCTACTCTCACTTGGATATTTGCTATTTTCTTTACACTACAGTGACGAGAAAAGTAGGCTATTCCAGTTAACTGTACGGCAAAATTTGTTATTTATTACTGTCAGTGCTGCACACAGCGCCGGTTCCATGGCAAGGCGATCCGGGCGGCCGCCCGGAGCGCAATGATCTAGGGGCGCCAAAATCATGGAAAATGAAAATAAACTGATAAAAAAATTTAGTTACAGCCTTTTATAAAATGCACTAAAAAGTAACGAATATTTTTTATCATTCTAATATATCAATAAATTATTTTTCATAATATTGCATTGTCATCGGACCCTTGTAAGTATAGCAAAGTTCATTGAAATCGGTTCACGGGAATTTTTTCAAAAACGCGTTGCAAGATTTGACTGATAGTTGACAAGATTAAGAGGCGGCAGGCGGAATTTATCATTTTTATTTCTAAGCACATAATTTAAATAATATAATATATTTAAACATTAAGGCAAAATCTAGTTGAATTCAATTCAACATGACAAAAAAGGAAACCCCTGTTGAAGTTCTCAAGTTTATCGCTACACTTAAATTCGCATTAAACCTCAGCATAGCATTAAGAATCCTACTTACATTGCCAGTCACTGTGGCTTCAGGGGAAAGAAGCTTTTCAAAACTAAAAATAATAAAAAATGATCTCAGAACGATGCAGACGCAAAATCGTCTCAATGGATTGGCAATGATAGCTATAGAACACCAAATTAGTGACAAATTAGACTTGAAATCACTGGTTCGTGAGTTTGCCGAAAGAAAAGTTAGAAAAAGGGCATTTTAATTACTTTGGTTAGTTAGAATTTATTTATAATATGGGATATTAGTTTAGGTAGCATTACTACATTTTAATTTTTGTTATTTTGCCTTAAGTGCTAAATTGCTTATCTTGTTATCTGATGATTGAGTTTTTAATAAAACGTTTTTTTAAATTTTCTTTTTCAAGTTTTTCTTGACTTTCTGATATGGTCGCATGAGATTTACTTTAAAAAACGGGGGGGGCGGAAAATTAAGGTTTTACCCGGAGCGCCAAAATGTCTAGGGCTGGCCCTGCTGCACAGTGTTACAACCCTTAAAAATAAAAATTCACATTTAAAAAAAAATACCACGAATGTGTACACAATACTGAAGAAGTCTGTTTTAGCAGATCACAACCACAAGTGATCTTAAAGAATATTCTACAAATATGACACTGTGCGTAAAAATGTCCCTATCATTCCTCTGTGTTTTGGATTTTTATTTCTCACGAATCCGAAAATTTCCCATTGATTGACAACATTGTTATAAAAATTAGATTCCCCTATAGCGTCCTTGTTGACCAATCACAGTTTATTGTATTTACTGAGGCTCCGCCTTCTTTTTTAAGAAACTAAATTATATAATTTATATTTCTATGGTACGAGATCTTCTTAATTTGTTCAATATAACAAAATATATGCCAATCTATAATAGTTTAATTAATAGTGCAAACTGCTGATGTGCATAGAAAATCAATTTCATGTAGCATTATTATTGAGCTGATTTTACCATAATTTCTAATATGATCCAGTGGCCGAGACGGTAAAGCGTCGAACTTTGGATCCAATGGTCGTGAGTTCAAACAGACTGTAAACTCTTTTAACATTTTTTAACTAAGGTTCGTAAGTTTGGTCGTAGAAAAAATATACTCTACACTACAACTCAAGTGAATTGTCCATATTGCGCTGGGAAGTTTGAACACTCCGCCCACGGCGTCGTGCTCAATTTACTTCCTCGTGAGATATAAACATAATATCCACTCTTGTTATACAAACTAATATTTTTCTATTTATTAGATACACATATTTTTTCAAATCAAAATTGGAATGAAACTGTAAAAATAGATTTTTATACGTAGCGAGACATCTGCTGGTGAAAAGCTGAACACGATAACGGGTTTTCTAGGAGAGCTTTCCAGCAAATTTGTACATCAGAGAATATCGGGCTATTGGTATTTTTAATGAAAGTTTGGCAACGTTCTTTAAGAGGGCATTATTAAATTTCTTATTTAGCTGACAAAAGCGAAGATAATCAAGAAAAGAGATACAAATTATGTATTCTTAGACAAGTTATTATTTGTCACCTATTTAATGTATAGGTACTTCAAGGTAATTATAAAAATCAGTAAATATGTATAAAGAAATTAAGGTAAGTAATAAAGTATAGATTATTTATCTTTTGGATGAAATTTGACAAATTCGAGTTATTAAAGGCTTTTAAACAACTTTTTCAAACCGCTAAATAAAATTTTTGGAAATGCAAAAATTCCATGAAAAAAATAAATTCAAGGAAAAAATGGGTTTACATAATATTTTTACTATTTATTTTAAAACCGTTTTGCAATTAAATGGAAAGAAATAAGAAACTTACTCTTGGGTTGCATAAGAGACGTTATTGTTCTTGGCACGTTTCCCTTCCTTTTTGTTGTCCTCCTCAATCCGCTGTCAGATCTGATTTAGAACTCGGAATGATAGAATGAAAAAGAGCCGATTTATAACTCACAATCGAGAAACTGTACTTTTAGTAGAATTTGTCGTTTAATATAATGGTTCATTATACGTTTTTAGATTAATGTTGGGTTGTACAAAGATTTTTAACCAGAATTAACTAACCAGGAAGTTTGACTGCGACTTAACTGACATTGACAGGCATTAAGAATCTTTTACTTTTTGGTTCATTCTCTCCGTCTAAACCCCATCCGCGGACATATCATAATATGTAATAATCGTAGATTTAGCGGCCTCGCCGAAAAAATACCGCGATTATCGAACGAGTGACAAGAAGTGGCAACAGCTGCTCCTTAAAAGTATCGTCTTTTAAAAAGTGAATCCTTAAAAAAGCGGTCGTCATTAAGGTTTACAAACGTTTTACTCTCTTTACAGCAATAGTACGGTTTATAAAAAAAGGTTACCTTCTTCCAATTATAACGTTTTTAAAAAAACCGCGATCCAATCGTGTTTCATACCGCGCACGAAAAAATATCGGGTGCCAAAAAAAACCGCGCTTCACAGTAAAATATAAATAATACAAGAACCAAATATTTGACATCATTCATACCAGTGGCGGCTCGCGGTCTTAAAAAATGGTGAAGAGCTAGGTATAGTGCGGGTACTTAAACAAACATTGACTAATTTTACGCTACTGAATTAACTGAAAAATATTAACAAAACTTTTTAATCACACAGTAAATCACGTAAAAAACGATATCTATAACCGTAAGTTTCGGGAAGCCTCAAAATAAATACCTTAAGGTTAGGCGAACCAATGCCAAAACAATGGTGCATACGACTGATCTATTTTTAAATTGCCCTTCATCATAATGAAAATTGTTACATGCTGTTTGCGTGACTGACGTCACGTAACCATAGTAACGATGAAAATCAAAGCCACTTGACTGTATGTTGGGTGTTGGGTCTTCACTTAAAATGCACGAGTGTTTATAATTATTGCTACATTCGGATTAAATTAATATTAATAATTTGAACATAATTATTTTTTAAGAGCTAAAATGGTAGCTGTATTGGCATATTAATATTTAATATGTAGAAAAAATTTTCTTCTAGTTTTATTTGTTTTTTTTGATAAAAAGCCCCTTCACCTACTTCACCTGACGAGCCGTCACTGATTCATACCAAGAGAATGGCGAGAAACGCACAAACTACTATACATTTTTGAAAACGGGACAAAAACTCTTTAGTTTGGTCTCTTAATTGATTTTTATAGACGCTTGAGTCTAAAACCCTTAAAATTACATTGTAATACTTTGTAATGTCCAAACGGAAGTTAAATTGCAATCTGAACCCTATAAATTAATTTCTGGTATTTTATAGCTAAGAATTTATTGCCCTTTTGGCAATTAAAGCTGTCTATACAAAATGTAGTACAAGTTGGATCACTTAATCTAAATTCAAGAAGTTTTATTATTAAGTATAATCAAGCTGAAACTTAATAATAGATATTGGGGGGTTTGGGCAAAGTCTTTATCTATCAAAAAAAAAGCTTTAAGAATTCTACTAAACATGAGTTATATTCAGAGTTGTCGTGGAGTATTTAAAACGCAAAAATTGTTAACAACTCCGGGTATTTAAATTTATGAATGGATTTTGTTTTTCAAAAAGATTCAAGGTAAATTCACTCATTTAAAAAAAGAACACACACATGATACGAGAGGTAGACTTTTTGATTATAATTTTTCAAAAGACTCTTTAACATTGACGGAGCACAGCTGTCACTATGCTGCCATCACTTTTTTTAAATATTTTGCCACAGCATATAAAGTGCATAAATAATTTAAATAATTTCAAAAAAGAATTATTTGTTTATATTAATAATATTGAACCTTATACAATTCAGGAATATCTTGATTATAAAAAACAAAAATTGTGATTAGGTACCTGGTATAAATTTAAGTGTATTTTACAATTTTTTGTTGTTTGTAGAATTTATAATATGTATTTTTGTAACATTTTATGACGTATTTCAAACTTTGTGAATTTTACAAATATGTTTTGAAATAAATGCTTATCTATCTATCTATCTATCCATTACAGGGTGTCCCAGATAAGGATGCACTCTACTGGGATCTTGTAAATCATAGAAGACACAGAAATGGTTAAATTGGAAAAAAAGTTACGCCCTACCAAAGTCTGCAATATCGTGTTTTCAAATTTAAAAAACTCCCATTTCTTCTACAAAAAAGAATAAACATAAATCATATCGTGGTAATTTTTCCTTGCTAATAATGTTTTCAACGTGAATTTTCAGTTTCAGTCAGTAGACATTACCACAAAAATGAGAATATGTTCGAAGGCACTTATTTTTGCATACCTAAATCTGCACCCACCCATACTTAATACCCACGAACCGCCACTGGTAATATGCTTTAAATAACATTATTTTAAACATTTTAAAGTGATTTTAGAGTTGGCTCATTTAAAAAAAAAGTTTAAAGATAATTTTTCATCCACGTCAAAAACGAGCAATATTTGTAATTTCTGTAAAATTATCTTTATACAGCGTGATTCCTAAGTTGATATTTTTTTTAGCTGTGTATAGAAGGGATTAAAATAAACAACATTTCCAAATACCTTTTTTCAAAAAACCCAAAAATAAAGTACTTTCATTCATTAATTACACTACAAATCAAATACGGTTCTGCCTAACTTGCCCGTTGAATATCATTAAGAAAACTTCTGGTTGTACAAAAAAAACATCCGCATTTTTACGACACTCACAATAAATTAGCACCATAATTAGTTCACTGTTTTCAAATTTTACCATTTTCAACAATTTATTAAAATTAATTTGCTTTAGAAAACCACACCGCGCAGCGAATTGCCAAAATAAATAACTGACGACCGATCCGTAAAATGCATGACTAACAATACAAAAAACGGAGAAAATCAATATAAAGTAAAGGGCTACGTTTTGATTACCAGGCCCGCCCTTAGATTTTTTACTTCTGTAACTCGGCTATTTTTAAATTTTTTGAAAAAGGTATTTGTAAAAGTTGTATATTTTAATGCCTTCTATACACAGCTAAAAAAGATGTTTCAACTTAGAAATCACCCTGAATATGAATTAGTGTATAATATAAGATTACGATATTTTTAAATAAAGATATCTTAAAATCCAACTCTGTAACATTCAATGCTTTTAGACACTTTTATCAGTCCGAGATAATCCCTTACGCGCCACAAAATATCTTATTAGTGTCGAGCATAAAGAAGGGCCCTCCAGCTCTCCAGAAAATTTTACAGGAACGTGGAGGATGTACGCTCCAAGCGTCCTCGGTGCAGTTGCATGACAAGCACTCTTAAGACATTCAGGTCAAAAGGATGGCAGTTAATGTGATGTGACGTGGATCAAAGATGTACCTTAAGGCGAAATTGGTAAGTAGTTTAACTTAAGATTTCAATTACCGCATTAAAATAAACTTATTTTTGCTCTCTCGATCAGTTTACAGATAATAAAAGACGACGAATCCTTGGGTGTAAAAGATTTTCGGGGCTTCAACCAAGGTTACGAAATACCTTGATATGGCAACACGAGCACTGAGCGACAGCACCTAAGACGCTGGCGCCATAGTTACAAAATGTCTAAACGGTACTAAACGCAAATGATTGACTGACTTAATGCAGACCACAGGGTGTAAATCTAGGGACTTTAATAGAAAGTTTTTAATAAGAACGTAAAAAAAATTTGGAACTGGCACAGGATGAATATTAAGAAAGAAGGAAAAACAATATTCAAACTATTAAATTTATTCTAGGTTACGTAAGAGTGGCAGACCTTTGGTTCTGACCAAACAGTCTCACGTAATTAGGTCCGTTGTGATACCACACGTGTTCCGTAGAACCCACTTTAATCAGATCTCTGATGGTTAGTGCGGCATACACCGCAGATGAATTTTAACAACTTATTTAAACCAGCCACTACTATTCAGAAACCTGCTCAGTTGTCCAAGTTGTAAGTTGCTTAGTTCCTCCAGGCTATCGAAAAATGGTTCACCCAGAGCAGTGAACCTTCTTCTTGCGAGACCAGGGCATTCACACAGAAAATGTTAAATACTTTCTTCCTCTTCCTCATCTCTACAACTTCTGCAGAAGTCGTTAGTGGGTATTTGCATACGTTTGGCATGTCTACCGAAGAGGCAATGTCCGGTAACGACCGCAGTAATATTTCTCACGTCTTTCCGACTGTGTCTCAATAGCTCTGCGGTTCTCTTTTTATCGAATGTGGGCCACAGTTGCCTGAATGTACTACAGGATTTTGCCCGCCAAATTTATTCTAATTTTAACAAAATGTGGAGGTGGTCCCGAAAATTTCTCGCCTGCTCTCCCAAATTCCTTGCTGGATCCGCCCCTGCTTAATACCCCCCCCCCCCTCTTATGGTCAAAAAAACATACGGTCAATTATTTATATTGAAACCAAAATCATAATCTGGTGAATGAGTTCATTAAATACCGAACTCATACAACTATTTTTGAAATATTTTTTTTTTGAGTTCGCTAAAAGCACCAAAGGTTATCACTTTTAAGTAGTAAAATTTTTTTACCTTTTAGCAGAATGGTTCCATGAAAGACGAAACATATCAGTCTTCTTTGCGACTTGGTATAACTACTCTTTCATTATTAGAACTTAATTTTTTCGCTTGAATATTTTAGCGGACAAACAGCTTTTTAAAACTTACTGTAAACATCCAGAAAATCTATATCCTTCTTAAAATATTCTGAAGCGTCTTAAAATTTGCTCAAGCTTAATTGATTTGATGAATGGATCTTCGGATCTAATCAATTAGAAAAAAGTTTTAGGGTGTTCGCACATAAATTTTAAGAACAGAACACTACGTTTATTCTTCTTAATATGAATGAGTTAAATTTTAAAGATTAGGAAGTAAGTCTATTTATTCTTCTTATTACCGCCACTGTGAAGGGTTCCGTTAACCATGGTTGGCACTTGACAATTTTTGTAGAATTCACCAACTCCAAAAATAAATAACCCCGCTTCGCCCCGCTTCTTGTAGTGATTGTCTAGAAATAAGTGTAAAACTGAAGAATTTTGAAAAGATAAAGGGCATGTTTATATACAAATCTTTAGTTCGGGCAGAAAAAACTAGAAGAATAGTGTAACAATATGTTTTGGTTTCATATCTTCAATTTTAGCACCATTTAATGCACTCTTTGGGAAAATTTTTGTATACATAAGATACATTTTGATTCAATTATAAAAAATTATAAATTTAACATATTTGCATCTATTTGAAGCGTCAAGATAAAATCTCGATGGTTTGAAGTATATTCTTAATCTCACTTCAGTTAAGTGTCAGAAAACGAAATTTATAACCTATAAATTGGGTTTCTTTGTAATTGACCACTGTGACTGTTCCGTTTCATATCCTAGCTAGGATGGATATAAAATCATATCCGTTTAGTTAACTGGAATAGCTCACTTTCCCAATCACTTTAGTGTAAAGAAAACAACAAATTTCCATGTAGGAGTAGAAAAAACATTTTTTTTCACAACGAACTCTTGCAACAACTAAAATATAATCAGAAGTAAAAAATCTAAGT
This sequence comes from Polydrusus cervinus, assembly GCA_935413205.1. NCBI lineage: Eukaryota > Metazoa > Arthropoda > Insecta > Coleoptera > Curculionidae > Polydrusus > Polydrusus cervinus. The sequence goes on from OW284512.1 coordinate 3,133,190, forward strand.
GCGGGCCTGGCCATCAAAACGCTATACTTTATGTTGTTTGTCTTATTTCTTACCTATTAGTCATGCAATTTACGGGTCGGTGGTGAGTTAGTTGGCACGTGAAAATGGTAAAATTTGAAAACAATGAACTAGTAGAGATATTGCTAATTTACGATGAGTGTCGTCAAAGTGCGGCTGTTGCTTCGAGATTATATGCAGAACGCTTTCCCTTGCGGGCTCATCCTACAGCCAGTTTCCTTAATGTAATTCAGCGGGCAAATTAGGCAGGACCGTATTCGATACATAGTGTAATAAATGAATGTTAGTATTTTATTTTTGAGTTTAAAAAAAAAATCTATTTGAAAATGTTGTTTATTTTAATGCCTTCTAGACACAACTAAAGAAGAAGTATCAACTTAGGAATCACCCTGCATAATATTTATAGTATGTATATATGTCCTTTATTAATCACTTCTGTAAAGAAACATGCGAACTCCTTAATGCCTCTTAACGAAGAGTCTTTTTGATCTTATGAACGAAAAAAAAAATAACTTAATAAATCAAAAGTTTTTTTAAGCGTATGATTTCCAAATGCTTACAGTGCGGAAATTAGCATGCAAACGGTCTTTATGAAATTTTTATGTCCGGACAACTTAATGTGAAGGGGAGGAGAAAACGGAATTCCACTTAATGCGACGTTCATTTAAAAATTTAAATGGGATTGATGAGGAAAATGTTTATTTTTGCGTTGGTGCGACGAAATCGGGTTAAAGAGTGTAAATATTTTCATCGAGTGGGTTGAAAAGGCCTTCCACGAAAAAGCTAAGTCTAGAAAGTTTTATGCCACGTTTTTTTGTATTAAAAAATTGATCGTACAATAGTTATTTACGATATAAGTGTTGTAAAGATTCATATTACAACACGAGATGTTAAAGTTGTCAAACGAGGCGTCAGCGGAGTTTAATAAAACATCGAGTGTAGTAATATGAATTTACAACAAGAATATTGTACAAAATTTTATCTACTTTCATCTATGAACAAAAATATTTGCCAAAAGGCATTTTTAAAAATAAAAATACATCTGTAAAAATGCACCTGCTATTAAGTTTACTAATCAAGTTTTTTATGTTACCTTTCGCATAGTTACTGTTTCGCATGGTTACTGTCGAAACTTTGTCAAACAAATTCAAAAAAATAAAAAGCGTTTTTCAAAATGAGCGATTCTGATGGAAGTTTACCCTCTGATATAAAAGCAGCGGCAAACGAAGCGATCTCAAGTTTAGTTCCGACAAAATCCAAGGCGCGGTATGAGTTGGAGTATCAGAAGTTTGAAGATTGGTGCAAAGCTAACAAAATAAAGGAGGTGTCTGAGAAAATCCTTTTGGATTATTTTTCCGTAAAGCAACGCTCCCAGAAACCATCTACACTATGGACTCACTACTCAATGTTGAGAACTATGATTTCAGTCATGATATAAGCAGATTTTCTTAACTAATCGCATTTTTGAAAAGAAGTTCAGAGGGTTACAAGGCCAAAAAGTCCAAAGTTTTCACAAAGGAAGACGTAAGTAAGTACTGCAGATGATGAAACATATTTACTTATGAAGGTTGTTATGATAATCCACTTCTGGTATACAAATTTCTAACTGTAAAAAGTGTATTATTAATGTTTATAATAAACTTAAGTGTTATATTTTAATTAATAATTGTTAATTAGTTTTATAATTGGTAATAATAAATCATTCTTCTAAAAAGTGTGGTTTTATTTTTCCATTACAGCACTAGTGCTGTAAAGGCATCTATTACAGCACTAGTGCTATAATAGATGCCCTTACAAAACTATTTACAGAACTGTAAAACTCATATTACTAAATGAAATTAGATAAAATAGTTTTTTTTTGAGATTTATTTTTCAATATTAAAATACGCACTTTTTGAGCTTGGGAAATGGGCCGTAAAAAATAACATATCCCAAATTGAAATCAGTAGCTTTAAAGCCAATTTTCGCCTTTTCTTTTCAAAAGCGGGACCCCTTGTAACATTTTTCAAAAATGTTAGTCTATAACATATCTCAAATTGATAGCTTTACAGCAGATTATTTATTATCATATTTCGGATCAATAACTTTTGTCATTAAGCTGTGATGTCAACAATAATTTGTTAATGTGTTTTAACTTTCTTTACATGATAATCCAAATAAAGTACTCATCATTGGTAAGTTATTACTTAGAAAAGAAATTAGGTTAAATTGGAAGACCAATATGCAGCTAATGGATTTTTTGACTCTCTTTATAATGAGATAAAAAAGATGTATTGAACACAGCATATTTGATTTTAAATATTTTTGTTTAATTAAACTTTTGTTATGGCTACATTTACAGTTTGTTGACTTCAGTCTAGACCTTGGTTTTGGAAAAAATATGTTTTTAATTAACTCTAAAGTTAGTTAGTTCTTAAAAAACTGAATTGAAAAAATAACGACCACTTTGGTGATTGGATAAAAATATGAATAAAAATGCCAATTGAAACATCAATTGAATGAGCCCAGAAAAATTGTTCAGGTGTTTCCCAATAGCTCGAAAATGCGATGTTGACTTTTTTCCTTTAGATCTTTTTAAACAGAGTAAACTAATTTAACGGATTCTTTAATAACAGTGAAATTATATAGAGTGCATCTTATTTGGGAAATCAGAGAGAGCTCAATAATTTGGTAAAGGAAAATTGTAAATATTTCAAATATCTTCAGAGATACCCGGAAAAAAAAACGTTAGGTTAGGTTTTTAATTTTTTGATCCTTCATTTTTTATTTGGAAAAAAAAACAAAAAAACAATTTCTTATAGCCGCTTTTTATCATCTACGTGATGGCGTTATTAGTTTTCAAATTCGACGTTTTGTTCTTTAAATACCTACTTCCAGTCAATTTTTTTAAACACGGACCTTTTTTTTTATGATAAAACACCTGCACTGTAGGAAAAATCCTTTAAGGCGTTCTGGGAGCGGTGCGAGTGCGAAAAAAGCGATTAACGTTGGTCTTGAAACGTTGAAGATTGTATTCATTGGGAAACACGACCTCAGGAAGATCATTCCACAAAGATGACGTTCTCCAGATAAAAGAATTCTTGAACAATGAAGTTCGAGGAGTATTAAGCTGAACAACATATGGATGAGCGGCAGTGGTTCGCCGTGTATTTCTGTTTTGTATTGCTCTAGGTGGAATCAAGTGGGCAATGTCAGTCGAACACCTGCCATGGAAATATCTGTAAAAGAGAGCCAAATCACCAACCTGTCTTCGATGCTCCAGGCTATCGAGGGTCTTGGTCAGCTCGGGGTCGCCGATCAGACGAACGGCTCTCCTTTGAATGAAATCCAGTAGCCGAAGGGTGTGCTTGGGTGCAGAGCTCCAGACATGAGAGCAATATTCTAATGATGGTCGAATCTGGGCTTTGTAGAGTGTCAAAAGTTGATGAGGTGTGTACAACCTTTTGGTGCGGAAAAGTACACCAAGTTTCTGTGCAGCTGCCTTGGCAATTGCGGCAACGTCATCATGCCAAAACATATTACCTCCCAGATTGACCCCCAACAAATTAATAGACGGTGCCAGGGGAATTGCGTGTCCTGCCATGACTATATCCGGTTCTGCAATGTTAACCTTTTTGGAGAAGACTGCTGCCTTTTTTTTTTTAGCATTAAATTCGACTTGGTTACTGTCACCCCAAGCCAAAATTTCTTCCAGGTCATTGTTGAGGCGCAATACTTCATGCTGCCTGCGAAGATGTGCGTCGGCAGCGGATGTTTGGGGAGTCAAGGTAAAAGATGAGACAAGTGTGCTGTCATCAGCAAAGCTATAAATTGCATTTTGGGTTTTCACTAGAAGGTCGTTAATATACAGTAAAAAGAGGGTAGGCGACAATATGGACCCTTGAGGAACACCGGCATTGATGGTGAAGGTGTCTGAGAGAAACCCGTCAATCGCCACTTGCAGAGAACGGTTCTTAAGGAAGCTGGTTAACCATAAACAAAATCCATTAGGCATACCGTAGGATCGCAATTTACTTAGAAGCCCATCGTGCCAAACACGATCAAAAGCCCTAGAGATGTCCAGTGCAACAGCCCGGGATTCCTTGGAATTTTTAGAACAGTTTTAGGGACTTCTAAGCATTTTGAAGGTTTTTTAAGTTTTAACGTTTTGCCATCAACTAACACTTGACTTAAAATTGCTACTACAGAACAAAAGGTCGAATTTGAAAATTTATAACGCCATCAAGTATAGATTATAAAAAACGGCTATGTATGTTTTTTTCCCAAGTCAAAAATGAAGGCGCAACAATAGTTAAAAAACAAAACTAATAATTTTTTCCAAAAAGGATAACTAGTGCATACACCACGTGGTTCGGATTCCATGCTAAGCTGTAGGTGCCCTCTGGCTGACATTATCCAGATGATAGGAGATACAATGAGGGTCCTTATAGGCCTAAGAATACTGGCTCTTCTGCAAGTTCCAGCAAAAAAAAATCAACAAAGTTATTGTTTAATTTTGCTCAATTCAAATATAAATTTGCACTTGTACGAAAGACAAGAAAATTTATATTTATATTAAAATGTTACTCTGCGTTCGCGATATTTTACAAAACAAACCGCCTGAGGTGAAATATTATTCGCACGATTTGTCCCTAATGTCTTTTCTTTGTAGATAAAGAACCGAAACGGACTGAATACATCTCTTCGCTGTAGTTGTATATACTTGTATACAAATTATTTCCGTTCGGTCGTTATGTTTCCTTAGAATTTTCTTTGCTTTTTCGAATAAAATATAAATATATTTTAGATTTATGTATATGTCTAGTACTGAAAGGATTATATATTATGAGATTTCTCAAGAACGTTATACATAGAACTAATAGTGTACTACTAATTGAATATTTCCTTTTCTATAGAAATATTTATAGAATACAACATAGCAATTGGTAAATTTTTCTCTATAATTGAAAGCTATTCGCATTCTTCATTTCTTTTTTTTTAATTAATTTGTTTCTTTTTCGTTTTATCCCCAAAGCGGCCAAAAATCACTTTTTTGGGTAGAAATTACTAACAGTCTACAGTTACAAGTTTAAAACATTTTGATCGGTGAATTAATAAAAAGTAGTTTGTACCACCAGACTGGATATAATGTCTATATCTCACGAGGAAGTAAATTTAGCACGACGCCATAGGCGGAGTGTTCAAACTTCCCAGCGCAATATGGACAAGTCACTTGAGTTGTAGTGTAGAGTATATATGTTTTCTACAACCAAACTTACGAACCTTAGTTCAAAAATGTTAAAAGAGTTTACAGCCTGTTTGAACTCACGACCATTGGATCCAAAGTTCGACGCTTTACCGTCTTGGCCACGGGATCATTATTAGAAATTATTGTAAAACCAACTCAATGATATTGCTACATGAATTTAATATTATATGCACATTCAGCAGGTTGCGACAAAACTATTATAGATGCGACATATTTTGTTATACGGGGTGATTTCTAGGTTGATACTTCTGTTTGAGCTATGTATAAAAGGCATTAAAATAAACAACATTTTCAAATACCTTTTTTCAAAAAACTCAAAAATAAAGTACTTACATTCATTTATTACACTTTGCATCAAACACGGTCCTGTCTAACTTGTCCGTTGAATAACATTAAGAAAACTTCTGGGTGTAGGATGAGCCCGCAAGGGAGAGCGTTCTGCGTATAATCTCGAAGCAGCAGCGGCACTTTGACGACACTCGCAGTAAATTAGCACCATATCTACTAGTTCATTGTTTTCAAATTTTATTCTGCAGTTTTTTCAATTTTAATAAACGCTTTTTTAGTTTAAGGGGACGCAGAATCTGGCATCAAAAATAACATTTTCTATGCTATCAATAAGAAAACAGTTTTTCATATAGAGCCAGAACCCTGCCGGTCATTGTACTTATGTCATAATATTAAATATTTACAAAATACTAAAATTCTATCCAAAAAAATATATAAAATAAAAATGCTCCTTGCATAATAACCCACTTCTTTTTTTACGCCCTTGAGTAAACACTTGGTAGTGTATAGTAAATTTGCAAGAAAACTATCTTAAAAGTCCAAGATTGGCACCAATTGTGCATCGCTATAAATCTAACCTACTTTTAAATTTTATTTAAAACTACATTCGACACAAAACACAACTATTCGTTTATGCTAAGGGACTGTTCGAAAAAACTGTTTTAACCTAGTTACAATCCCTTATTCAGAGTACGCTACAGTACGCGCATTGTCAAAAAATTCCTGTTTTGCTTACACGGTGCCTAAATAAATATTTATAAAATGTGAAAAATAAGGTCAAGTAAGATAAATTAGTTCTTGTCGTTTAGGCTTGTAGCTTCTAGGAGTAGAATCGTTCATCAGTGTCAACGAGACTGCTTTTTATAATGTCATAGAATCGCTTTCGTTGAGCTCAATCGTTAATTTATTGTTTTTCATTAAGTTGGCTTTATTTTTAGTAATATCGTCCCTGTTTTGTAAGAAGGGGCCGACTAACATTTTTTGGTAAATTGAGATAACTACATTATTGTGGTGTTTTACATCTATTCTATGTTTTGTATAAAGGAGCCAACTGTAAAAAATATTATATTTAAAAAAATTTTGTTACTCATTTAGAATAAATAATATTAATTTACAGGACATAACAATTCGCCAATTTTTTTATTTCACCCTTCCTGTAAAATCGATTTGTTAGTTAGACCCTTCTTACAAAACAGGGTCGATATATTGACGCGTACGAAGGAAATTAGGAAAATATCTACTGTTCCTTATGATTCAAACATTCAACTGTGCGTTATGATTCCTAATATAACAATCAAGTTAGCTTTGAACCATTCAAATCGTGACAATTATCTATCTTGCGTTTTGATAATTTAAGAGTGACATTGTCATTATTTGAGATTTCAAGTTCAAATCGATACTTACTAAATTATAAGCCGATATTTAATTTATTAGTAAGCATCGTAGAAAAAGTATAGTACGTATTACGTGTTGTAAAGCAATTACGCACTCATATAATTACCGCACTCGCCGCTATGCGGCTCGTTCGCGATTGTTCCATTCGTGCATAACATGCTTTTTACTACACTTAATACGTAATATACTATTATACACTTTCTTTCGAAAATATTTACAATCCACGAGATTTAAATAGGTTTTAAATTATAATATTGACATTGAGTCAAAAAAATAATTAGGATTCCGGTTTTGGGGCTACCGGCTAGAGATGAATGACTTGACAAATTAAAATCATAATTTTTTTTTGCTTTTCTTTTCTTTCGAATTAGGCTTTTTTCCTCTTCGTTCGCTGCCAGGGCCATTCCCGAGGGGACCTACAGTTTAACGTGGGTTCCGAACCACGATCCTCAGTCATGCGACACCCCCCAAGGGCTATCAACCCTTGCTTTATTGCCATTGCATGACCTACCGATTGGGGAGTGTGTATCTTCTTCCGCACCCCACGAGATGTCCGATCTCATCCGGCCTGGTTACCGGCGTGAATGGGGTAGGTTGGGAGATGATACCTTTTACACTCTTCCCTGCATTCTTAAATCCACTAAATTTCGGACATACTTTTTTTATTGTACGTATGCCCACTCCGGGAATCGAACCCGGGTCGCCGCGGTCGAATGCCAGTAGCTCTACCTCTGAGCCACAGCCGCGGTTTTTTTTTGCTTTAGACAATCACAATTGACGCACACTTTAACCCGAATTGCAAAAAAAACCAATTTTACCAATGCAAGGGTGATATCTATGTGGGCGTGGGAAATTTACTTTCAGACAGAAAAAAAATTTCGAAGTTAGAGATATAAGCCAATGAAAACCCTAAAAAAATACAGAAGTATTGTAAAAAATATTGAATTTTTTTCCTTTAAAAAACATAACTTTCTGACACATAAACAATCACTTTGACATTCTTTAGCTTTCCGGTTTCACCACATAATCGAATAGAAACTCAAAACAGAAAAAATAGCAAAAACTGGCGATGCGCGCGTCAAGCCGTTACGAAGAAGTTTGTCAAGATAATGAAGTCACTTTCGGCGTTTCAGTTGCTATTCGACGCTTGTAACGTCGCGACGCCAACAAAAGCACCGGGAGACGCTGGACTTGGGAAGAGCGAAAAAGTTTTTAAAAGTTTTTTTGCGGTTTCGGTGTTTTTGGACTTGGACATTTTTGAGTTTGTTGAGCATTGTAATTACTATGACAGCGTGAGAGTTATACAAATATATTCTTAGGTAAGTATATGTACATATTTAAAAATAAACTCAGATAATTTAAAGACCATAATCGTAAAAATTTACTTCATAAAAAGGAAATATTTATAAAACTTAAAATAAAAAAAGGCCGTTGGACAAAAAAGATGTCAAATATTTATGTTTTTATCTAAACGATTATTTACCAACAATTTTTTTTTAAAAGTCATTAAAAAAACGTATGTTGAAATAAAAACAAATTATTTAAAACTACTTTCATTATTTAATATTGTAGTGAATAATAATTTTTAATTAATCTTTTTCAATATTTTATTATATCTAAATTCAAAAAAGCTGCGCCTATATGTGCGTGCATGCTTTAAAGTTAAATATCACAATAGACTAAATTATTTATATTTTCAAAGTTCTACTAAAAAAAATTCCCCTACTCGTTTTCAGTCGATCAAGAAATAAGTTTAAAAAAAAAAATATATAAATATATTTAAAGGACTAATAAATTTGAATATATGCCACACGATTTTTTATGGAAATGAAATTTTACAAATAATAAAATCTAATCAATCAAAAATATATTATTAAAACCGATTTTATTCTTTCTACCTTCATATAAATAGAAATAACAAATAACCTACAATAAATTGATTTAAAATCTCCTATAAAAAAAAAATCTAAATAACAGTCACGATAGTTGAATATCTGTCATTGAAATTCGATAAAAACTAATATTTAACAGGCAAAAAATAATGACTTTCATCCATTATGTTAAATATAGAGTATTGTATATTATGCCTGTGTGTAGCCGAAACATGCAGAAAGTACAATAAAATATTTATAGCGTGCGTCATACTTCATTGTATAGGGAATTTCTGGAAATAAATTTCAGAATAAGTCAAATATGTAATTTTGAGGTGGAGGGAAAGGAAAAGAATAAATTATCCCCATATCTCGTAGCCCTTCAACTACAGTTCTTTAACAGTGTATCTATATTTATTTCTGGACTTGAAAAAATCTAATTTTATCTATTATTATATTGACAAATTATGTGTATAAAAATATGATTGGCATAAGTTGAAGTATTGCTTTTATTGCAAAGAAAACTTCTTTTATGTTCTGGCATTTTTATTTTAAATGAACCTCAGATTTATACCTTTTATCGGTTTTTATTTTTATTTGTAATTTACCTAATGAGTTGTTAATTTTGAATGCTATGTTTACTTTTTTTGGCTTATCTAATGTTTTCCTTCAGGGTGTTTTTAAAAATTTAAAACTCTTTTACGAATGAAACTCCGCCCTCTAATTCCTGACGCCTCGTGTGAATACACTAAAAAAATAGTCACCGCCTCCCTCACACTCTAAGCGCATAAGCGGGGTAAACAAAACTCCCCTCTTGTCCAAACTCATGTCTAAAAAAAAGGTCATCATCCTTGTCTTATTACTTTATTACATCCTTCTATAATACCAATCATCCTTTTTGGGTGGGCACCCGTGTTTTTAGGGTGGGCGAACGGCTCTCGATGCAAGATGTAACGCAAGATGAGAAAAATTTATCAAAGCTTGGCTAGACCGACGGCTCTCGATGCAAGATGTAACGCAAGATTAGAAAAATTGATCAAAGCTTGGCTAGACCGACGGCTCTCGATGCAAGATGTAACGCAAGATGAGAAAAATTTATGAAAGCTTGGCTAGAGCGACGGCTCTCGATGCAAGATGTAAAGCAAGATGAGAAAAATTTATCAAAGCTTGGCTAGACCGACGGCTCTCGATGCAAGATGTAACGCAAGATGAGAAAAATTTATGAAAGCTTGGCTAGAGCGACGGCTCTCGATGCAAGATGTAACGCAAGATGAGAAAAATTTATCAAAGCTTGGCTAGACCGACGGCTCTCGATGCAAGATGTAACGCAAGATGAGAAAAATTTATCAAATCTAGGCTAAACCGAACGGCTTTTTATTGTTGTCAAAATCGGGAAAAATGATTCATTTATTGGTTGTTGGGTAAACGGTTTAGTTTCTTTTATTTCTTAGTGCATTAGTGGGACAAAGAACCTTATAATCCGTTGATTCATCCTTACAGTGGCAGCGCCAGGATTTTTGGGATGGGTGGGCACAAGTGGGCCCGATTATTTTAGAGTGGACACTACCAAAAAAAATGACTTCAAAAACAAGGTCAATTACCCCTACATAAAGGGCGAAGCCCGACAACCACAACACTACACCTCCACAACCTACGCAAAGGGCAAAGCCCGACAAAAGTGATGAGCAAAAAAAAACCAAAATTCCCCTCTTGTCCACAGTGTCGTCTAAAAAAAGGATAATCCTCGTTCTCTTGAAAATAACATACAATAAAACTTTCATAGTCAAATCCCCCTTCCCCCGGAAATTCCATTGCAAAACTGTCAATTTTGGGTGGGCACTGATGTTTTCAGGGTGGGCCAGTGCACACCCTGGCCCTCCCCTGGCGCCGCCGCTGTTAAAGAGTGGGATTGAAGTGCCCTTAATAGTTCTTTATGGTATAATATCCTGAGAAGTAAATTTAAACTGATTTAATAAAAAATTTAACTACATAAACCCAGATTAAGAATGCATCTTTTATTATTTTTTAACCGAAATAAAACGTAAAATCCAATATCTAGAAATTCAGTGACAGCAAAGGGCAAACAATGGGTTTATTTTACATTCCGTGGCGAACTCTTAACTTTAAAGAACACACACTTAACGAAAACAAATAATACTACGACGTGAATGGAACTGACGTACTCTTATTAATCAAGATCTTTTATTTCATTTATAAAGTTAAAATCACGATAAGAGACGTTATTGTTCTTGGCACGTTTCCCTTCCTTTTTGTTGTCCTCCTCAATCCGCTGTCGGATCTGATTTAGAAGGCACGATAGAATGAAAAATAGCCGATTTATAACTCACAATCGAGAAACTGTACTTTTAGTAGAATTTGTCATTTAATATAATGGTTTATTATACGTTTTTAGATTAATGTTGGGTTGTACGAAGATTTTTAACCAGAATTAACTAACCAGCAAGTTCGACTGTGATATAAATGACATTGGTACCTGATTAATGAATTAAAAATGAAGGTAATCGCGCCAGTATGATCGTAAAAAAATTATTTCTGCCTATGTCATGTATGTCACAGTCAAACTGGCCGTTTGATTAATTATTATTAAAATTCCTTGTCCAACCCGACATAAGCTTCTTCAAAACACCATTCAGAGTTATGATAAAGACACGGATCAGCTTTGTATATAGAACGCCTTTTTTTAGAAAAAAGATATTATATAGGATGAATCTTTAAACTGCTACGTGTATTAATTCTAATTCTTTTCATGAAACATTATATATTTTTACATTCTGCAATTAATTCTAGACATTTCATAAATTATGCTCAACCGCTTACGAAATATTAACCCTTTAATGATGGTATGCATCACTGATATATTTTTCGACTTAGAAACTATCTGAACTCAAGTCACAATCATTAAGGCATTGACAATGACAATTTACTGTTTGAGGTCGAAAAACGTCAGTGAGTTATTACCAAATTGGATTTTTTCTTTGCTGATGCTGATTCAAAATGCGTTTCGCTGAAAATAAACGCATAGAAATTTTAATTATGTTGGGTTGTGGAGATAAAAGTAGAGGTCGTAAGGAGTCCATGATATGTTCAATGAAAAATACCCAAATCGTCCGCCTGTTAACTAATCGACAGTGTCTAGGGTAGCAAATAAAAGGAGAACTTCCCGTACTGTTAATGATAGTGTTAAAAGTGGTCGCCCTGGATTGCGTTCACAGTGTTGCCGATCTGTTACAACTGTAACAGATCGTTTTGTAAGGATCTGCTACACTGTTTCGCCTTTAAGTAATCTGTTACGTTTTTTGAGCCGTCGTAATTTTGGAAACGTCAGCCTTTAAAGAAAACAATGCTGACCATTTTTTTAGAAGTCAGTTTTATCGTTTCTTTCATCTGGTCACGTTTACCGCTTATACCGTTAGATCGGCGACCTTTTTTTAGAAGTCATTTTTGATTTGGGTAGTACCCTTTCAAAAATCATCGGGCCCACCCATCTTAAAAAAATCCTGCCAAAAATCTGTTATGGTTTTTTAAACAAATCTGTTACGATTGAAAAAAATTCTGTGGCAACACTGGTTCACAGTCGACGTCGTACGTTTGTCGGGTGCGCTCTGGGTGCACTCGACAATGGAAATTTGCATTCACGGTTCACACAACACAACTTTTTACCCAAGTCGATGGATAGTCATAAGTTGTCGCGCACGCGCATATTGTTTATTTATATGTGTTGCGACATGGGATTGGTTGCGATCAGCAATTATAACTAAAAAGTGTTTTGAAAATATTGTTTTACAGCATATTTTACAGTAAAAAATTTAAAAAAGGAGTTTTCTACAAAATCCTATCATTTCGTCGACGAGGGGTCGACCACATTAAAGAAAAATTGGGCAACAATATTGACGTGTCGTGTTTTTGTGGTTAAAAATCATGTGGTAAATTTTTTCCGACAAACGTCGGACAAATTCTAACCTGGTGGACTTTTACCCTCGGGTTAACGACTATGAACGCGTCCCTGGTATACTTGAGAAGATAAACATGCTATTATCACTACAGAACAATTCTTATAGCTGAAACATACAACTTGAGAGTAACTACGATACTGAACAAACCATCGTATCTTAATTTAAGAAAAAAGATAAGTTTCATCCCTATAAATCAGTAATTGTACAAGCCTTATTGGACGATTATCCTGATAGGCGAGAGCAATTTTGTGTAATAATGATTAAGCTCACAGAGAATCATGCACAAACTGTCTATGCTACAATTTTTTTATCATTGGTATTAATAATTTTTTTTTTGGGATAAATAATAATAAAAGTTAATCATTTTCAATTTGATTATTTAGATATATGTCTATTGACATTAATATTTAATGTTATTTTGACGACTTTGTTATCCAATGGGAAAAGTTAAAAGGTTAAAAGCATCAATAAGTAACGAAGTTTTTTTTGATGCCTCACTTCTGTGTCCCAAAGGTCAAATGTATGAGTTTTTTACGAATAATTGAAGTACATATTGGATTCAGTGACGTCGAAGAAAGAAGATTGAGTTTTTTTAACTTGTTAGTTGTTATTTGGACAAAAATATTTTTGTTAGGAGGGATTAAAAAATAAAAGCCATGATTTATTTATCTAGAAATAATGTAGGTGAATATAGTATAAGTTGTCAAAAAAAAGATTGTTGAATTCATACACATTTTTCCTTTAAAGTATTTTAGTCTCAAAATAAAAAGTAAAATTTAAAATACTTCAATTTCGTGTCCAATCAAACGGGGTGTCAGAGCGCAGTGGCGACTCGTCAGGTGAAGTAGTAGTTGAAGGAAGGAAAGTTTTTCGACAATATTAAATATTAATGTACCAATACAGCTACTATTTTAGCTTTTAAAAAATAATTATGTTCGAATTAATAATATTAAGTTAATCCGAACTTCGATGGACAATAATTATACTAATTATATTAATAACACTCGTGCATTTTGGCGCGCCTCAGCCGACCTAGTCCATTAGCTCAAAGCAAGTGAAGACCCAACGCCCAACATGGCTTTGATATTCACCGTCGCTATGGTTACGTGAGGCCAGTCACAATTTGCTTGTGATGAAGGGCAATTTAAAAATATATCAGTGGTATGCACCATTGTTTTAGCATGGGTTCGCCTAACCTTAAGGTATTTATTTTGAGGCTTCGCGAAACTTACGGGTATAGATATTGTTTTTACGTGATTTACTGTGGGATTAAAAAGTTTTGTTTTTATTTTTCAGTTAATTTAGTAGTGTACGTACATACTTAGTTGTGTTTTAAAAATGAACCCAATTAATGACATAGTTCTGTAATTTGTTGGAAACTCCATTCAGTCGCTGGACGATAAGAGAGACTTTGTTACATGAGGTTTTAGTCAATGTTTGTTTAAGTACCCGCACTATTATACCTAGCTCTTCAACATTTTTTAAGACCGCGAGCCGCCACTGTCATCACATAGTACTAAATCCTATTGTCATACACTATTTGTATATGCTAACACGTTGTTTCAGATTTTGGTAAGCAGGAATTACTTAGAATCGAGGCAAATATTCAATAAACTCTACCTTTGCATACTTCAGGAATATATATGTACGTTTTCGTATCGTATGCACATGCCTTTTTGAAAGTTTAAAATACACCAGACAAAACAGAAACCTTCTTGCTTAAAAGTTTTATTTACAATAAGTTGTGTGGAATTTCGGATACATTTTTGATACACGAAAACTTTGTTTCACCTTACAGGAAAAACTTCGTCGATAAATCGAAGTCTCATCACTTTTTCACATTAGGGAACGAAGTTTTATAGTTTAAATATTGAAATATCGTCGAGGAATATGAAACGATAATTTTTGAATATTACTTTTTTCTATCAACGATGAAATTCTAAAGTAGAAAGAAAATTGGAGGCAAATATGAAAATTACTTATTAAATTTAAACCCGCAATCCTGTTATGAAAACTAATATTCTTTAATATCGTTCCGCCATGTTAAGCGAGAAAAAAGCAAGTATGATAAGCCGCAGTTTTCCCATCGATAAGGAGTAAAGCACATGCGCAGTGTTCACTAGCAAATTTTTAACGGACCTATGTCATCGTACTTGTTTGGAGGTTATAAAATTAATTTAGTTTAAGCGGAAATTAATGATATGATCCAGCACAAAGTATTATTGGTGACAAGCACTTATTATAGCATCTGACCGATGAAATTTGATAATACTTAAAGAGCCCATTGTTAAGAATCTTAAAGAGTAAAAAAATTAACTACACTTAACACAACAAACTTATTAAACGTATTAAAAGTGTTTATGTGACAGTAGGTGTCAACACGGGGTTCAACAACACTTTAAAACGTTTTTGTCACCGCACTTTATTAAGATTCTTCAGCACTTCTTTGTTAACGACAATATAATCATACATTACAAGAAGTAACTGACCACTACCAGAGGCCTGTTGACACCTTTCGCATCGGTCAGTGCAATAAGAAATCGACTAGGTAAGTTTTGTCTGACGTCATTAGGCAAGCCAAGCCTCTGGTCTAAATTATCTAAGGAAAAAGCTCTAAGTAACGGATGGATAACGTGATTCCATTTTTCCAATTAATAAAATAAATAAAAAAAGATCACCTCTCTCTGGATATTCTATAAAATATTATTAAATATTAAATAAATGTTTGTTATTTTTTTTTATCCACAAATAAGTCTACTACTAGCCTTATTTCGGGTAACTACAGTTTTAAGACAAAGAAGTTGGTATTTATCAAGTAATACAAACAGAAAAAAACATGAACAAATTTGACAAAACACCACTTTTTGCTTTTATTTATTTAATCAATCAAAGTTCTTTAAAATTTAAAACTATGGAAAATTGCTAGCCAATTTACTGGCTTTTTATTTAAAATAAAACAGAACTGCCATATTAATTATAAATCAAATGGTGAAGGCGTCCGTAACTCGATCCCTTAACATATAAATACAATTAACTGTATTATTTATGATACACCTGTTATTTCGAACTACACACATTACACATCCATTTATAAATCAATAAATAATAAAGGCGTATAACGATACATTAGAGAAAATAATAATTAGGACCATAAAAACACTAGAATAAAAAGTTTTTATTTTATTAAAGCAATTTTTTTTTTATGATAAAACACCTGCACTGTAGGGAAAATCCTTTAAGGCGCTCTGGGAGCGGTGCGAGTGCGAAGAAAGCGATTAACGTTGGTCTTGAAACGTTGAAGATTGTATTCATTGGGAAACATGACCTCAGGAAGATCATTCTACAAAGATGACGTTCTCCAGATGAAAGAATTCTTGAACAATGAAGTTCGAGGAGTACTAAGCTGAACAACATATGGATGAGCGGCAGCGGTTCGCCGTGTATTTCTGTTTTGCATTGCTCTAGGTGGAATCAAGTCGGCAATGTCAACACCTGCCATGGAAATATCTGTTAAAGAGGGCCAAATCACCAACCTGTCTTCGATGCTCCAGGCTATTGAGGGTCTTGTACAGCTCGGGGTCGCCGATCAGACGAACGGCTCTCCTTTGAATGGAATCCAGTAGCCGAAGGGTGTGCTTGGGTGCAGAGCTCCAGACATGAGAGCAATATTCTAATGATGATCGAATCTGGGCTTTGTAGAGTGTCAAAAGTTGATGAGGTGTGTACAACCTTTTGGTGCGGAAAAGTACACCAAGTTTCTGTGCAGCTGTCTTGGCAATTACGGCAACGTGATCATGCCAAGACATATTACCTCCCAGATTGACCCCTAGCAAATTAATAGACGGTGCCAGGGGAATTGCGTGTCCTGCCATGACTATATCCGGTTCTGCAATGTTAACCTTTTTGGAGAAGACTGCTGCCTGGGTTTTCTTAGCATTAAATTCGACTTGGTTACTGTCACCCCAAGGCAAAATTTCTTCCAGGTCATTGTTGAGGCGCAATACTTCATGCTGCCTGCGAAGATGTGCGTCGGCAGCGGATGTTTGGGGAGTCAAGGTAAAAGATGAGACAAGTGTGCTGTCATCAGCAAAGCTATAAATTGGATTTTGGGTTTTTACTAGAAGGTCGTTAATATACAGTAAAAAGAGGGTAGGCGACAATATGGACCCTTGAGGAACACCGGCATTGATGGTGAAGGTGTCTGAGAGAAACCCGTCAATCGCCACTTGCAGAGAACGGTTCTTAAGAAAGCTGGTTAACCATAAACAAAATCCATTAGGCATACCGTAGCATCGCAATTTACTTAGAAGCCCATCGTGCCAAACACGATCAAAATCCCTAGAGATGTCCAGTGCAACAGCCCGGGATTCTCCATGATGTTCGATGGTGTTGCTCCAAAGATGGGTGACATATGCCAGAAGGTCACCTGTTGATCTGGACTTACGAAAACCGTATTGATGGTCGCTGATAATGTTAAGCCCTTCTAGATACTTTAGGAGTTGTTGGTTAATAGCTTTCTCCATTACTTTTGAAATTACTGAAAGCAATGCGACGGGTCGGTAGTTGCTTGGCAGGGTCTTTTTACCTTTCTTTGGAATAGGCTGGACACGCGCCGACTGTTATCAATAAAAACTTTTTTTCGTCAATGCCTAATATATCATATTTTTTTAAAATCTGATGTAGTTTAAATTAAAAATTCGATAAAAATGACAGGAAGATTGATACATTCGTTGGGGTAAAGCTTTGAAGGTAAAGTGAACCTTATTATTTTTTACTTCTGCTATATCTACTTCAGTGTGCCATGTGAATTCTTAAAAACAAATGCGGTTCTTGCTGTTATGATAAATGAACTACTAAAAATAAAAACTTGACTTAACAAGTACTTTTTTTCATTAACGGAAAGTTTAACAGCTGGAGACAGGGTGCGGTATTCCCAGATACATTTTATGGTATTATACATATTTCTACAATGATCTTAATAATAACAGTACATCTGTATCTGGCTAGGGCGAGATAAAACGTAAGGCCTCTGATAAAACGTTGGTGATAACATGAGAACGTCGCCGAAGAAGTCGAAACGCTGCGATGTAGAAATAGCCTTGGAAATGAAAATATATGTGAAACTATATGGAATTTAATACCAGGAGTGACTTATACTGCCAGGGAAATAGTTGTTTTGAAACGTTAAATGTCTGGGTTGACTAATACGCTGCGTTTTGATGCTTTACAAAGTCTTTAAAATATGTATATTTTATATTGGCCCTCATTTTTTCATTTTAAAACGTCTTTACTTTAAATATATTAAAGCATATCCACATATTTTACCATATGCACATGGCTTAAATTGCATCTCAAGTTCTACTAGGTTTTGCCCAGGACATGTGCTCGTCAACTCCTGCAGGGCTGTTAGTAAAGTATTTGATTTTGACTCGGCCAGTTTCAGTAATCCTGCGGCAATAAGGGTATATAATTGTTTGGTAGCTTCCATTTAGTCTTCGTTCCAACAATGATTTTGCCTTAAAATAATATAAAAATCAAATTCCTCCGACAGAATATAATTTTCGGTAGATAACATGACTTTCCGATTATTTCCAGTTATTTTAAAATATATCCAGAAAATTCCGCTGCCAGTCCCCAATTGAAAATAATAACATTTTCAATAATTCGGATATGGAAAATCGAAAATAAGCCTTATATTGATGGGAAAAATTAAATTCCAATTGAACGATGTCGTATTTTTATGTAACAAACGAAGAATAACTCTAAAGAGCTAGAAATCTTTTCGCTGTATCATGTCGCTTATGATGAGTTGCTAAACCGAAAAATTCCTAGAGAATTTCTCCAAACAAATTCTTGTGAAAAATAAATCCCGGTAAAAAACGGTCACATT
This sequence comes from Polydrusus cervinus, assembly GCA_935413205.1. Classification (NCBI taxonomy): domain Eukaryota; kingdom Metazoa; phylum Arthropoda; class Insecta; order Coleoptera; family Curculionidae; genus Polydrusus; species Polydrusus cervinus. The sequence goes on from OW284512.1 coordinate 3,151,874, forward strand.
TTATTTCATTTATTTATTTATTTTATATAAAAATAGTAATATTTAAATAATTGAAATATATTAACTAAAGAATTAAATTTTAATTGCTCTTAAGTATAGGTTAAAAACCTGTCCACTAAAAGAGCAATTAAAATTATTAATAATAATCACAACAGCGGAATCAATAAAAAAATTTAAATGAAACTTATACAGGGTGGGGACTTTAACTGGAACAAATTCGCTAAAAGGTTAGGAAAAAATATTTTGGAAAAGTGCAAAAACACATCGATTAAGGTTTTTTCTGGGCTACATACTCATAATAAAAATTTGTTTTTTCAGACCTCGTAAAAGGGTGAAACATAACCTAACAAATATTTTTAAATGGGTAGTTACCACTTAAAAAGCTCTTTTAAAGAGAAAATTGACTGGGTCATTGCTTTTAATTTTTAATTTTTATTGTCCCAGAAAGGGGCTTTAATTGGTACAAATTCGCTAGAATGGTACGAAAAACATAAAAATATTTGTAAAAAATGCAAAAACACGTTAATTAAGATGTTTCGTGAATTTTATACTTATAACAAAAATGTGTTTTTTTTAACCCCTTAAAGGGGTGAAATGTAACCCAAATTAGTTGTATTACAATAAAATATAAATATAAATATATATTAGAATTAAAAACAAGTCAGTTTTCTCTTTATTAGCCTTCTATACCAGCGTAAAACGCGTCATCGTTTTCTGGCTTGTCTAATTGAAAATGTACAACTAAAATTTGACTAAGGGGTTCACAAGAATTTTGGTTATGTTTAACCCCTTTACTAGGTTCGAAAGAACAAATTTTTGTTATGAGTGTGAGAAAAAATTTTCGACGTGTTTTTGCATTTTTAATAATATTTTTCCTAACCTTTTGGCGAATTTGTCCCAGTTAAAGTCCCCATCTTATAGATATATGGTATGGATATGTTATGTATAAATATAACAAAATTCATTCAATTGTGTAATATTAGATGCATATTATTAAATCTAGCAACAGTACCTACTGTTACTTGGTAATTTTTTTTCTGCCTGCTGTCGCTAAACTGACTAAAAGTCTTCTTCTTTAGTTAATAGCCTTCAATTTCAGTAAAGTTTAATGATATCCGTATACAAATGACAAAATAACCTTAATAATATTGGGTTTTAAACTTATTGAAGGTTCTTTGATTTTAGACAAGTATTTAAAAATTACATTCTTAATAACCCCTTTCTAGGGCATGTTTTACCAAAAATGAAATTAATTTAACTTTTTCTTATAATAGCCATTGTTAAAAAAACTGTTTATTATAAATACGAGTGATGAAAAGGGGTTTAAAACGTTCAATCTCCTATATATGGTAATGCTATGCACCCTTCTTACAGTTAATAGCGTATAAAGAAGCATTTTTGTAGGGAAAACCCAAATTTTAAAGGTTATAAAAAAATACAATACATAGTAAAACTAAGTGGGATAATTGGTTTCGGTAAAAAGGTTTTGATAAATGTAGCAGATCTCTTCTATATATATTCAATTAAATAAGAAACTGACGCCAATGATAACTCAAGACTCGCGACGTCATACAAATGCCATTCGATGGCAGACACCTTAAAAAGTAAAAAAAGATCGCTAAATTCTTACAGAGATACAATAATTCGCATAGGTAACTTAATAAGGTAATTTTGTTATAGTTTCATATATGGAAATATTAAAAAATTAAACTTTAGTTGGGAAATTTCTTATGCTTTATAATAATTCACTAATGAAACTTTAATTAGACGTTTCGTCAGTAAGTAATAAACATCAGGTCAATTTTGTTAAATGATTTATTAAATTATTACTTTAAAAATGACACCCACTAGACTAATTACACCTACTAAAACCTTTTTATAAAAACTATTTATTTCAATTCGTTAAAGATATTATAGGTATTGCAAGTTTTAAGTGAAACACCCTGTATACATTTTAAAAATCACAACATATTGTCATCTATATTTTTCTTTTAACCTCTTACAGTTATGTGTACATGTAATCATGTACTTTGCTTTTATAACGCGATACAAACATTTTCTGTCATTATTGTGTTAAAAAAAAAAGATAATTAAAATTTATAATTCAACCACCTAACAACCGAATAAGCATTGTTTTTGTTTAAACTAAACAATGCTCAGCCTTCCGATTATTTTGTAATTTTAGATATATTTTTTCCAGCCTTCATATCAAGCAGAAGTTTGTGTTTCGTGAAAAATTCCGATGTTGGGGGAGAAAAAAAATCCATAACAATATTTTCCAGATGTTTGGCTTCAGTTATTCGAAAAGTCATTTTTGGAAGATACATTTTACATTGAGTTATTGGCACATCTGTTTCTATTCTTTTTGAAATTCATATTTCATTGAAAAGAGCTTTTGTTATTGATTATGTAGTATAAAAAAGTAGTCGTCAAACTAAACGTCAAAATAAGGTGAATGTATAACACATACTTAAAATGCAAAAAAATTCGAGATTATGTAAATGTAGTATATATTCAAATTATTGTTGTTGTCGGCTAAATAATGATTTTTTGTTTATTCTGGGTTACTGATGACCACTTGTTCTTTCGAACATTCTGCCAGCTTGCTCTTGGACCTACAGCCTACAGCTTAAGGTGGGTTCCGAAGTAAGATCCTCAGTCATGCGACACCTCCCAAGGCTATCAACCCTTGGTTTAGTACCATTGCATGACCTACCGATTGGGGAGTGTGTACCTTCGTCCGCACCCTACGAGATGTCCGATCTTATCCAGCCTGGTTACAGGCGTGAAAGGGGTGAGTTGGGAGATAATACCTTTTACACTCTTCCCTGCATTCTTAAACGTGCTAAATTTCGAACATACTTTTTTGTATTATGCGTATGTCCATTCCGAGGATCGAACTCGGACCGCCACAGTCAAATGTCAGTAACTCACCTCTGAGCCACTGCTATGGTTTTAAATAGTGTTCCCTGTTGGGGTTTTTTAAATTACGAAATAAGATGAAGTCAGGTAAGAAGAAACAAATCTGTATTAACTATGCCAAATTACAGATCTCTATGGCAAATGGTCTCTAAATTAAAAGATGACATGGATAAATAGAGAATATTTTGCTGTTCTGTTAGACCCCAAACCCATTGGTCTAAAATTGAAAGTCATTAAACTTTGCATTTTACTTTTGCTTCGCTTAAAATCCATTTTTCTTTCATTCAACCAGGAAAACATCTTTCTTTACACGCCATTTAGATGTGATTTGAAACGGAAACAAGCATTGTAAATATCCGGGAGAGAAATTTTATAACTTTTCCTACACATTATTCGTTGTCCCAGGGCAATCGGATCTTTCCGCTATTCGTATTTCTTATCGCGTGTTGAGGAAAATTCGGTGATATTTCTCGTAGCTGTGTTGAATGACTTACGGGATATTACTTCTAACATTGGGATTTGATTGGTCGTAATTTGCACGGTATATACCCCCCTTCCTCCCAAATTACAGCAAATAATTGCAGTAACAGATTCTAAGGTCCGGGGGGAGGAGGGGCGAAAAGGCGAAACATTATTTCATTTAAAGCCGTCTGAACAGGTGGTTACCACCCAAAAAAAAATCTTTTAATACTATAAGTTTTTTGGAGAGCGTTGGGGATGGGGGCGCAGTCCCCCTTAAACCCGGTCATATAAAACACCGTGAACCAATCCCCACCGGTATTGAAACATGTTTTAGTAGCAGGGGCGACTCTTCTTTGACGTTTTGGGGAAGGAGATCTTTTTTTGATCGGAGGAAAAATTTTGCGAAGAGATATACGTTTGTTCTTTTAGAAATCGCGTTTGATCGAATACTAATCATCCAAGCCCCCCCCCCCCCCTTGGATAAGCGTAGAAACTCATAGGTATACTTCTGTTAAGTACACTTATATACCCAAGAATTTCTTAAAACTTTTGCAGTTATTACCTTTCGAATTATGAAAAACCCCCATTAAAAATCCCCAAATGTCCATTTTGAGATGGGGTAAAAAGCATTATACGGGATAATAGAAAGTTTTACCCTCTAATAATTAAAAGTAGACGATTATTTAAATTTTATTTTGCTATTTTGCCAGACTTTCCCTCTCGCACTTGCGCGATTTGCTTTTTTTAATCTCGTCTTTGTCGTTATACCAAAATATTAAAACATCAAACCCCATCACCATCAATCTAAATCTGTCTGAAGCCAGGATTCGTGGCTATTATTCACTGACTATAGGATCATGCGAAGAAAACACTTTAAGATAAGGGTGAATAATGAGCATCATCCCCGCTATTTCTAGCAGAAAAGAGATATTTAGGGTATTTTTAATAATATTTTCGTAAAGGACCTTTCATAAGATAAAAATGCCCTTAGCCAGCTGAAAGATGGTAGGGCAGATTCTGTCATCATGATGATTATTTTGGCATTTGGTAGAACCCATTTTTCACCCTTCCAAGATGTTTTGATGGTTTCTGACATTAGAAGAAAATCCTTAGAAATGTTTGCCAGATGTAGAGGATCATTAAATAGGTAAGACAATGTAAAAAATTATTTGCTGTAAACTCCTGGAGATTCATAAATGTAAATCAAACATTTACAAATTTTCTGATTTCAAAACAAAATGATTTTCAATCAAAGTCACAATGCCTTTTTGCGAGGAACATATTTTCCTTGACGAAAAACACTTATAAATATTATTCTAATCAAGGACCAATGGTTTTATTCACAAACGTTCTTCTTAGCCGTATCGACAACTCACTGAATATAGAGAACATTCTATCATTTGACATGACTATAAACATTTATTTGTAAAATAAAAGTCCTGGCACAAAATCAATTACTTTACCACATCTAGTACTGTCTTATAACATTATCATGCTCACCCAACACTTATAAAATCTACTGTCCGCTGGGGTCATCTGGCAACTTCTCAATAGTTACAAATTAACTCATGATTGAAGTTCAAATAAAGCCCATAAAGGGAGAATTGTGATAAAAAATAATGTTACATCTCTCTTGCTCGGTAGCCATTGGTTCTAATCAAACAATTAGTTAAAAATAAAAAATAAAATTCACAAATAAATAACCTGATTTTTAACGTGAACCCCGTTCCTAGATTAGGTTTTCTCTTTGGCCTTATTGGCAGATCCGAAAGACAATCATTAATACGACTTAGTTTCCAAATCGGCTTTCAGTGTTTAATATTTATGTTTATAAGCTTAGGGAATTACTTACCCATCCCCTTTGGGCTTATAACGTTTACCTTTGGCTTAATGTATGTGGTACATTGTTTGGTGGTTTTGTAAGAAACAAGGAGTTAGATATTATCAGATGTTGGTATTTGAACATAAGTATTTATTTATTTAAGTCGATACTTAATATTTACTAAAGTAAGTAACTAAATTAAAAAATACTTGCTTTTCTTAACCTACTTAAGATGATTAATACCATCAGATTAGATGATTCTTCTCTTTTAGGAATAGCAATATTTTCTCTATCATTATTTCTTTTGATTTACTCAAAGGCACTTCAAGAATATTGCAATGAATCTTATGTCATGTTCATACTGGGGGTAATAAAAAGTATAAAAGAAAAGGGGAATATAAAATTTCCAATAAAAGAAAGCGGCGGGAAATGTAATAAAAGATAAGGTCAGTTTCATTTTATGGTCAAATATGTTGAAAAAGGGCAAGTGTTTATTTTTTCCAGAAAAAACGTTAAACTTGATGGCGATCTCTGTGGGATTTACTTCATATCAAAATTGTAAATAGAAAGATATAAAATTTTTTAATAAATCATCGTTAACATCTGCTTCGCCTCAATCTAACATGACAATACTTACCTTTCCTAACGCACTAAATTTAAATAAGTTTTATGTCAGCTTTCACTCTAGGCAATAAGGTTTAGCGAACATTTGAATGTCCTCTGTTTTTTCTTTGTGCACTGGCTAGCTTGGTGTAGCTAGCACTGGCTAGCTACACCAACTCCTTAAGATTATTCAAAGGAGAGTGTCTGTGACTAAAAGTACAAATAGCTTAAGGTTATTCATCCAGGAGGAAGTGAACTTATTTTTCCGTTTGGTGAATATCGATTAGATCATTCTATAAGCAGCAAGGCCCCAAAATCCAGTTTCTCAATAATTTTTTTTATATCCTTCGGACTTTATTTTAATTTATATTCAAGGGCAAGCAAATATTCTTTTTAGCTTTATAGATAATAAAAGTTATTTACCTTTATATGCATTGATTGGCTTCTTTTAATAATCAAGTTTTTTGGACTATTTGGTGTAATTATTTAGAGGTTTACCACCCATACAAATTAATTGCAGATCGTACACTATCAGTCGGAATGGCAGTTTTGATAAAGAAATGACAGATAGAGCGTTTTCACACGGCACCATGTATCGCGCGTGATAAATGGTCGCAATATTTCTTTACACCAAATTATGTGTTCTTTAATATCGCTTGTGTGTGAAAATGGCTCATTAGAAAACACATAATTTGGTGTAAAAGCAATATTGCGACCATTTGTCGCGCGCGATATACGGTGCCGTGTGAAAACGCTCTAATACTGATGGGGTAAGGCCAAATTTCAAAGAATGATTGATGGTCGGACTGATGTCAATTCTCATAAGAAAAAACACTGATGCGAGAATGACTCCAAATACTTGCGACCTTACTTTAAACTTTTTATACGACTCGTATACTACGCCACTTTTAACACCAATAGTTTATTTCAGAAAGGCGTAGAGTAATAAAATGGGAAATTCCATTCAGTTCGGCTCAATTTAGGTAGGTCAATTTTGTGGATTAAATTATTTATGATAACTAACCAAAGAAAAAAAAAGATAATTTGATAAAGAAGGAACTATTAGCTATAGCAATTTTACTCAAACATCGTTTTATGAAATATGCCGTGGAAGATATAGCTAAAAAACATAGTGTAACTGTGCTTCGCACACCGCCATCTCATTGCGTACTCAATCCTATGGGCGCAAGTGAAAGGATTTGTAGCAAGACACAATACGATATTAAAAATGAAAGACGTTAAGCTACTGTTTGATCACGCCATTAAGGAAATGACACCTGAGAACTGGCAAAAGCAGTCCATCATGTCATTAAAGAAGAGGAAAAAACGTGGGATTTTGACCAGCTGATCGATGGGACCGTCGACCCGTTAATTATAACGGCAAGAGGAGATGACAGTTCCTCAGATGACGAAAAATATTATGATTTAATATAATTTAATTTCTGTATAATATATTTTTTGTATTTCGTATTTTTTTATAATGTTTAATAAAAAATAAGTGTACCTAATACTATGTACATATTGCACGCCTTTTTCACACCATTTTCAGTGTTTGTGAATAGATAACAATAGGTAAAACCCATAAATTCACCCAAACCCGGGTGGTACTACCTGTACTTGATGAAAAACATGAATTTTGCAATGAAATCAATGCCAAATTATGAAAGTGTCTTAAATATTCGTTGAGTCACTCTATAGTCCCTTTGCATACCTAATAAGCTTTTATTACTCTACACTTTTCTGTAATATACTATAGGAGGCTAAACCAGTTTCAACATAGGAAAAGTAGTGAGGGGGTAACCTAAGTACGGGCTGCACTACCCGAATTACAGAAATATTATATCGATTCATTTAGAAGCAATAATAGTCATAAATTGCTATCTAAGTAGATGGTTTTTTTAAGAAACTTGATGTTAAAAAAACATTATATAAAAAAATGTAACGGTGTATTGTTAAAATAAGGTAAAAGGTAATCGACCGACTTGTACTCGGTGTTGATATATCCGCTGGTCAATCCTAGCACGAAAGTGCCCTCCGGGCCAAACGTTTCCAATTAGGTTTCTGTCAAACTGGATTAAATTCCGTGATTTATCTTTTCCAGCCAGGTACGGGTAATATGTTCCTGTTTGCCTTAAAAGAGCTTTAAAAATTTTCTAAGCATGCGACAGAATTATGTAGCATGATCTGATCAGAAAAATTACCAACAGTTCTGTTTTTGAAATTTTTTTTTGAGTTATATTTTTAAATAAAAACCATTGTACCACATCGCGTTTGAAATAAAAAGACTAAAAGGAAGGAGTCTTCCAATGTCCCCTTAGAGACCGGGATGGTATACAGGGTGTCCCACCGGGAACCGAATCGATCTATATATAGAAAATTATACATAGAAAAATTTTAAAAATTTGACAGTATGCTGATGCTGATGGGGGCGACCGGGCTAAAATATTTTCATAATGGTGGCACTTCCGGTTATACCGGAAGTAAGTGTCAACTTGCTTATTTTAAATGGGACACCCTATATATTATTACATTTTTGCAAGATTCTAGGAATATTTTGTATATTATGTCCTATACCTATGTTTAAACGTTTTTGACATATTTGAATTTTTATGTCAAAAATGACGTTTGAAAAACTGCATAAAGTCCAGATTTTCAAATGGAAACGCCCAAATTTTATAATTATTTCTTATTTAGCATTTGATTGTTTTTCAACGCCGCCATAGTCAACTAAGAGTAACTGAACTTAAAATCTGCAGCAAAATCCCCATATAAAAATATTAAAATACTAAATAAGAAATAATTATGAAATTTGGGTGTTTCCATTTAAAAATCTGGACTTTTGACAGTTTTTTCATTTTCATTTTTTATCTTATTTTTTAAACGCCCTGTATTATTAGTTATCAAAATACTATAAAAAATCTATTAAAGCAGGTCCTTTATAACAAGGAATCTCACTTAAATTAAATAAATAGGGCTTCTTTATAGAAAAAATTGATAATTTGCAAACGTCATTTTTGACATAAAAATTCAAATATGTCAAAATCTGCCTAGAATCTTGCGTAGAATGCAAAAATGTAATAATATATAGGTTGTCCTATTTAAAATAAGCAAGTTGGCACTTACTTCCGGTATAAACGGAAGTGCCACCATTATGAAAATATTTTAGCCCGGTCGCCATCATCAGCATCAGCATACTGTAAAATTTTCAAAATTTTCGTATGTATAGTTTTCTATATATAGATCGATTCGGTTCCCGGTGGGACACCCTGTATAATGTGGCCGAATTATTTCCGTTAAATCCAGAGAAGATATTTTTTATGCTGTAGAAAATTACTACATTTATCTTGATAACAATTCTAAATTGTTACCTTAAGGTGTCTGTAATATTATAGATTTGATATAAATTTGAGGATTTCTTGCGTAAAATTTAATTTCCGTGTGAAAATATATATAATAGTAAAATTACTACTTATTTACACGACATACGCCAAATTCCTAAAATCACAGCGAAAATAGAAATTTTTTTAATTTTACAACAATAATAATTGATGAATTCACATAGAACCGATAATTTGGCTCCTTAGTAGATCAGCCTCGCGCACATGCTCATTCAATCACTGTTCATCAGTCTTTAACCTGTTGACTGTGTGCGTGATATTTGTGCTGTATTTTGTAATAGTCTGTCGTGTTTATTTAATATAATTTGTAATAAAATCTTTTTATTCTTTGATCGAATTTAAATGGAAATAATAATTCCATCTAAAAAGAATTATTTTTATAAATATTACTTTTTCCGAGAAAATATAAAGAAGCCACCGTCTCCTCGTCGTGAGTTAAAAGAATATTGGTTAAAATATATATTTTATTTGTATTTAAATTCGATGAAAGAATAAAAATTCAACCATGAAATTTCATCAAAAAAAGGTGACATCACTGCCGGTTTTACCTTAAAATAATCCTAAAATTACGACAAAGTTTGTGATTTTTTCAATAAGCTACTATAAAAATCTTGCTGTATTATTTAATATATATAACAATTTCGACTGAATACTGATAATATTGTTGTTAATTACAAGAATTATAGTATGTTGTCTTGACAATCTTCTAATATGAATATAATAGCAAACAAAAATGCTCTTGTCCATGAACTTTAAAGGTTAAAAAAATTGTCGTAAGGCCTAACTTAAGTGAATAGTCTGGAGCTTTTCGTGGATATCGTATATTTCCATATCCCCCATAAAAAATATTACCGGGCTGCTTAAAAGACCGAAATCAATCACAAATGCGCTACACAGTTGTATGAACTAGCTACGTTTTTTCTTGGTCACCGATACTATAATACAATTAAGAATAATATTTAGTTTTCAACACTAAAGAATTTTGTTTAAACCAACCAGGCCAGGCAATACCTACAATTTGTTTGATAAACTAAGAATTATTGTTACATTTACTAAAGTCTATCTAGCAACCCAAGACCAACTCATTTTTTAGAGTGGACACCAACTTAGACCTCACCTTTCCATTGGTGAAAAATAAAACTTAGTAATTTGGTAATTTTTTGTAATTTAGGCCACGAAGAACAACAGTTTAACACGGCGGCGTGGTCGGATCCACTTAAGACCTTCCACTACAGAAGTTTCAAGAATATAAGAAATTCAGCCATTCCCGGCCGGAGTTATTTAATTTACGTTACCGAATGACCTACTTTAAATATCCATATAGCACCCCATTCTGCCTGAAAATAAAACCCAAATTTCTATTTTAAGAAACATTGTATATAAATATCTACCTAACCCGAAACATTGGCTCCTGCAGAGGAGAGTTTAATTCTACCGAAATGACAAAAGTTCTCTTAAAAAGAGGCTGTTTGGGCTTTAAAAAGACAGACCCTTTTTGTAATATCCCTAAGTATTTTAGTAAATTTTTTCTATATAAAAAAATGTCATATCTGTACAATATACACAGAAAAAGTTAAAATATGTTTTTCATTCCACCGTGGCGGTCCGAGTTCGATCCTCGGAGTAGACATACTCACGAAATATAGCAGGTTTAGGAGAAAAGTGTAAAATCATCTTACAACGTACCCCATAAGGTAACCAGGCCGGAATAGATCGGACATCGCTAGGGGTGCGCAAGAAGGTGCACATCCCCTAATGGCTGAATGTGTGAAAAGAACAAGTGGCCATCAGTAACCCAGACAAACAACAAAATATGTTTTTTTTAATCAGAAAGAAAATCAGTAGGCATTTTCCATCTGATTTATAGAACAAGGCCCATGGGCGTCCGACGGGAGAAGGAAATGTCCCCCTCTCGGGCTCGTCAACAACTTATAATGTATTAAAAAAATACCGTTGCGGTGCCAATATTTTCTATAACAATCTATTCTCATTTTACTTGATTGTATTTTCTAGAGTGTTTAATTTTTTATAGTATCACCAATGTTGGAAAAAGTTTAGATCACATCTAAAAGCTAGATGGGTCTTATAAGACGTGTTGTTAAGTAGAGGGGACAAACCAGGAGCAAATAATTGAGGAAAATTTAAAAAAACATTTCTAGAGAATCACGAGTAAATAATACGTAGTAGCTTCTTTTATATTTTTTACTTCTTTTCGGCATACGGATAATCCTGCTGTTATAATTGCAAGTATTTTTCTGTTTTCTATAAAATCTGACTTTGTTTACAAGCAAGAAATGTCTAATAAACCTTTTCAGATTTTAAAAATTTCATGTAAACTTTTGCGTGCGCGGTTTTAAACACTCAATGTGTGTCAATAGTACAGTAGTAAATAGAGTTTCGGACTTGTACTGATTAATTTACCTGTTAAATCACATATTTCAAATGGTAAGTATGTCTAGTCGTCTACAGGTAAATACTAAATAAGTATAGTAAATATAGCTCTATATACTAACTAGATGCACTAGAGCATAACTGGGATCGGTGAAGTATGCATTTAATTTGTGCGCCGTATTTTAACTTAAAATTATAATTACTTAACAGAGGTTTCCAGATATATCTTATATTTATAATGAGGGCTTATTAAAATAACTTGTGTTCTGGTGAATGGTAGGTTCCTTGAACATCCTTCAGTTTGGTTCTTTATGTAGGATTTCGGCTTCTGTCTACTTGTTCTGTCCACACACATTGCACACTCTTTCTTAGTACCAATCAGGACCAATTAAACAAACCATATAAAACATAATGTAAAAAACAAAAATTTTTACTTGATGACTCCCCTTTCGTGTGTGATTTATGTATTTCTTAATGAACACAAATAAATGTATCTATTTATTATTTCGATAATACAGATTCATTGGGAAATAAAATTTCGATTCTCGAAAACACATGTTAAGTGTATTATTTTATTAGAAATGGCTTTGTAGAGGCCGAACACAAAAATAACTCGTATATTTAGATTCCGTGCCACTGTTTAATACGAACACATTTATTTTATTTGGTTTACATTGTATTATTTATGTCGAATCATTAGTTTTTACTTTTCTTTTATTTCTCAGATTGTAGAAAGTAATAAATAATTCTTTGACGCATTTTGTTTGGTTTGGATAAATGTGTATGCATTTTTTTTAGTAAATATTTGCACTAGATGTTATGATATTTATAAATTAAAAAAGAGCGGATTTAACAATTTTAAATGAACGTTTTCGTTTTGAATGTTTTACTTTTTAAAATCGGCCGTTCATTTCCATTCGAAAGCTATTATTGCCATGCATTCATAAGAGTTATGTATTTATGTAGGATTATAAATTATATTTTTACAGGGAGATAAAGGCATTGCAGTTGGCCTTGGAATCCGTAAGTATTGTATAGGTATCTCCGAACGTGTACCGCACATTTTAAAAAAATCGCTTTGCCCATATTTTCAATTTTACTGTCTTGTCGTGGACAAGGGGGGACAACGTAATGTGAAGAAAAATTGTTTAAAAGTAGAACATTTTATTTAGATAGCAATCTGTAAAAACTTTAACACTCAAAATTCAACATTCCATATGTCAAACAAATATCTTAGGGACTAAAAGAAGACTAGTTTAACGATACAGCACCAATATAGTATTAAGCTCGGGAGACACTTTAAGGAGCCATCTGACGAAAAGCGCGAATCCGGGGGGGGGGGGGGGGGGGAAGGCAGTTTCGCCTCCCCCTGAGCCTCTCTCTCTTTTTGGAGAGAATGAAAAGTTAGATGCAACTGACCATATCTGGACGCACAGTCATCATCTCATGTGGACAAAAGCCGAAATCCTGCATAAAGAACCACATTAGAAGAAGAGTAAGTTCAAGGAAGCTGCTGCCATACACCAGAACAGAAGTCGTTTTAGTACGCCCCCATTGGCTATAAGAAATATCTGGAATGCTTTCTTAAATAACGGACTAAGCACATAACTGCATCGATTCCAGTTATGCTTTAATGCACTTAGCTAGTATAACTAGAGCTATAGTTGCTATACTTATTAATTATTTAGAAGGCGACTGGAGTTACTTATCAGTTGAAAGGTTGATGTGGAATTTAATAAAATCAAGTAATATGGAAATAAATTATTATTGAAATTGACTTTTTTTTGATAAATTATAAGTTGTTGCATGACCATCCAAGGACGCGGATACTTACTTTTTCTCATAGGACGCCCATGGACCTTGTCCTATAAATCAGATGGAAAAATCCTACTGATTTTCTTTCTGTTTAATAAAAAACATATGTTAATTATTTACTTTTTCTTAATTCAATTCATTGAAACTTGATACTGCTTTTATTAAAAAATTATTCATTATTAGAAATTGGACACGTATTTGGAAATTTGAACTTTTATTCTAAATTGCGAAAACCTCGAAAACCATTTGTAGCAATTTACGTAATTTAATACTTTCGGTTTTCCATTGTTTACCCAATCATTCTAAGTTTAAAAATCTAGGTTTCCATTGTTTTTCCACCGACCAATGGGAATTTTTATCGGAATATCATTTTACTGTCAATTATTTGAATAAACAGTGCAAGTTTGCAAGAGTTTTAAAAATTAAAAAGCTGACCTGACATTTTTGTGGTTATTATCTGGCATGCTATCAATGTTTACAAAAAATCCCTGGTTTTGTTTGTCAGTCTGTACCGCGGCAGTGGCTCAGAGATGAGGTACTGGCATTCGACCGTGGCGGTCCGGGTTCGATCCCCGGAGTGGGCATACGTATAATAAAAAAAGTACGTCTGAAATTTAGTAGGTTTAAGAACACACGGAAGAGTGTAAAATGTGTCATCTCCCAACCCACTCCATTCACGCCGGTAACCAGGCCGGATAAGATCGGATCTCTCGTGGGGTGCGGAAGAAGGTCCACACTCCCCCATCGGTAGGTCATGCAATGCAATGGCAAGAAACCAAGGGTTGATAGCCCTTAGGGGAGTGTCGCATGACTGAGGATCGTGGTTCGGAACCCACGTTAAGATGTAGGTCCCCTCGGGAATGGCCCTGACAGCGAATCTTTGGCCTCTGTCAAAAATTTATTTCGGGGAAAACACAGGACTTTTTGGCTTGTGACTATCATTTTTCAGAAGAGCCTTTATTTTTAGAAACTTTGAGATATCTGTGTCTTCAATGGATAAAGTGGATTCAAGCATGGAATACTCAATCCATAAACATACACATATCTTTGACGACACTAACAAAATGTTTAAATAAATAAATTATTTCTATAGAAACCAGTCTTGTCAATGGAAATTTGATTTTTAAATCTTATATGTACTGGGTATCTAACTTGGATTACCTGAATGTACATTAAAAAAAAAACTGTTACTGATTTCCAGATACGGGTTGCCGTTGCGCGCTCCATAATGACGGTCGAACAGGCCGTCGACTGTCGCTTTCTCTCTGTTCCCATCGCGGCGGGTAGCGATGAAGGATGAAGTAAATAATTCCAGAGTAACTACTTGCTTATATGAGGTAGAGCGCGATACGACGGTATTAATAAATACCCTTTCAAAGTAGCAGTTACACATATATTAACCCACCACTACCTTGTTCCATAAGGTTGTATGTCGTCTAACAGTGTTAGATATTAAAATACAATCATGTTTGTTACCACCTGACTAGTTAGAAATTATGTGTTTTTCAATTCTTGTTAAACCTCCACGGGTATATTCAGATAGATCGCTTGGGACTGGCAAAAGATGCCGCTAAATACAACCAAAGAATGTTCATATGATTGGCTTTAAGTATCAGAACTTTCGTTTGGTATGATTATGGTACGAACCAGCGTTGCCAACCTTGCCATAATTATGGTAATCTTACCATAATTTAACGGTTGCTACCATATACCATAATGGTCTTTATGGTATGCCATAATTTCCTGTTTTGCCATTTTTATGCCATAACAGAGTGAAAAAGACGACCCGGAAACAGATGACATTATATTTGAAGATGTTGAATGTTAATTATTAGAACATTATTTTAAACAGTTCATATTAGTTTTATGCATTTGTGATGTAAACCAAAGAATAATAGTATAAATTCAAATGATTTCCCGCAATTTTCTTTCATAAATCTACCTTATCCTTTGCTACCATAATTTTCAATGAAGTACCATAATTTCGAACAGTTGGCGCCATAGTCACAAGTGTCTGGGGTGGCAACGCTGGTATGAACAGTATGAACACCTGCCCTGTAATGACGAGAACTACAGAGTTCGAAACCGGTCTGCAGGTGGTAATATCCTAACAAGAATAAAGTTTTCACATCTTGGTTTTCAACAAAAATATTATCAAAACTTATGATGGATGTCCTTGTTTCATTTGTTCATTTAAGGAACTCACGGCCTATACCAAGTTTCATTACTAGCAGTTAAACATCCTACTACTACATAAATAATTAGCAATGCTGTAAAATATTTACGATTACTATGTCTTATTTAAGGAGACGCTATTATTTTAAAATTCTCTTTTCAGGACTGCCTACTATTATCATGGTTAAGTTAATTTCAAGGCCAGCTTAATTAAGATACCCAAGCATAAAAAACACTTGAAATGGCTCACAATAATTCCTTGGTGAAGAAACAAGGTTATTTGGAAATAACCCGAAAACGAATAAAGATATCAGAAAGCGGTTTTCGCCTATATGTAGGTATTTTTATGGGTTTTAAACATATTATACAAAAAGTATATCGTTCTATTTATTTTTTAAAGAAAATTAGGAAAAACTAAAACTTTTGTACATAGCGCCCTCTGTAAAACAAAACACGAATTAGCGAGCATTAAAAAAATTACTGTTGTATTAAGCATGATATTCTCCCGTAAACAAGCAAAAATTTATTAAAATTGCATAAAAGATGTGAAAGATACAGAACTTTTAGTAATAACGTTTTTACCAGCTTCTGCCACCATTATTATTGGAGATACAAAAAAATCGTTAGACCAAACCGCTGAAAGAATGGATAGGCTTTCTATTTCCGATATCAAAACAGTACCTTAATGGAGCTATTTTTTAATTAACTTGAATTATGTATGTTGTCCAGTCAATTTTACGCCCTAACAATTTTAAAAATAATTTTGAGTGTTTTTTTTTGGCCAATTTACTCATAAAAAAAATCCTAAAAATTTATGACCAATACTTTCCAAGAGTCCCAGCCGCTGGTCAACTTTAGTGGGCCACTCGGTATAGAATTAATTTATTAGTCTAGAGTAAAATTTACCACTTTCCCGTGGTTCCATTTTTTTCTTGTAGGATAATTGCGATTAAAAAATGAAAACTCTATTTTGTTCGATTTAAATTTTTTTCTTAGTCCATTAGGCATTTTGCAAGACATAGTAACATCGCACAGCCGAATATTCTACAAAAACAATCCAAAAATAAACACCACTTTATCAACCTGTTGTCATATACCTTAATATATTTATCCAATAATAATAACCTATTATTTTGTAACGGAATACGTTTCAACTTTATGTTTGTTAAAGGTCTCCCTCATATTTCAGACCAAGCAAGTTTCTGCCCTTCTCATAAAATATTACAAACAATTTCTAATAACGTTCACCCAAGTTATTGATGTTTGTTGCGTTCAATACTTTGGTAGTAGAAGAACGAAGTCTGACAAAGAATTTCGGCTTATAAACTTTATAATGTTAATATTTTGTTCCCCTTATTTGGGTGCCTAACAAAACGTAGCTTGATGATTATATTTCAAAATCTCTTCTTATTAGTCCTTTATTGAATATTGTCTATAAACCATTAAATAAATTTTTCAGGTTGTAAATTTTACTTATCGTTTGATGACAATTAATGAAAGTGAGGTTAAGAATATACTTAAAAAAATATGAATGTGTTATTTCAATCAAAACATTTATCCCAAATAATGCAAATCATTTTTAACCGCGATTGTTGTACTATTTTCTGATATATTTTGAACGTGGCTTCAACCTCAATCGACCACAATACCTTTGATTATACGCAACAAGTATAGAAAATAACTGGGAAATCTTCCTTAAATGGTGGAACGTGAAAATAAATATATAAAACTAGATAAAACAGCTGAAATTATAAGATCTCCAGAAAAAAATTATTCCATTTCCAAGTTATGTTATTTCGTTTTGTTTTGTCAATTGTGTGGCCAAATCCAAGATCTATTTAAGGATCTCCATCATTATAGCATGGCCACTTTTCTTTTCATGTTTACAGTGTTGCTAGTATGTAAATTGGCGATTATTTTTATAATTTACTTCACATATATAGGACCAATCAGAACACTAATTTTCATAGCAACCACCTTGGTAACGGTGGTCTTACCCGATAAGACATACCGCTAGCTCGATAAGACGCCCTGTAGCTTTTTGTCAAACAAACAGTATTTTATTTGAAGAGGTCAAGTCTAATAAATAAATATTATAACTCCTACAAAATACAAGTGGCACACAACAGTATTTGAGGTGATTGTAGGGCATAAACTTAACTTAATTTTTACATCTTCAAAGAAATGTGTTATGACAAAATGTATGCAATATTGAACCCAATGTGCTTTGCTTTGACGTGAGCTTAAAAAATCATGGCGTTTTCATGACAACCATGATGGCAACATGCGAATTTGATTTTTGTTGTTCCACGCGTCTGATTTACTTTTGTATTTTTAATTAATTGTTAGTTGAGGCGGGTTTATAAAGTTAAAAGTAAATTAATATGATATGTTTGTATTATGTTTATTACACGGCCTTTATCTCGGATTCAGTAAATTATCCAATAAAATACACCTCTAGAAGCGACTTCTTATCTTCATACCTTTGTCTTTCACTCACTCTATCGGTATATTACTGTTGACTTTGAATTTCAATATTTAAAGAACGACGGTCGACGGATCAGTGCAAAAATGTGGCAACCGTTTTTGGAGACGAACTAATGTTTGTCTCCAATTTCGATCGATTTCAGACACAAGATATTGTATTATTTTATGCAATAAAAGACGGCGCGCTCCGAAGTCACGTCGGTTCTTACGTAGCGAATGAATCATAGTGCGCCTATCTATTCGGCTTTCTTTAAATGTTGAAATTCAAAGCTGTTGATAAATTTTACCATATCGAATGTTAAAATTCAATACTACTGCACCAAAACCGTTTTTTATTTTTAAAACAAAATTTACAGTTGTTTTGCTGATCTCTCGGAGTTATAATTCTTATGCAAGCAGGCAACCAAGAACACACTTCAGCAGACCAATAAATCGCTTTTCGTCTGTTATTCTGTAAAAGGCCGAATGTGAGAAAGAGAGAAAACATTCAAAGGATTTTTGTGCAAATCTAAGAAATCGGCAAATATGTTACAATGTAATTTGGTCCATGGATTTACCAGCCAAATGAATTTTTCTTCAATTTTTTTTTATCGTCTTTCTCAACAAGTTCACGCCCAACTAAAAAGACAAGTTATAATTCCCGATTTAAATATTTCTTTAATTTTTAGTATAAAGTTGAGTCAAATAAAAAACATACTGTACAAGTCCATAACTCAGGGCAAGGGCCTGTCGACATATTAAGCACCGGTTCCCGCAGATCACCGAAGTTAAGCGGTGTCGAGCGCGGTTAGTACTTGGGCGGGTGACCGCTTGGGAACACGGCGTGCTCTTGCCTCAGGGAAGAGTGTAAAATGAATCGACACCTAGCCATCCTATTCACGCCGGACAGGCCGGATGAGATCGGATATCTCGTAGTCGGCGAACCGTAAAAAAAAAAAAGTGTATAACTCGAGTGGATTGTCCATGATGCGTTAGGAAGTTTGATAGTTGATTGGGTAGATTGAAAAGTACTCAAGATATTCGCAAAATTCAACTAGTCCACAAAAAATAGTCAAAGCGTTTTGAATGTCGAGTACCTACCTACTGAAACTTCATAAAGTTCGTTTAAAAGCCATGCAGAAATATTACCTGCGTTCCAAATGTTTTAACCCCAACGCAACTAGCAGCAAAAGTTCTCACATTAAGTAAAGAAACATCATGGCAGACATTTTATATCAGTGCCCGTGCAGTGAGATTTATTTAATGGAAATTATTTAACTAAAATGTTATAAACGACCCGTTCAGCTACAATAACATATAATATAGTAAAAATTTAAATATAAGATTAAAAAATGCAAAAAATTATGATAGATTATTATCATTAAAATATTTTGAACAAATGCATAATCTACTCGAGTTTTTTTTTTTACGGTTCGCCGACTACGTAGGCCATCTTGAACCAGTCATCGACCACAAATGTGATCTATCGACTGGGGAGTGTGAAACGGCACCTTCATCCTACGAGATATCCGATCTCATCCGGCCTGTCCGGCGTGAATAGGATGGCTAGGTGTCGATTCATTTTACACTCTTCCCTGAGGCAAGAGCACGCCGTGTTCCCAAGCGGTCACCCGCCCAAGTACTAACCGCGCTCGACACAGCTTAACTTCGGTGATCTGCGGGAACCGGTGCTTAATATGTCGACAGGCCCTTGCCCTATCTACTCGAGTTGTATTGTATATTTTTACTACGACGCAACTTCCGAACTTCATACTAAAAATTAAAAATGTTTTTATTTAAATCGGGCATTATAACTTATATCTTTAGTTGGCCGTGAATTTGTGAAAAAGATAATAAAAAATAATTGAAGAAAAATTAATTTCGTTGGCAAATCCATAGACCAAATTACACTGTAACATATTTGTCAATTTGGGTCATTCTTATATTTACACAAAGTCACTTTGAATATAGCTGTCTCTTGCGTTTTTCTCCTCAGGCACACCGTTCTTAATTAAAATAAATTAACTCTACTATTTATTATTATCATTTTTAACATTGATAAAGAAAAATTTAGTTTTATAAAAATTGTTAGAAATGACCACCTTCACTTCTGCCTGTCTAATTTAATTTAATTATTTTAATTAAGAACGGTGTGTCTGAGGAGAAAAACGCAAGAGACCATGTTTATGCAGAATAGACCAGGCTAATCAGAAATAATATCCACATGAAAAAATATCAGTGGCGTCCCACTTTTTTTCTAAAAAATATCGCTTACTTTTAAAAAATATTCTATTGGCGATAACGCTGAAACGAACGGAGATATCGAGCTGCGGTTTTAATATTATTTGTTCTAGCAAATTTAATCTGTTTTTCGATTATCGTATTATAATTATACCTTAGGATTTATTTTTTCGGAGTAAAATCAAAAAATGTGTTATTATTCCAAATTGCGCCCTCTAGCATTTTTTTTGAGAACTATTATGGACAACTAAATACTATTGGTGAAAGTGCATACATTTCTCTTCCAAACAGTCTTTAGTTTGCTAAAATCGGATAAGTCGTTTATAAGTTACAGCGATTTAACTGATTACACATTCAATCGCTTCCCCCCCTTTTATTAAAGTCGGTACGCCAATGAGCATAAGACCAAAATGATGCATAATTGTCCAAGCTTTTCAATGATGTTATCAAAGATATACCTTAATGTGGAATTTTCGGAGATATGTAAACTTTTAAAATTTACTTTTCAATTACGCCCTCTTGCGGCAAAATGCGGAACTTAAAAATTATTTCCAGGATTTTCTCAAGACCACTTTAGTTATAATTTTTTTTTCCTGAGTTTCTATGCCCAGTAGTTTCCGAGATACGGCCGAGAGCCATTCTTAGTGGGACACCCGGTACTTATCTTCATTTTTCCATTTAAGGAAGAATTATCTTTTTTAATATATTCTTCTATATCTATTGCGTATAATACAAGTTTTAAGAACGATTGGATTTGGGGATTGGGGCAAAACACCAAGAAAGGCAAATAAGTACAAACGTTCATATTGTTTATATTATATTTTATACATTAAATCTTGTAGTATTTGTCTAGACATGAGTGAAAAACTGGTGATTCTTAAAATAAGAAAGTGCATTTGTGCATAAATTCTTTAGTTCGCGTTCAGTCAGAAAATAACAATAGTTCGGTAAAAATATATTTTGGTGTTATATCTTCAATTTTCGCACCATTTCGTGCACTCTTTGGAAAAAATTGATGTATGCATACGTCATAGTAACTGGGATAAATGTTTTTATTTAAATATAAAAAATACCATATTTGATCAGACAGATTTGCGTCTTTTTGAAGTAAATTCCTAACATCACTTTTGTTAAATGTCATAAAACGACGCGTAAAAATGACAACGTATGAATTTGGTTTCTTTGTAATTGACCACTGTGATTGGTCAGTTTCATATCCTAACTATGTCAGATTAACCTTCAACCGGAATAGCCCACTTATCCAATCACTTCAGTATAAAGGAAACAGCAAAAATCCATGTGAGAATAGAAAAAGATATTTTTATAACTTTTGTGTAGATTTATTTTCAAATATAACTAGAAATCCTGTACGCACGCCTTTGCAACCCAAGAGTTTATGTTTATCCTCTCTGAGATATGGCTGGCTTAGAGCATTTGTTTTAATTGGCTTAACTCACTGCTTTTAAATGAAGATAGTTTGGCACTTAAGATTAAATTACATGGAAAATCCCCACGGATTTAAATGGCAGAAAAAGTGGATTTTGTGTTAGTCGTATAGATCTTGATCTGAATATAAAGAATAAATCAAGAATTTATGGCCTTTTATAGACAGGGTGTCCCATAACTTATGAACCATAGAGTAACTGGAGATATTAGACATCAAACTAAGCCGATTATGTCATATAAGTTTTTTTGATAATTAAAATATTAATTTAATTATGTACTACGTTTTTTATGCTTTGGGATGTTTAAAGGGAAATATCTCGAAACCCGTTAAAGATATTAAGATCAATCAAGTACACTTTTTGACTCAGAAAATGCCCTTCTTTAAGAAACTATAATTGAAAAATACCTAATATCACAGGTAAGAAAAAAAAATCATAGATTTAAAAATCATAGATTTATGAAGCCCAGTGTATGCAACTAGCGCCCTCTGGTTTGAAACTTAAAAATTTCTACAAATTCTTATTTCTTGCTCATAAAAACATAATACTGCCAACTTTCAATTCGATTCATTGAACCGTTTTAAAATTATGGCTTATTTTCGAGAATAAACTTTTACTTTCAACACCCTGTATCTCTAGAACGAGTAACAATCCGAAAAAACGTATATGAGTTAATCGGCTTAGTTTGATGTCTAGTATGTCCAGTTACTCTACGGCCCATAAGTTATGGGTCACCCTGTGTATAGTTTAGTAAAGATGCATCAAACTGAAGTACAGTATTCACAGTGGTTCTTTACCCGTACGTCATTGTGATTGAATTGAACTCCCCATCTTTATTTATTATAATAATAAAGGTGAATAAAAACATAACCGAACGTCTTCCGGACACTGGTCTATGACGCAATACGTCGTTGCCAATGAAACGTGTTAGACAGAGAAAAAATTGTATGGAAGAGTTGCAGATTGATTTGACTATTTATTTTTAGAAGTTTGTCCATTGACTTTCGACGTCATCGTCTTTTTAAATTGTCATTTTGACTTTTTTTTTACATTTTTGTGTCTTGAAAATTTATTTATTCGTAAAAATAGTACTTTTCGGAGCTTTTATTATCGTTCTCTCGTGTTTTCGGTAAGTAGTTTGTGATACTTATTTATTATAAAAAGTTCTAACTTTTAATGGTAGAGCGTGAAAAAAATTACGGCGGTGGGTAAAGTCCTCAAAATGGAGATATGTTAAAAAATTAAATATTCATAAAAACTTTGTTGGTATAAATGTTGTGTAAAGTGCTTTTCAACGATATGTATTATGAACAACTTTGTTTTTTAATACAACTTAAATATTTAATTCAAAACAACTTTTAGGAATCCGATCATTGGGACATTAGGCACATCTATTATAATATTTATGAAATTATACTTTGTTTTGACCATATTTCTTCGATTTGATTTGTACGAATTTAAAGACATATAAGTTATATCGTATGTCCCACTTTTGAGAATTTCAGTGACAGCAAAGGGCAAAAAAAAAGATTTTTTTTATTTGCGGTGATGAACTCTTAAGGTTTCTACTTGATAGAATAGTTTATATGAATTCAAACGACAAAAAATTTCGCTCTGCTCAGGTTGGTTTTAAATATGACCAATTTAAAAAATGCAAATACTGATTTGCATATTAACGAAATAGCACACATAAAAACAAGAAAATAAATTTGATGTTCTTAAGTTAAATTAACAAGATGGAGAGTTTTGTTTATCTTAGGGAATTGGAATAAAATACGTTACTAAAAAAATGCAACCAAAAGAAATAAATAAAAATATATAATAAAATTATTATTTCTCAAATTTTTTCTACTGCAATAAAATTATACTTATACAATAGACCCTAAGAGCATCTGACCAATACTTCTAAATATTTCTCCAAGATTGCCAGGTTTATGCGAAATTATATCTATACAGGGTGATTCCTAAGTTGATACTTCTGTTTTGGCTGTGTATAGAAGGCATTAAAATAAACAACATTTTCAAATACCTTTTTCAAAAAACTTAAAAATAATCGAGATACAGAATTAAAAAATCTAAGTGCGGGCCTGGTCATCAAAACATAACCTTTTATACTTTATGCTGTTTTTGCGTTATTATGCAGTTTACGGGTCGGCTGCTGTGGTGTGTTTTTCTGAAGCAAGTTAATTTTAAATTGGTAACACGTAAAAATGGTAAAATTTGAAAACAATTAACTAGTAGATATGAGGTGCTAATTTACTGTGAGTGTGGCAAAGTACTTCCAGATTATAAGTAGCACGCTTTCCCTTGCGGGCTCATCCTACACCCAGAAGTTTTCTTAATGTTATTCAACGGGCAAGTTAGATAGGACCGTATTTGATTCGTAGTGTAATAAATGAATGTAAATACCTTATTTTTGCGTTTATTGAAAAATGGTATTTGAAAATGTTGTTTATATACAGTGCCCGCGGAAAGTCCGCACCATATGAAAAAAGAATGTAATTCGTGGTATTTAAAAAAAAATTCTTTTTACTTAATTAGAAACCAAAAAATAGTCTAAAAAATTGGACGTATCGCATTTGGTCGGAAAATGACAATATTTCTTCAAATATCAACAAATAAGAAAAGGTTCTTTGTATTTACATGGACATTCTAAATTCAAAGTTTGGTGCAAAATTTTAAATTTTTATTTTTCTCATATTTTGCCCAAAAAAACACTAAATATTTTTTGAGTGTACATTTTTTCCGAATTTTGGATAAAAACCGAAAACATTATGTGTGTGTTTTCATTTCCATTCCAATCCATAAATATTACCGTTTATATAGTCTTATATTGGTGTAAAAATTTATATATTATCAGATGTCGATATTTTAGAGTTATTAGCCCTGGTTTAGCAAGAATTGCGAGCGTGCTGTCAGATCTAAAAACCTGGCCTACCGACAGTGGCGTAAAAACCCTACTCCTGAAAATCGCGCCATCTTTGTTACCACCCGAAACCAATGTAAACAAATGATAGACCAAAACAAAGAAGCCTTTTGGTCAGTCGCTAAGGCCGTCAGCCAAAACTTTACAAAGTCAACTATTCCACCTCTAACACGTTCCGACGGCACAATAGCAACCACAGCCGGAGATAAAGCAAACCTACTTGCTGAACTGTTTTCCTCGCATTCCACTGTAGACTTTCAGGGAAAACCACCACCCAACATTCCCTCAGTTCAATCGCAAATGTCTGAAATCGTGTTCCGTCAGCGTCTTGTTAAACGGATTCTTAAAGGACTCGACGTCAATAAAGCTTCTGGTCCAGACGAAATTCCTATCATTGTTCTCAAGACATGCGCCGATGAACTTACACCAGTATTTTGTAGACTTTTCAACTTATCCTACAAAAAAGGAATATTTCCATCCTGCTGGAAGTCGGCGCGTGTCCAGCCTATTCCAAAGAAAGGTAAAAAGACCCTGCCAAGCAACTACCGACCCGTCGCATTGCTTTCAGTAATTTCAAAAGTAATGGAGAAAGCTATTAACCAACAACTCCTAAAGTATCTGGAAGGGCTTAACATTATCAGCGACCATCAATACGGTTTTCGTAAGTCCAGATCAACAGGTGACCTCCTGGCATATGTCACCCATCTTTGGAGCAACACCATCGAACATCATGGAGAATCCCGGGCTGTTGCACTGGACATCTCTAGGGCTTTTGATCGTGTTTGGCACGATGGGCTTCTAAGTAAATTGCGATCCTACGGTATGCCTAATGGATTTTGTTTATGGTTAACCAGCTTCCTTAAGAACCGTTCTCTGCAAGTGGCGATTGACGGGTTTCTCTCAGACACCTTCACCATCAATGCCGGTGTTCCTCAAGGGTCCATATTGTCGCCTACCCTCTTTTTACTGTATATTAACGACCTTCTAGTAAAAACCCAAAATCCAATTTATAGCTTTGCTGATGACAGCACACTTGTCTCATCTTTTACCTTGACCCCCCAAACATCCGCTGCCGACGCACATCTTCGCAGGCAGCATGAAGTATTGCGCCTCAACAATGACCTGGAAGAAATTTTGGCTTGGGGTGACAGTAACCAAGTCGAATTTAATGCTAAGAAAACCCAGGCAGCAGTCTTCTCCAAAAAGGTTAACATTGCAGAACCGGATATAGTCATGGCAGGACACGCAATTCCCCTGACACCGTCTATTAATTTGCTGGGGGTTAATCTGGGAGGTAATATGTCTTGGCATGATCACGTTGCCGCAATTGCCAAGGCAGCTGCACAGAAACTTGGTGTACTTTTCCGCACCAAAAGGTTGTACACACCTCATCAACTTTTGACACTATACAAAGCCCAGATTCGACCATCATTAGAATATTGCTCTCATGTCTGGAGCTCTGCACCCAAGCACACCCTTCGGCTACTGGATTCCATTCAAAGGAGAGCCGTTCGTCTGATCGGCGACCCCGAGCTGACCAAGACCCTCGATAGCCTGGAGCATCGAAGACAGGTTGGTGATTTGGCTCTCTTTTACAGATATTTCCATGGCAGGTGTTCGACTGACATTGCCCACTTGATTCCACCTAGAGCAATGCAAAACAGAAATACACGGCGAACCACTGCCGCTCATCCATATGTTGTTCAGCTTAGTACTCCTCGAACTTCATTGTTCAAGAATTCTTTCATCTGGAGAACGTCATCTTTGTGGAATGATCTTCCTGAGGTCGTGTTTCCCAATGAATACAATCTTCAACGTTTCAAGACCAACGTTAATCGCTTTTTTCGCACTCGCACCGCTCCCAGAGCGCCTTAAAGGATTTTTCCTACAGTGCAGGTGTTTTATCATAAAAAAAAAAACACAAAAACAAAAAGCATAGTTATCTTTGACGTCGGTGTGTGTGTATGTTGAATTGAAAGTTTAAAAGTTAGTTGACGAAATTTTGTACGTTGATAAGGCATTAATTCTATTTGAAACCGGAAATAGATTGGGTGTGGTGAGTTCAATTAGATTATTCTACAGTGTCAACATTCATTATCATTACCAACCTGCTAATAAAGGCTTCACAAAAAGCAATTTCTCCAAAGACGGGACAGAGAAAAGACAGAAACCTCTTTTAGTGTCACAGTTATTTACTCTTATCTCAGTCTATACAGCCGACGATGTCCTAAATCCGGTAAGATAAGGAAACAGCAGCAGTCGACGGATTTTTTTCTGTCCTGCTAATTAAATTTCCTACGAAAGATGATAATTATCGATAAACGACCAGGTTACCCTTATTTTGTTTTGACGTTTTTAATTAACTTTAATAAATAGAAATAGGATGATTCTTATCATTTACAGATCGAGAAGGATTCTGTTGTGTAAATAATGCTTGACAAATCGTCGGCATATTGCAAAAAAACCTCTTTTTGATTTTTTTTTTAAATGAATACAACATTTATATTTTTAAATAGCAGTGACAGGCAGTGACTTAACAATTTCAGAGTCACCCCCTCCCCCTCTGCGGTCTTTTATGTTCACACCTTTTAAACATGACTTTAAGACGCAACACCTTGTTCTGGGTTAAAGGCAAAGTCGTAAAACAGTTTCAAAAAATTGTCTTAGAAAGTGTGAATGCAGGAAATCGAGGCGAAGGCTTGTCAGTTCAGGATTTTTAATATTTTCTGCGTGTTTGATAAATGTCGCCAAAGGCACATCCACTTTGATATAGCAAAAAAAGCTCGCCGTACAATCTTAGAGTAGGAAAAACTCGTAAATTAGCCAATTTTTAATTCTGAGATAATTCTATAAAAAATATCTTCACAGAATGGTGAACTGACAAACGGAGAACAATTTTTTACAGATAAGAATAATTAAAAAAATAAATTCATTAAAATATGTGTCTAATTTTTAAACAATTTTTCTCTACATCACATTGCCCATCCCCCTTAAGCAATGGATTTTCTGCCAAAAACTGTATTCCCCCCTAAAGATGTTTCTACGCACACCATGATTGTGACTACCGTATTTTCTGTGAGCGATTTTTTACACAAGCAATTTTAACTTGCAACTTACTTTGCTTCATTTAAAACTTTTGTCTAAAACAAAACAAAGTTGCTAAGCATTTCTACCACTTGAATTGGGTTTCTACTCTTTCTAATTGCGAAAAATAATTGAAAACTTGTGGAACTTTAAAATTTCTGAGAAAAAATAGATTTCTCAATGTTTTATTGCAGTTTACTTGCTTTATGAATAACAAACCCAACTTGTTCTTTAGACTAAAAAAAAATTATAGTTGATTTGTCTACTTTTATTTTGTATGCTCGTGTTGCACTTAATTGATAGTATATACTTTCCTAAACTTCTAGCAAATTTGTTCCAATTAAAGTCCCACCCTGTATAGATAAATAAATATTATTTTCATATTTTCTCTACCAGCAAAAACCCAAAATTAAAAATCTATCAATTAGTTTCAAGAAAATAACTTTAATAGGATACCAGCAAAAAGTGTCCCTGCTAGGTATACCAACCCTTATTTATTAAGATTAACGACATTGTCCTTGTAAACTGAGATAAGTCTAACTAATTGTGCCATTAGGAATGTTTTTTGTGTTTTTTTTGTGTTTCTAATCCCGCAAGAAAAACAGTGTTTGTTGATCCGTCAGATTAAATGGCTTTTTTGCGGAGGAGAATGTTTTTATTAGGAGCTGTTTTAATGCATCTTAGAGTGATGGCATTGAAGAATAGTAGTTTGTACAATTAGAGTGGATATGATGTTCATATCGCACGAGAAAGTAAATTGACTTCCGAGCGCAATATGGACAATCCACTCGAGTTGTACAGTAGTTTTTTCTATGACTCAACTTCCGAACTTTATAAAAAATTATATAGATTAGGCGTCATAACTGTGAGAAAAACGATTAAAGAAAAACTCATTTCGTTGGCTAATCCATGGAACAAATTACACTAAGGTAAGGTGGGGTAAGTGTGTTTGCGGGGTAAGTGTGTAAGCTAAAAATATTTCTTAAGTGGTATTAATACTGGTCCCGCCATCTATGAATTTTTAAAGACACATATATAAACTGTCGAATTAAGATATAAAGCAAAAATAGATCTCTGCGGTTAGGATAAAAATGCGTGTTTTTGGTTATCATGTTTGTGTGGTAAAGACACCTAGTTCGTTGCTCTTTTTTCAATCTATAATCATCGGCAGAAGTACATTGATTTTAACCCATTTTTTTTTACTTATAAGGTAAGAAATACTGTAGTTTTGACCTATTACTGTTATTTTGTTTCCAGATAGTTTTTTGGTATTTTTTTTGGGCTAGTACACACTTGCCCTCTAAAAATATGTCACCGGGGAAGTGTGTACTATTTTGAGAGGGTAAGTGTGTATGTAGTACACACTTCACCCAAATAAGAACTACTTGTAAGAAATATTTCTATTTTAGGATTTCTGAAGTGTCTTATCAAATAAAATGGTTCGAAACTACGTCCAAAACCCGACGTTACTAAACGAGGTTTACATCGTTTCGGGATTTCGTTTACCAAATATAATATTCAGTAATCTCTTACCTTTTTTTTTCTTTTTGTGTCAAGAATATAATTTTTTAGTTTTTATCTTAAAGACTGTTAAAACACTTTTAATTTGAAAGTTGTGTCAAAAATAATATTTTTTGGTTTTTATTTTAAAGAATGTTAAAACACTTTTAAGTAACTTAAAAGTTTGTAGCTCATTTCGTTTTCAACTTAAATCAACCGTTCAACCAGCAATCGATAGCTATGGTTCTATACTTTTACACACTTGCCCCAAAAATTGCAATTACTGAATGTATTTAAACAATGTTGGCCGCCTACACACTTACCCCGTTCTACGGGGAAAGTGTGTATTATGAACATAGATTTTAAAAAAATATAATATTTTCGGAACCAATTACTATAAAAACTTTTAATGCAAGTCACCTAAAGCTATTGGCTATAGATATAGGTGGATAAAATTTTAATTTAAAATAACTAATACTTTTTTTTTATATCCACCTAAACATGAACTATTCAAATTTTGCTACACACTTACCCCACCTTACCTTATAACATATTTATCGATTTAAGTCATTTCTTATATTTACATAAAATCACTTTGATATTTATGTTTCTCACACATTTTGCAAAATGACAGCCAAAAAGCGATATATTTATTAATAAAAATGATTAAATAATTTTTCTCAACCATAGCTATTGTTTTGCTGAAATGCACAGAAGAAAAAAAGGCTTGTCGGTTTTTTTCTACTTATGTAAGAATTATAATTTAGTGGTCTGCAGACGTGTATTCTTGATTGCCTGCTTGCGTAAGAATAATAACTCCGAGAGATCAGCAAGAAAACTGCATATTTCGTGCTAAGAAATCAAAAACTGTTTATTTATCGCATCAATATTACATTTTAACGTTCGCTACGGTAATGCAACACTGTTACCGTGGAAATAGAAGTGGCAATGCTGTAAAAATAACATAACCTTAAAACCTTTAGTAAAAAAGGGAATTAAAAACTTTATAATTTTGTCTGTTTAATCTATTTTTATGTATTCATCTTCATGTTCCACCATTTAAGGAAAATTTACCAGTTTTTTTTTATGTTACGTATGTATAATTAAAGTTTTTATATAGTAGTTCGGTAGAAATACATTTTGGTATTAGGTTTGGTATTATACCTTCAACTTTCGCACCATTTCGTGCACTCTTTAGGAAAAAATTGTGAATGTATTGACTCTGGGATAAATGTTTTGATTCAAATTAAAAAAGAACAAATTTTATTTGACAAAACTGGATATTTTTTAAGTATATTGTTAACATCATTCTGTGATATGAAATTATATCAGTCCGTTAACAGGAATACCCCATTTTTTCAATCACTTTAGTTTAAAGGAAACAACTAATTTCCATGTGGAAGTAGAAAAAATGTATTAAATAGGTATTTTTTTATTCGAGGAAAAAATATAAGCCAATAAAAAACCTAAAAATAAAGACTAAACTCTTTGAATTTCAATATTTAAAGAAAGCCGAATAGATAGGCGCACTATGATTCGTTCGCTATGTAAGAACCGACGTGACCTGTCTATTATACAGGGTGTCCCACCGGGAACCGAATCGATTTATATACAGAAAACTATACATAGAAAAATTTTGAAAATTTGACAGTATGCTAATGCTGATGGGGGCGACCGAGCTAAAATATTTTTATAATGGTGGCACTTCCGGTTATACCGGAAGTAAGTGTCAACTTGCTTATTTTAAATGAGACACCCAATATATTATTACATTTTTGCATTCTACGCAAGATTCTAGGCAGATTTTGTATACCATGTTCTATACCTATGTCTAAACGTTTTTGACATATTTGAATTTTTATGTCAAAAATGACGTTTGCAAGCCTTAGAATAATTATCAATTTTTTCTATAAAGAAGCCTTATTTATTTAATTTAAGTGGGATTCCGTGTTATAAAGGACCTGCTTTAATAGATTTTTTATAATATATATAATATAACAATCAAATGCTAAAAAATCTATAAAGCTGTCACTTACCATTTCAACATTATTAATAAGCACATTGTGATAGCTTCTGTTTTTGCGTATATCGAATGGCAACTGTGACATGATATAACTTTATCACATTCTCCATAAATAATTTTAAATAATCTTTGTATAATTTAAGTGCCGGGGAATGATTATTAATATTGTGACAGCATCATAGATTTTTTTAGCATGTTTTTCAACGCTGCCATAGCCAACTAAGAGTAACTGAATTTAAAATCTGCAGCAAAATCCTTATATAAAAATATTAAATTGGCAATATTTCGAAAACTAAGAATTTTTGGGATATACACCCTTATACAAACTTACCCTTATTTTTAATGCTAAAGAAGAAATAATTATAAAATTTAAGTGTTCCCATTTAAAAATCTGGACATTTGACAGTTTTTTCAATTTAATTTTTAATCTTATTTTTTAAACACCCTGTATTAATAGTTATCAAAATATTATAAAAAATCTATTAAAGCAGGTCCTTTATAACAAGGAATCTTACTTAAATTAAATAAATAAGGCTTCTTTATAGAAAAAATTGATAACTTGCAAACGTCATTTTTGACATAAAAATTCAAATATGTCAAAAACGTTTAGACATATATACAGGACATGGCATACAAAATCTGCCTAGAATCTTGCGTAGAATGCAAAAATGTAATGTAATAATATATAGGATGTCCCATTTAAAATAAGCAAGTTGACACTTACTTCCGGTATAACCGGAAGTGCCACCATGATGAAAATATTTTAGCCCGGTCGCCCCCTTTAGCATCAGCATACTGTCAAATTTTCAAAATTTTCCTATGTATAGATTGATTCGGTTCCCGGTGGGACACACTGTACATTCACTGTTGAATGTAAAACTCCTTGCCAAATTCTGTTTTATGAAAATTTTAATTAAAAAAAGTATTTTTCTTATATTGAGGTAATTCACAACCCTTTTGTTAAAAGTATTAGCTTATAGGCAGTTTCTTAAAAAGAACAGCTTTAATTATTCAGCTCTGCCCTAATTAACTGAGATTTAGGATATCGTCAGCAATAGGGAAAGCAAAGGTAAATTATTATTTAATTGGAAAAGGCTGTTAGCCTTTTGGCTGTTTAACCCCCTGTTGTTTTTGTTTTTGTCCATTAGGGTACGGTAGGCCGCACTCTGGATAAGAAATTTAGTTCTAAATTAATTTTTCAATGTTTCGTAACTCCGATTAATACAATTCCGTATCTTGTAAATTTTTTCCACATTCAATTCAAGTCAATTATTTAAAATTAACGTTTTTTTTTATTTAAACGATTTTCTCTTCGTTTACAGTCAGAGCCATTGCCAAGGGAATCTATGGTTTAACATGAGCTTCGAACTATAGTCTATTTCAGCAAGATGTAGAGTAATAAAATGGGAAATTCCGTCCAGGTCGGCTCAATTTCGGTGTCGGCCATAGGCGCAGGTAAATTTTGTGCATTAAATTATTCATGATAACTAACCAAAGAAAAACAAGAGGATAATTTGATTGGCTATAGCAAATTTACACAAACATCGTTTTATGAAATATGCCGTGGAAGATATAGCTGAAAACATAGTGTAATTGTGCTGCGCATACTGCCATATCATTGCGAACTAAATCATATAGAACTTATATGGGCGCAAGTGAAAGGATTTGTAGCAAGACATAGCACGACATTCAAAATGAAAGACGTTAAGCTACTGTTTGATCAAGCCATAAAGAAAGTGACACCAGTGAACAAACTGGGGAAAAGCAGTCCATCATGTCATTAAGGAGGAGGAGAGAATGTGGGATCTTAACCCCATGATCGATCGGACCGTCGACCCGTTAATAAAATGTCAAGAGAAGATGACAATTCCTCAAATGACGAATAATATTATGACTTTTTATAATTTAATTTCTGTATAATGTATTTTTTGTATTTTGTATTTTTTTATAATGTTTAATAAAAAGTAACTGTACCTAATGCACGCCTTTCTCATACCCTTTTCGGTGTTTGTGAATGGATAACAATAGGCAAAACCCATAAATTGACCCAAACCTGGGTGGTACTACCTGCACTTGATGAAAATAAAGAATTTTGCAATGAAATCAATGCCAAATTATGAAATTGGCTTAAATATTTGTTGAGTCACTCTGTAGTCCCTTTGCATACCTAATGAGCTTTTATTACTCTACAAGTCTACACCTTTCGAAAATAGACTATGCAATCCTCAATCATACAACGTACCTTTTAGAGGCTATCAAATGTCTGTTTGATTGGGGAGTGTGTCCCTGCACTCCGCTATGTGTCCGATCTCATTTTGGTCTAGTTACAGACCTGAATGGACTGGATGATATATTTTTCACTATTACAGGTTGCTGGACCTGGACTACTAAGAGCTACCGAGCTCGAACCCAATTGCGGACCGTGGGCCACAACCGCACACTGAAAAAATAGGTCAATTTGGCTAAAAGTAGCAAACTCTCTTAAATGTTAATTATTAGAGTCAAGAGAAATTATCTTTGTACAGGAGAAAATTCTCTTCGCGTAAGGGAAATTTTCTTCGCGTAACTCTTGACTCAAGACCGAATACTCTTGGGCCAATAACAACCACTTTTAAATCAAGATTTAATTTTAACGAAGAGAAAAGTTGTGTATTTCAGAGTTTTATAGGGAATTTATGGCAAAGGAATTACAGTTTTCGGCCAAGAACCATCATTTGGATCTATTTAAAAACGCGAATCTTTTAGATTAAAGGCGTGCGCATTTTTCACAATGAAACCGACAAAACTTGTTTATTCTACGAAAAAATTGTATTCAAAAAATCATCTTGTTTTTTTTTGATATAGGAAATTAAAAAATCCTCATTGAAAAATAGACTGAACATTACCAAAATAATTCAGTATATTTATATATTTATCGGTATTTCAGATGTAAGGTTTAAGTATATTTTTTTTCTTTTATAAAATAAAATCAGATTCTCTATATAAACAATGCAAGGATCGACAGAAAACCCCCGAATGCGTAGAACTCCATCAAAAATTTATGTAGAAGGAGCCACAAAAGAGAATCCTAACGAGTGAGTAAATCAACTGCCTGAAAAAGTTTGCCGAAAAACCACAGAAATGCGATGGATACATTCCTGTAGTAGCTTGCAGACGATATATTTACGAGGAGCTTTAGGCAGGTTTGAATATTATCCGATTTGAAGATTTAAGGTTAGGGTTTTTTAGGAAGATAGGAATATTCAAAAGATAAAATATGGTTTTTATTTCTATATGGAAGGTAGGTGCCTACCAGTGGCGATCGAGAATGAGGCAGATGAGGCTAAGCCTCGCCGAACACTAAACAAATTTCGAATAAACTATATATTATCATCTATTATAAATTTGTTACTATTATTTTATGAGTTACTGGCAACAATGTGATAATTTGGCAACTGCGCCTGGCGTCGCATCTGGTAAATTACATTGCGCGACGCTCGCTGAAAATGCCGAGTAGCATTCGGTAACTTCGCAGTAATTCGTACGGGTCGTTGATTTCCGCATGTTTACGGAGAGGCTTAAGACGGATTAGTCTCTTGACTTGGGTTGAGGAAAAATTACTGCATTTTGAATGCACGAACACCGCTATCAGATCTATAATTCAGTACTTCTACCGATTTAAGAATCAATACGTTTGTTTATTAAAAGTACATCCACTGAGTGAATTCTCATATGTGATAAACCGATTATGGTCAAAATTAGTCTAGAATAAAATAGACAGCGGTCCTCAAACAATCAAACTCAACAAAAAAATCCCCAGTCACTACCTGTACATTAAGTATTTAATTGATTTATAATAGACTATTTTTGAGGGTTACTGAAATTTACAGGCGCCAGGTGATATTTAATTTATGCAACCCTAATCCGATATGAGAATTCACTCAGTGGACGGACTGTACAAATTTGTTGTTAATTTTATTTTATTTATTTTTTGTATAACGCATTTTTTTTTTATTAAGCACTAAAATTAAATAGGCCGATGCTTTTACCGCAATTTCCACTTTATTTGGACATGTTAAGAATAGGTATAATAATTTAAAAAATCCATTGTTAATACAATTTTTTGTAGGGCAAGGTACACGTACAGGACGTAATTCATTAACTGTATGCTAACCAGCACTTTTAGCCTTACCTGTCTTATTAGCCACGGATCGCCACTAATACCTACCCGTTCTATAAAAAAAAACCTATTTTTTCTTACTTTAATCGATTCTTATCGAAAAAATATATCTATTATTTTCTAAGTAAAGTTACACTTTCTAAAAAGTAAAAACAATTTCTTCTGTCCTGAAAATTCAATCAACAAAGTGTTAAAATACTCTATTTTCCAATTGAGGCTAGACAATTGAAACAGGGTAAAAGAAAAGTCACAATAAATTGCAAGAGGTTTCTTTGTGTTAAACTTTAGTTTTTCTTGAAAATAGTAATAAGTTTTGGTGTGATTGCAAATTTTATTCGTTATTTACTGGTTGAAAATGCGAGACAGCATAATAACAACAGCGAGGAAATAGTTTTATTTTAAACAAGATTAGGTAGAAAATGGTGCAAGCCATAAGATCTAGTTGAAACTACGTAAATACTTAGTTCAATGTAATTATTTAAATTTGTCCTAGATCTTTTATTAATTTAGGCTAAATTTAGGTACATTTTTTTAACAATCCTATTAACCTCTTCGGGCCCAAGACAGAATTGCCGGGAATATTTTGATGCCAAGAGAAATAAATAATCTTAGAGGGATACAAAATGCTAAAAAGTGATTGAAATTTTTTTTGAATAGGTTTTTTAGGTTGTTTTGAAAAAATTGTGGTATCACTGAGGATACTTTGGGTCCGAACTGTGACAATAAAACAATTTTTTTTTAAATTTTAATTAACATTTATTGAAAGGCAGAAAAACAATTTCTTTGAAGACTACAGCATAAAAACACGTTACATGCAACACACTTGCAAAATATTAGGCTTGTGGAATGTGGAATATTTTCAGGTATCAAAGGATCATTAACACAAGGAATATACTTTTCAAGTTGCGGTTGAAAATTTGTTCTCTTCCATTTTCTTTTCTTGCCTTTTGGAATCAAATTTATTAACGGCAAGTCATTATCTGAACTGCTAATGTCGTCAGCGTCACCCTCTAAAGTACCGTTACCACCGTCTTCGTCATTTCCAACCAGTGTTTTATCGTGAAAGGTTCCAAAAACTTCAGTATTGGTGGGGCTATTCCATTCATCCCATCCATCGTCATCGCTGGAAATATTTCCATCCAAGTCCGATTCATCCAAGTTTATATTATCTACGGCCACCTGCAGTTCTGCGTCAGTCAGTGCTTGAAAAAATAAAAACAATATTTTAAAATATTGTATTGTTTGGGACCCGAAGTATCACTAGAGATACCTTCAGTTTAGGGGATGAAAAACATTATTTAGCCTACTTATTTTATCATAACAAACATGCCACAACGTTTCTGAATTGTTAAAAAAGGTACTATGCAAAAAAAAAACCAAAAAATTTAATACTTACGTTTATTTTCTTTGTTTTTATTGGTAGCGGCCATGGCGTCTACACTCAATCAAACAAATAACTAAATAACTCGCTCGAACCACGCGATACATGACCTTGCAATTTTTTACCCAATAGTAGGCATATATCACATGCGATACCAGAGGACCAAATAACGGGAATACAACCCGATGATTTATAATAACTTTTAGAACCGTAGTATCATATACGATACCTGGGGCCCGAAGAGGTTAAACATTTTAAAGACCTGTCTAAGTTTTATAAAATAAAACGTAGCAAAATTATACATGCAAGACAGGATAAAATGTTAAAACAGACAAAATAACTTAAAACGTTTATCAAAATATACATGTACAGTTGTACATTCAAAATGTCTGAAAAAGATGTGGATAAGACAGATTGTGACAGGATAATTAAAATATAAATTAATGCTTAAACCTTACTTAGAATGATATAATGTGATTTCTGTACGTGTTCTGGTTTTCGGTTCTCATAATTATACAGCATGTGATATGCATTTGTTTTTGCTAAACATCATTTAGGCATAAACTAGATACCCTACATGATCCTTTAGACTAAAAGTCCTGAGTGATGTCATTCCTTCGTCAATCACACATCAGTCTTGTTTCTAATGAGTCATCAATCCTTAAAATTTCCCCGTTCATTATCAGTATGCATGTCATTCCCTTATTTAGACCGGCAGTCTGAATGATCGTGTAGGGTCTGTAAATAATAACAAATTATATCGAAGAAAAAAAAAATAACACTACAAACCAAAATATAATCTTGGCTTTATGCCGGGCAACATTTTTCATTTCAAAATATAATCTGATATTTTTTTAAATATAAATATTTTATTTTAAAACAGTCGTATAAGGATTCATTTAAATTAATGCCATAAAAATACTTAATTGGAGTTCTGAAATAATAGTTTTTTGTGCTAGAATACAGCGTGTCCAGAAACCATCTTAACTTTTTTATTTTAACTTTAAGAAAAAAAAATATTCTTCATAAAAAGTTCTGCTTGTTGATAAAATAACATTTAAATCAAAAGTTTTGAGCCAGCACATACGGGGTGTTCAGATAGTCAATAATATTAATACCGTAAATGGAAAACTATATTTAATAATTTTAATTACAAAGTACAATAATAAAATACTACACTAAGCTTCAACATGACCATAGTTTTTTTCATACAAACGGTTGTACGTCGTGAAAATTCCATTACTGCATTTCTAACCATCTGAGGGGAAATTTCTTGGACACATTCTCTGATAATTCTCTCTAAATGGTCTATGTTCTCGAAAGGTCTGTGGTTATACACTTTTTGTTTTAAAAATCCCCATACGAAAAAATCCAGAGGTGTTAGATCAGGTGACCTTGGTGGCCAAGCAAATTCTGATCTTCTTTCAATCCATTTCTGTGGAAATGTC
Organism: Polydrusus cervinus; assembly: GCA_935413205.1. Lineage (NCBI taxonomy): Eukaryota > Metazoa > Arthropoda > Insecta > Coleoptera > Curculionidae > Polydrusus > Polydrusus cervinus. Next base: position 3,190,135 of record OW284512.1, read on the forward strand.
CGCTTTAAGAATTCTGTCACTCTTGCAGTGCTGTGGCATGGAGCGCCGTCATGTTGGAACCAAAGTGGTTGTCTTATATTCATTGGTAGTCCATGAAAAAATTCAAATAATTCCGTGTCCAAAAAGTTCAAGTAAATTTCACCGGTAATATTTTTTTGAAAAAAGTACGGTCCTACAATTTGGTTCCTAAAAACGCCGCACCAAACATTTGTCTTGAAAGAATACTGGTCACGACACTCAATTACAAAAAGGGGATTCTCATCACTCCACCACCTACAGTTGTGAGAACAAACTACTCCATTTGAGGTGAACTTCGCCTCATCTGAAATGAAAAATATTTTTCTTGCGAATAGTGGGTCATCTTCTACCTCACCTTGAAACCAAGAGCAAAACAAAAATCGTGAATCAAAATCTCTAGGCTGCAGTTTGTGAAGAAATTTCGGTTTGTATGGGTAAAAATTATTTTTCCTTAAAATAACTTGGGCAGTGGACTTTGTAACAGGTCGTGGAACCGTTTGTGAAATATTTCTAAATGAGATTTTGGGATTTTCCACGACAGCTAGCAAAACATTCAATTGGGTATTTTCGTCCGTACGCCAAACCTGATGCTTGTCAGAAAATATATTACTGACAGATCCGGAATTTTTAAATTTATTAAAAATATCTCCAACCGTTACATGGCTAATAATTTTATTTGGATATCTTGCATTAAAAATTTGAGCAGCCTCTCTGTACGTCTTGTAGTGGTCTCCAACAATTAACACTATTTCAACTTTTTCCTCGATTGTAAATTTAAGCACCATATTTAATTAAAAGGAAACTGTCCGCCTTGACAAATAATTAGTTGTCATGGTTTCATTTAGTTTTCCAAGGCGTGCTGGACCTACTAAACGAGATTGAATACCGCTTCTTAAAATCTTGTAAATGGGCGTAAATTCATATTTAAACGTGGTTGTTAGTTCTGATCAACTTTTTTTAATAACAATTTTCGATATGATCAAAAATAAAGGTACTTTACTTTTAAGTCAAATTCATATTTTTTGACTTACCTCGTATACGCTTGGGAAAATTTAATATCTGAGTTGCATTTTAGGTTTTAGACCATGCAGAACTTTTTATGAAGAATCACTTTTTTTCGTAAAGTCTTAAATAAAAAAGTTTCCCGTATGTTAAGATGGTTTCTGGACACGCTGTATATGCACATTATACTGATCAAATTTTAATAGATCCCTTTGCCGACAAGAGATAATGTTATTATCAACCTTCAATCTCAAATCTTATTTGCTTTTGTTTAATGGCAGGCCGAAACTGCACCAGGTATTATGGAATGCGCCACGACGCCAGTAATTTAGACCTCCAAAGTCCCATGATGTTGCGTACTGATATTACTGAGATATTCGACCTGCATGAGTTTTAGACATTCGGTTTCAGATATTCAAGGCGGGGCTTATTAAATTACAGTGATGGTGGTGGGAGATGACTCATAAGCCATCATTACTACTATATTTCGCCTCTAGTTATTTTATTCGGTTGGATAAAGGAACATTGTGTGGTTGTTTTTTCAGTTTTTCATCGTCTGGCCAAAATCAATTTGGTTCTTTGCTGAATATGAAAAATAAATTACATCTCCAAAAAAGAAGGACCTACTCGAAGAAACAAATAATGTAATATAAAAAGCACATTAAATAAATAACAACATTTATTTAATAACGTTTACTTTACAAGGGTTGAAAAAGATTTATTTTACTGAAATCCGCACATGGTTGATGTTAAAAAATTCTACAGCAGTGCGTAGTTATCAGATTTACGCACTGTTGCCCAGAAAAAAAACAGATTGAAAAGAATGGACGGATATATCTAGTATTGTGCTCTGGCCTCATTGAATTTTGATTTTTATAAAACCTCTAAAAAACGGCAATATAGAAGCTAATATCTAATGGCCTATCGTTTTAAAAAAACTTTTTACGAAATAATTTCGAAATTACAACTTTCGTAATTTGCCCTTTTTAAAGGTATTAAAGTAATAAATACCGGGGCTTATTCAATACATAAAATTAAATAAATTATATGGCCGAAGTTGGTTGAGAGAATTTCAGGGTATTCGTAGCGCAATTGGTTAGTGTGCTCGATATGTAACCGAGAGGTTCTGGGATTGATTCCCAGTGGAGGCATATATTTTTTATTTTTACCATTTTGTCTGCACGCCATTTAACATATTCAGTTTATTGTAATACAGACAACTATTCACATATATTTTGTAATAAATTCCTATTCAAAAGTTTGTTATTCTGGCATAATACTGTTCTGTCTGTTGTTTTATTCAGTTTAAAAACGATTTAGCAGTGATTTAGTGAGAGGGAAAATAGAGTGATGACAGTACGGTCCAGTTTTTTCAAGTTGAATTTGAAATCTTTCGTCATAGCTTCCGCCACCGATATTAAGATCGGAACGATGTGTATTTTTTCTAGCTTCCATATATTTTTGATCCCTATCGCCAAATTTGAGTACTTCCGAATCGGTTTTAGAGAGGTTGTGTGTTAGTGGGTAACCTATATCTATTAAGAAAACTTTCTTGGTATTCTTTTCGAGAAGAAGAACAACCGGACGGTTGTGGTCTACTGTTCTATCCGTTATTATTGGACTGTTCCAGTATAGGAGATATTTAGGGGATTCAAGAACTGGCTCGGGTGAGTACTATTAGTATGGTGGGAGATTTTCTTTTCAGCCTAGTTTATGAGCCAGTTCTTTGTGGATAATCTTTGCCACCTGATTATGCCTTCTCAGATAAGCGTTGGGTGCCATAGCCATAGTTTCTCCGGAGCAATTGCATTTTCTACACACATCTTTCACATTTATTTTCAAGACAAGTTTTCGTAGGTTCTAGTTGGAATGACACGGTCTGGATAGAAATAATAAATCATTTTATTTCAGCGTGTAGCTGCCATTTTTCTAACCAATTTAGTGACAGAAATTGGTAAAAGCCCTAAAAAAATTGATAGGATCAAAAATGCTTGATCGTGGTCCCAAACAATGTTTCGTCATTTATCCTGCATCAGGATATATAATTCTGGTTACTGTTGATACCAAAAGATTTATTTTTTGGTTCTTGTTAGTTTTTACAAGAATTTTTTTTATATATTATTTTTTTTTATGATAAAACACCTGCAATGTAGGAAAAATCCTTTAAGGCGCTCTGGGAGCGGTGCGAGTGCGAAAAAAGTGATTAACGTTGGTCTTGAAACGTTGAAGATTGTATTCATTGGGAAACACGACCTTAGGAAGATCATTCCACAAAGATGACGTTCTCCAGATGAAAGAATTCTTGAACAATGAAGTTCGAGGAGTACTAAGCTGAACAACATATGGATGAGCGGCAGTGGTTCGCCGTGTATTTCTGTTTTGCATTGCTCTAGGTGGAATCAAGTGGGCAATGTCAGTCGAACACCTGCCATGGAAATATCTGTAAAAGAGAGCCAAATCACCAACCTGTCTTCGATGCTCCAGGCTATCGAGGGTCTTGGTCAGCTCGGGGTCGCCGATCAGACGAACGGCTCTCCTTTGAATGGAATCCAGTAGCCGAAGGGTGTGCTTGGGTGCAGAGCTCCAGACATGAGAGCAATATTCTAATGATGATCGAATCTGGGCTTTGTAGAGTGTCAAAAGTTGATGAGGTGTGTACAACCTTTTGGTGCGGAAAAGTACACCAAGTTTTTATGCAGCTGCCTTGGCAATTGCGGCAACGTGATCATGCCAAGACATATTACCTCCCAGATTGACCCCCAGCAAATTAATAGACGGTGCCAGGGGAATTGCGTGTCCTGCCATGACTATATCCGGTTCTTATATATTCTTATTATATTATATATTATTACGACCAATTATTCGATTATAATTCGAGGTTTTTCCTTACCCATTTGACTTTTCCAGATAATGACGCACAACTTTTTGGTTCATTGTGTATAATTTTCATTATTACAGCTCGTGTTATCTGACAGGTATGCTCTCCATTGTTTAAGTTAATAATTGGTAAAATTACACAAAGGAAATTTGATCGTTTTGGTATTTCAATAACAATATGGCATATCTGTATCATATATCGGTAGATCAATTAAATAATTACTAATTGGTTTCCAGGTCAATAGGCGCCGAGTATAATATAGGCATAAATTGGAAATTTCAGATTGCATCGTATCGGATAATTTTGATGAAATTGCAAAATATTAATTTTTATCCCTAGATTAAAAAGCTGGCCTTTGAATTTGCGATTTTTTGTTATTTAGTATACAGGGTGATTCCTAAGTTGATACTTCCTTGTTAGCTGTGTATAGAAGGCATTAAAATAAACAACATTTTCAAATACGTTTTTTCAAAAAACTCAAAAATAAGGTGCCTATATTCATTTATTACACTATGGATCAAATAAGGTCCTGCCTAACTTGCCCGTTGAATAACATTAAGAAAACTTCTGGGTGTAGGATGAGCCCGCAAGGAAAAGCGTTCTGCGTATACTCTCGAAGCAGCAGCCGCACTTTGACGACACTTACCGTAAATTAGCACCATATCTACTAGTTTATTGTTTTCAAATTTTACCATTTTCACGTGTCACCAATTTAAAATTAACTTACTTCAGAAAAACACACCGCAGCAGATTGCCAAATAAATAACTGACCACCAATTTGCATGCCTAATAAGAGATAAAACAAACAACATAAAGTATAGCGGGCTACGTTTTGATGACCAGGCCCGCATTTAAATTTTTTACTTCTGTATCTCGCCTATTTTTAAGTTTTTTGAAAAAAGGTATTTGAAAATGTTGTTTATTTTATTGCCTTCTACACACAGCTAAAAAAGAAGTATCATTTTAAGAATCACCCTGTATAGCTATACAGAAACATTAGGAATTATTCTTCCGAGACATCTGTCGATCACAGTACACACACACAATATTTTTTAAACCATAACTGCTAGGGAAACGAAATTTGGTATATTTTATACAAATAATAATTTTGATGTTTTTGCATGGTTAATCAATTTTTTTAAAAATTATCCTACCGTAGCAAATAGATTAACAACACAACAGTCTTAAACCTTAAACCCGTATATTAGTTGTTAAGTTTTGAAAAAATTCATAGTTATACTTTTTTGACATGATCATTGTACATTGTTTTTTCTACTTAATTGTTACGGTAATAACAAGATACAGAAACAGTATTGTTACCTATAACACCTGTAAGAGAAACCATGAGAACGAGAGATGTCAAGAACGAATGACAGCAGCAACAACGAAATAAGACAACACTTTTAATTATATTATAAATTTTCATTTTTAAATTAAAGCCTACCCAAAAATAATAATTGAAGATTATTGATTAATACAGTCCGCTATATCGAGGAGGTGGGACAACACCAGAACATAAATTTTGTTCCCACGAACCGGATTAAAAACAAGAAAAGCAAACCCAAGATAAGTAACAGAAGTCCATGTATCCTTTCCCTTCCTTTTATCCTTGTAGTTTTAATTTGCATTTAATGTAGAGTTAGTTGTGTTGTGTATTTTCGGGATTTCGAAAATATTATACCGCAGGTTACAATTTTCAATTAGCGGATGATATTTTCACGATTATTTGCGATTAATTTGATTATGTTGCTGTCTTAAGATTATTTTCGATTAATGTAACGATTATAGATTGATTTCGATTTAACTGGAGTTACAAGATTCCAGGTGGTTTAATTTGATTAACAGGTTTAAAGTGCCTACTACGATTTTGATTATTTTCTTGATTTTTAGATTCCTAAAATTGATATTTTGGGATATTGATTTATGATTTTACCAATACAATGGTATACTAGATATTTCACAAATTAACATACAAGAGTTGTATGGTTAGTACAAGATTTCCCGAGTAAGTTTTAGATTATAATACGATTTTGATTATCGCGATTTTGAGTGTCCAATGAAATTGGATTACGTACAAGTGTATTTCATTATTTTGATTAAATTGATTACATATTATCAAATGTACTTAAGTGATTAGTTCGATTTTGATTACACACGATTAATTTGATTTTCCTTTAATAGTACAATATGGAGGATTTAAATTTGTTGATAAGAAAACGAGGTACAGTAAAATTCAAACTGACAAATTTTGGAAAATATGTTGAACCTTTTCGTAATGCTTTTTTAAATAATGAAGAATTAAATGCAAAAGAAATTATCGAACTTCAATTTAAAGTCAATAAATTGGAGCTACTTTATGATGAATTTGAGTCTGTTCAGTCAGAAATAGAAATGATATGTGCTCTAAGTGATCTTGAAAAGCAATACGAGGAGAGAAGCAAATTTTATGATTGCCATATAGATATCTTGGCAAAGGCCAAAGAAATATTGGATAAATATGATAATAATGAAGGTTCCGTGATTAAATCTGTAAGCTGCCCTCAAGCTAATGTTTCAAACAGTGATAATTTAAATTTAGTTAAATTGCCTCCGATAAAATGTCCAACATTCAATTGTGAGTTTAACAAATGGCTAGAGTTTAAAGACACATTTGAAGCTTTATTTCATAGCAACTCAACTTTATCAGAGATTCAAAAATATCACTATTTGAGGTCATGTTTGGGGGAGGAAGCTCTTAAAATTATTCATAGTTTAGAGTTTGCAGCGCATAGTTATAATGATGCTTGGGCATTACTCTGCGATAGGTTTGATAACACTCGATTATTGGTTAATAATCATATTAAAGCTTTATTTGAAGTTGAGAGCTTAACTAAAGAGTCATCTTCAGGATTGCGCAACTTAATCGATGTAGTAAATAAACATCTCAGGGCACTGAAAACGCTTAAGCTTCCAACGGAACACTGGGATGCTTTAATTATGTATATGATATCATTAAAATTAGACAATGCTACAACGCGAGAATGGGAGCAGTCAAAAAATGATAAAACGTTGCCAAACTTAAATGATTTCTTTAAGTTCTTAAAAAATAGAGCCGATTTTCTTGAAACTCTAGAATTGAATAATAATCAGAAATTAAGAGATACGCGATTACCCGATAATAGAAATACAAGGCGTCATAATTTTTTGATTAACGGTCCTAGTGAAAGGTCCGAACAAAAATGCAATTTTTGTAAGAAAGCTCACTTAATATATAAATGTCCAGAATTTTTAAAAATGACTATAACCGAAAGGTGGGATATTGTAAAAAAGATGCGATTATGTTCAAATTGTTTATGTTTTGGGCACTATAGTTTTAAATGTAAATCAGGTCAGTGTAGATTTTGCAATAACAAGCACAGCTCCCGATTACATAACAATAATAACACAAAGGATAATCGAAGAAATCAGAGTAATGAAGTACAAGATTCTCAAAATCATGAAAATGCGTTTAATGGTTCCTCGATTATCAGTGCTACAACTTCAAATAACGATTATGTTCTGCTATCCACAGCAATTGTGGAAGTAAGAGATATAAAAGGAAAATATTACAAAGCTCAAGCTCTCTTAGATTCAGGCAGTCAGTGTTCATTTGTTTCTGAACATTTCAAAAACCAGTTAGATTTGAAAGTGGATAGTATCAATATTGCAATCTCTGGGATTAATAGTGTTAGGTCAAACGTAAACTCTAAATGTAATTTATTGATTAAATCAACGGTTAATAGTTATCAAACAAATCTAGCATGTTTAGTAGTACCAAAAATAACAGATAATTTACCTCCATGTAGGTTTAACATTTCAGATTTATGCATTCCAAAAAACATAAAATTAGCTAACCCATCTTTCAATGTTTCTCGGCCAGTTGATATTTTAATAGGCGCAGATTTATTTTGGAGCATTCTTGGCAAAGAAAAAATCATGTTAGGTAAAGGCAAACCTATTCTGATTGATACCGTTTTTGGCTATGTGGTAACAGGTTTAATGAGTACTTCTATTGAGAAACAAGTTCATTGCAATTTTACTTTGAATGATGACCTGCAGAGGTTTTGGTTAATAGAAGAAATTCCAACTGAGGCAAATCCTTTAACTAAAGAGGAACAGATTTGTGAAGATTATTTTAATGAAACAGTTTCACGCGAATATTCAGGAAAATTTGTGGTTCGATTTCCGTTAAAAGAGAGTCCTCTAGAGTTAGGCGATTCACGAGATTTGGCAATTAAAAGATTAATTCTTCAAGAAAATAGATTAAAAAAGGATGAAGTGTTGAAAAATAAGTATTTTGATTTTATGATTGAGTATATCGAACTAGAGCATATGAGGCGATTGACAAACAGCGATTCGATTAAAATGTTTAGATGTTTTTTACCTCATTTTGCTGTTGTGCGTAATGATAGTTTGACTACAAGTGTTCGAATAGTATTTGATGCTTCGGTTAAAACAAAATCAGGGAAATCTCTTAATGACATACAGTATTTAGGGCCAGCGATACAAAATGATATATTTGGGATTATGTTACGTTTTAGAGAGCATAGATTTGTTGTAATCGCTGATATAGCAAAAATGTACCGCCAGATTCTTATTCATCCTGATGAGAGATATTTACAGAATATAGTATGGAGAAATGATTCGAATGCTGATATATCGGTTTATGAGTTACAAACAGTGACGTATGGCACAACTAGTGCGCCATACTTGGCTATTAAATGTATTAAAAAATTAGCTTTTGATAATATAAGTACATATCCTGTTGCATGTAAGTTGATTGATCGTGATATGTACGTTGATGATTTGATAACTGGGTTTAATGATGAAAAAACAGGTATAGTCCTTTGCAATGAAATTTCAAAAATATTAAAGTCAGCTTCTTTTCCTCTTAGAAAATGGGCATCTAACAGTGATAAAATTTTACAAGGTTTAGAAGATACTTCTGATGCCTTCAGCATACTTGAACTAGGTGAGAATGATACAGTGAAAACGCTGGGACTTCAGTGGCTTAGTCATTCTGATTTGTTATCTTACAAGGTTCTAACTGATTCGGAAAAGTATCCTATTACAAAAAGAAAATTACTTAGTAATATTGCTAAAATTTATGATCCACTAGGGCTAATCAGTAGTAGAGGGGGATGATATGTTCACCATCAATTCCTGCGGTCCCTTCTGCGCATGCCCAGGCAGTGCGCAGGCGCGTGTCATATGTCATACGTCATCTGTCATGTCACACTCTTGGGCGTGAGCTATTTAGGCATTAGCTACTTGGGCGTTAGCTACTTTGGCCTTAGCTACTTGGGCGTTAGCTACTTGGGCAATAGTATTCATTATAGGCTCCGTGTTAAGGATGACGTCATATTATGTTTAGGAAAAGATGGCGGCTGTCACCTGTCAATTAAGATATGTCAAGGTCACCTGTGACTTGTCAAATGTTAAAATTAAAATCTAACACGTGGGTCGGGTTCAGGGTGACGTTATAAATCGTTTAGAAAAAACCCAAAGTCGATCGGTTAGCTGGTTCGGAAGATATAGTTTTTTGAGATTAGTGCCCTTATGCCTAACAGTGGAGTGCTGAAATTCTGGTTGCAGACAGAGGAATATAGAACCTATCTAAAAGTAAAAGATTTTTTCAAATATCTCAACTAATAACAGAGCTAGATGTATTAAACCATTAGGGCCTTAACACGATAAAGTCGTGCAAAGCACTGATAATGTTTATTTCTTAGTAGGAATATACCTCGTATAATAATTATATTTACATACCTCGTATAATACGGTACTGTTGATATGTTGTTAAGATTTTGTCATCTTTATTTCCTAGTAGCATAATATTCATCTTGTACCAGGAATCAATTAACTATTATTTAGCGAAATAAAACACTCAACTAATAAAATAATTATTTATTTAGCCATATTACATACAGAGTTTTAGTAATTCTATATAAATTAATTGCTAGCAATAAGAAGCAGGTTACAGCTATAAATACAATTAAACTATAATTGCTGGGTGAGTCATCTAAATCCTCGGTTGATGTAGAGTTGTCACATTGGGGGAAAGTGGTGTTCTTGTATACGCTGATTAAAGTCTTCCAATCTGTCTCGCCAATAGTGTGATCTCGGAACAAGAGCTTAACCTTATAGCGAAACAGTTCGTTAGCTGCTGATGGGACTGTTATGTAAGAGGCAGGAGTAATTTTCTTATCAATCATCTCAAAAGGCATCTTTAACCATGTATTATTAGATGGAAAGTCATTGGTTTCAATCATTACTGACACGTTCCGAACGTTAAAAGGAGTGTATACGTAAAACACATTTTGCACCAGCGCCACCAGGAGTACATATGACGAACTTAACGCAGCCATGGTTGGAATATAAATGAGTTAAATTTTCTTCTTAAAGATACTTATAGCTTCATAGCTATTAAACAGACCCGTTATAAATATTATCAGTAAAACTATTAAGTAAAAACCACTTCGTTTATAGCAGGATGGTTCTAGTTTTTGCATCTTTTTCTCTTTAACAGGCCTGGACGGTTTATTTGCTTTAAGTTGTCTGCACTTCCATAACGTCTTTGCCAATTTACAGTGTTTAGCGTACTTGTAATGATCTGCTAGAGGATCGTCTCCTTCTTTCCAATTATCAAATTCGCAGTGGCAAAAAGCACATTTAACCACATCAGAATGTTGTGTAAAATAAAAACCTGCATATGCTAGGGCTTCTGGATTAACTTTATTGCGCCACCCAGTAAATGTGATTAATCTGTCTTCAAAATTTCGAATCAGCCCAAGGCCATCATCACCGCAATCTAGTCGATCTACACTATCCATTAGGTACATGTTTCTATCTAGAGAGTTGTAACTATACTAAGAAATAAAACATGAAATTGTTTATTTATTCATTTATTAAACATCAGTACACATATATATTTTATCAAAATCATCCATCACCTTCTGCGGATTATAATGCAATAACTCTAAAATATAATAATTCTGTTCAGACATGTTTAAATTACAAATACTTTTAACAACATCAATAATGGTGTTATCTATATTAACATAATAACAAGCATATCTCAATAAATCATCATAAGCGGTTCTAAAGTCTAAGTTTTTTACTAATTCTAACCTATAATTAACTAAATGTTTAATACATAAAATATCATGCATGTCTTTACAGCAAAAACATAATGTAACATTATCACATTTAATATTAATTATTTTTTCTCCCAACAGAACTGCTGTGGACATGGTAAAATTTTCAGTTTCAGATACGGAGGTTGCTACGGTTTCGCCGGATCCATTATCTTCAAGCATCTTGGAAGCCATTTTGAGAAATTCATACCAGTCAAAGTTAGCCAGAGAGATTGAAACTTGTTCTTCAGGTAGATTTAAAAGTGTATTTGTTAACTTTACACTTGGCAGCATTCCTCTGGCGACACTGAGGCCTACCACTACCTTGAAATGGCCAGCAGGATAACACACTTCATTTAAAAACTTCTTTTCACTTCTAATTTCTTCCTTGCTTCTTAAAATCATACTATCGAGATACTTCCAATACGGCGTCGAACTTCGAGAGGTATCATCATCATCTTCAACCATTTCACTAAAGTCTGCAGAGTAGTCAGAAAGACAACTATCGTCAAACATGATTGGAATTAAACTGGGTTTGACAAACATAAAGCTGTTTATATTATACCCCCCACTGATCGATTGAATTTATTTATGTTGAGTTCTAGAAACAGTAGCTTAGACAAGGCCCAACCGCTACCCACCTCCCTAAATTCTGAAGCTTTGGTTAATAAAATATTTTGATAAAGAGTATAAAAATCTTCCAAATTAGTGTGTTGATCAATAACACTATACTTGGAGTTAAAAGATTTGGTTTCCTGTTCTTTTGTTGAACTCAACAGATAACGGCCATATAGCTCCATATTGACTTTTATTTTTAGATTTGAATTCAAAACCTGTTTTAACAATGAAATAATTTTATCTTTCAATGATTCTAAATAAAGCTTGACATCGGTCGAGTGTGAATCACCGGATACATGATAAGTAACAAGCCGGTTCTTAAAAGCTGTTTGAACAAGTTTTACATCAGAGTCAAAGTCCACACAACAATTCTGTTTGTGTTTTGTCGTACGATTATGACTGCTAAGCGATACGACTTCGCTGCTACAGACGTAACAAAACGGCATAATGTTCTCAAATGATGAGATTGTACAAGAGACGTTGTTTTTATTCAAATGTTTGATTAAGCAATTCTATGTTCCCCGAAATTAATGTTGTTGACTCCTGTTATTCTAACACGTGACATGAATAAATTTAAACCACATCCTTGGACATATCAACCCAACTGTTGTGAGATTTATCAAAACCAAGCCATTTGACATACATTTTCTTGCCTTTTTTGCGTAAAATTTGTTCTATAAGAAACACATCAGGTTGTTTCGTCTTTTGCAATTCGTATTCGTAGAAACCACCACTTATAGGATGCCCTTGCATATCTTCTATTAAATACGTCGTTGGATTGGTAATCTGTACTTTGATAATTTTAAACAGCTCAGTAGTCCAGTTAGGTACATATCCTTTTTCAAAAACATGCTTAGCTTTACTTATACGAACAACATCACCGACTTTAAATTTCTGTTTCCCTACAACCTTGAGATTATTATAAACAGAATTTAATAATTCTGACTCATTGTTTTTAGCCACATCTTTAGGCTTCATACCAATAGTGCGATGCTTTGTATTATTATAAGTATCTGTAACTTGTTCCAACAAGTCGATCCATTTATGATTGCCATTCAAGGTAAACAACTTAAACAACTTTTCCTTTATTGTTCGAATTACACGTTCGGCAATGGAAGCCTTTAAAATGCTAAAGGTGCTATAATGATGTATATTATGTTTCTTCAAAAGATTCTGAAAATTAGAGTTGTAATATTCTTTCCCATTATCGGTGACTAATTTTTTCGGTATTCTCTTTGAATGTTTAAGTATATGTTCCATAGCAGTAGTTACCTCCTGAGCAGTTTTGGACTTGAGAGGGCGTGTCCACAAAAATTTCGAAAAACAGTCAATTACAACCAATATGTACTTAAATCCGCGGTTCTCTCGAGCATACTGATCGAGTTGCGCAAGATCGGATGCAAAAGTATCATCTAATCCATACTGTAGAAATCTACGACGTTTAAATTTAGTTCTAGCTGGCCTATGTAACTCATTAACAACCTGCTCCCTCGCTTTGGTAATGCTCTTTGCCATTTTTTCAAACATAATAAATAATTTTTACAGAACAGGTATATTTATAGGATTACTTTAACAAATCAATGCGCTTGCCCAAATTCAATACATTATTTTTTAATAGTTTTCACATCTTTGTCAATGAGATTAATAGCATTATTAACGGCAGTATCTACATAGTTCTTAAAACCAATGTCAAGTTTTTCAAACCAGTAAGCCATACCCTCGCCCACTTGCTTCCTTATATTAACATCAAACTCGTCAAGCTTCTGCGTGATATAATCATTAGCAGCTAGCTGTATTTTCGCTGAGAGGGAAGCCACCAAATCATCTACAAATTTTTTATTTACAGCATCAGAGGCATCTGTTGGCGATTTAACGTTACAAAGTCGATGATCTGAAAAATTATAATCGCCATCCCCAGTAACAGCAATTAGGTTTGGTGCTTGTAGCACTCGAATCATTTTTTGCTGAGATGAGGAGGGTAACGAACGTCCGAACTTATTCATGGCTAGTACTATAATGACGTTGAATAAATAAACCGCTGTATTAATAAAATTCAATTACTCCAAGTCGTTCCAATTCGTGTAATATACTAAAGATTTCGTTTCTGTTATTATTATTGCCAACTACCTCAGAAGCTTCCAACTTTTTCAATCTTTCAACCAACTCGTTCACGTCGTCGTAGTATACAAACTCCTTAGGTTTTTCATTATATTGCATTAGGGAGGATCCTGATTTATTTCCTCTCTCCGATTTGGATCTTGTGTGTATTTGCCTGGTTGTAATATTGGGCGAAGGCAACTTAGATGTTGATGACAAGAGCGGTCTAACAATAGATGTATATTTATTAGATCTATTACCCTTTAGCTGACCAGTTTGTTTCATGTATAGTCCGGTGCGTTTAAGAATATCCCCATATTCTTGTTCATCAGCTTTAGTGTGAAATTTAGGATCTTTTAAAAACAACAAGTCATATAAGCCCAGAGTTCCTTTATACTTGATGCTACCTACTTGAATGCTTCCATCTGCTAAAAAGTTTACAGGCTCTGATCCTATTTGCCAAGAATCATTTTCAACATTGTATTTTATTCCCTTTGCATCTATTTCAGGAGAGTCATGCCAATATTTCTCTACATATTCACGAGTGATCTCAGGGTATTGCTCGATAAACTTATGAAACACTTCCGAATTTCGAAGAGAAGTTTCAAAAGCATCTTTCATACTTTGCAACGATGCTTCTGCAGGGTCTTGAAAGGCTTCTTCAAACACATCATCAGAATGATCAACATCACCATACTGTGCTTCATCAGTTAGAAATTGCACTTGTGGTTTTAGTTCGATTTTTTTCAAGGGGGGAGGTTTGACATCATCAGAAGTTTCGATTTTTATTTTACGTTTTTTAGAGTTTTTCTTATCAATAGATGCTTCAACCAGTTTATTTAATGGGTTTGTAATGGGCGTTAAGAATCTATTAAGCGAATCATCCTCCTCACCACGTTCCAACTTTAGCGCTAAATATTTCTTTCGTATGGTATTACCCGCCTGAATAATTCTTCGCTTAACATCCTTATCGAGATTTTTCAAATAAGAAGCCATAATTGCTAAACAGCTAAAAACGCCGATAAAAACAGCTAAAACACCCCTGTTTAAAAACAGCTAAAACAGCCCTGTTTAAAAACAGCTAAAACAGCCCTGTTTAAAAACAGCTAAAACAGCCCTGTTTAAAAAACAGCTAAAACAGCCCTGTTTAAAAACAGCTAAAACAGCCCTGTTTAAAAAACAGCTAAAACAGCCCTGTTTGAAAACAGCTAAAACAGCCCTGTTTAAAAACAGCTAAAACAGCCCTGTTTAAAAACAGCTAAAACAACCCTGTTTAAAAACAGCTAAACAGCTATGTTGTGTTATTGATTTGATTTGTTAAGACACGTCTATACTCAATGACGTCATGTGTTGGACTGATGTGTTATGACTTAGGGTAATAAATAAGTATCAAACTTGCTACGATACCGTCCCTTATTAATATCATTATCTTTAACAATAACTAAAAATCCATACCTATCTTTCCAACATTCCGAACATACACGCTTAAAAGTATCAAAGGACATGTCTGTATTTACATGATCATCGTAGATATGTTTCAGGTTTAAATCATCCTGTTTGAATAATATCAGTACATTAGCATTGTCACGAACCAGCTGTTTCGGAATCTTGGAGTATGTTTGAGAGAGGTAGAATGAATCGATATCATTATGACGCCCCATACAGAAATAATTACGTATTTTATCTTGCTTCTCGCAGGCTACATCGTCAAATATAAACACAGAATGAGGCAGGGCACTGGAAGGATCTAGAACATCATCATTATCGCTATAGCCGAAATATCTAAGACGTGAATGCTGTAAGGCCTTTCGCAGAAATTCGTACTTGTCTTGTTGCAGTGATTTGGAATACACATATACATGCTCAAATCTTAAGCCGTTTTCATCAATTAATAAACTTATCATTACAGCGGTCTTGCCACAATTACTTGAGCCACATATTAAAGCTCTTATGGTGGACGGTAGAAGCCGGCCATGTTTCCTATTTTTCGATTTTTTCTGCATATCAAAATTATGTACTTTAATACTAATGTTCTGTTTCTCTTTCCGCATCTCTATAAGTATAAGTCTACACTCTTCAATGGCTTCATTACTAATGCAAACGTCACAGGGTGCAGGTGTGTTAAATAGCGTTATAAGCACATTACCAGTAGAACTCCACCTGCCTGGCTATTCATATTGTGGTCCTGGTACAAAGCTTCAAAAACGATTAGCTCGAGGAGATCGACCAAAGAATAAATTGGATAGTTATTGCCGCGATCACGACATTGAATACTCAAAGTCCACCGACTTGGAACACAGGCATAAAGCAGATAAAGTACTAGAAAACAAAGCTTGGGAACGTGTCAAGGCCAAGGATTCTAGTTTAGGTGAAAAGACATCAGCTTGGCTAGTAACAAACGCTATGAAGGTCAAACGCAAGTTAGGTGCTGGCAGCAAGAAGACAAAGAGATCTGTATGCTTGTCTTCGGTTGTAAGACAGATTAAGAAACAACTTAAACATTCAGGTTCGGGGAATGTTGGTAGAAAGAAGACTTTAAGTAACTTACTAAAGGCAGCACGAGTAACAGTGAAGAAAATTGGCGGCTCCAAAAGAATCAAGGTTCCTCGAGTAATTCCACTACCAAAACAAGGTGGTATTCTACCACTTATTCCGATATTTGCTGGACTTAGCGCGCTCGGGGCATTAAGTGGTGGAGCTGCTGGTATTGCCAAGGCAGTTAATGATGCTCAGAGTGCCAAAGACAAACTAAAAGAATCACAACGACACAACGAGACAATGGAGGCTATTGCATTGGGGAAGAAGGGCAGTGGCTTGTATTTGAAAAAACACAAGACAGGCTATGGTTTGTTTTTACGTAAAATGTCAAAAAACTACCAATAAAGCTACCTGAACGTCCTTTGACCGATCAAGATATTAGATTATATGCGACTCGCTTAAAGATACCTAATTTTCGAGGTGTATTTATGCGAGATACATTACCGAATACACCCCGAAAAACAGAGTGCGGTGTTGTTAATTTGGATCGAAATACAGGAGACGGCACACATTGGGTAGCTTATAAGAAGAATGGTGATAAAGTTGTTTATTTCGATAGTTTTGGCAACTTGAAACCACCAAAAGAATTTGTCAAGTATATGAAAAAAACTAAAATTTATTTCAACTATGACCAATATCAGGATTATAAAACATCAAATTGCGGCCACTTGGCATTATCATTTCTCTATCATAATAAAACTTTATAAAATACAGTAATGTTATTGTCTCGCATCAGTCATGTCTCAAACGTTCACGTTAAAGGGTCGTACTAGTCGGCTTGAATCTTATTTTGTACCTCCAATAGAACTAGATTCGAGATACGATTACTCTTTAGCATTGATTTCGCTAAATACTTGGAATACAATCCCAAATATTGAAGAAGGTCGTAACAAGTTTTATTACAAAGTTAATAAACAAGAAGAACGAGTAGTGGAAATACCAACTGGATCCTACGAGTTGGAAGATATTGAACAATTTTTGCAGCAACATCTCGCTGATTCTAAGGCAACTGCTCCAGAGCGGAACCTTATTATATCACTCAAACCCAACAACAATACGTTACGGTGTGAGTTGAAGAGCGTATACCACATAAACTTTGAACCAAAGGATAGCATTGCAAAGTTATTGGGATTCTCACCACAAGTTCTAACAGCTGGTCAGCTGTATGAATCAGATCTACCAGTTGAAATTATACAAGTTGCTACCATCAGAGTAGAGTGTAACATTATTTCCGGTTCGTACTATACAAATAATCCATCGCACACTCTCTACGAATTTTCACCAACAGTGGATCCTGGTTATAGCATAAATATAGAACCAAGAAACTTAATTTATTTACCAGTGAACCAGAGGAGAATATATAACATTACGTTATCTTTACTGGACCAAGAATCAAACCCAGTTAATTTTAGAGGTGAAGAAGTTGTAATCAGATTAGAACTTAGACGAGATGGGGTTAGTGTTTAATAGTAAAAGTTATTTAAACACCAACGCATCAGCTGGTCAATCAGTCTGCAGTCAGAAGCCAAAGGGATCACTCACGTTTTCAAATATAGCTTATTTACAGTCTATAGGCCCACACTATCGCCATCATGTCAGAAAAACTTCAAATATTTAATCAAGTTAAGAGTGATGAGTCGGTCATTCGCGAAGAATGGCATACTTATCACCCATTCACCACCTCATTTAATAATAATGACGAAATTGAGATTGTTATTAATCAGCAAGATGTGTTTTTGGATATGAGCGAAGCTCAACTCTACATAGAGGGAACATTTAAGGAAGAAACAACAGCTGGTAAGACTGGCGATTGTAACCTAACCAACAATGCTGGAGCATTTTTGTTTGACAACATATCATATGAAGTGAATGGTAAAGAAATTGAAAAGATTCGAGATCCTGGAATAGTTTGTACAGTTAAGAATTTGCTGTGCCTAAACGATCAAGAGAGCCGCGCATTAGATATTGCTGGTTGGAACTGGCCTAGTGTAGCAATCAAGACCTTGGACGAAACCTCCAAAGAGTTTAATTTTCGCATTCCCCTTTCTATGCTGTTTGGAGTGTTTGCCGATTATAAGAATGTTTTAATGGGCAAACAAAAAATTAAACTGGTTCGAGCCAGACATGATGACAACTGCTACAAGTCCAGTGGAGATAAGAAGGCTGAAATTAAATTAAAAACTGTCGAGTTAAAAGTTAAACACATCTATCCTAGCGATGCAGTTAAATTACGTCTTTTGGATGAAATTGCAAAGAACAAATCGATATTTATTCCGTTTAGAAACTGGGAGATACATGAGCTTCCTGCTCTACGAACAACAAAGAGAGATATTTGGACTGTTAAGACCATGTCTGAGAGAGCAAGATATGTTATTGTATTTTTTATGAAGAAACGTAAAGACAGCTATAAAGCCGATTGCACTTATTTTGACAATTTAAAGGTGACTGATGTCAAGTTGCATCTTAATTCAGAGGTTTATCCCTACGAAGCGTTAAACTTAAACTTTGAAAACCGCCAATTTACCGAGGCTTATCAGATGTATACGGATTTTCAAAAAACATATTTAGGAAAACAGCAGAGTGAACCACTTTTAGACTTTACTACTTTTGCAAGCAGAGCCCTATTTGTTATTGATTGCACAAAGCAAAATGAGTCCATCAAGAGCAACACCATTGATGTCAAGTTGGAATTTCAAAGTTCTGAAAACTTTTCTGCGGATTCACGAGCCTTTTGTATTATTGTGCATGATCGTGTTCTTGAGTATCAGGCTTTAACTGGACAAGTACGAGACATGTTGTAGTCAGTTGTTCTTTAGTCCCAGCAAGATGAAGGTGGTTATAGTAGATGTTCAAGGATTTTGCATCCCAGACTTTTGCGCCAAGGAGCTGGCTATTTATGATGGGAAGCAAATGAAGAGTTATCTGTTTAAACCAGCTAAGCCGTTTTGCATGTTGCCAGAGGATTGTCAAAAACAAGCATTATTTTTATATGGGAATCATCATGGTCTCTACTACAATTATGGAGAAACCGACTACAGCCAACTTTATACAATTATTCGCAACGACCTGGGAGATGCGGACATTATTTATCTCAAGGGACATGTTAAAGAGGCATTTTTAACAAAGACATTTTTAGATATAGAACATAATTTACCATATATTATTAATTTAGAATTTATTAAAGATAGTGTTAACGTACCCAAATTATCTAGAGGTATTACTGATTGTCCTTATCATAGTTTAGATGTATGTAGCTGTAGTATTAAGAATGCTTATATTTTGTATGACTATATTTATAATTTTTTACCTAAATAAAGATTAAAAATGTATGCATTGTTTTTTATTTATATTAATAAGAGTTCTATGAGAATTTAGTCATTTAATGTCCAGCTCATGGCCAAGACAGTCGATCTTAGAGTTAAACTCCAAGAACATCTGCGAAAAATACGTAGGCTGAAAAAAGATATCAAGTGTTACGAAGATCATAAATATTTGGTTAGACAGTTGTTAAAACTTAACCTCTAATACTTATCAATGGCGGCCTCCTCTTCATCATCCGCTTGGGATAAAGTGTTTGAATCTTCGTCTCGATGTCAGCAGGATAATGATGATATTGTACGCAAGATCAAGCCAAGCAGAGTTTATGAAATTGATGATTACATAACAATTATATTTAACACTACAGAAAAAGAGCGTAAACAAGTAATCATAGACACTATTGGATATGGCAAGATTTATTTTTCTAGTGATGAATTTGAAGAATTCATAAGTACGTTTGATTGTTTCAACACCCACTGGGTTGACATCTTTATGATTATTGGACAGTACACTTTGGTGTTTCATCGTAATGACGAAAAGCGAAGCCTCAAGTTTGAAGATGCCATGACAGACAAATATTTGTTTCGATGGACTGACAAGCTAATTCGTTTATTTGCAAGACATATACCTACATTGTTTAAACTAAACATTGAATATTATACTGTTGTAAAATAAATGTTAAAAATTTGCATCTGTTTTTTTTCCTTAGTAGGGAAGAGGGAGAGGGGGTAAAATAAGACAAAAAATTTGAATACAAAGAAATCCTGTGTTTATTTGCATATATGATACACATTTTAATACAAAAAATTAACATTTTCATCTATGTATATAATAAGTAATAATACAATAAATATTAATACAATAATAATAATAATAATAATAATAATAATAATAATAATAATAATAATAATAATAATAATAATAATAATAATAATAATAATAATACAATAAATAAACAAATTAAATAATAATAATAATATAATAAATACCTAGCCTAATATCACAACCCTCTAAAACCATCAGCTATCCAAGAAGATTGAAACAAAGATAGCTATGGTCAGTCTTAGCTTATGGAATTTCCGATGATTCCTTATACAATACTATATCTCTATGACCCCAAGCAAGCGTGTGCTCGAAACCGGGTATAATGAAGCGCTTATCGTCCGCGTATGACAGCGCTACCTTATTTTTAAGTTCGACATACATATCGTGTTCATGCGAACGGAAAGTGTTCATTCTACGATGAATCTGAGTTCCTTCTACGTCAGCCGCTTCTCTGTCAGCCGCTTCTCTATAATCGTCAAGAGTCAGTTCTTTTTGGGTGACGTAGTCAGGAACCCCTTTAGCTTTTTTAGTCAACTTTCCCTCTACATTAACGCAATATGCTTTCGCCCCGGTTCCATAGAAATCCCAAATAATCTTTCCTGCATACTCATCTTTCATTTTACCAAGTATAGATTGGTTTACAGGAACATTATGTGGGTTATCTTGTGAGTAGTTGGAAGTATCGAATCTACTTAAATTTGCCGTCATATCATCATAAAAATTATCTGTTGTTACTTTTAGAATTAGGGAGTCGGTGTCAGTGTATAACAATTCCGCGCTGTTGCCATATTTCGGCTTAATGTACCCGTACAAAAAGTCATACATAATGGTTTTGGATATCTCCAAGATTGAAAAACCCACGTAAATGGGTTTATTATACACCACTTTTTGTTTTTTCATCTGGATTGCTACCAGGTTTTCGCTATAAATGGTTCGATCTTTAAAATGAGGTTTCGCGATTAACGCTCCGGCCCCCAACCTCCTACCAATATTTTCCCAATGGGTAACGAGCTTTACATCTACCCGTTTCTCCACGTTTTCCATTGTCTTGCCAAACACAGCATTGTTCATAAGTTTAAAAAAGTCTTTTTCAAATTTATTTTTGGCCTGATTTCGCAACGCTGTGTTTAGATCGATGTACTTCTTAAGCCAGGGCGATTGGTCAAAGGATATAGCGCGGTGAATTTTTGTAAGCTGAAGGCCATAATTTAAAGCTTGTTGTAAATTTTGAATGTGAATAATATATTTCTCTTTTTTCATGAAATTTGGAATTAATTTTGTTATTTTCGGGAATTTAGACCCTGGCGGCGCAATGGATTGTGGGCAAAAGGGTAGTTCATTATGTAAATAATGCAAACTGTCCGGGTATTCCAAATCGACTTCTAAAATGTATCCTGTCGGTGATTCAGGCGCTATATTCATATAATCCAAATTTTGAATTTCGGTTTCGTTTAAAAACTTAAAGCCTCCTGTTGGTAAAAATTTAGACATGCTGGCCCCGTAGAGGTTTGTAGCGTCTAAATATGCTATGTAAGAGGTGGGTTTGTTAACGTCATAATGTGGCATAAATTTATTATTCGCAAAAGCTTTTCTTATACTACACTGACTGACTCCCCCGCGAATACCGTGTTTAAAGAAGTGTACCATGTCTAGATCGGTTAATATCTCCAATTGTATGGACGTGGCCTTGAGGGCGGAATCCATCGAAAGACCCGGCGCAGTAAAGTACTGCGCAGGATCAAGGCCATAAGTAGCCAGGCACACGTCTCTAAAACTTTCAAAGACATCTGTCAAAATTAATACGTCGGATTTTAAATAAATATCAGAATATTCGCCTAAAGTTTTACATTCAAATAAATTCCATACTTTCCAAGCACGCTTATAATCATCGGAGGAGATGTCCTCTTTTTTGAGTTGATTATAAAAGTCTTTATGCGATGGTAACCTGTTTTCGTCTAATTTTGAAAATGAATCTACGTAATTATACGGGAAGACACCCTTCTGTCGAATAAGTTCAAATTTATTATCATCCTCGAAATATTTTCGCACCGTTTTACATTGCTCTGATTTTAAATTTTGACTTAATTTATCTAGCCCACTAGCCATGAATCGAAAACTATCCAAAAAACGCAATTTTAAAAATACCTGTCGTTGTTTTCCCTCCTTGTTTTCGACGTTATCCACCAAGATATGTTTAGTAAAGGAAATATACTTTTCCTTATTTTGGGGGATAACGTCCAACTTTTCTTCATCGCAAGCCAATTCCTTGACAAACAGATGGGAATCAAAATTGGACATATTATGGAAAAAGATAGGAATAAAATTGGGAATTTTATAATTTAGATTACATACAGAGTGACTTGGCCCGCGATACAGCCCCGTTAAATGATCGTGATCATGAACTCTATCGTTTGCTTCTACGTCAAATGGTTTTTCGCAAATATGACAGGTTGTTGCTTGTCGATGCTCATTCTCTTGTTCCGCCGTCATAGGTAACATAGGCACCACTTCCTTCATAAAATGGTTGTATATTGATTTGCAATCAACATCTAGCCGTTTTACAAATTCTTTGTGTGCGTCCTGCCCTCTATAACTTTGGTACTTTGAATAGGCATCATCAAAATCACATTTAATGTAGTATGCAAATGAATAGGGTACATGTTTATGAGTCCTCATGGTATAGGATGTATCAGGGTCCAACTCATTTTCCTCTGTAGGTATAGGTTCAAGGATTGTCTCGAAATCGGCATAAACAACAAAAGGTACCTTTAATTTCTTTTCAAAATTTGTAAATTTCAAAATATTCTCGGGGACCTCTTCTCCGTATTTATTCTTTTTTAAATCTGTTGTCGGTACTTTAGCCAAAACGTGTCCGCAATCATGTTCTTGATGAGCTTTTAATTTTTGCTCTGAATAAAAGTAAGTTAGACAACCATCACATAAATACTTTGTACCGCATCGTGTAGATAATTGACTTGAGATCAGTCGAGACATGTTTCTTATTAAACAGTAATGGCTATTTTCATAATCATCACTGATTAATAACAAATTTACATGTATCTCCTTACGAGATGTAGTAAAGTATAAGGGACCCACGACTTCAATACTATTTTTACCATTGTCATAGACTTTTTCTAGGCCATAAACATTGATAGAAATATTATTAAGGCGTTCAAATTTAGATATATCACTAAGTTTAATCGGAAATTCCATACCTGTAAAGTCCAGCTTGTTCTCAAAAGGCATATAGTTTGCGACTCTGTTTGCATTTTGAGTCCAATGAACCGGATGCAAGGCTGCCAAGACACTCCACATAAAACACTTTAGGTCCGTGTTTTGAATGTTTAAAACAGCTCTCTTTGCTTCAATCTCCTTTGGTAGCGGGATGTATGATGATGCCTTTAGAGGGTTGATTTTATTAATTCCTAATTCTAAGTGCAGGAGCTGCTGAAGAGTCCACCCTGTAACAATAGAAACATTGTTAAGTAAAATGATGTAAAAATGTGTTAGTTAATATTTTTTAAACGCTTGTAATATTACTTACCACTGTCCTTTTCCGCAAATTCAGAGTATTTACGGTCCAGGATGGTAGTAAACTGTCCAAACAGCTCCTCCAAGTCTGTCGCTCCATTCACCATCACGTATCGTGTGTTGAAAGACTTTACCTCAGTCGACTCGTTCGTCTGCAGGAGGAAGCGGCCAAAAAGCTCTACCCCGACTTTCAGTTGATCATATTTTTGTAGTACGGTCCCCACCAACCTAGTAAATTTATCCTGTAGGTGTTCAAGGAACTCGGGGACGTTGGTGGGGTCCTGCCTTGAAGAAAGTCGGTAGGTAGCAATTCGGCTTCGGAATGACGTTTTAATCAGCTCCACACCTTCCTCCTGCATAACGCTGCAGTTCTCCCGATGGCTTAAGGTCCTTAGATGGTTGGACCAACGGGAGACAGACACATCTGACTGACAGGCATTGCAATACCTCTGCTGCATAGATGAACCTGAAGTTGACGGTTCTGAAATAAATTAAAATTCACTTATAATACTTTTTATACAATTATTACCGCACTGTAATGGCAACGTTGTTTTAATTTTTTCCTGTTGACTGATGCTGTTCATATATGGCCAAACATAGGTTATAGCAAATAATTTATACAAGCTGTCAATGCCTTATTTTCGTTTTTTAAATTATGCTGCAATATATTCTAATCTTACACAGTATGATGCAATACCTAATCTTACACAATATGATGCAATAACTTACCATCGGTCGAAACGAGTCTAGCCTTCTTAGCCATGGCTACTTGCTGAGACGTAGCTTGCCTTTTGGGGGCTCTATGCTTCTCCTGTTGGTGTCGTCGAAGAGCCCACCTTGACTTAAAGCTCTCCCCGCAAGTTTGGCAGACTGTAGCTGTAAGTCTGCAATCGCCATGACTTTTGAGGTTGTCCTTTCTGGTGTAGGAGCGTTGGCAGTGTTCACACACAAACATTTTCTGTAAAATTAAATTTATTGCGTTATTGCTTATATATACAGACATAATTTTACGTAATATATTTATTAATTTAGGATAATTTTACAATAGTTTAATAATTTACTTTCACTTCATAATACATACTGCGACCCGCTACTATCTACTATGTATGAAGCCCCTTTAGCAACTTCTGTATCCCTCTAATGCCCAATATTCACTTAAAAATAATATAAATCCTTATTTCAGTATTTTTTCCTGTTAAATAATTGTCTAATAAGCAAGCATAACCTGAATTATTCTGTTTTTAGTTTAAACGTCGTAACACTAAAAGAATACATTTCAAAAATATGGATCACTATGTGAGCATTTTTTTTTTTGTTAAATTTTTGATAGAACCAACAATATTTAAATAATTATGCACTGATATAATATAACAAATAATATCTGTACTTACCAAATAATAACACACCACACAAGAAAGAAAAAAGTTATATTTGTTTTTTATCGGCACACCTTGTCGTTATGAACGCTTGGGAACGTCTGAGGAATAAATGTTTCTGTTAGTATTTATATACCTAAGATGATGCAATAATGTTGAGTAAATACGTTTATTAATTATCATGACGAGGCTAAGAGAATGTTTCCAGGTAATAAAGATGATGCAATCTTAGCAGCGTATTAGCAATACATACAGGACATAACATTGAATATTAATTAATTACTGCATTCATATTATTTTTCAAACATGTCTTAACCTTTAATATTATCTAGTCACTGTATCCGTAAGCACAATAGCAAGTTGACCTTGCTGTCTAATTTAGATGTATTAAATATATTTAGAAATATTTGCGACTAAGAATGAGATAGCTAAAAGGTTTAATAATATTATAATAATAATTTCTTATTCATTATCATATCAATTAATAATATATCATATTTTCTGTTTTTTACTAAAAAATACCAAAATTAAATATACATCTTAGCCTCCCCGATTTACTCTGATTTATTTAACACTTGATTGTTTTGTTTTAAATTAAATAAAAATTAAAACACATAATTATAGAGAATATAATAGGTACTTACAATTTTATCACTTTATGTATACTGTTTTTAACGGTTGCCGAATAATAACTGAATAAACTTCTAGACTGGCCCTGTATTTATATCTTTCCCGAAACTGTGCTAGTTGCTTTCACCTTCTAGGAATATAATTAGATATTTTTTCAAATGTAATAACTCTCGCTTGGTGTTCAAGCTTTTTCCTTGATCTGAATTATAGTCGTTCGATGCGGTGATATTTAATGAGATAATGAGCAAAATGAGAGTTAATTACCATGCACTAATCTGTATGCACTCATATTCAGTTTTCTTATGCGATGTATAATTAAATTGAAGTGTGTGAGAATAGCAAATAATTTGCAGTATACAGGGTAGATAAAAAAGTATGACTCAAACATCACGTTTTAGGGATATTTTTCTATAGCTAGCCGTTCTAAGGATCTTGGTTTTTTCTAACGAGTTAAAGACATATTTGATGATATATCTGATGAGCTGTAGGCGAGTGGTTTTTTGCTAGCTTTGACATATTTAGCCGATTATGTAATAATCTGAGATAATAATTATTCTATTAACTTGTTAATATAGATGAGCGGTGTCTATGGATAATGATAAGGACTTGATGGTTTTATACATCTAGTTTCGTTATTACTTGGGATTTTTGAAATATTTCTTCACTAGTCGATAGGTATACTTATCTTATACCTGCTTACCAAATTTCTCCTTTCCACCTTTATGCATTAGAGCCCTAATCGCAAAATACTATATCTTCCAAACCAGTTGACCGATCGACTTTGGGTTTTTTCTAAACGATTTATAACGTCACCCTGAACCCGACCCACGTGTTAGATTTTAATTTTAGCATTTGACAAGTGACAGGTGTCATTGACATATCTTAATTGACAGGTGACAGCCGTTATCTTTTCCTAAACATAATATAACATCATCATTAACACGAGGTCTATAATGAATACTATTGCCCAAGTAGCTAACGCCCAAGTAGCTAAGGCCAAAGTAGCTAACGCTCAAGTAGCTAATGCCAAAGTAGCTAACGCTCAAGTAGCTAATGCCCGAATAGCTCACGCCCAAGAGTGTGACATGACAGATGACGTATGACATATGACACGCGCCTGCGCACTGCCTGGGCATGCGCAGAAGGGACCGCAGGAATTGATGGTGAACATATCATCCCCCTCTACTATCAGTCCCTGTATAATTATTGTCAAAATTTTAATACAGAAATTGTGGTCATTGAAATTAGAGTGGGATGATATAGTACCTTCGGATTTAGGAAAGAAGTGGGAATATTTTCATTCGAGATTAGTTATACTTAACGAATTAAAAGTTTCTAGATCTGTTATGTGTGATAATCCAATTAATATTGAACTGCATGGATTCAGCGATGCAAGTTTAGAAGCGTATAGTGGTGCAGTTTATATAAGAACTTCTGATTCTTGTGGAAATATTTGTGTTAGATTACTTTGTTCAAAAACAAAAGTCGCACCAGTCAAGGCATTAACCATTCCAAGGTTAGAGCTATGTGGTGCTCTTGCACTTGCTCGGTTAGTAAAACAAGTTTCTGATTCTCTTACATGTAAATTTGAAACATATTATTGGTGTGACTCTCAGATTGTCTTGTGTTGGCTTAACACAGACGCAAACAAACTTCAAATTTTTGTTAGTAATAGAGTGGCTGAAATTCAACAGTTAAGTGATATATCAAAATGGAGTTACGTTAATACTAAACACAATCCAGCTGACATTGCTTCTCGAGGAATGTATCCTGACGATTTATACAAGAGTGATGTCTGGTGGAACGGCCCTTTGTTTCTTTACGAACAAGCCAATTGGCCACGAGAATTTCAGTTTAGTAAGACTAGTGATATACCGGAAATACGTAGACAGTGCAACGTATTTGTCACTACTATGATTCAAATTTTAGATTTTGATAGATTTTCTTCGTTGGAAAAACTTCAGCGAACTCTTGCCTACTGCTTAAGATTTATTTTAAATTCAAAAAATATTAAATATAAAAATACCGGACCAATTACCGTTCCCGAAATTGATAATAGTATGCAACATTTACTTAAATTAGCACAAAGCGAAAGTTTCGCTACTGAAATATCGTCCCTTCAAGGTGATAGACAATTAAGTAAAAATAACAGATTGCTCTCTTTAACTCCGTTTTTAGATTCAGATGGTTTATTGCGAGTTGGGGGGAGATTAAAAAATGCTTCTTTATCTTTTGATGAAAAACATCCTATTTTATTGGACGGTAAACATAAAATAACAAAATTGATCTTTCGATCTGAACATAAGAGACTACATCATGCAGGACCCCAATTATTATTGTTTTCTGTGCGTCAAAAGTATTGGGCTACGTCTGGCATGAATGTAGCAAAGATGATTGTGCGAAATTGTATTCGATGTTTTCGTACTAAACCAAAACCAATTAACGCAATTATGGGTGATTTACCAAAACATAGAGTTGAGGTTGCTAGACCTTTTTCGATTGTTGGAGTTGATTACGCGGGTCCAGTGATTTTACGCGATAGAAAAGGTCGTCCATACAAGACATATAAAGCATATATTTGTATGTTTATATGCTTTGTAACAAAATGTATTCATATCGAACTAGTCACTGATTTAACCTGCGAAGCATTTATTACTGCATTTAGGAGATTTGCTGCTCGGCGTGGCACTCCTGCACATTTGTACTCTGACAACGGATCCAATTTTATTGCAGCTCAAAAAGAGTTAAAAACTTTGTATGATTTTTTGGAAAATTCTAAAGATGAATTCGTCAAATCTTGTGCTAAACTAAGAATAGTTTGGCATTTTATACCTCCGAATAGTCCAAATTTCGGTGGGTTGTGGGAATCTAATATTAAGGCAATAAAATATCATTTATATAGAGTCATTGGTCAAAGTGTATTAACGTATGAAGAATACTCTACATTACTTGTTCAAATTGAGGCTACGTTGTTAAACTCCCGACCTCTCTATCCCATGTCCTCTGATCCCAATGACTTTGCACCTCTGACTCCTGCTCACCTAATAATTGGCCACCCATTGACAATGCCTCCTGATCCTCTGTTTGAAGATGTCCATATCAACCGATTGTCTAGGTTCCAATTATTGCAACAATTACACCAAAGCTTTTGGAAGAAATGGTCGTGTTTTTACCTGTCTGAGCTTCAGAAAAGGCACAAATGGAAAGTAGGCAACTCCAATGTTGAAGTAGGTCAATTGGTGGTGATGAAAAATGACAACCTTCCTCCATGCAAATGGATTCTCGGAAGAATAACTAATGTACATCCTGGGCAAGATGGCCAAGTGCGTGTAGTGACGATTAAAACTATAAGTGGTACCTACAAGCGCGCTATTTCAAAAATATGTCCCCTTCCATTAAATGACAATGAGTGTTTTTAGGTCAAAAACTAATTTATGTTTTGAACTGATCGTTCAAAAGGGGGGAGTATGTTACGGTAATAACAAGATACAGAAACAGTATTGTTACCTATAACACCTGTAAGAGAAACCATGAGAACGAGAGATGTCAAGAACGAATGACAGCAGCAACAACGAAATAAGACAACACTTTTAATTATATTATAAATTTTTATTTTAAATTAAAGCCTGCCCAAAAATAATAATTGAAGATTATTGATTAATACAGTCCGCTATATCGAGGAGGTAAATAATGAATTCATATGATTTCAATATGATCTTGTTACGTACAATAAAAACATAGTTACACAGCAAACTTTAATTATTTATAATAAATTATGTAGTTATATTTAAGACGTAGTATTTTGCATAATCTTATTTTTTCTGACTGAACTGAACTGAATATTTTTAAGCAATAAAAAAATATGGGAATGTTCCCATTTTGACTATTATTTAATTTTGTCTATAATTATTTAACTAACACACACAGAGAAATAATAGTTCTTACTTTAGGAAAAATTAAACAGGATTTTGTCTTGTATACCTTAAAGATTTGTAGCCCAAATTCAAAAAAAAAGCGTATTTTACTTTATAAATTACCTTGTTTAAGAGAAAGCTTTCAGTTGTGGCAAAATACAAATTTGTTCTTTGCCGAGGGTAAAATTCACCACTTTATTTCAGAGTTCTTCTTATGTTGTGCTATTTATCAAAATAACATTTTGTGTTCCCCCACTTTATCTTACATAAAAGAATAATAAGACTTTCGTTTGTTCTATACAAATATTCTTTTATTAGATTTGTTTAGATTCAGGAAAAATATTTTTAAATAAGTGGTTGTCGAAAGCAAGAAATAATGATCAAACGTGCTTCTGTTTAAACTCAAGGGAAAATTTTAGAAACTTCCTTTTTAAAATGCCAAATAAAAATAATTTAATATAATAAATTTTCTTACGACAAAAAGTTAGCTATTAACCAGGCAGAGCAAAGCACAGCACAATCAATTCCTAGAGTTAAGCAAGTTTAGATCATTGTATAAAAATTAACTTGGCTTACATTACAAGTTGTTCAAGTATTTCTCTTGCTTTCACTTTTTAAGTGGAATATAGTCGACCTGAACTCTTTTTAAATAAATAAAAGAAACGATTCAAAATAATACACACTCTAGGAATGTGTGTACCTGTATTGAGAGTAGACGCCCCAAAAACTTTTTTCTTATCCCACATGGATATTTGCTGTTTGAGCACTCGCCTACTTCCTCGTGCGATATGGACATCATATCTACTCTTGTTGTACAAATTACTATTTCCGAGCTCTAATGATAAGTTTGACCCCGCCTATGTTATATTTACCGAAATGAATAAAAATAATGCGTTTGGCACATTTTCTCCAATAAATTACCTTCACTGTGCCAAGTTATCTTCCATAAAACACTCCGGTTGAACTAATAATTTACTCGGTTTCCGACATAAAGTGGATTTTGGCAAACGGCGCTTGAAGTGCATTTCGTTACGTCACATCTTCGAACGAGAAACAAAAAATGAATTTGGCAACGCGAAATCGAGAAAATGAAAAACATAGAAAATACATAAATAACCTACTAGAAGATTATATAGATCTTCAAATATTGATTTTTTAAATACGAACCTGTATTTTTTATTTTATTTTTTGAAATCTTTTTAACCCTGAATTCAACCATGTATCACACTTAATTATATCAAGACGTTTTGATGTCATCATTTCATCATCTGCAATGCCAATTTGTTTTGTTTAGTTTTATTTTATAGTTTGTTATATAAAAATAAAAATATTATGTTATATAGTAAGTAAATTAATTCTATAACTAATAAATTCCGGATCTATTTACATGTTGTATTTAGTAAAAATAATTAAGTAACTAACACCAGGGCCGTATTTATTTAAAAACAATTATCACATTGCAGATGATGAAATGATGACATCAAAACGTCTTGATAGAATTAAGTGTGATACATGGTTGAATTCAGGGCTTAAAAAGATTTCAAAAAATAAAATAAAAAATCCGTATTTAAAAAATTAAAGTTGACTATTTAAAAAAGCAAAGTTGATGATGTTTTTTAAAAAACGAAACGTTTGGTAAAAAAATCCAATTACACTTACTTATAGAGAAGAAAAGGTGATAATGAGAATGTAAACTTTATTTTAACATATCTCTAAAATTAGAGTCAGAAAAAAATAAAAACGAAATCGCGAAAATTCGGTTTTACCCAAATATCTTCGGGAGGATTCGGAGTTTTCTAAATTTGAAAACACAATGTTGCAGAATTTAGTAGGGCGCAACTTTTTCTAATTTAACCATATCTGTATCTTATATGTTTACGAGATCCCTGTAGAGTCCATGCTTATCTGGGACACCCTGTATACATCGAAGCTGTTCCTGCTGGGACACCTCGTATTTGACAAGTATAAATTTTCAGTAAAACAACCTTGTATATGTAAGTCTATGTTTTTTTTTATGTATTATTCACAATGAAATTTAAACTAAAATACCAACAAGACATATGGATTTATGTAATTTTGTGTTTGTGTGCTTTATACGTCAGTTAAAATTTAATCGTTCTGTAATATCTGTCCAAACCAATTAGCTTTTTAGTTGTGTAACAGATTAGTTACAGAGATTTCGTTGAATAAATTCACTGAAGTAAAAGGGTAAATAGATTGAGTAATTTTGATAGAAAATAATATCTTTAAAAGATCTCTTTTGTTTATATTAAACTTTTTCAATTAATGAAATAATCTTATTATATTATCCAGCTAATTCTTTATTACCATTTTGTTTACAAACTTTGAAAATATATCAAAATATTTATTATTAATTTTCTGTGATGTACGGATGTACCAATATCATTTATATATAAACCAGCGTTCTCGTTTTTCTTGCATTCAGAGTAAGTAATGTTCTAACTCTCTGTATTGCCAACCTGCCTATATAAGTACTCCAATATGCTTTAAGCAAATAAAACTAGAATATTGCTGATAAATCAATAACTTCACAAGCAAAATTGCAGTAAAGTAAAGCTCCAGGTGCAGTGGCGGTTGCTAGTTTTTGAGATTGAAATCCCGAGGGGTAAACCCGAGGGGTACCTACAAACATAATTGGGACACCACATAATTAATAATTGAAAGCCACGTCTCGAAAAAGGTTGAACAAAAGTATGTATTAGGCTAACTCAGGATTCAATTTTCAAAGTAAAACAAAGAATATAGTAATTAAGTTAAATTCCTTCATGTATGAAATAGATTCCTTATCATTTACTTTGGTATTAAAAAGTATACTAATCAATTAGATACTTTACTATATAAAAAAAATTTATTGAATTTTTTTGTTGCAGATCCCACCCTGGGGGCTATCGACATCGACCAGCTGCTCCTCGAACAGCACCAGGGTCCTCTAAGGGCCACCTTCAAGCCTCCAAGATCCCCGGCTACCCCGCAGGGCCTCGACGGTTATGTGCACGCCGGTATATCGCTCATGTAAATTTCTTAATTGCACTAACCTTACTTTTAGTTAACACGGTACTACTCACAGTACACAATAATACAATTCGTCATCTAAAAATCACTGATTGTTTATGTGTTTTTATAATAATCGCCAGGTTATACCTCAACTACACTAAACTTAACTTAACTAAGCTAAGATAATTAAGAAATTAAAATACTACATTCATATGGAACCATTTATACATACAATTAAGGAATTAAACTAAACTAAGAAGTTGGTCAACTTTTAACTTTCTTAGTTAAGTTTAGTTGATTCGGCAATTTTCGTGCGACAATCGGCATAATCCGTGATTTCCGTCATTCAATAAGTGAAGGATTGAAGCATAAAGAAGAATTTTTGATTTCTGCACGTAACCCTAAATTTGTGAATATTTTGTGAATTTGTGTTGACATTTGATTTTTCTTTTCAATTTTTAAGATTATTTTGAATATGGTGATTAACGACGCAACTTTAATCGAATTGGTGCAGCAGTTTCCTTCGATTTATAATATATAAAACAAATCTTTTCTAGCAAGATAGGGGAGCACAATAAGCCACTAGGCTGCAGTGCAGGAAGCTTGGGCCGAACGCCCGACCCCCGCCTTTGCCAACCAACCAAACATTTTTTAAAAAGCTTACTGCAGGGTACACATCAGACGTTCCGCTGCTGTTATTGGATTCCTTGTTGTGGGCAACTTTTTTAATTTACTTTCAACCAACTTTAGTAGGTGATAAAACATAGGGTCATTCTGGTGTATTTAAAGAAGTATTCTTGGTCATGGTCTACCATCGCCTTAATCAAATTATGGAACATTCCGCATTCTCTTCGGAATCTATTAATTGGTCTTACTCCATACCGTCTAATCCGCTGTGTAGAATTTTTTTTTTAATAGGTAGGCTATCATCAGCATGCACAATAAAAGAATAAATATATTTTTTTCGTTCATCTATGAGAGACTACAAATCAAATGTCAAAACAAAGCAAACCGATAATAAGAAAGGTTAGGTTAGGTGCACTTTCTTCTTCTCTTATTGTGGATATCATTAGGTGGTCGAGTTGAAGTATAAACGGTATAAACACTGCTCTTTTTTTCTTAATTTAATTTATCTAGTTTAGTTCTAATTTAGTTTAGTTTAATTGAGGTATAACCTGGCCATTACCTTGCAAAAAGAGTGACAATAAATTGAACTGCGGCGATGACTCAGCGTTGAGTCACTGCCATTCGACCGTGGCGTTCTGAGTTCGATCCTCGAAGTGGGCATACGCACAATAAAAAAAGTATAGTAGGTTTAAGAATGCAGGGAAGAGTGTAAAATGTATCATCACA
This sequence comes from Polydrusus cervinus, assembly GCA_935413205.1. NCBI lineage: Eukaryota > Metazoa > Arthropoda > Insecta > Coleoptera > Curculionidae > Polydrusus > Polydrusus cervinus. The sequence goes on from OW284512.1 coordinate 3,224,402, forward strand.
CAACAAAATTGTCATATATCTAAATTAAATTATTTTTGAGATATTAACGTTCAAAATATGGCATTTTCAGATTTTGGCATTGACATTGGAACGGTTCTAGGAGAAAAATGGTTTTTACCTTCCTGTGTTGTGTATTTAATTCTCTACCTATTATCTACAACTTCTAGTTTAACATTTTAAATCAAAAAACGGTTTTACGCGAGGTTTCACGGTTTATTATGTTAAACCGAAAGTTGTAACTGAATAAATACCTCGTTGGGTGGATTTGTTCAGTTGCCCTATTATTCATTTTTTTTAAATGGAGCATCTCCCCATTAAAATTTCCTATGTTGAAACGGCAAAGCGTAACATTCTTGTTGAACTAAGTATTTAGTCTCAAAATAAAGTAGAGTAAAATGGAGTATATTAAATTGAATAAATTTCAAAACACCTGAAAGTACGTGGTATTTCATCTAACACTGTCAGATATTAAAATACAAATCATATTACATAGTACTACCAAAAGGTGAAAATTTTCCTATTGGTATGATGTAAAATTTTCACTTCTAGTAGTTGTACTATGTAGCCCGATTTGACGAGCAAGTATTGTATTAATCTGATATTTATTTAGGTATTTATAAACAAGTAAGAGTTAGTACACTACAATTAATTTAATTATATATAAAGTAGGTAAGTATATAATGGTAAAATGGTATCTAAGTAATAGGATTATTACTTGTATGTACCCTAATTTTACGTTATATTTTATGTATGTAGTGTGTTTAATAATATATTTAATAATATGTTTAATTTATATTTTAATATCTAACAGTGTTAGATCAAATGCAATCTTATAGTATAAGGTACTTTCAGGTGATTTGAAATGTATTTTTTAAGCATTTCTAATACCTGACTGTAAGAAATTCTGTGTTCTAAGAAATGGAATATATCATACTATCCAGTGGACATTATACATTTTAAAGAGAGAAATTATAGTACTTACTTGAAATTAAAGATGGATTTCAACAACATATTTGTAGATCCAGAATGTGCTATTGGTGATTATAATTACTTTGTTTTCCGATTTTTTAACATAAATTTCATTACAGGGCACGGTAACAGGGTATCTAATTATTTTAAAAGCTTTTGGAACCATTCGTGTAGTTTTTGTTTTTCCTATAAATACTTGTTTTAAAATAATAAATCATCAATGGATGATAAAGGTAATTAAATTATTAAAGTTAGTAAAATAGTCAGCATAAGTGATGTCAACCAACAGTCAATTGATAACAAGTTTTAAAAAGTTGAGAAAGAAGACGCGCACAAAAAACCGGCAAACGGGCAACCCGAGACGGCCTTCATTCGACACTCTCGGACTCATCTCCGACCTGACTAATATCTCGAGACTGGTGTTCTATTTTTAATCTGTTCTTGTCTAGACTATTGAAACAAAGATAACAATATAATCGGTCGCACGACTCGCAAATAAAAGAATTTCGCGGTTAAAAGGATGACTGACTTGCCTTCTCGCTTCATGTTTTTAAAGTAGCAGCTTTCCCGTCGTGTTTTTAACTGTATCTAATAAAGGTTTGCGATACTCTAGGAAGATTTTAACTATTGGGATATGTTTTCAGGGTGTTAGTGCTAAAGACAATGTAAGTCCAAACCTTTACTGACTTGTCAATTGATGTGGCTAATTATTTATAGTTCATGGATAATTTGTCTCAAGAGCATGCGAATAATGTTTCTAAACAGATAAGTCCGGTCCTGTCGATTTACGTAAATCTGGGGAATGGTGTTCTTGTGTTGCTTGAAGTCGTAAATTTAGCACTATTATCATTATTGTTTGGGGGGTCGACTTGTACAGATGTCGTAGGCTAATTACAAATTTAGTAGTTTTATAAAACGCCTTATCGTTTAATAAATGACTAGGCATATTGTAATATGAAGAATAAATATTGAATTTTTACAATTCGACTGAACGTTTTAGGCGTTTCATAAAACGCCGAAATTGCACTCAGGTTTATTGTAAAACGACTGAATTTGTAATTAGCCTACGACATAGACATAATTTATACTAACCATCATACCACAACATATTGTGGTGAATTATGGGAATACGGGCATGTAGGCTTGTCATGAGAAATAATAAATTAAATTATAAATAACTTTAATACCTCAATCATCAGTCAATATTTTAGTGGATACACCTACGAGTATGAGCAATTTTGCTACAATTCGCTAGGTACTTAAAATTAATGAAATAAAAGCTATTTTAAGAAATAAAACATTGAGTAACAAAAAAAACGTGAATGATAGGGGAGTTTTGGACTTCCACTGCTTTATTTATTTTTCCTGTGGGCGTAAATTGCTGCTTTAAATTTTTCTAAAAATTCCTCATAATATTTCCCTGTTGGTTAATTGGTTACGCGGTTGGTAGTTAAAGGCGGGGGTAGGGTGGGTGCCCAAGCTCCTTGACTCTGCTTACTGTAGCCTAACGGCGTATTGTGTGCACTTATCTTGTTACAAAATATTTGTTTTTTTGATAAGGTTTAATAGTGTCTGTTTGAAGGTTGGATGGAATCTTGAGTGATAAAGGAGTTTTGGATTGGAATTTTTTGCTTCAAACCTTTCCACTGGTAAGTATCTCAGTATTCACTTGAAGACGATTGGAGACACTTACCAGTTGAAACGTTGTGATTTAAAGCAAATAACGACACTGCAAGTATAAAACTCTTTTATCGCTCAAGGTCTATAAGGTTTTTACCAAATTTGTCATAAGGGAGGTTGTCACTGAGTTGAATTTCTCCGAAGATTTAGGATCTTATCTGGGTTAGTATGATTCGCAGTTATATGATGTGTGAGAAGGTTTCATTCTCTTCGCCGCAAGGTCTGCATTCAGTGGAACCATTTATTTGTTGTAGGTACTTTCAAAGTTCCAATGGCCAGTCATTTGTTTTATCTATCTATTTTTGACAGATTCAACCCGCGCCAGTTTATATGATTTTGCTATCTATCTCCGAGTGACAATGTTAACTTAACAGTGCGTTACCTCCACTCTGTACTATAGATTGTTATACTCCAGGTCCAAAATTACTCTCAGTAACTCATCGCTTTTATATCGAAAGCAACGGGTTGTACGAGGTCAGAGGGAAAAATTCCACAAAAACCATATTCTGCTCTATTAGAAATTTAATAATACACTCGAATTGTTTCCTCTAACTTTGTACAACCCGCTACACTTTATATGAAAGCGGTGAATCGCTGATAGTAATTTAGGACTTAGTGGATAACATTTTTACGGCGAAGAGCTCTATAAGTTGACCTCTATTAAAATGTTATCACTTATTACATTCATGAGAAGGAAAGAAATAAGAACACAAAGTCTTCCTCCACTGTTATATTTTGTAACAAAAAAGACACAAGGTCTCGAAGGGCTCAATGAGCAGAAAGGTGAGATAATCAATACGCACGTTACATTGTGAAAAAGAGAAATATGTGGGTTTGAGGCTTAGGGAACTATAAGAATTTAAATGTATAATGAAAGATTTAACAACTGTGTGTGAGAAGAACTGTTGATAGATATGAAATTAAAATGAATGGAAACGTGAAGAATTATTTAAGAAGAGAAAGTTGTGGGCTTGTTATTTCAGAAACTATGGAAAAAATTTAATTATTATTAATTTGTTCAATATAACAAAATCTATACGCATCTATAATAGATTTATCGATAATGCAATATACTGAATGTGGATAGAAAATTAACTTCATGCAGCATCATTATTGAGTTTCAAAGAAGTGAAGTTTTACGAGTAGCGACATCTAGTCAATGTTCGATAAAGTACCTGCACCTCTAACAAAGCCTATAGAAATAAGCACAATTGCCAGAGAAGATCACTTGCAAAGACATTCGTCACAATTCCAAGTGTTACCGCTAGGTACGCGCTACCGTAGTCGTCGGTACAAAGCTCCGAAGCAATTTTAAAGTGAAAAGAGTTTTGTTTCCCTTCCTTCATCGGACTTCATCCCTAGACGCGTTTCGTCATATCATGACTCATCAGTAGGGCTAGAAGTCGATGAGTGAAGGGAAACGGTCTACGGTATACAGTCTTCAAAGTATCAAAGAAGTGAAGTTTTACGAGTAGCGACATCTAGTCAATGTTCGATAAAGTACCTGCACCTCTAACAAAGCCTATAGAAATAAGCACAATTGCCAGAGAAGATCACTTGCAAAGACATTCGTCACAATTCCAAGTGTTACCGCTAGGTACGCGCTACCGTAGTCGTCGGTACAAAGCTCCGAAGCAATTTTAAAGTGAAAAGAGTTTTGTTTCCCTTCCTTCATCGGACTTCATCCCTAGACGCGTTTCGTCATATCATGACTCATCAGTAGGGCTAGAAGTCGATGAGTGAAGGGAAACGGTCTACTGTATACAGTCTTCAAAGTATCAAAGAAGTGAAGTTTTACGAGTAGCGACATCTAGTCAATGTTCGATTGATACTTTGAAGACTGTATACAGTAGACCGTTTCCCTTCACTCATCGACTTCTAGCCCTACTGATGAGTCATGATATGACGAAACGCGTCTAGGGATGAAGTCCGATGAAGGAAGGGAAACAAAACTCTTTTCACTTTATTATTGAGTTTGTTTTACTATAAATTCTTAAATGATTCTATAGTTAACATTTTTTAGCATACGGTTCGTAAGTTTGATCGTAGAAAAAGTATACTGTTCGACTCGATTGGATTGTCTATATCGCACTCAAAAGTTTAAGCACTACACCTACGGCGTCGTGCTCAATTTACTTTTTCGTGAGTTATAGACATTATATCCACTCTTGTTGTACAAACTTCTTTTTCCGATTTACTGGAACAGATTCGCCATGGCCAACCCTCTACTAGCGGGAAATTTCGAAAACAATGCCATCCGGCCTTCTTAAAATATTTATTTTCATAAACAAATAATTCCAAAAAGAAGCTCAGATTAAATAATAAGCCCCGAAATTTAACCGAAAAGTTATTTTCCGTCCTGGCTCCTCAAAGCTTTTCTATATAAAGTTTTTCTGTTGTTTAAAGAAGACTTAAGGAACGAATGCCAAATTAAATATTATCGGAAAATAAATTACTTTACGCTTTGAAACTCGTCTTAAACAAACTTGATAATTAGAATAAAGGAAGAAAATAGGGTCAACACTTTTCTTTATGATTGTATCTCTTCTCAAACTAAATAAAAATACGTGAGATTCGAGCAGTTTTGAATCTTTTCAACGGCTAATAAGACGGGTGTATTTCATTTTGTATTTTTATGATCTGGGTTTTCGTATTCTATTTATTTATGTTTAAAGATCTTCGCCGTCGTTAGCGACATTTTGCCAAAAAAACAAAATCCCGCTAAACGATATTTCAAAAGCGATTTTCTTTAATTCTACACAAACAATTTTGTAAAAACCTGTTTCATATTCAACAGGAAGCAGGGGCGGTTCTACGGGGGGCCTGGGGGGGCCCAGGACCCCCCAACATTTCTGAAAAAAACTATAAAATTTATGCCACTGTTAAAAAAAATTCCGGGTGCTTTATTATTTATATATTTTGATACAATTTAAGAATGATCGTAAAAAAATTTGGGCTGTGGCGTTATTTGCTTGCGAAGGCTACCAAAAATAATGTCTGCGCCCAGTGGCGTATATAAGGGGGGGCTGCCGGGCTGCATTTTCATCTCACGCATGGACTCTTAATTTAAATCTTTCTTTTCGTCTTAGACTATTAATATAAATTTTTAAATAATGTATTTTTGGCTTAGATTACAAAGATCTTGTAGGAAACATTTAGCTTTTAAACTTTTCCTTCTAAAAGTCCTGTTTTATATAGATATTAAGGTTTCACACGCATATCGTTTTAGTTATTGATTTTTGATGCAATTTCAAAGGAAAACGAGTAAAAAAAAATAATAATTTATAGTACTTTTCTATTATATACGTTTTCCCTTTTTTAGAGCTATTTTAAATCAACAAAAATATAACCCAATGCAATAAAATATTTTTACAACAAAAACAATTAGGTATTTATTTCTTAAGAGAAAAATTAAGGTAAACATTTCAATTGAAACATTTTTTATGGAAGAAGTGTGATAATTTATAATAAAAAAAATAGTGCGGGATGAAATGAAAATGCTTTATTAGGAATATAAATAAACGGCACTTAAGAATGAGTATTTCCAAATCTAAGCATTTGCACTAAAAACTGCTCTTAGATCTACGCTCCTAAAATGCATGATTTCTGAAAAAATCATCAATTTTGGCGTGGTGAGCGATATTTACTTTTTTTTTAATCATGAAAAACCGAGCCCGGAAAACGCTGGTTAGAGTCATACATACGTCTTATGTTAAAATTTTGGATTGACACCAATATTCATATTTTTTACAATTATAAAAAATGTTTTTTTTAAAAATATATCAATATTCAATATCAAAAAAAACATTTAAAAAATTTTTTTATCCAACCATGCAAAGGGGGAGAGGTAATAATTTAATTTTCGAAATTTGATAGTAGTTAGGTGAATTTTAAACGAACTTTGGGCGTGGCCCCTAAAATTTTTCGCCTGCGGCGCTTTTCCGCCTTTTTCGCTAGGTACAATACCATGGAATACCGTCCCGACTATCCCTCTCTTTAGAAAAAAAATGTCCTACTTACGCCCACCCAGCCCCTCCCCCCCCCCCCGGAGCATATTTTCTGGCTACGCCAATGTGGTGCCCCCCAATATTTTGGGTCTAGAACCGCCCCTGACAGGAAGCATCAACCACTGTCGAGATCTTAACGCCTAAAAAATCGATTATCGGGAATTAGTTGGTTGGAAATTTGTGCGTGTCAGCATACCATAGATAGGGGCCTGGTTTGGTACACTGATGGATCAAAAACGGCCGACGGAGTAGGCGCAGGTATATTTGGGGAAAGACCCAGAATGGAAATCAGCATTCCCCTGGGAAACTACGCCACAGTATACCAAGCAGAAATACGTGCTATACAAGCATGTGTACAGAAAAATATCGAAAAGGGCTACCACGACCAAGAGATATACATTCTGTCCGACAGCCAAGCTGCCCTCAAGGCCCTGAACTCCAGTCGACTCAAATCGAGGATCACACTGGAGTGCCTAAACGACCTGAAAAACCTGGCCGCAAGGAACAACAAGGTAGAACTCCTATGGGTTCCAGGCCACTCAGGGATAGCAGGCAACGAAAAGGCCGATGAACTGGCAAGAGCCGGATCATCTCAAAAACTCAGGGGCCCTGAACCCGCCCTTGGCATATCAAAACAGGCAACCAGAACAGCATCAGACAGGTGGGCACAACAACAACACCTGTCCCGATGGAACAGGATACCTGGTCATACCCAAGCGAGGGCCACAATTGGAAAACCCTCCAAAAAGTTATCAACTGGAATGATGCCTTTAACGCGCACCCAGCTAAAACAAGTGGTCGGCCTACTAACAGGCCACTGCTTAAGAAAACACCTACACCGAGTAGGAATTTACAATGGTCCCATTGAATGCAGGCTTTGCGGCGATGAGGACGAAACCGCCTCACATATTATATATAACTGCGAAGCACTGACCCGAGGAAGACTCAGAATCTTCGGAGACATCCAATGTGGGGATAACCTCCCACATGACAAACTTGGTAGGAATTTGCTGGACCTTATAAAAGGAACAAATCTTTTCTAGCAAGATAGGGGAGCACAATAAGCCACTAGGCTGCAGTGCATGAAGCTTGGGCCGATCGCCCGACCCCCGCCTTAAACCAACCAACCAACCAACCAACCAGCATACCAGTGTTAGTGTATCGTCCTTAAAAGCACAGTACGAGATGCCATAAAGCGATGGATCAGGAGTAAACATAAAATCGACTGGAGCAACAGCTCATAGCAAAAGCTTCATTGGGGATCAAGACCCAAGACTTAGAATAGGAACAAGCTGAGAACCATTACAGGAATTCTGACAGGACACATGGCTGTCAAAAACCATCTACACATAATGCAACTGTACTATGGAGACTTTGACTAAAGATTATGCGGACAAGTCAGGGACACTGTACAGCACATAGTTTGCCATTGCGAGTCACGAGATCGAAAGAGGTAACAAATACTCGGGTAATCACAGCTGAAACCAAATGCAATCCTTACCCTCTCCCCAGTTGGCCTACACAAACTAGTGTAAGGAACTGGGATAACGGAGTGGTTGTAACAACTAAACAGGGTGAGCACATTGGGCCAAACCTGGCTTAAGTGCATCCGACGCACGGACGGGCCCTCGGCCTCGGGGAAAAAAATTGTGCTTAAACGTATTTGAAAATTTTCCATCCATCCATGAACATTGTGCATTAAATGTTTGTCCATCCTACTACCTAAATACCATCATAATATTTAAGAAAAATATAAATCTTGAAAAGAAAATAGTTAGTTGATACTAGAAGAGATTACGTAACAAGTAGCGATAGACGTTTCCCTAATCCTAGTTTTCGGTTATTCAGCGGTTCATCTTGATAGCTTTTCGGCCGGCTTAAGCCGGTAAAACCCTAATCGGATTTAGAAAACACATTTTACCAATTTCGGGTAGACTTAAGCAAAATACTGGTTGTTCCCAAAACTCCAATTAACTCCAATCTCTGTACTCCCGAACCGACACTATTTAAGGGAGAAATTTATTTGCTAATTAGTTAAATTAACAAATTACGCATCCAATATACCCTGCGTCCATTAATTTTAGAAATAGGTAAGACAGTACTTGAATTCCAAACGGCCATATTTTCATCACAATTCAATCCATTCATTTCGTTTTTAGTTTACTAGATAGACTATCTCGTAAGATACTTCGGGCCAATATTATAAAGTCGATCTAATCCGAAGACAAACTGCGGCGGTGTCTCAGCGGTGAGTCACAGGCATTTGACCGTGGCGTTCCGACTTCGATCCTCGGAGTGGGCATACGCACAATAAACAAAAGTATGTCCGAATTTTAGTAGGTTTAAAAATGCAGGAAAAGATGTGAAATGTATCATCTCCTAAACCCGTCCATTCACGCCGGTAACCAGACCGGATGAGATCGGACATCTCGTGGGGTGCGGAAGAAGGTACACACTCCCCAATCGGTAGGTCATGCAATGGCGCAATAAACCGAGGGTTAGTCCTTGGGGAGGGGGGGGGGGAGGATCGTGGTTCGAAACCCACGTTAAGCTGTAGGTCCCCTCGGGAATGGCCCTGGCAGCGAACGAAGAGGTAAAGAGCCGAATTCGAAAAAGAACCGAGGTACAGTTTAAATCATAGATTATCAAAAATATATTGTTCTATAATGTAAGATTGACAGCAAAGTTCAATTTAAGGGGGATTTCTACTGTGATGGTTTCAAAAAATGGAAATTTTTTTTTCGACGTTTTTCGACTCTCTATAGCCTCTAGAAGAACCGTGTGTAATCGTTTTTACCAAATCTACTTCAAAAAAAAGTTACATCCAATTTTATGATTGCCGGTCAGTTCTCACCACTAGCCGCTTTTGAGTTAGGCACACACTGCATATGTAATCAATCTGAAAAACGGGTATCTGAGGGCGCTAAAAAGGCCAGGCTCGCAAAGAGGCAGGAAGAATCAGCTTGTTTATTATTTTTCGAGGATAAGGAGGGTGTAATCTACGGGCCAGGCATCGCAGACTAAGTGACAGTGAGACTATTTTGTTGTGAGCCACCGTTGAAACTTTAAAATTGTTTTTGAAACACTGTTTTTCGCGCTGGCAGAAAGTACTTCGGTATGTTCAAATTATCAGAATTTAATGATTTTAGTCTTAAAATGCTCAGAATACAAGTGGTTATAGCCCCCTCTAGAATCAAGTATTTTGCGATATTACAGAAATTGTTACGGCCCCTAAAATACAAAAAAAAATGGTAAATTTTCAAAAAAATTTTTAAATCTGGCGCCATTTTAACAGTTACTCGAGTTTTAACTTGATTCTAGTGGGGGCTAAAACTACATGCTTACAATTGAAGAATCTGGGTAAATTTTATTTTTGTCATGAATAGAAAAATTTATTTGAATTCCGCCAGCAAGTTACGTTTTTTTGAGGGGGTAACTTCAGCACCCTTTACCATTGGTGGTGTATCATTGTGTGGGAAAGTTATTTTCACTCAGAAAAAAAAATTCAAAGAAAAAGATATAAGCCAATGAGAACCCTAATAGTAGTTTGTACAACAAGAGTGGGTATGATGTCCATATCGCACGAGAAAGTATGGTGGACAATCCACTCGACTTCCGAGGGCAATATGGACAATCCACTCGAGTTGAACAGTATATTTTTTCTACGACTTAATTTCCGAACTTCATGCTAAGAATTTTTAAAAATTATTTAAATTAGGCATCATAACTTGTCTTTTAAGTTGGCCATGAACTTGTGAGAACGGTAATAAGAAACAATTGAACCAAAATTCATTTTGATGGCAAACCCATGGACCAAATTACACTGTAACATATTTATCGATTTGGGTAAGTTCTTATATTTAAACAAACTCACTTTTCAATATATCTATCTTTCTCACATTCGGCTTTTTACCGAATAACAGACAAAAAGCGATATATGTATTAATAAAAACGAACAATTTATTTTCTCAACCAGGTAATTTGATCAATATTGTTTTACTGAAATGCACAGAAGAAAAAAAAGGTTTTTCGGTTTTATTTCTGCTTGCGTAAAGAGTTATAACTCCGAAAGTACAACAAAATAGCTGTAGAATTCGTTTCAAACAGTTAAAAATGGATTTTGTGCATTAATATGAATTTTTAACGCTCGCTATGGTCAAATTTTTCAAAATAATCGCCAATTTACAAACTAGCAACACTGTTAACGTAGAAAGAGAAGACGAGAAGTGGCAATAGTGTAAGTAGAAATAACATAACCTTAAAAATGTTTTTTTTTCTAGAAATCTTATAATTTCGTCTGTTTTATCGGGTTATCTTTATGTTCCACCATTTAAGGAAGAATTACCAGTTAATTTTCTATGTTTGTTGCGTATAATAAAAGTTTTAAGATCAATTGGGGTTCGATCCCCGTTCAAAATATATCGGAAAATATCCCCGTGCACAAATATTTATAATATTATATATTATTTATTTGGAAAAAATAACCAAGGTTAGTAAGAAAACGTTCATTTGGTAGGTATATAGTACATTTTATGTAAAGCTTGTAGTAATTGTCTAGAAATGAGTGGAAATAAAGATATTTTTGAAATAAGAAAGTGCGTCTGTGTGCAAACCTTTAGTTCGGCAGAAAATAACAATAATTTGGTAGAAATATATTTTGGTATTAATTTTGTTATTATACCTTCAATTTTTGCACCATTTCGTGTACTCTTTAGGAAAATATTGTGTATACACATAGACTCTGAGATAAATTTTTTGATTTAAATTTTAAAAAAAAAATTCATCGGACAGATTTTCATATTTTTGAAGCATATTTTTAACCTACTGTCAGAAAACGAATTTACAACATGTAAATTTGACTTCTCTGTAATTGACTACTGTGATTGGTCAGTTTCACAATCTAACTAGGATGAATATAAAATTTTGCCGCACAGTTAACTGGAATTTTGTTGAGGGAGGCGACTATAAAAAAGAGCGTATCCGGGCTCTAAAACCCTTCCTATTCTCAAAAGTAACTTCTTCATCCATTTTGTAAGGCTCGGTGGCGGGGAAGGGGGAACTGCCTTCGGGAGGGGGGGGGAAGGCAATCCCACCTCCTGGATCCAAGCCTGGACACAGTGTAGATACAGGACACAGTGGGTTAAAAACGCATCTAGGAACAAAACCATTGATCTATATGTTACTGAAAGTCACTGTATACCAAAAGAAAGCTTGTCGAAAAGTCACGTAAGATAATAATGATGTAAAGAGCTTTAACTAAAAGTGACAAAACTCTAGATCACAAAACTTCAATTGGCTTTAATCCTAATACTCAGGAACCCACTCTATTTTATGTATGAAGCTATTTCCTAATTAATTAAAGGAATTTCTATTTAGCCATCAAGATAGAGGGCTTTTGCGCTAACTACTTACCTCGTTTGGCTTACTATTTAATTATAAGTGACTAATATATGTGTTCGTGGAAGCAGGAATGTACTCAAGGTCTGTTTGATCTTGTATGCCGTTAACTATTAATTATTCCGGAAAATTAATTTATTAACACCACCTAATCAAATTTTAATACGGATAGGGTTGTTCGTCTGCAATACACGAAACCACGTTCGGTTCTAAATTTTTTTTTTAAATTTCGATATAACTAAAAATTTACCAATATTCCAAATCTTACATATTAACACTGTTAAAAATAATTACACCATTTATCGTTGGCAATTTGTTACCACAATACAGGGTATTTCACGGCGGATGGAACGTTAGGCGCTTATGGAAAACGGCTAATACGTTTTCTTAAAAAGAGACCCACAGAACTATTGAGACACAGTCGGAAAGAAGTGAAAAATATTACTGCGATTGTTACCGGGCATTGCCTCTTCGGTAGACATGCTGAACGTATGCAAATATCCACTAACTACTTCTGCAGAAGTTGCAGAGATGAGGAAGATGAAGAAAGTATTCAACATTTTCTGTGTGAATGCCCTGGCCTCGCAAGAAGAAGGTTCACTGCTCTTGGTAAACCATTTTTCGATAGTCTGGAGGAACTAAGCAACTTACAACTTGGACGACTGAGCAGTTTTCTGAATAGTAGTGGCTGGTTTGAATAAGTTGTTAAAATCCTTCTGCGGTGTACGCCGGACTAACGATCAGAGATCTGATGAAGGTGGGTTCTACGGAACACGTGTGGTATCGCAACGGACCTAATAGGACTACGTGGGTCAGTAACAAGGATCTGCCACTCTTACCTAACCTACCCTAATACATTTTCTTCAATTTTTCTTTTGTTGCTGGTGTTGGCGGAAGAGCCAGTATATAAGACCTATAAGGTCCAATGTATATCCTATCGTCGGAGTAATGGCAGCCAGACGGGACCTACAGCTTAGCGTGGAATCCGAACCACGTGTAGGCACTAGTTTATGATGAAATTATTATTATTATCACCCCGATAAGAATATGGCAGTTTGGGCATCCGGACGACGTGCAAGAGGGACTCCCACAAGTGATGCTGAAGAATATCCTGCTAATATAATACTGTGCGTAAAAATTTCCCTTTTCCCTATTGAGACAGTTCCGACCTATTATATATCCTTTATGCTTTGTTCTGATGAATCCGAAAATGTATCATTAGTTGACAACATTGTTATAAAAATTAGATTTCTCTGTGGGGTCCTTGTGGGGTATTGACTAATTACAGTTTATTGTATTTACTGAGGCTCCGCCTTCTTTTACAATATCTTCTTAATTTGTTCAATATAACAAATTATATACGCATGTACAATAGTTTTTTAATAATGCAACCTGCTGAATGTGTATAGAAAATTAATTCTATGTAGCATTATAATTGAGTTGGTTTTACCATAATTTCTAACATGAGCCTCTGGCCGAGACGGTAAAGTGCTGAACTTTGGATCCAATGGCCGCGAGTTCAAGTCCGGTAGCCTGCAAACTTTTTTCAGCATAAGGTTTGTAAGTTTGGTCGTAGAAAAAAGAAACTGTTCAACTTGAGTGGATTGTCCATATCGCACTTCGAAGTTTGTGCACTTCGCCTACGGCGTCGTACTTAATTTACTTCCTCTTGAGATATAGACATTATATTTATTTATTTATTTAATTACAATATCCAACAACAAGCAATTATAGAGAAGAAAATCTTCCTTTTCATTTCGCCAGATCCATCTCTAGACGCGTTTCGTCATATCATGACTCATCAGTAGAGCTAGGATCCGACGAAAAGAAAAGGGATCTCGAAGCTACTTAAGGCAGCACTTGGTGGGACACACCAGTAAGATGTGGCACGGAGCGCCATCTGTGTCGTTGTTAGACACTCTTGAGCATACCAGCACCTCTAACAAACTTATAGAAATAAGTAAATGTTAAGAGGAAATCGCCTGTAAAGACATTCGTCACAATTACAGGAGTCCCGCTAGGCAGCGCTAACGCTAACTCACATCGGTTTATTAACCGAAAAAAAGCAATTATAGGATAAGGAGACAAGATATCCACTCTTGTTGTACAAACTACTATTCCGCGCCCACATTATACCATTCCATTACTAAAAAAATACTAAATAAGTTGTTTAGTTTTTTGTATTTTGGGTCAAGAACAACCACAAATTAACACAGCAAATTTTAGCGTAATCAGATCCACTTAAATATTATCTATTACAAAGCTTGTATTTGTTCGGCATCCATTTTATCAAGATTTGGATGCGTTAAACATATTATCCATTGTTAGAGATTCTGTAAACTTTTCAATTCAGCCTCTATTTATATATGTTATATGTTACAAAGAAACATCAACCTATTTTAATATAACCTTTTACAGTGTAAATTACATACTAAAGTTACAATACTAAATAATATACTCCATATAAATGCTTCAATTCTCTGAAATTGTCAGAATAATTTCAAATCGGGAACCCTACTCAATATAATGCCTTCGTAAAATGAAATTGACAGAATCTTTGAATATAAACGTCTGGGGAAATTTAAATTTTAAATGAACTACTCAGCTGTTTCCACCTTTGGTGTTAAAGCCACTCGAATCATTACATTTTATCTTTGAAAATATGACTAATAAAGTTTGTTGCAAAATACTACTCGAATAATGTTGGTTTGATTGGTTTATACAAGTGATTGCATTCATTGGCGTAGCCAGAAAATATGCTTAGGAAGGGGCTTAGTGGGCGTAAGTAGGAAATTTTTTTCTGGAGAAAGGGACATTCGGGACTACGTGTATTTCATGATATTGTACCTAGTAAAGAACGCGGAAAAGTGCAGCAGGTGAAAAATTTACGGAGCCACGCCCAAAGTTCGTTTAAAATTTACCTAATTACTATCAAATTTTGAAAATTAAATTATTACCTCTCCCCCTCTGCATGGTTGGATTAAATTTGTTTTTGTAAATGTTTTTACTTTTTTTTTTGATATTCCTATTCTTTATTTAAAAAAAAAACATTTTTTATATTTGTAAAAAACATAGATATTGGTATCAATCCAAAATTTTAACCTAAGACTTATGTATGACTCTAACCAGCGTTTTCGGGCTCGGTTTTTCATTATTAAAAATAAAGTAAATATCGCTCACCACGCCAAAATTGATGTTTTTTTAGTATTTATATAGTATAGTATTCCATGCACTGTTTTAGAGTTTCCCTGTTACAAAATAGAATTTAATTAGGTAAAAAGAAAACAAATTATTTAGGAATTAACATAATGAAGGAGATAACTAAGAGCTTAATCGTTATATTAATGAAAAACTTATTTTAAAATAGAAATTCTTTACATGTTTCGAATGCAGAAGCATTCATCTTCAGGAGAACAAATGAAGTTAAGAAGAAAAAGGTAGATATTATCTTAACGGAGCCTTTAGATTATAATATTAGATTTTAGAATTATTCTTCGGTTTAAATCCAGGTTTAAATTTAGGTTTAAGAGGAGTTTATAAAATTGTGACTAAATGACGTTTACTTTCCACTTCATTGATTTTTTTTACGCTCATCATATCAAATTTCCAACCCTGTCTGTCCTACATTTTAATTATTTCAGAGCTTCCCCGCTTTAACTGAAGATTTAAATTATACATTTATCCCAAAACCATCAGACATTACTTTTTGATCATCTGAAGGTTTAGGTTTATAAAACCCCTTACTTTTAAGAGCACCCGACAAATATTTCTAAATTTTTCTCCAACGTTACCAGCTCCATGTGAAATTATATCTATACAGGGTGATTCCTAAGTTGACACTTCTTTTTTAGCTGTGTAAAGAATGCATTAAAATAAACAACATTTTCAAATACCTTTTTTCAAAAAACGCAAAAATAGGCGAGATACAGAAGTTACAAATCTAAGTGCGGGCCTGGTCATCAAAACGTTGCCTACTACACTTTTTGTTGTTTGTCTTGTTAGTCATGCATTTTACGGGTCGGAGGTCAATTATTTGGCAATTCGTTGCGATGTGTTTTCTGAAGCAAGTTAATTTTAAATTGGTGAAACGTGAAAATGGTAAAATTTGAAAACATTAAACTAGTATATATGGTGCTAATTTACGGTGAGTGTCGTCAAAGTGCGGCTGCTGCTTCGAGATTATGTTTAAGTTAGGCAGGACCGTATTTGATCCATAGTAGTGTAATAAATGAATGTAAGTACCTTATTTTTTAGTTTTTTGAAAAAAGGTATTTTAAAATATTGTTTATTTTAATGCCTTCTATACACAGCTAAAAAAAAGTGTCAACGTAGAAATCACCCTGAATATGTTAAATTGAACCCAAAAAATGTAATTCTCTTGACACGAATCCTGGCCATGTTTAATAATGAATTTTTAAAAACGTTGGAAATTTGGATTTTCAATATTTTTTACAATGCAATGAACTTAATATTTATGTAATTATTTTTAGGTTTTTTTCTGCATGAAAAAAATTTTTCACAGTCATACAGTTAATACTTTTTCATTGGTGAAAAAAATCAATTTATAATTCGGGCCAAGAAGAAGACAACAATTTATTACGGCAAACTTTACCGCGGTGGGATCGAATTAAATAATATCAGTTAAGCTCTAAAGAAACATTTTCTTACGCACTAAAGAGAAGTTTTAGAGTGTTCTATTACCTGCTCATGCCTTAGGGGCATAAGAATCATAACTTATGTAGCTGATATTCTTGATTTATTGATAGTTTTGCAGGATATCTACGTAAGAGCTCACCAAACGTCTTCGCAAAATTTAAACTTTTAATGCTATACCCTTAATAAATTGTAAGAACTCCATTTCCCCAGGTTGTCGGAACATCTTAAACCCTACTTAATATTAAATCTTTCCGGAATTAAGCTGACATCCTGAAAAGGAAAATGTTGGGAAAATATAATTTTTAATAATTTAAGGTTACGGTTGATCCCGCATCCGATAGGAAATTTTGTGGAGATCATTAGTCCTCGCGTCAACAAAGATTAAACTGTAAATATCGCAAATTTTTATTTTGGGTGTTAATCGAGATCGATCCTCCATTTTATGAAATATTTCACATAAAATAAATATATACTTTAAAATATAATTTATATGAATATGTAGCTAAATTATACGGTAAATAATTTTCCCTACGCCCACCTATAAAAATGAGAAAAAAAAGAACGGTTAAATATTTCAACACTAGTATTGAAATACAGCAAACTATTTAATTTAAACATATGGCGCCAATTTGACAAACCACCCCTATTTATTAAAAAGAACAAATTTTAAAAAGCAGTAATTGTAAAGTGTTTAAATTATTTATCATGTATTTGCCGAGTGATTCAGAATTAGACTGTGAAAATACGCCATGTGAAATTATAAAAAGCGTTAATAATATACTGGAAAATCTATTACCAGAAAAAATAAATCGCGCTGAAGAGAGTGTCATGTCTTAAACAACAAATCCTTATCGGTACCGATTGCGTAGAGAATAGAGCTTTATCCTACAGATCGCAAGGTCACAGGTTCGAATCCCATCAGGAGTATTTGATTTTTTTTAATTAAAACATTATTAATATATAGAATTATTTTGAATTGAAATCTTCCTTGTTGGGTGGATTTTTTAAATTTATATTTAATGCATCTTTCCTTTATTAAATTAGAAAATGTTTATTCTGGTTAATCTAAAAGTCAATCCAGGATTAGTTTTTCCTATGATATATAAAATATGAAAAAAGTCAAATAAAGGAAAAGCTTATTGACAAACTATGAAACCAGATATTAACTGGAACATAATCCTAAGTATGCTAATTTCAACACTAGTGTTGAAATATTTTTTTCACAAATAAAAGGTTTTTTTTAAATAATTTATTGTGGTCGTAGGAAAAATAGTGTACATTACTCGTGTGAAAGTGCTTATTTTAAAACTCGGAAAATTATATATCTCCTTGTTTGAAAAATATCTCTTTCATCACTTGTCATGTAATATACTATTTAATTTTCAATAAAAGTCCTTGAATTGTTAATTGGAACGTTTCAACATTTTTTTCTATTTTCCAAAAAAATTTAAACATATTTTTTTGATGTCTGTAAATTATCCTTTGGGTATTACAAAGTTGTATACGTAAATTTTTTACTGCCAGTTATTTTATTCAGATGAAAATCATAATTCGTTTATTTTTAATGGTCTTATTTGCTTTTTAAATGATTTCCATTAAAATAAATAATGGAATTTTATCTCTAACGGCATTACTTTACTAATTAAATTTTACCTTGCTGTAAAACAACAGTTTTTTAAAATTTTTATGAAGCTAATTTTCGACTGAAAGGATTCCTTTTTATTTATCTTTTGTATGTCGTATGTACGTGATATCTTTCATGAATACGTTTATTGAAAAATGTTGTTTTTAGAACTATCTTTAAGCAGGCACTACACGATCATTCGGATTGTTAAGGGAATGGCAGTAAGACTCATCGTGTAGGGGTTAATTTAAAAAATGCATAGCGAGACTGATGCGTGAATGACGAAGAATTGTATCTCTCAGGACTGTCACTAATGAAAATTAAACACAATGTTTAATTTTTACCGCGGCGGTTCCTCAAAAGTAAGTTACTGGCATTCGACCGTGGCGACCCGGGTTCGATTCCCGGAGTGGGCATACGTACAATAAAAGAAAAAGTATGTCCGAAATTCAGTGGATTTAAGAATGCAGGGAAGAGTGTAAAATGTATCATCTCTCAACCCACCCCATTCACGCCGTTAACTAGGCCGGATGAGATCGGACATCTCGTGGGTTGCGGAAGAATATACACACTCCCTAATCAGTAGATCATGCTTTGGCAAGAAACCAAGGGTTAGCCCTTGGGGGGTTTGTTGCCTGACTGAGGATCATGGTTCGGAACCCACGTTAAGCTGTTGGTCCCCTCGGGAAGGCCCCTGGCAGCGAACGAAGAAGTAAAAAGCTAATTCGAAAGAATACAAAAAATGACAATGAGAATGTTTAATTTACAAGGACTACTCGCCTTTTTGTGATTTTCACCAATTTATTAAGTTGATTATGGGCTTAAGTCGACCGACATTTTTATCAATTTTTTTCCAAAGATAATTTACCAAAAGATTATCTTAAAAATTCCACTGTATATTTAGATTCGTAAGAACCCGAACTGTTCACTTGTTTTTTGCTTAGTCCCTTTGGTTTAAACGTATTTCTGGTTCCTAATAAAATTATGCAAAATTACAGAGGCGTATTTTCCACTATCAAAATCTGCCTAACGAAATGTCCCAACCACTCCACTGTATTGGGCTCACAATAAAAATCTTTTTAAGCAACTATTTAAACCGATTCTTTTCTAAGTCAAATAAACTTCAAAGTAACAAAACTGTTTGCCTGTAATGAGATTTCTTTAACTAGACAACTTTTCTTTCGTTATTTGTTTCTAATTACGGTGCACTAAAAAACTCACTAGAATCATTAGAAAAGTCTAGTTCTAGTTTTATAAGTAAAGCTAAACCATTTGTATTCAAAAAAGTTGTATTCATTGACATTTCATATTGCCCAAAATCCTTATGATGCCGTGCCTATTTTAAAAAGGAAAGTTCTTCATTAAACAGTGTTCGCCGCGCGACACCTGTTCCGTAGGTAATTTGCTTTTCAAGTTTTTTTCAGTTCGAACCAATATCGTCTAATCCGCGTTCGTAATAATTTTCGACCTTTCGTAGCGAATTTACGTTGGTTTGGGGGATCCTTATCCTGCCCGCCCGCTACGACACTTCGATATTTCAGATCCATTGCAGCTTATATAAGATATAACTAAGCTTGTATAGGGACCCAAACGCGTAACAAGGTCATTACCCATGGAGGTAGAGAGTTAATTTACCCCCTCCCTCCCCATACTAAAAACTCATCAAACACTTGTCTGTATTGCTCTAATAAATTTATATTTTTAAACATTTTTTTCTTGAGGTGCTGTTTTTGATATCATCACCTCCCTCCCTCTCCTCCTTCCAGTCACCTCCCTACCCCCTCCTCCTCCCACTTATTTTACCGGTAAACCTTTTAATATCGGTAGCTTAGCTATAAAAATAAATACAAAACTTAAAATATTTTCAAGTGGGTAAAGAAAAATTAAAATTCACATAATTCTTCAAAGGAAAATCACTGTATTTGCTAAATCCCTTTTAATCTTAAATTTAAGAGCAAATAAAAGCTCAGATAATTCAGCCTAGAACTGAGAAACATCTTTGTATTTTCTTTATTTTGTTTGTTTGTTTTCGTAATATTTCTTGACCCGTAAAAATATGGAATAAATAAATGTAATGTAAACTTCAAATTACGCCTCAAAGAATGTTCCGAAATTTTATTGACTTTTTGTTCGTAACAATGATTTGTTGAAGCACGTTTTTTTATATATTTTACTCAGAACAGGTAAAAGTCCAGACATTGATTTTTTTTATAAAGAAAGACGTTTTATTTTTTGCAAACATCTCGTTATCTTTATTGAACTTGATGGATTTCTATTTGTACAATGGCAAATCATTATTAAACCTTTGGCAAAATGGTTGATCTGCTCCGGTAACATTAATACCCGGATTAAGATTTGGGTTTGTTATTTTTAAAAGGCGGGGTGGGTTTGACAGTCTCTAAGGAAAAGTGTAAAAATTAAAATACATTTAAGAAAAAACTGAAAGGGATCCTATACTCTATTCCAGAAAGGTGTAGAGTAATAAAAGCTCATTATACTTTTATAATTTGGCATTCATTTCATTGCAAAATTCTTTATTTTCATCAAGTGCAGGTAGTACCACCCGGGTTTGGATCAATTTATGGGTTTTGCCTATTGTTATCCATTCACAAACACTGAAAATGGTGTGACCAAGGCATGCATTATGTACATAGTATTAGGTACACTTATTTTTTATTAAACATTATAAAAAAATACAAAATATATTATACAGAAATTAAATTATAAAATATAATAATATTCTTCGTCAGCTGAGAAACTGTCATCTCCTCTTAATATGATAATTAACGAGTCGCGGTCCAATCGATCAGGTGGTCAAGATCCCACATTTTCTCCACTTCATTAATGACATGATGGACTGCTTTTCGCCAGTTCTCTGGTGTCACTGCCTTAATGGCTTGATCAAACAGTAGCTTAACGTCTTTCATTTTGAATATCGTGTTGTGTCTTGCTACAAATCCTTTCACTTGCGCCCATATAAGTTCTATAGGATTTAGTTCGCAATGATATGGCGGTATGCACAGCACAGTTACACAATGTTTTTCAGCTATATCTTCCACGGCATATTTCATAAAACAATATTTGTGTAAATTTGCTATAGTTAATAGTTCCTTCTTTATCAAATTATCTTCTTTTTTGTTTCTTTGGTTAGTTGTCATAAATAATTTAATGCTCACATTTTACCTGCGCCTATGGCCGACACCGAAATTGAGCCGAACTGGACGGAATTTCCCATTTTATTACGCTACACCAGCAGCGGCGCCAGGATTTTTGGAATAGGTGGGCACAAGCGGGCCCAATGATTTTAGAGTGGGCACTATTCTAATCAAAAGTGACTTCTAAAAAAAAAAAAGGTCCTCGTTTTCTTGAACTTGAACTTGAACATACCAACACTCTTTTCTCCTGACAGCTTTCCTGACTAAGTCCCTAGGAAATTCCCGTATAAAACCGAACCCCTCAAATTTGGGGGGGCACCAGGGTGGGCACTCATGTTTCTAGGGTGGGCTGGTGCCCACCCTGGCCCCCCCCCCCTGGCGCCGCCGCTGCGCTACACCTTTCTGAAATACACTATAGAAGGGTTTCCAGCTATTCTTGTACTTATTCATATACACATACACAATATTTTAAACAATACTGCGTCCATTAATTCTGAAATAGTTACAAAGTTATACTTTTTTACATATTCCAAAAAAAAACTATTTTTATTAATAATACGTATTTTATTCTAGAGTGGAACGGGGGCCACAGTGGCTTCCATGGCATGGAAGTGGAGGTTCGAGAAGAGGCGCACGCGCACCCCTCGTCGTCGCAGGGGGGCGCAAGAGGCGCCCCCGGTTCTCCGCTATTGGCCGCGCAAGACCAAACCGCACTAGCAGGTAAAATTATACAATACCATAAAGAATTAGTTGAATCACAAGCTAATGTAAAGATACTTATCATGATACCCTCTATAGTCTATTTGGAACATTGGAACGGTTCATCTTAGAGAAAAATGGTTTTTGGTTTAACATGTTAAACCGGAAGTTGTTACTTTTAGATAGATAATCCAGTGGCGGCTCGCGGTCTTAAAAAATGGTGAAGAGCTACATAGGTATAGTGCGGGTACTTAAACAAACATGGACTAAAATCCCGTGTAACAAAACGTCTCTCTTATCCTCATCTGTCCAATGACTGAATAGAGTTTCCAACAAATTACAAACTATGTCATTAATTGGGTTCATTCTTAAAACACACAACTAAGTAGGTACGTACACTACTGAATTAACTGAAAAATAAAAACAAAACTTTTTAATCACACAGTAAATCACCCAAAAACGATATCTATAACCGTAAGTTCCGCGAAGCCTCAAAATAAATACCTTAAGGTTAGGCGAACCAATGCCAAAACAATGGTGCATACGACTGATCTATTTTTAAATTGCCCTTCATCATAATGCAAATTGTTACATGCTGTTTGCGTGACTGGCATCACGTAACCAGCAAGGGTGAATATCAAAGCCATGTTGGTCGTTGGGCCTACACTTGATTTGAGCTAACGGACACGGTCGGCTGGGACGCGCCAAAATGCATGAGTGCTTATAATTATTGTCCATCGGAGTTAACCGTGGCCCTATTATGCATAGCTACATTCGGATTAAATTAATATTATTAATTCGAACATAATTATTTTTTAAGGGCTAAAATGATAGCTGTAATGGTACATGAATATTAAAAATTGTCGAAAAACTTTCCTTCTGGTTTTGTTTTGTTTTTTTGGTGAAGAGCCCCTTCACCTACTTCACCTGACGAGCCGCCACTGAGATAATCAATAATTAAGATAGGGAGGTGAACACCAAGATGAACCGTTCTGTAGTGACCACGACATTTGCTTACTTTAAAAGTAAAAATTTAAACCAGTAGATGCAAATACTAAGTATTATTCAAGAAATTAGACATCAAGAATTTTTAGAAAAATAATAAAAAAAAAACATTTATTCAATTTAATTCTCAAACAAAAAATAAATCAACCAAAAGAAATTATTTATTTCAGTGTAGAAACTAAGTGTTTCTAATTAAAATTTAAAAATAAAATGTAAAATAAAATCATTTGAAAACAATTAGAAATTTTAAAATACAAAATTAAAATTTTGGAGAATTGTTTAACAAGTTTTGGAAAATGTTAAGAAGTTTAAAAATAATTGAGAATTAATTTAAAAAGTAATCAAGGATTTTGAAAATATTTATTTATGAAATAAACAAATTTTAACAATAATTTAAACTCCAAGTCTAAATAAAATTATATAAAATTTGGAAAAATATTTATTATTAAATAAATAAATTTTAAAGGTATTTTAAAATGAGTCTAAGAATCTAAGTAAAATTTTATAAAAATTGGAAAAAAATATTTATTTATAAAATAAATAAATTTTAAAAATATTTTAAAGTTAAGAAAAATACAGATAATATTTTAAAGTATTAATTAATTTAACTAGTATCATGCAGAGTCCACTCCAAAAACACCCCCTATTCTCTTCGCGGACACGTGCATCTAAAAATAGAAATAGTCCCCCTTTTAGGTCAAAACAATCGGGGTGTAATTCTGTTCTTTTACCAGATTACCCAAAATTATCCGGTTAATTCCTTGCACCTGTAGTGGACCCTTCCTTTGAATACGGCTTCACATGCGATTTTGAACCTTAAAGACCAATAAATTATCAGATTGACAGAATAAAGAGGGTTGATTGTGCCCTAAAAAGCGTGAATCACGGAGGGGTGACACCCTTAATAGACACCTGCATTTTCTTTACAAGGGGAAAATTGCTATAAAAGGCCGGTCGGCGCTTGGAAGATATAGTCTATAACGAAAAAGGGTTACGTGCTCGTGAAAAAGTGAAATTACGTCAGTTCGGAGTCAAAGTTAAAAAGTTAGTTCTGTTAGTGAAATCTGAGGGTGGGACCTCGGCCCACCTTCCAGCCGGAAGTTTTATAAGTTTTTTTTAAATAAAAATGAGTTTGAAATAGTTGAGAATTTACATAAAAATAGTCTAAATGTTACATCGGTTTTTAGTCGGAAAACGGAAGTTTGGAGACGAACGAAATTCGTATTTTTAATACGGAACAAAAATAAGTATTTTATTAGTTATTAAAATCGTGAATTTATGGACAAAGTAATAGACGAAATTTAGAAAACAATTATCAGTTCTCAGTGACAATGAATAATTCACCGTACATACGTGCCAGCTCGCAGCTAAGGTTAACAGTTTACCTTTCGGGCGTGAAAGACACTTCAGTCAGTAATCGCGGGTTTCAGCCGCTCGAAACTCTCGAATACGAGGTGCGCGCGGAAAGTATTATCGCTTTCCTATAAAGACATGAATTATGTAGTAGCAAAAATATGTGTTGTGAGCCAAAAATAATATTTATTGGAAAATTATACAGGATTGTGAAAAAGTGTCAATTTTGCTCCCTTTTCGAAATTTTCAAATTTTACAACTTACTGAATAAACTCATGGAAAATAAGGGATCCTGTGTTTACTTTGTTACTTATGGTTCATTATAAATACACATTTGGGCTGTGGCACCGTATTCTTCCCGAACCCCCACTGGAGTAGAACTTGTAGCCACCACCTCGTAGCTAGGCCAACCGATTAAGATAATAGTGAAAGAGGATACGGGTGGGCGCTATAGTTCCAAAGTTATAGCCTGTCAAAGTCTGAAAATGCCATATTTTAAACGACAGACCCGAACAACCATTGAATTTAGACATTTACAAAATAAGCGTAGAATTTTGTGGAATCAAAAAATAATACAATATATAGGGTGTTTTATTAAAAAAAAAAACTCAAGTTATATTCGCCACGTTATTTAGGGCCACCCCATATACTCCAGCATAACATTAAAATGGGCACCTCCATCATCTCTTCAACTTTTGTATTTTGAATTTTTGTCTAATCCTTAAGATAAAGGAAAAAATGAACTTTACTCGATCGTTGACTCACTTTGTACATCCGCTTACAACGGAAGTAGTTAATATTAAGCTATATTGCAACTGCTATACTGCAATTTCAAGCTACTTGAATTTATTTCACAACATACACAAATAACAAAACTTTACACATGTTTCGAGTCTAATAATTATTCAGTTCTTCGAAACAAATTCAGTTATGGCGTTGGTTAAATAATGACTTCGTGCAACAGTGTTGCCGACATAACTATGTGTGCTAACTAAATAATATAGCGGACTGATCGATTGGATATAAAGAAATACTGAAGTAGGTTTCGGAAGAATATAATGCTATGGTTACGTGACGTCAATCACGCCAACAACATGTTACAATTTGCATTATGATGAAGGGCAATTTAAATTAATCATATAAAGAGATCAGTCGTATGCACCATTGTTTTAGCATTGGTTCGCCTAACCTTAAGGTATTTATTTTGAGGCTTCGGGAAACTTACGGTTATAGATATTGTTTCTACGTGATTTACTGTGTGGTTAAAAAGTTTTGTTTTTATTTTTCAGTTAATTCAATAGTACGTACCTACTTAGTTGTGTTTTTAAATGAACCCAATTAATGACATAGTTTGTAATTTGTTGGAAACTTCATTCAGTCGTTGGAGAGATGAGGATAAGAGAGACGTTTTGTTACACGGGTTTTTAGTCAATATGTGTTTAAGTACCCGCACTATACCTAGCTCTTTACCATTTTTTAAGACCGCGAGCCGCTACTGCTCCTACCTGACTGGTATCTCGATGCTGGTGTTCTGTTTCGAATCTGTTCTTCCCTATTTGAGTCATCGAAACAAAGATAACAATTTAATCGGTCGCACGGCTCGCAAATAAAAAAATTGCGCGGTTAATCGCATGACGTATATCTTTTCTCATGGTTTTGAACTTCCAGATTTTCCGCCCTGTTTTTTATTGTTCTAGAAAAGGTTTGTGATACTTTAGAAAGAGTTTTATTATTGTAATATATTTAAATGTAACCGTTGATAAGAAAAATGAATTGTCGTACGGTTTGAGTTCAAATCCTCAGTATATACCAAGTATATACTTCTGAACAAAGGCTGATACCCTTCTTTCGACATATTTATCCTTAGACGCGTCTCGCCATATTATGGCTCATAGCCTAACGGAACCGCTTGTAATTGTGACTAACATCTTTACAAATGATATTCTAACATTTTAATTATTTTGTTTTGTTAGAGGTGCAGGTATGCTTTAGAAGTGTCTAATAACGACCCTAGATTTCGCTACTGTCAACATTTTAACGTAATAAAACACTAATAAAAAAATTATATAAAACAACTCTGTGTGTAGAACGACAATTTATATATATTATGTAAACACACGTAGAAGAACTCTTTTATTCGCAAACTTTATTTATCGATAACACTTCTCAAATGATTTTCAAACAAGTTGACATGAAATTAAAAAAAAACTAACGCTGGCCAAGCAAACATAAATCAGAAAAATAAACACTAACCATACCTTCAATAAGTTGATATTCTTTGGCAGTTTTGGCACCAGATTTATTGTATTTCATAAATAATTGAGACAAATGGATTTTTGTATGTTATACTATTACTCTTATTATTATTACTCTATTGAGATATTTAAGGAAGATTTAGTACAAATTAAAGAGATACCGTTGATAAATATTTTGATGTCTATCATGATTATTTTTATTGTATATTATAATTTATTGTAAGTTAAACTTTCTAAAAGCTTTATAGATAAAGATATTTTGGCAGTGACTTTAATTTCACAAATTATTGTATCTCAAAGACGAAAGTTTTTGAGTTACGCAGAAAAAATGATATATTATCTAGGGCTCATTAATCGCACTAAGTGTCGTAATTTTATCTTTTTTTTTTGTAATTATAATGTACTTCAGTGGCGTATCATTACCTATAATGATGACAAAAGTATTTAAACCTTCGTCCTGAAAAATTACAAAAAATGAGATACTCGCAGTGGCGGCTTAACAATAGGGTCAAATGGTCATTGACCTCCCATAAATAAAAAGTCAATATGATAATTTAAACACTCTAAATTTAACATTTAACCCATCCAAAAATATCTAAAATAGTATCATGAACATCTGAAATCTTCAATTTTCACGCTACAACATCTTAAAATTCGTTCATATTATTCCCCGGTCAAAACTTAATTTTGCCAAATATAGCCGGCTTATTTAAATGTAAAATTCTATTTGCATAGCGGCCCGTGATTTATTAGAGCGAGAAAGAATCATAGAAGAAATCAACGCGTTAAATCGAGAGAAACTACTACGCTAGGCATTGACCGCGAGATCACTGGTTCCATGCGATAGGTCACATGTCATGTCTAGTCTAACCTCCGACCTATGCACCACCCATGCGTGTCTCTCTTCGATCTCCGATGCAGATTGACAAAAGGCTGACGTCTATCGATTATTAATCCGTGATATTGATTATTTCATATGGAAATTGTGGGTGGCAGTGTTCCAGTGTTCACATAACACTGTGTTTTGACTGTTTTGTCGAGCGTGGTTCCAATTACTCTAATGGAATGTAATTTCGGTAATATTTAATTAGTTTGTTTTTTAATTAATTAGGTGTTAAACAGTTAATATCTCGGACCGCTGCGTTGTTTGTGAAATTGTGTATTTAAAAGAAAGCAATGGTTTATCATTCGAAAAACGTCTGGAATTTAAACAGCTTGGTCGGCCATTGCCGGAACTTACGTTAAAACAAGTCACTCAGGACAAAAATAAAATTGTATACCGGCCCACAAAATGTTAGAGGGTAAGTTTTTTCTTTTTTTTTCTAATATAATATTATATATAGTAAGTTCCGGATTATCTGCTTATATTTTTCCTTTTCAAAGACAAGAAATATTAACAAAAAAGGGCGTGGCACCCAAAAATTTTTGCCTGCGGCGCATTTCTTTTCTCTGTATTGACCACCCTGCTAAATTGACCAAGAACCGCCACTGGATACTCGTTTACATTTTGTGAAATTAACGCGTGAGATCGTACATTTGTCGCTTTTGCCACTATTGTTTAGGAATCCAGCTAAATAGAGGTCAAAAATTATTATATATCAAGGGCTATAACAATAATTATATACCAACGACCCTTTTTGTTCACGTTTTTATCTGTATTTTCCCTCTTTTGACGACCCTTTGGGATACGCTATGACTCATAATAACTCATTACGTTGGTGACAGTTTTAAGGCAAAAACGTCTAAATCTCGAGCCGTTTAAGATGATTTGTAAGCGCGACGCGCCTCTTACCCTTGTTTAGCGGTTTTGCAAAAAGTTATCGACGTTGATAGGGGTGTCTTTTTCTCCATTATATAGAATTTCCAAACAAGTTTATTTTCAGTGTAGTGGTAGACAATGTTGTATTTATGAAAGAGTTATACTTGAATACATGGGCGCCCATGGGGATAGTCTCCCCCTCATGACAATAATAGTTTTCTCCTAAAATATTTATTATTTAAAAAAGTAAAAAACACTTTAGTTTTTCTCATTGAAATTTTGCATTTTAGAATCAGTATAACTCGTTTTTTTGTATTTGTTTTTATGATTTTACGGATTTTTTTTTTTATGATAAAACACCTGCACTGTAGGAAAAATCCTTTAAGGCGCTCTGGGAGCGGTGCGAGTGCGAAAAAAGTGATTAACGTTGGTCTTGAAACGTTGAAGATTGTATTCATTGGGAAACACGACCTTAGGAAGATCATTCCACAAAGATGACGTTCTCCAGATGAAAGAATTCTTGAACAATGAAGTTCGAGGAGTACTAAGCTGAACAACATATGGATGAGCGGCAGTGGTTCGCCGTGTATTTCTGTTTTGCATTGCTCTAGGTGGAATCAAGTGGGCAATGTCAGTCGAACACCTGCCATGGAAATATCTGTAAAAGAGAGCCAAATCACCAACCTGTCTTCGATGCTCCAGGCTATCGAGGGTCTTGGTCAGCTCGGGGTCGCCGATCAGACGAACGGCTCTCCTTTGAATGGAATCCAGTAGCCGAAGGGTGTGCTTGGGTGCAGAGCTCCAGACATGAGAGCAATATTCTAATGATGGTCGAATCTGGGCTTTGTAGAGTGTCAAAAGTTGATGAGGTGTGTACAACCTTTTGATGCGGAAAAGTACACCAAGTTTCTGTGCAGCTGCCTTGGCAATTGCGGCAACGTGATCATGCCAAGACATATTACCTCCCAGATTGACCCCCAGCAAATTAATAGACGGTGCCAGGGGAATTGCGTGTCCTGCCATGATTATATCCGGTTCTGCAATGTTAACCTTTTTGGAGAATACTGCTGCCTGGTTTTTTTTAGCATTAAATTCGACTTGGTTACTGTCACCCCAAGCCAAGATTTTTTCCAGGTCATTGTTGAGGCGCAATACTTCATGCTGCCTGCGAAGATGTGCGTCGGCAGCGGATGTTTGGGGAGTCAAGGTAAAAGATGAGACAAGTGTGCTGTCATCAGCAAAGCTATAAATTGGATTTTGGGTTTTCACTAGAAGGTCGTTAATATACAGTAAAAAGAGGGTAGGCGACAAATATGGACCCTTGAGGAACACCGGCATTGATGGTGAAGGTGTCTGAGAGAAACCCGTCAATCGCCACTTGCAAAGAACGGTTCTTAAGGAAGCTGGTTAACTATAAACAAAATCCATTAGGCATACCGTAGGATCGTAATTTACTTAGAAGCCCATCGTGCCAAACACGATCAAAAGCACTAGAGATGTCCAGTATAACAGCCCGGGATTCTTCATGATGTTCGATGATGTTGCTCCAAAGATGGGTGACATATGCCAGAAGGTCACCTGTTGATCTGGACTGGACGAAAACCGTATTGATGGTCGCTGATAATGTTAAGCCCTTCCAGATACTTTAGGAGTTGTTGGTTAATAGCTTTCTCCATTACTTTTAAAATTACTGAAAGCAATGCGACGGGTCGGTAGTTGCTTGGCAGAGTCTTTTTGCCTTTCTTTGGAATGGGCTGGATACGCGCCGACTTCCAGCAGGATGGAAATATTCCTTTTTTGTAGGATAAAATGGATACCCTGTACAATTCGTATTAATCAAACTTGGTTAACGAGAGTATTCGACCTTATTCATTAAGTACCTTTGTAAAATTTTATTAACAAGGCGTAATTTTTATTTTTTATTAATTTTCTAGTGGTGCAAAACTGATTTTTCTTAAGATTCAAGAAGTAGTCCATACTCACAGTGGTTAATAATTATATGATAGGAATAAATAGATAGATATTGTGGTTTAGACCGACTTTTATTCCTATCATATGATTTTTCTTAGTTTTAATTTTTTTTTCGCCTATAATGCTGAACCGATTTCATTAAAATTTTAGGGGTATTAAGGCAACTATAGAAGGCATCCAAATAAGTAAAAATATATATAGCATGTAATCTAAAAAATAAAACCTTATGACGTCGCACTTTTTTGAAACACCCTGTTAAACAAAATTATTTTCCTGAAATGCGCCCTAAGATACAGGTAAAGTCTGCACAATATTAAAATCCTAACTTAATTCATAAGTGGGCTATAGAAGCCGGGAAGTGAGGTGCAGGACCCTGTATACATATATAATATTGCATAAAGCTGGTAACCCTGGGAAAGAATTCAGAAATTTTGATCGATTGCTCTTGAAATTAACAGGGAAACCACTTTATTTTTTAGTTCGCTTCGCCCCCTTAACCCCTATCATTTGTTCTTGCTCCTCATATCAAAATAATATCGTATTAAAGGAAGTATGTGCCAGTTTGAAGGTTGGAGACAAATTGACGTTTCTTGAAAAACAGTAGAATTTTGGACTTGCATTGCTTTATTTATTTTGAATCACAATGTTTTAACTGGTTAGTATCTCCAATCGTCTTCGGGTGAATACAACAGTATTCATCTCTCTCTACTGCCGTTCAAGAGGGGTATGTTTTGGAATGCCGAAGTTGCTATCTTTGGCGACTTTAACGTCCACAATGTCAACTGGCTTAAATACTCAAACACCAACGATGAGCAAGGCCGCGAGGCCGAATCTTTTGCAATCAGTTCTGGTCTAACTCAACTCGTAGAAGAACCAACGCGGGTTCCAGACCGAGCTGGGGATTTTGCTAGTCTTTTAGATCTCTTTTTAACTTCAAATCCAGACCTATATACGGTCACCGTACAACCACCATTGGGCTCTTCCGATCACAAACTTATTTCAACCCTAAGCGAGCTGCCAATTAGTTCTAAACAACCTCCTAAACCCCGTAAGATTTGGCACTATACATCAGCTAAGTGGGAAGACCTAAAGGACCATTTTCGCAACTTTCCCTGGCTAAGCGTATGCTTTTCTTCGGATGATCCATCGGTCTGTGCAAAGGAGATCTCCGACGTCATTCTAACTAGCATGGAGGCCTTTATTCCTTTCTCTAAAAATCGTCCTTCCAACGGCAAGCCCTGGTTTAGCAAGAATTGCGAGCGTGCTGTCAGATCTAAAAACCTGGCTTACCGACAGTGGCGTAAAAACCCTACTCCTGAAAATCGCGCCATCTTTGTTACCACCCGAAACCAATGTAAGCAAATGATAGACCAAAGCAAAGAAGCTCATAACGAGAGAATCAAAAACAAACTTCTTGCCAGTCCTAACGGATCAAGTTCCTTTTGGTCCGTCGCTAAGGCCGTCAGCCAAAACTTTACAAAGTCAACTATTCCACCTCTAACACGTTCAGACGGCACAATAGCAACCACAGCCGGGGATAAAGCAAACCTACTTGCTGAATTGTTTTCCTCGCATTCCACTGTAGACTTCCAGGGAAAATCACCACCCAACATTCCCTCAGTTCAATCGCAAATGTCTGAAATCGTGTTCCGTCAGCGTCTTGTTAAACGGATTCTTAAAGGACTCGACGTCAATAAAGCTTCTGGTCCAGACGAAATTCCTATTATTGTTCTCAAGACATGCGCCGATGAACTTACACCAGTATTTTGTAGACTTTTCAACGTATCCTACAAAAAAGGAATATTTCCATCCTGCTGGAAGTCGGCGCATGTCCAGCCCATTCCAAAGAAAGGTAAAAAAACCCTGCCAAGCAACTACCGACCCGTCGCATTGCTTTCAGTAATTTCAAAACTAATGGAGAAAGCTATTAACCAACAACTCCTAAAGTATCTGGAAGGGCTTAACATTATCAGCGACCATCAATACGGTTTTCGAAAGTCCAGATCAACAGGTGACCTTCTGGCATATGTCACCCATCTTTGGAGCAAAACCATCGAACATCATGGAGAATCCCGGGCTGTTGCACTGGACATCTCTAGGGCTTTTGATCGTGTTTGGCACGATGGGCTTCTAAGTAAATTGCGATCCTACGGTATGCCTAATTGATTTTGTTTATGGTTAACCAGCTTCCTTAAGAACCGTTCTCTGCAAGTGGCGATTGACGGGTTTCTCTCAGACACCTTCACCATTAATGCCGGTGTTCCTCAAGGGTCCATATTGTCGCCTACCCTCTTTTTACTGTATATTAACGACCTTCTAGTGAAAACCCAAAATCCAATTTATAGCTTTGCTGATGACAGCACACTTGTCTCATCTTTTACCTTGACTCCCCAAACATCCGCTGCCGACGCACATCTTCGCAGGCAGCATGAAGTATTGCGCCTCAACAATGACCTGGAAGAAATTTTGGCTTGGGGTGACAGTAACCAAGTCGAATTTAATGCTAAGAAAACCCAGGCAGCAGTCTTCTCCAAGAGGGTTAACATTGCAGAACCGGATATAGTCATGGCAGGACACGCAATTCCCCTGGCACCGTCTATTAATTTGCTGGGGGTCAATCTGGGAGGTAATATGTCTTGGCATGATCACGTTGCCGCAATTGCCAAGACAGCTGCACAGAAACTTGGTGTACTTTTCCGCACCAAAAGGTTGTACACACCTCATCAACTTTTGACACTCTACAAAGCCCAGATTCGACCATCATTAGAATATTGCTCTCATGTCTGGAACTCTGCACCCAAGCACACCCTTCGGCTACTAGATTCCATTCAAAGGAGAGCCGTTCGTCTGATCGGCGACCCCGAGCTGACCAAGACCCTCGATAGCCTGGAGCATCGAAGACAGGTTGGTGATTTGGCTCTCTTTTACAGATATTTCCATGGCAGGTGTTCGACTGACATTGCCCACTTGATTCCACCTAGAGCAATGCAAAACAGAAATACACGGCGAACCACTGCCGCTCATCCATATGTTGTTCAGCTTAGTACTCCTCGAACTTCATTGTTCAAGAATTCTTTCATCTGGAGAACGTCATCTTTGTGGAATGATCTTCCTGAGGTCGTGTTTCCCAATGAATACAATCTTCAACGTTTCAAGACCAACGTTAATCGCTTTTTTCGCACTCGCACCGCTCCCAGAGCGCCTTAAAGGATTTTTCCTACAGTGCAGGTGTTTTATCATAAAAAAAAAAAAAAACAAACACTGATATCAATCGAATAAAAGTAATTTTCTTCAGTCATAGAAAAGAAAATATCGATAATATAATATAAACAATAGCGTCTACGTTATTTATAAGTATAAGCAAATTCTGAATTTTTTTATTCACAACAACCTGTTTGTATTGTCATTTCCTATTAATATTTAAGTGGTTTTGTGTGTACTTTGTCTGGTGAAATGAATAATTAATTGAATAACAAATGAAATTACAAATTAATATTTAAACCCTCTCTTGTGAGGTAAACTTTTGGTGTAATGTTCTTTTTTTATGTCGTAAATTATTTTAATACACAAAGCCAATCTATTCTTTTACCATGTGTGTATATTTCGAACAAAATTAATCTTTAACAAAAGGTTACGTATGCTCTCAATGTATATGATTTAATTAATGATAATATTAAAATGGAATTTTGTAATTCTCTTATCAATCTCAAGACCAAGGAACAGCGGCGGCGCCATGGAAGGGCCGGGGTGGGCACCGGCCCACCCTGAAAAGATCAGTGCCCACCCAAAATTGATGGTTTTGCAATGGAATTTCCGGGGGAAGGGGGATTTGACTATGAAAGTTTTATTGTATGTTATTTTCAACAGAAATAGGATGACCCTTTTTTTTAAACGCCACTTTGGACAAGAGGGGAATTTTGTTTTTTTTTTGCTCCTCACTGTTGTCGGGCTTTGCTTAGGTTGTGATTGTCGGGTTTCGCCCTTTGTGTTAGGGGAGTTGACCTTTTTTTTAAATCATTTTTGTGGTAGTATCCACTCTAAAATCATCGGTCCCACTTGTGCCCACCCATCCCAAAAATCCTGGCGCTGTCACTGTAAAGATGAATCAACGGATTATTGGGTTCTTTGTTTCACTAATGCACTAAGAAATAAAAGAATCTAAACCATTTACCCAACAACCAATAAATGAATCATTTTTCCCGATTTTAACAACAATAAAACGCCGTTCGGTCTAGCCAAGCTTTGATAAATTTTTCTCATCTTTCGTTACATCTTGCATCGAGAGCCGTCGGTCTAGCCAAGCTTTGATAAATTTTTCTCATCTTGCGTTACATCTTGCATCAAGAGCCGTCGGTCTAGCCAAGCTTTGATAAATTTTTCTCATCTTGCGTTACATCTTGCATCAAGAGCCGTCGGTCTAGCCAAGCTTTGATACATTTTTCTCATCTTGAGTTGAATCTTGCATCGAAAGCCGTTCGCCCACCCTAAAAATATGGGTGCCCACCCAAAAAGGATGATTGGTATTATAGAAGGATGTAATAAAGTAATAAGACAATGATGATGACCTTTTTTTTAGACATCAGTTTGGACAAGAGAGGAGTTTTGTTTACCCCGCTTATGGCGCTTAGAGTGGGGGGGAGGCGGCGACTATTTTTTTAGAAGTAATTTTTGATTTGGGTAGTGCCCACCCAACCCAAAAATCCTGGCGCCGCCACTGCCAAGAAATAAAATGCGTGCCGACTGGTACACCACCAGATTGGCCATAGAAAATCCCATATAAATTTGACTACCTTTAAATATTGGCTCTCCTATTAATTTGATATGAAAATTTTTTAAGACTTTTTTGAAAGCTCTTACATGACAAACTTTCACACCAAATTTGATTATTTTCGATTAAAGCAGTTAAAAGTTATTTAAAAAAAAAGCATACTGTAAAACATGTTGAAACTAATACAAAAAACGTACAACACGCAAAAAAAATTTCTAGAAACAATAAAAAAAGGCACGAAAGCAGGAATTTTAAAAACATACGATGAGAAGACATGTACGTCATCCTATTAACTACGCAATTATATTGCTTATTTCGATAATCTAAATAGACAAAGACAGTTTAGAAACAGGAACGCGAGACCTCAGTCAGGTAGGAGTGTATCGTTTACGGAGCGATCGGCTACTGCCATTGCTTGGAATTGTTGTGACATCGGTAAGTTGTTTCTCGTATTTTTATTGGACAGCGTATTTTGTTTAATTGTTATCTTAGTAAATAATTGAACAATTTAAAAACTGAAACTGTAGATGTATTTTTTTTTGCTCTGTACGATAGAGTCAAAATTCAAACTTAGTGAAAAAGCCCATTGCGAATGAAAACAATTTTAGTTTATAAAGCTGAAATGCTTTTAAAAATGTATTTACAAATTATTGTAAAATATACATTAACGACGCCGCTGGCAGCACGCTAAATTGGGAAGCTCTATTAATTACAAATATCTTAAACCCAAAAAAATTCCACTATGTATATAACGCCATATTTTATTTTAAAATGATGCTTTCTGATCTCATCTCCATGACAATTTTAGGGAACACAAAACATTTAAGCTTATCCTCTTGAGAACAATTTTGTGGGCCGAGACTTCTATTATCCACGTTCCTCCTTTTAACAAGGCCTTTATTGATGTTCGGCAACAGAATTTTTTCTAGCGAGAATATTTTCACGTTTTTATAGCAATCATATGATCATTAGCATATAAGCCTCAGCGGCATTCATTTTTTTTGACTAGCAGAAAAATTACTCTTTAAAATATTATTGTGAACATGCCCCAGGGGCAGGTCGGTGGGTAACACTGAGATTGCGTCAAATATATATTTATTTAATGATAAATATCATCAAAAAATGTAATAATTAGATTTTGGAATATTATTTAAACTCAGTCTTAACTAATGCAACCGTTAACCAAAGGAATATACATTTTTCCGTTCCGTTCCGTTTTTATTAAACGTTTTTATTTAACTTTTGTAGGTTTATTTAGCGTCCTTGAACTTCTATTTTTTTAAATGTTATATTGTGGGGAAGAGGACTTTAAAAAAACACTTTCTACTGCTTACTAATTCCCAACGTTTCAGTAAAAGGTTTGAATAAAAAACCGAAACGTTGGGAATTAGTAAACAGTAGAAAGTGTTTTATTAAAGTCCTCTTCCCCACAATATAACATTTTAAAAAAGTTTTTATTTAACATTTTTTTATATAAATTAAGTAGTGTATTTTTGTCAAAGCCACTACAAACAAAATATTTAAAAATATACACGTTGTTTCACAGGGAATGGAACGTTAAACGTTTATGGAAAACGAGTGATGCGTTTTCTTAAAAAATTTGGTTGCTCAGATAAACAACCATGATCTGTCGTTGCCTCTTCTGCCGAAGCAGGTGGTAACATCGTTATTTTAAGTGAAACACCCTATACAGGGTGTCCCGAAATTAGGTGACAATATTTTAAGGGGATAAAGTACATCCAAAAATAGGACTAAAATCCTCTATTAATATACCTTCAAAAACGCTTCGTTATGGGGCTAGAGCCCCCCGAATGGAAGCTATGATAAGCGGTTTTTTCACAATATCTCAGAAACTGATTGAAGTATTAAAACAAAATTTAATACATGTTTTACCCATGACAAGATGCAATAAACGGTTTGTTTATTGCATCTTGTTATTTCGGTTATCGGTTTATTTCTTCCAGTGGCGTCCCACTGGGTAGGTGGTGAGGAGAATATTGTCCTAACATTTTTATTTGTAGGATTTTTTAACGCCAGGTGCAATTTTTAAAAGCACTAAAGTCTTCTATTGAAAAAAGATACTCTTGCTTCATTTTGGTAGGATTCACCATTTTTCAGTAAAATCGATTTAAAAATTTTCGGTTTTTTACAAGCTAAGGTGTTTTTTTGCATATCTCAGCAAACACTTGATATTAAAACATGAAATTTATTAGAAGTTCTACTAGCGACAAGGCATATTTATTAAAGGATGTAACATTAAAATATTTTTCCAGTGGCGTCACACGGGGTGGAGCCTAAAGTAAATATTACAATTTTTTTTTTAATTTAAGGGGCTTCATACTTTTAATGTAATTTTTTTAAAAGTTAATAAAACCTTCCATTATTGTAATTTAACAGAATATAAGGTTTTCAACAGATTTTTAGACCTTCTTTTTTAAATATTTATTAGTATAAGAGACTTAAAATAAAACAAAAAAGAATAACAAATTGCAAATCAAATTTAATTGTAAAACCACACGGAAAAACTAATTCTTAAGCAAATGTTCAAAATGATTTCCATTTTGTTGGATGCAAAATTTAGACCTGCGTGTTATGTTTTGTGAGGCACGGAGAATTTGAAAATGGTATAAAAGGAAAGCCCCTTAAATAAAAAAAAATTGTAATATTTACTTTAGGCTCCAATCCGTGCGACACCACTGGAAAAATATTTTCATGTTACATCCTTTAATAAATATGCCTTGTCGCTAGTAGAACTTCTAATAAATTTCATGTTTTAATATCAAGTGTTTGCTGAGAGATGCAAAAAACACCTTAGCCTTTCCAACGGCTTGTAAAAAACCGAAAATTTTTAAATCGATTTTACTGAAAAATGGTAAATTCTACCAAAATGAAGCAAGAGTATCTTTTTTCAATAGAAGACTTTAGTGCTTTTAAAAATAGCACCTGGCGTTAAATAATCCTACAAATAAAAAAGTTAGGGCAATATTCTCCTCACTACCTACCCAGTGGGACGCCACTGGAAGAAATACACCTAAGCTAAACAAACCGTTTTCTGCATCTTGTCATGGGTAAAACATGTATCAAATTTTGTTTTGATACTTCAATCAGTTTCTGAGATATTGTGAAAAAACCGCTTATCATAGCTTCCATTCGGGGGGCTCTAGCCCCATAACGAAGCGTTTTTGAAGGTATATTAATAGAGGATTTTAGTCCTATTTTTGGATGTACTTTATCCCCTTAAAATATTGTCACCTAATTTCGGGACACCCTGTATATTATATTATTTTCTAATTCTCTAAACAATTCCACTTATATTTTGTATAAAATATTATATGTCTAAATTCAATTGTGTTTGAGATATTGACGTTTAAAATATGCCATTTTCAAACTTTGACAGGCTGTAGCACGGGAACGGCGCATCTTAGAGAAAAATGGTTTTTCACTGCCCGTCCTAGTTTTTTATTTTCTATAAAAAAATTACTAACTTTCGGTTTAACCTGTTAAAAAAATGGGTACGGTTCAATATGGTTAACCGGAAGTTGTAATATTTAGATGGAAAATAAAAACTGAGATAGGGAGATTAAAACTTTTTTTTTTCAAGTTGCGCCGTTCCAGAACTACAGCCTGTCAAATCTCAAAATGCCATGTTTTAAACGTCAATATCTCAAACTAAGTTCTGGATCCGTGCTTGATTATTGCAGTATCTCAAGGACTAATAAATAAATAAATAGAAATACATCTAGAAGTAAATTCAATTGCATTAGTTGTTTTCATGTCAATGTATATCCAACATAGAGATGATGGTCCCCTTTAAAAGGTTACCCATTCATACATCCCTTCCGAATTGAAACTGCAAAGTTGAATTAATTAAAACTTTTGGTTAAAATTAAAATTGCAGGGTTTTACTTTCGACATTGCGATATTGCCGTCCTGAAGTAGGTCAGTAAACCTAATATCTAAATAAATCCAACACTTCAAAGGGCCCTTTGGCATCTGAGATGCTTGACCCACTTCCCGAATCGGTAACAGAATTTCCCGAAATACTCATCCTATAATTGCTACTAAAAAGGGGCAGTACCATTTATTAATAGGAAGATTGAAAAATCATCGATTTTTTTACATTATGTTTGTATACTTACTTAATAATATATACTTTTTTAATGAGTTTTGGATTCCTGGACAAATATTAAGTCGAAAAGTTTATATACGCATATGTCCCAAAATGCTTTGATTTCGATATGCAATAACTTTTTGGTATAGACCTAAATTTTCTAAATATTTTTGGTATTGTGGTATTAAACCGCGGCAGTGGCTTGAGGTACTGGCATTCGACCGTAGCAGTCCGGGTTCGATCCCCGGAGTGGGCAGACGCATAATAAAAAAAGTATGTCCAAAATTTAGTGGATAAAAGAATGCGGTATGCTACTAATGATTCCTAATACCGGGACCAAGAAGGGCGTTATGGACCTCTGGGGCGTAAATAGGATAACGTGGTTCGGATTCCACGTTAAGCTGTAGATCCCGTCTGGCTGACATTAGCAAGATGATAGGGGATACAATGGGCCTCTTAGGCCTAAGTATACTGGCTCTTCCACCAACCCCAGTAAAAAAAAATAAAATAAAAAATTGTGGTATTAAATGTAACCGGGAGAAAAAAGTCTACACTTCAATTCCATTAATTATGTTTTAAAGAACCTCACTGAATATGAATATTTATATTGCACATAAAAATAAATTACAGCTGAGGATTTGGTTAATTGAGATAAAAAGTAATCCGTCAGAATTTCTTTTATTTCCTAAACCCGAGATGTTATGACATATCTGGTTAAGAAAAAAAATTGGTGATTATTTTAAACGTTTAAATTCTTTTCTTTTTTGAGAATCTCTGCTATCGTACTTTTACTTTACGAGGCAGTAATAATTTTATGTTCGTACAGATAGCATTTTCAGCAGACAAAAGTAAAATAAAACTTAGTTATATCTTTTTAAGAACTTGTATTGCAGTAAAGATATTTCTTTGACTTGTTAATGCGATTTCACAAAAGTGTATCGAAAGTTTTTCTGGCACGCTAAAAGAAAGAAAAAGAAAAACTTTTAGAGGCAGGAAAAAAATAACCTCGACAGTGGTACACCTTTCGCTTGTGTTTATGTATTATTTACATATTTAGGACTTTCAAAAAAAAATATTTAACAATCGCTGAAATAGATACGGTATAAATAACGAGTATCTGGGGCTCTGACAAAGCTTAATGGGTTACGCAATAGGCTCATTATAGCGTGGGTCTTATATAAACTTACTTCGTGTAAAGTAAGGTTACTATTTAAAAAAAATCAATATTGCGTCTTATCTGTCAAATTTGTAAGCCTACAGGTTTTTTTACATCAAATTATTTTTTTTATTGTAGTAGATCGAAAACTCGCTAATCGAGTAAGACAATTATGTTGGGTTGCATGAAGGCTCATCAGATCAGTAAATCTTCTATAACACAATGCACTAATATAAGACTCGCTTATTATTACAAAATAAACAAAGTAACGACGCAGAGAAAAATACTATAGGAGGCAAGGCGACGACGCGATGGCAGCCAAAAGGGAAATATGTCTGCCATGCAGGTGAAGAAGTATTGCCTACCTTTTCTATGATTGAATTAAACATAAGTACCAAGCCTAAAACATAATTTATTTAATAAAATTGTTTTTTTTAAATTACAGACAATTTTAAGGTTTATTGGTTTTTAATATATACTGTAATTGGAAAAAAACAAGTCCTAATTGATTAAATAATATTTTCTTAAACAGGTCAATATGAAATGTATCAATCAAAATATTTTAATTTTATTGATTTAAATATGTTATTGTTTTAAACTTATATTTTATTAAAACAATGTAAAGGCGTAATGAAATACTATTATCGGTATCAACATAATTTTTTTTTCTTTGGGTAATGATGATTAAATCATCCTTGAAATAATAAGGGTTTTAGTTTTTGTCGAAATATTGTAATAAGGGTAATGTTTTCTATATCTTGTTCCATTCTCGTGGATTAACAGTAAACCAAAAAAGGAAATATAAGTTTCAAAAAATGAAGTTCGGAATTTTAGGATTAGTTAGTTTCTGGACGTATTCCAAACATTTGTTGCCTTCATTTCGGAGTATGATGAGATATGGGGTATTAAATAGGGAAACCATAGATTTAAAGTATTTATCTCTGGATTTTAACTGTTGTGGCACAACCCTCTTAGGGCCCTTTATGGTTGTGAAAATAAAATGCCAGCAAAGATATTTTAAAACTCACCCTACTCTACACTAAACTAGCCGCAGTATGGCGTCTATTCGATCCGACTCTGGCTGATCTGCATACTTTAACTATGTTAACTAAACAAATTTAGGCTATTCCGTGGGTAGATTAAAGGGCACTGTTACCGAGAAACTGCCTAAACGTACATAAATCATACCAGTAATTATAATAAATATTCTAAAATAATAAGATTTTACCGAGCGAGATAATTGTATAATACAGAAGAATAATAGTCCATCATTCCAGAAATTACGTATATTTTTCGTCTTAAAAACCTTATTAATCATAATATAGTTAAAGAATGGTTCGTCGCGTAATTGGAAGATCAAAACTTTAAAATTTGTTTAGATATATAAGTAATCTATGACAACAGAATTGTAAAAACACCCTTTGGTGTTTGTCAAAGAGATATTTTCAAGCCTGCCGGGCCTTTCGAGCTTGATGGACGAGCCCGGCCGGACCGTGTCGCAAAATCACGGCTCTTGCCGAGTCGGGTTGTGAATTTCCGCCCGAGGACCTCTGTGGATAGATTAGTGCATATACTTGGTTTAAATCCCACGCAGAGCTGTAGGTATCATCTATAGTCTATTTCAGAAAAGTGTGGAGCACTACAAGCTCATTAGTTATGCAAAGGGACTACAGAGTGACCCAACGAATTTTGAAGCCACTTTCATAATTTTGCATTGATTTTATTGCAAAATTCTTTCTTTTCAAGTGCAGGTAGTACCACCCGGGTTTGGGTCAATTTATGGGTTTTGCTTATTGTTATCCATTTACAAACACTGAAAATGGTGTGACAAAGGCGTGCATTATGTATATAGTATTAGGTACACTTATTTTTTAATAAAAATTTTTAAATAAATACAAAAAATACATTATACAGAAATTCAATTATAAAAAATCATAATAGTCTTCGTCATCTGAGGAACTGTCATCTCCTCTTGACGGTATAATTAACAGGTCGATGGTCCGATCAATCAGGTGATCAGATCCCACATTTTCTCCTCTTCTTAATGACATGATGGACTGCTTTTCGCCAGTTCTCTGGTGTCACTTCCTTAATGGCTTGATCAAACAGTAGCTTAACGCCTTTCATTTTGAATACCGTGTTGTGCCTTGCTACAAATCCTTTCACTTGCGCCCATCTGAGTTCTATAGGATTTAGCTTGCAATGATATGGCGGTGTGCGCAGCACAGTTTTACACTGTGTTTTTCAGCTATATCTTCCACAGCATATTTCATAAAACGATGTTTGTGTAAATTTCCTATAGCTAATATTCCTTCTTTACTAAATTATCTTTTTTTTATTAGTTATCATAAATAATTAAACGCACAAAATTTACATGCGCCTATGGCCGAAACCGAAATTGAGCCGAACTGGACGGAATTTCCCATTTTATTACTCTACACCTTTCTAAAATAGACTATAGCTAATATTACTTAGATGCTAAGTTCAAAACTACGGTCAGTGATTCATCGCTTTCATAAAGAGTGCAGCGGGTTGTACGATGTTAGAGGAAGTACATCCAGTATATTTTTAAAATTCTAAAAAAGCAAAATCTTGGTTTTCATAAATTTTATTCAAAAAGCCTGGTTTAAATACATGGGCTTATAACATTTTTCTATAACTACCAAAAAAAA
This sequence comes from Polydrusus cervinus, assembly GCA_935413205.1. Lineage (NCBI taxonomy): Eukaryota > Metazoa > Arthropoda > Insecta > Coleoptera > Curculionidae > Polydrusus > Polydrusus cervinus. The sequence goes on from OW284512.1 coordinate 3,267,639, forward strand.
AACACATTTTTCTCTGGTAAATCCATAACGTACTTAATCTTGTGGTAATGGCAAGAGACGTCGGTCGGTGCAAGTGACGGTTTAACCTCGATCGGCTCGCCAGAATCGCGATAAATCTTCCGAGAAGTAAGAAAGACTGATTGTAATTCACACGGTGACGCCAAAGAAATATAGTTTGCGATTCGAGAAGTTTGAAAAACTTCATTTGTATTTTAGAATCGGTTAAGGTTTTTCACAAGCTTTAGTAGGTACTTTGGTGATGGGGAATTATGTTTTTTATCAGATAAAGGGAAAGCGTGGACGGGCGGTACATAATGTCTCTGGGGAGCGAGCCTAACCAGTCATTATTCAAATATTATAATAAACAATATAAATTTATTTTACTGGCGTTTTGTAACCACGGTTAAGTTTATCTTTGTAAAGTTTGTTGGATATTGGTCAATAATAAACGTTAGACGATCAAATTATTTATTAGTCGCCGTTTTGACCCATATTAGGTCATCCTCAGGACTATAAATCTAGATCCTAACTGTCGATTAGCGTTTACGTTCGTTTCGGCACATTTTTTATGTAGAGAGTGGCAAGCAACTTGCAATAGTAGTTTTTCAAGGCTTTCACGAATCAGAAGGAAGACCTCTGATTGAGACCTTTTTTAAGCGAAAAAAAATTATTGTTTTCCAAGGCATGTCTCCATAGAGGTGTATAAAAAAACAATAGACATGCGGTTATAAAACTTTAAATGCACTGCTCTGCTTTCCATATTTATTTTGGATGGACAACAATTTTTAGAGCATGAACTGCTCAAGCACAGTTAAATAAGTCCTGCGTACTATTAAGGCATCAACGAATAAGTAGATAGAAATACACATAATATTCTAAAAGAATAATTAATAGTGTACATTATTCTGACATGCCGAAACGAACGATTTAAAGTTAAGGTAGTATGCACAAAAATGGAAATAAGAAAGAATTAATGAAACTACTAGAATAGTACAGACTTACCAGGTTAATTGTGGCATCATTCTGTCACTCTTGGTCTCCTTTTCTGATCTTTCTTTTCTAGCGTGCACGCATGGTAATTTAGTCGTACGGCACCGACGCGAGGAGAGCTAAATGGACTGTGTCCATCGCGCGAACTTGTCCACTTGATACCGGCTACATACTACCGGCAAGTATGACCGAAATAACACGCGAAACAATATCCTTCTGTTTATTGAATTTAAATTAAAACTAAAATGATTTAAAGAAATGTAAAAAAAAGAAAAAAATTAAATATAAATGCGTGTATGGAACAGGTGTTTTTCGGAAAGTAATAAATATCACATCAGACAGTGTTAAATCATATCATTAAGGCCGATTTTTAAAAAATTATCTATGCTCCGAGCCACGAAACGCCACTGTAGAAAAGTAATATATTTGGTAACACAATAAGATCATTTCTACTGCATAATGTATATCTTTGAGGCTCATGGCCTGATGAATAACATGTTGTTTTCGTAGTTAGAAAATTGATTTTACTCACATAAAACCACACATGTCATATATTTTTACAAGCCAAACAAAATATCTAATAAATACAAGATACCTGAAACTATTTTCTACTGTGGGTATATTTTTATTTACGATTGGAATTTTTTCCAGATGGTCAAATAGTGCAAGTTCGTGTCGAGGAAGTCTTACTAGTGGCCCTTGTCCTAGTCATCTGGGTGGCGGCAATAGCCCTGTTCTTCAACCGCTGGGGCAAGATACGGATGCTGGAGCCCTACCAGCCCAAATTCCATCAGCAGCCTCATCGTCCATCGTGTCCGCTGGCCCCTCTCAGCCCGCCTGGCATCAACCACCAAGTGAGCAACACGTTACCGAGGACGCAGAAACCAATGGCAGTATGTGGGCTATGAGAGAAGGGCTAGAGCCTTACAAGGCTGGATAGCTAGTAGAGGCAAAGATTATATTGGGTTTTATCTAATAGGAAACTTATTTAGTAGACTGATATTTAATAGAGAAATTACGACTGAGGAAAAATGTCCGGAGATTCGATAAGAAAATTTCCTTACCTAGTAAAATAATACACGGAAATTTTAATTTTTTTTTATAAATAAAAATGTTTGAAATAACATAGTGACCCATGAATAAGAATAAAATTACTTTAATTGTTTTCTTAGCAACTAAAAAATATTCCATTTTCGCTTTGACAAACAATTTAATTCTATCATTCGACGTCACTATTTTGACATTTAAAGTGACAAAAAAATGTCCAGTGTAATTTAACCATTAAGAAACGGGCATGCATATTTCTTGAATTTTTTTTCGTTGCCATGGTAATGAATCAAAATTAAATCTTCTGATTAGTTAGAAAAGTAGGTGTAAAATTTAAAAAATTTTTAACTGTCCTAATAATAATAATATGCTTTTTGCGTCAATATTGATTTAGTTTCCTTCTGGGTTAACCTGGTATATCTTTGGTAGAGGCCGTGTTAGTATGTCGGCATTGTCGCTATATCCGTTTATATTGTGAACTGCTTAAGTTGACCACATATGGGAAACTTTTTATTCATGGAATATAGAAAAACTTTTTATGCCGATTATCTCTGTAAAGTGGTTAACAAAAGAAGAATTTTAACATGCTGGGAAAATTGAATAAAAATATATATATTGTCCTGAATTTTTGAGGTATAAGATGATGCGATATCAAAAAAGGGTATTTGAAAAAGTTTTTAGATATTAAGGTTTGAGACAAAATTTCAAAACAAATGTTAAGATTTTTTGAAAATATCCAGGATTACTTCCAAATTACCACGAATTTATTTTAAATGATAGAAAACCAAGGTACATATATTAATTTATTTAATATGTTCTAAAATTATTTAACTTTTTACCACGTACTTGAGTGTGGTCAGCCATTTTTTTCAAAAAAATATAAATCTTTTTGATTTTTGCTTCAGATTTATAAGACGGAAAAAAATTAATATCTAACCACTTTTTTTAAATAACTTCTTTAGATATCTATTCATCTAATACCACTTTTCATTTCACCAATTTTCCTGCCAAAACGAGCAGTCACGTAAGAAATGTCAAAAATAACATGTTGGTTATTCATTCAAGAAATTTAGTCGATTAAACTATCCAACATATTCTGAGCATGATTTTGCTTGGAAAATAGTTGAATGCACAATAATTTAATGTCTGATTGGTTTACTTCATAATGAGGGAAGTAATTAAAGATATCGGCATACATTTTTTTTCAATGTGCCATCAATAATTTTTTTCCAAATATAGTCAACTTAATGCCGGTCACTGTATAGGTAGAGGCCTGAAGCTTTAATAGTTCGCATAGCGCTGGTTTCACTGCTGAAATTATTATAGATAAAGAAATAAACCAATTTTGGTTGCTCTAACAATTTGTAATATAAAATTATATTTTTTAAAACTCCATAAATCAGAAGTGCAAATTATATTGTGAAGATTAATATATTTTTTTAATTTACGTAAACGAACTGATTTAATTACCAATTGGTTGATCATTAACAAAAGGTTTATTTCTCTACGTCAAGACACGGTATTTTGTTCTGACAAAATAAAAATTGATCAGCTCTACAAAAAAAACATTTTATTTACTTTCATTAAAATACTCTAATCAATTTTTACGCAATGTTTGAACAAAGTACAAAATTTTAACACTCCACTATGTTTTACTCACAAATAGAGCATACTAGTTGAAATTTAATAAAATACAAACCCACAAAAGGCAAACACACCATTAACTTTGTTTTAAATAAATTACTAGAAATTTAAATATCCCCACCAAGTTTCACTTTATATGCTCACGCCACTATTATTCTTTCTAAATTGTATATAGGTACAGGGTAAACTGCGTATGGCAATTATATCTATTACTTCAAATATACGAGGTCAGAAACTCCGGTAAATTATTTTTCATATATCCGTTTGAAATATGAACACTTTATGATATGGTGACATTTACTGCGTTCGGGTAATGCAAATCTGTCTTCTTGGTCTACTCATTGGTAGTTTCGCATTCGTTTCTATGATCTCGGGTGCATCTGCTCGGCGTTCGGTATTTAAAAAATCGAGCAGTTAGTGCGTATCGCCTTATCTAAAAATACCGATCTGACAGAGCAAACTGAGTAACGTAATATTTTGACAGTTTATCTAACTTAAAAAATAAATAATCAAGCGTCTCATCTTCTTTTCCTACGACCACCTATGAAACCGAGAAAAAAAGCACGGTTAACTTGCCTCGAAAGCGCCGAATATCGCACGCGTGTTGAAAAAACAAATGTCAACTCTAGAGTTGAAATACAAGGCACAGTATTGAATTTAAACATATGGTGCCAATTTGACAGCCCACCCCAATTTATTAAAAGAACACATTTTATAAAGCCGTAATTATTGTAAAGTGTTTAACTTATTTTTCATTTATTTGTCGAGTGATTCAGAATTAGAGTGTGAAAATACGCCATCTGAAATTATAAAAAATGTTAATAATATACTGGAAAATCTATTACCAGAGAAAACAAGTCGCGCTAAAAAGAGTGTCATGTATTACAAATATTTATGGGTAGCAATAGCGTAGAGAGTTAGAGCTCTAGCCTACATATCGCAAGGTCACAGGTTCAAATCCCGTCAGGAGTATTTGACTTTTTTTTATAAAAACATTAAATAATTTATAAAATTATATTGAATTAAAATCATCCTTGTTGGGTGGATTTTTTAAATGTATGTTTCATGCATCTTTCCTTGATTAAATGTAAAATTTTTTATTCTGGTTAATCTAGAAGTCAATCCAGGATTAGTTCTTCCTATGATATATTATAAAATATGAAAAAATGAAAAAGTTATACTACAAATAAAGGAAAAGCCTATTGACAAACTCTGAAACCAGATATTAAGTGGAACATAATCCTAAGTATGCTAATATCAACTTTAGTGTTGATATTTTTTTTCAACACTAGTGTTGAAATATGTTTTTCATAAATCAAAGGCTTTTTCAATAATTATTTTTTTTGGTCGTAGGAAAAATAGTGTACATTACTTGTGTGACAGTGATTATTCTAAAACTCGCAGAATTTCCGCTAAAAATCTCCTTGTTTGAAAAGTATCACTTTCATCACTTGGTATGTAATATACTATTCCGTTTCGTCAAAAGAATATCAAAAATAGAAAATAATCTCGCCTCGTCTTGTATACTATAGTTCGAAGGCCTACCGACATTAATATCAGTTTAGGAAGCCAATAAAAAAATAATGACCTAAATTACTGTAACTTCTAAACGATTTATCCGATTTTAGTAAACTTAAGCTTGTTCGAAAGAGAAAGATAGGTACTTTCAATTATTGTATCCATTAGTACACAATAATTCCTATTTAAATTGTTAGAGGGCGCAATTTGTAATCATAACATTTTTTTTCATTATATCCCAAGAATTTAAATCATAGGGTACAGTCAGGAGAAATTTACAAGAAACCCAGTGGAAACCGCAGTTCGATATATTTGGTTTTCTCAGAAAAACTTGTAATATCAACAGTTCTTGTGATTTTTTCCCGAAAACTTATATCATAGGGTATAACTATAACATCATAATCGGAAATTAAACTAAATTTTTAAAACATGTGAAGGGCTTAGTTCAATACCTTTTTTCGTTTCGAGTTATTGCCAAACGAATAATTATTACCACTTTAATTGAAAAAGTAAATTGTTTTCATACTTTCTTGGTCAATGATTCCACGACGAAAAATATTTTTAAACTTTATGATTGTGTGGCTCAAAAACTACTTTAGAATTAATAATATAATTAAGGAAAATGATTCCAGGTCAAAAATTGTTATTATATTTTAGAACATTTAAGCTGTTCACAAGATACGAAAGGTAAATGCTCAAATGTAAGGCACCCTGTACAAACTTTACATTAACCAGCGCCGTTGTCCATTCATATATCAAAAGCACACGACATATGAGATTGGGGTGATTTATGATGGCAACAGGGGCCCTTTTCTAGTGTAAATTAAGCAACAATAAACGTTAGTGTGACCACAATAACCCCAAAAATGGCATTTACATTTAACGAAAAAATTTGATTTTAAAATGTTAACTTTTCTTACCCCCCTTCCCCTTTCCTTTACCCTTTTAATTCTTTATAAGTAAAACCATATCGGAAACTTACCCTGCGATATGTAAAAAGAGTCTGAAAAAGTTATCTGATAACAAACATGTTCATTATACTCATTATAGATAGAGTTGATAAACTCTTGTTTTTTGAAATTAGTTTATACATACTGAACTAATAGTATATTATTGACCAAAGTTTAGACAGATACTATTATCGACCGAGCGTCAACTTTAATCCCTGAGGAGCGCAGCGACGAGCGATTTAGGACGTGAGGGCAATAATAGTTGTCTAAACCGTGGTAAATATATTATTTTTTCCACTACTAACACATTTACAACATTAAATTATTAATTAAAGTTGACATACCTTCTTAGGGTTGCTTCTGTTTTTTCAGTCAAGTTACCTTTGCTTTGAAATTTGCAGCATTTTTTTTATCTTGTCAGATGGCATTCTTAGTTGTCAGTGTTTGTCGATTCATAAAAAAATTCAAGTCTTTTTGTCAAAATGAGCGAAGAAACTATTACTAATACGTGCACTCCTCCAGAAATGAGGGTGGAAGCACAATAAATTAATGATGAGTTGCTTCTCCAAAAATCTAAGGTTTTGTATTTAAAAACCTACTCAGTATTTAAGGACTGGTGCCAAACAAAGAAAGCTGGAATACCTGGTTGTCTAAACATGACGTTTTCATATATTTTTAAAATAAAAATAGGTCAAGTTGCCTGTTTTATATTGTTTTTGCCAGAAGCCTCTATTATTGACCGTTGTCAGTAACGACGGTAAATAATAGGGGCTTCTGGCAAGGGGTAAAGAAAAACGATTTCTAAAGTAAATAATTGATCAATAATGAGTGATTTTAAAGTTAGTAGTGGAAAAACATTATTATTAAATATTTCCGATATAAAGAAGGATGAACCACATATTTCCTCATTAATTTTTTATTTATAATTTATAAAGTATATTATTTGTCTGGAAAGAGCAATGCCCATATAAAAACTTTTAATTATATTTATTAACTAATATCATGCAATAGGGACTAGGAGCTAGTGCGGGTAAATAGATTAGGTCAATTCATTAAATTCGTTATCATGGAAATAAATGAAACACTAAAACATGTTTATACAGACATTGCCTTTACAGTTTTTTAGGGATAAAATAACATTAATAATGCTAGTTTTAGTTTTTATTTTTTTTTTAACAAATGGTTTTTTTTTTATGATAAAGCACCTGCACTGTAGGAAAAATCCTTTAAGGCGCTCTGGGAGCGGTGCGTGTGCGAAGAAAGCGATTAACGTTGGTCTTGAAACGTTAAAGATTCTATTCATTGGGAAATACGACCTCAGGAAGATCATTCCACAAAGATGACGTTCTCCAGATGAAAGAATTCTTGAACAATGAAGTTCGAGGAGTACTAAGCTGAACAACATATGGATGAGCGGCAGTGGTTCGCCGTGTATTTCTGTTTTGCATTGCTCTAGGTGGAATCAAGTGGGCAATGTCACCAACCTGTCTTCGATGCTCCAGGCTATCGAGGGTCTTGGTCAGCTCGGGGTCGCCGATCAGACGAACGGCTCTCCTTTGAATGGAATCCAGTAGCCGAAGGGTGTGCTTGGGTGCAGAGCTCCAGACATGAGAGCAATATTCTAATGATGGTCGAATCTGGGCTTTGTAGAGTGTCAAAAGTTGATGAGGTGTGTACAACCTTTTGGTGCGGAAAAGTACACCAAGTTTCTATGCAGCTGCCTTGGCAATTGCGGCAACGTGATCATGCCAAGACATATTACCTCCCAGATTGACCCCCAGCAAATTAATAGACGGTGCCAGGGGAATTGCGTGTCCTGCCATGACTATATCCGGTTCTGCAATGTTAACCTTTTTGGAGAAGACTGCTGCCTGGGTTTTCTTAGCATTAAATTCGTCTTGGTTACTGTCACCCCAAGCCAAGATTTCTTCCAGGTCATTGTTGAGGCGCAATACTTCATGCTGCCTGCGAAGATGTGCGTCGGCAGCGGATGTTTGGGGAGTCAAGGTAAAAGATGAGACAAGTGTGCTGTCATCAGAAAAGCTATAAATTGGATTTTTGGTTTTCACTAGAAGGTCGTTAATATACAGTAAAAAAAGGGGGTAGGCGACAATACGGACCCTTGAGGAACACCGGCATTGATGGTGAAGGTGTCTGAGAGAAACCCGTCAATCGCCACCTGCAGAGAACGGTTCTTAAAAAAGCTGGTTAACCATAAACAAAATCCGTAGGATAGCAATTTACATAGAAGCCCATCGTGCCAAACACGATCAAAAGCCGTAGAGATGTCCAGTGAAACAGCCCGGGATTCTCCATGATGTTCAATGGTGTTGCTCCAAAGATGGGTGATATATGCCAGAAGGTCACCTGTTGATCTGGACTTACGAAAACCGTATTGATGGTCGCTGATAATGTTAAGCCCTTCCAGATACTTTAGGAGTTGTTGGTTAATAGCTTTCTCCATTACTTTTGAAATTACTGAAAGCAATGCGACGCGACGGGTCGGTAGTTGCTTGGCAGGGTCTTTTTACCTTTCTTTGGAATGGGCTGGACACGCGCCGACTTCCAGCAGGATGGAAGTATTCCTTTTTTGTAGGATAAGTTGAAAAGTCTACAAAATACTCTACACAATTATATTCGCCAATATTAATAACTCCCACAAATAACACCTAAGACATAAAAAATACAGCCATAATTTATACCCTTCTTCCTTTTTAAGTCAGTTAAAAACTGATGATATGAGTTAATAAAACTTATAGAATTATGAAATGTGTATCATATTCGACAAAATTGTTATTTAAGTAAAAAGTGCAAGTCATGAACGCCCAAATTGTGACCAACTTAAAAGAATGCGAGTTATGGTTATATAAATGGTAATCAGTTAAAATTCAATTAATAATACTTAAATGTTTGAAATGTTAGCCACAACCACAACAGGAAATTATTTGCTGTACTTCATGTGTTACATAACAACGAAATTTATTAATTTTTTTATACTTCCAGTTGTCACATGCAGCATTCACAGAGGCATTGTTTAATAATTTTATTATTCAGGGCACATTTTTAGAAAAACATAAACCACGAGTTAAAAAGAAAGTAGAGCAAAATAAACACATTTTGTGACCGCCAGCGAATATACTATTATGAGATAACTACCCTAGTATAAATGCATTGCATTGGAAAATGCATAAAAGAGTTCGCATAAAATACTTTGTCTCTTTATTGTGCACAACCTTTGTTACAAAATTTAAATAGATAGCTGTAATTGGGGTATTTTTCTAATTGTGGCGATTGCATTGTTATCTCTGTATATAAATTTTTCTTTAAATTACAATCAAAATATACATTTTTTAAAGCCGCTTAGAAAATCAGTTTGTAGCAGCCGAATAACCGGCCAAGGCCGGACAATACCTAACAGTGGCGGCTCGCGATCTTAAAAAGTGAAGAGCTAGGTATAGTGCGGGTACTTAAACAAACATTGACTAAAAACCCGTGTGAGAAAACGTCTTTCTTATCCTCATCTGTCCAACGATTGAATGGAGTTTCCAACAAATTACAAACTATATCATTAATTGGGTTCATTTTTAAAACACACAACTAAGTAGGTACGTACACTACTGAATTAACTGAAAAATAAAAACACAACTTTTTAATCACACAGTAAATCACGTAAAAACGATATCTATAACCGTAAGTTTCGCGAAGCCTTAAAATAAATACCTTAAGGTTAGGCGAACCAATGCTAACACAATGGTGCATACGACTGATCTATTTTTAAATTGCCCTTCATCACATGCTGTTTGCGTGACTGACGTTACGTAACCATAGCAACGATGAATATCAAAGCCATGTTGGTCGTTAGGTCTTCACTTGCTTTCAGCTAACGGTCACGGTCGCTGGGGCTTGCCAAAATGCACAAGTGTATATAATTATTGTCCATCGGAGTTAACCGTGGCCCTATTATGCATAGCTACATTCGTATTAAATTAATATTATTATTTCGAACATAATTATTTTATAAGGGCTAAAATGGTAGCTGTATTGGTACATTAATATTTAATATTGTCGGAAAACTTTCCTCCTGGTTTTATTTTTATTTTTTATGGTGAAGAGCGCCTTCACCTAATTCACCTGACGAGCCGCCACTGATAACTAAAGAATCAGGTAATAGTTATTTATGTTTACTTTAAAAGGCTAAAAAATATTATGTTCATAGAATCAAGTAGGCAGTTTCTAGAGAGAGAGTTCTTGAAGTCGGCTAGTCCTATAAAATAACAATTTTTGACCTGTAATAAAGAATGGAAACTTATTACGATTTTTATATTCAAAAAAGTTCTTTACTCTTAAAATAATACCAAGAAAAGTGTACAAGTGTTTCATTAATAAGGTAGAACTTTTAATATTTTATTTACACATTTTCTTACACGTTATTTTACTGTAATCAGTAATTTTATTACTGTTTCACAAAACTTCTGAGAAGTCGTCTACTGAAATAAAGTTCCAAGAACTTGGCGAACTAAAAACTTTTGGCTTATTGTAAATACCACAAAAAGTTTCAAACGTTGATATCATTGTCGGTATCATATAATGTGTCTCACAGAAACTTTATTTCTTGGTATTGTAACTTAACAATTTTTTAAGTGGTGTGATGTGTTTATGCTTTGTTATATCTAACGAATAAGATGGTAACATTACAAACTATATTATGAAAGATTAACAAAACTGTAAGTGGCGTTCTTAATTTCAAACGGTAATAAACCAAAAAAAGGTTTATTTACTTTGGGATACATAATTTAAGAATATCTTATTTTATTGCAGATAAAATTTTATCTAAAGTTGGAATTTCGTTTCTAATATAAAATAAATGTACTCTCCTATTTATAATATTTTTTTCGTCTTCGTCGTCAAAATGTTTCCGATGCCTTCCTGAAGACGCTTTCATCATTTCACTCTTTCCTCACGTATGAGCTTATAGATTGTCGAATTTCATCTTTAAACATACGTCTACTGTACAGTCGACACTTTTTGCAATATTTTAGTGTGTAAGTGCATTAAATACGTTCAGTACAATTATATTTTCGTTGATTAATAATGAACATTTAGTTGCACGTTTAACTGAAATGATTTTCAAAAGGCTGTCCACTTTTAACAATAGGAAATGAAAAGGATTAGTAAAATACACGGCAAGCACTGATTTATACTTTACTAAAGGTGTCAGATAACTTCAGTAATAACATTATGTTATTAAGACTATATTAATTCTAAAAATATTAATATTAAATTTGCAGACAGGCAGTTACTGGAATGAAATTCCATTTAATGACGACTTAATCGTAATTTATTACTCCCTACCAATTTTATATAAATTATACAGGGTCCTGCACCTCCTTTCCCGTCTTCTATAGCTCACTTATTAATTAAATTAGGATTTTGATAATTTGCAGACTTCACCTGTATCCTAGGGCGCATTTCAGAAAAATATTTTGGTTTATACAGGGTGTTCCAAAAAAGTGTGACGTCATAAGGATCTATTTTTTTAGATTACATGCCATAAATATTCTTACTTATTTGGATGCCTCTTATAGTTGCCTACATACCCCCAAGATTTTAATGAAATCGGTTCAGTATTAAACATTTTATTGGTATTAACATTTAGTAAAGTGACAAAAAGAATTCTTTTTGCATGCTCGCATGTGGTCTTCTAATATGAAAATCATATCTACGAGCTCTTCTTGGTTGTATTCCATCACAAAAGCTTAATATATTAATAATAATCTAACAATATTTGAAACTATAAAATAACTAAAGTCAAAATGGGCTTTTGTCACTTTAATACCAATAAATGGTTTTACAAAGCACCTTCGATATTTATTTATAATAATAACGTGGAATATTTGATAAAATAAGTTTTCTGCAAATAAGTCTTAATGCGTTAGAAATTGCGATAGGATTGTAATTAGAACAAATGTTTGATTTTTAATTCTGCATCAAATTACATAATAATATACCGAGGTTCCAATTTAAAATAAGAAAAATAAATTGCTTTAAAGTTTGACACTAAACTTTGAACACCCTGTACAAATCGAATTATTCAAACTTGGTTAACGAGACTGTTCGACCTTATTTATTAAGTACCTTTGTATAATTTTATCAACGAGGCATTATTTTTATTTTCTAAAAAATTTTAAAACCAGTGGTGCAAACTAATTTTTCTTAGTTTTTTTTTCGCCTATAATACTAACCGATTTCATTAAAATTTTAGGGGTATGAAGGCAACTATGAGAGGCATCCAAATAAGTAAGACTATTTATGGCATGTAATCTATAAAAACAGATCCTTATGCCGTCACACTTTTTTGGAACACCCTGTATAAACAAAAATATTTTCCTGAAATGCATCCTAGGATATAGGTAAAGTCTGCAAAATATCAAAATCCTAACCTAATTAATAAGTGAGCTATAAAAGACGGGAGGTGAGGTGCAGAACCCTGTATAGTTTACGCTTCAAAAAATTACCTTTGATAATAAGGACTTTTACTATCTGACCAACAGAGAATCCATTATTTTGGCGTTAAAAATTTAAAATATACATTTATTTTGTGATTTTCTGCGAGTTCCTCTATTATTTTAATGAATTCTAACAAAAAACTTTATATTGTCGGCCAGAATATCATTAAAATAAAGTTTTTCAACTTCTACTTCTACATCCTAGACATCTGCCTTGAATGTAAATAGTCCTAAAAAATTTTAAATTTCTAAAACGGGTTCGTATAAACTCGAATTTAGTTATTTGTTTTAGCAAAACTTCTTTAATAAAAGAAGGGTAGCCTCACATAGAAAGTTCATCACGTTCAAACATTACCATAAAAGGGTCTAGGACACGTCTCACCTTCACAAGCTAAAAAAACACCGTTCAAGTATACTTATGTGACCCAATGAAATTGTTCCTTGAAAATGTGCCAAAAAGTTATCGAATACTTTTTATTAGAAAATATGCCGGACACGTACTTTTTTTCTTTAGAAGTAAAAAAATGAGTTTGGTAAGAACCTTTAGACTTAAGGAATTTTTTTTTGAATATATTTTTATTTCCAGGATTTTCTTATGGCCACTTAAGTTATAATTTTTTTTTCTGAATTTCTATGCTCAGTAGTTTCCGAGATATGGCCGCTCGTCACCCTTAATGAATCACCCGGTACAGAGGTATAATTGGTCAGCGCGGTCTCCAAATGGAAAAGGGAAATTTTTACGCAATGTATTCGTGGGATATTTTTTAGGACGGACCACTTGTGGTTCTGTGCTAAAAATACGACTTTTTCAGTATTTTGTGCATTCGTGGGTGGGATTTTTCGTTAAAAAAGGAACATTTTATTGTTAAAGGTTGCAACACTGTTGAATGAATATAAAAATTTATCGGTTTACTTAACTGGAAAAGCCCATTTATCCAGTCGTTTAAGTGTAAAGGAAACAGCAAATATCCATGTGGGAGTAGAAAAAGGACTTTACCGAGAGTTTACATCATAATATGGGTATAAGATAGTAATTAAATAAAAAAGTTAAAGCGTAATATAAGGTTGGTAAAAAAGAAGGCGGTCAATTGTAGTTTGCACGTGGGTGGTCACGAGTCTAGAACCAGTCCCACATATAGTAATATTTTCGTTACATAACTAGTAAAGATTGTCTTTAATTCGATAATTAGAGGTAGGTAATAATAATGGAATCCAGTTTTGCGTATTATCAAGGTTACCAATACCTAATACGTTGTCTCTTGACTGTGATAATATTTGATAGATTTATACATAATTTATGTTCAATTCTGAACCACAGTTTTGTCGTTTGATAAGCTGAATTGTTTTTACACAATGCAAGTTCATCGTAAATGTTGGCTGCTGATTACAAAATCCATAATGGCGGTATTATATATTTTGGTAGTGTCACGAACAGAGTATATACCTACATAAACATTCACAGCTACGCTAAATAATTATGATGTTCACATTCCTATGATTGGTTGTACATCGATCTTTGTTTGTCATGTTTCTGTTATGGTCATTATCGTCAGAGTTATATACAAAATCCCGCTAATCGATTTTTTGGGAGCTAAAATCTCAGCACTGGCTGACGCCCGAAAGAGAATTATATGTACCGCTGAATATGAAACAGGTTTATAGAAAATTGTCTTAAAATTGTTTACTAATATAATAGTAGAAAAACATATAGAATTCTTCATTTTTTAGCCGCATATTGATACTGTTTCCAGTTTTATTATTAATTACACCAATGGGTGTAACCCGCATCTTCCTCCCCCCCCCCCTAACCTCTATGTATATATATTTTTTTTACCACTTTGTAAAGATATAAAAAACATTTTCGTTACAGCGACTAGCTAAACAAACCCTCTACTTACTTTTTTTGGCCTTACGAAAATTAACGCGATTGCCCTTTTCTCAGAAAACTCGCAATAAAACATTTTCTTTGTTAGTTCCTAATCACGAGGCAAGACCTAATAATAAAGAACAATGGTCGGAAGCGGGTAAATAACATATTAGGGCCATTTTTTCTTTAATTTAAATCAGCCTCACGTAGACAATGAACATAGTTTACCACGTAATATCATATCTGGTGGTATACTTTCTTACCGCATTATTTATGTTATTTTAGAGAGTCCTTGCGAAATGTATGTACTCTTTATGTAACCAGTGGCGGCTCGCAGTCTTAAAAAATGGTGAAGAGCTAGGTATAGTGCGGGTACAACAAACATTGACTAAAAACCCGTGTAATAAAACGTCTCTCTTATCCTCATCTGTCCAACGACTGAACGGAGTTTCCAACAAATTACAAACTATGTCATTAATTGGGTCCATTTTTAAAACACACAAATAAGTAGGTACGTACACTACTGAATTAACCGAAAAATAAAAACAAAATTTTTTTAATCACACAGTAAATCATGTAAAAACGATATCTATAACCGTAAGTTTCGCGAAGCCTCAAATAAATATCTTAAGGTTAGGCGAACCAATGCTAAAATAATGGTGCATACGACTGATCTATTTTCAAATTGCCCTTCACCACCATATGCAAATCGTTACATGCTTATTGCGTGACTGATGTCACGTAACCATAACAACGGTGAATATCAAAGCCATGTTAGGCGTCGGATCTTCACTTGCTTAAAGCTGCCACTGGTAACTGATCTTTTATCGACAATTTTCTGCTTATAATATTTAATGGCACTAGGGTAGCTTAACACGTTTTCTTACTATACAAAAATTTTTAATTTTTTTATTCGTCGCTTTGAGTTGTTTTTCGTCTACAGAGTGTGTCCTCCGAGGTTCTTTTTTAAATTTCTGGATTTACGACTCCTATAATTCTGTTTTTACCACAATTTTACTTTAAAAATAAAGACAAAATGCTAAGACCATTAGTTTACGTCCGACGACCCTAATTGTTAGATGTAATTACTGTTTCAAGTTACATTACACAAAGCGCGCATTAGATCATTGTTAAACATTAGTGGGGCTTTCAATTGTACAATGGACTGTATATTGTCTCATATTCTAAACGATAATCACAGAAGCACGTATTGTTTAAATTATTACAGAGACAAAAGGCCATGGTCTGCTATTCCTTGAATTTAATAAACTTGATTGCAACTAATGCTTATCACTTATCACCAACATGTGGAACTTTCTTACAAAAATTAGTCGAATGTAACAAAAAGTTTACGTTTATGAGGAAAAGGAGTATTCTGGTCACAGCAATTGAGATAGAAATATCTGGGATTCTCTAAGAACTTTGTAAATAGGAGCAGCAGCTGGGCATGGATATGGCAAAAGTGTTTTTATGTAAAAAAGGAAAAGGTTGTGTTGCTGATCCCTTATCGACAATTTTCTGCTTATAATATTTTAAGGGTACAAGGAGAACTTAACAAGTTTTCTTATTATAACAAAAAATTGTATTCTTTTATTTGTCACTTTAAGTTGTTCTTCGTCTGCAGAATGTATCCTCTTTTTTAAATTTCCGATTAGAAAAATCTTTATGAAATATTTTATTTAAAACTAAAGAACACGCAATACCGAGTATCCCAACGATGTTGGCGAAACTGTAGCTTGAAAACGATAGTAAATAGGAAAAAGCGTTTTACATGAAACTTCGAAAGATAGCTTAGTTCAATTTAAAATTAAAAAAGAATATGACGCTACAAAGTTACATTTTTTAATATAAAACACCCTGTATATTTCCGCATTTTTAAAATCTACAGAGCATGTTTACCAAAAAATGGTTACTTAAATTTAACTGTAAAGTGCATTTTCTAAAAGTTATAATTTTTAGGAAAAGACGGCCCCGTTTTCCTTCTTATTTAGAAGTCGTTACATAATTTATGGTAAAATTAAATAGATGCTTTAAATATTTGTTTTACTCCCACATGGACATTGTCTGTTTCCTTTATAACCAAGTGACTGCATCAATGGGCTATACCAGTTAACTTACCGGTTATAATTTCATATCCATCCTTGTAAGGATATAAAACTGATCAATCACGGTGGTCAGATTATGATAACTTGAGAAAGATAACAAAAAACCCAATTTACACGTAAATTTTACGAGTCTTTTACGATATTTAAGTAGAAATGAGGTTAAGAATATATTTCACCATGTAAGTGTCATTTTTGTTATCATTTAAATGGGAACATTTAACCCAGATCCCGTTCATACACAAATGTTTATACAATTTATTCAATGCTTTATGAAAATGAAAGTTTGTACCTGCCTGAAATAGAAAAATAACTTAAATAACTAATATCTAAGTTTTCCTGTTGTCTATTTAAAAAAAATATATTATTTCTCACAATGCCAATTAAAAACGCACCATATACTCTTTACTACACCCTCAAACACCAAGTACACTCCTGTATAAACATAAAACGATATATATTTTTTTTCCAGCAGCGCATGTCATTTTCGAAGTACAACGTCAACGCCTTAACAGACCCTCTTTCTGCACTCCCGTCGCCCATCATCAGGAGACCTCGGCAAAACTCGGTTTTCGTCGGTAGTTCCATCATGTTAAATGCACCTCCTAGAAGAGTGAAGTCAGCAACGGATATACATCATATCGGGATGGTGGAGCATAGTCCAACTACGTCACTATCAGGTAAAAATTTTTTTTTAAATTGGTAATAATACATGATACAAAAACTAGGCTGTGACGTCATGTGGTGACTGAAATTTTTATGTGTAAACATGGAAACACAATGAAAATTACTATCTGTTTCTAGGGCTACCTATAGTCATTACATGACGTCACAGTTTCTAAATAATCTTTATATCGTTACTAAGATATATTAATCAAATGTTTTTTCTGTTGACGTCTGCCATGTCCTGCTCATTTAAATATAAAAAGAAGCGCTTTGGGCTTGTAGCTCTCAGTTTTTTTTATTTAGGAATATTTTGAGTATTTTTGGTCATTTATGAGGGGGGAGGGGGGGGGGGGTTATTCGCGCCTATTACCTCCAGTAAATCCACCCATGTTTATATGTTTTATTTTATTTGCACTGATTATAAAGGCTCAACTCGCTAATAGTATAGAATTTTATGCCCCAATATACAAATTGTAACTGCTAATGGAGTAATGGACTCGTGTTTAGGGGGAATAAAAGGTTTTATTTTCTCGGTTATAAAACAAATGATACTATGAACTGAAAATTTTTAAATCCATGAGCAGTGTTTTACAGGTCAATTAATTTTCATTTATATAGAGTTGTTATATGGTGTTTTTTTAAGGCGATCTTTAAAAGAGAGGAGGTAATCCATTTGATCTGTATCAAACGTTTTTTTTTAATTATAAAAAAAAGTTTTTTGGCAAAAATAATGAGTTTCAAGTTTTTGAGTTATAATTAAGGTCAAAACAACCAATTTTGACTAATGTTATAACAAAAGTTAAAAAGGTGTGATCAAATAACATTTTTATCGAAAATGTTCAGTGAAGTTTTAGTATTATTGGGGTTGAGAAAATTAATTTTAATAATAATTTCAATATATTTCAAAAAAGGTGATTTTCTGAAGTTTGTTAAAGGTGCTGGTATGTTCAAGAATGTCTAACAACCATGCAGATGTCGCTCCATGCAACATCTTGCTGGTGTGTTCCATCAATTGTGCATTTCATTCAATTAATTAAGGGAAGTAGGTGAAATTAAAAAAAAAACGAACTTGAATAGTTAGCGTGGCAATCAGATACATTAAGTGGTTCATGCCCTTAGCAACAAACACCAGTTTCCAGCCAGCCAAGAGATGGCGCAAAAGTTTATACATACCCAAGAAGGTTGATATGTATTATAACTTTTAGTATTAAGGGTACATGGTGACCAATATTTCTAAATTCTTTTACCAAGATACCAGCTCCATGCAAAATTATAATTAAAAACATTGCATTCTCTTGAACCGGATTCTGTACATGTTTATAGATGGATTTTTTTAAACGCTTAAATTTGGACTCTATACAGTTATTGGAGAATGTAAGAAAGTTATTTTTATTAATAAAACATAATTCCCAATAAACACAATGAACTTTAGTAATTTTTTTTAAGAATTTCATTGGCTAATATCTTTTTTCTCGATTTTTTTCTGCATGAAAGTAACTTTCTCACACCCACATGGATACCACCTTTCCATTGGTGAAAACAGAAATTCAACATCTTGCTTCGTTTTTTTTGTAGTTGGGGTGGGGTCAAAAGAAGCCGCTATTTTAGATGACAAATTTAACGCGTTTAGATCCAGTTACCGCGTCTCCCACTTTACGTTGGTGCATTGCCGTTTGCCGCGATACCTTCGCGAATAAATCAACGATATTTCAGCCTGTTTCAGTTACACAGCGGGTGGAATAGGCAGTGGCGACGCCAGAATTTTTTGAATGGCGGGCACAAGTGGGCCCGATGATTTTGGGGTGGGCACTACCCAAGTCAAAAATGACTTATAAAAAAATTATTAAATAAAACACCCCTTTGTCCAAACTGAAGTTTTAAAAAAAATTATCATCGTTCTCTTTATATTGCATCCTTCTCTAATACTAATTTATTATCAAAAATTTCTCATCAGAAATTTCATAGTCAAATCCCCCTCCCCCCACGGAATATCCATTACAAAACTGAATCCCTTAATTTGGATGGGCACCCTTGTTTTTAGGGTGGACCAGTGCCCACCATGGTCCCCCTTGGCGCCGCCGCTGGGAATAGGGCCGTCCGAGGTCGCTGAATTTAATTTTAATTTAAAAAAAAACGCAATTTAACCTGAAAATTTTGGCGTCTTCGGATAAACTTGAATCAAAACACTGAACCACCAATTTTATAAGCCTTCTATGGAATAAAATCTATATTTTACAAAATGCGAATGAAGTAAACAGCATTTATCCAAAAGTAAAATGAATATAAAAGACAATTCAAAAATAAATCCTGTCGGTCCACTTTTCTTGGATATTTATTTTTCTAGCACACATCTCAGCGTTTATTTTTAAGAAACTAAAGCTCAACCTAGCCGCATATACATTTATCGGTCGTATATCACAACATATCTTTTCCGCGAGATCAGGGGATCATTCTGTGTCGTGAAGTATGGCAAAAATTTCAAAAGATGCTTTTATTGCCGATATTTTATAAATCTTGAGTGGATAGATCTGGTATACGGTGGATTTTGATTTATAGGGTGTCAAATGCATAACATGTTTTATTATATGTATTATTATGAGCTTGTATCACCTTTTATGTAGCAGCTTATTTTGAATAACAAAAATTTAAAATAATATATTATTGTACTACCGTCGCGTCGAGCTGTGTTTCGGGTATTCCGCTGTCGGAAAGGATAGTGCGCAAGTGGTAGATCATTAAAAACGATTGACTCGATATTAAGAAATTGCGCCACCTAAAGTAGGTTCCTTGTATGAAGTCCGATATCGTATTAAATCCTCAAAAGATATTATCTCTTTTTCAACAGTAAGTCGGTTAAGTCAGAATACTTTCGCTATACTTGATCGTACTGAACGTCCCACTGGTTCACTGTATTCGGCAAAATGTTACAGGGCGAAATCAGCGGTTCCAAAACAAAAATATCCTAGAATTACGCGTTATGTACCGCCAGAAATATTTTTATTTTATTTGTTACTGATAGTTTTTTTATTTATCAAATGAAAAACTTTTTGCGTCGTTGGGGGGGAGGGGGGTAAAAAGGATAACTAGTGCATACACATGGTTCGGATTCCACGTTAAGCTGTAGGTACCGTCTGGTTGACATTACCCAGACGATAGGGGATACAATGGGCCTTATATAGGCCTAAGTATACTGGCTCTTCCGTCAACCCAAGCAAAAAAAAACTCGGGCCCGTTAGTGTCTGTTTTGGCAGTGCAAAAACGAACGTCTTATGCTTGCGGCATTTCAGATAACATTTTAAGAATACTTCGAAAAAAGAGTGAAGATGAATTGGACAGACCATATAAAAGGGTTCGACTTTCGACTGAATTCTAAAACCTTTGATTTATCCCAAGGGATAAAATTATCGATTAGGAATATTGTTTCTCCATGACCATTACTGAATGCAATAATTCCAAAATCATTTTTGATAATAGAATGTAAAAATTTTCGCTCTTGAGTTGGAATATTTATTCTGAAACACTTGCTTCTTATGCGTTTTGCGTGTATTTTCATTCCATAACAAGATACGAAATGAATATTCTGTAATTGATGAATTTCGAAACTGTCAATGTCAGCAGACAAATTTTAGTGCAAGTTAAAATATGAGTGAAAAATCGGATGACTCAGATATGGAACTGGATAATACTCCACCTGAAATTACAAATATTGCGCATAGTATTTTTGGGTGGAGAAAATATAGTCTGCTACTCGGTTAGAATGAAAATTCAATACTCGAGGTTTCTCACGCTCGATACGTTCGGAATCTTCCACTCGGATCAAATTTTCATTCCAACCTCGTTACAGAATCTACTATTATGATATATTTAAAGTCAAGGAATATGTTACCCTCAAAGCTATTCTTGAAAAGACAAATAAGAAAGAACTTTGCGATATTGGAACTACCAGTTGATCCATATTTTTAAAAGATATGGGCATTAAATATAAAAAAACGAAGACAACTTGTTTTTCTTGACGAAACATGGGTATTAGTAAATGGAACTTCAACAAAATCGTCGGCAGGATGATTTGAAACATTGCTATTACAATGCGTATCTACAAGTAAGTACGTTCTGTCGTAAGACTATAACATCGCTTTTTTTTAGAACCAAAACTTTATAAAAAAGAATTCCTAAAACTAATTTGCCTAAATACCTACTTTAAAAGTTAGAAAAAATTTATTTTCTTTGCCTAAACTATTTTTTTATTTACTTTAAATTATTTTATTTAGAAAATATAATTCGTCAAGTTCCAAAAATACCTAAAATATAATTTATTCTTTAAGAGCTACCGACTACTTTACTCAAGAGGTTTTATTGCTTAGCGAACTTCACACAACGCACCGACTTTACCAATAACTTCGTTAAGCAAGTTAAATTTCTATATGGGATGAAGTAGTACTTTACTAACTTTACCTGATTAGCTGTCACTGTCAAATCTTAAATAAAGAAATAAGAACAATAGGGCCGATGCCGATTCTGAACGCTGGCAAGTGGTTCTTTTTATGAAGCCAAACAAAGAAAATCCATTGAAATTTATACAAAAAATTGTGATTAGGTTTTAATTTATTGGTGGAAAACCTCTAAATTAAAGGGCTACCATTTTCCACTTCATTAATTTTAAGTGAAACAGAATTTTCACTGCCAATTTAGGTAAAAAAGGGTCGAGAGTAAATAGATTTACTCTGAAAGAAAAATCAAATAGGTCATTAATAATTGGGGGTATTTCTATTTAGCCATCAATTATTTAAATACCCGAAAATTTCGTTAGAAAAATGTACTTTTTTTTTGTCGTCGCATTTCTAATTTAAATTTTTGTATATGGCTTCGCGTAGTACAGTGAAAATATATATTATATAAAACCAATTTATTGTCAATGGTATGCCCGCAGCGTTTCGCCAATTCAGTCTTCCGTGTAGATCGTAGCGAAAAGTGCGCAATATGTACTATAAAAATTAAATTTTGAACAGCTGATGTCATGATGCAACGCGATGTGAACAGGACCGGGTCCACAAAAAAGCCCTTGTGTGCGCCGACCTACGAGTCCTCCATTTGTGGAATTTTTAAGTGTTGTTTTATTGCATAAAATCTATTTACAATTCAGGTGTCCTTATAAACTCCTGTGGTTGATATAATGCCTGGGGAAGAGGGGGCGAAACTGCCTTTCCCCCTTTGGATTCGCGCCTGTCCCTAATGGTAAAAATGTGTAAAAAGAAACAAGAAAGACCAATTTCTCTATCAGTTTGCACTCACACACTTTCTGGTCGCAGTAATAAAAATCATTTTTTTATTTGTTTACAGGTTCTGTGATTCCCATTATTAACCGCGACCGCCGACCATCGCTCATCACCATCGAACGACCAGACCGACCAATTTTCATATCACGTCATAGACCATCGATAACCATAGAAAGACCTCCACACTTGTATCCCAGAGTGCGCAGGTCATCGTGCTTTGTGGAACGAGTCACCGGGAAACATAAGAACTTTATTAGTTTCGAACATCCAGATCGCAGAACTCCTTCGACGCTAATTATTAATGAACAACGATCTTGCAGGTAAAGATTTATTTTGCAGTTAAAAAAATTAGATCTATAAGTAGTCTATTTTAGAAAGGTGTAGAGTAATAAAATGGGAAATTACGTCCACTTCGGTTCGATTTCGGTGTCGGCCATAGGCCTAGGTAAATTTTGTGCATTCAATTATTTATGATAACTAACTAAAGAAAAAAAGAAGATAATTTGATTAAGAATGAACTATTAGCTATAGCAAATTTACACATACATCGTTTTATGAAATATGCCGTAGAAGGTACCCATAGCTGAAAAACATAGTGTGACTGTGCTGCAAACACCGCCATATCATTGCAAACTAAATCCTATAGAACGTATATGGGCGCAAGTGAAAGGATTTGTAGCAAGACACAACACGACATTCAAAATGAAAGACGTTAAGCTACTGTTTGATCAAGCCATTAAGAAAGTGACACCAGAGAACTGGCGAAAAGCAGTCGATCATGTCATTAAAGAAGAGGAGAAAATGTGGGATCTTGACCATCTGATCGATCGGACCGGCGACCCGTTAATTATAACGTCAAAAGGAGATGACAGTTCCTCAGATGACGAAGAATATTATGATTTTTTATAATTTATATTCTGTATAATGTATTTTTTGTGTTTTCTTAAAAATGATTATTAAAAAATAAGTGTACCTAATACTATGTACATAATGCACGCCTTTGTCTCACCATTTGTAGTGTTTGTGAATGGATAACAATAGGCAAAACCCATAAATTAACCCAAACCCGGGTAGTGTCATCTGCACTTGATAAAAAGAAATAATTTTGCAATGAAATCAATGCCAAATTATGAAAGTGGGTTAAATATTTGTTGGGTTACTCTGTAGTCCCTTTGCATACCAGCTTTTATTACTCTACATTCTCCTGAAATAAACTATAATAGCCACTTTTTTAACAACCAAGAAAACTCCGCTAAGAACGATATTTGCCGCTGAGTATAATATTTTTTGTAATGTATATAATTTTTTCTATAATATAAACTTCCTTAGTCTGAGTATCGCACCTTTATACTTTACTTATTTATTGCCAAATTCTTGTTCACACAATGGGATCGACCCTTTAGTTTTATTTTTGTAAAACCATTTATTGTGAAAAGAACTATAATTATTTCTATAAGCTCAATATTCTAAGTTTTTAATTATTGTTATAATAGTTATAAAATATACCCTTATTCCTCTTTCAGTTACCACCAACCGACAATAAGTTTCGAAACGCCACTGGAATCCCTTGAATCGTCGGAGCCACCCGAACCTCTGCAATCCAGCCGATTAGACTTCAAGCCAAAAATTTCCCGCAGTTTCGAACAACCGGAGACAGCAAAACCGAAGCCCGAACGAATGGCCACGAGCCTCGATGTGACCAGTTCGTTTAGTATCGATCGAAGATGCTCGATTCCCGAAGAAGACCGAGCGTCGCCAGTGGTGATACAATTGGAAGAGTTAAAGGTTACAGCTCCGTTGCTGGAAAATTTGAAAAGTAGTGATGTATAGCGGTGAAGGATGAATATTTTATGTAGATGAGTTATACTATAGTCCGTCTAGAAAGTATCCGGAAAAAAGAAAGCACAATTATAATTTTTCGGTATATATTTTTATTGTTTGAATCATAAAATTACAACAAATAATTCTTCTCATTTACTTATACAACCTCCGTTTAACTCCAAACACTTAACTAAACGTGCAGGTACATCCGCAACTAGGTCACCGCCATAATGTTCGGTGATGGTGGTCCAGGCCTGTAAAACCGACCGAATCAAATCTGGTTTATTTCGTGGCGCTGCTCGTTCCACTTCAATCTTCATTAGTCCCCATATGTTTTCAATAGGACTAAGATCTGGTGAAGCTGCTGGCCATGGAATTGTTGCCAATTGGCGTTCATGCATCCAAGCTTGAGTATAGGCAGAAGTGTGGCATGTTGCATTATCCTGCTGAAAACGCCACCGGTCTGGATATAAAGCATGAGCCGTTTCAAGAAGGAAACCATTTAGAATGTCACAATACTTTGCACTATTAACGGTGCTATCAACTATACAAAGAGGGGTAGCACCACGCTGAGATATTGCTCCCCACACCATTATTTTAATGGGAAATTTGGAAATTTGAACGGTAACATTTTCTCTTGATAGTATTTTTAGTTGATTTGAACCAAGCTGAAAACAACTTTCGTCAGATATAAAAACATTCCTAAAATAATCTTCTCGAAAACGTTGACAAAAATCTATTCTTCTTTGCCTTTGTAGAGGTGTCATTGCCGAAATTTTTTTTGGTTTTCTTGCTATGTAGCCTTGTCTTTTCAGTGACATGCGAACAGTTTCTGGACACACTTTTATTCTTCGTGTATTTCCAAATCTATTAGCCAATTTTCGAAACCCTAGACGTGGATTTTGCCGTCCTAAGTTTACTAAAGCGTTTAAATTGTTTCCACGAATCTTACGCGGTCTTCCCGAAACTGGTCTATGCCTCATATCTGCACCATTTTTTATCCTCTTTATTGTCTCATATACTGCACTCTTTCCGAGTTCAGTCAATTGCACTAATTTTTTAAAGTCTCGAACACCTTTTCTATACAAAAATTCCACCTTCTTTCTTTTTTCTACTTCCGACATTATTTCACAAATCTTAAACCTGTTTACAATCAACAATATTTTACAGATCGTGTTGTCATGCGATTTTAGCCATAGCCTACTATCGGCACAACCTACTTGATGCATTGCTCTTGCCTTCGAATGTTACAAAAAGGAAATATATTAAAATTTGGAAAAACATAAAATTCCGGATACTTTCTAGACGGACTATAGTACTCTATTTTTTGTTTGAAATATCGTTATATTTTCAATGTGATATGTGACGTATCAAAATGTAAAATCTAATAATTCTTCGGTTGCAAAGCTTCATTTTTACTGTTAAGTTAGATAATATTTTTATGTGCCTGAATTTCTTGTATAGATGGATTTTTGCAATCCTACGTGAACCAAAAATATTAATAGAGCTCGAGACAGACAGACAAAACCGATCGAAGTATCATTCTTGTTGATATGTATTAATAATTTATATTTAATTATCTTATTGTTAGTTGGGTAATCAATAATAATATTGAATACAGCTTTATTTAATGATATCTTACCTATAGATACAACAATAACAAATAATTTTATGACATATTTTAAGTAGAGCAAGGTTCACATTGGGCCTCTCCACTTTGTTTGCGAATCTTATGCTTTTAAATAGATTAACAGGATGTGGAAAATAATAAATATCTCCTAAAACCGTGTAAAAAGACAGCAGCACCGACCCCTTCCCCCGCCCCCTCCCCCTCTGAGCCCAACAAAATGGGTGTTTTTACTTTGAGCCTTGAAAATTGTAGGGCGCGTGAAGAGTCAGAATTTTTTTTAGAAGTCACTTTTGAGAATATCTCAAGAAAATCCTGGATCCTCCACTGATCGCAATGCGAGGGAAGCGTAATTCCTACTCCCGGAATCGCCCGGCTCTTCACCTCATCTCTTCTACAAACGTTTTTGTTAACACATTTTTATAGCATTTATGAATTACTTGTGGTTGCTAAGAAGGTAGGATATTGTTGGCTTCATGTACTTATTTGTACTATTATATAGTGTGTCCAAAATAGAATGCAGCATATGGGAAACTTTTTTATTACAAATTTCTCAAAAAATTTTATTTTTTGATAAAAGTTGGTGCAAGCCTTAAAACTATAAACGCGTATTTCAGATTTTATCTGTCTAATAAAAAGGGAGCAAATGCCATTTTTTCGAGATTACCTTGGGAGTAAAGTACCTTGGTTATGAAAAATACAGCAACATTTTATATGGAAATGTGGCAAATTAAAAAATTTGTCTAAATATCATAATATTTGAATTATGTGTCTCAATTTTTAATTGTTTTCCTTAAGCCTCTATTTTTCCCTAAACGGTACGCCTCTGGTCGATATTTTGTTTGCGCATTTTTATCAAATAACTTAATCATGGGTTTATAATAATAATATACGGGGTGATTCCTAAGTTGATTGAGTCGCCCATATGCAAAACCCGCTATGTGCTTCATAACAAAATTTACTTCTTTGTTAGCTGTGTATAGAAGGCATTAAAATAAACAACATACCTATTCAAATACATTTTTTCAAAAAACTCAAAAATAAGATAGATTTATTACACTACGAATCAAATACGGTTGTCCCTTCAATATTATTAAGAAAACTTTTGGGAGTAGGATGAGCCCGCAAGGGAAAGCGTTCTGCTCTTCGAAGCAGCAGCCGCACTTTGACGACATTTACCCTAAATTAGCACCATGTCTACTAGGTCATTGTTTTAAAATTTTATTATTTTCACGTGTCACCAATTTAAAATTAACTTGCTTCAGAAAAACACACCGTAGCGGATTGCACAACACCACCCGCAAATTGCATGACTAATAAGATAAACAACATAAAGTATAGCGGGCTACGTTTTGATGACCAGGCCCGCACTTAGATTTTTTACTTCTGTATATCGCCTATTTTTAAGTTTTTTGAAAAAAGGTCTTTGAAAATGTTGTTTATTTTAATGCCTTCTATACACAGCTAAAAAAGAAGTATCAACTTAGGGATCACCCTGTATTAAGTAATTGCAAACCTTTTACAACTTTTCAATGATACGAATTGGTTTAGATATTATCTTGTTGCACGCATATCTAAACACATTTTACCCAACTTGCGTTCTAATCAAAATTAGGATATAAACCAACTTTATTGATACTATGGAAAATAACTAATAATTTATTTGTCGTCTTCATCCAATACGCTGAAATGCAAAAATCGACTTTAAAAAATGCATATAAAACAGGTATTTTGCCTTCTTAAAGCGTAGACCGTGAAAACTCAAATTTCGTATTTGGACTAAGTTTTTAATTCGCAACATCATTTCCATATAAAATTTTCTTGTGATTTTCATAATGCAAAATGGCATTTGCTCCCTTAGTATTAGACGCAGGTGAAATCTGAAATATGAGTTTATAGTTTTAAGGCATGCACCAACTTTTACAAGAATAAAATTTTCTGAAAAATCGGCAATAAAAAAATTTCCCATATGTTGCATACTTTTAAGACACACTGTATATTGTGGTTATACATTTTAATTTTAATAACTGGTTTAATTGAATTTTTCTTATTTTCGAGTATCGCACAGTCTAATAAAGGAATTTAATAGTTCTGTTTTTTTTCTGTGCATTTTTTGCCAAAAAAAAAATTGAAAATTCATTAGTTTAAACAATGTAATTGACATGTTTTCATTAATTCTGCTAAACTTGCATTATATCACTTTAACTTACTACGTAATCTTGGCCATTCTTATTGATTTGAACAATTAGTAATTGACAAAACGCAATGCGGAATAAGACAAGCTCTTACAGACACATCCCTTATGTTAAAATTACAATTAGAGACGTACTGTATAATATAATTATAGCCATCCGAAGTTATTTATAGTCAGTTTAAAATTCGTAATATAATTCAGTTAAAAATACTTTTTTCAAGTAGTTAAGTTCGGTAAGTTACTTTTACTTATATAAATTAAAAAAGTTAACGACAAAACTACTTTTTCTAATGATGAATTTTAAAAACCTGTATTAGCGAAAAAAAACTGGCTCTGACCTTCAAAGTTATTGTGTTTAAATACGTAATTTATGAAAAAAAGGTCCCCCTATTTAACCTACTAAAAACTAATTAACGGCACGACATATTTCTTGAAGTAAAAAACTGGCTGCGCCAAATAATTTTTTGTGATTCAAAAGAAAACAACACCATTTTTAACTATGATTATATTCACTTTTCGTATAATTTACATATTATGGAATGGTGATAACTTTTCGGAATAAAATAATGATGGGGGGGGGGGGGGAAGCTTAAACCCTGAAAATAATGATGGGGGGGAAGCTTAAGCCCTGTGTAGAAATATTACACCATCCTATTACACCTCCTGAAGATGTCGTCTAAAAAAGAAAAGGTCGACCTCCGAATAATCCAACACCTTCAAAATATGACTTCTAATAAAAGATCGTCCTATATAGAAAGGGATGTAAAAACTCCAATTGGTCTAGGAAAGCTAATGGTAATTCAGGGAGCTAAACCCCCTTCGCCCCCCTCTCCCACCCAGCCCCCTCTAGTTGCTCCCATGAGTACTTACATCCTAATTTAGAACCTATTGATAATAAATATATACCAAAGTGTTATATATATACAAAACTTTTCTTGGAAAACAATTACGTTATTCTCATATAGAAGAGTTCATCGAAAATACATTTATAAAAAGGTTGCCGACATCAAATAGTTGGCCCCATAAGTCAGAAATAAATTGGTCCCTCTAAACGAAATTCGGTTTTACTAGTCGAAAAACATTTAAAATTAATTTTTCGGCAACCGTCCGGGAAGTACCCACTACCCGAATGCTTTTTCTTTGAGAGAGTAGCATTTCTCCGGCCTAGTCCGGGAAGTACGTACTTCCCGGACGAGGCCGGGAAGAATCACATTTCAAACAAATTAAATCCTTTCAATATTAGCAATTGCTCAAATTTTAATATAAATAAGAATTAGAATGTTTCTTTTAGTACCTATTTTCTGTTCGAATTTCAATATTTAATACAAATAAGAATTAAAATGTTCGAAATTTTGTCTACAAAGAAATATAATAAAAAAATGTATATCATTGATTTGTTATTCTACACGGTTCCCGAAAAAAAAAGTGTGCGCAACACGACCGAAAACAGTTTTTTTGAACTCGCAGACTTCCAGGACTCGCCTACGGCTCGTCCTAGAATTTTGTCGATTCGTCCAAAAAAACAGTATTCTCCGGACGTAAATTACTATTCTTTGGAGCTCTATCCAGGGAGTCACCCATATATTCAATATTTTATGTCGGATGACTTACACCTATATGTGTGATTCTCTGGATAGAGACATTTTCACATGAGCGCCGAAAAAATACATTTTTAACGTTTTTTTTTTACTTTTCCATCAGTATAACCGAATTTCGTATAGAATAACCCAGTTTTTTTAACTTGTTGGACCAAAAGGCCAGGTAGATGCCGGCTAAGCTGTTAGATGTCGGCAACCTTTTCATAAATGAATTTCCTATGGTCTCTTCTATACCAACAAGTCTTTTGTTAGTCAGCCGAGAAACTGATATTAATATTATCTTTGTTCTGATAACTAACAGAAACAAACAACAAAGAAGACTCAGATTAAAGCGGGTCCGACACAACGCAGTTGACTGACTAAAGGTGCTTTGACGCGAGTACGGTTTCTTGTTCCATTATAGACTATACACGATCAGTCAGAATGACAGTCTTGATAAAGAAATGACAGTAATACTAATGGTGTAATTGTACATTTCAAGGAATGATGGTCGTACTGATGTAAATTTTCATAAGAAAAAACACTGATGCGAAATAGAGTCAAAATTGAGTAAAAAGAAACTCATTGAAGTAATGACTAAAAATGACATCGGATGGATTAATTATATTATCGTTCTATAATATTTTTAAATAAAATTATAAATTCTGGAATTTAGAAACGACTTTGTCAATTGGAAAAAGCACACTTTTAGTAATAATGTAAAAAATATATAATATATTGTATAATAATATTATGTAAATTAAATTAAGAATAACATAAATTTTTAAAAAATAATCAATGTTTGAAAGCAACATTTATTTCATTTGGGCCCTCGATCCATATCACATAAATATTATTGTCAATACTTACAATATAAAAAGATTATGACTGTGCCATATTTAGTAATGTATGGTTTTATCTGATTAATGTTTAGTATTGAAATAATTGTCAGTAATACCTGTGATTTTTAATAACTAAAGAACACCGGAAGAGTGTTAAAAACTTACAACCTATTTTTGGATGCAAATTCGTAATGCGATTTATATCAGCGTGAGCACGTTGGAGATCGGCATGCATTAAAATCTTGGAATTCACGGCATTACATTGTGTATAATTCTTGGCTACTAAAATTTATCAGAGATAACAATAATTCAAAAGTAGTACAGGGTGAGTAAACGATAAAGTAAAGTTTATTCTCGCCTTTATCTTAAGAATTGGATAAAAATTCGAAATACAAAAGTTGTAGAGACCATTAAGGTGCACATTTTAAAATTATTCTGGAGTATACGGGATGGCCCAAAAAATGTGGTTATTATAACTTGGGTTTTCTTAAATTTAACACCCTATATATTGTATTATTTTCTGATTCCCCACAAAATTCTATGCTTATTTTATAAATGTCATATGTCTAAATTCAATAGTTTTTGAGATATTGACATTTAAAATATGGCATTTTCAGACTTTGACACACTGTAACATTGGAACGGTTCATCTTAGGGAAAAATGGTTTTCACCTTCATATCTTAATTTTTTGTTCTCTATTTTAAAGTAACAACTTCCGGTTTACCACGTTAAACCAAAAAATAGGTTTTAGCGGTTTAACATGTTAAACCGGAAGTTGTAACTTTTAGATAGAGAATAACGAATTAAAAACCGTTTTTCTCTAAGATGAACCGTTCCGATGTTACAGCATGTCAAAGTTCAAAAATTCCGTATTATAAACGTCAATATCTCAAAAACTATTGAATTTAGACATGACATTTACAAAATAAGCGTAGAATTTTATGAGGAATCAGAAAATAATTCAACATATCCATTGAAAAACTCCCAAGTTATATTCGCCACGTTTTTTTGGGCCACCCCGTATATTCCAGCATTATTTTAAAATTGCACCTCAAAGGTCTCTACAACTTTTGTATTTCGTTTTTTTATTTAATTTTGACTCACCCTGTACTGATCGTTTTGGGTCCGCATTTGATGTCGAATGGTTTCTGATTATTTTAAGATAAGCTAGGTATATATTATTTTTATAAAAAAATATCATGTAATTTTTTTTTTAATATATCATTAGATGTGACAGAAATATATGAATATCTTTTGTTGTCTATATAAACTTTTTAAACGTAAACTAGAGTATTAAGCTTTTAAATTGTAAGTTCTTTTGTGTGGCAAAGGTACAAAATAAAAAATATTAGGCATCTATTATATTATACAAACACTTAAATTTAAAAAACTTTTTTTTTGTATTTCCGTGTTAGTGATGAGGAAAGATACCATGTCACCGAACAAGATATAATTAATTTTATACCATAGCTCGAAAAATAGGAAACACTTATTTTAAGTGAACCCTACACTATCATTACACTGTGTAATGATAGTGAAGGACCGTCCCTAGGGGGGGGGGGGGGGGGGCAGACGGGGCGACTTGCCCCAGGCCCCTCGCTTGGAGGGGCCCCGCGCTCAGGAACATTTTTCTCTTCCTTGAGAAGAAATTTTTTTCAATACATTTTGCAACTGCA
Source organism: Polydrusus cervinus (assembly GCA_935413205.1). Lineage (NCBI taxonomy): Eukaryota > Metazoa > Arthropoda > Insecta > Coleoptera > Curculionidae > Polydrusus > Polydrusus cervinus. The sequence continues at coordinate 3,299,940 of OW284512.1, forward strand.
GAACATATTTTTTTCTTTTTTGCCCAACATAAAGTACATTTCGATTGCAATCAAACTATTCCTTTTTTTCTGTCTCGGGATGAGTTTTGAAAGATATCGATAATTTCTATCGATAAACTCTGTTCGACAGCTATCGATTGTTCGCGACTTTTTTTATTGTTGACATCATTCGCTGACGTTTCGCACGAAAGATTGGTCTGTGAAACTTCTTCCGCGTTTGAGGAACCTCAGTTGCAAACCTATTGTAGTAACTTAGCAAGATATCTGAGATGGAAACTCTTCTGACATAGACGAAACAGACTTATTATCCGAAATCAAACTTTTCACTCATGTTGTACCTCGAGAAATGAAAACAGCTATGGGAGCATTAGAATTTCTCAATGTGGTCAAAGAATCGTATCCAAATCTGACAATTGCATACAGGATTTTACTCACGATTCCGGTGACAGTCGCTTCAGGAGAACGAAGTTTTTCGAAACTCAAACTCATCAAAACTTATCTTCGTACAACATCGAAACAAGACCGTTTGAATGCCTTGGCAACAATCTCGATCGAATCTGAAGTTTTGGAAGGATGCGATATGGAAAATATTATGTATGAGTTTGCCACAAAAAAAGCTAGGAAAATAGCATTCGCTTGAATTATTGTAACCATTATAACAATCGCTCTTGATGATCATAATTAAAATTATACGGCAATGTTGAAAAAGTGTATTTATTATCAAAATCTAGATCTTATAGTCATGAAATTATCATCATAACAACATTTTCTTTAGGGGCCCCACCTGAAATCTTCGCACCAGGCCCCGCAAAACCTAGGGACGCCCCTGATTACACAGTCACAGTCCTGTCACTCATCAGTCTTGCTTTATTTAAATCGAACCCTGTATACGATCATTAGTGTCATTACATTATAGGAACCTAAACCACCAACCACAATTGTCAGTCCTACCGATAGTATAAGGTCTGACTTAAGATTTGGCCTTACATAATCATAATCGGTATTATTGTCATTCCAATATCATGACTGAATGATCGCAAAGGCGGATTATGGAAGGGGAGGGGGGTTGATTGTAATTTCCTTACCCGATGAATGAATAAAAAAATAATTTGTGGTTCCACCCATGAAAAATCCACCCTTAAATGATCGTGTAGGGTAATCATTAGAGTGTCGAAAGTAATGGCGTAAAATTTAGTATTTTTTACCTTGTCACATGGTATATTTCACTTCAACATTACAAACGGAGGTACAAAATCCAATTTTAAAATAAAAACATAATATTGAAAATATACATCAAAATAATAAAATTTTCAAGCAATCGTCAACCGATGCAGTATTTTTTTAAAGTGGCAGGAGCAAACACATTTTCATGAATCCATCCTATTATATAACAATAAAGTTTTATTGGTATGTCAAATATTCTATTAACTTTTAAATATTTTTATAAATTGTGATATATATTTTTATCGCTTTTATAGGACCAAACAGTTTTAGAGAACAATTTACTCCTTACTCAGCATAAGTTTCATTAGAAATCTAATTAGAGGGGCTATTACATAATCATACGCTTTTTTTGCACTCGATTACAAAGATTCTATATTTAAGAGCAAGCAGTAGTCGATGAGTCATTACGAACAAATAGTGCATTTCCACCACATCGCGCATATTGTACCTGCTTCTGGCGATGGTAATAAAATTTCTTTTTTTTATATACAAAATATTATAAAAACGATTTTCACGAGTATTAAGTGGCGCGGCGTTAGTGAAAATTTTTAAGATACTATCGGAGCATCGTTTGTAATTTAAATGGAAAATAAGAAATTGACACGAATAGCCGCAATATTTCTATTTTTTGTTCAGCATGGCGGATGATATAATTTGGACCTATATAATTGAAACTTTTAAATCAATTTTCAATTTTTTTTTTTTGAAAAAATATATGATATTAGTCGCTAAACTAGAAGTTAACTAAAATTTTTGTATTAAATTAGACGAGCCAGGAAACGATGCAGCGTTTCAAGCTGGAAATGGAGCTTTATACGCGGTCGCGGGTGCAAAACTAGTGAGCCCTACTCATGGATTACTATACTTTTTGGCATGTCTTTAACCAAAGACGATAAAGCTAAAGAATAGAACCCGCATTTCATTCATGAAATTACTTTTGCGCCAAGCCTACAACTCACTGTTTATAAGAGGGCGATATAATGTTTACAATACTAATCAATCCAGGCACTGAATCGGTTATTTTACAAACCTAGCGCTGTCACATCATATTGGTCTTTTATAATTAACCCACAAAACCTTCAAACAATAAATTCTCACCACTTTTTTATTTATTAAAGCTGGAAATAAATAATTTATTGTTTAATACTTCTTAATGTCAAAGTTGTCATTCATTTCAATATTTTCACTTGCTACCGCTAGGAGGCAAACGTTGCCAAGTTTTTCACGATTCTCATTTTGCGAACTATATGCGCCAGTGTGGAATAATCCGGAAAATACATTTATTATGACAGTTTATTGTGTGTGTAAATTTCCACAGTAGTTCAGGTCAAAAGTTAGGTTAAGTTAGGTCAAACTGACAATTACGTTCCAAGTTCGATTATATTGCGGTTTTCATTTAAATTTTGATACGGATACAATTACATAATATACCAACTCGAGTTTGAAACACAGCGCGCCCGACGAACATCCGACGTCGACTGTGAACGCGACCCTGTGTTCGTATTATTTTTAATTCGCTATATTCAGATCGATTTAGGTAAATGTGGTAAATTATTAGGAATACGAGAATATCACCACTCCATTTAGTGATAAATTTTCTCAAAATGTTCGTTATTAGTAGTTTGGATAATTAGTAGAGGTTACATTATGTTTTAGGCAATCCAACAATGTGTTTAACTTGAGCTTAAATAAAACCCAAAATATGAGACTCTTTTAATCATTTGGCAACAGCGTATTATACGCTCGTAAAAATGGCCTTCTATTTCCATATGGTTTCATTCATGAACTCGTCAGGAACTAAGTGGTAGCATGAAGTTTAGTTTATGACTGCTTGTTTTGATATAGGGGAATTCGTCGTCTATTCTTTAGCTTTATCGTCTTTGTCTTTAACAAACCCAACCAAACCCAATATAAACCAACGAAAACTAGAAGTTGATCTTTAAAAACGCAATTTTAAGTTATCTCTTATTTATTAACGAAAAACGAATGCTGAGCAAGCGGTTTTATGAGAGATTTTCGAAAACAAGAAACACAGAACCATAAAATCTTAATTTTTGAAAATACCTCAGTATTCTAACTGAACTATTATATTATAGCCTTAGAACAGTACTTAAGTACCATTTAATATTGATCTTGTTACAAAGTTAGAGTTGTGGGACCTATAGTATCTATGTAGAGTGTTAGTACAAAAATATATATAGAACATTTTAATATGTAGAAGTTTTAAGTAAAAAATCAGTCTGAGAATTTTCTTTATTTTATTTTAAGACTTTAGAGTTAGTGACGCTTTTGCCATTTCACTTTTAACATCAAGATTTCCTTACTTTTTTATTTTATCCAATAATCAGCCCAATATCTATTTTTGAAGCACAATTATTAATTACTTATAATTTTAGGTTGAAATAGTACATTGTATACCTAGTAGGAAAAGGTGAACATTCCCGGACAACGTAAATATTGTATGTCAAGGCGCAAGCCGAGACGGACAATACGGAGTCGGGATATGTGGCTTTTTTTACGAGGTATACATACTATTTTTCCGTAAATCGAAAATTATTAAAAGAGCATAACTTATTACAATCATTTTGTTAAAATTTTAAAATAATTATTATTAGCTTTGGTTACAAATAAAGAATGCCATTAAATATTTGTGTTCTAACTATGGAAACAGTAATATTAAATTGTCAAACTTAACACATTTTAGTGTACAGGGTGTCCCAAATTCGAGTCTCATCATGGGGATCTCGGAAACTATAAGAGATACAGCATCGGTCAAATGGTGGCAAAGTTGCGGAATTTCGTGCCCAGTAATATCGTAAAAAAATATTTTAGCTATTTTTTTTAGTTTTAGAAATATTTGAAAAAAACTAAAATATTGAGATTTTGTTTTTCTAAATTGGCTGACTTATTTTATTCGCTATAAAAAAACAAACCCAACATTGTTAAGGCAACTTCTCTTGCTGCATATCGTGGTGTATTCAGAATTTCGTTGCAACGTTTCGTTTTTGTGGAACCATGATCAACATTAACTTTTTAAATACGGACCTGTATTTTTTATTTTTTTTTTTGAAATCTTTTTAAGCCCTGAATTCTACTATGTATTACACTTAATTATATCAAGACGTTTCGATGTCATCATTTTATCATCTGCAATGTGATAATTGTTTTTAAATAAATACGGCCCTGGTGTTAGTTAGATACTTAATTATTTTTACCAAATACAACATGTAAATAGATCCGGAATTTATTAGTTATAGAATTAATTTACTTACTATATAACATAATATTTCTCTTTTTATATAACAAACTATAAAATAAAACTAAATAAAACAAAGGTGGCATTGCAGATGATGAAATGATGACATCAAAACATCTTGATATAATTAAGTGTGATACATGGTTGATTTCAGGGCTTAAAAAGATTTCAAAAAATAAAATAACAAATACAGGTCCGTATTTAAAAAATTAAAGTTGATCATGGTTCCACAAAAACGAAACGTTGCAACGAAATTCTAAATACATTACGATATGGAGCAAGAGAAGTTGCCTTAACAATGTTGTGTTTGTTTTTTTATAGCGGATAAAATAAGTCGGCCAATTTAAAAAAACAAAATCTCAATATTTTAGTTTTTTTTAAATATTTCTAAAACTAAAAAAGATAGCTAAAATATTTTTTTACGATATTACTGGGCACAAAATTTCGCAACTTTGCCACCATTTGACCGATGCTGTATTTCTTATAGTTTCCGAGATCCCCATGGTGAGGCTCGAATTTGGGACACCCTGTACAAGTAGCCGTACAGAAATTATATTTCCTTACAGTACAATAATAAATATTTCCCAACAGTTATTTTCCATTGCCTAGCAACGACTAAGTGTAAGTAAATATTGACTTTTTCATTTAAGTAATAAAAGCAGAAATATAAATATGGGCAAATTTGACGAATTTTTTTCAGTTTTTGCTTTTTATAATTTAAAAATTAAAATTTTGTAATTTCAAAACTGTAAGAAATTGCTATTCAACGAGGGAAATTTGGTCACGTTTGGTTAAAATGATAAAGTAACAAAACATCGAACCAAAAATAAATTGCGAATGCATTACTAGCTGCCTACCTGTAAAGTTTGTTAAATATGGCAATTATTGAAAGATGTGTGGAGTTGGTTGTACACTGTGTGAAAGGAAAAACGTTGTATTTCAGTGTATCTGTAACATTATTGTTTTTGTTTGATTATTTACACATTTCTTTAGCTATTTATTTCGTTTTTCTTCAATTTATCATTTTTATTCGCGTATTAGGACGAATTTTTATCCTTAAAGTGTAAATAAGCAAACAAATTGTAAGTATAGAATTTACAATATTTCTAAGGAATCAATAAAGACCAAACTTTCTGTAGCTATTATAAAATAATAATTTTATACAGGTTAGAGGAATTCACCAAAAGATACAGCATTAATATGTATCTATATACTTATTATCTAATAAAACAAAAATAAATTATATTTTACTAAGTTGATAAATGCATTAACAGTTATATAATTGCAGAAGAAGAGTTTCCTTTCGTTTCGTCAGATTCATTCCTAGACGCGTTTCTCCATCTTATGGCTCATCAGTGAGGCTACAGAATCTGACGAAAGAATGAAACGAGGACGTAACTATATTAGATAGTTCAGGCGTAAAGACCATGTAACATACCCACTTCTCGCAGCATTTCTTATTTTTATCAGTTTTTTTGAAGGCGCTGGGTATGCTTTGTTAGTATCCAACTTCGACACTGATGGCGCCACCGGCTCCATCCTACTTGGTATTAAATTATAGTATATTTGTTAAGGATTTGTCCATTACTTTAATGGTAAATTTGATTTGACAAGTTTTATTAATTAAAATGATGAAAACGTTTTTCTTTGCCGCGATGGTAGCTCAGTAGTTGTTACTGGCGCTCGAACGTAAAGGACATACGCTTATTAAACTTTAGTGGATAAAATAATGCAGTCTGCTACTAGTCATTTTATAACGAGACCGACAGGGGAGTCGTCGACTTCTGGGAACATAAAAATAATAAACTAGCGTATACACTTGGTTTGGATCCCACGCTAAGCTGTAGGCCTCGTCCGGCTAACATTGCCCAGACGATAGGGGATACAATATTCCTCTTAGGCCTAAGTTTACTGGCTGTTCGGCTGTTCCTTCAACCCCTGCTATAATGAATGTCAACGTTTCGGTGTAATCCATGCCATCAGAGCTAAAATACCAAGAAACCTATAATTATTAGTGATTAAAATTATTTATAAGCAACTATTGAAGAAATAAAGTAAACAAAAACCATCAAGAGGCATCCGAGGGCATGTTGTTTTTGTCATTATCACGCTGTAGAATGATTTTTAAAGGTTTTTGTTTACTTTAATTGTTTAGCAACCTTCGCCGATTCCCATCCATCAAGTTCTTGTAGGTCTAATATATCTTCTCCAGCATTAACAAGAAAATTTGCCGAAGATCTTCTAACGCAGTGACCAGTATACAAATTAGGATTTTCAAGTGAGAGATACTTAGCTATTTTTTTAGGTATTTTAGAGAAGAAGTGAATGCCGCAGGGCTGTACCGTACACATGATACAAATAATCTTTGGTGAGTGACATGGTCTTACCTTAACATTGCGTACTTTTTAAATAAAAGCACAGGATTGACTTCGCTGTCAAATATCACAGCGAAAATACGTTTCTTGTGGGGTTTTGAGTCGGGAATAGTAACAATCAGCTTGTCCTCTAAAACGTCAACATCTTCGCTAATTCATTAGTTTGACAGGCTCCTCCAATTCCAATTAAAAAAGCCACTTTCATCATTAAAAACTTCTCGTCTGAGGCAGAACACACAAATTCATTGACTTGTTCTCTTGTAAATACTTTTGATTTTTGAGCTCTATATCCAACATGTTTCTTCTTGATGAAACGTATTAAGGCGCCGTATTTGTCGATTTCCACTCTTTCCTTCAGTTCTAAAGTCGCTCGTAACATGGAATATTTCGGCCATAAGGACGAAGCAGAGTATTCCTCAGAGAGTTTTGCGAAATACGCCAGCACTACCGTTTCTTCTGCACCTTGAACATGTACTTTGTTTCGCCATTCACAAACCTGCCGATATTCTTTTTCATAATGGATTTTAGATTTGTCCGGAAGCAAGTTCAACCTTATAATGTTGGCTGCAGCTAATATATCGTCAGGAATATCAAAATCTTGCATGATTTTAATGATGAGTTTTTGAAGTGCCAAAATGAAATGACATAAAACCTTGTTTTTATTTTCGCATCGCCGTTGTCAATGATACGATAAAGCTTTGAATACAACTCGATTATTAGCGACTTAACGGGTGACTCGGCTGTTGCCTCGTCACCTAGTAATGTCCTCGACTATTATAAATCGCATAATAATTTCGTTATATTACCAGCTATAAAATAGCCGTTTGTTTCTTGGTACTTTAGCCGTGATGATAACACCGAAACGTTGACATTGATTTAGACAATTGTCAAAACAGCCGAAATTTAATCTTATATAATAAAAGCTTATAAAACATTTAATTTAATTATGTAAAACAGCAAAAAAATTATTGTCATGCATAACACTGAAATAATAAAAAATGCATCGTTTTATTGTAAGGCAAATTTTTTTAAATATTAGATCTCACCAATCTGTATAAAATAATTATACAATGAAAATGTATTCTTGTGAACGTCAAAAAACTGTAATGCTGAGTTCATGTATACAAAAAGTATTATATCACTTTACAAACCTGGTAGGACTTTGGATCTGTTATTCTCATCAATTAATATACATAATTACCGTATTATCCTCGCAATTTTTTTATACTTATTTTATTTATACCTGTTGAGCTAGATTAATATTGTCGAAAACGTGCTATAGGATAATAAAATTATTTGTGCAGAAAATATGTCTCATACCATAGATATCTAATTCAGAAAATTTAACGAAAAAACAGGAAAAAGATAACGAATATTACCTAGTCCTACTTAGTAAAAAAACATATAATTATTTCAAATTAAGAGTAAACAGTAGTCGATGAGTCATCATGATCAAATAGAACATTTTCACCATATCGCGCATATTGTACCTGTGTCTGGCGATGACAATAAAATGTCTTATTAAATACAAAATATTATAAAAACGAATTTCACGAGAATTAAGTGCCGCGGCGTCAGTGGAGATTTTGAAAATAATATCGGGGCATCGTTTGTAATTTTACGGAAAAACAAGAAATTTACATGAATAGCCGCAATATTTCTATTTTTATGTTCTGCATGGCGGATGATATAATTTGAACCTATACAGGGTGTCCCACCGGGAACCGAATCGATTTATATATAGAAAACTATACATAGGAAAATTTTGAAAATTTGACAGTATGCTGATGCTGATGGGGGCGACCGGGCTAAAATATTTTCATAATGGTGGCACTTCGGTTATACCGCAAGTCAACTTGCTTATTTTAAATGGGACACCCTATATATTATTACATTTTTGCATTCTACCCAAGATTCTAGGCAGATTTTGTATACCATGTCCTATACCTATGTCTAAACGTTTTTGACATATTTGAATTTTTATGTCAAAAATGACGTTTGCAAGCCTTAAAATAATTATCAATTTTTTCTATAAAGAAACCTTATTTATTTAATTTAAGTGGGATTCTTAGTGTTAAGGGACCTGCTTTAATGGATTTTTTATAATATTTTGATAACTATTAATACAGGGTGTTTAAAAAATAAGATTAAAAATGAAAATAAAAAAACTACATAAAGTCCAGATTTTCAAATGGAAACATCCAAATTTTATAATTATTTCTTATTTAGCATTAAAAATAAGGGTAAGCTTGTATAAGGTTGTATATCCCAACACTTCTTAGTTTTTGAAATATTGCCAATTTAATATTATTATATGGGGATTTTGCTGCAGATTTTAAGTTCAGTTACTCTTAGTTGGCTATAGCGGCGTTGAAAAACAATCAAATGCTAAAAAAATCTATGACGCTGTCACTTAACATAATTAATAATCATTCCCGGGCGCTTAAATTATACAAACAAAGATTATTTAAACTTATTTATTATTTATAGAGAATGTGCTAAAGTTATATCATGTCACATTTGCCATTCGATATCCGCAAAAACAGAAGCCATCACAATGTGCTTATTAATAATGTTTAAATGGTAGGCGACAGCTTTATAGATTTTTTAGCATTTGATTGGTTTTCAACGCCGTCATAGCCAACTAAGAGTAACTGAACTTAAAATCTGTAGCAAAATCCCCATATAAAAATATTAAATTGGCAATATTTCGAAAACTAAGAATTTTTAGGATTTACAACCTTATACAAACTTACCCTTATTTTTAATGCTAAATAAGAAATAATTATAAAATTTGGGTGTTTCCATTTGAAAATCTGGACTGTTGACAGTTTTTTCATTTTCATTTTTAATCTTATATTTTATACACCCTGTATTAATAGTTATCAAAATATTATAAAAAATCTATTAAAGCAGGTCCTTTATAATAAGGAATCTCAATTGAATTAAATAAATAAGGCTTCTTTATATGAAAAATTGATAATTATATTCCAAGGCTTGCAAACGTCATTTTTGACATAAAAATTCCAATATGTCAAAAACTTTTAGACATAGGTATAGGACATGGTATACAAAATCTGCCTAGAATCTTGCGTAGAATGCAAAAATGTAATAATATATAGGGTGTCCCATTTAAAATAAGCAAGTTGACACTTACTCCCGGTATAACCGGAAGTTCCACCATTATGAAAATATTTTAGCCCGGTCGCCCCATCAGCATCAGCATACTGTCAAATTTTCAAAATTTTCCTATGTATAGTTTTTTATATATAGATCGATTCGGTTCCCGGTGGGACACCCTGTATAATTGAAACTATAAAATTAATTTTTAATTTTTTTTTAAAATAAGGTATTATCCGCCAAACAAGAAGTTCTTGTGAACCCTTTAGTAAAATTTTTGTAATAAATTTTCAATTAGATAATCCAGGAAATGATGCCGCGTTTCGCGCTGGTATGGAAGGCTCTTAATAGTTCTTAATTCCATTTTACATAAAAGTAATAAGGGACTTTTATTATTAATGTTTTTATGTTGACGGCCATAATGGGCTTTTTCACTAAATTTTCTACCGTTTCAGTTTTTAAATTCTTCAATTATTTACTGAAAAAATTACGCTCTTTAATAAAAATCACGCCGAATAACGTACGAACGTTACAATAAATCCGGAAAATGGGCGGTCCGGGACAGCTTTCATTCAACACACTTCGTCCTGACTGATCTTTCGAGGCTGGTGTTCTGTTTCTAATCTGATCTTTTCTATTTAAGTTATCGAAACAAAGTTAACAATTACATAATCGGTTGCACGACTCACAAATAAAAGAAATGCAAGGTTTATAGGATGACTTACATCTCTTCTCGTCTCATGTTTTTAAACTTCCAGCTTTCACGCCGTGTTTTTAATTGTTTTTAGAAAAGGCTTGTGATAGATACCCCAGGAAGATTTTTATTATTGCTATATACAGGGTGATTCCTAAGTTGATACTTCTTTTTTAGTTGTGTCTAGAAGGCATTAAAATAAACAACATTTTCAAATATCCTTTTTTTAAAAATACTTACATTCATTTTTTACACTATGGATCAAATACGGCCCTGCCTAATTTGCCCGTTGAATAACATTAAGAAAACTTCTGGGTGTAGGATGAGCCCGCAAGGGACAGCGTTCTGCGTATAATCTCGAACTCGCACTTTGACAACACTCACCGTAAATTAGCACTATATCTACTAGTTCATTGTTTTTAAATTTTACCATTTTCACGTGTCACCAATTTAAAATTAACTTGCTTCAGATAAACACACCGCAGCAGATTGCCAAATAAATAACTGAGCACCGACCCGTAAATTTCATGACTAATAAGACAAACAACATAAAGTACTATAGCAGGCTACGTTTTGATGGCCAGACCCGCACTTGGATTTTTTACTTCTGTATACCGCCTATTTTAAAGTTTTTTGAAAAAAGGTATTTAAAAATGTTGTTTATTTTAATGCCTTTTATACACAGCTAAAAAAGAAGTATCAGCTTCAACCCTGTATTTTTAATAGGTTTTTGTTCAGGAATATGATGAATTCGATTATAGTGAAAAGTCCCATTAACTACTTTATTGGACATTGGACTGAGGAGAGAAAACTACTCAATATAAAAAGTCTTTAAAAATTTTAAAAATTATTTACTTAAAACATTTTTTCTAAAGATTATAAGTCTTGAAACTTCATGGTTATATTCCAGGTTTTCCAATACATTTTCCGAATTTTCTAGAAATTTACTGATATAAGACATATTTGTTTTACAAAACAACTATTCTATATTACTTTTGAAAAATATAGAGCTTTACAAGCATAAATATTATAAACTATTGAGCAAAAAGTTCGAAAAATTATTTTTAACACCTTCATTGGATATCTGTAGTTTTTTAATTAATTGTACCTTGTAGAACCATAGTGTGATACGCCTATGACATAACCAACTTGCTTCAATGTTATACAAGGTGCCATTTTGTTAGTAATATTTTTTTACGTAATATCATATCACGTTAATCTTTAAAGAACAATCTTTCAAATTTTCGCATTAACATCCATAATGTCGTTTCCACATATCTCTAATAAAGCTGTTAAAAAAACATGTTATCGAACTTTTTGCTTATCAATTTAATAACAGCGTATCCAGCAAAATTCTTGCCGGATGAAACCAATTTCTATTATCGACTTTACAAAAAAATGTGCCTATTCATAAAAAGTTCTCGATCGTGGGAACTCAGCATTATAACTTTAAAATATTAGATAAGATATACAGAGTGACTCAAAAAAATAAAAGTTAACTCTAGTACATTTACAGTGGCAGTTTACAGTCTTTTGTTTTTTTTAACATCACTTGAATTTGAACTTTTACATTTTTGGGCCATCCTGTATATCCTTTATCAATTTCTTTAATGATAAGCTATTTTCTTAGGATGCAGAACGTTTTATAAAGTGACTTTTTTTTTTTTGTAAAATCAATAGGTACCATCGCGCCGATAAAAAACTGGGACAGGAAATTTTTCTATTTTCTCCAAGACTATTAAGAATAATTTTACATCAAGCCTGGTACCAGTAAAATGTCATGAAAATTTGCATGTCAATAAAGATTGTCACTTTATGATTGACTCGTCAAACATACAATCATATATTATTTGTAAATGTGCCACAATTAACCCCCCAGCAAAAGGCAATTATTTATAGTCGGTTGCGAGATAGTGTTGCTATTAGGGATATTGCAGATGAACTGGGAGTAAGCAAGAATACCGTGCTATTGGCAAAACAAAAAATAGCAAGACATGGGACTATTATTAGGAATGCAGGTTCTGGTCCCCCTAAAATTTCTACTGATGATCATGATAGAAGACTGGTTAATTATCTAAGGGATCATCCCTTCGAAACTGCAATCAAGGCAAAAGAAGAGACGAATTTTCCAGGTTCTGCAAATACCGCTAGGGACAGGGTTCGAAATTCCGATATACGAAGCCGTTGTGCTGCCAATAAAAATTTTTTAACGGAAATAAATAAACAGGGCAGGTTAGAATTCGCACATGAATATATTAATCAAATAAATTTATGGGAAACAGTTATATTTTCTGACGAGAAAACTTTTCAGTCATGCAATAATGGGAGAATTCGGGTGTATAGGCCTTCCGGCATGCGGTATGATGAGAGATACGCCCACAAAACCAACCAAAGTGGGCGTTTCTCCATAAATGTTTGGGGCTGGATTAGCGCTAGAGGACCAGGACTTTGCCAAATCGTCGAAGGAAGACTAACTGCAGCAGTATACGTTAATATACTAAACGAAGTGATGATACCATCGGTAAACGCTGTATACGGTCAAAATTACACATTTCAGCATGATAATGCTCCAATACACACAGCGCGCATTGTACAAAATTTTCTCCAAGAAAATAACATAGCAGTTCTTCCCTGGGCTTCGAAGAGTCCCGATTTGAACCCGATAGAAAACATTTGGGGTGCCATGGTCAAATCTATGTATAAACATGATTTTCAACCTAGAAACAGGGATGAATTACGTCATAGAATAAATCAAGCTTGGGATGAAATAACTGTCGAATTATGTAGAAACTTAGTTTTAAGAATGCCACAAAGGCTCCAAAAAGTAATAAACAGAAATGGTTCTATGACCAAATATTAATTTTGTGTTGTTTTGACAAACTTTGTGTTCGCAATTTTTTTTCTTTTTATTAAATGTATTTTATTACCTGTATTAGCTTTATTTATTATTTTGTGGTAATGGTAAATATAATAATTTATAAAATATTTGACTTTAAAAAAATCTAATAAATTTACTTTATCCATATTATATGATGTCTCTCAAATTTAACCACCCCGTATCGAAAAATACAAAACATTCCATTATGTAACCTAGGTTACTTTTTAAATTTTGAATGTTTTTCCTTTTTAGCTCTAGACACCTTTTATAGTCTAGGGGATATGTATTTCTTACATTGTTTTTGTAAATCTCTTGTCCCAGTTTTTTATCGGCACAATAGTACTATAGATAAATTTTCCCCGTTTTGGTAAGGACTTTCCTGGACACGCTGTATAAGCAGAGTGGGGATTTTAAATGGAACGCTGCTTATAGCGACTTTGGAAATAAGATTTCTCTAAAATCCAAAAATACGTCCTCAAAGATTTTTTATGAGCCTCGCTTTTGTCATGTAAAAAAAATTGAGACCCCAAAGAGAGGGCACCTTCTTTAAAAGCTTATCGAAAATATAATTTATGTTAAATCATGTGTCAGAAATTTATTAAAAACTAATATTTAACGAACTCTTACATTTAACCAGAACTTTATAACTGTGATGCCACTTTTTTAGGATAACAATATTGTTGAAAATATGGCTCATGAACCTGTCGCCACAGACCCGACTGATGCGTTAGTAGAACTCGTCCCTTAAGGCCTTTTTACATTGGGTGCAATTGCAAGAAAAATAGCCTGGAAGCATGCGCTTCGACGACGTTTTAATCAGCTGATGCACGTTTTCCCATTTAAAACCTGCATCAGCTGTTTAAAACGTCGACAAAGCGCATGCTTTCAGGAAATTTTTTCTTGTAATTGCACGCAATGTAAAAAGGCCTTTAGTCCTTCCAAAACTTCTGGAGTGATTAAACGTATCTCTTCCCGAATTCTTGCTTTCAACACACACAAGATTTCTAGGTCTGGTGATATATCCCTTCTTTTTAAATCGCATTATAAATAAAAATCTAATGGTGTAATATCCGGAGATTTGGGGGGCCACTCTAAAAATCCTCGCAGTCATATCCACCGATTTGGAAATGTAAGAATTCTCCAACATTGTGTTTAATATCAGAACTTCAAGGAATATTTCCTAATTATGAAAATCGGGACCAAAGGATATTTTTCTAGTAGGATGGAGCCCCTCTTTACTTTGCAAGAAATGTAAGAGAATTATTGAATGTTACATTTCCAAATAGGGGGATAGTATAAGACTGCGAGGATTTTTAGAGTGACCGACCAAATCTCGGGATATTACACCCTTAGATTTTTATTTGTGAGGCGATTTAAAAAGATGAGTATATGTCACCAGACTTAGAAAGTTGAAAACAAAGATTCGGGCAGAGATACGTTTAATCACGCCAGAAGTTTAGGAAATAGTAAGGAAGAGTTCTATCATCAGTTTGTTCTGTGCTAACAGACTCATGGGGCACATTTTCAACAACTGCTATGCTAAAAAAGTGACATTACAGTTTTAAAATTGTTAATTATTGTTTCTTAAATTAGATTTTATTAAATTTCTGATACATGATTTGACAGATGTAAAAAAATATATAGACAAACCCCATTTTCGACAAGCTTTCCAAAAAGGTGCTACAAGTGGTACCCTCTAATTTGAAAAGAAAGTTGGTTAGGACTGCGCCCCCTCGTTGCAGTCCCATTTTTTTATAGGACAAAAGCGAGGCCCATAAAAAACTTTGAGGACCTATTTTTGGATTTTATAGAAATGTTATCCCCACCCTGTATACATGCTCTTTAAAACTTAAATAAGAAGTATATATTTCTAAAGATTATTATTAATGTACTACTTAAAACAAACATTATTTAAAATTATACAATGACATGCATATTATATATTTAAAAAAATATAAATATATTACTAATTATAGAAAAAAAATGGGTATTTTATTTTAAAAACCATCACAGGTAATTAAGGGCAACAAAAAATAAAACGCAAATCATTCCCAAAAACATTCTTTAAAAATTGCAATGATTGGGTATTTCACGGTGGATGCGTTAAACGTTTTTGCATAAAGGGTGATTTTTAAAAAAATTTAGTTGCCCAGATAAACGACCATGGCCTATTTTGTTTTAAAATATTTTCATTATTGCCCAAAACAGGTGGAAGTTATAACTTTTAGATAGAGAATAAAAACTAAGACAGGAAGGTAAAACCCATTTTTCTCTAAGATAAACCGTTCCCATGCTACAGCCTGTGAAATTCTAAAAATGCCATAATTTAATATTATCTCAAAAATAATTGAATTTAGATATATTTTATGTACAGGGTGGGGACTTTAACTGGAATAAATTCGATATTATTAAAACTGCTGAAGTTGCGCCTACAAAATTTGGTATGTGGGGGTTTTGGAGCATGTGGAATTGGATTATGATATCGGCGCAGTTGCCAGATCTTTCAGCTTTGCGCTACACGTAGTAATTTTGTTATTTTAAATGAAATGCCCAATTTATTTTTATTGCATTGAATTCGGCGTCTCAAGCTTAGTAAGTTCCCAAATTTTCATAATTTTATCTCTACTAGTTGCTGAGATATGACAACACAGCATTTTTAAAAAAATTAAATTGCATTATTTTCAAATAAGCATTAAACTTATCGGAAACGCCCGAAAATATGAAGCAGCGTCTACTGTTCATATTGTATTCATATTTTCGGGCGTTTCCGATAAGTTTAATGCTAATTCGAAAATAATAATTTCCATCCTGCTGGAAGTCGGCGCGTGTCCAGCCCATTCCAAAGAAAGGTAAAAAGACCCTGCCAAGCAACTACCGACCCGTCGCATTGCTTTCAGTAATTTCAAAAGTAATGGAGAAAGCTATTAACCAACAACTCCTAAAGTATCTGGAAGGGCTTAACATTATCAGCGACCATCAATACGGTTTTCGTAAGTCCAGATCAACAGGTGACCTTCTGGCATATGTCACCCATCTTTGGAGCAACACCATCGAACATCATGGAGAATCCCGGGCTGTTACACTGGACATCTCTAGGGCTTTTGATCGTGTTTGGCACGATGGGCTTCTAAGTAAATTGCGATCCTACGGTATGCCTAATGGATTTTGTTTATGGTTAACCAGCTTCCCTAAGAACCGTTCTCTGCAAGTAGCGATTGACGGGTTTCTCTCAGACACCTTCACCATCAATGCCGGTGTTCCTCAAGGGTCCATATTGTCGCCTACCCTCTTTTTACTGTATATTAACGAACTTCTAGTGAAAACCCAAAATCCAATTTATAGCTTTGCTGATGACAGCACATTTGTCTCATCTTTTACCTTGACTCCCGAAACATCCTCTGCCGACGCACATCTTCGCAGACAGCATGAAGTATTGCGCCTCAACAATGACCTTGAAGAAATTTTGGCTTGGGGTGAGAGTAACCAAGTCGAATTTAATGCTAAGAAAACCCATGCAGCAGTCTTCTCCAAAAAGGTTAACATTGCAGAACCGGATATAGTCATGGCAGGACACGCAATTCCCCTGGCACCGTCTATTAATTTGCTGGGGGTCAATCTGGGAGGTCATATGTCTTGGCATGATCACGTTGCCGCAATTGCCAAGGCAGCTGCACAGAAACTTGGTGTACTTTTCCGCCCAAAAGGTTGTACACACCTCATCAACTTTTGACACTCTACAAAGCCCAGATTCGACCATCATTAGAATATTGCTCTCATGTCTGGAGCTCTGCACCCAAGCACACCCTTCGGCTACTGGATTCCATTCAAAGGAGAGCCGTTCGTCTGATCGGCGACCCCGAGCTGACCAAGACCCTCGATAGCCTGGAGCATCGAAGACAGGTTGGTGATTTGGCTCTCTTTTACAGATATTTCCATGGCAGGTGTTCGACTGACATTGCCCACTTGATTCCACCTAGAGCAATGCAAAACAGAAATACACGGCGAACCACTGCCGCTCATCCATAATATGTTGTTCAGCTTAGTACTCCTCGAACTTCATTGTTCAAGAATTCTTTCATCTGGAGAACGTCATCTCTGTGGAATAATCTTCCTGAGGTCGTGTTTCCCAATGAATACAATCTTCAACGTTTCAAGACCAACGTAAATCGCTTTCTTCTCACACGCACCGCTCCCAGAGCGCCTTAAAGGATTTTTCCTACAGTGCAGGTGTTTTATCATAAACAAAAAAAAAATTCCGCATGCTCCAAAACCCCCACATACCAAATTTTGTAGGCGCAACTTCAGCAGTTTTAATAATATCGAATTTATTCCAGTTAAAGTCCCCACCCTGTATATCATTTTATACCAAATAAGCGTAGAATTTTGTGCGGAATTAGAAAAAATATAATATATCGGGGGGGGGGGGGGGAGGGGACTCTGTGGGCGTACGTAGGACATTTTTTTTCTGGAGAGAAAGGGACAGTCGGGACTACATGTATTTCATGATATATATCATAAAATTTTAACATAAAACGTATAACCAATAATATATAAACTGTATAACCAGCGTTTTTCGGGCTCAGTTTTTTTTTTGATTAAAAATAAAGTAAATATCGCTTACTACGCCAAAATTGATGATTTCTCAGAAATCATACATTTTAGGAGCATAGATCTAAGAGCAGTTTTTGGTGCAAATATGTAGGTCTTGAAATACCCCTTCTTAAGTGCCGTTTTGTATATTTATAATTTAACATGAATGAAGAACTTATGAAACATTCTCGATTGTTCCCGCACTATTTTTTTTATTATAAATTATCACACTTCCTCCATAAAAAAGGTTTCAATTAAAATTTTTACTTAAATTTTTCTCGTTAAAAATAAATACCTAATTGTCTTTTGTTTTTTTTTTGTAAAAATATTTTATTGCATTGGGTTATATTTTTGTTGATTTCAAATACCTCCAAAAAAGGGCAACCGGAGCAGACAAGTATATAATAGAAAAATACTATAAAATATTATTCTTTTTACTCGTTTTCCTTTAAAATTGCATCAAAAATCAATAACTAAAACTATATCCGTCCAAAACAATTAATCTCTATATAAAACACGACTAGCTATTTACAGCTAGACTGTGCCATGCTACAGTAAATACAACCATAAATACTTTTTTTTTTATTATTTTATTGTAATTATCATTTCGTAATATAAAGGCATTATTTATTTTAGAAGAAAAAGTTTAAAAACTAAACGTTTCCTACAAGATATTTGTAATCTAAACCAAGAATACATTATTTAAAAATTTAAGCATGAGACGAAAAATTAGGTTGAAATTAGACTTTTCGACCCGAGCTCCTAGGCTCGGGGAGGGGGGGGGGGGGGGCTGAGCCCTCCTAAATATGCCACTGAATGTTACTGCCTGTTTTGGGCAGAAACGGTAATGCCGCCTTGCTGAAAATATTTTTAAATAATAGACCATGGTCGTTAATCTAGGCAACCAAATTTACAAAAAAAAAACGTATTACTCGTTTTCCATAAACGTTTTTTTTTTCAAAATAACAAATATCAACTAAACGTTTTATTTCATCTAATTTCTATCGTACTGTATTCTTAAGCTATCACATCGCATGCTTCGACATATAATCAAAATGTAATTGATATGGAATATTATCCTGAAATGGAGCATGCCCCAGTGCTCTAATTTAATAGAGAATTACTTTTATAGCCTCTGTCCCTAGCTTATTACCTAATAAAGTATGTGCGGTGATACAAAAGTTCTTTTTATACGTGTTATGAGCTTCATCAGAAGGGACCGCATATAAACTATTAAAAATTATATTTATTTTGAGTTATTAAGAAAGTGAAGTGCGAGGTGCGATAAATGGAATGTAACCAAAGACATAAAAATTAATGTAGAGTGGTGGTAAGGATGCTATATTATAATAAAAGGTTTGCAGGTGACTCTTTATATTTAAACCCATAAATCCTGATATAAAAACATATTGCAGAATAGTAGTTTGTACTACAAAAATGGATATGATGTCCATATCGCACGAGGAAGTATGCGCAATATGGACAATCCATTCGAGTTGTACACTATACTTTTTCTACGACAAACCCGAACATCATACCAAAAAATTTTCAAAAATTAGTCGATATAACTTTTTAGTTGGCCGTGATGTTGTGAGAAATTGATAAAAACAATTTAAGAAAAATTATCTTCGTTGGCAAATCCATGGACCAAATTACATTATAACGTATTTGCCGATTTGAGTCATTTCTTATATTTACACAAAATTACTTTAAATATATCAATCTTTCTCACATTCGGCCATTCGCAGATTAACAGGAAAAAAGCGATATATTTATTAATAAAAATAAACAATTTATTTTTCTAAATCTTAGCCAATTTGAATAATTGTTCTGCTAAAATGTATTCGTGGTTGCCGGCTTGCGTAAGAATAATAACGCCTATAGATCAACAAAAGAGCTGTAAAATTCGTTTTAAACAGTTAAAAACTGCTTTTGTGTATTAATATTTGAGTTTTTCAAAATAATCGTCAATTTACATACTAGCAATACTGAGACGTTAAAATAGAAGTGGCAATATTGTAGTGATACCGGCACAAAATTGACAAAATGAAATAATATAATCTTAAAACCATTAGCAATCCAGAACAAGACAACATCCTTAAAAAATTTAATTAACTTTTTTCTAGAAATCTTTTAATTTATTCTATTTTATCTACTTATTTTCATTATCCGCCATTTAAAGGTTTTACCAGTTATTTTTCTATATCTGTTGAGTATAATAAAAGTGTTGAAGTCGATTGGGTTTGGAGCTCTGTTATCACACGTTATCAAACGTTTTTCATGCAATAAATCTTGTCAGTGTCTAGAAATGAGTGGAAACTGGGTATTTTTGAAATAAGAAAGTACATTTGTGCACAAATCTTTAGTTCGGTTAGGAAATACTTAACAATAGTTCGGTAAAAATATATTTTGATTGTATATCTTTAATTTTCGCACCATTTCGTGTACTTCTTAGAAAAAAATTGGTGTATGCATAGCATCTGGGATAAATGTTTTTATTCAACTAAAAAAATAACAAATTTGATTTTACAGATTTGCAATTTTTTGAAGTTTATTCCTAACCTAAGTGTTATAAAGCGACACGATTAATAAAAAAAAAATATGAAGTGTTTTTCGAGAATTCCCGACGAGTTACCATTTAAATATAATAGGTCATTTTCAGTTTTCAACCACCCTGTGTCGTATTTTAAATCATATGTATGTTTCTTTTTATAATAAGGTTAAAAAACGGGAAGCCTTAACACATTTTCAAGAGCTGGGTATGAAAGAGAATACCATTTCATAATTTTATAATAAATGTTGATCCTTTATATCTGTCTTAAAATTTAAAATTCACTCAATTTATTAGGACTTTTGGAAAAACCACTAAGAATAATTTCTTGAAAATTTGACAGTTTACATTTTTTATGTGCCCTCTTTACTTCTGGTTATACCGATAGTATCTAGCTATTAACAATTAAATATCATTTAATTATCTTTATTGTATTTTTGGACTTTGCTTAAAATTCTAAAAAGATCTTGTATAACAGGTAATACATCTAAGTGTTTTTTGAGATATCAGCAATTAAAAAAAGTGTTGGGACACACTTAGATTGTTATTTAATAGCTTTGTTAGGTCACGCCTTGAGTACTCCCCGGTTATTTGGTGTCCTTTCTATCAGACCCACATCAATAATCTGGAAAAGACTCAAAGACGCTTTTTAAAATACACCAGTTTTAAGCTAGATGGGATCTATCCTGAAATAGGATTCCCGCACGATCGTCTCTTAGCAAGATTTTCAATGGAAAGCCTCGAAACACGGCGAACAAAATCTCAAATTATCTTTCTGCATAAAGTACTTTTCGGGAAAATTGATGCTGGGAACATTTTACAATCCCTGCACTTTCAGGTGCCAAGGCCAACCTCGCGTAATTACCTGACTTTTGCTCTACCAACTTTAAGGACAAATACATTTAAGTTTTCTCCATGACATCAAATATGTGAAAAATAAAACAAAATTTAAAACCAGCTAGATATACATACCTGCACTGTGGCCTCCATTAAACGCATAATTCTATAATTATTTACATATTTTATGTATATTATACATAATCATACAACTTTATTATCATTTTTACTACATCTATGTTTCTTCTTTTTGATAATGCTTTATGTTATGTTAAAACTTTTTTTATTTTCCATTCGATAATTGGAACCTTCTGTAGAATGTGGTAATATTAAATAAAATAAAATAAAAATAAATAACCCCCGCTAGTTAACCTTAAAAATTTGGTTATGAGTAAATACTGCAAAAAAATTAAATTTAATTAAAATGAAAAATATGCCAAAGAAATTCCATTGTAAAATTATGTACCCTTGTAGTAAATTTCCAATAATTTTAGATCTTCAACGATAAAAAGTTCCTATTTTATAAATTGAAGAAAACATACATTAATTAAGTCAGGGGCGTAGTCTGTAACGATCGCCTTTAATTTTATACCTATACAAATTTCTTTTATTTTAACTAAGTTCCATAACAATTTTTTACTGCGACTCTATTTTCATATTGTTTTACTACTGTCATATTATCTTATTTATTGTTACAATAAATATATTTGCTTCCTATGACATACTTAATATGACTACCCGACTACCCCCAGTTGAAATATTCTAGCTGCGTCACTGAATTGAATTGTTTTTAAGTTAAGTGGGCACAGCAAAATAAATACCAGTAAATATTATTATATTTATCCATCAACAAACATCCGAACATTTATGTATATCCTTGAATTAAAAAAATAATACTCTAAGGCAGTCCTTACACGGGGAAACTTAAAAGAAACTTTAGTAGCTTGGATACTAGGAGACTGGGCGACTAGGTTACTCAGCATGTACAATTAATTGACTATCCAAGTTGAGACTGGGAGACCCGGCAACCCAAGTATCCGCGACTCGGCATGCTGGCTCGCCACGCTACTCCGGTCCCTTGAGTAACGCAAAATAGTAAATATGGTGTAAATATTTTAAACTGAAATTAATCAATGTGCGGCCTTAAGCTGGCGACTGCGTGATTATAGCATCGGCAGCGTGAGAATGAGAGGCAACTCGAGTAGTCTAGTCAAGTCGCACACCGCCCACCTACAAAATTCTAAATCCATCGATATATATATCGATTATCTACGCAAATCCATCGATATATCAATGAAACGTTTCTACTTCCCCCCAAATGTTCTCCTCAAGTCCAAAGTGACTTTTAAAATTCTAAAAGAAAAAAGATCCCTGGCGTCCTCGCCTTCCCAAAACGCCGACGCCCCGAAATTCGATGTATTTTAAAAACTATCGATATTTCGATACATCGACCAGAGCTTCATTGATGTCATAAACCAACGACTGTCATTCCATCGATGGAATTACAGTCGGAAAACTATCGTGCATCCCTATTGCCCAGTCTCCTAGTCACCTCCGATAAAAGTTGTGACGTCACACGTACCACAACACATGACGCGAGAGTCGACTATTTATACTCCGTGACGTCGCATAACAAACATTAATTATTTATATAAAAAATTTCAGAAATGATATTCAAGACATGTTTATGGTAGCCGATGTGCTCTTTTTTTAAAGTATCTTTCTATTGAGACGATGTTGTGATATAAGAAATGAATATACAAGTGGTACATTCTTATTTGCTATTTCTTCTAGCTAGCTTATATCTGGATAGAATACTTAATATGATAACTTACATTATCATATTCTATAAGGGTAAACTTTTAAGCTTATTAGCCATGTGTACCTACAATACATACACACATACTGAAATTAAATCAGTATTTTGTTTAGTTTTATGTAGTGCCGATTAAAATATATGGTTATCGCGCATCTATACCCATTTTTTGATACCACGCAGAAAATGAATTTTCTTTGATTACCTAATAATGGTAAGCATTTTTTGAATGTTGCTTTGTGAAAAAAACCATTAAAATTTTAACACTTTTAATAGGTACATACAAAAACAAAA
The DNA here is from genome assembly GCA_935413205.1 of Polydrusus cervinus. Taxonomy (NCBI): domain Eukaryota; kingdom Metazoa; phylum Arthropoda; class Insecta; order Coleoptera; family Curculionidae; genus Polydrusus; species Polydrusus cervinus. Next base: position 3,323,575 of record OW284512.1, read on the forward strand.
TTAATAACTTTTTTTATTCATTCTCTATTCTCTCAACAGTTACAATCTCTATTCCATCCTGCAAGGTATTTTCGTCATACTAATTTTTCTAGTGACGTATAGAGTAGATATAGTTATAACAGAGCTAATTGATATTCCAAATATATCGCTGCCATCCCTAAAGACGCGAACAAAAGGACTGCAGGTAGTGACATCCTACCAGCAGAAAGTATTCTACTTAGTAACTACTAAGAATAGATGCATAGAACTCTATGCAATTTGAGTAATATATTGATTAAGATTTTAGTACCTTAGACTAAAGCTCCGGGTTATTTAATCTGTATGCTGCCTGTGCAGAGACGGTTTTACGGTGGGGAGTAGTTCAGCCCCCCCCCCCCCCTTCCGCAATATTTTTTAAAAATATCTCGATAAATACAAATCAATTCATTTTATTCGATTATAATGATTTGGTATACAGACTGCGACAAATTCGTGTGCGTACAAGGTAGAGTTGCCACCTTTCCCCGTTTTCCGGGAGTCTCCTGGAATCGGGTCTTAAAAAGCGTCGGTCTTCCGTCTCCCGGATTTTATATAATTTCTCCCGGAAATTCAGATTACAAAACGCTGCACCTTTGATACAAACTTTCCAGACCAGACATTTTAAAAAGTGTTCGATCTAATGAAAAATACAAATTTAAAATTAAATACATAGAAACCCTTTTATTCTGCGAAATTTTGTATGCTTTGATTATATATTTTATATTTTGTCGAAGGATCTTTTATTTATGTTACCTTTGATGGATTTTTTGTTTATTTTGTATGTAAATAAACGTATTTGCATTGGACTTTTTTTGGTCCTTAGACTCCCGGAATCGTTGGTAATGAAGGTGGCAACCCTAACAAGGGGATCTCAAAAACGGTAAGAGATACGAAGATGGCTAAATTATTAAGCCAAAGCTGCGTATTTTAAAGCTTAATAATTTGGTAAAAGAATATTGTAAATATTCCGAATACCTTCGAAGATATCCGAAAAAAAAAAGATTCGATTTTTAATTTTTTACGCCTTTATTTTTGACTTGAAAAAAAAATTATGTGTTATTTGATAACAAAAGGTTAAACAAATTTTTTTTTTTACGGTTCGCCGACTACGTAGGCCATCTTGAACCGGTCATCGACCACAAATGTGATCTACCGACTGGGGAGTGTGAAACGGCACCTTCATCCTACGAGATATCCGATCTCATCCGGCCTGTCCGGCGTGAATAGGATGGCTAGGTATCGATTCATTTTACACTCTTCCCTGAGGCAAGAGCACGCCGTGTTCCCAAGCGGTCACCCGCCCAAGTACTAACCGCGCTCGACACCGCTTGACTTCGGTGATCTGCGGGAACCGGTGCTTAATATGTCGACAGGCCCTTGCCTGGGGTTAAAATTTTAAAAACCTAAAATTTGTATCAAACTTCTTAAGCTTAGAGGTCCCTAAAACTATTTTTAAAATTCCAGGTTTGTATTTTAAAAACTTGACTTGAAGTTGGCACCTAAAGAACGAAACGTCAAATTTGAAAACTAATAACACCATCTTGTAGAACATATAACCGGCTATAAGAAACTGTTTTTTTTTATTATTTTCTTAAGACAAAAATGAAGGCGCAAAAAATTATAAACCTAAACTAAAAAATTTTATGGATATCCCCGAAGGTATTTGGAATATTTACAATTTTTTTTTACCAAATTATTAAGTCCCAAAATATCGAGCAAAATATGTAACTATGCATACGACTGATCTATTTTTAAATTGCCCTTCATCATAATGCAAATTGTTACATGCTGTTTGCGTGACTGACGTCACGTAACCATAGCAACGGTGAATATCAAAGCCATGTTGGGCGTTGGGTCTTCACTTGCTTTGAACTAACGGACACGGTCGGCTGGGACGCGCCAAAATGCACGAGTGTTTATAATTATTGCCCATCGGAGTTACCCGTGGCCCTATTATGCATAGCTACATTCGAATTAAACTAATATTATTAATTCGAACATAATTTTTTTAAGGGCTAAAATGGTAACCGTATTGGTACATTAATATTTAATATGATCGAAGAACTTTCCTCCTGGTTTTATTTATGTTTGGTGAAAAGCCCCTTCACCTACTTCACCTGAGGAGCCGCCACTCACTACTTATTTCATGCCAATGAACAAATTTTATAAAATGTTGTCTGCGCCTCATTTTAAAAACCTACTTTCGGAATCCTGGTGCCCCCCCTCGGTCTAGAACCGTCCCTGTGGATGTGTTATCTCAAAATTATTGGGTATCTCTGAAAAGTGCCCTTAACTTTTAAGTTAATAGTAATCCTAGATCACAACGTTCTTTCCACAAAGACGTATATTAAAAAATAATGACTAAGCTATAAAAAAAACTACGATATCGCCAATTAATTGGTAAACAATTAATTTGTTACGTCTCTCGAAAAATTTGTTATTAAAAATGACGATTTGTTTGAAAAAAAAACTATTAATCAATAATATCATCACCCAATATTGTCGTTAATACTGATCGTGTAAAGTCTGCATTAAGGCTGCACCTTTAAGGTCTCCAGACTTTCTTAATTATTATTGTTCTCGGTTTAGTCCAAGAAGTTATTAACGAAAATGTGTAACACTTATTCTAAAAGAAACATTTGGCTTAAAATGACAAAAAATTTATTTGCCGTTAACAAAGCCTTCCAATTGCAGATGATTTATTTTTTTTAAATTGCATATTATTGCATATTAAAAAACAACAATTCATAAAATAGGAGGACAAACTGTTCATTCTCTTTATGGACGGATAACCCAGATTATTAATTATATGAATATTATGGTGGTTTTCCCCACTGGCATGGTTTTAAAACCAAGCTATGTCAAATTTACTGACATAAAATTTAATTTTATTTATTTATTTACCAATTATTTTAAATGCGAATCAACTGTACAAAAATTTATAGATTTTTATTGACCAACCTATCCTACTTTGTAAGGAAAAATAATTATATATAGAAAGGCATGTAATACAAAAAAATCTGAAAAAGTAATAAAACAATAAAAAAAAGTATAAATTTATTAACTATAAAGTAGTAGAGTTTAGTGTCCGTATTTTTAGAGTTTAAACTCTACTACTTTATTTTAAAAACACGGAATTGTATTACGGGTTGGCAGCGCACAGTGGGTATACTGCAGCGCGAACTTATTTGAATCTACAAATCCGTAGAAAAATTGGGGAATGCGATAAATGTTGCCTATACTGGTGTGTTGGCCTAACGTATTTGTTTATTGTTGCTTCGTCACGACTATCTTTTGCATTGAGTTGATTCCTATAGATGGCGTTACTGGGTTTTCATCGCGTTTTTATTTCTTAAAAATGCCTTGAAAGCATAGTCTCGCTGTACTGAGGGTCGCTTACAGGTTATGGCTTTCTGATGAGTTCTAATAAGAACGAAACAGCCTGTCATTGTCTACCTGTGCCCCAGGGAACCCATTACCTTTGGCGTCCCTGTGTACTCAATGTAAAAGATAGATGCCGCTAAAAAACCTTCTTTTCTATTTATTAACTATAATTATTACCAATCTACAAATTGGTTCATCTTAAATATTCTTTCAAAAGCCCCATCATAGTTTCCCAATATATTAAAAATTTTAATAAGGCATTCTCTTTTGAAAGTGGTAAATTAAAATTATTATAATATAACTAAAGATGCGTTTCGTCTTGTACATAAATTTTAAATTTAATTTATTGTATATCCGCGGATCGGACAAGGTTTAGGGTACAAAATAATAGGGTTTAGGGACAAAAAAATAAATAAAATATTAATACATTAAAAATCAGTTTTGAGTTGCTCCTTTCTTTCGTCGAATCCTAGCTCGACTGATGAGCCATGATAAGGCGAAACGCGTCTAGGGATGGATCTGACAAAATGAAAGGTAATTCTTTTTCAATACATTAAAAAGTAATTCTTTATATAGTCTATTTCAGAAAGGTGTAGACTTGTAGAGTAATAAAAGCTCATTAGGTATGCAAAGGCACTACAGAGTGACCCAACCAATTAAGCCACTTTCATAATTTGGCATTGATTTTAGTGCAAAATTCTTTATTTTCATCAAGTGCAGGTAGTCCCACCCCGGTTTGGGTCAATTTATGGGTTTTGCCTATTATTATCCATTCACAAACACTGAAAATGGTGTGACAAAGGCGTGCATTATGTACATAGTATTAGGTACACTTATTTTTTATTAATAATTTTTTATTAAACATTACATTATACAGAAATTAAATTATAAAAAATCATAATACTCTTCGTCATCTGTGGAACTGTCATCTCCTCTTGGCGTTATAATTAACCGGTTGACGGTCCGATCGATCAGGTGGTCAAGATCCCAAATTTTCTCTTCTTCTTTAATGACATGATGGACTGCTTTTCGCCAGTTCCCTGGTGTCACTTCCTTAATGGCTTGATCAAACAGTAGCTTAACGTCTTTATTTTGAATGTCGTGTTGTGTCTTGCTATAAATCCTTTCACTTGCTCCCATATAAATTCTATAGGATTTAGTTCGCAATGATATGGCGGTGGGCGCAGCACAGTTACACTATGGTTTTCAGCTATATCTTCCACAGCGTATTTCATAAAACGATGTTTGTCTAAATTTGCTATAGCTAATAGTTCCTTCTTTATCAAATTATCTGCTGTTTTTTTTCTTTGGTTAGTTATCATAAATACTTAGTTGAATGCCCAAAATGTCCTGCGCCTATGGCCGACACTGAAATTGAGCCGAACTGGACGGAATTTTCCATTTTATTACTTCACACCTTTCTGAAATAGATAAGATAAATGATCTCATTCACATAATGTCATGAAAAATTAAATTTTTGTACAAAAAAGTTATGATATAGAAGTGTTAAAGCTATATTTTCAGATTTTATGTATGGATATTCACAACGTCGCTGCGGTAATTACCGCAGAGTAAACGAAAATTTTTTTGTGGTATTTCCACCGAAATTTTTAAATTATTACAGAACCATTTTCGATACTAAATAAGAATGTCAAAGTAGAAAATGTCCTTCGAGCATGTAAACAAAGTTCCCATAATTTGAGTATGCGAACTCTAATATGTTCATATTTCGAGTTGATGAGCAGGACCGGACTTATCTGTTTACCTAGTTTCTGTTAACTACTTAATACGCACAGCAAATATGAAACACCAGGCATTGTACCATTTTTTGGGCAAAATATAAGCATACAACTTTCGTTATTCGCAGTGGTGGCTCCTCTTTAAGGACATTATTGTTGTTTAATTCATCGGGAAACAATAAATAAATGGTAGATCTACCGATAATTCAGAAGGATTGACAACATTGCCTACAACTCTCTTACCACCTTCGTTATCTACTAATCCACGCGCCCTCATGTAATGCGATCGGACGGTCCTATTCCACCCGCTGTGTAACTGGAAGCAGACTGAAATATCGTTGGTTTATCCGCGAAGGTGTCGCGGCAAATAGTAAAGTATCAGCGTAAAGTAGAAGACACGGCAAGTGGATTCGACCGCGTTAAAATTTGCCATGTAAAATAGCGGCTTTTTTCACCCGAGGTATTAAAAAACTAACTAAGATATTGAGTTTTTACCAATGGAAAGATAGCGTAAGAAAGTTATTTTCATGCAAATAAAAAATCATATAAAAAAAAAAAATATATAAAAAATTAAAAAAATCCATTAATATATATTAGCCAGGATTCGGGTCAAGAGATAAGTAAATAGAACAAATGAATCACTGATTTCAGAAACAATCCAAGTTACACATAACGAGATAATTTAAAAAAATTAATTAGCTGCTTAGAGACATTTTTGTATCAATGATAAAATAACCCACAACTTATATCAGCATTAAAGCTAAGTAAGTATGATAAAACAGAAGACTGTCGGTTATGTCACAAAGGGTCAAGACGTCAAATGTCACGTGGACTTAGGTTGTTTCTACAATCAGTGAAAACCAGCAATGTAATTTTTAAAATATTTATTATTAAAAGTAGAAAAACAGGAATAATAAGCAAAAATTAACTAAAGTGTAGATTTATTAAATAAAATACTTCCAGAAATTTACTTCTCATTGTCTTTTTGAACAACCTAAATCCAGGACTTGGGTTGTTTCTGCTCTTACTGCATTTTTCAGCCTGTTTAAAATGCATTAGAGGTATTGGACAAAAGTTGTTTCTGCACTCAGTCGTGCATTAGAGGTATTGGACAAAAGTTGTTTCTGCACTCAGTCGTGCATTAGAGGTATTGGACAAAAGTTGTTTCTGCACTCAGTCGTGCATTAGAGGTATTGGACAAAAGTTGTTTCTGCACTCAGTCGTGCATTAGAGGTATTGGACAAAAGTTGTTTCTGCACTCAGTCATGCATTAGAGGTATTGGACAAAAGTTGTTTCTGCACTCAGTCGATGAGACTATGGCTTGTAAATGTTATTCCATGCAAACTCAAAAAATGATAAAAGTGGACTTGTGTTGGTGTTTCTGAAATCAGCGATTCAAATATAGTTTCGCATGGAGCTGGTAATATTGTTCGGATGTTCTTAAAAAGAATAAAGAAACGTGGATCATATCGTCGCTCATTTTCCTAGTTAATGTTTTCGACGTGAATTTATAATTCATGCATTTCAGACATTTCCTCAAAACTTAGAAAAAAATTCGCACACACCCAATTTTACGTATTTAGATCTGCGCCCTCCCATACTCAATATCCACGAGCTGGAGACAATGATGTTTCTTAAACAATAGAAGAGTTTTGGACTTGCATTGTCTATATTTGTTTTACATCACAACGTACTGTATTCACCTGAAGACGACTGGAGATACTTACCAGTTAAAACGTTGTGATGTAAAACAAATATAGACAATGCAAGTCCAAAACTCTTCTATCGTTCAATCCACGAGCTGCTACCGGTTATTCGCCATTAAATGGACAAATCCACGTCGGAAACTTAACAACAAAAAAAATCAATTACTGAATATACAAACACTGATATTAATAGACAAAGAACAATAAATCCGTAATATTAAAACACAAAATAGAAAGGCCAATGCAAATATACTGCAATGCAAAACTTAAATAAGGAAATAAGAACAATGACGTCAATGCCATTAATCCATAAATCTTAGTTTTTATCTGCTCACCCATGAAGCTGGGCGAATCTAAGGTGGTCTATGACAAGAATATGCAAAAACAGTCCTGTTTTTTGTTGTTTAGCGCATTTCATTAATATAATTTTAATATAGAAGTAATATTGTTATTAATTACTACAAATTAAAATTTTATTATTTACCATAGAGAAACAAACCAAGAGGACTTGACACTGTAAAAATATTACCACTCGTAATTTTGGACGCTCATAGAAATATGTAATGGGTTACGCCCAACGATTCCAGTGGTAAACTTTTGTCGCATGTTTAAAATAACGGACTCCCAAAATAACTCCCTGTATTTACATCATAGCCATTATGACTTGCTTTTACCCTTTGGGTGGTACGTCTACGTTTACTTAGTTTATGTCTTCACTAAATATGAAGAAAAATGTAATAAGGTCGTTGTTCGTATTTATCTCGTCGACTAATGAATTTTGAATTTGGGGTCCCAAAATATACATCACCCATAGCCTAAGGGTTCTTAAGCCGGTTCTGATACCAGAACCTACAAAACAAACAACTAAAATACTTACATAAATTTGCATTAATATGGTCCTATGTGCGTCATTGCATTCTTTTCTTGCTCATGAAGACGACAAGAAGCAAAGCGGCTGTTTCAGGTAGTCTTTAATTATACACATGGCAATAAATAATTAACTTTGCAGGCATCTTTAAGCAATCGTACAATTTGACCATGTGACACTGAGACATTGCAATGACGTAATATCCATTTCTCCTTTCAAGACATCTAAAATTATGCTTTATACAAGTTCTCTTTGACCGATAATTGCTTAGTCTATTTCCGCCGGCTGCTTTCTTTTCTCTGCTGGGTCAGAATTTGGAGGTATCCATACGATAGTTGTTGTTCACGGAACGGAACTCTCCCCCTCCTAATTTTAATAAAAACTATGTTTTCTTGCGGACGTTTGAGTCTTGAAGGATGCCTTTGCCTGTACAGAAAATAAGCTTGCATGCATCACCGCGGCGATAGCTCAGAGGTAGAGCTACTGGCATTCGACCGCGTCGACCCGGGTTCGATTCCCGGAGTGGGCATACGTACAATAAAAACAGTATGTTTAAAATTTAGTGGATTTAAGAATGCAGGAAAGAGTGTAAAAGGTATCATGTCCCAACCCACCCCATTCACGCCGGTAACCAGGCCGGAGGAGATCGGACATCTCGTGGGGTGCGGAAGAAGATACACACCCCCAATCGATAGGTCATGCAATGGCAAGAAACCAAGGGTTGATAGCCCTTAGGGGTGTCGCATGACCGAGGATCGTGATTCGGAACCCACGTGTATAGGTCCCCTCGGGAATGGTCCTGGCAGCGAACGAAGAGGAAAAAGCCTAATTCGAAAAAAAAAAAGCTTTCATGGCATCCTGAAGCAATGCTACCCAGTGCAGTGTCGTATACAGCTTCAAAATATTGGGGGGAGGGGGTACATTTTTTTACTAGAAAAAAACAAGTGTGTGTCTTAACGACACAGATAATAAAGAATATAATTTAAAGTGTGTTTTTTGTAACTGGACTTCTTACATGTTTATTGAGTAATACACGCCTACTTTAGGTTACCCAAGTTGCGTTATCCAAACTTGTTTTTTTCAAAAAGTTCTAGGTTGCGAAGAAAAGCGATCAAAATCGACAAACGTGACCAGACGAATAAAAATGCGTTATTAATAGCACATTGTTGTTATCTCTGTCAACACAATCGCATCCTTAATAACAAAATGTGTATTTATAAATATCTCTCCGTCGCAGAAAATAATGTAGTGGGCTAAAGTTTACCTCTGCCTACCTTGAACACGGTTATCGCGGTCACTATTTGCAATATTTGGTACCTACTTAGAAAAAAACACTGAAATAAAAACACTTTAAATTTTTCTTGTTTTTAAAACCAATAGCCAGGGTATTAACCTCTCATATCTATGGTATTATAGTACGCACTTTTCATTGTGAATCGATAAAAATATTTAAAAATTTAAAGATTTAGATAATGTGCTAGTGATGTTAAGAACAGTGTTATAGGAAACGTTAATTTAAGGTAATGTATTTAGGCATGATTTTGTAGTGCAGTGATTAGTGCCTTAATTTTTAATATTTTAATGGATAATAGTTTTCAATAAATTTATAAACTCATTAGTGTATCCGGAAAAGAAAAGTTATCGGCTACGTTTTTACATTTATTAAATTTAAGCTAGTTGTAATTTTATTATAAATATTTTCAAAAATTGCATACACTATTTTAAGTGCGTTCTAACTAATACGTCATTGAATTCGTCTAAATCAAATCGAAGAAATATGGTCAAAAACACGTCCAATTTCATAAATATTATAATATATTTGTCTAATGTCCCGATGTAAGGGACTTCTAAAAGTTGTTTAAAGTTTTAAATCAAAACTTAATTAATCGAACGTATTCTTACGAACAACTTTGGGAATGAAACGATGACATATAGAAGAATGATTTGCGTGGCATACTAACAGAGGAGTAATTGTTTTGGGTATTTGTACTTCGAAACTGACTAAAAAGCTGTGCTCCAAAGCTGTAAACTTTACAAAAAACAACAGCTCTGGAACAATATTCGCTCACTAAAACGGTAACAGTCAGGAATAGAGATTTTCCTTTCATTTAATCAGATCTATTACTAGACGCTTTTTGCCATATCATAATTCATCAGTCGAGCTAGGATCCGATGAAAGAAAGTTTTCTACTGCTTAGAAAGTTCATGGAGAAATCCATCAGCAGGATGTGCATACAACGATATCTAGTATTGTTGTTAGACAGTCTTAAAGCCACCGGTGGTTCTCTAGCAAAAATCTGGGAGGGGTGTTGATAAGTCATGTCGACGAAAATATTTTTTTCAAGGTTTACTTTTAATTTTCCTTCAGCAACTACCAAGGGCGGTTTTAGGGGAAGACTTAGGGGGGGGGGGTGGTAATTAAGAAAATCACATCATACTTATCTCTAAAAAAAATGGATCCTTAATTTGCATATATAGGTATTTTTTATCGTAAAAATATAATCTTGGGGGCATACATTTTATATTTTTTGAACCTCTTTTTTCTTTGTTCTATACTGTTGTACCTATATTTTTGTAGATCTGGGGGGGAATACCCCCTCTACACCCCCCCCCCCCCCGTAGAACCGCCGGTGCTTAAAGCATACCAGCACCTCTAACAAACTCATTGAAATAAATAGAAAATGTTAAAAGGGAGTCACCTGAAAACTAATGAAGCTAGAATAAAGAAAACTAACAATTAAAGTATATACGCCAGATCCACAACTACTGTCAGTAACCAATCGTTTTCATATCGAGAGCAGGAGATTGTACGAAGTCAGAGGAAGAAAAAAAATCCATGAAATATTTCGACTCTATTAGAATTTCAAAAATACACTGGAATTGTTTCCTCTAACTTCGTACAACCCGTTGCACTCTATATAAAAACAATGAATCACTGACAGTAATGTTGGACTTAGAGTAAAGATAGTAATAGACCTTGCTAGTGATAGTTATGACTAGTTTTACAGGAAAACGGTTATTAAAGGTAATAAGTCAATATGTAAATAAGTAGTACATCTACAATACATATTATATTATTAGTGCTAATTTATAATTTTCTAATGGATTGTATAAATAACATGATACATAAATTAAATAAAAGCCATTAATAAATATTAATGGAGCTTTTTAAATTTGTAATATTTCTAATTACTTTTTTTAGTACGTTTTGAGGTTGTTTTTTTTTGGAAAAAAGTTGGTTATGCGCCACAGTTAAAAATACTTTTTTTTTATCTTCCGCGCATTATAAAAAAACCGATTAAAAAAGAATAATTTATTTAATCCCTATTTCAAACAGTGACAAAAGAAAATTATCAAAATAATTTCAAACAGCGCAATTGAAATAAACAACCACTGCTTTTTTAAACTTTGTCATAAATAACACCAACTGGATAAGTGCTAATATACAGGTCGATTCGCGGCAAGCATCGGTTAGAACTTTTCGAAAAAGCCCTGAAATATGTATTCTTGAAAGCTTGCGAATTCATATTTTTTGAGGTGTTCTCTTTAACTAAATTATTGACTTCTTTCTATCAGTTCTGGTTATACCGGAAATCGCTGTCAACTTTGCTGTTTCAAATATGATTGTTTTTATAGTGTTTTTTTTTACACATATAGAGGGTGCTTCACGGTGGATGGAACGTTAGACATTTATGGGAAACGGGTGATACGTTTTCTTCAAAAATTTGGTTGTTCAAATAAACAGTCATGGTCTATCGTTTTAAAATATTTTCAGCAATGCGTCATTGCCGCTTCTGCCTGAAACAGGGGCAACATCTTTATATTAAATTTAATTTTATATTTTTGTATAAAATGCCATATTTCTAAATTTAATTGTTTTTGAGATATTGCCGTTTAAAATATGCCATTTTTAGAGTAATGGCGCATCTTAGAGAATAGTATATTACATAACAAGTGATGAAAGTGATACTTTTCAAACGAGGAGATATTTAGCACGAGGCGTCAGCCGAGTGCGGAAATTGTCCGAGTTTTAGAATAATCACTTTTACACGAGTACCGTACATTATATTTCCTACGACCACACAGAATTATTGAAAAAGCCTTTGATTTGTGAAAAAATATTTCAACACTAGTGTTGAAAAAAAAATATCAACACTAGTGTTGAAATTAGCATACTTATGTTCCACTTAATATCTGGTTTCATAGTTTTAGTATATAAAGGATTTTTCTTTATTTGTAGTTTAACTTTTTCATTTTTTTAAATATTTTTTATATCATAGGACGAATTAATCCTGAATTGACACTTCTAGATTAACCAGAATGAAAAATTTTAAATTTAATCAAGGGAAGATGCATTAACCATAAATTTAAAAAATCCACCCAACAAGGACGATTTCAATTCAAAATAATTTTAAAATTATTTAATATTTTTATAAAAAAAAGTCCAATACTCGTGACGGGATTTGAACCTATGACCTTGCTATCTGTAGGCAAGAGCTCTATTCTCTACGGTATGGCTACCGATAAACATTTGTTGTTTAATACATGACATTTTCTTCAGTGCGGTTTATTTTTTCTGCTAAAAGATTTTCCAGTATATTATTAACATTTTTTATAATATTAGATGTCGTATTTTACACCCTAATTCTGAATCACTCGGCAAGTACATGATAAATAAGTTAAACACTTTACAATGACTATTTTCTAAAATATGTTCTTTTTAATAAATAGGAGTGGTCTGTCAAATTGGCACCATATGTTTAAATTAAATAGTAAGCCTTGTATTTTAACTCTAGAGTGGAAATATTTTTTTTCAACAAGCGTGTGATATTCGGCGCTTTTAAGCCAAGTTAACCGTGCTTTTTTCTCATTTTCATATATGTTCGTAAAAAAATGGTTTTTCTACTCCCACATGGAAATTTGCGGTTTCCTTTACACTTAAGTGGCGAGTAAAGTAGGCTATTCCAGTTAACTGTGCGGGAAAATCTCATATTCATCCTAAATAGGTAATGAAACTGACCAATCACAGTAGTCAATTACAGAGAAGCCATGTTGTTTTTAAAAGTACTGACTAATCACAGTATATTATTTTTACTGAGGCTCCGCCTTCTTTTTCAAGACACTAAATTATATAATTTAAATGCATATGGTACAATTTGTTATTAATTTGTCCAATATAATAAAATCTAGACGCATTTATAATGGATTTATCAATAATGCAACCTGCTGAATGTGCATAGAAAATTAATTTCATGTAGCATCATTTATCAGTTGGTTTTCCGACAATTAACTAAACGCTTCAATAGTCCAGACGTTAGACAAACTTTTTTTTTACATTTTTTAGCATAAGATCGTAGAAAAAATATACTGTTCAACTCGAGAGGATTGTCCATATTGCTCTCGGAAGTTTGAGCACTCCGCCTACGGCGTCGTGCTCAATTTACTTCCCCGTGCGATATGGACATCATATCCACTCTTGTTGTACAAACTACTATTTCACCTCCCTATCTAAATTTTTTATTATTTATCTAAGAGTTACAACTTCCAGTTTAACATGTTAAAACCGTAAAACCATTTTTTTTGTGCTGGCATTGTTATTTATCCGGTTAGATAATTTAACAGCTCGATGAAAAAAATGGACCTAAACAATATTTAGTGGTTTAGGGTCTGATTACGACCCTGGTGTTACACAAGAATTACCTTAACATTAATGAAAGCTAAGGGTCAATTTTTCTAACCTTTTGCGTGGATAATCAGTTAATATTAATCAATGAGTAATTTAATAAGGTCGCCTATGAACTTTAATGTGTGCACTCGTGAAAAGTCAAACCGGCTATTAAAAAAATTAAGTTCCTTAATTAGTGCAAATAACGGTATTTCTCTTAGTCGGTATGTGAAAGAACAGTCTAGAGAAATCAAGATTTGGCGTGTTACGTTACGGGAAAAAATCTGTAAGTGTTTAATCTTAATCAATTTATTTTTTATTATTAATATTTTATACCTACTTAATGTTAAATTATAAGCAATGTGATTTTTCACTAAATTTATATTTTAGTAGACGTACTTATACAATGTCCGCGGAAAAGTTTGCACTATATGAGAAACTTTTTTCTGTATTTGTTTTTTGAAAAACTGTTGTCAGCATCAGGTTTTGCATGACCCCGAAAAAAATCGAAATTTTTTACTTGTGAAGTGCTTTTTTTTGTCTGTGTTTAATTTGAAAATTTTAAATTAAGAAAATATTGTTTCTCATCATATTTTGAGCCTGAATTTAAATTTACGTTCAAAAATTTTAATTTTTATGTTCTTATTAATATTTTCTGGCAATATTGTTTCAGAGGCAAACTTTAAAAACTGTTTCTTTTAACACGAAATAGTTTTTAGCTATTACATATTTTTGTGAAAAAGGTTAAGAATATCCGCTACTTACACAAATTAATAATATGTAAAACCTAAAAATTAAAAAGAAATGACAATCAGTTAAACTTTTCGAAAAATAAAAAAAAAACATATTATGAGAGTCAATATTTTCACACTTTTGCTAGCTTGAAATTTTTAAATGACATTTGACAGGTATAACAAAAATTAAAACTAAAAATGTTTGTTTTTTTTTGTTCTGGGTCATACGTAATGCAGAAACAGAAAAAATAAAATGCATAAAAGAAACTCTCATACGGTGCAAACTTTTCCGCGGACACTGTGACTCTGTTTTCACTATTCGATATTTTTGAGCTGTCATTGGGAAAATAAAAAGAAATTTAAAAATTTTTTAGAACAAAAATATGGTCTTTATCGAGTTGCTCTAAAATTTGTAAATTATAATACCACGACAGAGTCTAAAAAGTAATCCAATAGAAGTGTCCAAAACAGACTTTTTCATATCTGGATCAAATCAATAAAAAGTGTAATTCAAAATTCAACATTGACAAGACCAGAATGACAAGTGACAAGCGGCAGCTGTTTTCCGATTAAAACAAAAAATTGTAGTTCTCAATTATTATATAATTAAAATTTGGGCATCATCAATTTCTGCAGCTACTGGTAGTCCATAACATAAAAAAAATCGTCCTGCCTAAACAAATTTTTTAGAAAAATGTAAAATTCCCATAATGTTTCTGCGTTATTTGGCAAAAAAAACTTAGTTGATAAAGAAACTAAAATGATTTAAAAATTTGCAAAGTGCAAAACTTTGGACGGACCCTGCATCTGATTGAATAGTAAATTCTATTGGATTAATAAATAGTAGAATAGCCTTCCATTTCTCTTATCAGTTCTTATCTCTTGTAATGTAATTTTATGTACGGATATTTATACATATTATAACTCGTTAAGAATCATTTCTGATATAAGTCACAACTGCATTTTATTGAATATGAAATTGTCTAGTGCATTTTGTGATAAGCTGGAGACAAGATTGGCGATTTCTTTGTACTCAAATTTTTCTGTGAATTATAAAAAGTTGTAGCGTCATCTATGGAGGTAAGTTTGTATTTAAATATTATTGTTTTAGGCTCCCCCTAGTAAAAGAAATAAAAAGTAGATATTATCTGTCAGTGACAGTAATAGGGCTCTATCGTAGTCTTACCCTCATCCCTAAAATAACCATTTTTTTTATTTACACATTTAGGCCCAATTCTGTAAAATCCTCTTAAACCGAAGAATAATTCTAAAATCGTAGAAATGTCAGAAATGGTCGATTAATAATGTAAGATTGACAGCAAAGTTCAATTTAAGAGTAATCAACCGGGACATAATTTATTATGTTATGTTACATTATATTAAGTTATGACCAGGTAAATCGCTTTACCCTCGAACTTTTCTGTCAATTCCACATTATAAAATGACCATTTTTAACATTCCGATTTATTTAATGTATTATAATATGTCAACGCCTTGACATCTTGTTTGACAAACGAAAGTAAGCTCAAATTATTTTGTTCTGGATAATGACACGGTGGTCACCACTGTCCGTTGAACCCCCTCAAAAACAACATCCCCGCACCCGGATCCGACAAAGTCTCGATACTCTATCTTACTCACTTCTTTTAAATTGAGAAGGCTATGAGGTTATCAAATAAAAGAGCTCGTCAAATGGGAGATATGTATGTTTTTATATTAATTTTTAACTACTCTGTCCGCTTGCCGCTAAGTTTCTTTCTATCTAATAATTTTTAATATTATAATATCCCTTCGGGGGGGGGGGGCTGCTTTAAAGGCGGTCCTCGCTACTTCAAAAAGTATTTAAAAAATGTGAAAATTCGAAAGAATGTTGTTACTAAGCCCATCAATAAAACATTCATGGTTAAAAAAAAACGTACTTTTGTGTCGAATCAGGTAAAGTATTAAATTAAAGAGCAGTTTAGGTTATTATTTTTTCATTTCATTTTTTGCCTTAAAATGCCTTCTCGGAGCTTTAAGCGAAATAAAATGTCATACTCCCGCTATCTCAAAAGGTATTAGTTGAAAATATCTGGAGAAACTGATAGTTGTGGTCCTCTATGGACCCCTTATGCCCGTATTCTCCATTTTTTCATAAAGCGGACTTAATTTAAGCTCCCTTAAATTTTGAAGCTCGCTTAAATTAAATTTGATAAGCACCGTAGAAAATTTTTGGTTACTTAACTACGCCTTATTTTGAGCTGGCAACGATGCGGTTATTTTCTTCTTTTTTTAAGAGTTAATCGCTGCAGCAACGAACGACAATCTACGCCTACTTTGTGTTATCGTTGCTAACTTTTTGTTGTGGGTTTTTAACCTTAGATTTTAAAACATTTTCAAATTTCAACTGACATAAAATTTTCTTTCTTTCATAATTTTCATTCTCCTGCTAAAATGGAGGAAAAAAAGGTGCTGTAATTTTACATATTCAGAAAAATTATTCCTAGTGTGAAAATTCGTTGAGGAAGACTTTAATGCGGTAAATCCTTCAAATAACTATCGGGATGCTAATCAGCTAAAGAAACCATACTGTAATAAGAAGAAAGAGCTAATTAAAAAAGTGGCAGAGGACAAAAAGAACATTTTTTTGACTGGCGGTGGACCGCCCACAAAAACTACTTTTACCGGATGATGTTAATAATATACTTCTCGTTCGTAGATTCTTTTGGAAAATCCAAGATCTATAACATCCAAAATATCTCCATCGTTCTTAATAAATATTTCATCTTCTATTTCCATATTTAACTTCGAAAAATAAGAATATGTATTACAAGACAGGAGCAAAGAAAAGTCAAATACGGCGCAGACGAGTAGTTAAGCCTGGAATATTTAGGGCTTAAAGTTAATTGAGCTTAAGTCTCCAAATAGCGACCGCGAATACGAAATCAGCAATTTAAGCTGTATTACATTTTAAGCCGGCTTGAAGCGTTACGGAGAATACGGGCATTAAAGATATGATTTAAAAATATATATTTTCTTAGAGGTAAACCACCCTTAAGTGGGGTATCGAAAACATTCGTCAAACTGTATGGAATCCTATTGTCATACACCATTGTTTGCTGTAGCAGTTATTTAGATTTTGATGGTAATTTGAGGCTAAACATGAAATCAATCCCTTGTTTCCAGTCTTTAGGTCTTTTTTAATTTTTTAAGTGCAGTAGGTCATAATCATAATAAAAGCTTTTCTTATCGTCATGAACTTTTGTGACCTTTTGAATCCTGCATATTAAAAAAAAAGCTTTAGATATAAGAAAACGTTCCGTCCTATCATTTTGTTTATGTAAAATAATGCAAATAGAGCAAATTAAAACAAAATATCTCCGCATTTATTTGCCATTAAGTTCAATTAAACTTAGCATATTAGTACTAATGCACTGAATAATAAATGTAAGTGCAAAACAACGAAATGTCTAATTGAAAGTCAAAAAATTAAATTCATAAACATCAACATCGTGTATTTAAAAATTAAAGGAGCACAAAAGTAAATAGAGTCTTCGTTAATAATGCTGAATCAGTTTGACTGATTCAGTGACATTAAACATTACAATAAGAGGAGAGCGTATATATCATTTTATATTTAGATAAATTCAATTATTATTTTCTATATGCCATATCCAATTAGTATTTTTATTGGGGTATTCAAAATCCATTTTTTAAAATAACAGCTAGTTGAGCATGTTGTTTTAAAAGATATCAAAATCACCAAAAATGATTTTGCTGCAGTGAACAACAGTTGACGTAAATTTCTTTTTTATTGACAAAACCCAATAAATCTGTAGTATTAAAAAGGCAAAATAGAATTGCCAATGTAAATATACATCAATGAAATTCGTAAACAAAGACATAATAACAATGGCGCCGTATTAAAAAACTAAACATCAGAAACTAGTCCTGGGGTGGTACCCAAATGGCACTAAAACCAAAGAGGGTAGCGGAGTTGAAAAACATGGAGTAAGACAGAAGAAAAACGGATTTTTCCCTCTGGGAAAATCTCCCACAGTCTTCCAAGCAGAAATCTACGCAGTGGCTTAGCTAACATTGAATGGGCCCTGTATCAAGAGCCAGGCAGTGGGCCCCTCGGCTAGAGGATATTTCTCCTCCTCTCGGTGGCCTCCTTTTGGTGGGCCCCCCAGGCCAGTGGGCCCTGTATCATTGATACAGCTGTTACAGCGGTTGCTACGCCACTGAATCTACGCCGTATTACAGTGTGCGTATGAAAACAATAGGAGTGCTTACCTGAATAAGCGGATCCATATACAGGGTGACAATTTGAAAACGAACATTGCCTCTACATAGTATGAAAATTTGGCGAAACACGTCAATTGATATATCGAGGGGGACATTTTTTAAGACATTTGTTGTCGTGTTACTTTCAACCCCCTAACCCCCAGGGCGCCTACCCCTAAAATTTTAAATGGCAACCCCTATTTATTTTGCCATTTTTGTGTTCCTTGTAAAATTCTACATAAACTGTATCATTTTTTTATTCAAAAAATGTAATTATTTTATTTTTTCTAGTGGCGATATCGAAGACGAAATGTAAATAAATAAAGGAACTTGGAATGTATTTCTACAATTCGTCTTCGATATCGCCACTAGAAAAAATAAAATAATTACATTTTTTGAAAAAAAATGATACAGTTTATGTAGAATTTTATAAATAGGGGTTGCCATTTAAAATTTAAGGGGTATGTGCCCTGGGGGTTAGGGGGTTGAAAATAACACGACAACAAATGTCTTAAAAAATGCCCCCCTCGATATATCAATTGACGTGTTTCGCCAAATTTTCATACTATCATTGGTAGAGGCAATATTAAATGCTGTTCGTTTTCAAATTGTCACCCTGTTAATCTGATAGTCAAGCAGCCCTTAGATAGCTTATATGCAACAAGGTAAAGGTAACCTCAAGACTGGTATTGGAATGTCAACTGAAGGCCCTGTCAAAAGTAAACTTCAATGGGTACCAGGACACAAAGGTATTGCAGGAAACAAAAAAGCCGATGCACTTGCAAGGAACGGCTCTGAACAACCTGTATTAATCGATTAAATTGAATAAAGGTATAAGTATCGAAAAATTTACATTGCTAATAGAAAATACCAAATAATTAGTACCTAAATACAAAATTTATTAGTCTATTATTTTGATTTTAAGTTTAAGCCAAGCTGTTGACGCTAAAGCTAGATTAAAGGTCAAAATTAAAAATATTTTTTCAATCATTGACATTATATTAGTTGTTTGTATTCCTATATAACCTGAAAATTTTTAAAAGTGGTCTTTTTTATTTTTAATATAATAATGGCCAAACAAAGACAAATAATAACATTATGATTAAAGTTCCAATTAAGTTTTGTGTAAGATAGAAAGTAATATTTTTGTAACTCTCCTTATAAATGGAAATTGGCAGGTAATAACAAAATAGTTAATTCAATTTAATTAATTATTTGTTAAAATCCAGGTATTGTCTGTTACCTAAAAAATTATGCGTATTATTTTGGTATGATATAAATAGAATTATTAAAATTCGGCGGACACGTTTTTACTATTATTTTTTTTTTTGACCGTCATAATTACAACAGCGAAACTATTTTTATCATTAATGGGGAAAGGTTAGATGAAACATATAAATTAATTTGTCTTCTTCCGTACTAAGGAAAATAAAATTAAAGTCATCGGTCTTCTTTCTCAAAGAATTTATTGTTAGATTTTCTGAGTGTTGTTTATAATATAGTTGACCGTTATTATTTTTGTATTTTTTTAATATTTCTTTGTTGTTGTATTTAGGTCTGATGATGCTCAGATAGGGCGTAACCCTATTAAATATTCTACTGAATATACCGATAGATGAGGTGTCTCATCAACAGTAATATACCGATAGAAGAGGCGTCTTATCAACAGTAATATACCGATAGATGAGGCGTCTTATCAACAGTAATATATCGTTAGAGGAGGCGTCTTATCAACAGTAATATATCGATAGAGGAGGCGTCTTATCGGTAATACCGCTGTTTTTTATAAGAAATCAATTTTCTGAGTGTTGTTTATAATATAGTTGACCGTTATTATTTTTGTATTTTTTTAATATTTCTTTGTTGTTGTATTTAGGTCTGATGATGCTCAGATAGGGCGTAACCCTATTAAATATTCTACTGAATATACCGATAGATGAGGTGTCTCATCAACAGTAATATACCGATAGAAGAGGCGTCTTATCAACAGTAATATACCGATAGATGAGGCGTCTTATCAACAGTAATATATCGTTAGAGGAGGCGTCTTATCAACAGTAATATATCGATAGAGGAGGCGTCTTATCGGTAATACCGCTGTTTTTTATAAGAAATCAATTTTCTGAGTGTTGTTTATAATATAGTTGACCGTTATTATTTTTGTATTTTTTTAATATTTCTTTGTTGTTGTATTTAGGTCTGATGATGCTCAGATAGGGCGTAACCCTATTAAATATTCTACTGAATATACCGATAGATGAGGTGTCTCATCAACAGTAATATACCGATAGAAGAGGCGTCTTATCAACAGTAATATACCGATAGAAGAGGCGTCTTATCAACAGTAATATACCGATAGATGAGGCGTCTTATCAACAGTAATATATCGATAGAGGAGGCGTCTTATCAACAGTAATATATCGATAGAGGAGGCGTCTTATCAACAGTAATATATCGATAGGGGAGGCGTCTTATCGGTAATACCGCTGTTTTTTATAAGAAATCGATTTTCTGATAAATTTTACGAAATGTAAATTTTACTTATATAATCTGATATGATCCCGATGGCTTTAGCTCGAGGATCTTATCTTTGATTATAAGTAAAAATTATATTGAGTGAAAATTTTCTTAGAAAATCTAGTTTCGAGTGAAAAACAACGGTATGAAGATAAGACGCCGCTTCTAGAGGTGTATTTTATTGGATAATTTACTGAACCCGAAATAAAGGCCGTTTGTGATAAAGGCAAATATACATACAAACACATCATACTGATTTACTTTTAAATTTATGAACGCGCCACAACTAATCCAAGATTAAATCAGACACGTGAAACGTTAAAAATCAAATTCGCTTGTTGCCATCACGGTTGCCATGAAAATGTCAAGATTTCTTAAGTTTACGTCAAAGTAAAGCACACTGGGTTTAATATTGCATACATTTTGTCATAAAACATTTTTTTGAAAATGTCAAAATTAAGTTAAGTTTATATGCCCTACAATCACCTGAAAAACTGTTGTGTGTCACTTTTATTTTGTAGGGGTTAATTTATTTATTAAACTTGATTTCTTGAAATAAAATACTATTTGTTTGACAAAGAGCTACAGGGCGTCTTATCGAGCTAGCGGTATGTCTTATCCGGTAAGACCAAGGTGGTTGCTATGATAATTAGCGTTCTGATTGGTTCTATAATATTATTATGTGAGGTAAATTATCGTCAAAATCTCCATGCAGTGACGCTGCGTCACTTAATGCTCGCAAGATTCGTTTTTATAATATTTTAATTAATTATTTATTAAAATACAGTTATTTCCTCTTACGTGTAAAATTATGCGTATTATTTTGGTATGATATAAATCGAATTATTAAAATTTGACGGTCACGTTTTTTAATATTAATTAATTTTTTTTATTTTTAACCGTCATAATTACAACAGCAGAACTATTTTTATTGTTAATGGGGGAAGGTTAGATGAACTATATAATTTTTTTTCTGCTCTACGAAGGAAAATAAAATAAAAGTCATATCACTCTTCTTTCTCAAAGAACTAATTATTATATTTTCCGAGTGTTTTTTATAATGTAGTTGACTGTTATTATTTTTGTATTTTTTTTAATTTCTTTGTTTTTGTATTTAGGTTTGATGATGCTCAGATAAAGCGAAACATGTAACCCTATTAAATGAAATTTGTATAAGAGCGAGACCTTGTGTATTTTATTACTTATATCAGATCTTTTAGAGAAAATGGACAACTTCTTCGAATATTTTTTCTAGTAAAACACTTGTAGCTTTCATTAATTAGAGGATTACTCTACATAGTTTAGCTTTTTGAGAACTTTTTTAAGAGTACTTATGATATTAAAGTTAAATTCTAAATTTCCAAATTTATATACCTGACTAATTGAAAATGTATCTACTACAAAAATTTTACTAAGAACTTCAGGATTAACCCTGTATATGGATTTCAATTTTTGAAATATTTTATTTTTAAAACAATACATAAAGTTAAGAAATATTAGCAAAAAACCAAAATGCTGGCCACTTTACGGGCAATAAAATTGAACAAATTTTAAATTAAAATTTGTTAATGCAAAATTAATTTTAATAGAAATGAGAATGTTTCACACACTTTTTGTGTCTATTTATAAGGTAATTACAAATTCTAATTTTTGTTGATCATTGTCAACGTTCTGGCGTCATAACAATGTTGTGTTATGGTTATGATGTTATATGAACCATCCGAATAACAATGCCATGATTCTACAAACCTTGATATACCAGGTATCCCAAATAAAGGTTATATGTTTCAAATTATTAAAATTTCTAATGAACGCCACGATTTGTACATAATTATTATTGTTTCTAAAAAAAAATAATGTGTTCACAAGTGGCCAAAATACCTTTCTTGAATGATAGAAGAGTGTTGAACTTGAGTGTCATTATTTGTTTTAAATCACAACGTTTCAACTGGTAAGCATTTCCTTTCTTTATACTAGCTAGATGCACTGGAGGAAAAGTGCAATCATGCGTTTAGTTCATTCGCGTTAGTTTCAGTTTACATCTACTCCGCAAAGGTTTCCAGATATTTCTTCTATCCAATGAGAGTTTACTAATAGTAGGGGAGCCCACGAGGCTAAATGGGGATTTACTCGAGCGTCC
Organism: Polydrusus cervinus; assembly: GCA_935413205.1. NCBI lineage: Eukaryota > Metazoa > Arthropoda > Insecta > Coleoptera > Curculionidae > Polydrusus > Polydrusus cervinus. The sequence continues at coordinate 3,346,613 of OW284512.1, forward strand.
TAGAGACCTATTGGGATGCAAAGCTTAGATGATATGAAGAAAAAAATGTTATATGATATATACCTTTACATCGGTGGGGGAAGCGGCTATAGATTTTTAAATATGTAAAAAAAAACTGTTGCATGGACATCCTCGAGCGCGTCAGATATTGATAGCATCAATGCCCTACGTATTTTTAATAATGTACGTATGTTAATCTGATCGTTTGCATGATGCGGGTGGTTGTATTTAAGGGTTGAAAATGAAAAAAAAAAAAATTTAATCGAGCGCGTCAGATTTTCTAAGGGAGTGTTAAGTGCACCAAAAAAAAGCTCTCATTCACTAATCTGATGATTTCGATGGGACGCAAACTCGCGGCCATTTTCATAATGTGCAAAAAAAATTCGCCATTTTGAAATACTCAAGCGCGTCAGATTAAGATATATATGGTTCATCTTTATGTTCTAAACGTACTGTCTCATAATCTGACGATTATCTAGAGGGATTGGCCTGATCTGACAAAAAAAAATTAGAAAAACGGTTCACCTTAAAGGCCATCCCTGCAACTTCCCGCTAATTCCATTCCTGGGCTCTTAAAATTGTACTTATGACATTTTTGAGCTCAAAATATAATTTATGTGATATTTTGAGCTCGCTGAGTTCAAAGAAATAATATTTCTATGCATTTGAGCTCTCCCAGCTCGAAAGTCTGATAGAAGTTTCATAGAACACTATTTTTGGAATTTTCAAACCGTAATTTGAATGGATCAACCGATTTTCGCGCGGTTGGCGGCATTCGACGCAGTTTTATCATCCTCATAAGTAATTTTGCAATTTTAATTGATCGAACCACAAATTTCGGAGTAATCCCGAAAAAACACTTTTTCGGGTTTTTTTCGTTCACGATATCTCTCGAACGAATCAACCGCTTTTGACCAGCTTGGTGGCGATCGACGTGGTTTTTCAAGCTCAAAGGCGGATTAGTTTTTGAAGTTGATCGATAAAGCCGGTTAAAAGTTATTCCAAAAAAAAACACTTTCAAAAAAACCAGAGTGGGGACGGAGTGAGAGAGTAATAGATAGAGAAAGAGTGAGAGAGGAATAGAAACGCGGAGAAGGAAATGTAGGCATCACGCAACTGCACGCATTTAACTTTATCGACGAATTTTTGTTATTTCGGCTTGCGGAAATCGTCAGATTATATATTTTTCATTATTCTTGAATTATTTCCTTCAAAATAAAAAAAAATTTAGCTACGCTCGAGAATGTCGAGATGACGTTTTTTTTTACAACTTTGTTGCCCTCCCCTTTTTTTACGTCACTCTCAAATTGTCAGATTAGTGGAATATACACTTTTTAGGATGTAATTAACTCACCCTACCTTAATCTGACTCGCTCGAGAATTTCTGATGGTCAATTTTTTTTTACTAATCTGATCCTGTATCCTTCACGGGCGGCCTTATATATGGGCCTCATGTTTTGTGGAGGTACTTAACCGGGTACAAGGTATCCCCCTGTATATTAATCTGTCGCGCTTTGGTAAATCCCGAAATCCCCGCTTGGGCTCCCCTACTATAAAACAACCTTGCTCCTGCTCTATGGTAGCAGCTTTCTTAACCTTTCTTCCTCCAGTGTGGCACTTAAAGCAATATTTCAGCATCTGTCCATGATATGATGGCTGTGTGTCCTGGCTGGCAAAATCTATTACATAAACACCTTCGATTTTATAAAAATATTTTCTAAACTTTTCGTCTATTTTTATTACAAAGTAAAACTTTAAAATATAAAAGTTATTAATGGTTTAATCAAATTATTGCCTGCAGCAAGGTAGACAGTGTCAAAACAGTGGCGGATCCAGAATTTTTCTGAGAAGGGGGGGGGGAGGCAACTAAAAAAAATGACATCTAATAAAAAATAATGTATCCCAGCGCTAAAAATTCTCCTAGGTAATCTTTAAAATGACTTTTAAATAAAATAGTGTCCCCAGGCCCTTAAATTTTGTAAGGCTAGGGGGGGGACTATTTCGGAACTGTTTCGTCCTCATTAGGACAAGTCGGAAAGGCATAATCTAATGCAACTACAAAGTCCGCAAAGGACGCCAAACTTTTATTTTTTTTAAACAATTGTTTATAATAATAATAATAAGAGGTTTATTAGTCCATTCTACAGTATACAAAATAAAATATAAAAGAAGATGAATAAATTATTATATAAAGAAATAACATCAATCTTACTTTTAAGCCTATAAAGTATTTGGACCAATAGGCCATTGTTTCAGCTTTCCCAACAGGTTGTCAGGGGCTGTTGTGGCCTTGTACTAGACTACTTAACTAAGACTAAAATAATGATATAAACACCAATAACTTAACAATAATATACTGATTACAACAAATGGCAACTGCCAACAACAGATAAGACTATATAACTAGAAAGGAAATTTGATTCAAAATTAAAGGTTTGCAAAGTTTAATAATAGATAATAAATAATAAGTTTAATACTCAGACAAAAGCAGTAAACGCAAACAGGTAACCGCAAATGGGACCTTAGACAAAGAAATAAGGTATAGTTGGTAATATGGCAAATGTGTCAATCATAACCAGAAAAGAGCAACGAAAATAAAACACAAAATCAAAATTGGGTACAAATCACAGTTCGAAAGAAATCACTGAAAATTGGTCACACCTGAGCAGACATTAATCGGAGCTTAGTTTTTTTTTGTAAGCCAGGCAGCTCAACGTGAGGTCGGTTGGGGTGTTAGCATTCATCAAATGTGCAGCGTTATAAGAGAATGAACGTTTAAACAGCTCTTTATGATGCAGGGGAATATCAATAAGAGTCTTTGGTCTAATGTTCAATCTATGAACATCAATTCTAAAAGTTAATTTCCGGTACAAATAAGGGCGTTTATTTTTAATAATACCAAATATAAAATAAGAAGTATGGAGTACTCTGCGGTTGTACATGTTAAGCCATTTGAGTTTCGCAAGTTTGTAAGTAATTCTTTGACGGCGCCTTATTCCAATAGGGCTTTTGATCGTGTTTGGCACGATGGGCTTCTAAGTAAATTGCGATCCTACGGTATGCCTAATGGATTTTGTTTATGGTTAACCAGCTTCCTTAAGAACCGTTCTCTGCAAGTGGCGATTGACGGGTTTCTCTCAGACACCTTCACCATCAATGCCGGTGTTCCTTAAGGGTCCATATTGTCGCCTACCCTCTTTTTACTGTATATTAACGACCTTCTAGTGAAAACCCAAAATCCAATTTATAGCTTTGCTGATGACAGCACACTTGTCTCATCTTTTACCTTGACTCCCCAAACATCCGCTGCTGACGCACATCTTCGCAGGCAGCATGAAGTATTGCGCCTCAACAATGACCTGGAAGAAATTTTGGCTTGGGGTGACAGTAACCAAGTCGAATTTAATGCTACGAAAACCCAGGCAGCAGTATTCTCCAAAAAGGTTAACATTGCAGAACCGGATATAGTCATGGCAGGACACGCAATTCCCCTGGCACCGTCTATTAATTTGCTGGGGGTCAATCTGGGAGGTAATATGTCTTGGCATGATCACGTTGCCGCAATTGCCAAGGCATCTGCATAGAAACTTGGTGTACTTTTCCGCACCAAAAGGTTGTACACACCTCATCAACTTTTGACACTCTACAAAGCCCAGATTCGAACATCATTAGAATATTGCTCTCATGTCTGAAGCTCTGCACCCAAGCACACCCTTCGGCTACTGGATTCCATTCAAAGGAGAGCCGTTCGTCTGATCGGCGACCCCGAGCTGACCAAGACCCTCGATAGCCTGGAGCATCGAAGACAGGTTGGTGATTTGGCTCTCTTTTACAGATATTTGCAAAACAGAAATACACGGCGAACCACTGCTGCTCATCCATATGTTGTTCAGCTTAGTACTCCTCAAACTTCATTGTTCAAGAATTCTTTCATCTGGAGAACGTCATTTTTGTGGAATGATCTTCCTGAGGTCGTGTTTCCCAATGAATACAATCTTCAACGTTTCAAGACCAACGTTAATCGCTTTTTTCGCACTCGCACCGCTCCCAGAGCGCCTTAAAGGATTTTTCCTACAGTGCAGGTGTTTTATCATAAAAAAATATATATATCTCAGACAGGAATTTTGTAGTTTTTGTATTCTTTGAATATCCAAAGTATCCAAACAAGGACCGTATACGTTGTCACAAAAATTAAGCAATGACAGTACAAGCGATTCGCAAAGTTGGGCCTTAACAGCAGAATTAAGGAGGTGACGCAGTGACCTAATTTTTATTATTGAAAAATCCCCTTACCTTATTAAATATGAATGCAAACCAACAATTTTGTATTAAGTATCTTTAATTTATAGGAATACCAATGCAACACTCTGTATTACAAGTAATTAAGATAATTGTAGACTATTTATATAGCTATTTATTTTGCTATCACACGTGGTGCAATGTACACATTTTTGTTGGTACTATCAGTGCTTAGTCAACCTCCGGAACAGCTCACTATGTCTCATCTCATATAGCAAGAAAATTTTTTCGCGTTGAGAGTAATGAACCTTCTATTAATTAATTCATAATAATGCTTTGTTACCCACCATAAAATATTTTAAAATGAGCGTTACCAAAATCGATATTTTTTATGGGTAATTTTAAAATTAAACAATTCAATTAAATGACGAAAGTGAAATGTAATTTATAAAAAGATGTAAAACATGTTTGTAAGTAATCAAGTATAGTGCGTAAAAGTTATCCGTGTTAATATACCATGTGCGGGGGGATATCCTGTCATCTATATCTTGTAAGGCTAGAAATTTATATATATTTTGTTATAACGTAGATATTATTAGTATTTGTGGTTTTTCCCATTCCCATGCGAGCTAAGTAATCTTATTCGGTAGCCAGTCTCCCTTTAAAAAAACTAAATAACAAAAATACCAATCCCAATTCTTCTTAGTGTGAGGGGGGGGGGGCTAACTGCCTATGTCTACTGGCGGTATTAAAAAATATCTTGTTTAATGGTTTAAATCTATTGTTGTCTCGATTAGTATGTTTTATTTAATTATTTTATATACAAGGATATAATCTCCAGGCAGTGTCGGATCCAAGGGGCAAAAGGGGAAAGGAAACAATTGCCCTCACTTGAGTTTTTATAAATACCTTAAGTGTGTTTTTAATTTTTAAATGTAGTAATTTGTGCAATAAAAATATGATTCTTATAGCGTTTTCGGTTTACTGCTCTCGGGCACTCTGAGAGTGCTCTCTCCGAGATTTGCGTGTTCGAGTATCAAAATAAAGTGCTCTCACTCGGAGTAATAGTTAGCGAGTGCTCTTCTGCGATCTGCAAATTTTTACGGAGTAGAGAGGCTGCGCCTGCACAATGACGTCAATGGCTACACTGACTGTGAACGGTGTTCTTTTGTAATTTTGCGTGTTGTTGTTTGGATATTTTGAACATAAAGTAATATTTTTGTTTAATTTAAAGAAGAATTGGTTCAACTTTATATTAAATTTAAAGGTTAAAATTATTTTACGATCTGTCATAATTTTAAGAGCAATCATACATTCTATTTACACTCCGTCCGAGGGCAACCGTATTCAGGGTGACAGCACTCTCAGAGTTTTTTTTTATAGACGATCAGGAATCTTCAAAAGACCTGCAGGCGAGTGGATCTTATGTGCCTGCAGAGTGTCGGATTCATGCCCTGGCAGTGGCATGCCTACCGACTAAACCCTTCCCTCTCTGGTTTTCGGTCGCCATTTTAGTACTGCTTAAGGCCATATCTTCAAAATGGTTGCTGTCTTTTTTTACTCCTTATTGTTGTCCACTTCTTTCATCCCTTTCCTTTCTCTCCATAATTGATCTGGCCAAATCTCGGTCCACATTCCATGCAGCCAAGCTCTTTGTAATTTCCTGCACCATATTGTCTTTTGTTAGTCCCAGCTGTCTGTATCCTCCATTTCTTTCCCCTTCCCATCTCGGGCACTCGAAGAAAGTGTGTTCTACCGTGTCTAGCTCTGCACAGTATCTACATTGGTTGACGGCTATCTTTCCCATTTTCAGGGCATAGTTTCCGAATCTTCCATGACCAGAAAGTATATGAGTCAAAAAGTATGTTAGGTGCTAAACCGAAATCGCTATTAGTTATAATTAATGTTTCACTTCAACCCTATCTTCATGCCCGGGGGGGGGGGGGGACTAATTCCAGTTACTTCCTGTTAAACGGGTTGTTAGTGATATAGAGATAAAATAAAACATCTACTCATTAAACTCTAGTTTCCAAAAAAGTTTAATCTCAAAAACAAAATTGGGCATAATGTTTAGTGTATGGCGTCATATCTATATTTTTTTATGTTTTTCTGTATTATAATATTATATTCAATTGTAATTTTAACTGGACCGGTTCCAATATTTTTTATTTATTGTATTTTTTTGCGTATTTCATCTTTTTGCATTTTATTATTTTATACATCTGCATAATCAGATGAGAATGCACTCTACAGGGATCCCGTAAACCATAGAAGATATAGAGGTAGGCAGCAGTTGCACCCTATTTAATTCTTCAATATTGTGTTTTCAAATTTTAAAAACTCCTAATCCTTCCGAAAATATTTGGACGAAACGGAATTTTCGACCCTATTTGAAGAGGTAAGTTAAAATAAAGTTTACGTTCTTATTACCACTTTTTCTCCTCTATAAGTTCTTGTAATTAGATTTTTATTCCGACGTTTTATCTTCTTAAAAAAGAAACGTCACATTAAAAATCCAAATACACCAACTTGTAGAGGAGGAAAAGGGGTAATGAGAATGTAAACTACTAACATGTCTCGTCAAATAAAGTTAAAAAAAATAAAAACGAAATCGAGAAACAATCGATTTTGGCCAAATCTCGTCGGAAGGATACGGAATTTTTGAAATTTGAAAACATAATATTGCCGAATTTATGTGGGCGCAATTTTTTTTTTAATTTAACCATCTTCTATAGTTTACGAGATCCCTGTAGAGAGCGTACTTATCTGGAAATTTCCGCCGGAACTGAGAATAGCATATTACATAACAAGTAATGAAAGCGATCATTTTCAAACGAGATGTTTAGCACGAAGCGTCAGCCGAGTGTGGAAATTCTTTACGTTTTAGAATACCATCTTCACACGAGTAATGTAAGTACCCCATTTCCTATGATGATTAAAAATAAATTATTAATAATTCTTTGATTTAAATTTTAAATTTTATTGCCAGGTCCTATATGACTACTGCGTTAAAGGGAATATTTCAAGACAAATAATAACAAAAAAATGTCAACTTAAATAAAATATTATGATAACGACTGTATCGACCTAGTATTCCTCTGTGCCTTGGCGTCGAGGCTCGAAGAATTTTTGTGGGTTTTGGCATAGAAGCCCCATTATCTACTAAAAGTTATTGCTCCTTATCCCCCTCCCCCCTACCTTGAAGTATAGTTGCTGAAAATCTCAAACCATTGTAGAAGTCATTCAAAGCCAAAGTAGTTTGCCCCCCCCCCCCCCTAGCGTCGTATGGACGCCCTTGCTCTTCATTTGCTCAAATGTCTTGAACATTTTTTTTGGTTTATTTTTCATGCTCGTGTCATTTCTTGAAAAAATTTTATAAAATATGGTCAATATTGCTTTTTCCATGGCGATTCGATCAAATTTGTGTTTTTGTTGAAATAGTTTTTTTTTCTCAGTAATGGCTTAAAAATAATACCAAATAAAAACACAATACTTTATTAAAAATTTACTAAAAAGAAAATGACTATAAACTTATTTTTATATAGGAAACTCTCTAATTAGGAGTCAAAATATGTGCAAAAACTTTGTACATTTAATTTACAGGATTACTTCTAATTACGAAATAATTACTTTAATATTTCCACAATAATTATAGATAATAATACAGTGGCAATTTTAAGTAGGAAAATTTCAAAGTGCATTTTCTAAGTTAATATTATTACAAAACCTCGAATCGTACTGACCAAGTATTTGAATTTTATTCGGTCACACTCAAATTAAAAGACGAAGTCTTTACATTTTGGCGTTTCGGTTTATATGTTTATTCTAAACCATCCTCAGATAGTTAAAGTATATTATATATTACAATTACTTAACCAGTAACAACAGTGTTTTACATCAGTTCAAACTCGACAATTATACAGGGTATTAGGAAATGGTATGTCCTTATTTTAACAGTATCTTACCAATATTTCTAATATCTTCTACAAGGTTACCAGGTCCATGCAAAATTATATCTATAAATTTTAAATTAGACCAAAAACATTGCGTTCTCTTGGTCCGAATACCGGCCATATTTGTAAATAGATTTTTAAAATTTTACAGATATTGAGAAGTGTGCGAAATTTATTTTTATTAGAAAAAAATATTTTAAATAATTTTAACAATACAATGAAATTAAATAATAATTTTAGTTGGTTTTTATTTTTTTTACTTAAGGTATTGAGTTTTTTTTTTCACCAATGGAAAAAAATCTTAAAACCGTTTTTTTGTTCCTATTTTTTCTTCTTCGTTCGCTGCCAAGGCAATTCCCGAGGGGACTTACAGCTTAACGTGGGTTCCGAACCACAATCCTCAGTCATGCGAGACTGCTATCAACGCTGGGTTTATTGCCATTGCATGACCTACCGATTGGGGAGTGTGTACCTTCTTCCGCCCCCACAAGATGGCCAATTTCATCCGGCCTGGTTACCGGCGTGAATGGGGTGGGTTGGGAGATGATACCTTTTACACTCTTTCCTGCATTCTTAAACTTAATAAATTTAGTACATACCTTTTTGATTGTGCTTATGCCCACTCCGAGGATCGAACTCGGACCGCCACGGTCGAATGCCAGTAACTCACCTCTGAGCATGTGGTGCAAAATATATGTTTTTTAAGTCATTATACAATATACAGGGTGTCCCACCGGGAACCGAATCGATCTATATATAGAAAACTATACATAGGAAACTTTTGAAAATTTGACAGTATGCTGATGCTGATGGGGGCGACCGGGCTAAAATATTTTCATAATGGTGGCACTTCCGGTTATACCGGAAGTAAGTGTCAACTTGCCTATTTTAAATGGGACACCCTATATATTATTACATTTTTGCATTCTACGCAAGATTTTAGGCAGATTTTGTAAACCATGTCCTATACCTATGTCTAAACGTTTTTGACATATTTGAATTTTTATGTCAAAAATGACGTTTGCAAGCCTTAGAATAATTATCAATTTTTTCTATAAAGAAGCCTTATTTATTTAATTTAAGTAGGATTCCTTTATAAAGGACCTGCTTTAATAGATTTTTTATAATATTTGGATAACTATTAATACAGGGTGTTTAAAAAATAAGATTAAAACTGAAAATGAAAAAACTGTCAAAAGTCCAGATTTTCAAACGGAAACACCCAAATTTCATAATTATTTCTTATTTAGCATTAAAAATAAGGGTAAGTTTGTATAAGATTGTATATCCCAAAAATTCTTAGTTTTCGAAATATTGCCAATTTAATATTTTTATATGGGGATTTTGCTGCAGATTTTAGGTTCAGTTACTCTTAGTTGGCTATGACGGCGTTGAAAAACAATCAAATGCTAAAAAATCTTTAAAGCTGTCACTTACCATTTAAACATTATAAATAAACACATTGTGATGGCTTCTGTTTTTGCGGATATCGAATGGCAAATGTGACATGATATAACTTTATCACATTCTCCATAAATAATAAATAAGTTTAAATAATCTTCGTTTGTATAATTTAAGCGCCCGGGAATGATTATTAATAATGTTAAGTGACAGCATCATAGATTTTTTTAGCATTTGATTGTTTTTCAACGCCGCCATAGCCAACTAAGAGTAACTGAACTTAAAATCTGCAGCAAAATTCCCATATAAAAATATTAAATTGGCAATATTTCGAAAACTAAGAATTTTTGGGATATACAACCTTATACAAACTTACCCTTATTTTTAATGCTAAATAAGAAATAATTATAAAATTTGTGTGTTTCCATTTGAAAATCTGGACTTTATGCAGTTTTTTCATTTTAATTTTTAATCTTATTTTTTAAACATCCTGTATTAATAGTTATCAAAATATTATAACAAATCTATTAAAGCAGGTCCTTTATAACAAGGAATCCCACTTGAATTAAATAAATAAGGCTTCTTTATAGAAAAAATTGATAATTATTCTATGGCTTGCGAACGTCATTTTTGACATAAAAATTCATATATGTCAAAAAAGTTTAGACATAGGTATAGGACATTATATACAAAATCTGCCTAGAATCTTGCGTAGAATGCAAAAATGTAATAATATATAGGGTATCCCATTTAAAATAAGCAAGTTGACACTTACTTCCGGTATAACCGGAAGTGCCACCATTATGAAAATATTTTAGCCCGGTCGCCCTCATCAGCATCAGCATACTGTCAAATTTTTAAAATTTTCCTATGTATAGTTTTCTATATATAGATCGATTCGGTTCCCGGTGGGACACCCTGTATAAAATTTTAGTGCAAAAAACAGTTTTTGAGATATTTGTAAAAAACCGAAAGTTTAGCACCATTTTATATAAAAAAAAAACATGCGTTTTGGAGTAAACGGTTATATAAACGTTTCTACTTAAAATTGACCCTAATTAAACAATCCTTAACGTTTCTTTGTATAAACAATAAATGGGTACATTATACATTTCTTTTTCAGGTAAACACACACTCAAGAATGTATCCCAAGAGATTCAAAAAATGCGCCTGCCTTTGCGGATTCTCAGCGTTCCTTCTCATTTTTGGTATTGTAGTAATCTGCGCAAGAAATCTCCTGTATAATGCCATCATCAGCAAGATGATAACTCTCAAACCGGACTCAGAATCTTTCAACATGTGGGTGAAGAATCCTGTTCCATTGACGTTAACGTTATACTTGTTCAACTGGACCAATCCCAAAGAAGTCATCAGTAATCAGTACGTACATATATTAATATTATTCTAAGGCCATTTAGGCAGTGGCGCAACCAGGAAATATGTTCGGGGGGAGCGTTGAATACGAATCTGATGAGAACCATTTTTCTTGCAAATGCTTAGGTTTTGAAAATATTCCTTTTTAAAGTACCGTTTTGTGTGTAAAGTTAGGTTTTGGATTTATAATGACGCATTCTCGTTGCTTCCCGCACTATGTTTTTATTGCAAATTAATACACTTCTTCAATAAAAAAGTAATTTTTACTTTAATATTTGTCAAAACAATATTTTCCCTTCCTAACAGCGACACTAGATGTCAGTACACGCAATATCTTGCTAGTACTTTTAGTTTTTTCTTTAAATATAAATAATGGAGACTGATGGTTGTCCTTTGATTTTGTTGCATTTGGTTATAATTTTGTTCGGATTTTAAAATAGTTTAAAAAGGAGAAAATGGGACAGAAAAGTATATAATAGTAAAATATAATTTTTTTTACTCGTTTTCCTATAAAATTACATCACAAACCAATAACTAAGACAATATGCGTCTGAAACCTTGTACAAACCAGGACTTATACAAGGAACATTTTAAAAATTAAGGTTTCCGACAAAAATTGCTTCGTAATCTAAGCCAAAAATTCATCATTGTGCAGTATTGGTGTTACATTTTTTTAAATAAATATTTAAAGTCCAGACTTTTAGACCCGAGCTCGTAGGCTGCACCACTACGTTTAGGCACACCTTACACTTAGTGGCGTAACTAGCCCTCTGACCTGGGGGTGGCCTAGGGTGGGCCTGTTATTGTGACTTGCAGTGACGGCTCGTGTAGATGCGAGCCGGCGGAGAGCGCCGCAGACGAAATTTTTTTTAGGACCACGCACAAATTTCAACAAATTTGGTCAATAATCACTGGTCAACAAAATTTAAAAATTTTTTTGTCCCACGAGCTGAAGTGGGTGTACTTGGTAGTACTTTTTAAACATATTTCATATATGTTTTCAGAATTTTTCCATCACGCAGGGTTTTAAAGTGACAAAGCAATGAATTTTTGTGAACGTATATATTATAATAAGGGTATAAGTTATGAAAAAATAAAGTACAAAGTGATATATTTACTTAGAAAATGTGGTCATATATGACTTTCGACTGTACTTTGCATCAGAAACATCTCTCTTCAGCGTCCAGCAATAGTCTGCCAACATAGCGGGGCTCCATTTGCCTTGGTATCTCTTCTCCATGTCCAGAATGTCCTGGTGAAATCGCTCGCCATGTTCGTCACTTACTGCTCCAAGGTTTTTCGGAAAAAAGTCCAAGTGTGAATGAAGAAAGTGTATTTTTAGACTCATGTTGCAACCCATGGCTTTATATGAGACCAATAAATTGTTAACATTCTCTACGTAATTTTCGGATTTACGATTTCCCAAGAAGCCGTTGCAAATGTCCTTGAAAGAAAACCATGCTGTTTTTTCAACTCCATTCAGAGCCTCACTAAAGTTTTCATCTCGAAGTAGCTCTCTGATCTGAGGTCCCACAAAAATACCTTCCTTTATCTTGGCATCACTGATTTTAGGGAACTTACTTCTCACATATGCAAACGCACTATTAGTTTTATCCATACCTTTAACAAAATTCTTCATTAACCCAAGCTTAATGTGCAAAGGTGGAAAATACATTTTTTGGGGATCAACAAGTGGGATACCACTGACGTTCTTATTTCCTGGTGTCAGGGAAGTTCGTTTAGGCCACTCTTTCTTTTCATAGTGATTTTTCCTATCTCGACTGTCCCCTTCGCATAGGAAACAACAATACTTTGTGTAACCGAGATGCATGCCGAGCAAAAGTGAAACAACTTTCAAATCGCCACAAATATTCCACTTAAAGTCTATATATTTAATTTTTTCCAAAAGAAGCTTCATGTTGTCATATGATTCTTTCATGTTGCCTGCATGAGCCAAAGGAACAGAGGGGAACTTATTTCCATTGTGGAGTAGTACCGCTTTCAAGCTTGATTTGGAAGAGTCAATGAACAAACGCCACTCATTTGTATCATAGTCATGCCCAAGTGCCTTCATAACAGAGCATACATCATTACAAAATACAAGCCCGTCTTCCATAGAGAAGAATTCTTCAAACTCTGCATGGCGCTTACGATAAAAAGCAACTTTTGTGCCACTCTGTAGAAGATTCCAGTCTTTTAATCTGGAACCTAGAAGTTCGGCTTGCTTCTTAGACAAGTTTAAATCTGGGACAAGGTCGTTAAGTTCTTCTTGACTTAGAAGATGCGGCGCACAAGAAGACGAATCTGGTGTAAATGTTGGATCCAGATCAATATTTTCGGCTGAAAAACTTTCGTTGTTTACTTCGTCATCGGCAGTTTCATCGTCGCTCGGTGTCATATTTTGTGGGGGGTCAGGCACAGATAATTCCGGACTGTGCGGCACTGGTCTCAGTGCAGATGGAATATGAGGATATTTAACAGTATGTTTGGATTTAGAAGTTATACCACTGATATTTGTAAGACAAAAATAGCAATCGGTAATATGGTCTGATGGTTCCCTCCAAATCATGGGAATAGCAAAAGGCATATGTCGTTTACCTTTTGCCCACGCTGTAAGAAGTCTGACACACGTAACACAGCAAATATGGGGAGCCCAGCTTTTGTCTTGATCGCCGACTTTACACTTGAAATACTGTTCATAGCATTTATTAACGAGAGGCGTGAAAGACCGTTTTTGAGATTTAAATGTCAATTCACCGCAGATGTAGCAAAAAGAGTTCGGGTGGTTTACACAATTTCTTGGCATTTTTACAGGTGAGTTACACTACAATAGCTTAAAATGCACCACAGCACATTCTTCAAAACGTTAAAAAAGTCTTTGTATATGTTCATTCACCGAGCTCTAGCCGATAACTAAAACAACAATAAATGTTATGTAGGACTCGGAACTGCTTGCAGGTCTCAACAAGCCAAGACATGTTCCGCGTGACACACAGAGCACACTTTATTATTTCTAGTCACAACAAGTTATTGTTACAATACACAAATAATAAAATAGCAATGCCTGACACAAGTTTTTTGTTAGATGACTCTTATAGTACAGACCTATGCGTGCATTTTATAGGTAAATAATCACATATACTGGAACATAAAAACTAAGGGTGATGGAGAAATTCTGAAAACATGATTGATTTCAGCATGCAAAATTATATTGAAATCAGACATTTTTGCGCTTGGGACAAAAATCTTGTTAACCAGTGAATCAACAGTAATATCACAAGACCTCGTTTTTTTATCGGTTAGATTTTTCAGCTGTCACGGAAACCTTTTTTGGAAATTTTTCGATTTGAATTTGAACATGTTTATTCTGATTAGATCTCAAGAGCAGGGCTGCAGTTACGCGCCTGCTTACACTTAGAAAATGTATGTCAATATTTCATAACTTTCATCCTCAGAGACCATTTGACATAGAAAACTGAAGTTAGATAGATTCTAAGGTTTATATTACAAACTTGAGTTGGTCTTATAATTAAAAACTCGGAAAAATTTCTTATATAGAACACACTACATTTTATATCTGTTTGAAGGTTGGAGACAATGATATTTCTTGAATGGACTTGCATTGTCTGTATGAGCTTTATATCACAACGTTTCAATTGGTATCTTCTTTCTTCTATCATTTATTTTATACCAATGTTTTCTTTCGAATCCGTCTGGTTATATGTACCTACCTTTATTTTTTGGGATATAAAAAATGAACATCTAAAACTTTGATATTTGATTGCATTTTTTTAAATTCTCTCTCAAAATCGATTATATGACAATAATTTCAGGATTAATTTTTTTTTGTTATAATTTCAGTACCAAGCCCATTTTCCAAGAACTAGGTCCATACATTTTCGATGAAACAAAAGAAAAAGTAAACATAACTTGGAATGAAAACAACAACACAGTATCATTCTACCATTTGAAGAGATGGTGGTTCAATCCTGAAAGAAGTAAAGGAACCTTAAATGATCCAGTGACGTCCATCAATCCTGTAGCATTGGTTAGTATAATTGTCTCTCTAACAATTGAGACTGTTTAAAAATAAAATTACTGTTTTAGTCAAGTGCAGTGGCCGCTAAAGACTGGAATTTCATCATTAAAAAAGGAATGAATGTTGTACTCGGTTCGGCAACATCAAATGTTTATGGCACACATTTAGCTGGAGAAATTTTATTTGACGGTAAGCAACAATAATATACTCCAAATTCGTTTTTAATGGATTAACGTTTCTTCATCAAACACATTTGCCAACTTACAGTGGCGGCTCATGGCTAATTTTACCAGGGGGTTATATTAAAATGTTGGTAACTTTTTTGGTTACTACAGAATATGCGTGTAATTAATACTACTACGAACTTATGACCAACAAGGCGAATTTCGCATGGCGAATTACAAATCGCGAATACACGCATAATCTGTAGCTAGCTTAACTTATTACAATTTAATGCTTGTTGTACTATTATTATGAAAATGCTTATTAAAGGGTAATTATTATTTGTGCATAAAATATGTTTTCATCTCCCAGTATTTATACAGGGTGATTCCTAGGTTGATACTTCTATTTTAACTGTGTATAGAAGGCATTAAAATAAACAAATTTTTCAAATACCTTTTTTCAAAAAACTCAAAAATAGGCGAGATAGAGAAGTAAAGAATCTAAGTGCGGGCCTGGCATCAAAACATACTCCGCTATAGTTTCTGTTGTTTTTCTTATCTCTTATTAGTATTAGTCATATGGATAGTCTTTAGCAATACGCTCCGTGTATTTTTCTGAAGCAAGTTAATTTTAAATTGTGTGATACGTAAAAATGGTAAAATTTAAAAACAATAAACTAATAAATATGGTGTTAATTTACTGTGAGTGTCGTAAAAGTGCCGATGTTTCTTCGAGATTATACGCAGAACCCTTTCCCTTATTGGCTCATCCTACACCGAGAAGTTTTCTTAATGTTATTCAACGGGCCAGTTAGGCAGAACTATATTTGATTCGAAGTGTAAAAAATGAATGTAACGAAGTCGAATCTACTCTCCAGAAGGGACATGATAAAGTAGGGTTAGGAACAAAAAGCCCTATCTTCCTTCTTACAAATTGAATGTAAGTACTTAATTTTTGAGTTTTTTGAAAAAAGGCATTTGAAAATGTTGTTTATTTTAATGCCTTCTATACGCAGCTAAAAAAGAAGTATCAACTTACAAATCACCCTGTATATTATTTGAAAAAGTAAGCATAGAAAACAGTACAATGGTCTTGCCATCGCATCCACAAATCGTATATAGACCTACGAAAATGTCGAAGAACCAACTTATTATTATCCTTACTCTCTTACTGTGTAATATTTAAATCAGGTTGTGAGAGGTGTTATTGTTTTTACGACATTTTAATGCGACTACTTGATTTAAAAAATAAAAACCCAATAAACTATCACGCCAGGAGCACCATACCTAAATTCGATAATTAAAATATTAGAAAATGTAAACAAACTACCCAGACTATAATGATTACATTAATTGTACAAAATATCTTAATCTAAATATCTTATTTATTGACATAACAATGGAATGACAAACATTTCTTAAAGTGTGGCCTATTGATTTCCTTATTTTGGTATTTAATAATCATTGATTCAATTAATTTCTGTCTTTTTTTAACTTTCATGTCATGGATTTGTATAGGTTTGTGAAGACTTTGAATTTTAATATATGTGTCGGTTTGAAACTCTTTCAGTTTTTCAACAAAAACGAATAGGTTAGGATGTTCAGCATATATGGAGTTGTTAAAATTACTGTGAAAAGACTCACAAGCATTTGTTGTACGAGTGATGGTAGATGAATGTTCTGCCCAGATAATAGGTGGAAAAAGTGACTCTTCAGAAATATAAGTATCTACTAAATAGTCGGCATATTTCACAACTCGGGAGTCTTGGGGCATATTTTCAGACAATTCAAGAGCAAAACACTCACCTACTTCAGTCGGATCGAGATACATAAGTGCAAAAGTAAATTTTAACCCCTTGCCTATTTCACTTGCCTTGTATTCCGGTACCAAAACCACAAGTTTGAATTTTTCGGTACCATGCCTGAGACATCAAGTGAAACCTACAACCAACAATTTTAGCATTAGGCCAAGTGTTTAATATAGCAAGGTGTATGGCTTTCTCAAAATCTACAACTACCTCTATAATATTTAAATCAATTCGTTTTGACAAACACGCGCCTATGACTAGTTGAAATAGTTTTGTGTATATTTCCGCGCTCTTACTTGGAAGCAAACAATAAATAAGCGGTATGTATCTTCCATTTACAAAACCGTGTATAGTGAAAAATTGGCAGAAGAATTCTGTAGAGTACCTAAAAGTACCATCTATGTAAATACGTGACACGTCTTTAAGAATGTTGATATTTGTATCACAAGAAAAAATTATGATGTTATCTCTTTCGTTATTAATTAGTACGAAATTCTCATTTCGCGCCGTAACTACATTCAAAGTAGATAAAGCTATATGTACCTCTTTCATGTTCTTTGGCAAAGTTGGTAGTGTTCGTCGGCGGCTATTGTACATATTGTGTCTTATGTATTGGACATCCCTTGTCGTTAAGTTACTCAGAAGGTCCCTTTGTAACTCCTGGCGTATTATCTTCATAGGTTTTTCCGCAAGGTCTTCTGTAGCTTTCCTTTTGCAAGCAGCACTTACAACTTGTCGTGTTAGGCTTGCCAAATTTGCCTTGTGGTTGTGCTCTCCTGGATGTTTAGTTATTACGATGTCGTTTGATGACCCGAGGGTATGTACCGTTGCTTTGCACTGCCGATTAGTACACCTCCAAAACTTTTCGCTCGTTGACTTTATGTCTTTAGTAAAACTAAATTTAAAATTATCAAACAGTAACACTGGTTTTCCTCTATTACTGGAAATTATTTTGGTTTCCATTGCAACTATACGCGCTATAACAATCTCAATAACCAAAGAATAATAAAATATGGTTCATTTTTGCAGGGGGGCGTTATATAGGTTACATGAGAACAATATATATACCATTAATACGTACTTAAGTAATTAAATCTTTGGTGCCCAAATTGCAATTTTCATAATCCCTCGAAACTGACCGCAAAGGGTACCTACCTGTTTGGTGCCCGATTTGCATGCGCGCCCCATTTAACCATATAAATGTTAGGATTTATACCCCGAAAATAAACGAAGAACCTCAATCCAAAAATTATTTGGAAAAAGTTCACAGGGTGGCAATGCAGTGTATATTTTTCCTTGTCTCTCGTTTAAGTGGTCGAATGTGTTTATTTCTATCTTGCTTATAGGGTTATTTTATTCGCATTATTCTAGAGTCTAGAGGGATGATCATCAAGTCTCTAGTCAATTTTTTTTAGGTTATGAGGATCCTGTGTTAAGTATGGCCCGCAAAATGCCACCAGTGGACGGTATCACAGTGCCTCCTTTTGATAAATTCGGATGGTTTTATTCGGTAAGATACATTTTTTTCGATTCTTAAAGCAGATAATCCTAAATTCATATTTAACGAAATATTTTTCCAAACGAGTAACTTTAAACTTAGAAATATACCACCACAACTTCAACTTCTACACCTGTTGTTTATAAAAGAATCAAATATTTAGGTCAAAGCATATTTTTTTGTAATATTATTCTTAATTACTCTTACTACTTTTTTTATTATCAGTCTTTAATTATTGTATTTTTCGTCTGTGTAAATATACAGCGTGATTCCTAAGTTTATACTTCTTTTTTAGCTGAGTATAGAAGGCATTAATATAAACCATTATTTAAAATACATTTTTTTTTAAACCCAAAAATAAAGTACTTACATTTATTTATTACACTACAAATCAAATACGGTTCTGCCTAATTAAATAACATTAAGAAAACTTTTGGGTGTAGAGAAGAAACATCCGCACTTTTACGACACAATAAATTAGCACCATAATTAGTTTATTGTTTTCAAATTTTACCATTTTCACCAATTTATTAAAATTAATTTGCTTCAGAAAACCACACCGCGCTGCGAATTGCCAAAATAAATAACTGACGACCAATCCGTAAAATGCATGACTAACAACACAAAAAACGGATGAAAACAATATAAAGTAAAGGGCTACGTTTTAATTATCAGGCCAGCACTTAGATTTTTTACTTCTGTAACTCTGCTATTTTTAAGTTTTTTGAAAAAAGTATTTTAAAAAGTTGTTTATTTTAATGCCTTCTATACACAGCTAAAAAAGAAGTTTTAACTTAGGAATCACCCTAAATAATCAAATAAAAATAAAACCACATTTTTAGAGAAACAATTCAGAAACATACGAAGGCCAATTCAACATGGACACAGGCATTACAGGCCAAATGGGAGAATTATATTCCTGGAAATACATGCACTATACTCCCTATTATCAGGAACACTGTGGAAAAGTATCGGGCTCGGCAGGGGAATTTTTCCCGACTAATTTAAAGAAAGACAGCTTGATCAAGTTTTTCTCTCCCGATTTGTGCCGCTACGTGGAATTGGAATTCGAGAAAGAAGTGGTTATCAGTGGAATTTTGGGATACAAGTTTGTAGCTGGTGATCGTTTTCTTGACAACGGTAAGATCAGTGGCGTTTTTGGGGGGCTGCCCCCCCGTCGAGCCTATGAGCTCGGGTCTAAAAGTCTAAATGCAACCTAATTTTTCGTTCTTGGACTCTTAATTTAAATTTTTAAATAATGTATTCTTGGCTTAGATTATAAAGGTCTTGCAGAAAACGTTTAGTTTTTAAACTTTTTCTTCTAAAGTCCTGTTTTAAGGCCTTTTTACATTACGTGCAAGTTGCAAGTGAAAGTGCATGCAATGCAAGAAAAAGCATTGCAGGTCGTTTTTACATTGTCGCAAGTACTTGCATGCCAGTATCTTCACAACAGATATTACCAACCTATAAATAATATACTTGCGATCAGCTGATGTAACTCGCTGGGTTATGGTGAAAAACCAGACAAACTCACCTCGTCACGAAGGAGCTGGCATGGCAAACTGCCCGTAAAGGAACATTTTCATCAAGTACAAACAAGAAAGAAAGTCGGCTGAATGTTGGAGACGGCAAGGAGACCTTTTTTTTTCTGTGCGGCAAGGGGCCATTAGTAATCCAGACAACAACAACAAAGAACTATTCTTTTTTTCTGCGACATACTTTAATTTAAATTCACAAAAAATAGTCAATAATATAAACAACAAAGCCACAGAATAAATAACAAAACGAACGAAGTCAACGTCCAACAACACTTTTTTGGAGGTTACGTTTGTAAGTTGGTAGTAAAGAATATTACTAGAAAATTTAAGAACATTTTATGCTTATGCGCAATCACGATAGACCTGGTGCAAGAAAGTAAACTTGCATCAGCTGATCAAAACGTCGTCACAGCGCATGCTTTCAGGCCATTTTTTTTGCAATTGCACCTAATGTAAAAAGGCCTTTATATAGAGATTAAAGTTTCAGACGCATATCATTTTAGTTATAGATTTATGAGGCAATTTTAAAGGAAAACGAGTAAAAAGAATAATATTTTATTATTTTTCTATTATATACTTATCTGTTCCGTTTTTCTTTTTTATAGCAATGCAATAAAATATGTTTACAACAAAAACAAAAACAATTAGATATTTTTAAAGTGAAAAATTAAAGTAAAAATTTTAATTGAAACATTTTTTATTGAAGAAGTGTAATGATTTATAATAAAAAAGAATAGTGCAGGAAGAAACGGGAATGCTTTAATATGAATATACAAAACGGCACTTAGGAAGGAGTATTTCAAAACCTAAGCATTTTCATCAAAAACTGCTCTTAGATCTACGCTCCTAAAATACATGATTTCTGAAAAAATCATCAATTTTGGCGTGGTGAGCTATATTTACTTTATTTTTAATCATGAATAACCGAGCCCGAAAAACGTGGGTCCGAGTCATACATACGTCTTATGTTAAAATTTTGGATTGACACCAATATTAATATTTTTCACAAATATAAAAAAAGGTTTTTTTAATGAAGAGCCAGCTAGGAATATCAAAAAAAAAAAGTAAAAGAAAAACATTTACAAAAACAAATTTTAATATTTTAATTTTCGAAATTTAATAGTAGTAAGATGAATTTTAAATGAACTTTGGGCGTGGCCCCGAAAATTTCGCTTTTCCGCCTTCCTCGCTAGGTTCAATATCATGAAATACATGTAGTCCCGACTGTCCCTTTCTCCAGAAAAAAAAATGTCTTACTTACGCCCATTGAGCCCCCCCTTCGAGCATACTCCCTGGCCACACCACTGGGTAAGATAGAGGATTTATAACTTTTAGGACTGTCTATTGCTAGCGTTTGATACATTTAGGTTGTTATACGGGAAAAATGACTTATTATATTTAAACAGGCGACTCGTTGAGTCCACCTTTAAAAAAATAATACGAGAAGATTAAAGTTTCACAATATAATCTGAATATCACAATGAAATAACAACACGTGTTAACCTGAAGTTGTCAAACCGCGTAAGGTTATCTAGAGACGAAATGTTTATTTTGAAAGTTCTTATACTTATAGGATATAGGAATATTTTCATTAAAACTGATTGCTGGCCATGAATTCCAAATATTCAGGCTATTAGTCAGAGGCAAATAGTCACAATGAACTTTTAAAGAAAGGTTGCTAAAATTTCAAGTTATAGTTCATGATCATGACTAGCAATGCTATATGGTGATTTTAACCTTGCTTTTAGTTCAAAATAAAATAAACTGGATTTACCGTTAATAAATAAATAAATAAAATAAGCTTCATTATTAATATTTGAATCTAATGTTTTGTAGCGACCCAGATACTGAAAAATTGTTTGAAAAGTTCAAATCTAATAACTTTATATTGTAGCATTTTAATTTAGATTCTTAAGTACTCCTTGTACAGGCTTAAAGCACTACCGCAATATTCTACGAAGGCTCATATTCTATTCCCTGATGGTAACTTTACCGGCCAGATAATTTCTATGGGTCTCAACAATGGTTTCTTTGAAGAAAATTATATTGCTGATAAAGTTACCAGGTGATGGATAATACGGACCTAATGGCCGCACAAGTGTCAGGTTAGCCCTGTCTCTAGTTTCCTTCCCTGCAAATTTAAAATTTCTCACTACAACGTAGAAAGAAAGATAAGCTTTTGTTAGTATGTTATTTATGTGATCACCTCAATATACAATTTATACCAATGTACTACCTTAGTTGGCGTTACAATTCAAGATAATTAACAATATGTAATGCCCTTTTGCAAAAAAGCAGCCTCCAACTTACTCTTGTTAGGTTTTAAGCTCATTTTATTTGTCTGTTTAAAGATTGGAGACAATAATGTTCCTTAAATGTAAAAGACTTTTGTCTTAATTTGCTTTTTAAATCTCTAATGCAAGTCCAAAACTCTTGTCATTTCATTTATTTTTACCTATTTCTCTACTTTAAAAATATTGTCACGCCCAGATTTTAGGGTGTGACGAGGGACGTAAAGGTAGCACGGAACCTTAGCGGCTATTAGTAAAACAAAGCGATTTTGAAAACAAATTTATTAAAATGATAAAAATTATTATTACCTGAAGGGTTTACAAAAGAGAATCAAAATTAATAAAAACCTGGATTTAAACCTTTGTCAACAGATGAAAAATAAAATTATACTTACATAAATTTTAAGCTCATCGCTGGCGTCTTGAGGACCAACAAAATTTCACAATTTTTCGAACCGAATGTGTCACGGACCGGAGCACTAGTACCCTCCGATATTTTTTTCTACCAACGATGTGTAGTTCCATCAAGTCAGCGATTATTCCCACTTTAGGGAGACAACGGACTTAGGTCGTATACTTTATTTCTGCCGACTTGATGACACCACAATAATTGTTAGATCGGGATGTACGTATAACATTTCATAATTGCAACTTTTTAAGATTTGTTTAATAAACTTGGCGCCGGTTTCATGTTGCGTTGAATGGCCTGTGTTAAACGCGAATAATAATTAAAATATTAAAATGGAAAATATTGATTTATGAAATGTTATGATCTTATGGTTCCCTATCGTGACAATATGGGCAGCATTAAATGCATTTTTGGGTGTGGTATCACCACCACAAAACAAATTTTGAGCTATTATCAATTTCTAATAATTTATTAATTAATTAAAATATGTATTACATTTTTTTAAAGCGCATTCATAATGTTTTTAATAAACGGATGAAGGCAATTTTTTACGTTTTAGGTCAATATTTATAGGATTGGAAAAGAAACTACCAATAGTCGCTTTTATTTAATAATTTTTTATTATTTTTCTTTTCTTTGGCGCGGAATCAAACTGCAGCGCTGCAAAATGTATTATTTAGTATAATTGTATGTTTAGTATAATTGTATGTATAATATTTTTGGTCACTAGCTATGCCAGTATCTAATATTATATCCATAATATTATGGATATGAAATTAGAATATTGTGAACTTCACTAGGCTTGTCCTTTTCCAGGAACTAAGATTCCAGAAAATAAATGTTTCTGTAATGGCGACTGTATGCCATCTGGAGCCTTGGATATTTCGGCGTGCAGATACGGATCACCAGCCTATGTCTCTTTACCACATTTTCATAAAGCTGATCCACTGTACACCAGTCGCATTGAAGGGCTCAAATCAAATAACAATACTCATGAGTTTTTTATGATTTTTGAACCGGTAAGTACTAGTACAACTCATTTAGTTTTTTTATCATTGCTAGGCAGATAGATTTCCTAACTTCCATTGCATACAATGGCGGCGCCAGGGGGACCAGGGTGGGCACTGGCTTACCCTGAAAGGATGAGTGCCTACCTTAGTGCCCACTCAAAATCAAGGGATTATAGGTTTTGTGGGGAGAAGGAAAAGTTTTAGCCACTCACAGCGTGGGAGGACCTTCTTTATATAGAACTCACTTTTCATTTTTGAGTGCCCAGCCATTTAGAACTCCCTGGCGCCGCCGCTGATCATATAGTCTGTTAGGGACAAGGACATACCGCTATTGTACGGCAATTAAGAGAATGCATCCTTAAAGAATGTAGGGGAGTATATTTCAAATGGTTTTCTGTAAATATTCAGCTTAAAATTATATAATTTTATTCACAAAACTAAGATATAAAACTTTTTTCGTTTGTAGAACATAGTTTTTGTGGACGCCTATGGTTTGACTAGTATATATGAAATATACCACTCTTTATGCCAAAAATCCCCCTATCGTCTCGTGCATCCTCTCGCTCACTAGCTATAGGAGAAAAAAATAGTTTATATTCAAGAAAAAAACATGAAGAAAAAACTCTATATTATACTCACAGGTGACATAATAACGAGTAAATATAGGAATGACACATACCTATTTTCTCCTACGCTACGTCCAGATCAAATAACGGAAAGAAATTTAACCTGATAAATTGTGTGAATGGCCTCAAAAGACAAAAGGTCCTTTGAGAAACTGGGCTAACGATAAAATAATACGTTGAGGACTATTTGATAAAATAAAATGCCTTTTGAAACACCTGTTTATTCCTTCCAAGTTCCAATATTGTTTATATTAATATTTTTTTTAAATTGAATTATAAAAAAATTAAATTTGATTTTAATCTAGCTTGATTCAGGTGTCCTTTTTTATAGCATTCTATCTATCCGCCAATTCTCTAAAAATTAGGTAGAAACCCAATATTTGACGCAGAAATAGGTCAAAACTATACCGTTAGCGATGTACTCGTTGCACTGAAAGATAAATCAATCCTTCAGAAAAAACGTATTGAAAATAATTTTTGTATTTTTAGAAAACTGGTATGCCACTTCAAGTCTCCGCTAGACTTCAACTGAATTTACTTATGCAACCTGTAGCTGGTATCAAGTAAGTAACTGTCACAAACACTCATTTAAAAATAACCGTACCTTACAATTAAATTTTTAAATAAATATACAGGGTGTCCCATAACTTATGGGCCGTAGAGTAACTGGAGATACTAGACATCAAACTAAGCCAATTAAGTCATATAAGTTTTTTCGGATTGTTACTCGTTCTAGAGATACAGGGTGTTGAAAGTAAAAGTTTATTCTCGATAATAAGCCATAATTTTAAAACGGTTTAATGAATCAAACTGAAAGTTGGCAATATTATGTTTTTATGAGCAAGAAATAAGAATTTGTAGAAATTTTTAAGTTTCAAACTAGAGGGCGCCAGTTGCATACACTAAGCTTCATAAATCTATAATTTCTTTTCTTACCTGTGATATTAGGTGTTTTCAATTATAGTTTCTTAAAGAAGGGCATTTTCTGAGTCAAAAAGGTGTACTTGATTGATCTTAATATCTTCAACGGTTTTCGAGGTATTTCCCTTTAAACATCCCAAAGCATTAAAAAACATAGTAAGTACATAATTAAATTAATATTTTAATTATCAAAAAAAAAACTTATATGACATAATCGGCTTAGTTTGATGTCTAGTATCTCTAGTTACTCTACGGCCCATAAGTTATGGGACACCCTGTACACAGTGTCAAAAACTTTGGAATATTGCAAAAATCTCAAATACTACTGATTATACTGATATTATACTGATATAGAAATTTCCATATAATTAAAAATGGCACTCCTAGAACGCACACCGCCATTTTTGTAATAACTCTAAATAAAAGTCGCTCGTAAGGAACATTTTATTCGTTATCCAGATTGAAAGAATATCTGGTTTTAACAGAATGGCGCCCCCTTTATTTTGGTTTACAAGTGTGTCCATTTTTGAACCAAATGTTTCCAAATCAGGGATGAGAAGAGAAAATAAATGGCTTGTCAGATTCCCAAACCTCACCCCTTCAGACTTTTATTTCTGTGGTGTTTTAAAAAATAAGGTTTACAAAAATAGTCCACACATTAACCGCCCGGTTCCACAGCAGCCAATATCAATCATGTAAAATTAGCTCTTTATAATTATTTTTCAAATTTTTTCCTAAAAAAAACATTACTAACTTAAATAATGGAAAGCCTTCATAACTTGTGTGTTTATATTCAGTAGGTTTTTAAGTATTTGCAAATATTTGGACTTTTTTGACAGCCTGTAAAATAATTTACCACTAACGATTTTCTTTTTTATTTAGTACATTTGCCAATCTTCCAAAAGTTTTCATGCCAATCCTGTGGTTCGAACAGTCCGTCCTCATACCAGAAGAAATTATTTTCTACATCTCGATCCTCGTCAACTTTGAAGTTATCTGCCTGTCCGTCGGCATCATCGTAATATTCCTTTCAGTACTAATAGAAGTGTGTTGTTGCTATAAACTATTCTCAACGAGTATATTTAAAACAGAGGCGCATGTAATAACCAGAGAAGAAATGCCTTTAACACACGACAGAGACGTCAGGGTGAAAGTAGCCAAAAAGAATATTATTAAATAGTGTTTGTGCGATTAAATGAGACCAGTTCGGTTGCGTTCGAATGTTAAAAATTGTGATCTGGCCAGTGGCGTGTGCGTACGAGCCCGGAAAGTATTCCTACGAGACGAATGCTTCCTGATGGATACTTTTAGCGAAGCCGTTAATCATTTCCTGAAAAAATATTTTTGATGGCCAGAAATAAGTAGGTTTTACCGCTGAATACAAAATAGGTACTTATTTACAAGCTTCAGAAAATTTTGTAAAATTTATCCATGTTTTTTTCTGCTTTTATTACTTTATAAACTTTTTTAACTTTAAATTGTAGATAATTATACTCCAAATATGGATATTTGGCCTATTTTTGGATAAAATTAAACAGTAACGCAGTGTTAATCAAAAAACGCAATGACGAATGCGTTAATAGCCTTAACCCTTAATGATAATATTAAAGAAGTTTTGTAGGCGCTAAAAACTTACACGGACTTTCTGAAGCAACCGATAGCGAAATTGTCAAAAGTCTCTATTGTTTTACTCGCGTTATTTATTTGGTTTTTCACTGCACAAAATTGGTCTGGTGACAAGGATTATGACAATTTTTTAAAATTTACTCTAAAGTTCAAGTTTCCTATATCTGCAATGAAAAAATTCAACGATTTAACAAACAAGAGATGTGTCTTTCAAATCTTTGTGAAATCAGTACCATACAAAACCGCAAACTAATAAAAATAATAGTTAACAAAAAAATTAAAAAGTTATTTTTTATTATTAAAATCTTAACAGGTAAAACAAAAAAAAAACTTAATAAGGGCGTGTTGAATTTATTAGTGGCGACTTCCGTATAAGAGCAAATAAACGTGCCCCCCAACCCCTCTGGAAACCACATATACAGGGTGTATCAGTAAGGTGTCGGTCTTAGATAGCACCTAAACTATCAAAGATAGGGAAAAAAGTGTAATACAAAAGTTAAAGGGTTTTTTAGGATACATATTCTAAAAATATTTTCTAATCTACAAGGTGGTCCTAAAAAGTGGTACTGAATAATAAAAAAGAAAATTAAAAGGGACACCCAGTATAATTTTCTAGAATATGATTCAACGAAATAAGAACTTTGCAACCCTATTAAAATTTTTGAAGTGAAATGCAACGTTGCCAAGTAAATAATTTTTTTCCGAAATTTTAGTAATTTTAAGGGTATCGTTAAAAAATCATATCAACCAGTGGATTAACCCTAGGCAAATATAATTTACGTTGTAAGTACTTTAAGGTACGATATATTGATCTATAATAATGTTTTTAAAATCTCTTATACAGAGCGTTCAATTCTTTTAAATGGTATCTCCCTAATTTTTTTAGGCAAAAGAATTTATCTTTCGAAAACCTTACTTTTTTGTTAAACATGTCATATATGTAAATATTATAGTTTTTTAACTATTTTAGGATTTGTTTTAAATCAGGGTAAAAAGGGAAAAGTTCTAATTAAACTATTTAGTTAAGATTGCTTTGGAACAAAAAATAAATAATTTTCTTTGTCACAGCTGTCATTGCAAAATTATTTCGCTAACATTTTGTGCTTTATTACTGTTTAAAGTTTAGTTTCCCGAACTAACTTTATCGAAATAGAAAAATATGAGTTATCTAAGACACCTTACTGACACACCCTGTATAGTCGTCACCAAAAATATATTATATTCACAGATCTGTTAATAATATTTTATTTAATAGTATAAAATCTTAAAGAATTTCACTTTTTTTTCAATAAGCGTCACACTAATACGCAATTTTTTTAAATATTCCTAATAAAATCTTTTGTCATGCTTTATAAATGAGTAGATGCTAACTGACATTCGATTGCTTCACTCAAAAAACGGTTCTTCGATAAATATACTCTTTTTTTATTTCAAGTGGCACACGCTTCTTATGCCGAAACCGAATTCCGTCCTTTGACGGGTAGGTCTAGATTTGATCAGTTTAAAGTAAGGAATTTTGGAACATGAATCGATTTTGAGCAATGGGCCGGTTATAAATATTCCAAATCGGTTTTTACCACTAACGTTGTAGCGACTCTGGTTATCAAGGCGTTCTCGATGTTTAAAGAGAAAAAAGGGATAGTGTTTTCCTTGTCTTCATGTTCATCGAGAGTTTCTTCTGCTATTTGACGAAATAATTTTAAAAGAGAAGGTAAAAATAAGATCACAAAGTCTTCCTCCACTGATATATTATAGAAATATTTTAGTAAACTTCTCTACATGTTTCGAATGCAGAAGCATTCATCTTCAGGAGAAAAATTAAAAGAAGAAAGGACCAGTAGATATCACCCTAACTGAGCAACATAAATATAGATTCGGTATAAAATGAGTGGAACAATGAAGAAATCGATACACATTGCATTGTGAATAAAAAAAAAGTATATGGGTTGAGACTTAAGGCACTGTGAAAACTTTAAAGGTAGAATGAAAGATTTAACATCTTTGTGTGGAAGAACTGTCGAAAGATCAGAATGAAGTAAAAGGGAATGATCATTAAGCAAACTATTAGCTAGTCATTAGAGAAAAAAAAATTTTTGGAGAAGAAGTAAATTAATTGGAATTCCAATTAATTTTTTAATAGTCTTCTTCCTCACACTTATATTTACTTCTTCTCCAAAAAAATTTTTTTTTCTCTAATGACTAGCTAATAGTTTGCTTAATGATCATTCCCTTTTACTTCATTCTGATCTTTCGACAGTTCTTCCACACAAAGATGTTAAATCTTTCATTTTACCTTTAAAGTTTTCACAGTGCCTTAAGTCTCAACCCATATACTTTTTTTTTATTCACAATGCAATGTGTATCGATTTCTTCATTGTTCCACTCATTTTATACCGAACCTATATTTATGTTGCTCAGTTAGGGTGATATCCACTGGTCCTTTCTTCTTTTAATTTTTCTCCTGAAGATGAATGCTTCTGCATTCGAAACATGTAGAGAAGTTTACTAAAATATTTCTATAATATATCAGTGGAGGAAGACTTTGTGTTCTTATTTTTACCTTCTATATTTCCACTCCACTTTAAGTATGGACTATTTCTTCAAGTTGAATTTTAAAAGAGTACATTCAAAGATATTACCGCAGTAATTACCGGTCCATCGATCCAAATCGCTTTAAGTTAGGACAGCTGCTAGCTTCAAATGATCTATGAATATAAAGTGAAATTTTTTAGAAATCTTTTGGTAGATTAGGAAGAATGAATTGTTGTTAATAATATTCAAATTATAAAGTTAACCAAAGTCCCAAAAATTGCAAAAAGAGGCTTTAAAATACTGTTTAAAATGGAATGGCATAAAAAAGACTATTGTTTTTAGTGCTATTATGAAACAAAAAATTTCTATAATAAACTCAGAAGCCGCGATTTTTTAGGATATAAGTCTTATTCAGTGTTTTTCTTGTTTAACTCGTACTCAATAAATCTGGTTTACCAGAAAGCTCTATAGCATTTCATATTGAAATCTAAAAATATTTCTACTCGCGAGAACTGAAATACCATTTAATTAATTTCAGAATTTAGATCTGATCTAAGCCCCATTGTTATTTTATATTTGACATTTACTTTTGAATATAGATTATTTTACAATCCGATAATTTAAAAGCACAATTGCAAATTAATATAATCAATGGATTTGCCAACGAAATAAATTTTTCCTGAATTATTTTCTTATCATCTTTCTCACTAGTTTAATTTATAAAACTTAATTGAAATAATTTTTTTTTTAATTTCTAGTGTAAGATTTGTAAGTTGGGTCGTAGAAAAAATACTGTACAGCTAGAGTGGATTGTCCATATCGCGCTCGGTAGTTTGAGCACTCCGCCTACGGTGCCGTGCTCACTTTTCGTCTTCATACGATATAAACATCATATCCACTCTTGTTCTACAAACTTCTATTATGGTGTTTCTTCTTCTGCAAAAGTAGATTCGATTTGAGTGTAGTACCGTATTATTGTATATTTCTTTGTTATACAAAATTTTATACTTACTTAGTTTAAATATATCTTCCTATATTTTTTTTATGACATTAAAGTATTTTTACCAAAGATGTGTCGGTCTTTTTTGCAATGAGTTTTTATAGGTTATTGCAGTTTGGCTAGTGGCAGGCATACTACATACATACCAAGGTTTACAATCCATTAAATGGATGGAAACAGTAATCGATGAGTCATCACGAATAAATAGTGCATTTTCACCACATCACACATATTGTACCTGCGAATGCGAATGGCGATGGGAATAAAATTTATTTAATTATAAGAATAGGAGAAAATGTGGGATCTTGACTACCTGATCGATCGGACCGTCGCGTCGACTCGTTAATTATAACGTCAAGAGGAGATGACGGTTCCTTAGATGACGGAGTATATTATAATTTTTTATAATTTAATTTCTGTATAATGTATTTTTTGTATTTTTTATTATAATTTTTAATAAAAAATAAGTGTACCTAATACTATGTACATAATGCATGCCTTTGTTACACGATTTTTAGTGTTGTGAATGGATAACACTAGGCAAAACCCATAAATTGACCCAAACCCAGGTGGTCCTACCTGCAAGTGCAGCAAAGAAAGCATTTTGCAATGAAATCAATGTTAAATTATAAAAGTGACTTAAATATTCGTTGGGTCACTCTGTAGTCTCTTTGCATACCTAATGAGCTTTTATGAAATAGAATTTACTGTATAGAAACTATGCAGTGAAAATAGAATATAATTAACTAAGAAATGTTGAAAAGATTGTTTATCAACATTGAGGTTTTGAGGAGCCCTAAATGACTTAAAGTATTGAAGAAATATATAGGTAGAAGGTTAGGTTAGGTTAGGTAAGAGTGGCAGACCTTTGGTTCTGACCAAACAGTCTCACGTAGTCCTAATTAGGTCCGTTGTGATACCACACGTGTTCCGTAGAACCCACCTTCATCAGATGGTTAGTGCGGCGTACACCGCAGAAGGATTTTAACAGCCTATTCAAACCAGCCACGACTGTTCAGAAACCTGCTCAGCCGTCCAAGTTGTAAGTTGCTTAGTTCCTCCAGACTATCGAAAGATGGTTCACCCAGAGCAGTGAACCTTCTTCTTGCGAGGCCAGGGCATTCACACAAAAAATGTTGAATACTTTCTTCCTCTTCCTCATCTCTGCAACTTCTGCAGAAGTCGTTAGTGGGTATTTGCATACGTTCGGCATGTCTACCGAAGAGGCAATGTCCGGTAACAACCGCAGTAATATTTCTCACGTCTGTTCGACTGTGTCTCAATAGCTCTGCGGTTCTCTTTTTATCGATTGTGGGCCACAGTTGCCTGGATGTACTACAGGTTGTCAACCCTGTCCATCTGTTTTGTACAAGCTGCTTGGCCGTATATTCAATCTCCTCTTTGACCAATCCCAGTGGTTTGTTCACTGTATTGTCTGCTAGATCCGCTGGCATGCCTGCGCCCTCTCTTGCGAGCGCATCGGCAGCCTCGTTGCATATAGATAGAAAAAAATTATAACAATTAATGTTATATTACATAGAATCTGTTCTATTTACTAAATATTCTAGCACAATTTAGAATAAAACCGAGGAAACGAGATGTGCAATAAAAATATTAATTTTTACGATAATTTTCGATTTTCAAAAATCGTGAAACCTCTAAACTTCGAGCTAACCTAAATATCTTCTTCGCAGTTCCTTTGCGAAGTACGTTTATCTCTTTTTAGGTACATATTCCAACTTATTTTCAAAAATTCAAACATCTTGACCTTTGTGCACTTATTAACGTTGGGCTAGTCCAAAAATATTTTTTTGAATAATTTTTCCCAGGTATTCCATTTTCTGGAATGAAATTTATTGTTTTATTTATACCTGGGAAAAGTTGTGTTTCCTAAAACAACTCTACAAAATAATTTTAGGTAAGCGTTTAGAAATTGCCCAGAAATTTTGATATTCGAAAATATTCGTAAAAATATTTTTATTTCATTTTTGGGAACAAGATGTAATGCCCGCAAAAGACTTCGCCCCTAGAGTCTGGCTACGTCACTGATTATATATCTGCCATTACTGGCCAGGAACATACTTTCAGGCAAAACCAGATACTCCTAGCAATCCTGGTGTTGGATGAACCCAGGGGCAGATTGGAATCATATGGCCCCGGTGGCTACATGACCTCTATGGCCCCAACCATCAGTATTTTTGCTATGATGGCCATTTCATTAGCTAGCGGATTTTATGGCGAATAAATATTAACGTATATAGAAATAATTTTAAAGCTTATTTGAAATCTAGATAGCATAAACAAAGTTCAAAATAAGTTAATATAATAAAGAGGTAGTAATAGAGTATCTACGGTAAAAGGCAGTAATGAACAACACGGAAGAATATGTCTCTATTTATGGAAAACATTTAAAATTATTAAATTGAAGAATGTTTTAAAGTTAAGTAAATAGAAAAGACAAAACAATGCCCAACAAAAATGAACGTAACTTAAAGAACAAAATTAAAATCTCAATAAGGGTGATAGATGTTTTGATTCTGATGCAACATCATCAATTATTTTATTATAATCAAAATCGAAATCTCTTTCCACGTTTAACAATATAAACGATTCTAACAGCTTCTCTCCAAGGGTTGATCTTAATCTAATTTTTATTAGTTTCAGCGAGAAAATAAACGTTCACAAGATACCTGGGTGCAAGAGAGTGTTAAAATACATTTATAGGCGATATATAGGCTGCTATATATCGAACCACTACTATTAAAAAAAAATGTTGTTTAAATGTTTGAACCAATTGGCTCCCAAAGGCCTTCTGGGGCTTCTGGCCCGGTGGCGATGGCCACCCGCTCCAGTCCGCCACTGGATGAACCAAACTATGCGGTGTTAATAGCCTAACAGCAGGATTACTATCAATAAAAGCAAAAATAATTACTTTAAAGTGTGGAGCGGCCAAAATCAAATTACACACGGGCGGTCAACACCCCAGCAGCCCTGTCGATATCTATAAACAAAGTTAAAATAACTTTACCAAACTTTTACAGGTCTCTCGGGACATCTTTGGATGCAAACCGGTCAAAGATGAATGAGGTACATACCAACTTAGAATTTACTTTGAATCATAACAACAAATTAGTTTGAAAAATTTTATATCTAGAAGAAAAGTCGCCTTTCAAGCACAATGTTTTTAATCAGGGGTCATGGTGATAATAATTAGAGAATTACTATACCACCTACACTACATTAATGTTAATACAAGCGTAAACCGACCAGCGGCAGCGCTAGGGGGGAGGGGGGAACTGGCCTACCCTGAAACTAAGGGTGCCCACCAACCTGCATTTAGTAGATTAATTAGGCAGTGGAATTAATTGGACAGCGGATACGCGGAGGGAGTTTTAGGAAGGGAGACACATTTTTTTTAGAAGTGACTTTTGATCAAGGATGAAGTACGTTTTTTTTTAGAAGTAACTTCTGATCGAGGAGGAGTTTTACATAGAGAAAGATACGTCACTTTTGATAAGGGAAGTTTAACTGATCCATATCCACCCGAAAAATATCGGGCGCCCGCTGGTGCCCTCCCAATTTTTCTGGCGCCACCACTGAAGCCGACGCGTTTACTATGCTTAATTTGAAAAGTATTATGACTGAACTTCTTCAAATTGGGATAAATGATTTACTTAGCGTCATTACCTAAGAAGACCGACGATATGTCTCTAATAACGCTGATAGCGATAACAGTGCATTGTATCTCAATTAAGCTTCTTCAATTCATGCTTTATTCCAAAACTTAATATATGACGTTTTAAATAATAAAGGTATTTGCACAGTGCAAATCAGTGTGGTTGCGTATCAAAGGAATAATTTTACCGGAAATATAAACAAATAGTCTAGTTTTGTTGACAGAACTACTTTAAGGTAAAATAAATATTTTTATACAATAATGCATATAGTTCTACAAAGAATGGTTATTTGATTGATTAATTTGATTACAATGTATCAAATTTTCGAGTGGGTGATATTTCTTTTGCCAATTGCTAAAGAAGTGAGGAGGGGGGGGATTCCCGCGACATGGACAAGCTTTTACAAAAATAGTTAATAATATAATAAAAATCTTGGCATTAAATTGAAAATGAAGCCAAATTTTAATACAATTCAGTACACACTAGGACTGAAATCTAACCTCCTTTAGAATTACATATTAACAACGCAAAGGTTTTTTTGTCCAGGGGCAAGTGATTCCCCCTTTTTGTGCCCATAGCCATTCTTATTTATTTTATAAAGAGTATGTTACTTAAAACTTCAACTAAAAGACACAAAAGGGAATTATAATAGAGCATTTGAAATTTCTCCAATAAGGTTTTATTTATTTTTCCACATTTTCCATAAATCAGATTTACTTTAATTTATAGAGACCCACTACACCTACCAATTTCCTTTTACACAAATGAATTATCTTTATTTGCTTTAAAGTTTGTAAGTTTAAGTGAATTCAACCGCGCAAAAACTTACCGTGTTAAATTGTGGTTATTCTTTTTTCAAATTACGAAAAAACTATGCAAAGTATTGAGTGTTTTTCAAAGAAAAAGATTAAAGCCAATAAAAACCTAAAAATAATTACTTTTTTTTTATATTGTAAAAAATATTGAAAATTATTTTTGTTATAAAAATAATTATTCTATTTTATAAAAATAATTTTCTGACACTCCCAATATCTGTGATGTCCAAAATAAACAGTTTTTATAAATTAAATAATAAACCTGACCAGGATTCGGGTCACGAGAACACAATGTTTTTGTTTTAAATTGGTATAATTAGTGACCACACTGTCTAATATGTAGAGGTAGAATTGGTTGGAAAATAGTCAGTAAAACAGTTGCAGAAATTCAAAATATGTATTTAGCCAACGTTTCGGCCTCTATGAGGTCATCCTCAGGGCGATACAGTTATGAACTTTTTAGTTATCAATAAAATTATTAGGTACATTTCGTTAAAATGTTGCTTTAAAGCAGTAGCCACCAGCAAAAAAAAATATAATTTTTTAAAAATAATAAAATTTAAAAAAAATTTTAGCTGGTGGCTACTGCTTTAAATCAACATTTTAACAAAGAAGCAGTGCTCCATGGTTATACGAAAATGTACCTAAGAATTTTATTGATAACTAAGTAGTTCATTACTGTATCGCCCTGATGATAACCTCATAGAGGCCGAAACGTTGGCTAAATACAAGTTTTGAATTTCTGCAACTGTTTTACTGACCAATTCCCAACTAATTCACCAATTTAAAATTAACTTGCTTCAGAAAAACACACTGCAGCGTATTGCCAAATAACTCACCACCGACCCGTAAATTGCATGACTAATAAGAGATAGGATACATGAAGTATAACAGGATACGTTTTGATGACCAGGCCTGCACTGCATTTTTTACTTCTGCATCTCGCTTATTTTTAAGTTTTTTGAAAAAGGTATTTGAACATGTTGTTTATTTTAATGCCGTCTATATACAGCTAAAAAATAAGTATCAACTTAGGAATTACCCTGTATTATAGCTTTATTTTGCACCACAAGTTTTATATTAATAAAACATTATGTTGTGCAAAATAAAGCTACAATGTAATCGGAAAAAGTATTTATTTAATTGCGAAAGCTGAATGCAGTCCTGTATCGATCGCAACGAGCGTGTAGTGGTTATTTACTACCAGTGCCAGTTAAAAAAGTTGAAAATATTAAAATTTAAAAAATTCTAACTTTATTTGATAGCGAACAACAATCTATCGCTTATTGTTCACAAAAGGGCGGCATTTTTTGTTAGAATTTTTATTCAGAAGACAGAAATGTAAATGATAATGTTATATTTGTGGCGCTTACTTTACATACCAGTACATTTTTCGCATTTACAATTCTTTTCTTTTTGCTAGGAAAGTTAAACTGTATAAAATCTTAATTTTAAACTAGAAATCATCATTTAACAAATAATAATGCTCATCCGCTGATGGCAGTTAACACTATAATGACTTCTGTTTGTGTTACTTGAATACTTTAGACGACTGGCTCTAAGCTGAAGTTAGTCTAAAGTGTAAGGTTAAGTAATAATAAAGAAAACAGCGCAAAATTTAAAGTAGTGAAAAAAGGTTGCTTAAGGGCAGTAGTTTGAATAATTATTAATTAGGTAACTAAACAATTACTTTTTGTATTATTGTAATTTTATCTACATATAGCCATAATCTTCTTTGTTCGTATTTACTGCAGAGGTTAGACAAAGAAGGTCTAGCTAGCATAGATGTTAAAATTAAATAATTTAGAGAGTTCTCGAGAAAAATATGTTTAAAGGTATTCAATTCATGATGAAGCAATTTTTTTTGTACTAGCCCAGTTTATGGTAACGATTTTCCATTAAAAATATGGTGAAATGAGGAAAAAAGCCTTAGACTAAAGCTTAAATAATAAAATGTACAGAAAATTTAAAGAATTAACTAAGAAACTATAGCATTTTTATAGCTAATCAATGCAAAGCATATAATATTATGTCAACTAGAATGATCTACCGTTTTTAGGAATCAGACATTGATTTTTCCTTTAATAGTTGTGGGTTAAATGTCTTTATATGTATCTAAATGTACCAGATTTACGTCTGTGTCTGTTTGAAGGTTGAAGACAATGATGTTTTTTGATTTTTTTTTAAATTACAACGTTTCGTTTAGCGTGATTTCTAAGTTGATACTTCTTTTTTAGCAGTGTATAGAAGGCATTAAAATAAACAACAGTTTCAAATACCTTTTTTCAAAAAACTTAAAAATAGGCGAAATCCAGAAGTAAAAAATATGAGTGGGCCTGACCATTAAAACGTAGCCTGCTGTACTTTATGTTGTTTGTCTTATCTCTTATTAGTCATGCAATTCACGAGTCTGTGGCGAGTTATTTGGCAATACGCTGTAGTGTGTTTCTCTAAAGCAAGTTAATTTTAAATTGGTGACACGTAAAAATGGTAAAATTTGAAAACAATGAACTAGTACATATGGCGCTAATTTACGGTGAGCGTCATCAAAGTGCGGCTGCTGCTTCGTGGTTCTTCGCAGAACGCTTTTCCTTACGGGCTCTTCCTACACCCAGAAGTTTTGAAAATGTTGTTTATTTTAATGCCTTCTATACATAGCTAAAAAAGAAGTATCAACTTAGAAATCACCCTGTATATTGTGTACAAACTATCATGTAGGTACGCAGTATTTGAAATAAAAGGACAACAGGAAAATATAGGCCTAGGCGGACGTTCCTAAGGGAAAATATTGCATTACTATTATACGGAATTTGCATACCAACATTTAATTTGCTTAAATTTAACCGCGGTCAATAAACTTTTACATATTATGTATAATAAAATTACAATAAATTCAATCAACGTTCCTGCCTTTTTATTATACAAGTTACGTTCAAACTACAATCCTTAGGTGACAAAACGGGTATCTCCTTAACAGTTATTTATTAAAGAATGGACCTAATCTTCCTAGTGGTTATCTTCTTATGCTTTATTTTATATGTTTTTCTGTGCATAAAATTTATTCCATGATGATTCAAGATTTTATAAAAGGTAAGAAATAATATTATAAATGTAGAAGTTGAGTATCTGTAATGTAGTTTTGTATACTAGATGTGTGGCCTACCGTGTCTTGGTTGTTGTTTAGTTTCATGATTTTACGTTCGATGGCTCTGTCTTCTTGCTATTCAAGTTACTCATAGCATTTCGTAGAATCCTAATCAGGATGAAACGGCCGTCGTTGTCTACCTGTGCCCTAGGGAATACATTATTTTGGCGTTCCTATGTACTTTAATGCAAACAGACACATGCACTTTTCCAATATTATTAATTTTTGTCTTGTTGTCGTGATATGGTTATTTCTATAGAAGTTTTTGCAAAATCAATACTTATTTTAGTGTTGAGAAAGATCGCATTAGTTTATTTATTGAGCACTCGGTACTCGAATACTTTCAATAATCGAGTGGATTTCGTGTGATGAAGCCGAGTGATGATTTCGAGTGACTATTTCGAGTTTTGTTAACGAATAAGTGATTATATTAGTAACTGGGAATTTATTAATTTTATTTATATAAGCCGCGTAAAAATTAATACAAGTTAGAAGTGGTCGATTTTTTAATCATATTTAAACTCGAGTACTTGTGATAATAATCGAGTGACGTCGATTATTGCAATACTCGAGTACTCGGGTGATTTTTTACCCGAGTGATTTTTTACTCGAGTGATTTCAACACTACTTCTTTTAAACAGTTCCCAAAAATACTGTTAAGTTCTTTTCTGTAGGGTTCAAAACGTTCGTATAAATGTTTTTTCGCGGCTCTAGAATGTTTTTGGCTCGAAAGTGCTTCAAGCACAGTGCTTGAAGCCTTTTAAAAAGTGCTTGGTTATTTAATTTCACATTTCAAGTCAGTTAAAGTGCTTGCAAGCACTCTAATTGGTACCTTAGAATTTCCAAAGTACTTGGTTCTTGATGCTGGCAATTACTTTTCTAAAGGTCTTGGTGCTCGAAGCAGTTTTTTCGAGTGTTTTCTCGGCTCTGCCATGATACATGAATAATCAAACGAGCCAAAATAATATTAAAAGAAAAAGATAATGTTGTATATTGCATTAAGTAAATAATAATTATGGTCAGAATTCCAGGGGGGGGGGGGGGTACCGAGCGACCTACCCTGACCCTCCCTATTGACAGCCCCGTGTCTTTGTAGATAGATATCAGTTTAGGCATAAAGAATACATCTCACATTGCTCAAAATTATTTAATAAAGATCTACAACACTCGTTGATATTTTCAAATATTTATTATCAGCTATATTACTGATAATAATTAATGTAGTTCCTATATATTATCACATGTTAAGTTGAAAACTTTTGAATGGTCTAGTCGTAATTAAAAATTAAATATGCGATTACATCTTAGAAGTAATTTGACCTAATTGTGAATTTTTTTTTCAAATAATATTTCAGACGTGAATTTCCCTAAAAGTAAAAAAAACAATTTGGTATAAAGATATTTCGCATTTAGCGACAAATATCATTCTTTCTAGCGAACCGAAAAACAGATTTCAGAAGTTACTGATTAGCTAGTTTTTGCCAACCAACAAAACCCAACTATTCGATTTTTACGCTGGGTTTTAAAAATCGAATAAATCAAAAACAGGCGAAAACCTTGTTGATTTATCCGCGAAGGTATCGCGGCAATGTACCAACGTAAAGTGGAAGAACGCGTTAAAATTTGCCATGTCTTACTCTTTCTCAAATCATAGAATGCATATGAGGCAAGGGCCTGTCGACATATTAAGCACCGGTTCCCGCAGATCACCGAAGTCAAGCGGTGTCGAGCGCGGTTAGTACTTGGGCGGGTGACCGCTTGGGAACACGGCGTGCTCTTGCCTCAGGGAAGAGTGTAAAATGAATCGACACCTAGCCATCCTATTCACGCCGGACAGGCCGGATGAGATCGGATATCTCGATATCTCGTAGGATGAAGATGCCGTTTCACACTCCCCAGTCGTTAGATCACATTTGTGGTCGATGACCGGTTCAAGATGGCCTACGTAGTTGGCGAACCGTAAAAAAAAAAAAAAAAAAAAAAATGCATATGATGTTTACATCGTAATTGTTTTTATATGCCATAGTATGACTTTCTCGTCATATTTTTTTTTTAATCATTTTAGCGTTATATAATCTTATTTATTTATTTATTTAATTATTTTTATTTATTTATTTATGACTACCACATTCTACAGAATCAGATATCCAATTATCGAATGGGATATAAAAAAAAAGTTTTAACATAATACAAAGCATTATAAAAAAGAACAACATAGATATAATAAAAATAATTACACAATGATAATAATATGTAAATAATTACAGAGTCAGGCGTTTAACGGAGGCCACAATGCAGGCATGTATATCTAACTGGTTTTGAATTTTATTATATTTTTCACATATTTGATGTAATGGAGAAAACTTTAGTGTATTTGTCCTTGGAGTTGGTAGAGTAAAAGTCAGGTAATTACGCGAGGTTGGCCTTGGCACCTCAAAGTGCAGGGACTGTAAAATATTCCCAGCATCAATGTTTCCGAAAAGTACGTTATGTAGAAAGATAATTTGAGATTTTGTTCGCCGTGTTTCGAGGCTTTCCATTGAAAATCTTGCCAAGAGACGATAGTGCGGGAACCCTATTTCAG
Organism: Polydrusus cervinus; assembly: GCA_935413205.1. Lineage (NCBI taxonomy): Eukaryota > Metazoa > Arthropoda > Insecta > Coleoptera > Curculionidae > Polydrusus > Polydrusus cervinus. The sequence continues at coordinate 3,387,263 of OW284512.1, forward strand.
GGTAGATTCCATCTAGCTTAAAACTGGTGTACTTTAAAAAGCGTCTTTGAATTTTTTCCAGACTACTAATGTGGGTTTGATAGAAAGGGCACCAAATAACCGAGGAGTACTCAAGGCGTGACCTAACAAACCTATTAAATAACAACCTAAGTGTGTCCCAACTCGTGAAATCTCCAGCGTTTCTTATAATAAGTCCAGCAATTTTAAACTTTCTCCAACAATTTTAGAATAATGATCACGGAAAGAGAGCTTTGAGTCCAGCACAACACCTAGATCACACACAGACTCACACCACTCACACACACACTCACATATCCCCATTTATACTATACTCATATACAATCGGATGCACTTTTTTAGTAAAGGTAATAATACTGCACTTAGACACATTTAATAGTAATTTATTTTTCTCACACCACCTATTCATTTTCTTAAAGTTATCTTGTAATTTTATGCAGTCCCTCTCGTCTCTAATTCTAAGATATAACTTGACATCGTCGGCATAAATTAAATGATCGACATCTAGGATAAAAATAAGGTCATTAAGAAATATAATGAAAAGTAGGGGTCCCAGATGTGACCCCTGGGGGACACCTGAGGTGGCAGCAAACTCTCTGGAATATTGACCATGGCATTGAACTTATTGTAGGCGGTTAGTCAAATATGACTCAAAAAATGCAATAAGGTCTTTGTGATAGACCAAATGTAGCCAATTTATCGGAATGTTGCTGCAAAAATGGTTTTTATTTTATTAAAAAAAGCACGGTGTGACAAAATACCATTTCCTGTAGATTTAACCCAAAAGAAAATAAATATTTATTAGGTATACTTTAAAACTAAACTGATTCATACCGACAATTGTCATTTTAAAACCACCACTGTATATTTAGGACGGTTTTGAATTTGGTTACGTTTCTATATATTTTAAAATTGTTTAAAAGTACTGACAGGTTTATAATAATAAAAATTTATATTTAATACTGACCTGTCAAAACCACCCAGACTTTGACACTGGCTTTTTGTCCACATCTGAATAAAATAATGTTAGTAACTTAGTATGAAAATCCAAAAATGTTTCTTGTCTGTTTATTTATGGGTTACATGTTTCGCCCTGTATATATGTAAATAAGCTTATCACGCATCCATTTTTCCTGCTATCAGGTAAGAACGAAAGAATTCTTCTAAAAAATAATCTTGCAATTTCGATGTCAAATTATAGAGCACTTAATATTAAATATACCTAATAGTGATAAGATTAATTTTGAAATCAAATCAAAGACGAACTGTCGTTTTCAAATTGTTTTTATTTTAATATATCAGAATTCTAATCACTTCCACTAGTCGTGATAAATATATTTTGTTAAACTAACTATTAGTGTAATATTTTTAGAAAATTATTTGTTTTTAGATTGGTTACTATTAATTTCGTTAAGATATAGAGGTATGTACATATATTATAAATAAAATTATAAACTCGTGTCAGGCAAAAACAGAATTTAAAAAAAACATTTACCTATTTTTCTGTAAATATACTTGATATTTAATAGAAACATAAGTTAATCATCTTGTTGATCAAATAGACTATTCTTTATATTAATTTCGGGAGATGGGTTTAATTTTTCTATATTAGATTAGCGCCCGTTATTTTCGAAGGCTGGATCAAAAGTAATTTTTTATACACAAAATATTTTTGTGTCACTTTATAGCTCAGAAAATCTCATATAAAAGCCAAAAAATTAGAAAGAAGTTTATCGAATTTTTAGGAAAAACGGTGCATTTTAGAAATAAATTAAATACATAGAATTTAGAAATAAATTTTATTTTACAGTAAAAAGCGATTTTTTTATTTAGCTTTTATAAATTTTAATATAATAAGTTATATTATTTTGAATTAATTTTCAAAATAAAATTTATTTTAAAATTGGGATTTTGTACTTACTTAAGGCAAAATTATTATAATTTTTCCGCTATTCCATTAAATTTTTCAAATTATCTGTAATAGTATGACGCATATTTTATATACCAAATCATAGCCGCTTACGACCAGCATACATTACGACTTAATTTAAAGAAAACTACGCACATTTATTAGAACTAAGTCAAAAACTGACTTCCCCGTGCCCCTGCTAAGGAACCGACGAATGTCATGGCTAAGCAATATTTGGTTTGCGCGTACGAGCAAATATGTTAGGTCAAGGGTCAAGTCAGAAACTAACTTTAACTTAGGTAAGAAAAGGGGTTGTTTGTAAACGACTCAAAATTTTAAAAATTAATAATTATAGCAAGAGTACAACAAACATAAATTCAAAAGTTTATAAATATATAGTTCTTAATGTTCAAAAATCAGAAGTTCAACACGCCCTTTTCCGACGAATACATTGTTTGCAGAAGCTAATTATTAATAAAACTCATTTGCGTTTAAATTGTATTTTTGTTTCAAAAATAGATCAAATGCTAACCATTGCTTTATTGCGATGTTTTTTTTTTGTTATCGCTGCCGAAATTAAGTAGTTATTGTATAAAATGTGTATGTAGTGATATTACAGACAAACAATTTCCAAAAAGCGGAAGATACCAATAAATATACACTGTGTCCATTAATTATGAAATAATTAAAAAGTATCGTTTTCGTACAAGGGGATCTCGAAAACGATAAGAGATACGAAGATGGTTAAATTGAGACAAAGTTGCGTATTTTGGGGCTTAATAATTTGGTCAGAAAAAATTGTAAATATTCAGAATACCTTCGGAAATATTCGGAAAAAACCTCGAACTTGACTCTATGACTTTTTGAAAATAAAGTAGAAAATTAACAATATTTCAAATATGAATTAAGCAATCGATATTTAGTTTCATGTCTTGGGCCGTGGCTGATTTGTTCAAAGCTGTAAAGGTTATCAGCCTTGTTTTAAGAACTCCTTTATCATACATTTTATTTAAATAGTAGATAAATTGCAATATTTTCATATAAATTAGCAGATGGAAATCTTTCATAGGAAAAAACGCTTCCTAAACAATTTAACTATTATCGATATACGTCCTTTAAACAGAAAGAAATTAATATTATCACCCAGAGGTCACTGGGTCTGTGATAACAATTTCAACCGATTCGGTAAATCTAATTGAAAATAAATGTTAGTTTGATACTTTATATGGCATCACAAAGAACAAAAATTGTATTTGTAGTTTTTCCGTTAATATGTGACCTTAGCGACCTTAACCGTGGCGTTTGTGATATACATAGTTTTATTACTATATAGTTCAGTTTAAGTTTCATTCTAGAATAGTGTCGATATGGTCAAAGACACAATGCAGGGGTAAGTTAATATAAACACGCATTTGTAAAGAAAATTAACATTATTTTTTTATATATGTATCCATATCTTACTCTTTTTATTAGAGTTATTATTACTGTGATCTTGGACCTAGTGATGAACTTTGTACCTTATTTTTAATTTTTAAATCCAAGCGTGGTGGAACTGGTAAGTTCCAGTGAGAGTTTTTTTAACTTTAAGTTAAGGCGTTGATTCTACTACTAAGTAAAATGTTGCAAAATTTATATTATTGTCCATGAACGCACTTAATTAAAACGCAATGGGAATGTCAAATACAGGACTTTGATAAGCAACATGTTGCTTTAGAGCACACAACACAATTCCGTTGTTTTTCGTTTTTTGAAGAATTTACGCATAACTTTTTGTTTTGCCTGCTCTCGGAAAAAATGGTTAGTGTTACGCTAGAAAAATCATCGCATGTCAGTGGCATTTCGTATAGGGACCGGCAATGCCAATACCTCACGATGTCTTCTGGTCTTAGCATTTCCTTCGTTCTTTGTTAAATTTACATAGACCTTTATTGGGCAAGATTTTCTCCAACGCCTTCATTCTTTAATTTTTTGTAACTTTTAATTATGTAAACAATTGAATTTTCATCGAGAAAATGTTTAACACCCCAACCCCCTCACCCCATCTCCCACCCCCCTCCCGATTGCCCCTGAAATATTTCTTCTAACGCCTACATATGCAAACTTTGTCTTTTCTAACTGATTATATAAATACATATTGCAAAACCCATCCGGCACTATAGCAGTGTAGTGTCTTCCATTTATTTGTATATCCTTTAAATTAATATGAAGATTAGATCAGCTGAAATTGAAATAACTGTCAAGGTCGGAATGCCATGAATGAAGAAATCCTAACAGCCGTAAGCTGCAATGAACTTATTGTTATTGTGTACGACCTTCACAACAGTTAGTTTGCTGTTGATTGCAGATCCTGTATAAACATCATTCATAAACAATGTATTCAAATAATAATGCAAATTATGAATCAAATAATTTTTTTATATTATTTGTTATACCTCTCTTAGCCTTTCGTACCAGCGTGACACGCGGCATCGTTTCCTGACCTTTTTTTCAAAAAAAATAAATTGAAAATTTATTTTAAAGTTTCAATTATATAGGTTCAAATTATATCATTGGCCATGCAGAACATAGAAATAGATATATTGCGACATTCATATTAAGTATTTTCTCACAATAATAAATGGCTTTGACCTGCAACAAAAAAGCCAAGATAACTTTGAGCTTCGAATGTTACTATTTTATTAGTATCAAATATATTTAGGAACAATAACAAATATAGTAATAGTAAAACTTGTTAAAAGACGTTATCAATACTTTATGCAGTTGTATCTTTAAAGTGTATTATCACTCACATCGGACACCTGCCTAAATAATAGATAAAACACGAGGGGTTTTTTAATATAAACTAATTATTTTAATAATAATAAAAATATCGCTATTGATTTGCGGTGCGGAAAGAATATGGTATATTTCCTCGTTGTCTATATAAAAATGAGCGCGTGTAGGGAGTTCAACCTCCCCCCTCTTGAAAATCCTAATTTTAAACGTTGCCCTAGCACCTACAACTTATGTGTTAATTTTAATCATATAATAAAATGTTTAAAAAATATTCCTTAGTTACGACTCTACAAAAGGGTTGCAAAAGAAATGAAAACAATATATATAATAATATCTCCATATAGTGATTGATCGTGTTTGGCACGATGGGCTTCTAAGTAAATTGCGATGCCTAATGGATTTTGTTTATGGTTAACCAACTTCCTTAGGAACCGTTCTCTGCAAGTGGCGATTGACGGGTTTCTTTCAGACACCTTCACCATTAATGCCGGTGTTCCTCAAGGGTTCATATTGTCGCCTACCCTCTTTTTACTGTATATTAACGACCTTCTAGTGAAAACCCAAAATCCAATGTATAGCTTTGCTGATGACAGCACACTTGTCTCATCTTTTACCTTGACTCCCCAAACATCCGCTGCCGACACACATCTTCGCAGGCAGCATGAAGTATTGCGCCTCAACAATGACCTGGAAGAAATTTTGGCTTGGGGTGACAGTAACCAAGTCGAATTTAATGCTAAGAAAACCCAGGCAGCAGTCTTCTCCAAAAAGGTTAACGTTGCAGAATCGGATATAGTCATGGCAGGACACGCAATTCCCCTGGCACCGTCTATTTATTTGCTGGGGGTCAATCTGGGAGGTAATATGTCTTGGCATGATCACGTTGCCGCAATTGCCAAGGCAGCTGCACAGAAACTTGGTGTACTTTTCCGCACCAAAAGGTTGTACACACCTCATCAACTTTTGACACTCTACAAAGCCCAGATTCATCATGTCTGGAGCTCTGCACCCAAGCACACCCTTCGGCTACTGGATTCCATTCAAAGGAGAGCCGTTCGTCTGATCGGCGACCCCGAGCTGACCAAGACCCTCGATAGCCTGGAGCATCGAAGACAGGTTGGTGATTTGGCTCTCTTTTACAGATATTTCCATGGCAGGTGTTCGACTGACATTGCCCACTTGATTCCACCTAGAGCAATGCAAAACAGAAATACACGGCGAACCACTGCCGCTCATCCATATGTTGTTCAGCGTAGTACTCCTCGAACTTCATTGTTCAAGAATTCTATCATTTGGAGAACGTCATCTTTGTGGAATGATCTTCCTGAGGTCGTGTTTCCCAATGAATACAATCTTTAACGTTTCAAGACCAACGTTAATCGCTTTTGTCGCACTCGCACCGCTCCCAGAGCGCCTTAAAGGATTTTTCCTACAGTGCAGGTGTTTTATCATAAAAAAAAAATAGTATATCTACAAATGTAAAAAAATGGGTTTAATAATTTTTAAGAAACTTGACATCAGATATGATTTTTCATTACATTATCTGACATCATAACTTCAACTCAAGTACGCCATATGTACTGTTAGGCTCTGGCCTGAAGCCCCACTTTTAGAAGGGCCCTGCGCTCGATCCTGAGCTGCACTATGCATAAATAACATGGGAAATGACAAAAACATGCTTTATTTACAAAACTGAGATGCCAAACTTTCTTATTTCAAAGAATATAACAGATTGATATTAATTATTATTATGGTTTTAGTTACTTAGTTTTTTAGCGTAACGTAACTTAGTAAGAAAAACACACTATTTTAAGTTGTAGGGGGCCGGAAACCGGTTCCCGCAGATCACCGAAGTTAAGCTGTGTCGAGCGCGGTTAGTACTTGGGCGGGTGACCGCTTGGGAACACGGCGTGCTCTTGCCTCAGGGAAGAGTGTAAAATGAATCGACACCTAGCCATCCTATTCACACCGGACAGGCCGGATGAGATCGGATATCTCGTAGGATGAAGGTGCCGTTTCACACTCCCCAGTCGGTAGATCACACTTGTGGTCGATGACCGGTTCAAAATGGCCTACGTAGTCGGCGAACCGTAAAAAAAAAAAAGGGGGCCGGAAGTGCGCAATGGGGGTAGGGTCGTACAATTCAAAATAAGCACTGGCGGCAAAGATTCTATGTCATTAAGAAATCTATACCAACGATATTTCTACAGATAATGTGTACTCTGAATAAAGGATTGTCAGCAGTTTAAAATAGTTTTATCGTTTCGAACCGCCCCCAGCATTAACGGGTAGTTTTGTTGTATTTTAGAGCATAGCCTAACCTTTAAATCGCATAGCTTTATTTGTGCCAATGTTGGATTTTTAAAGTAGACATAATTTTTATTTACTTCTACACACCGAAGTGTTTATTTGCCATTTCATCCCATGCGGCCTGTATTTCTGTACTTACACATCCACCAGTAGCGTAGCGCGCTTGACATACATTTATTTCATCTTCTTTCGCCTATTATTGGAAAGCGAAATTTAAAAATTATTTGTCTCTAATTTTTCGCATCAGAGTTTGCACGTTTAAATACAAGGTGATTCCTAAGTTGATACTTCTTTTTTAGCTGTGCATAGAAGGTATTAAAATAAACAACATTTTCAAATACCTTTTTTTTAAGTCAAAAATAAAATACTTACATTAATTTATTACACTATGGATGGATCAAATACGGTCCTGCCTAACTTGCCTGTTGAATAACATTAAGAAAACTTCTGGGTGAATGGGGAGCCCGCAAGGGAAAGAGTTCTGCATATAATCTTAAAGCAGCATCCGCACTTTGACGACATTCACCGTAAATTAGCACCATATCTACTAGTTCATTGTTTTCAAATTTTACCATTTTCAGGTGTCACCAATTTAAAATTAACTTGCTTTAGAAAAACACACCGCAGTGGAATGCCAAATAACTGACCACCCACCCATAAATTGCATGACTAATAAAACAAAAACAACATAAAGTATAGCAGACTACGTTTTGATGACAAGGCCCGCACTTAGATTTTTGCCTTCTATATCTCGCTTATTTTTAAGTTTTTGAAAAAAGGTATTTGAAAAATGTTGTTTATTTTAATACCGTCTATACACAGCTAAAAGATAATTATCAACTTAGGAATCATTCTGTATAATAAGAACCAGTAAAACTTTGTGTTCAGTAACAATACAAGACAATAGAAGTCTGACAAAATCTTTGTTTTGTTGATGTATAATTACTACACTTTTTATAGTAATATTATGTCTCATAATTCATAATAACAAATAATACATATCAAAATCAGCAGATGTACACTCACAGGTCAATAGCCTTTTTAGCAAGACAACTGAATTTTTATCTTCATTTTATCTTGTCTTTTAATAATCTGTATAATCTTATATTATAATATATACCGGAATTTTACCCGTACATGAATAAACATAAATTCCTTTTAACTTTTTGAAAATTCGTTTCCACATCAATGTTCTTATATCTACCAGAACTTAAAATTAAAAGTAAAATAAAATGTCCGACTTATTTTAAGTTAGTAAACGTAACTAAAATTTAAAGTGATATCTCGGTGATCCAATTTGATAATTTGACCATTAGTTTCAATGCCGACGTTTCGAAGTTTATAACATCATCCTCAGTGCACTAGAATGGATGTAAATTATGATAAATTATAACTATTGTAGTGCCCTGAGGATGATGTTATAAACGTTGAAATGTCGACAAATTGATTTCGTTGTTTCAGTTGGACCCTTTCAACAAACTACCCACCATTAAAGTAACTAAAATGTATGTGTTTTTTTCAGACCGACAGAAATGAAAAAACGCAGACGGCAATGCGCCCAACTGAGTCTATTACTAGGAGGTTTTTTTTTAATTAGTCTAGGATTAACAATATTTATTTTTCTCGAATCTATCTATGAATTTGTGCTTAATGACGCCATGAAATTTACTCCAAACTCGGGTAAGTGTAACAACAGTATTATTTTGTTCAAAAATAAGTATACAATCTTATAGCGTTTTCGGTTTACTGCTCTCGGGCACTCTGAGAGTGCTCTCTCCGAGATTTGCGTGTTCGATTGTCAAAATAAAGTGCTCTCACTCGGAGTAATACGTTCGATTTACAAATCTGGTTCCTCTGAATCCGTTAGCGAGTGCTCTCCTTCGATGTGCAAATTTTTACGGAGTAAAGAGGCTGTGCCTGCGCAATGACTATACTTTTTCTTTAAGACTGTGAACGGTGTTTTTTTCTGATTTCGCATGTTGTTGTTTGGATATTTTGAACATAAAGTAATATTTTTGTTTAATTTAAAGAAGAATTGTTTTAACTTTATATTAAATTTAAAGGTTAAAATTATTTTACCATCTGTCATAATTTTAAGAGCAATCATACATTCTATTTACACTCGGTACGAGGGCAACCGTATTGAGGGTGACAGCAAATCTCGGGCGAATCTATGACGTCACACATCGCTCCCGAAGCACTCACAGAGTGCTAAACCGAAATCGCTATTAGATTGTTAAATAAAAAAAATATTTTTAGTTTAAATCAAAGAAGATGAAATAGTACTTACGTTTAACTTTATATTTATGAATTTTAATATGCCTGTAGAATCATTTTGGCCATTATCTTCTTCAATTTTGGCGACTAAGTATTTCATTTTGGATTTTTTTATTGAGCTTTGTATGGGATATTGATGTGAGGAAGCGCTCTAAAAAATAATACTTTTTTGCGAATTTGGAATTTGGATTTTAGGAACCCAAAGGGTATTTCCAAGGTAAAACTGTGTTCAACAAACAGATTACTTCAAAAGTTAAAATAATTTATGTAACAAAATAATTAAAACAATACCTAGATACTTGAATGTACCAACCTAAAGAAATAATGTAATTTTCCGAAAATCCATCAAAAATATTGGCCTTTTTGATAACATTTCTGTAAGAAATATTATTTCTGTACAGCTACTTGTAAACTAAAATGTGAAAATGTGTTACGGTTGACAATTTTATATATTGTGTTTCCATAGTTACAATACAAATATTTAAAGGCATCCTTTATTTGTGAACAAAGTTAATAATACTTATTTCAAATTTTTAACAAGTTGATTGTAATAAGTTATGTCCTTTTAATAATTTTCGATTTACGGAAAAATAGTATGTATAACTCGTGGAAAAAGCCACATTCCCGGACTCCGTATTGTTAGTCTCGGCTTGCGCCTCGACATACAATCTTTACGGTCTTCCGGGAATGTTCAGCTTTTCCTACTAGGTATGCAATGTACTATTTTTTGTATAGTTTATTTACCGAAACCTACGCAAAGTTCACCCTTCATCAAAATACAAAAACACTTCTGAAAACTAAAAGAACTAAAAATAAACAGCCAACAATATCATAAGCTGCAATCGACGGCGCTTCTCGTTGACAAATTTTATGCGACTTAGGCTTGACCTATATAGATAATTATACAAAAATAAACATATTCCAGGAAGATTTGTTAATTAGAAGCGGTGCTGACATGGACCGCATTCGTACTTTGAACGAAATAATCACCAGAACAATAAAATTATATAGGAATCAGTACCAGTGATCCTAAATGTTAAATTGACTGAAAAATGCATATTTTATGTTTAATATAATCATTATAAAATTAGGAGTTTTCGCCATTTTATTTTTGATCATAACTGACTTTTATTTTTAATTTTATCCAAAAAGCGGCCAAATACTCTTCTTTGAAACGGCTACGAACTCTTTAATAAAAAACCCACAGAATTTTATTTTTATAAGACTCACTCTTAAAACAAACCTCCCTTAATAAGCATTTATATCTTATCAACCAACATAAGTTTGTTGTCCTCTACGAAATATTTTTAACTCTTAACGCCGCGCCGATAATATAGGATTTTTTTTTGTAAAATATTTAACATTAATTTTTTTTTCATTTGCTAGAAGCCTATAAAGCATGGAGAACGAACGATCCACCTCTAGACTTGGACCTATACCTGTTTAATTGGACCAATCCCCAGGAAGTACGAAAACCAAATGTGAAACCACGTTTTGAAGAAGTTGGCCCTTATAGGTAAAATGCTTATAATGTAATAACAGTACCGTACCTAATAGCATGCGACCAGTACTTCTAAATTCTTCTCCAAGGTTACCAGCTATTCAAGGGTATCCCAGATAAGGATACATTCTACCGGGATCTCGTAAACCATAGAAGATACAGAGAAGGCGCTACTATTTATTTTCCAATTTAAAAAAAAACCCGAATGCTTCCGAAGATATTTGGGCAAAACCGAATTTTCGCGGTTTCGTTTTAACTTTTTTCTGACTCTATTTAAAAAAATATGTTAAAATAAAGTTTACATTCTCATTACCATTTTTTCTTCCCTACAAGTTGCTGTCACTAGATTTTTAATGCGACGAAAAAAAAATTCAAGAAACATCATTATCTCCAACCTTTAAACGTAAAGAAAAAAAATTATCCTATGAAAGCAAAGAAATCATTCATGGACCCCCACGTCACTGTACTGATAAAGTTGATGAACTATTAAAAATATCGGTTTTTGATTGAATTATACTACAAGAGGCTAGAAATATAAAATTTAAAATAAAAATTTTATTATCAATATAAATTTTATTTCAGGGTAAAAGAAGTAAAAGAGAAGACCAACATAACATGGCATGATAATAATACAATAAGTTATCGTTTTAGAAAACTTTATTTTTATGACCCAAAGAATAGTATTAGAAAATTGGATGAGGATAATATTACCACTATAAATTCGGTTCCTCTGGTAAGTCATTGAGAGACTTTTAAAAGTATTTTAAACGAGCTTAGTCGCCTTAATTCTATCTGGAGAAATAAATTCACACCTCGCGAAGGAAAAAGTTAATTATTGGTAATATTTCTGTGATATGGAAAGAATTCAGGTTTGAAGTGTCTATCAGGGCCCGCTCTAGGGGGCGGCAAGTTGGAAGAGCGGCATGAAAGATCCAAAAACACACCATAAATCCCCGTTTTGCCTACCTCCGTTCCTAGGTATATATGAAGTTTCAACCATCCCAATTCCCAGTTAACAAATTTAATTTCCTTTGTTTTGCCGCGCCGTCTTATTTTTAAAACAGTGACAATTTCGACGGATCCCTTTTCTTTTTAATATTATAATAATATCAAGCAATTCCGCGATAAAGCAAGCCGAACAACGCCGGCACCGGTACTTTTTTTGGTCATGGCGGCGTCGCAGCAAAGGACAAGCCGGCGAGCGGCGAGGAATAGACAGACAATTTGCTGTTGTGGTAGGTATAAAACGAAGAAGGGATGAAAAAGGCGGCAATTTCTTGTTTTGCCCAGGGCGGCGTTATTGCTAGAGCGGGCCCTGTTGTCTATAGTCTATTGGATAAAGCCCCCACCCTTTTTAGGCACATATTTAAAAATACTCAGAGGCAAAGCATTTACCTACAAACTCTCAGAATATGTAGTTAGTAAATATTATAGATTGAGTAGTTGCTTTTTAAAGGGTAAGTCAGGTTTCAGTGGTTTCAACAAAAATAAGAATTAGGCTAATAAAAAGTTTGGTAAAACTTTTACTGAAGCAGAAGATTTAACATTGAAATTTCCTTACCTAGACGTGTGAGTACTCAAAGATATAAAAATTATCCAGCGGAAAATGCGGAACAGTATTACCATAGAAGTAATTAATAAGGTTTATAATGGTTATACATCCTCACTTTTTATCCAAATTATTGAAGATTTATTTATTTTTGATGAACATTTTTTGAGCCAAAGAGTTCACCAATACTGTGTGCTAAAGCCAATGATATTATAACGGCTGAAGATGACCTACAAGAATGCCAAAAAGATATGTTTTCAAATATATTTTCCTACGACCACCTGTGAAAATGAGAAAAAAAGCACGGTTAACTTGGCTCGAAAGCGCCGAATATCACACGCGTGTTGAAAGGAAATATTTCAACTCTAGAGTGGTAATACAAGGCACACTATATAATTTAAACATGTCATGCCAATTTGACAGAATGACCCCTATTTATTAAAAATAACAAATTTTAGAAAGCAGTAATTGTAAGTGTTTAACTTATTTTTCATGCATTTGTTAAGTGATTCAGAATTGGAGTGTGAATACGCCATCTGAAATTATAAATTTTTTTAATAATATACTGAAAAATCTATTACCAGAAAAAACAAATCGCCTGAAGAAAATGTCATGTACCTACATATTAAACAACAATTATTTATTAATAGCCATTGCGTAGCTTAGAGACTATAGCTTCAGTTTACAGATAGGAAGGTCACAGGTTCAAATCCCGTCAGGAGTATTTGACTTTTTTTTTATAAAAACATTAAATAATTTATAGAATTATTTTGAATTGAAATCTTCCGTGTTGGGTGAATTTTTTTAAAGTTATGTTTAATGCATCTTTCCTTAAAATTTAAAATTTTTCATTCTGGTTAATCTAGAAGTCAATTCAGGATTAGTTCTTCCTCTATGTTATATTATTATAATATATGAAAAAATTAAAAAGTTAAACATAACAAAGGATACGCCTATTGACAAACTATGAAACCAGATATTAAGTGGAACATAATCCTAAGAATGCTAATTTCAACTCTAGAGTTGAAATTTTTTTTTTCAACTCAAGAGTTGAAATATTTTTTTTACAAATCAAAGGCTTTTTTAATAATATTTTGGGGTCGTAGGAAAAATAGTGTACATTACTCGTGTGAAAGTGATTATTCTTAAACTCGGAGAATTTCCGCACTCGGCTGACGCCTCGTGCTAAATATCTCCTCGTTTGAAAAGTATCACTTTCATCACTTGTTATGTAATATACTATTACACTACTCATAATCCTAGCATTACTTACCGTAAGTACCTAGAATTTGTCAAATTTTGATTCGGTGCTTTGTTTAAAGTACAAGTCATAGACAAGTCTGTGATATGTTTATTAAAAATATCCAAATCGCCAAATTTATCTCATGAGAAGGGTATTCCTCGATTTCAAAAATTAGGCCTTTGGCTGTCTCATCATACAATTGAAAAATGTATTGACGGATGTCAAACAAATTATAGATTTAAATAATGGTCGCTATGATGTTTCAAGTGACTTGATGGCAAGAGTAACTTCTCCAGTAATATAGTAATTTTTTTCTAGACAGTAGCTTACCAAGCTAAAAATTACAATTATTTTACAAAGAAGTTTATATCTGTGGCGATGTCCGGTATAACGAATATGTACGTGACAAAGACAGCTAGAGAAATACTCTTCGATGGATACAAAGATGGAATACTCAGCATCCTTAGCAACTTTCCAGGATTAAATGTGGCAGATAAGTTCGGCATATTCTATGGTGTAAGTATTTGGACATACAAGAGCAAGTTATTGGTGATTTTGTAGTCTTTGGTATATGGGTGAATTCTACTATCACTTCCGATAAATCTCATACAAGGCGAATTCGGTTTTACCATCAGATTTGTCAGATTATTCCGCGCCCGTTCGTTTAATGTTTCAGAGGACAACAACAAATCTGAATGTCGTTCGTTTATCATATCGACGAGCAAATGGAGGTACATATTTTTTGTCTGGGAATTTCGACAGATTTTAAAAACGAAATTTCCGAAAGGCGGAAATATTTAAAATCTAACCGTTGGCGTTATTTATTGAAGAATAAAGATAACCTTACCTTTCGTGAAATTACTTTTCAATTAATATGAATCCGACCAAATTTTTTGTTTAAATTTGTTTACAATATTCTTAGGTTAGAAAAAAATGGAAACCATCAAGATCTTTCGTAAATACAAAGTCGAATTAATCCTTCGTGAACACATGATCTAAAAATTTCATCTCTCTCTTCTCGTCTGCGAGGTAAAGACCACACTTGCTTATAGATTGGGAATGTATTTATATGTTCAACAAATCGTCAAAAAACTTTGCAATAACTTTGTAGGGTATAAACTCAAAATATTGTATTGTCTGTGATAGAAAGTCTCATTCATATGGCATACAAACCTTGATACAAGTAAATGTTAGATTTAAAATATACTAATAATACAAAAATAATTTAAATAACAGTAATCTTGAATTAAGTACACAATAAAAAAATACTGAACGACTAAGCAAAATTTATGTAACGATACAAATAGAGTCCAGAGATCCCGCGGTAATCTATTATCGAAACCACTTGAAGTACTTATTATTTGACAGAATGTTTTATCGTTCACGAAGAGAAGAAATATCATTTTTTCCTTTTCTGTTGCTCTTTAACTTTTTTTTTAAATAAGAACTATTTATTTCTTATTCCACCTATTCTCAAGAGTCTAAAAGAGGTGCGTCTAGTTTTAGCCGTTATGAGCTTGTAAACTTGCACAGCGGGGGTAATGAAAGATTATTCTTTAAAAAAACTTGGATAATTTTTTCATTGAGGATCAAGATCCGAAACTAACGAGACAGCTTCTTCCGACGAGAAGGAATCAGCTGAGAATCATCACAGGTATTCTGCACCGAATACAACTGTAGTTGAAATCTAATGCCCATATTTATAGTCGTTCCTTGAGGTTTCCGTAATGATCCCCCAAACCAACGCGGTGCGGCGGTAGCGATGACGGTGCCGGTGCACACCGAGCGGTACTACGCGTTTCTTGTTTCTTGTTTCTTGGCTCTTCATACCGACGCGGTGCGATTTTTATTTTTCTGTGAATATAACCTGCGAAATTATGTCAAAACAATAGTCTAAGCCAGCACAACAATCTAACAGGTAACGTTATTATGGTTGAAATTGATAAACACACAAGAAATAAAATGCTATAAACATCCATCAGTAAATTAGAACAAAACAATGATAGAAAAGTTTTGTTTTATATGTTATAAATCACAACGTGTCAACTGATATTTCCAGTCGTCTTCGGGTGAATACTAAGTAAGTATGTACAGTAACTACAGCTCTATTGATACTAGCTAGGTGCACAGAAGCGTAACTGTCATGCGTCTACCTAACAAAGGTTTCCAGATATTTCTTAAGGCCTTTTTACATTGGGTGCAATTGCAAGAAAAAATTGCCTGAAAGCATGCGCTTTGTCGACGTTGTAAACAGCTGATGCAGGTTTTAAATGGAAAAACGTGCATCAGCTGATTAAAACGTCATCGAAGCGTATGCTTCCAGGCCATTTTTCTTGCAATTGCACCCAATGTAAAAAGGCCTTTATACCCAATGAGGGCTTACCAAGGTAACCTGCGGTACTGGTATATGGTAACAGCTTCCTTCAACTTCCTCCAGTCTGGTTCTTTATGCAGGATGTTACATGATATGATGACCGTGTGTCCAGGCTTGGGCAGATGCACCTAATTTGTCAATCCCCTTATTTAGCGTATTTTTTCTGTGTTCCTTAATCCTTATTTTGAAAGGTCTTAGTGTCTCATCAATATAAGATCGAACATATTCCTATGTGGACAGAATCTAAAATCGCGCATAAAGAACCACATTGGAAAAAGAGTAAGTTCAAGTGAGCTGCTACCATAGAACAGTACAGGTTGTTTTGGTAAGCCTTCATTAGATATAAGAAAGATCTGGAAACCTTTGTTAGGTAAATGTAATCTTAGAATAATACAGCGCACAGACTAAATACATGACTGCACCCATCTCAGTTGTGATCCAGTGCATCTAGCTAGTATTCATCCAAAGACGACTGGAGATACTTACCGGTTGAAACGTTGTGATGATAAAGACAATGCAACTCCAGAGTTCTTCTATCATCAACGAAATAAGGAAACTAATCAACAAAAATTAAAGCAATAATTAAGAATTAAATTTAATTTAATTATAGAATATTTTTTAGAGAAATAGTACCATAAGCGAAGACGGCCTTTTCAGCATGTACACAAGGAACGACAGGAACTTTGGAAGGCAATTAACATGGAACGACAAAAACTACACCAACTTTTACAAGGACAGTTGCAACGAGATCAAGGGATCCGCCTCGGAGTTCTATCCTTTAAACGTAAAAAAATCGAAGTTGGTTTTTTATTCATCGGAACTCTGCAAATATGCCGAACTGGAATTTGTCAGGGAAGAGGTTATAAAAGGAGTGTTGGGGTACAGATTTACTGCTGATGATATTTTCGATAATGGTAAGAGTCTTGTCAATGACGATCAAGCAAATTATTTTATTGTATTTATATTTTTGCTCCGCGCAATATGGAGAAAAATTAATAAAATTTAAAAAAAATACGTGAAATATTTTATTTGATTTCAAAAATTTTTAATCGTCACATTGTATACAGGGTGTTCCTTAATGATGTGCTAATATTTTAGGGTGTGATTCCTAAAGTCATTTTATGAAGAAAAGTTTATTTATACATATGTCCTAAACGGCGTAAATTTTTTGCCACAGGCTGTTGAATTATTTTTTTTTAATGCGTTCTTTGTGATATGTCCGAAAGTACTTTAGATAATATTTTTAATTTTGGCATGTGCTAATAGAACACAAAACCACATCTTTTAGTAATAAAAGTTATTTTTTTGTCCCACCAGTGGCGTCCCCGAAAACATTTCCTCCGATATTTTTTAGAAAAAAAGTAGTACGCCACTGACATTTTTCCATTTGAATATTATTTCTGATTAGCCTGGTCAATTCTGCATAAAAATCGTCTCTTGCGTTTTTCTACTCAGGCACACCGTTCTTAACTAAAATAATTAAATTAAATTAGACGGGCGGAAGCATGCCTATTAAATAATGAAGGTGGTCAATTCCAACAATTTTTATAAAACAAAATTTTGTATTATCAATGTTAATAATAATAAATAGTAGAGCTACTGCCTTGGCAAAGCAAATAAACTGTTAGCAATTCCAAAAAATTAATATGAACATGTTTGTGACTTTTTCTCCAAAAACCATGTAGACTTGTCTCCACAAACTGCCCCCCATGAATGGTATTTTCAGATTTGATAATAGCGTTTTCCCACCAGCGAAGATCTAATTTAATTGTATGGGAAATAGTCATTTTTGTTTCATATGATTTGTATTTTCACAGCGCTAAGTATTTAGCACGCTCTAGTTGTTTTACATATACCCAGCCGTACTGAACTGCTGGATAGGCTGCCACTAATATTCCTATTATTCTAGAAAATTCGCGTATAGATATTTTTGTTTTATGTTGTAGACGTTTTACAGTCTGTAAAATGTGGATTTTCTTTTCCTATGGCAGCCGTAAAGTAAGATTTCTACTATTATATATAAATCCTAAATATTTACATTCACTGGTTGGTAGCAATTGAGACTTTTGGTAATTAATTACAAAGCCTAGGCTTTCTAATAACGAAATATATCTGCTGTTTTTCAGAGTTTCTTCCTTAGTTTTCCCTACTAGCAAAATATCATCTAAATAAATAATACAACAACATCCAGTTTGTCTAAGCCTATTAAATACTGGCTTTAACATTTTTGTAAAAATATAAGGAGCAGTTGACAATCCCATGGGCATTGCATTATATTGATATAAAAAACCATTTAATTGGAATCTCAAAAAATGTGTGGGCCACGGATATCATATAATATGCATCTTTTAAATCGATGGTTGTCATAAAACAATCTTGTGTTATAGTGTCTTTTACTGATTTATAATTTTCAAGTTTAAAGTGAGGAGGTTCACAAATAAACCTGTTTAATTGTTTCAAATTTAAAATGAATCGACTTGTACCATCTGATTTTGGAACTAGAAAGAATCTAGATAAAAATTCACCTTCTACACTATTACATTTGCTAATTACGCCTTGACAGCTTGTTTACAGCTTTATTTAAATTACGGAATTCTGCACTACTCAAGGAGTTAGGTATATCTACATGTGTATAAAAAGGAGGCATTTTAAAAGAAATTTCATACCCTCTTACCCAAGACAAAATGTTCTTGTTATTTGTACATAATATCCAATTTTTGTAAAAACTTTTAAGCCTACCAGCATAAACTCTAACCTTATTTATTTCCGGTATTTCTGCTTGTCTTGATACGATTTCTGATATTTCTGTGGCGGTTTTTTCGTTCTGAACTTGTTGTACTGGCCCCGGTAGTTTAAAGAACCAGTGGTAGAATTATGTCTGGCAGTTGGTCTAGCATTATTTGTCGCCACTCCAGAGGACCTCGCAGCTGGAATCGGAAAGCGTTTATATGAGGAAAAACCAGTCGCTTTAAGCTCTTTCCCAGTCCGTAATTGATTTTTTGTATCTTTATACTTCTCGGAGAAGTCTTGCCCACACAAAAAAAAAACATCCGCTTTACTCTCCCGAACAATTCTATTTACTGATGAATTTACATGCGGTTCGATCCTATATTTCCTGTTCGGGGATTACATATGGAACACATCAGCCTGGATTTTTCCTGCATCCACCAAATGTGGCAGTACCTGAAGCTTAAGGTCACCTACTTTCATATTATCATCAGCTTTGAGAAATTTGTCCAAAGCAACTGCGAATGCGGCTAAACCGTTGCCTATTTGTCCTTGTATGGTGCCCATATATTTATCTTCTTTTCTTTGCGCATCTTCTAAGCACGCTGTAATTTCAGGGTTTAATATAGGATGCGGGATATTTTTTTGGCACAGGGTACTTTTTATGTAATTCTTCTTTTTCGGCTTTCCCAATGCCTAATTCAAGATATTTACTCCAATGGCCTGCCATAATTGGTTCCACTACCGGTCCCCAAATCGGCTCTGAACCTACTGGTTCAGAACCAAAAAATCTACTAATGTTATCATCTATTTCTTGTAGCTGTGGATTATTAGCACCCTCCTCATTGTCAAGTTGGTTATTGTCAACCCTTACGTCTTCATCATGCACCTCGTGTACTTGTATATTACTATAGGTAGCATGAGAAGAACCACCTTAAAAGAAAGAAAAAAATATAAATTTAATAAATAAAATCTTACTATGTTCAAAAGGAAGGCGGATAAGTAGCTTTAACATTTATAGCTCTTATATAGTTCCAGAGACTTAACAGTTATGTCTATTTCCCTTAGTATCTGCTTAAACAATTTTGGCACAGCAAAAAACACTATAGCTTTAACAATTATAGCTATTATATAATTCCAAAGACATAACAGTTATGTCTCTTTCACTTAGTATCGGCTTAAACAATTTTAGCCCAGCAAAAGCACTAACTTCGTGCTTTTTTACTCACTTTTTTCTTCACTGCTAGAACTTTCCCGTAAACGTGCCTTTTCTTGCCGTTGTACCTCCAAACGATCCAATTTCCGCAGCAAACGTTTTCTCCTCTTTTCTAAACTATCACTTTCCTCACTACTACTACCACTACTATAATAACGTTTTCTTTTATTTCCTCTCGTCATTTTTAACGAAATTTTAACTAACATTCAACTGTTGACTCGATAAAGCACAATAATGTTATGACTAGGCCGGGCCGGGTATGGGTGAGATAACAAAAAACTATGACTCAGATTTTAGAGATGTGCTCGATAAGGTACAATAGTGATACTACCGGTGTAATATCTATTTGGACGAGGATACGAAATATAATAATAAGTAAAGTTCTTAATAAGACGAAGAGAAGAAGTTTAAGACATAAGACCCAGTAGCGTAGTCATAAAATCAGATTGGAGTGATGAAAAACCAGGGTCGAAAGTAAATAATAGCTATTTATACAATTAGTTGCGAAATGAGTGTCTTTTAGGCACGCGACGTGAATTGTCCTACGAGGCGAAGCCGAGTTGGACAACACGTCAAAGTGACTAAAAGACATTGTTTCGTAACGAGTTGTATAAAATATTTTTTCTACTGAGGTTTTATAATAAAAAACTTAATTTTACTAACATTTTATTACCTATGTTTCATTTACACCTTTCATGTCAAAAAAATCGACAGTTGTCAAAAAAAAAATCGATTTTTTTGTCAAAAACTGCGACAAAAATAAAAGTAAAAATGAGTAATTTAGAGGACTCAGACATTGAAAATGCCGCAAATGACGCAATGGTGTACCTTGTTCCCCAAAAATCAAGAAGTTTGTATAAGGGCACATACGAAAAATTCAAAAAATGGTGTGAAGAAAAAAAGGTAAAAAATTTATCAGAAAAAGTCTTCTTGGCATATTTTTCACTATTATCCGATGCCTATAAGCCATCAACTTTGTGGAGTACTTACTCAATGCTTCGAACGATGGTTTATTTGAATAAAAATGTTGAGATGAAGACATTTACAAACCTAATCGCATTTTTGAAAAGAAAATCTACGGGGTATAAGCCCAAAAAGTCGAAAGTTTTTTCGAAAGAACAAATAGAAAGGTTTGTCAAAGAAGCAGACGATAAGAACTATTTATTGGACAAAGTCATACTTATTGTGGGAATCTCTGGAGCATGTCGCAGAGAAGAACTCACATATTTAAATATGAATGATATCGAAATTTCGGAGTCTTTAATTAAAATATCCATTCCAAACACTAAAACAAATATTGCAAGAAGCTTTGTACTTAGCGAAGGCTCTATTGACGGCATCAACTTCTTGAATATTTTCCGAAAGTACGCGCAGTTACGTCCAGTACACATAACCCATGAAAGATTTTTTATCGCATACAGAAACTTCAAATGTTCCAGACTTCCAGTGGGTATTAATACCATTGGAGCAACACCAAAGAAAATAGCTGAGTTCTTGGAGCTTCCAAACGCTAAAGAATATACAGGCCACTGCTTTCGAAGATCTTCAGCAACTTTTTTAGTTGACTCTGGAGCGGATATATTGATGCTAAAGCGACATGAAGGTTGGCAGTCAAATACCGTGGCTGAGGGGTATATAGAAGATTCTTTAGAAAATAAAAGAAAAATTTCCGAAAAAATTCTTGGTCAAAAATCTTTGGACGCTAACAACAAACGTATTAAATGTAATGAATCTGAGTGTTCTACCAGCTCTACTAGTGGCATGGGTTTAATTGATATTGCTGTTGCAGAGTCTATTACTATTCAAAGTTCAAATTCCTCATCAATTTTACAAAGAGAAATATCTCAACGAACTGTTTTAGGTTACCCCAGCATTAATTTTAATAATATAAGTAACTGTACTGTTAATATTTATAATAAATAGGTAAAACTATAGTCTGTGTTTATACTTGTTACTTTTAAGCACGTTGTTCCTGGTAACGTGCTTAAAAAATTTTTAAGCACGCTGCGCCTAAAAAGAGGTTATTAAAAAATCATAATGACAATCAAAAAGAGGTTATTATAAAACGTCAGTAGAAAAAGTTATATTTTTTGTAAAATTATTAAAAACTACCGAAATTCGATAATAATTAAATTAAAATATAAGTGAGTAAATCTATGTACAAACTAAAAACATATAACACTTTTGCATTATAACTTTTAACTTGTAAAAATAGCATATTCAAGGCCTTAAACTGGGTTTTTTAATTTTTGTTCGGAGGGGGCCCTTTAAGGGAATGGGGGCGAACCCCCTGTCCCTCTTTCTCACATTCAAAAATAAGTAATCATTTTTTAAAATGAACCCTTATGCAGGGTGCTATTTTGAAAAAATTAAATCAAAGCTTCTACAAAAAAATATTTTTAATAAAATCAAGTAAAATGAGAAATAAAATATAACGTAGGTATGTAGGTGTCTGTAAATAATTTTTAAAATGAAAAATGTTTGCTGGCGTACAGACAAAATTAAATTTAAAAAAGTTGTATGCTTCCGCTGCGAATCAAACCCAGAACCTCTAGAATAAGCCCCAACCGCGCTGCCAATTGCGCTACGAAGGACCTGATATTCTCTCCTCACCAACTTTGGTCATATAACTTATTCAATTTTATGTTAGTAATAACAGTCTGGAATCTCCTGACATTCACAGACCAGTAAGGGTGTTAAGGGGAAAGACACGCATTCACTCCCACTGAACATTAATATCTAATTTTTCTATTATCCGTACATCATCGACGTCGAAAATTTATTTACAGACACCAACATACCTGCATTTTAAACTATTTACGGCTAGATATAACTATTCAAATATCTTTCTGATTACAAGGTGTCCAGAAAAATCATATATAATGTTAAAAAAAGGTGGATTTTGATTTTAGTGTATATGTTACCGGCCAAACCCGATTTCAGGATAAACCAATTTGGCCTAACCCGATTTCAGGATAAACTAGATTTGCCTAGGCCTGTTCGGGTTTGTTCGTATTCTAACAAACCCGAACAAACCTAACCTAACCTGGCCTAGGAAAATGATAGTATAGTGACCTGCTATAAATAAGCAGTACAGATATAAAAGTGATTAGCTTGTAGCACATCCAAAGGGGAGTGGGGGGGGGGGGGGGAGCTTAGATAAATTTATACACCAGGTCCAATTACTATCAGTGACTTTTCGCTTTCATATCGAGAGCAAGAATATTGTCAGAAAAAAAAATTCAATGAAAATAAATATTCTATTCTATTAGAATTTCCAATATACACTAGAATTGTAACTCTAACTTTGTACAAATTACTGCACTCTATATAAAAACAATGAATGTCTGAAAGTAATTTTAAATTTAGGGCATGTCTTTCTATTGAAAATATGTTGCTGGATGAGAAGATTTGGCCCTAAAAAAAGTATTTTTAATTACCTGCATACACCTATTAACTCTAATAAAAAACAAAACAATTAAATTCGTTGGACTTCCACTCGACCATTTTATTCTAATACTACAAATAATTTCCAGGAACCAAGCGTCCCGAATACAAATGTTTCTGCAAAGATGAATGTATTCCCTCAGGGGTTTTGGACGTATCCACTTGTAGGCAGAATTCGCCCACGTTCCTGTCGTTTCCTCATTTCTACGCCGCCGATCCCTATTATTCCGACAGGATAGAGGGGATGAGGCCCGACAGAAGCAAACATGAGTTCTATGTTGTGATCGAACCGGTAAGAATAGTCTTGTTAAGATCGCATGTAAAATAAATCCACTTTTGGCCGTTCGTTGACACTTATTTTCTCCGAGACGATACAATTTAAATATATCAAAAGACTTATGTAGCGGATTTTTTGATAAAGGTATAGTCTATACAAGGGATGGT
This sequence comes from Polydrusus cervinus, assembly GCA_935413205.1. Lineage (NCBI taxonomy): Eukaryota > Metazoa > Arthropoda > Insecta > Coleoptera > Curculionidae > Polydrusus > Polydrusus cervinus. Next base: position 3,411,053 of record OW284512.1, read on the forward strand.
GAACCTTTACACATTTACGTGCCATTATCCCCAAAGAAACGTTTACTATTATCAAGACGTGCCAATAAATAACCTTATTTGTTACGCGAGCAACAAAAACTAAAAATACGCTCATTATCCCAAAATTCATGATTTTTTTAGAAAGGAAATATTTCGATTGCTACGATTACAAATCTGAAAACTCTTTTTCTCGGATACTTTTTATATATTTCTTTTTGAAGTGCCGTTTTATAAAGGTAGTTGTTTTTGAGATCTCCATATTATAACACCAACAATTGTAATATCACAGGGTAGGGGGGGGCCAGAGGCGGATTATAGTACAAGCCGAACAAGCCTAGGCTTGTAGCGCCAAATCTGAAAGGGGCGCCACATTTTCCAGCGCCAAGACTCGAAGAGAGACTAAGATAACCAAACAAGATATGAAACTAAGCGATTTCAACCGTGGTTAGAAAAAAACGGCATTTGATTAACCAGTTAATTTTTAGCTAACACCACACGCCATGTATATTATTCTGTAATAACTATTGTAGCTTATTTTCCCAGACTAGAGCTCTAACGAAACTATATAATATTTATAGTTCTATAAAAAAAATCTGTTTTTTTGTTTTTCTTAACTTTTATTATTTGTGTGTATAAGTGCCTTTGGCAATATCACTTCTCTACCAAGCAGGCGTGCAACCTTTCAAATTTCGAATTAACCCCCCCAAATCCTTAGTGAAAGTTGACACAATAATTTTTTTGGCGACAGCGGTCAAAACTCACAGATGAAAAGAGTTTTTCAAAGTGTCGCATATTGCCGCAGATTAAGCTTTACGGTTATTTAAACCCAAAAAAGGGTGTGGCACCCAAAAAAATTTCGCCTTCGGCGCCCCCTAGGACAAATCCTAAATCCGCCACTGTAGAAGGGGGGGCCCAAAAATATCCAAGGGCTTTGGGCGCTTCCAAGTGTTAATACGCCTCTGAGGGGGGCCAAGTACCAATGAACAATAACGAAGTCGTAACTACCCTCCAGGAGGGACATTGTAAATAAGAATTTAGGAAAGAAAGCCCTATCTTCCTTCTTACATTTATTAAAAATAAAAATTAGTGCCTACGCGGTTCGGCCAAAAGGGCCATCATCAGGACATGAGGCAATAAGGTCCAAAAACACAAAGACAAAGTAGGGCGCACTTTGGTCAATTAAAAATTGGTCGAAAAAAACACACTGATATAAGTTACATAATTTTAAAAATTACTCGACAGAAAACAATTAAAATACATTCCGATTGTCGTCAGAGGAACTTACAACATGAATGAATAATAACTTGCAGTAGATAAAGAGGCTCGTATTCGCCCCCCCCCCCCCCCCCCCCATTCTGCAAGAGAATTAGCGACCGAGAAGAACGTGTGCTAATAAGTACGATCGCTATCGCTATTTTTCATACAGAGTGCTTGAACGATGACAGTTCAAAAGCAAATGGCAACTAGGTATCCTCTTTTAAAGCTAAAATATTGATTATTATTTTAAGTAAAAAAAAAACAGGAAATTAGTTTTTTTTGCTTTTTTAATAATGAAGGGTACATGTGACTATTTACAATAAAGTAAATAGTGATCAAAAAGAACCAAATTGCTATCATTGTGCATCCAAAACGTAACCTCTACAAAATGGCACTTTAGGAAGAAATATTTTTGCGAATAATGGAGTTTAGATTCGTAATCTACGCCCAAAAATATACAATTTCTGAAAAAATAATTAATTTTGTCGTGTTGAAGGTATAATAGATATGTATTTACCACATAAATTTCTTAATTAATGCCGTGCTCAAATTATTTTGTCGCGCAATGATCTTTACATTGCCAATTATGCTGCTAGAAAGGGTAATTGACAATATAACGCGAACAGCGCTGCGCTGTAGTGGGCTCAATAAATACCTAACATAAAGCTGTAATTAACACAATAATAAAATTTAATTTTCATAGCTTCGTATCAGTGGCGGTGCCAGGGGGGACCAGGGTGGGCACCACCCTAGTACCCCCCCAAAATTGATAGATTCGGTTTTGTAATGGAATTTAGAGGGACTTGGCTATGAAAGTTTTGATGAGGTGGTTGTATGGTATTTTCGGGTGACCTTTTTTTTTTTATAAGTCACTTTTGATTTGGGTAGTGCCCACTCAAAAATCATCGGGGCCATTTGTGCTCTCCCATCCCAAAAATCCTGCCGTTCGTATATTCGTATTTTAGAAACTATTTTAACCATTAGCCAACCCAATAAACTAAAAATGGTTGAATTTTGATGTTTCGAAAATCAAGTAATTTTTGAACTATTCCATATTTAATGTAAGTACTTTATCATAATTCACTTTTAAAACGTTAATTAGACGTTTCTTTGTAAGAAATCATAATCAAGTACATTTTATTAATTGGCTTAATTATTAAGTTCCAGAATAAACCTTATAAACCCTGTCAGAAATTAGTAGGTATAGAAACTGATGCGACGCTTACCTATCCTATGCTTTAAAATAAATAATATAGTCCTTTTACACCCACAAACAAATAAAGACACACACACGTATTGTGCATTAGAAGAATTACACAGACATTTTTCAAATCCTTTGTAATATAAAAAAATACACACTCTTTGTTGACAGCAGAGTAAACGTAATACGTTTTCCTCGAAAAATAAAGTGCCGCCGAGAAAGTTTTTTTTTTATTTCCCGGAGGCAAAACAGAAAAGCAGACTAGCAATGTTTTTATGTAAAATATGACTTCTCATTTTGAAAAAACGTTTTCTCTAGAGATAACGTTTGAAAAATCGTTTTACCTAAGTAGGTAGATACAACGAAAACAAGAAAAAATATCTATCTAGCTACTGTAGAAAATAACTAACTGTGCGCGGCCTAGTAACTATCATTAGTAACAGCCATTTTCTACTGCGTATCTCATTTTATTTTAATTTATTTATTTATTATATTCTATGATGTGCCTTGCAACAAAAATTGATGTTTTGTTATATTGTAAAAATCTCCCTATTAAGATTTCTAAAGTTCTTTTAAGTTCGATCCCCCCCCCCCTCCCCCCGATGTCCCAATAATAAATAACATTTAAAATGTATAAAGTAGCAGAGTAGATGGATGGAATGCAGAAAATTATTATAGAAATGTATTTTAATACGCAGATCATATATTTGCCCAAATTGGATCCAATTCGCATCTCCCCAAGAACCATTAATATTATAAAAAATAATATTTCCGCGCTAAAGAACAAAAAAGGAAAACAAACTATCGGTAGTTCCTAATCTTATGAATATTTACCAAAAACGTAATAAATTATTTTTTTTTAATTTTATTAAAGATATTATGAATGCGCTTTAAAAAAATATTTATATTAGATATTAGTGAGTTGTACCTAGTTATTAAAAATTGGTAAGAGCGCCAAAAATATTTTGATAAGCAAAAAATGTACTTTTGGGCGTGGCACCAAAAAATTCTACGTTTAACATTGTCTACCCCCCCCCCCCCCCCCCCTCTCCACCCTAAGACAAATTTGTAGCTATGCCAGTGGAACCCCTCCCTTAGCTTTATCCTAGATCCGCCACTGATTGAGGAACGTGGTTCGCAACCCATGTTAAGCTGTAGGTTTCCTCGGGAATGTCACTGGCAGCGATCGAAGAGAAAAAAACCTGATTCGAAAGAAGGGCAAGAAACGATAAAGTTCTTTTAAATATAGTAATAAAAAGAAAATTAAATTATACGATAATATCAAATTGTTTATTTAAACCTAAAAAAAAATCTTGTCGTTATGTTTGCCTTTTGTTGTTTTACTTACATTTCATGAAAATAAATTTTATATTCTACAAAGAAATCTGAACCCTATAAAAAAATAAAATTGGGTTTGTAAGGGTCTCCTACAAAAGCGTATGGCAATAAAGATGATTATATTTATTTAAGATTTGTTGTTCGATCACTAAAAATATGTTTTATTGTTGACTAGAACCCTACACGGTCCGGAATTTTACGAGTCTAGAGCAAAAAACAACGAAAACCCTGTTGGCCAGAAAAGTAATAATTGCTCAAATTTACCGTGATATTTTTAAAAACTAAACAACAGATTAAATGTCACAAATTTTGACGTTTAATCTATTTACTAACTCTTAAAGTGAATCTGGCGTCGTTAAAACTTACCATGTTAAATTGGCGTTCTTCTTCTTAGCGCGAATTATAAAAAACCTAAATAAATTATTAATGTTTTCTTTTGACCAATGAAAAGGTTTTTTCATTTAAATAAAAATTCTAAGAGGATGATGTAAGCCAATAAAAACCCCGAAAATAATAATAAAGATACAAGAAGATTTTCCTTTTATTGCGTTAGATCCATCCCTAGACGCGTTTCGCCATCTCATGGCTCATCAGTAGAGCTAGGATCCGACGAAAGAAAGGAGAAACTCAAAACTGCTTTAAGCAGTCTTTGGTGGAGCACACATATTTTCACATAAAATGAAGGATCTTTCCCTTTCCAGCGGCGGCGCCAGAGAGTGGCCAGGGTGGGCACCGGCCCAATCTAAAAAAAATTGGTTCCCACACAAAATTGAGGGATTCGGTTTTGTAATGGAATTTCTGTGGGAGACGGGGATTTGACTCTGAACTTTTTGATGAGAAAGAAGTGGTATTATAGAAGGCTGTAATAATGTAATCAGAGAGAGAACGATGATGACCGTTTTTTTAGATGTTAGTTTGGATAAGAGGGGAAGTTCTGTGTATCACCCCGGTTATGTCGTTATAGAGCGTGGAGGAGGTGGCTACCTTTTTTTTTTAGAAGTCATTTTTAATTTGGGTAGTGTCCATCCAAAAATCATCGGGCTCACTTATGCCCATCCATATATTATCTCAGGCTGTTCCTCGATTTCGAGAATAGTTATTTTGTGTGTTCCGATCTCTGAACTGACGACTGACTAAATGATGTTTCAATTCTAAAGCTCTACAGTCTACACATTACTTTTTTCAAGAAGAATCAGCTAATATATCTACTATAATAGTTATAGCGATAAAATGGCTTCATCATCACATCTCACTGCGTGTTGGCAAGAGGTGTTGATGTTTACATAATGACTTATGCGAGATTGCTCGTTCCCACGTAATGTTAAACTCGTCTCGCGCGAGAAACGTCAACTAAATACGTTAAAATAATAATTATTCTCTATTAGCTGTGTATAGAGGCATTAAAATAAACAACATTTTCAAATACCTTTTTTCAAAAAATAAGATACTTACATTCATTTATTACACTATGGATCAAATACGCTCCTGCCTAACCTTAACATAATTTCGAAGCAGCAGCCGCACTGTAACGACACTCACCGTAAATTAGCACCATATCTACTAGTTCATTGTTTTCAAATTTTACCATTTTCACGTTTCACCAGTGTAATATATGGCAGAGGGCTTAAATAAAACGCACGAACATTCTAAATTGTATCTATTTACAACCAAATTCCCATAGGTACTGATCGTGGTTTTTGCCACAATCGTTTATTTTAACAACTATAAAAAAAACTTTTTATTTGAGCACCGCAATGTTGCCACGTTTAAATATCTTATTTCCTAATATATTACACCCAGTTTAAAATTAACTTGCTCCAGAAAAACACATCGCAGCAAATTGCTAAATAACTGACCACCGACCCGCAAATTACATGACTAATAAGATAAATAACATAAATTACTAAGGCTACGTTTTGATGACCAGGCCCGCGCTAAAAACAAGTATCAACTTCGGAATTACCCTGTATATTGATCGGGTAGCTAGTTTAAGAGAGCATAAAACAAAAGCAAAAAAGGAAATTTTAATTCTTGCCACCCTTTCGGTTCGATACTGATGAGAATATTATACATACAATGCACATCCTATTTTTGGTCAAGGATAGACATACGCCCTTTTTCCCCTGTACCCTTTATGTTGAGTGCACGGAATTCGTATGGGTCCCTTGACATAACCGTTCAGATTATATCGGTCCCTTTTCGTATAAGTAAACACAAACCAACATAAAATACGGAAGGACTGTCTCCGAATGTCAAGGAGGATATATTATTGAATACATGACAAATGTAGTCATAAAAACTTTGCGAAACATGCTGTTATCCTCATATTTTTTGCAAGTTTTTTAAAGGAAAAATGCCATAAATAATGTTAAAAATCGCTCTGGATAAACTTTAGAGTGTTCATAAATCTATTAGAAACCTTGCATGATCATTCATTATAAGATAATGGCAATATTACTGTAACTTATTTAGTTACGAATGGTATTACTATGGTCACTTTAGGATTGACATCTACTATATATGTATAATTAGTTATAGTAAACGTGTTGGGTTCCCATTTCCTCGACAGTTTACAGATACATAGTTAAATACATATAGAATTATTGCACTCATCTCCTTTAAAAATAATGTCTAGTACAGCGCTGTGCAGAAGCGGGCTAACAAGGGATTAAGCTTTGAATTTCAACATTTAAAGAAAGCCGAATAGATAGGCGCACTATGATTCATTCGCTACGTAAGAACCGACGTGACTTCGGAGCGCGCAGTATTTTATTGCATAAAATAATACAATATCTTGTGTCTGAAATCGATCGAAAATGGGACAAACGTTAATTCGTCTCCAAAAACGGTTGCCACATTTTTGCACTGATCCGTCGTTCTTTAAATATTGAAATTTAAAGGATTAAGTAAATCCAACCGCGATAAAATTTGCTGGTTCTTCTTGGTCCGAATTACAGAAAAACTAAATAAATTATTCTGTTCTATACTGTTTTTTTTTATAATATAGTAAGTGCGAACTTTCCCCCTTCCCTGAATCCGTGCCTGTGTTAGGAGCACAATATTTTTTATTAATATTGCATAACAATTAAAGTTTAAATCAAGAATGTGGAAGTATATAATAGTTTCTTACAAAAGGGTAGCTTGTAGCTTAGCTATTTTTAAATAATAGTAGCTTAGTTAGGGGGTAATTTAACTAAATGCATTTTTCAGTAGCTTGTAGCTAGCGACTTTTTTTAAAATAGCTTTAAGTGCTCAGGTCTGGTGTGGCATTGCTTTAAAATATATTCCTTTGTTTTAGAAATCTGGAATAATAATGGATATTGGTGCCTATATGCAACTCAATATGCTACTTCAACCAATCAGTGGATTTGGGTATGATTTTTTTGCAATTCTAAAAAACACCAAAATTTTTTTAGATATAATAAGAAATGTTATCATTAATTACTAATTTTGTTTCAAAAAAAGAACCTAAAAGATCTTAAAATGAAGGGATAAGATAATTGCCGCAAAATTTACTTAAACCCAACTTTTTCAGTCAGTTTATTAGGGTAGTATTCGCAAAAAAAAAACATAACTTTTATTTTTTAAATTAGAGACGGTGCCGGCAGACCGTTGTAATATAATTTTCGCCACAATTGTCTTCTGTCTTCTGTACTTCTATACTCGTTAAAATTTTAATTATTTTTAAACAAAAAAAAACTAATTTGGCGTAGTATGCTTAAACATAATCTATAACAAATTTTCAGGCTCTACCAAGGCGTACCAAAAGTGTACGTCCCATTGTTCTACTTTTCCCAACACGTCGGTCTAAGCGACGATCTAGCAGCAAATCTACGCCTTATCCAGAGTTTTCCAGAGTTCCTACAATACGCCTCTTTAATTTTTGGCACCCTGGGCGCCCTATTGGTAGTCTGGGCAGCATGCTCAATATTTAAAATTTGTTCTCCATCGGAGGATAAATTGGAAAAACTGCAGAATACTCTACACGAAGAACTTCCATTAAATGAGAAGATCGGACGAACATGACAATAAAAATTAGTTTTTAGATAGGTTAGGTGTAATTTTTGTAAATAAAGATTATTTTTATATTAAGAAATATATCGAATTATTTCCTGTAGCACAGCCTGTAGGCAATAATCTGGTATGCAACGCGACGCAGAAGACTTAAATTTACGGTATCAAAGCAGCAAAGGGCCGTAGCTAGAGGGGGGCCGGCCAGGACAAAGCCCTAGTAAAAAAAACATAGCCCTGGTACAAAAGATTTTGGAATAGAAGAGAATATTAAGAACATTAGATGAAATTTAAAATGATCGCTCATTTCGTAAACAAGACACTGCCAAATCTGTTGGAATTAAATCAGTTATTTTGGAATACGACTTTAGATTCACCCCTGCTTTTATGAAAAAGTTGCTTGGCTTTTGGAACCTGCCGATTCAGCTCTACAAGCTCGTAAATTAGTCTAAAGGAAGCCAATGAAATTATAAAGACAGTAAAAAATAAAATTCGGGATCTAAGAACAAATGATGCATATCAAAGTTTAGCCAATGAAGCTAAACAACTTTTATAGGATGTAGAAGAGATACTAACTGAAAAGAGAGCACCAAAACTTAGTGTAACTATGAAGGAATTCTTGATAATGGAAAAACTGCCATCTGAAATGTGTAATAAAGCAAATATCAGTAACAGTAGCACCAAATCGGTATTTTATGAGTCCTTGGTACAAAACAAAGTAAATAATGGCGATGTACGCGTATGCCACCTACATACTTATAAACTTATAATAAATATAGTACATGCTTATGAATGAAGCATGTCGAATGTCGGTCGTTCTAAAATGTAAAAAATTCTACAGCGTCCCGTAAAAATCAAATATCATTAGGTATATATACATGAGAATATGGGCCCTGGTAAGAAATCGAATAGCCCTACCAAATATTTGGTTCTGGCTACGGCCTTGCACTACTCAGTGGGCCTTATTAAAGCGATATCCTGAATACACATTTTCTTTTAGCCAAAAAAATCGTACATTCGTAACTTTTACACATATTAAGTATGTAGTTTTTAAAAACTATGTACAGAGAACTGGCAAAACATTTTAACAGAGGTTCGTAGCTACATTGTTACGCCATTGTTTTACGGCTTAATAATGCGTTTTGGTTTAAATTTGTTTTTGGTCAGAGCGTTTAATATTAAAATTATTATTAACACAAAAACAGTTTAATTCATTTAAATTAAGTGACACGAAATTTGAATTTTATCGTCATATTATTAATTTGACATTTCAAGGTACAAATTTGATTTAAAAAATTGCAGAATATCGTCTCAAGATATTACATTAACATTAATATTTTATCGAAAACGTACAGTGGCACCTGCAATGGCGCAATTAACTAGGGTGGCTGAAAAAAGGGAGCCGTAACTACCTTACTCGGAATCAGCTCCTCCTCTGGACCAGTTGGGGTTTTTAGTAGGAATTTCATAAGACACAGACCTTTTCATTTTTTAAATTTACTTTAGGAAGGAAGTTAATCATAGAGAAACTAAACCAAGATGAAACCTCCCATATAATCTTACCGCTCATAACTCGACGTGACGTCCAAATCTGTAAAGGGTTACGCCAAACGTTACCTGTAATAAACATTTATCGAACTCGAATACCCGCCTAAAGTAACTTCGCTTCTCGGCCTTTACGCTGCGACCTTAGACCTCGCTGAAGCCTCTTGAGGTTGTGGGTCTAGTTTACTTAGTCTATGAGTTAACTCATTTTCTCAAATCAAATCAAAACGTTTATTTTCCTAGAGACAATTGACAATTGTAGAGGAATAGTCAGGTTTAATTTAATACTAGATACTAACTAAAGTAACTATAAAACTTAATAATACAAACAAAACTTTATAATAACGCAATAATCACAACACAAAATAAAAAACAAATGCTAAGACTAACAATTAAAAAACTCATCTAAATCATAAAAACATTTAGATAGTAAAAATGACTTTAATGACTTTTTAAAACATGATACAGTATTACAGTCCTTAATTTTGTCAGGAAAAACATTAAAAACTCTTATGCCAAGGCATTTAGGAGAATTATAGGCTATTACTCCCCCAGCGCGCAGCGTGCGGAACACGAAAACTATCTCTATATCTTGTATTAAAATTGTGCATGTCCCTGCCTTGTACAAAGTCACCCTTATTACAAAACACAAACACTGCTAACTCGAATATATGTAGACTAGGAAGGGGTAGGATTTTAAAATTTTTAAAAATCTCTCTACAACTGTGCCGATTTGGAACACCTGCTATACATCTTAAAATCTTTTTTTGTTTTATAAAAATATTTTTAGATAGGGTCGAAGTACCCCAGAACGTCAGACCATATCTCAAGTATGTTTCTATATATGCAAAATATAACATTATTAGTTGTTCTCTACCTAATATGGATCTTAAATTTTTAAATTTATAAATAGATAAAATGATGAGCTCAGTTTAGATACAATATGTTCACAATGTACCCTCCAGTTCAAGCACTCGTCCAGATAAAGACCAAGAAACTTGGTACTCTGAACACGGCATAAGGGTTTATTGTCGATACTTAAGTTAATGTTATCAACCGTTCTTTGTCTGTTATGAAACCTAACGAACTGGGTCTTGTCCACATTCAGGAACATCGAATTCTCTCCAAACCAAGCACAAAGGTACTAATTGCTCCACTGGGTACCCGGTACCGTTTGATATCTAATTAATATTAATTCAGTCGAAGCGGATGGCAGACCGCAGCACAACAGATCAAGGAGAGAGATCCGATGCGACTGGGGGAACATAACACAGCCCCCACAAAAAAAGGGATATCCACTGAATTAGACCTTTATGTATACGGGGTGCTACAAATTCGTGATGTGCGTACAAGAGGATCTCGAAAACGGTAAGGGATACGAAGATGGTTAAATTAAGGCAAAGTTGCATATTTTGGGGCTTAATAATTTAGTGAAAGAAAATTGTAAACATTCCGAATACCTTCGGAGATGTCCGAGAAAAACGAAATTTTTAGTTTTGGTTTTAAATTTTTTGCGCCTTCATTTTTGACTTGGGAAAAAAACAAAAAACACTTTCTTATAGCCGTTCTTTCTATTCTACAAGATGGCGTTATTAGTTTTCAAATTTGACGTTTCGTTCTTTACATACCAACCTCAATTATTTTTTTTAATACGGACCTGGAATTTTTAAAGCAGTTTTAAGGACCTCTAAGCTATTTAAATTTAATACAATTTATCCGTTTTTAAAATTTTAACGTTTTGTTGTCAAATAACACATCACTAGCATTCAAATTATCCTTTCTTTACTATTACGGCCCTGGCAATTATTTTTAGAATTACTTTAATATTAAAATTATATTACATGAAGTTATGGTGTTTAGGCCGATTATTTTTTCAATAAGCAAGTTTTCAAGGCATGAGAAGTAATTCTATTTTTTATAATAATTAATATAATTAATTAATTATAGTCCTATGGTTGTTGCCTTAGCCCCAAACCGAAATACTGAAAAACAAAAAAATGTATTGCTTCCGAGTGAAGAAAAGGTAACTGGAGTGTTAGTCTAGTTATATTACTGTGATACACTTATGTTCATTTCAAAAAAAATTTAATTTTTTTTACTGTTTAGAAGATCTGATGACGCTAGTTTCAGGCGAAACATGTAACAAAAATAAACAGACAGAAAAATATTTGAGCCGAGACTTTGGGTCTCTTTTCTTACAAAATATCAATTATCAGGCTTCTTTGAGTAAAAATCGACGGATTTTTAAAATCAGAATTTTTTAGTTTTTTTAGTTTGGCTCAAATGTTCAGGACCGTAATGAAATGAAAAAGACAATTAGAAAAATGTGTTATTAGATGACAAAACGTTAAAATTTTAAAAACTTGTACATTGTATTAAATCTCTAATGCTTAGAAACCCCCAAAATTGTAGTTAAAATTCCAGGTCCGTATTTAAAAAAATTGACTTGAGATTGGTAATTAAAGAACGAAACGTTGAATTTGAAAACTAATAATGCCACTTTGTAGAACATAAAAACGGCTATGAAAAAGTGTTTTTTATTTTTTTCCCAAGTCAAAAATAAAAGCGCAAAAAATTAGAAACCAAAAATGGAAATTTCTGCTTTTTTTCAGATATCTCCGAAAGCATTAGGATTAATTACATTTTTTTTTCGCCCAACTATTAAGCCCCGAAATACGAAACTTGGCCTCAATTTAACCATCTTCGTATCTCTTATGTTTTCGAGATCCCCTTGCACGCACACGAATTTGTAGCACTCTGTATATGTTTTCGAGGTCGCTGAATCTGAATCCGACCTCCGTTTTACACCATCAGGTCTATTTGGGGTAAAACCACCCTTTCTAAGGGGTGAAACCAGGTTTTTCAAAGAATGTTGTTCAGAATAATGACGGAAGAGGGGTTTATACAGGGTGTTCCAAGTTAAGTGCGCACTATTGCTAACTCTTTTAATATTATAGATACAAAGTCGGTTAAATTAGCAAAGTAGTAACATTTTTTCTGCTGATTAAGATAGTAAAAACAAAAAAACAATTGAATACAGCATTTCCGATTAAACGAGAAAAATGTATTTTTTTTAAACGGAACACCCTGTATATTTTGGACACAAATATTTGCAAATCGTCTACAGAATAAAAAAGTTCATGTGCAATATTGGCCTAAAACTAAGAATAATCTAATTATTTCCATATTTACTTTTTAGACAAGGTGGCTGTGCAAGAAACACATTTTCTCTAGACCAACAAAGCATGTTTTTACGATTAAACATACCCCTGTTTGAAAAATGGCTTCATCGCTCCAAAAAATGTGCCTTAAAAAGTTAGGATTTGCCTGCACATGCATTTTAACAAACAATAATGTAACAGAAATGTAGTCTCCTTTCAGAGTCACCAGGTAATAATGTTTAGACTGGTCGGTACTTATGGGGTACAACGTTATATTTTTTTAAAACTCTCCATATTGTAACTAAGCTTAATCCACTGTCCCTTGCCAAATCTCTGGTTGAATTAATTTTGTATACTTCAAAAATATGCCACAACATGCCAACACATTTACTTCTACTTGTTCACTTATTATAAACTGGCGTTTAGTTCTAGCTTTTGCAAAGACTCCTTCGTTACTTCTAAATTTTCTATACAGCTTTAAAAAATACCTTCTATTTGGATGATCATGTTCAGGATACATTTGGGAATATTGTTCCTGTACCCGGAAACTATTTTTTCTGCATACAAAATACGCTTCTAACATATCGCATTTTTCTAAATGTGTGAACACCATTTTGTAATATTTTTACCAAAAAATCTAAAATTACAGACCAGTTCAATCACTTACAATAACATAAATGCTTACTTTTGTTGACAGCAGAATAATCTACTGACGATGACGCACCGAATAAAGCTTTTGTTTCAAAAATGCACAGCCACCTTGTCTAAAAAGTAAATATGGCAATAATTAGATTATTCTTAGTTTTAGGCCAATATTGCATATGAACTTTTTTATTCTGTAGACGATTTGCAAACATTTGTGTCAAAAATATACAGGGTGTTCCGTTTAAAAAAAATGCATTTTTCTCGTTTAATCGGAAATGCTGTATTCAATTGTTTTTTTGTTTTTACTATCTTAATCAGCAGAAAAAATGTTACTACTTTGCTAATTTAACCGACTTTGTATCTATAATAATAAAAGAGTTAGCAATAGTGCGCACTTAACTTGGAACACCCTGTATATAAGCATATATATTATATACTTGATTTTCTTACGAAACGAACCGATAGGTATTAGTCAGCCGCCTGACAAGCATGCATCTAGTTGCCGAAACGATAATATTGCTATTTAGAAGGGTAAAAATGATTTAAAGTAGCTATCCCTCTGAGCATATATAAGTATATACAAACCCCTCCTTCGTAGTGATTCTGACAAACATTCTTCGAAAACAAAAAAATTGGTTTTACATCTGGAAAGTTGGTTTTACACCCCAACTGACCTGATGGGGTAAAACGGATTTCGGATTTGGATTCAGCGACCTCGAACATATAGACATGGGGGCTGTGTAATCTACCCATTTGCTTTGCGATACTTTATATTTATACTCTTCTTCTAAACGTACCTGAAAGAACCAAGGCTGGCACAAAATATAGAACTTAAATAAATAAACAAATCAAACAACAAGTTATTAGCAACACAACATACTAACTTTATTAAGTTATGGTTATCGTTAACACGTTAAACATCTACAACTAGATTATCAGTGATCGCGTGTATGTCTTTTTACCGGTGCGCGCAACCCTCTAGTCCAAGGATGACTGACTCTTCTTTCACGCTTATCACATCAGCAACAGTGTTGGCGATGTTACTAATTTGATCATAGTTAGAATTGTATAACTGCGCCTTTTATTAAATTAACTAAAAAAAGTAGATTAAATTTTTAAAAAAATAAATGAATATTTATCGTGACAATCAGCTTCCATAACGATAGTCCTTATTAATAAAGGAAAGACTAATTAAGCTATGTGAGGTCTCTTTGAGAATCATGAACGATTTCTTTAATAACCCTTATTGTTATAGCAACAAAAATAATTTAACTGAAACTACGTAGCTCTAATATTAATATGTATGGCTGTGCCCATAATAATCAGGTGGTAATGTTTAACATATCATTTTTTCGGTGTAGTTAATGTATCTTGAAAATCAATAATTTGATTACCATTAAATAGCAGTAAACATGAGACTAATAAATTGTTAAAAGCTCGTGCTGCTATAGTCTTCATGATAAAACATTTGTTTTGCAAAAATAATTTTTAAATTTTGATTATACTTATTTATTTTGGCTAACAAATAAGCGGTTAATAATTATCAAAAAGTAAAACTAATTATTAAATAAAAATAAAAATTGGATTGGATTATACAGGTTAGGTCAAAATATATGTCCTATATCACTTCAGAATAGCTGACTCGGCCATTATTATTATTATTATTATTATTATTATTATTATTATTAAAAGTACAAAGTACAAACTTTGGGTAATAAAAATTCAGATTCTCCTTATTTTTTTTTTAAATGGAAAATATTTGTGCAATATTATTTTTTAAATTAAATAATAATAATGGCAAGTATACACTGAAACAGAAGATTTTACAATTTCTATCCAAGACCGTCTTATTCGAATTCGAAACTATGAAAAGGTGATCTTGAAAAGAAATGTGGTGTGCAGAAAATGCAATTGCCCCGGCAAAACGATAAAACATAAATTACGGCGGGCTGTGGTCCTATGGCACCCAACGCTTATCTGGAAAGACATAATCAGGTGGCAAAGATCATCCACAAAGAACTGGCTCATAAACTAGGTCTAATAGAAAACCTCCCACCATACTACCAATACTCATCCGAGCCAGTCCTTGAATCCCCTGAATATCTCTTATACTGAGACAGGCCAATAATAACGGATAGAACAGTAGACCACAATCGTCCGGATATTCTTCTTATTGAAAAAAACACCAAGAAAGCTTTCGTAATCGATATAGGTTGCCCACTAACACACAACCTCTCTAAAACCGAATCAGCGAAGAAAATTAAGTACTCGAATTTGGCAATAGAAATCAAAAATATATGGAAGCTAGAAAAAATAGATTCATGATAATATCGGTGAAGGGACCTATGATAAAAAATTTCAAGCCCAACTTAAAAAAACTTGGACTTTCAGGTTATTTATAACAACAAATACAGGAAAACGTCATCCTTCAAACTAGCCATATTAGGCAATCCAACGATGTGTCCAAATGACGGCTGGCTGGCAAATACTGCTTTGTAATTGGTACACGTGACCATAAAAATAAGGTTGCTGGTGGCATTTAACTGGTGACTCAATGCTTTTTGCCATCCAACCGCCATATTGAATCACGTGGTTTGAATTCCCTAATAGTACAGAAGTTTCCAAACAGTATAGGTTAAGATGAATTTTTTTTCTGTACTGTAATACCAGCAATACCAACAAAAAACTGTAAAAAAGAAAGAACATTGAAAAAATAATAATAATTCTTATTCGTGACGGATTATATAAAATAACATTTTTGCGAGTCAATGAAAAATGGTAGGTAACAATGTTGTTTAAATTATCCAAAGAGGTATAGTAATAACCAAATACATGATTTCTTTAGGCTAGTTACTAGTGGAAAAAAAATAAACGAATGTCAAAGTCAAGTTTTGTAAAACGGCGTACTGGTATGTAAAGTTCAATCAAAAACAATTCCTGTCGAGGCCAAAAAAAGTTCGGATGTTTAGACAAGAATATTAACCATCAATACATATATTTTAAATAAAACTGTTTGAAAGACGTACTTAATAAATCAAATGAACTTTTCTAATAAATGCTCTTTCTTTACTTTATTAACAAAGAAAAATAAAACATTTTGTCAAAAAGTTATATTACTAACGAAAATTCCCCATCCAAATATTCAAACTTGAGCAAAAAAAGATTTTCAAAAACATTTTTGGGTCATTTAAGACTGATGCCAGCTTTTTCAAAATTTCATCACCCCAAATTATTAATAATTACTTATTTTTCTGATGTGAAAACAAAATTGGAAAAAAATAGATGATAATACTTACATTGATGTCAAAGGTCTTTTGCTGAGCAAAATAGGACGTGGAGATTTTTGAAAAAAGGATTTTTGTAAAGATGGTGCAACGTTCATTCATATTACATGTTCGCAAACCAATTATTTTGAACCTACAGCATTTTCTCATCAGTCGAAATTAATTTTTAATCTCATGCTATTTTTTACCATTTTTTGGATTCATTTTTAACTGAATACTGATAGCTGAATATTAATAGCACTTTTAAAGTTAAAATGTTTAAATCTAGATTAAAAAGAAGCACAATAAAAGATGACCATCTGTTTCAAGGGTTGCCTATTTCTAGGATTACTTACTCACTGACGATGTCACAGCTCCTGAATATTATATCTTAGTAAGCGTTGACTGGTTATATAAAATATATTATTATGTTACTAGTAAATAATGCATAACAGAAAAGAAGGTTTTTTAGCGGCAGGCGGACAAAGTAGTGCATCTATCTTTTGCATTGAGTACACAGGGACGCCAAAGGTAATGGGTTCCCTGGGGCACAGGTAGACAATGACAGGCTGTTTCGTTCTTATTAGAACTCATCAGAAAGCCATAACCTGTAAGCGACCCCCAGTACAGCGAGACTATGCTTTCAAGGCATTTTTAAGAAATAAAAACGCGATGAAAACCTTGTAACGCCATCTATAGGAATCAACTCAATGCAAAAGATAGTCGTGACGAAGCAACAATAAACCAAATACGTTAGGCCAACACACCAGTATAGGCAACATTTATCGCATCCCCCAATTTTTCTACGGATTTGTAGATTCAAATAAGTTCGCGCTGCAGTATACCCACTGTGCGCTGCCACTGGGGGGCGCTGTACTGGGGGTCGCTTACAGGTTATGGCTTTCTGATGAGTTCTAATAAGAACGAAACAGCCTGTCATTGTCTACCTGTGCCCCAGGGAACCCATTACCTTTGGCGCCCCTGTGTACTCAATGCAAAAGATAGATGCACTACTTTGTCCGCCTGCCGCTAAAAAACCTTCTTTTCTATTTTATTATACGGACACTAAACTCTACTACTTTATAATGCATAACATTATTGAACGAGTAGTAATATGTACTTGGAATATACATTTTTTTATTCTGCTGTTGCTTACTAAAGTTCTAAACAGGCGAAAACTTAGGCCAGTTGCTATAATTTTTTAAAAATTTAATGTGCTCTTATGATGTTCCTAAAATTTTTGGAAGCGCATAAAGATTGATAGTTTTAAGCAAGAAGAGTGTCCAATAAAATATTAAATTATGACCCCATACTGTACACAATGCCATTCTAACGTGGTAGAACCTAAACAACTATTTTTACAATGTTATTTAGATGAAAATAATTATTTTTAAATATATCTAAGAAAAATTCACACATAAACACATACTTCACTGTCATACTTAACACTCCAAAAATCTTTATTAAGAAACACTGATAAAGTAAAACGCATTTTCTGGAAAAAACCACACATTCTTTGTAGATCCACATATATCCAAGGATTAATTCGGTACTTTAGCCTTAAGATAAGCAAGCCATCGAACTACCCCGTGATCAATTTTGACCTCTTAAAGACCTTTTCACTAAAAGTTCTACTAAACTTTGGACTGTGCAATTTTTGTATGTGATACTTCCAGGATAGATCAATCATGATTATCTTGACTTTAGTATAATAGTAACCTTAGACATTTTTTGATACCAAAGTCGCGGTTCTCAATATATTTTTAGCTGTAATAAAGATACATTGTCATAAGTAATATGTATATAAGCAGAAAAACATATTAAAATATTTGGGAAATATATCTGGTTTGAATCGTAACTTTTATGACCACATTTTAAACTTCTTGAAATAAATCCTTTAATATAACACCAGCCCGAGCACCAGCCCTCTCGAATCCTAAAATTTGGGAATTTGTAATGTTCGGAACATCTGTTATCTTGATAAAATTCTGCTTAACGTTTAGGGAATCTCCAAATATCGCCCAATAAAAGCCGGGAATTATGCTCTATATTATGCTGAATTGATATTTCTGGCCTGTACTTTGTATACGAGTAACTATATGGCTCCGAATATTTGGTTATTTACCCCTAATAAGGTTTTATTTTCGATATTTCCCTAAACACAACCGTCAAAGATAAAATAAATTGGGTATTCAAAGACGAATGGAGCTATCAAATTTAAAGAATGTACAAAATTATCTTAGAAATTACCGAACTTTCAAAATATAATACTTATAAGGTACCTGCCATCGATTAACACTTTTATGGCGTCGTGGCGCCTGGGCAATCACTGGCATCTCGCGACTTTTTTTCCTTGCCGTTCTGTCCTTCTTTCGAATTAGGCTTTTTTCCTCTTTGTTCGCTGCCAGGGCCATTCCTGAGGGGACCTACAGTTTAACGTGGGTTCCGAACCACGATCCTCGGTCATGCGACACCCCCCAAGGCTATCAACCCTTAGTTTTTTCCTTATTTATAGAGCCTGACTACAAAAAAGTTTTAGCAGAAATAAATTATCCCATTTTGTTTTAAAGATATTTTGAAATAAAATGGATATATTTATTAGTCGTTTCTGAGTAAAAAATATGCTAGTGAAAAATATCAAACATGGATGTAAATTAAACACCTCAGGTTCCATGTAGATATCGCCCAAACTGTAGAGCTTGTAACTTGTTTCTCAGTGTTAAGCTTGTCACGCAGTTATGCTCAGCGGAAATATGAAAATAGGGATTTTAGCATCGAGTTCGACACGCCGTGCTTCGCTTGTGTCTGCGGATTTACATTGTACTACATGCGATAAGTTTAACGCAACGTTTTTGGGCGCACTTCGCAGTGCATCATCTTTACTGGGACTCTGATTAAGTTATAGATATATGAATCAACTAGAAAATATAGGTGAATATAAGTAAAAAACGTATTATTTTACTAAATTTTCACTATATTTAAACACTGTAAATGAATTTTTACGACATGTTTCGCTGCACAGCGTGCACAGTGTTTAAATATAGTAGAAATTTCAGTTTTTTACTTCCATTCACCGAAATTTCAATGGATTTCCACCAAGTATCGACCGATTCAATCAAAAAATAACTAGAAAATAGTTTTATCTAAATTTTATAGTACTCGCTTGCTTTTCTAAACTCTATATTAAGTCGTAATGTTTTAACGAAATTAATTCTATTACAACTGAAATTATCCTAAGCCTAAGGCGCCTCGAAAATTAAATTTAATTCGCCTGATTATCTCAAAAGGACGTTACAATGACAATTTCACTTAAAACTAATTTTCTTGTCCCATTTTGGTAAATAATGCTGAAGGAGAACCGAGTAAAGGCCCTAAATCTTCACGGCGTACCGAAGTGAAGGATATGATATACTAGGGATTTTTTGGCGGATTTTCTTTGGATTTTCAAGCCTGAAGGGCGAGAATAAAGGTTCCTCTAAGCTGTACGGATTTAAACGAATTATCTTGTAATACTCTTTTTTTCGTACTGCACGTATGTTTGAAGGATTAAAAATACGGGAAAGCTGGTTTCCTGTTCAATATATGTTTTTTTCATTAAAGGAGAGCTTTAAGTCATCGGATTGCGTGGTAGGTAAGAAAGCAAAATAAATATATATATTTCAACTTAGGACTAACTTGCATATAGAATGTGTAGTTCAAATAATATATCAACAAATCGAGATTTATTTCAAAGAGAATGAAAAATCTAAAATTTATATTATTTCATTAGGATTATTCAATTTTTTCAATTTTTTGGAGGACCCTATTTTGGTTAGTATTAATTGTAAACAGTTAACTATATTTGTTATTGTCGCTATACCCAAATTGCCACACGATTATTTACTTTTAGTATAATTATTTAGATAACAAAAGAAATGCAGGTTTTAAGCTTTGAGACATGATGTTTCTTAAATGGTAAAAGAGTTTTGGACTTGCATTGTTTTTTAAATCATAACGTTTCAACTGGTAAGACCCTCCAGTCGTCTTCAAGACCGACCTCAACAATAATCGCTACCCCATGAGATTAGTTAGAAAATCGTAGAAATTGTCCAAACGTACAAAAAGCAAAATAAGAGACAAAATTCAACATTTCGTATGTCAAAGGAGTGTCTGAGAGACTAGAACAGCGATCCAACATCAATAGAAAGAAGAAACTGTGATTACCTGATCCCCTGTATTACCATGTGAATAAGACAGTTTATTCTGAAAACCCTGCAAGTTTCATTCAGAAACCAATGAAAATTTTGTATTTTAACTCATGTTGTGTCTCTACAGGGTGATTCACGTTGAGTGGCCTATTAGAAGATCTCGGAAACGAGTAACCCTATCTTTCTAAAAATATGATAGCAGGCATAATTGATTTTGAGCTTTTAAAGCATTATATTTTGACGTTTCTATTACTTCCGATTATACCGGAAGTTAATGCCAACTTTGCTATTTCAAATGGAACACCCTGTATATTTTAGCATTTTTGATTACCTTCTTAAAATTTAAATAACTTTTGTTAATAATAATCTATTCCTATCTCTAACCGTTTTTGAGATATGAATTATAAAAGGATTTTTTTCTGTAAAAACGCTCCGAGAAGAAAGTTTGGTAACTCTGAAACTAATAAAGGTAGACATTTAAAATTATCTAAGCTTTCAAGTAATACATAGATCTTTAGTTTAAATTACTTAGGTTTCACGTTTTTTATACAGGGAGTTCTTAAAATTTTGCCAATGTTTCCATTTAAATAAATGTGCATAAGTCAATTTTTGCAAATGGAACACCCTATTTTTTAGCTTACTAACGTGTAGAGAATTAAATTTCCTATCTAAATGCCTAATATGTTACAATCCACATTTTTAGTCGTTTTGGAATTATGAGCAATTTAAATAAAAAATCTTAAAATTTCTTTTTGTGTTAATGCGACATTATTTTTGAAAAGAAGGCTTCGACTGGGATTTTCGTTTGACTTTGTTACCATTTGATATTAACTGCCTATATTCGTTGCTTAGCTATTTCTCATTCAAAGAAGGTAATCAAAAATGCTAAAATATACAGGGTATTCTATTTAAAATAGTAAAGTTGGCATTAACTTTCGGTATAACCGAAAGTAATAAAAACGTCAAATTATAACGTTTTAAAAGCCCAAAACCAATTATGCCTGCTATCAAATTTTTAGAAAGATAAGTTTATTCGTTTCTGAGATCTTCTAATAGGCCACTCAACGTGAATCACCCTGTATAATAGGCTTGATCCTCATTGTTGGTTACTGGTTCTCGAAATCAGGAAGAAAAACTATTTACAGTATTCATATTCACAATGTTTCTTTTTTTTTTAGTGGTGGGTCGGTATCTGTAAAACTCCTACTTTGAAACGGTATTTTTTAATACCGTCGTGTCGCGTTCCACCGCATACAAGCTAGCCGTTACTTCGGAACTATTAAGAATTCGTCCTTCCGAGTGAAAGCTCTGGCCGACCTTTTCAGCCGTTCGTGAAGCGCGCAATGGCAAACGGTATTTGGAAAACAGTAACAGTCTCATGGTAAACGGTATTTTGTCGTTGAAGGTATTTGGTCAGGCCGGGAGCGAAAGGTTGCTGAAGGAACTGTTGTGGCCGCCGTTCGCGGGTATGTATATGTCGTGGGACCGGTTGATTTTAACGCTGCGACTCGTAGTTACGGTGTCGATGTTTTTCTGGCGCGGTAGCCATGGTAGTATAGTATTTTTTAATGAACGCAGTCTCGAGGATCCCTTTGACGTGTATCGATGATGAAATAAATGACTCAAGAAGTTGAAAAACGTTGTTGTCAATTCGACTACAATATTTTAATATTAATAAAAAATTTAAATAGTTTTGTGCATGGGTATAGGTACTAAAATAGAGGATTTATATCTTTTATCAGTCACTAAATTAGTTTTATTCGAAAAAACAGTTTCAGAAACCGGCGAAAAACTCTGTAAATAGAAGAAATGATTTACACTTCAAGTTTTGACCAATCAGAGGAATTTTCTCGGTACTTTTTTTCAATATATCGGAAATCGTGTAAAAGTGTAATTGCAACCTAATTTTTTGTCTCACGGTTGGACTCTTAATTTCAATTTTTTAATAATGTATACTTGGCTTTGATTACAAAGGTCTTGTAGGAAACGTTTAGTTTTTAAACTTTTTCTTCTAAAAGTCCTTTATATAGAGCTTAAAAGAGTAAAAATAATATTTTATAGTATTTTTGTATAATATACTTGTCTATTTCGTTTTCCCTTTTTTAGAGCTACTTTAAATCAACAAAAATATAACCCAATGCAATTAAATATTTTTACAAGAACAAAAAACAATCTTTAAAGAGAAGAATTAAAGTAAAAATTTTAATTGAAATATTTTTTATGGAAGAAGTATGATAATTTATAATAAAAAAATAGTACGGGAAGAAACGAGAATGCTTTATTATGAATATACAAAACGACACGTAAGAACTATTTAAAAATTTAAGCATTTGCTTTAAAAACTGCTTTTAGATCTAGGCTCCTAAAATACATAATTTCTGAAAAAATCATCAATTTTGGTGTGGTGGGCGATATTTACTTTATTTTTAATGATGAAAAACCGGACCCGAAAAACGTGGTTAGAGTCATACATACGTCTTATGTTAAAATTTTGTATTGATACCAATATTCATATTTTTCACAAATATAATAAATTACAATACATTGGTGAGACTCTAAGGCCACTTAAAACTAGGATCAAGGAACACAGAAACAACACGCTTAAAGGAGAAACCGAAAAATCAGGGGCAGCTGACCATGCCTGGACACACGGTCATCACATTAAGTGGACAGAAGCTCGAATCCTGCACAAAGAACCACATTGGAGGAAGAGGAAGTTCAAGGAAGCTGCTATCATATACCAGAACCCAGATTGTTTTAGTAAGCCCTCACTAGATATAAGAAATATCTGGAAACCTTTGTTAAGTAGATGTAAACTTAAAATACCGCACAAGAATTAAACGCATGACTGCACCCATCTCAGTCATGCTCCAGTACATCTAGCTAGTATAAATAGAGCTGTAGTTACTTTACTTATTTAGTATTCACCTGAAGACGACTGGAGATACTTACCAGTTGAAACGTTGTGATGTAAAACAAATTAAAGACAATGCAAGTCCAAAACTATTCTATCATTCAAGAAACATCATTGTCTCCAACCTTCAAACAGACAATATAATAAATGTTTTTTTTTAATAAAGAGCCAGCTAAAAATATCAAAAAAAAAGTAAAAAAAACATTTACAAAAACAAATTTTATTCAACCATGCACTGGGGGAGAGGTAATAATTTAATTTTCGAAATTTGATAGTAGTTAGGTGAATTTTAAACGAACTTTGGGCGTGGCCCCGAAAATGTTTCGCCTGTGGCGCTTTTCCGCCTTCTTCCCTAGGCACAAAAAAAAATCCTAGTTACGCCCACTGAGCCCCCCCCCTCCCGACCATATTTTCTGTTTACGCCACTGATTAAATGACATAAAAAAGAGTATTAGTAAAACCATCAAATTCCTTTTAATCAAAAAAGAGAAACTACTTTTAACAAAATATTTCTCCACAATAATAGACTGAACTATAAAAATTCCTGCAACTCTTTTCTCGCTGTCATAATCCCGACACTTTGTCTCAATTCCCGCCTTAAACTGATAGAAGCTAAATCCCGGGCCCTAAAATTTGATAGCACGTCATAGTTAAAGCGAAACAGGGCTCTTTTAAGGGAATTTAGTGGGATTTCTGAGGGGATTTCCTTTGGGAATGAGTCGTCTTATCGCCGAGACTGGCCACAACGCCACTTTGAGAATTACGCCTGGGGGATTTAACGGCCCAAAGGGTATGGTGTCATTTACCAAAGAAAAAAGTTCAAAGTATTCAGCGATCTGACATTAGAACATAACTTTTATAATAATATTAGAAAGGCAGCTGTAAAAAAAATATGAGCGAAAGTAATGTAAACACGATGCTTGATTGATTGACTGTCATGGGGCCCCAGGGCCGAAAATGTTTGGGGGCCCCCTATACCTCATCTTAGATAATAATATACAGGTTTGTTTAAAGGTTGGAGACAATGACGTTTCTTGAACGGCAGTAGAGTTTTTTACTTGCATTGTCTTTATTTGTTTTGAATTTGATAATGGATGTTTAGGTCCGAAACGTGTTATTAATACTAGGTGTGATACGTGATTGAATTATAAAGAAGGAGGGGAAATTAAAAATAATAAAATAAAATTTACTGACTATTTAAAAAGCAAAGTTGATGATGGTTTTGAAAAAACGAAATGTCGGATTAAAAATTTAATTACATCAATTTTGAATTTGTAGAGGACAAAAAATGGTAATGAGAATGTAAACTTTAGATTAACATATGTTTTCAAATAGAATCAAAAAAAATTAAAAACAAATCGCGAAAATTCGGTTTTGGTTTTGCCCAAAAGAATTCGGAGTTTTTTTTAAATTTGAAAACACAATGTTGCAAAATTTAGTAGGGCGCATCTTTTTTACAAATTTAACCATCTCTGTAGCTTCTATGCTTTACGAGATACCTGTACTGCCTGAAGTAGTATTTGGTGGCGCACACCAGCAAGATGTTACACGGAGTGACATCTATGTCGTTGTTAGACATTCTTGAGCATAGCAGCATCTCTAACAAACTACAAACAAATAAGGACCTGCAATTGTCAAGGGGGAATAATCTGTAAAGAAATTCGTCGCTAGGTAGCGCTGACCTACTAAAGTTCAATATGCATATTGAAAATTATCTCAATTTTCAACAATTTTTACTATAAAACAAAATGTCACTACATTACCGAAATGCAAAAGTAAATAGTGGATCGTGTTCCCCTTTTTCAACGAGCTCATCACAATAATACATACCTTCACATTTTTAACAAAAAGTTGAGGGTGGTTTCTACCCCAAAAAAGAGGGTTAAATTTCATGAAGCCACGAAAAAAGTTTGTCGAACTAAAACTAAACGCAGCGGTAGTTCTGTATTTTTCAGCAACTAAAGAGGTTTCCTAATACTAAATTTATTTCAGTTAAAAATTCTACCATTCTATTAAACGAAATAAATACAGAGTCATGATTCAAGAACTAGTCCATTCTCACAGTGGTTAATAATTAAATGGTAGGATTAAAAGTCTGTCTAAACCATGTTCTCTTTCACCAATGTAAACTACCCCTAAACAATTTTTTAATTTAAGATATTGTGCAGAGGCGTATTAACACTTGGAAACGCCCAAAGTCCTGGGATATTTTTGCGCCCCCTTTCTACAGTGGCGGATTTAGAATTTTTAGTGGGGGGGGGGGGGGGGGCGAAAGGGAATTGCGCCGTAGGGGAAAATTTTTTGGGTGCCACACCCTTTTTTGGGTTTGTTCTTTGTTTGAAGCTTAATCTGCGGCAATATGCCAGACTTAAAAAAACTCTTTTAATCTGTGAGTTTTGACCGCTATCGTCAAAAAAATTATTGTGTCAACTTTCAGTAGGAATTTGGAAGGGGTTAATTCGAAATTTAAAAGGTTGCACATCTGCTTGGTAGAGAAGTGATGTTGCCAAAGGCACTTATAAATATTATATAGCTTCGTTAGAGCTATAGGGGGGGGAGAGGGCTAAATCCGCCACTGCCCTTCTATTTTTTTCACAGTTCAAATGACCTGCATATTAAAAGTCAAAAGATTTTATTTTTAAATTAACAATAAGTAAGTGGCGACTCCACCTTTTTGCTACAGGGGTGGCCAGGAAAGGGCAAGGAATTTGGGGGGGGGGAACTCGTTAATAAAGCACAAGAATTGACTTTGTATACTACAACTACCTATATTATGTATATTGGTAACATAAAGTGAATAACTTTTTCAAGAGCTTCTTAAGATTAAATTTATTTTAGGGGGTCCGTAAAAACTTTTAGGGTGGCCCGGACCACCTCTGGCCCCTTTAGCGTGGTCACTGCGCCGCCCGTTGCCAAAGAGATGCCTATGTCGCGATGCGAAGCGTAATAGTCTAGGAAAATAAGCTACAATAATTATTACAGAATAATATACATGGCGTGTGGTGTTAGCTAAAAATTAACTGGTTAATCAAACGCCGTTTTTTTCTAACCACGGTTGAAATCGCTTAGTTTCATATCTTGTTTGGTTATCTTAGTCTCTCTTGGAGTCTTGGCGCTGGAAAATGTGGCGCCCCTTTCAGATTAGGCGCTACAAGCCTAGGCTTGTTCGGCTTGTACTATAATCCGCCTCTGATATTGTGGTTTATTCCTACCATTTAAATACAGAGTATTTTTTTAAAATATGCATTGATTTTTTTAAACATTTTCATTCACATAATATATTTCCTCTTTTCGCAATCCTCAAATGATTAAGACGAAATTAAGTCATTTATCCTTGATCGATTTTATTTAAGTAAACAAAATTTAATAATAATAATAACATTATGTCTGACCAGAGGACTATTTTTAAATTAATTATTCTGGGTCAAGGTTTAATACATTTCGGCCTTTTATTTAAAATTATCTTTTACTTGATATGTTTCCTTACCTTTAATTAATTATTCATAACTATATATAACGTGATGTTGATAAACGTGATTATTATACTTTTAACAGTTTTTCTTAAATTTCAGACCTTGCATTGAATCCAATGCAAAAACTAATCAAGATTTAGACAGTATTAAACAATAATAGTACAACAAGAGTGGATATGATGTCCCACGAGGAATTAAATTGAGCATGACGCTGTAGGCGGAGTTCTCAAACTTTCGAGTGCGATATGGACAATCCACTCGAGTTGAACAGTATATTTATACTATTTATATATATATTTTTTTTACGACCAAACTTACGCACCTTATGTTAAAAAAAGTCTGCAGGCTGCCGGGTTCGAACTCTCGACCATTTGGGTCCAAAGTTCAAAGCTCTACCGTCTCGACTACAGATTTATTTAAGAAATTATGGCAAAACCAACTCAATAATGATGCTACATGAAATTAATTTTCTATGCACATTCAGCAGGTTGCATTATTGATAAATCTATTATAGATAAGTATAGATTTTATTATATTGAACAAATTAAATAACATATTGTATACCGTATGATTCACGACGAGCTTGCATTAGAACTTTTGAGGAAACTACTGAAAATATTTTTTTGAAATTTGTAGGTTTAAGTCGAGGGGTAAATACCTGACTAAAATGTGTACACCAGAAATCCAGTTTTGTGATAGAAATCCACGGAAATCCACAGAAATCCACAGTCATCCATGGAAATCCATAGAGATCCATAGACATCTTCGGAAATCCATGGACATCCGTGAAAATTTATAAATTTGTATATCTCATAAACCGTAAAAATATGCGGATTAGGTGTATTTTATTTCTATTTCCAATATTTTCGTGAAAATTGAGCTGATCGTCGTCCAACTAATTTTTTTTTCGACGAAATGGTCTACGCCAAAACCTGATCTGACCACTCAGACCAGACCAGAAATTCAGTAGTATAACATAAAACTAAGCAGATAATAATTTAGAATTTTGTTTATATTAAACAAAATGATAATATGTACCGTTCTAACAAACGGTTATTATTATAATGCTATTATTTATAATTACAAAATAAACATTCATAATTCACAAAGCAATAACTTTTTGACAAAAACCATACAAATACCTATTGAAATTGTAATTTATTTATTTAGTCTTTTACAAAAAACACAAAAAAACTAAAGTAAAAGAATACAAAATCACAAGTCACTCAAAGCATTTTTAAACAAAACTTAGCTGAAGAAACAGCCGTACTTACCGACTGTTTAATTTGAGTAAGTTCACACACACTTCAGCATTTGCTATTTTAGTTTGTATACAAACAGAACTGTAAAGAACGAAATATGCAACTCGGACAGTGAATTGGGCACAGATTAAAGCGGAGCGCAATGATGCCAAGTATACTTACTAAATTTTTTCAAGTTTATCGAGCATATAAAAATAAACTGTACGCCACCGGATGATATCTAATCTAAAACATTTAATTACCGGATGATATCTAATCTAAAACATTTAATTACAGGAACATCTTGATTTTTAAGTGACAGCTATTTTTGTTCTCTTGAATAGCTCACAGAAAAATGCTCAAAAAAATGCCTAAAACATACGCAAAATTTCCTAAAAGTAAAAAAATTTCTAAAATTATTAAGAATTTCGTCAATCTGGCATCACTGACAAAGCGTTATATCTGTCAAAAGAAGCGCGGTTGCCACGTCGACATATATTAAATTCATCGACATCCATTGAAATCCACGGACATCCACGGACATCCATAGAAATCCATGGACATCCGTGGAAATCCATAGAAATCCATGGAAATCTACATTGGTGTACACCAGAAATCCACAGGTGTTTACCCCTCGGTTTAAGTTTATCGATATGTTCTCTTAAACTAAAATATTGACATGTCACTTCCGGTTATACCGGAAGTAGCCTTAACTTCATTTTTTAAATACCATATAACATTTTTTATTATATTTTTGGTTTTCACATTAAATTTTAATTAAATTTTATGGAACACGTTTTTTACCTCAGTCTACTAATTTCTGAGATATGTGCATATTTTGTAATTATTTCGTAAATGCATAGCTATGAAATTATCCGTATATATTTTTTACCTTCGCTCCTGGACTAAATTTTTTTGTTATTGTATAGTTAAAGAATCAACTTTTGGAAATTGATTCCAAGAATTATTTATCTAATTTTTAATTTGGTAGGAGAAACTTTGGGAGACACGTTAATTAAAACTTGTTTAAAATTAGAAAGAACTGCCTTTCGTAAACATATTGTTCCAGAAATACCTATAATTGGTAAATATGGTTGCTAGATATAGGGCCTGGACGCACCCAGTTATAGAATAAAAAGCTAAATTTTTAATTTTAGCAAATATAGCAAATTTAAAAAAAAAAAAAATTGTTTTAAACTTTGCACACCAGCATAAAATTAAAATCTAAACACTTTTTTCAATATATTGTATTCTAACACCAGATTCTCACGACAAAATATATACTTTTCAATTTCCAGACAAACGAAGTAGTCACGTGACTAATGTCAAATCAAGTTATTAGGTTACCGATCATGCAGAAGCTATCAGTTTATAAGTTTTTTTACAATTTCAATTATAAAAAAGTTTTCCATATGAGTCCAACTTTGTGCCGGTCACTGTATAATATTTTTTTTAGTCACCTTTCGAAATTCGACCCCCCTCGTTCTTTTGTTTTAGCTAAATGAAAACACATTAAAATGATTTTAATCATAATTTATAGTTGTGTCTAATAAAAAAATCGGCAGACCCAGGGCGTTGACCTAGATTTTGAATTTCGGCGCTCATCTTCAGACGATTATTTTATTTAAAAGAGCTTTATCCTAATTGTTTAGTTAAACGCTTTAGAATGAGAGCGAAAAAATAAGCGATGATGTCCTGGAACGTTGTTTAGAAAGTAACGTCTTTTTTCATGTAATGGTGATCGTCTTTGGCGTCCATCTCATGCACGCAGGCCAAATTCGACGAAATCGTGGCTAAAAATATTAAGTGAATCCGAACGCGCTAAAATTTCCCATATTAAATTGCAGGTGTCTTGAAGAGGAAAAAACTAAACAAATTATTGAATTTCTTTTGAAAATGGAAAGATGGTATCTATATGGATAAGAGAAAGTTACATTCATGCAGAAAAAAAAATTAGGGAAAAAGATATATGCCAATGAAGATCCTAAAAAAAGTCCATTGTATAGTAAAAATTATTAAGAATTTTTTTTTTAAGAAAAGTAACGTCTCCAATATCTGATGGAGCTGGTAACTTTGGAGACGAATTTAGAAATATTGTTCAGATACCCCAAAGTTGGTCGTACGACACAAAAAAATGTTTTTAATTATAAGAATTCTATATAAATCTGGTAACATTGCATTTCCTAAAATTTCTCTCATTCTGAATTGCAGTTACAGACACTGATATTGTTGAAGATCCTGCAATAAAAAATATGTCTTATTTTTCTAAGCTAAGGCTTTTCTTTCCAGTGAACCGAAAATTGGGTTTCAGGCGTTAAGAAATGCCAAAATATTAGCATTTGAAAATTGTTGGCAAAAACTAGCTATTAGCCAGTTAATATATCATCATCATTTGGCGTCGTCAAATTGATACGGACGTAAAATGTGATTGTTTGTTTTATAACCTTTGTTATTTTAATCTGTTGTCCGTGTAGGGATGCTCTTCCCTCGGAGTATTGTAATGTACTGCCCCCTGACTAAGGAAGCACTGATGATTGCCCAATAAGCCGAAAGCGCTCTGCATATTTTTAAATAAATTTAATGCACTTGAATACAAAAGTTTGTTTTCCCTTTCACTTCAAAAAGTGCACACAGCCGCTACAACCCTATTTCAGTTAATATATCGGCATTCACTAATCCCTAAAACCTGAATTTTGGTTCGATAGAAAGAATTATATTTGCCGCTAGAGCCCGACAAGCCCGGCCGGCCCACAATCCCAGCAGGCCCGACAAGCTCGGCAGGCCCGGTAGGCTTGGTAGGCCCGGCAGGCCCGAAAGGACTGAAAAAAATTATTGGGGTCTCGAAAATTATTTTATAAAAATTTCTTTAAAAAAAAGCACATAAGCAAACCAAGGCTGACCCGAAATAGCGGCGGGCTACTAAAGTCCATCAGGCCCGACCGGCCCGTCAAGCCCAGCAAGCCCGACAGGTCCGGAAAAAATTGTTAGGCTTCGAAAACCCGAACCCTTATTGATTAGGTTACCCGAGCGTTCGGCCGGGCTGCGTTAGTGCCCGAAATAAGAACCCGGCCCGTGCAGGCCTCTATTTGCTGCTGTATATGAAACAGGTTATTGCTGACATTTTGCCAACCAACAAAATCCCGCTAATCGATATTTCGGGCGCTAAAATCTTCACACTGGCTGACGAATGAAACCGGATTTTCGATTCGCTGGACAGAATTATATTTGCCTCTGATTATGAAATAAGTGTTTACAAAACTGTGTGTGTGGATTTCGATAAAATCACGTTTGAAATCTCGTTAAGCGGGATTTTGTTGCTTGGAAAAATGTCGCTATTATCAAATTGTTTGTGTAGTTTAGCGGGATTTTGGTGGCTGGTAAAAACTGGCTAGAATTTTAGCGTCTCCGGTAAAATTGTTTTTCACATTTGAAGGATTTTCAATACGACATCATACGTATCGTGTTCAAGAAATAAAAGATTTTGTCGAAAGGAGGTCAGAAATTCTCTCAGTTTACGTTTTTGGATATAGAACTTATTTATTGGACTGGAAAGTAAAAAAGTGAAAAATATCGTGTTTGCCAGAAATAAAATGACACTTTTTAGAGCGATAACAAATAAATGGGTAAAGTACGTTTCATTGGCAGATATGTCATGCAATAACTTGGTTTTTTCAAGTAAAATATGTTTGAAGATGTCCAATTTTAACAGCGTATTACAAACATGTTAAAATGGGGTGTTTTTAAGTTATTTTTTTGGTAATTTGTAAAATTATAGTAAGTATAATTATTTTTTCCACTACTAACCTATAAAACGGTCATTATTGATCGATTATTAACCTTATAAATCGGTTTTCCCGACACTTATTATTAACCAAGGTTAACATATTATTTGAAAGTAGGTAACTTGACTGTACATATCAGATTCTTAAAGATGTTCGCCGTTGTAAAGTTTCGACACACATAAAAAATATAGAATATTGAAGAATAATGTTCATTAGAAAAATAGTTCCCTGGTCGTAATAAAACTAAAAATTAGTTTTTTCCAAATGGGTGGATAGGACTTCGAGAATTTATAGAGTGACCGCCCAAATTTCCGGATATTACACCCTTAAATTTTTATTTATGAAGCGATTTTTAAAAAAAGGGTATATGTCACCAGACCTAGAAATCTGGCAGAGTTAAAGGCAGATATACGTTTACTCATGCTAGAAGTTTTGGAAAGAAAATGGAAAGAGTTCTATCACTGGTTTGGTCTGTGCTAACGGATTCATGGGGCACATTTTCAACAATTGCTATGCTAAAAAAGTGACATTACAGTTTTAAAGTTCGTATTAATGTAATTGTTCCTTAAATTAGTTTTTATTAAATTTCTGACACATGGTTTGACAG
This sequence comes from Polydrusus cervinus, assembly GCA_935413205.1. Taxonomy (NCBI): domain Eukaryota; kingdom Metazoa; phylum Arthropoda; class Insecta; order Coleoptera; family Curculionidae; genus Polydrusus; species Polydrusus cervinus. The sequence goes on from OW284512.1 coordinate 3,443,678, forward strand.
AAGAAATATACGGACAAATTCCTTTTTTTGATAAGCTTTACAAAAAGTGGTATCCTCTAATTTGAAAAAAAGTTGGTTAGTGCTGCGCCCCCTCCTTAGAGTCCCAATTTTTTTATATAACAAAGCGAGGCCCACAAAAAAAAACTTTGAGGACGAGAAATTCAAGCTTAGTTTTTTTGTAATTCGGGTTAAATAGAACTGCAATTTTACATGGCAAATTTTAACGCGATCGTATCCACATAAGGACTTCTTGCCCCTGAGTACCTAATAATTTTTAATTTTTCCTAAAATGTAAAAATGAAAAGCGTCGGTCATTAGATATTTTACTCTATATTTAGTTTCAAGAAAAAATAACAAAATCGAAAAAAAATTATTAAGTTTTAGTTTTGTATTTATTGTAACATTTAAAATCAAACAAGCTGAGAGTATAAATAACTAATTTCATTAATTAAAATTAAAATAAATAAACATTTTTTTTCTATATTTATTTTTAACTAATTAATAATAATTAAAAAATCCTCAGATGATAAAATGAATAAAATATATCGCCTAGTCTAAATACATTTTCTTTTAATATATTACAGTTTTGAAATAAATTTGAAATTTTACTATTCTCGTTTTATATTTACATTTTATTTAATGTTATATAAAAAGTTACGGGTATTTTAAAATTTTCCTGATAGCTCATTATTTAACTAAAACAAAAATATGTATCATTGACAGTGAGCTGAATAAATTTATGGTGATGATTGTTTTTATTTATTTTATTATTTTATATAAAAAAACACATTCTAAATTATTGAATAGCTCTTTTCAAAAACCTTATAAACAAAACAACATAACTCTTTAACTTAAGTAGTTTTTGCAAAGAAAGCGAAGAGTTAATTATTTTTATGCCTTATATGATTTTTACAAAAAAACTTACCTAACGAGAAATTTCATAGTAAAAACGTAATTTTGTTAGACTTTGATTCATGCAGTTTATGAAATAAGCCATTCAATATAATCTTGGTACAAATAATTTAAACGGAACTTGAATAAATGATACTACTATAAAATTATATGAAAAATAATACTTAAGCACTGAGTTAACTAATACTCCACCACACCACTAGACTCACATAAACTAGTATATCATTAAAATTAAAATTTTACTACATTCTCTTATTAAATATCACTCAGAACTCTTTGGCATATTTGTGGAGAAGAAATTAATATAATATCTAAAAACACCTTGCCATTAGAGTCACGGAACCAAAACAATTACTTTTTCTATTCGGGTTTTTGATTTTTATAGGTTTAATTTGAGTCCCATACAATGAAGCACTTTGTTGAACATTCCCAAGTTGGATATCCCGGGGTACATAGACCAAGTCCTTGTTGATAGCCTCAATTCTTCCATCCTCAGAAAGGATAATGTCAAACTCCACTGGTTGATCAGGCTCGAAAAGAGCTTTCCCGTTAGTAGAAGAAGTCACTTGGTAAAAGTTATTGTTTAGATTTCCGATTGTTCTTGTAAAGACACGATTTGGCGTACAAATAAGGACAACACTTGCGATAATAAATAAACTTCTTAGAGAGGACGACATATTATTTATGATGGTAATGTTGTGTCTTCTTCAATACCAAAACTATAACTAGTATTTTTTGTTTACTATCCCGCAATATATAAAAGTACTTCTGCAGTGCCTTGTACTATATACTATATAGTACTACTACGTTAATATTGATCGCTTTCGGGAACACTTTTCTTATAATGAACACAAACAAAGAGGGCTTTTATTTAAAGTGTTCAATTTTTTCTTGACCTCCGAAAGTGAAGATAATGCCTCCAATGTTGGTAGAATGATAAGCAAAGATAAGAAGAACGCAGTGGGGATTTCGGCTCTATCGAAATTTTTTGGATTATACGCTGATTTTTTTGAAAAAAATTAACTTGTTTTATGTTAGACCATTTTAATCTATTTTAGATAAAATTGTTTTACAAAATTAATTGCCCGATATGATTATTTCAACCGTATTTTGGAAATTTTATTGTTAGTTTGTCATCAAAATTGTTTGGTTTATGTTAACGATTTTAAATTTTATTTGGTGTGAAATTGTAACCAAAATTCCGCGCTTATCTTATTAAATTATTTAATATTACATAAATAAAATAATAGTTTTTGATGTGAGTTTATTTATTATGCGTTTTATTACACTAATATCGGGTTGTATAAAGATTTTTAACCACAATTGAGTAACTAGCAAGTTTGACTGTGACATTAACAAAAATAATTTTCTTACAATCATACTGGCCCGGTCGCCCGGTTACCTTCATTTTCATTTTACTAAGACACCTTTGGTTATGAGTAAATAATGCCTCTCAATGTAATTTTTTTTTTGTTGCTGAGGTTGGCGGAAGAGCCAGTGTACCTAGGCCTATAAGGCCCATTGTATTCCCTATCGTCTGGGTCCAGACGGGACCTACAGCTTAGCGTGGAATCCGAACCACGTGCATGCTCCTCCTCCAGAGGTCAGGAAAAAGCCGCCACTGTCAGCTGATGCAATTTAAAATGATAATTTTTCGGGGTTGATTTTTTTAAAGCAATTTAAAAAAATCATTTACTTGCATTTGCCCTGCAACTTGCACCTAACCTAGAACAGCGTTAAAACTTTAAATAAATGCACACGATGCAACAGTACGTTCGAGAACACATTATTTACTTGCCTGACATTCAATAAATTCCAGTCAGGGTCTTTAGACTCTCCAGTTAATTTCTCTGAAAACAAGTACGTATTAAATAAATAAAAGAATCACAACCAATCAACCATCCGCAAAAAAAAGTTACCTTGAGGTTCCTCAAAAGCTGACCTATTTTTCGTGCGAATGCGAAACATCCCATGAAAAACTGGAGCGGAAGTACAATTTGCAAAAATATATTTTGATTTATGACAAATTGCCGTGTAACATTGACCACAAATAAAAGTACAAGAACGGCAGTTTTTGCGCGAATAGATTTCTTAGGTCATCCATGCTCTTGTCTTATTTCCGGAAGGTTTTGCCAATGGAGGCCAAGAGATTATAGATATTATTCTCTTCATAAGAGCAAAGCAACATAAGCTCAAATTCAAAGTTCCAGTTGGTTCCTGAATGAAACTTGAAAGGTTCACGTAATGCTTGTTACTTAAAGATTTTTTTATTGGTTTTTATCTTAAATTTCATAGGTAAAGAATGTGTATATGTTATATTTTAGTAACCAACTTAGTAGACTATTTCATGCAAAATGAGAAACCGTTGCAACTCTTAGTATATGTATGGATAGATGATTGGTGTTGCTGGTATTACAGTACATAGAAGGAATTCATCTTAACCTGTACTGTTTAGAAACTTCCGTATATAAGGCAAGTTTGGAGAATGACGCTTTTCGGAATTTGATGATACACATAACCTTAAAGGCCCAGTTCTTCCAAGTTGGTCTTGAAATTTATCGTCATAGCTCCTTCCACCGATATTATAATCAAAATGATGTCTATTTTTTCCAGCTTCCACATATTATTGATCTCTATCGCCAAATTTGAGCACTTGGTTTTCTTCTCCGATTCGATTTTAGAGAGGTTGTGTGTTAGTGGGCAACCTATATCAATTATAAAAGCTTTCTTGGTCGTCTTTTCGATTAAAGGAATATCCGGACGGTTATGGTCTACTGTTCTATTTGTTATTATTACCTAGACCCAGTATAAGAGATACTCAGGGGATTCAAGGATTGGCTCGGGTGAGTATTGGTAGTATGGTGGGAGGTTTTTTCCTTAGACCTAGTTTATGGACCAGTTCCTTGTGGATGATCTTTGCCACCTGATTATGTCTCCCCAGGTAAGCCTTTGGGCCCGCCGTAATATGTTCTATCGTTTCTCCGGGGCAATTGCACTTTCTGCACACATCTTCCACATTTCTTTTCAAGACGACCTTTCCATAGTTTCAAGTTCGAGTGACACGGTCTTGGATAGAGATTATAGAACTTTCTATTTCAGCATGAAGCTGCCTTTTTTCTAACCAATTCAGTGACATATATCTATCTATGAGTATATTATTATTATTATTATTATTATTATTATTATTAGTATTATTATTATTATTATTATTATTATTATTATTATTATTATTATTATTATCATTATTATTTTTATTATAATTGTTATTATTATTAAGTAATTTGTTCTTGTACTTCTTCCAAGTTTCAATAAAAATTCTTTAAAAAATAATCATTGTTTTTATTTATTTATTTATTTATTTATTTATTTAATACATTTAGGCCTGACAGAAAGTAATTAATAGGGCCGACAAAATTATAATTACAAATTTTAATAAACCTATATAGGGACTTAATATAATTAACAGTTAATTTTAAAACACAACTATAAAATACAGTACACTTATAAGTGTGCAAGGGCGGTTCGAACGAAGTTACTGTAAGACATGTCCAGATCACAATAATTTGCTATCCTATTATACCTAGAGCACATTCTATAGACCGGCGCCATCAGCATTGCATTCGTTTTAGCTGCTGGTAAGTAAAAACAAGTGCCAGTTCTGGTGGTGATTCTGGGTATTAGGAAATTTAATTGTTCCAAGAGGGATGGACAGACTGTAGCTCCGGTAATTATTTTAAACAAGAATATTATTGCTTGCATGTCTCTGCGGCTCTGCAAACTTTCAATGTCAAATTGTTGTAACAAAAGTTCGTTATCCATCCCTCTTTGTGGATACTCTCCGTCTTCTTTAAAAGATAAAAACTTTAAAAATTTTCTTTGAACTCGTTCTATCATCATGATATATTTTGCATAAATTGGGAACCATATTAGTGATCCATACTCCAGTTTGCTTCTTACAAGCGTGAAGAACAAGATCTTGAGTACATCAGTATTAGTAAAAGACTTACAATTTCTTAATATAAATCCCAACATTCGAGTAGCCTCTGAGACTATTTTTTCTATATGACTGCTAAAAGTTAGCTTGGAGTCTAAAATGATACCTAGGTCGCGAACCCTGTCAACTCGTAACAATTCGCTTTGATCAATTGAGTAGTCATACAGAGTAGGAAAATGTTTCTTAGTCAATGTCATGACCGAGCACTTTGCAGCATTGAGTAGCAGTTTATTTTTTGCACACCATTCCTGAATGGCATTTATAGCATATTGCAACCTTAGACAGTCCTCAGAGCTCCTAATAGATTTATATATCTTTAAGTCATCTGCAAAAATTTCATACTCGATGTCAATAACTGTTGATATATCATTAATAAAAATCAGAAAAAGCAGTGGTCCTAAATTGGAGCCCTGGGGAACGCCCGAGGAGGCTTGAAATGGCAGAGATTTACATCCGTTGTGCTGGACGTACTGAGTCCGATCTAGTATATATGACTTAAAAAAAGAAACGAAATTATCGGTAAATCCAAATAGTTTAAGTTTTACTAATATAATACTGTGACTGATCTTATCAAATGCCTTTTATTTTCATGGTTATCTGAAACTTGTAGAAGATATAGTATTCCTAACGCAAGCGCAAAGTAATGTTGCTTACTTGTTGAATAAATAACTAATCAAGCTTCGTCTTCGATACTTAGTTCAAATTGCATAATAATAACGTGAAGATCGATGCGAAAACTACCAACGGTAGACCTTCTTCTACGCGTGGGGGTCATCTCAGTTTTAATGTCACCGCGACATTCGACATAAAACAAAAAGAAATGCCGCGGCCGAAGACATTGTCATTGATTCGGTAGATCTTATAAGGAATTTTCCGGTACAGTATCTTGTAAACTGGAAGAGTGAGAGACTGGTGCATTGGGAGAAAGCTTTTCCATGAAAGGAAGAAATAAACATTAAGTGAAGTGGGGAATTTTCTTTTAAAGGGACAGTTTTTTTTTATAGAAATGTGCTCTGAAAATAAATCCGATTATAGGTAGGTGAGATACGAACTTTTTATTTTTTGTACGTTTTTTTTTTCTTCAGGCTTAGATACATTTTTTTGTTGTGTTCTTTTCAAAATGTAGTTAATTGTTAGTTGTACACAAAATAGGTTTTATGTAACAAAAAGTAATGTTATTTTGGACAGTTTATTCGATAAACCAGATAATAACAATGACATTTAAAGTTTTCAATAATTATGAAAATAAACTATTAACTTTAAAATTTAACTAAATGATTTTTTTTAATTAAATTTTTTATTGGAAAAAGCTTAAAACACTGAACCGGCTCCACTGGTTTTATTTTAGCTAAGATTCTATACTATTCCGTACACGTTTCAAAGGTAAAGCCATTCATCTTCAGAGGAAATTATTTACATGGAAAAAAAACTTTCGACATTTGACCAGACGAGACTGTAAGAACAAGAAAATAAATCTTAAATTTTGTGTTTCATAAGAAATTATATTATAGAAGTATATTTTAGGTCTAGAGATATAAAACAACCGCGGCCCTTTTTCTCCATCTTACAACTCGAACATACCGAACAAACAATTTTTTTTTCAAATTCAATATGGGCAATCCACTCGAGTTGTACAGTATAACACATAAACCAAAAAAAAAATGGTTTTACATGTTAATCCGGAAGTTGTAAGTTTTAAATAGAGAATAAAAAACTGAGATAGGGAGGTAAAAACCATTTTTCTTCAAGTTCAAGTCCTACAGCCTGTCAAAGTCTCAAAATGGTATATTTTAAACGTCAATATCTCAAAAACAATTAAAATTAGACATACGATATTTTATACAAAATATACGTGGAATTGTATAAGGAATTAGAAAATAATATAATATATAGGGTGTTCTATTTAAAATAACCATGTTGCCAACTATTTCGGGTAAAAACGGCAACGCCGTATTGCTGAAAATATTTTAAAACGATATACCATGGTTGTTTATCTTAGAAACCAAATTTTTGAAGAAAACATATCACCCGTTTTGCATAAACGTCGCATCTACCGTGAAACACCCTGTATTTGAAAATGTATTTTAATATACAGGGTGACAATTTGAAAACGAACAGCATTTAATATTGCCCCTACCAATGATAGAATGAAAATTTGGCGAAACACGTCAATTGATATATCGAGGGGGACATTTTTTAAGACATTTGTTGTCGTGTTACTTTCAACCCCCAGGGCACCTACCCCAAAAATTTTAAATAGCAACCCCTATTTATTTCGCCATTTTTGTGTTCCTTATAAAATTCTACATATAATAAACTGTATCATTTTTTTTTTCAAAAAATGTAATTATTTTATTTTTTCTAGTGGCGATATCGAAGACGAAATGTAAATAAATAAAGGAATTTGGAATGTATTTCTACATTTCGTCTTCGATATCGCCACTAGAAAAAATAAAATAATTACATTTTTTGAAAAAAAAATGATACAGTTTATGTAGAATTTTATAAGGAACACAAAAATGGCAAAATAAATAGGGGTTGCCATTTAAAATTTTATGGGTAGGTGTCCTGGGGATTAGGGGGTTGAAAGTAACACGACAACAAATGTCTTTAAAAATGTCCCCCTCGATATATCAATTGACGTGTTTCGCCAAATTTTCATACTATCATTGGTAGAGGCAATATTAAATGCTGTTCGTTTTCAAATTGTCACTCTATATATTATCCAGATCATTTAATTCACAATAGAATATCGTTCTTAAGTTACCTATCGGTCAATAAATATTGTTAAGTAATTAACAACAAATTTAGTTTGTTGAAGTTTCGGTTGATTTGGTTTAAACCATCATCAGAACTACAAATATAAATCTGAATAATACATTTGCTAACAATTAAAATATCTCCTACTCTATCAAATTTAAAATACATTTTATAACTCTAGAAACATATTCTATTATATATTTTAAATTATACGAAAAATATTGTGTTCTTTTGGCCCTGATTCTGACCGTGTTTATTAATGAATTTTTAAAAAAATTGGGGCTTTCATTGAGAGAAAATACTGTCCAGAAATGGCCTTTTTCTACTGGCATAGAATATTGTATATTTAGAAAATTAGAGTTACATCTTAAAATATGTCTGTTAGTGCCAAATATAATTAACTTGACAAAAAGTTAACAACCCCTTCCTGCCAAAATCAGGAGAAACTTGATGACTAGAAGTAAAAGTTATATTTATTTCATATGACGTTACGTTATGAACTTTTAATAACATTTATATAGATTATGATATAACATTATTATAACAAGTTGTTTATTAATGTTACATGACTTGGTCACCATCTTAAGAGTTCTTTCTATCAAAATTTGTACATTAAGACCAAACAGTAGTCGATGGGTCATCACGAGCAAATACCGCATTTCCACCACATCGTGCATACCGTACCTGCGTCTGGCGATGGCAATACAATTAATTTGTTTATATACAAAATTTTAAGAGAATTAAGGGGCGCAGCGTCAGTGGAGATTTTGAAAATAATATCGGGGTATCGTTTGTAAATGTAATGGAAATTAAGTAATTAACATGAATAGCCGTAATATTTCTATTTTTATGTTCTGCACGGCGGATGATATAAGTTGAACTTATATAATTGAAATTTTTCTTAAAAATTTTTAAAAAAATTTGGTATTATCTACCAAACTAGAAGTTCTTGTGAACCCTTTAGTAAAATTTTTGTGTTAAATTTTCAATTAGACAAGCCAGGATCGATGCCGTGTTTCACGCTGGTATGGCTCTTAATTATTTTAAACTACGTATTTCAAATTACGTCAGAGTTTTCTCTACCTTCAAAAACATTTAATGAAAATAAAAGTCCTGGCCTTCTTGAATAACGTAGTTTGAATTAATTAAAATCTTACTATTCAATTATGACGCAATCATCTCGATTTATAAATCTTAAGTAAGCGAAAAACTTTCTAAGAAAGTGGTGACAGGCGATAATAAATTTTAATTTGAGATTTTTAATGGTATTCCATTAATTTTTATTTCTGTCTTTTGTACAACAGGAATTATTTAACATATTTTGTAAATGGCTCTGAATTTAATGAAGAAAAAAATAATAATGTATTTTTACTGTCAGGATTAATGCACAACAATCAAGATATTATTGGTAATTATAGTCGATTTAGTCCTTCTTGTTCCTATTGTCGCCTACCCTCTTTTTACTGTATATTAACGACCTTCTAGTGAAAACCCAAAATGCAATTTATAGCTTTGCTGATGACAGCACACTTGTCTCATCTTTTACCTTGACTCCCCAAACATCCGCTGCCGACGCACATCTTCGCAGGCAGCATGAAGTATTGCGCCTCAACAAAGACCTGGAAGAAATTTTGGCTTGGGGTGACAGTAACCAAGTCGAATTTAATGCTAAGAAAACCCAGGCAGCAGTCTTCTCCAAAAAGGTTAACATTGCAGAACCGGATATAGTCATGGCAGGACAAGCAATTCCCCTGGCACCGTCTATTAATTTGCTGGGGGTCAATCTGGGAGGTAATATGTCTTGGCATGATCACGTTGCCGCAATTGCCAAGGCAGCTGCACAGAAACTTGGTGTACTTTTCCGCACCAAAAGGTTGTACACACCTCATCAACTTTTGACACTCTACAAAGCCCAGATTCGACCATCATTAGAATATTGCTCTCATGTCTGGAGCTCTGCACCCAAGCACACCCTTCGGCTACTGGATTCCATTCAAAGGAGAGCCGTTCGTCTGATTGGCGACCCCGAGCTGACCAAGACCCTCGATAGCCTGGAGCATCGAAGACAGGTTGGTGATTTGGCTCTCTTTTACAGATATTTCCATGGCAGGTGTTCGACTGACATTGCCCACTTGATTCCACCTAGAGCAATGCAAAACAGAAATACACGGCAAACCACTGCCGCTCATCCATATGTTGTTCAGGTTAGTACTCCTCGAACTTCATTGTTCAAGAATTCTTTCATCTGGAGAACGTCATCTTTGTGGAATGATCTTCCTGAGGTCGTGTTTCCCAATGAATACAATCTTCAACGTTTCAAGACCAACGTTAATCGCTTTTTTCGCACTCGCACCGCTCCCAGAGCGCCTTAAAGGATTTTTCCTACAGTGCAGGTGTTTTATCATAAAAAAAAAAAAAAAAAAAAAAAAAATAACATGCATTCTAAAATAACAAGATCAATTTTTTTTAACCAATAGAGACGAGTCTCTTAGACGTATCAGACGAGTCTTTAAAGTTTATATGAAGCAATGACGGCGCCAGGAATTTTGGGATGGGTGGGTACAAGTGAGCCCGATGATTTTACGGTGGGCACTACCCAAATCAAAAATGACTTCTACAAAAAAAAGTCGTCGCCTCCCCCACGCTCTATAACGCCATAAGCGGGGTAAACAAAAGTTCCCTCTGGTCCACACTAACGCCATTATCGTTCTCTTTATCTCTTATTACATCCTTCTATAATACCACTCCTTTCTTATCAAAAATTTCATAGTCCAATTCCCCTTCCTCCACGTAAATTCCATTACAAAAACCAAACCCTCAATTTTGGGTGGGCACTAGGGTGGGCCAATGCCCACCCTGGCCCCCCTGGCGCCGTCACTAATATGTAGGTCTTTAAATTTCTTATAATAATGAAAGTATGGTAGTTCAACTTCAACAGACCTCCAAAGTCTGTTTTCTATTTTATTTCTTTGCACTACAACCAAAATAAGTTAAGGTAGTACCTCATTTATTTATTTCTCAATTTCCAAATAAAAAATTGGTATATTTAACATGCCGTTAGGTATTCTTTTAGGACACGCCCTCATTGATTAAATTTTGTGTTACAGTACTGAGGACGATGGTGAACTAGCTTTCAACAATAACTACGAGACACCTTATACACCTCTGAAAAGCAAAATTTCCGCAAAAGGAAGTACTCACAAGAAAATTATCGCCCAGGTTAGTTCATACTGTTGTTATTAATGTTACGTTTTTACCAAGGTATGATTTACAGGGAGGGGGTGTAATAGAGGTAATTACCCCACCACGTGAATGACCAAAAGATACCGTAAAACTTTTTAATCTTCTCTAACTGTGATAAAAAAAACCAGATCCACCCTTGGTTCTTCTAGTATTTGACAAAAGTAAATTCTTTTTTGATATTTAGGTATGTTTGACCAGCGCAGTGATGCTGACCTCGGCTAGTTGCGGCATGCCTGTGGGCTACTCAGCTATTTTACTACCTCAGCTAAAGTCAAACAACGGTACAATGCAAATAGATGACGAGATGGGATCGTGGATTGGTAAGAATTAGTTTATTTATATAATCAGTTACATTTATAATTATTATTTATTTTTGCTGTTGACCATTACTACGGAAACTCTTGCAACTGGTTGAAGTTTTACTCTTTATTGTATAGGAATGAGTAGCGTCAATGCAGCGTTTCTAACAAATGATTATTTGATCACCAAACTATCGTACGTACCTAGAGTAATTTTTCTTCGTCAAACTTCAATAAATCATAATAAATTTTTATTTAAAGATCTTGACCTAGGATTTATAGGACCAAAAGCAAAACAGTTCGTAGCAATACTTAGACATAATTTGGGTGAATGGCCTTAGCATATGTCTTGTTCAATTCAAATTGACATTAAGTACTTGTTGTCTGTCTTTGGTATCGAAATTGTTCCTATTTGTGGGTTCATTTAATTAAGTTTGTGAGTATTGTTCGTTGTTACAATGCTATCCCGGAAGTAAAAAAAAATTGTAGTGACTTTTAGAAAATCACATATTTTTTACTAAAAACATGTTCGGCATTATGTAATTTATTTTCCTGCTTTTATTGTAACGCTTAATATAATTAAACCAAGTAAATATTTTATTGATTTGAAATAATAATAAACGTCTTTTGTTTCAATATAAAATTTACAATAAAATATATGTCAAATCCTGGCGTAGTCTAGCTGTAATAGCTACTCTACTCAACCAGTCAAGGACATAATAAGTGTTATTAAACTAATTATTAATTAAATAGAACTTAATCCATAACTAAATGAATAATGCAGTATATAATAAGTTTATAAAGGCTTTTAAATAATAAATTTGGCGATTATAATAGCGATTATATAAGCAATAAATCAAGAAAAAAAATTTCATAGTTGAATATTAAAAAATTAAGAATTTTGTCAATTTTTTTTTTTTTTTTTTTTTTTTTTTTTACGGTTCGCCGACTACGGAGGCCATCTTGAACCGGTCATCGATCACAAATGTGGTCTACCGACTGGGGAGTGTGAAACGGCACCTTCATCCTACGAGATATCCGATCTCATCCGGCCTGTCCGGCGTGAATAGGATGGCTAGGTGTCGATTCATTTTACACTCTTCCCTGAGGCAAGAGCACGCCGTGTTCCCAAGCGGTCACCCGCCCAAGTACTAACCGCGCTCGACACCGCTTGACTTCGATGATCTGCGGGAACCGGTGCTTAATATGTCGACAGGCCCTTGCCAATTTTGTCAATTTAAAAGATACTTTTTATACTTTATCTCAAATAACTCTGCCCTTACAAGTATTATATTAGTGGGTATTGAATTAAAACATTTAACAGCATTATATGAAAAAGAAAGCTGGAATATGGCACTCTGATGATGAGGCATGGTTAATTTACTTCTGTCTCTAACCGTTACCTACAGGAAATAGCTTGATTTAAGGATTTTTAAATCCTAGTTAAATAAAATATACCAATTCTGCTTGACCCAATCCCCCCTCCCCCCCTCCCCCCCTCCCCCCCCCCCCCCCCCCGTTGAATGCCCATGGTTCACAATCTCTGTTTCTCGAAACCAAGCCACAGATTTAGTCAAAACTTGACTAAACTAGTCGAAATTCATGAATATGTGTGAAAATTCTGTTAGAAAATGCTGAATGGTGTCCCGTATTAAATAAACCCACTGCCCATCAACCCTGCTATCCTTTCATTTTGGTACTGCATTATTATCTTTCTGAGCGACGCGACGCCCCTAAAGAGAATTTTTTACGTTAGGTGAAATTACAAGAAAAATTGCCTAAAAGCATGCGCTTTGATAACGTCTTTATCAGCTGATGCAGGTTTTAAATGGGAAAACTTTTTCTTGTAATATCACCTAACGTAATAAGGCTTTAATGCTTTAAAAATGCTTACCACTGACTGGCACTGGTTATCTATTACTTTTAATATTATGACCGTTTCAGTGTTCGTAAACTGTTTATCCTGGAACTGACCTACTCGTCCTGTAAAGTGTCACTTTCCGGATGTAAATAACGATTTGCGAATCATTTGTTTTCATTCCGTTGGACATAATATTGAATGACATAAACTGCAACGTTGCAATTTAGTAAAGTAATGACCTTACACATGACATTGCATATTGAAATTTATAAAAACAAATTGCCTGAGGATAAATTGGGCTTTTATATAGAAGCGCTCGTTTTGTACGGCGTGCGATATACCCACATTATTCCAGGAATACAATTTGCGACCTAAGTTACAAACGAGTATTATAAATTTTCCGAGTAAATAATAGTCATTTTCGCGATTAGATTGTCTATTCATGTTTAAAATCTAAGTTACAAATTTAAAAAGAATATAGGTATTGTAACCATAGACAAAAGAGCTAGAGCTCTTTTGCCTATGATTGTATCCTACTGATTCCCAAGTCAAATTAAAATTGAAAAGAAATGTCAATGGCTAAACTTTTCTATAATTTTTTAACTTAACCACTTTTTTCCTTGTTTATTTTATTTATTAATATTAGGTATGCTTGACTTATTTAGAATATTTTATTTTGATTACAACTAAATGATCTTACTTTTATTCAAAATTAATAAATTCTTCTTGACAGCTTCCAAACTTTATATATTATACGTTTGTACACTTATTTTGCAAACTTCATCTCTACGAAAATGAAAATTACAAAAAATGCCAAGTAAAACTTTCTGGAAAACTTCAGTTGAATGAGGTTTCTTGGAAGTTTATCAGAAAAAATTAATAAACGTCATGGAAATAAATTGGTTATATTTTCATTTAATTTTCATAATATAATGGAATTTTTCTCATTAGATTGACCTGATTCCCTGGGTGTCTCTCGTAAACCATAGAAGATACAGAGATGGTTAAATTAGAAAAAAGTTGCGCCCTACTAAATTCGGCAACATTGTGTTTTCAATATTTGGACAAAACCGAATTTTCGCGATTTAATTTTTTTTTTCTGACTCTATTTGAAAAGCTATGTTAAAATAAAATTAACTTTCTCATTACTACTTTTTCTCTAATTAGATTTTTCATCCGACATTTCGTTTTTTCAAAACCATCATAAACTTATTTTAATATTTTTAAATCCCCTTCCTTCTTTATAATTCAACGACGTATGACACCTAGGATTAATAACACGTTTTGGACTTAAAACCCCATCATCAATAAGAATAATAGCTAATTAATCTTGTATATATCAACTTTCTTTTGTTTTCCAAGCCAACTAGAAATAATTTGACTCTGATCGTCGACTTCAAATCATATTAATTTTTCTTCCCTTGAATAATATTCCATAATTTTTATTTAAACACAATCGCACAACTCAAAAACAGAAAACGACCGACGACCGAACGACGCGGAGCGGAGTTCGGGCAAGCGGTCAAGGGCGGGAAAGACACTTTACGCATGAGTATACCAACCCATTTTTCAAAAACTATTTTATATCAACATACATATACAAAACTTTAACTTAAAACTAAATTATTATAAAAATTAATATTAAAAACACAATAGTTATAGAAGGTAAAAATAAGAACACAAAGTCTTCCTCCACTGATATATTATAGAAATATTTTAGTAAACTTCTCTACATGTTTCGAATGCAGAAGCATTCATCTTCAGGAGAAAAATTAAAAGAAGAAAGGACCAGTAGATATCACCCTAACTGAGCAACATAAATATAGGTTCGGTATAAAATGAATGAAGAAATCAATACACATTGCATTGTGAATAAGAAAAGTATATGGGTTGAGACTTAAGGTACTGTGAAAACTTTAAAGGTGGAGTGAAAGATTTAACATCTTTGCTTTTCCAAAAAGACCCCAAAGGTCTTTTTGGAAAAGCACGCGGTAGCGGTCGAGCTGAATTAAAAAATTTTTCTTCCATAAAGCCAAAATGTTAGAATTTTGTAAAATTAAATGTTTATTTTTCCACTTTAATTATGTTTATTCGTAAACCATTGAGGTTTACATCCAGTAATTATGTATTAAATTAAATTAAATTTCCAATGAATTTTTAATAGTCTTCTTCCTCACACTTATATTTACTTCTCCAAAAAATGTTTTTCTCTAATGACTAGCTAATAGCTTGCTTAATGATCATTCTCTTCATTCTGATTTCTCGACAGTTCTTCCACACAAAGATGTTAAATCTTTCACTCCACCTTTAAAGTTTTCACAGTACCTTAAGTCTCAACCCATATACTTTTCTTATTCACAATGCAATGTGTATTGATTTCTTCATTCATTTTATACCGAACCTATATTTATGTTGCTCAGTTAGGGTGATATCTGCTGGCCCTTTCTTCTTTAATTTTTCTCCTGAAGATGAATGCTTCTGCATTCGAAACATGTAGAGAAGTTGACTAAATATTTCTATAATATATCAGTGGAGGAAGACTTTGTGTTCTTATTTTTACCTTCTATATTCCCACTCCACTTTAAGTATGGACTATTTCTTCAAGTTGACAATAGTTATAACTTCCGAAGTAAAAAACTATCTAATAAGGTCAAAATTTGCATTATTTTACTTTTCCGCACTAGTGCGGGAAAGTGACACTTTCAAAACTAAAATGCGTGCGGGAAAATGGGTTAAAACGCACGGTCGTAAAAAATAGTTATTTTCCTAACAAGTGCGCAAAGTGATACTTTTCCGCACGCAAGTACAGTTGGACGAACGACGCGAAGCGGAGTTCGGATAAGTTCTTGCGTGCGGAAAAGCACTTTGCGCACTTGTTAGGAACAACATTTTTCCTACGAGCTTCATATCAGATAACAACAAAAATAAAAATATGATAATTTATTTAATAATTTTTAATTCGACTTTAAAGAAAGAACTATAATATACTTACAACTAAAAATTACATAACAAAAAAAAATAATAGAAAATTAAAAAATTACATAACAATAAAAAAAATAATAGGAAACTAAATTTTTTTCGTTTTAAGCTGAAATACAAATATCGGGAATTACGATTAAAAGATAAAAGAGAATACTCTTGCAACGGCTTCTCACATTGCCATAAAATAGTTTACAGCTACTAAAATAAATATAAATATTCCCTACCAAGGAGATTTTTGAATAGTTTTACTTTTCCGCACCCAGTGCGGATAAAAGTCTTATCCGCACTAGTGCGGAAAAGTGTAACTTTGCACACAAAAATGCGTGCGCAAAGTACTACTTTGCGCACGCTCGTAGGAAAAACATTTTTCTCTAAGATGCGCCGTTTCAATGCTACAGCCTGTCAAAATTTGAAATGCCATATTTGAAATATCAAAATCTCGAACACAGTTGAATTTATAATTCCCATAATTTTTCTATACATGGTAAAAAAACACAAGTAGCCCCAGGGTTTGACAGCGGCAAAAATGTGTAATACTAAAAACAAAAATCAAAGCAACTGTGAATTATTTAGTTTGATAAAACTCTTCGGGACATCAACATGTGCCCTTTTCCTACGCACAGTAGGAACAGAGATATCTTATTGAATTTAGTCGGGAGCAGTGTAAAGAATAAAGAAAGGGCATCGCATCGCTGGCTTGATTTACCTAATCGCCTTTAAATCGTTTTTTGCCTAACCGGGACCCGAAACGGTTAATATTTTACACAGTTAAAACCTAATATATGTTGTCTCTGGATAAGGGATAAAGAAAAGGGCTCAGCGAATTCACTAAACCGAAACGATCCCGATAAGAGTGGATAAAGGGTTGATCCAGGGGCTCATTGGCATTTTCTAAAATAGTATTATTTTTCTTTAAAGGATCTGAAAAACTTTAATAAAAAACAATAGGTTTTTGTGCGACCAAATATAAAAATTTGATTAGAGTATAGCGTCATATTGAAAACATTTAAATCAAAATATGGATTTTTTTTCACACCAAAGGTATCAAATATTATCTTAATTTTTCTTTTTAGCTAGCGTTCATTCAGCAGCTACACCATTCGGCTCGCTACTTAGTGGTCTTCTCATGGACAGATTAGGAAGAAAATTCGTCCTTCAAATAGCTTCAGTACCCTTAATTATCGGCTGGATTCTGATAGGGTTTTCACAAAACCACGCGGTTCTTCTGACAGGAAGACTGGTGGCAGGCTTATCAGCAGGATTAAGTGCAGCGGCTGGTCAAGTAAGTTACCACAAATCGCGCGCACTCAATACACAGTAAAATGGACCCCTAATTTCATTCATAAAAGTACTTTTTCGTCGAGCCGACATAACATTGTTCATAGAGGACATTCTATTCATAACATGTATACAGTAACGTATTTGGGAGAAGGCTGCCTGGCTGCAGCCCACCCCCCCCCCCCCCCAAGCCTAAAAGCTCGGGTCTAAAAGTGTAATTGCAACCTAATTTTATTTTTCGTCTCACGTTTGGACTTTTAATTTAAATTTTAAATAATGTATTCTTGGCAGACTACAAAGGTCTTGTAGAAAACGTTTAGTTTTTAAAATTTTCCTTCTAAAAGACCTGTTTATATGGAGTTTAAGATTTCGGACGCATATCGTTTTAGTTATTGATTTATGAAGCAATTTTATAGGAAAACGAGTAAAAAGAAAAATATTTTATAGTATTTTTCTATTATACACCTACTTGTCTATTCCGATTTCCCTTTTTTAAAGCTATTTTAAATCAACAAAAATATAACCCAATGCAATAAAATATTTTTACAACAAAAACAATTAGGTATTTATTTTTAAAGAAAAAAATTAAAGTCAAAAATTTTAATTCAAACATATTTTATGGAAGAAGTGTGATAATTTATAATAGTAAAAATAGTGCGGGAAGAAACAAAAATGTTTTATTATAAATATACAAAACGGCTTTTAAGAAGGAGTATTTCAAAACCTAAGTATTTGCACCAAAAACTACTGCTAGATCTACGCTCCTAAAATACATGATTTCTGAAAAAATCATCAATTTTGGCGTGGTGAGCGATATTTACTTTATTTTTAATCATGAAAAACCGAGCCCGAAAAACGCTGGTTAGAGTCATACATACGTCTTATGTTAAAATTTTGGATTGACACCAATTACCAATATTTATATTTTTCACAAATATAAAAAATGTTTTTTTTTAAATAAAGGGACAGCTAGAAATATTTTTAAAAAAAGTAAAAAAAACCATTTACAAGAACAAATTTAATCCAACCGTGCAGAGGAAGAAAGGTAATAATTTAATTTTCGAAATTTGATGGTAGTTAGGTGAATTTTAAACAAGCTTTGGGCGTGGCCCTGAAAATTTTTTCAGCAACCTGTTATTTTTAACTACCCATAATTGTTTTTAAATGACAATAAAAGTTGTTCTGTATTATGTTTTTCATTCATGAACTCGTCAGAAACCTATTGAACGTTTGCATAACATATCTTGTCGTCTTGTTATCTGGGTGGGTCTATATTACTTTCTCTCGTCGGGTCGTTGGTAAAAATAATAAATATTTATGCAATAAGTATTTTTATTTAAATTTTAAAACTATTTACATAAAATATGCTAAAAACAAAAAAAAAAGTATTAAATTTCAATATAGAAAATATGATTTTAAGCTTGAAGAAGTAATAAAATTAACAAATTGGTACCATATTTTTTAAGAAATGCTTATCATATTTCGTTAAATTATGTCCAATAAGGGTTTTATCAAATTTAGTATATTTATTTCTAGGTACTGATTGGAGAATCAACAGAACCTCATCTGAGAGGAATGCTTTCCAGCGGACCTTTTGCCAGCTATTCTTTTGGAATTCTTTTGGTTTATGCCTTTGGCTCAGTACTACCTTGGAGATATGTCGCAGGTACAAATCCACAGCTCATTTATTTGTTACGTGCTTTTTGTATTTTTTTAACGACAGGTCCGAAATAAGTAGATTATGTTTTTCTTAATTCTGTAATTATTATTTTTCGTTGGAGCAAATATTTATAATGGTAATATTGTATATTATTATCTTATCTCTATGATATCATGTAGCAAAATTTCAAAAATTCATGTATGATCTTAGAAAACAGGAATTATGAATTTTGCATTGAAAGTAATAATAAACTTTATTTTAGGAATTAGTACAATATTACCACTTTTGGCAATATTAGCATTTATTTTTCTCCCTGAGAGTCCAGTATACTTAGTGAGGCATAACAACTACGAAAGGGCTTTAGAAGCGTTAACTTGGTTAAGAGGAGGAAATAGAACGCAGGTTAGTAGTAGTACTTCTTAGCTTTAATTCGTTTAAAACTTTATCTAAAAAGATTCTGTTCTATCTGGCAGTATTAACCCATGCATACATAAATCCCTTTTTTAGGCTAAAGAAGAAACTGACCACCTTCTCCAAAGAGTGAAAAAAGAAAGCTCCCTTCCACCAGAAAACACATTTAAACTCTTCCTGAAGCCTCACGTCATCAAGCCTCTGTTGATCATCAACATCTTCAACATCTTACAAATATTATCTGGAACTTATCTAATAGTCTTCTACGCAGTGGACATGTTGAGTCACATGAACGGCCAAAATATTGACCATTTCCTAGCTGCATCTCTGACTGCTTGTGTCAGATTTGTTTTTACTATTATTGCGAGTTTGCTTCTCGCTGTTGTGGGAAGGAGAACACTGGCATTATCCAGCGGGATAGGAACGACACTTTCCGCCCTTTGTCTAGGTGTTATTTTACACCAGGGCTGTCAAGAATCCAATCACCTCGCGGCCCTTTTTGTTTTCATTTACGTGGCAATGAACACAGTGGGATTTTTCGTTCTGCCAGGAGTAATGCTCGGGGAATTATTCCCCGCCAAAATTCGGGGACACGCCGGGGGTTTCACTTTTATGCTTTTTAATTTTACGCTTTTTGGCGTCGCGAAAATGTTCCCTTTTGTTAAGAGCCTCATTGGCGTGCACGGAGTTTTTTGGATATTTGGAATTTCCTCGTTTTTAGCGAGTATATTTTTATATCTAGTTTTGCCGGAAACTAAAGGAAAAACCTTGAGTTATATCGAAGATTATTTTCAGCAAAATATATTTGTTTGGGTTAGAAGAGATAAGAATTGGGAAAACAAATTTCATAAGAATGAAACCCAAAAATTAAATACATGATATTAGTTTTATTAAAATATGGATTATTAGTGGTAAAAGTGTGTGAATACACGTGTATGAGAGATGGCTGTAAACTTATGTTCAGTAAGTATATTTTGTGATATAATTTATTTATTTGCTATTAATAGATAAGATTTTTTAAACTTTAGTGTTTTTATTTCCTTATTTAATCAGGATGTTTTGAATTCAACTAAATAAAGAGGATCAGATAAGAAATATAAATTATTACGACAGAAACACAAAATGATGGCACATACGGGGTTGGGGATTCAGAATCGAATCATAGCTTTAAAAACTTTTTGTGACTATTTGTTAGATGAAATTTATCTAACAATTTGACGCAAAAATTCAAAAATAAGAAAAATGAGACAGGTTAGACTTTCTTCAATTTAATGAAATTGCTTCGATGTGTACTGGTTAATTAATACTTTCAAAGTTAGAAACATTTTAAATTGCGTTAAATGCAGGTATATTTACTCCAGGTCCAAAATTACTGTCAGTGATTCATCGCTTTCATTATATTCTATGAAAATAAATATTCTGCCCTATTAGCATTTCAAACATACACTGGAATTGTTTCCTCTAACTTCGTACAACCCGCTGCACTCTATATGAAAGCGATGAATCACATTTATTTTAAAGTTTAAAATGTTGATATTTCAAAAACAGTAAAGATAGGCATAGAAAATGTTTTATATTTTAGGGTTTCTGTTACAGAAGAAATTTCCAGAATTGATTGTAGAATCTGAAAATGTAAAAATATACAATATGTTTGCATCGTATACATAAAATCGACAACGCCAACGGAGCTTCAGTATATTTTCATTTCCGCATTATTTCTTTATGACAATTTAAATATCATCCTAGATCAATCTCCAGGACCCCAATTCTTCATTTCAGAAGACCTGCTTCTCTTGGAAGAAAGGGAACGATCCTTTATTTAACGAAAACTTTCCTATTTTGGCCGCACTGAGCATGTTTCTCTCGCTGTTTTGACCGCTTCTACTGCTCTTTGCCAGGAGAAGTAACTTCTCCTTACTTTTAATAGAATGTGATCATTCATACAAGTTCAAGAATTTTACACTCTCCTCTCTCAAAGTGAATGTTCCCACTACGAAAATAGAGGTCCTGGTAACTTTACCCGTCAGATAATTTCTATAGAAACAATTGTCTCTACAATGGTTTCTTTTGAAATTATCTTGTAGGTAAAGTTACCAAGAGATGAATCTAGAGGATCTTAGAAATAGAAAACACAGTGGACAGGTTGTTTTCATAAAGAGAGTGCGAAAACTCTCCTTTAAACGGACAAAAAAATTTTAATAGTTATTTATGTAACATGTGTAAAAAGTGTATGTTTATTGCACACGGCATAGAAGTTATGCACCGAGACGCAGTCGATGTTAAATACCCTATTTTTTCTACGATCGCTTTCTTATTTAACAAAAAAGTTTAAAATTGCTCTGTATTACCTCTCCTTTGTGTGCAAAAGTTGTAATTCAAATTTAACAATGGATCATAGATACCTTTGACTTTAATTGTTTAGAAGGAACACGTCCGTCATTCCGCCATATTGTTTTGTGATACACATACTATAAACAAATTGTTCGTTTCCTAGGCAATTTACTTTATTGCACTAGGGCAAAAAGTACTTTTGTCATTAGAAATGCATACACACAATGACATTTTTTGAACGATCGTAGAAAAAAAGTATTTGGGAGACGAATAAGTATGGTGCAAAAATTCTCTGTAGACAGACCGGCAACCAATCGCGTATGCATGGCAGCGCAAAAGGACTTCGCCAAATGAAAGTAGTGTGATTCCCCGAAAGCGGTCCGCCTTTTATTTGTGAGTTGTAAGGTTAAAATCGTAAACACTGGCAGGAAAACGTCGCGTTTTTTTAGTACTACATCCTAACTAAAACTAGTGTATTTTTGTTATGTCTTTAATAAATGTTTATTTGTACATACATAGTACATGTAGTAATAATTTTTCATTTACATATTACCTAATAAAAAAATTTCCATGAGCGGACACCTCTATTAGGCGGCCACATTTAGACAGTCCCGTAGGTGTCCGCCTAAGAAAGGTTTCACTGTAAATATCCTAGAACTAATTTTTTAATTTTTTTGCCATCGGCGTAAAAAATAAACAATATTTAGAAATAACATTGGGCTTTTTACATTATTTTTTATTTATACTATGTATGATGAGTGAAAAACATTTTTTATTTTTTGTGCTATTTGCATTAGAATAAATTGTTCCAGTAGTGAAGCGTTAGACTAAAAAAACACTACAATAATTATTACATTAATTAATTTTGTCCTTTATTTTTTTAGTCATACATTTTTCATTAATTTTAACACGATGGCCTTCTAAACGACTTTCCTGCGAATCGCACATTTGGACCAAGTTCCTCTTCAATCCGCAAAATTTGATTGTATTTACACAGACGTTCGGATCTACAGGGTGCCCCAGTTTTTATTTGACCGGTCGATAGACCTACCACAAGGTCCGCTATAAATGTGTCTTCTGTTTCACCTGACCTGAAAAAAATATCGCATAAACTCCAAAAACATTACACTGTCTTTTTAAAGAATTATAGGTTGTAGTACAAAAATTAAATTAAATTTATAATATTTTTTTTCTAAGTTCAATTTCTAATAAAAAAATATTTTACAAAAACCAACCTGTGGGACACCATGGTGCCCCATCCATTTTGTTTTCCCAATAAGTGGGCTCGGATGGATTCGGTTACAGTGCCGATTTGATTGACTTTAAGTAGCAGACAGTTGGAGGCATCTTTTTCTATTGCCATCTGGATTCGTTTTGGATTTGTTACTACAGGAGCAATAAAAAAATAATTGTAAATAATTAAGGTGGAAAAATTTACAATACAAAAACGGTTAGAAAAAATATCCATTTTTAAATAGTTATGTGGCATACAAAGTTAAGTTTTATAACATAAGAGACAGTTATTTTTTTCTATGCATCTTTGACATATTTCGTTTTATACCTGTCAAATCATCGGCTACAATTTGAATGTTCGTACAGCTCTTCATCAAGGCCCATGTATCCCAATCGTCTTGATCGAAAGGATCTTCTATTGATACGATGGGATAAGTTTTGATAAAGTCTTGATACATGGCCATCAGTTTATCACCTTTTATCCAGTTTTTCTTGTCGCTCTTTGGGTTCTTAAAGTCCAAATCGTAGAGACCTGAAAATTGAATGGAAGAAAGAAATTAATTATAAATTATAAAGTTTAGTACAATTACTAAATTTTAAAAATATAAATATCTATATTAGTATTATACAGTGTGTCCGCGGATAGAGTTTGGAATAGGAAAAACTTTTTATTAGTAGGTATGGAAGAAAAAGTAATTCCTTATAAAAACGTCTGCTTGTGCTGAAACTACAATTTCGAATATCAAATTTACTATACAGGGTTCGTCAAAAAAACATTTTTAGTTTTTTGGATTTCGTTTAAAATAAGTTTACGTAAAAACAAACTGCTATTGTTGCCTTCTTACTTAGAATATGATTTTATATCTGGCCGAATAACAATTTTGTTGTAAGAAAACTATTTTTCTTGGTCTACTTTTGAAATATTTTTATTAATACATATAGGTACTATCATATTTCTTTAATTTATTAAATCATAAATTATAAAAAATGTTTTTTCTGTCCAACCCTGTATAGTTATCGCAAATCTAATATTTAAAATTGTAGTTTCAGAACAAGCAAAATTGATTTATTAAATCAAGGAATTAAAAATTAGTACTTAAAAAAAAATCCAAAAAAACTAAAAATGTTGTTTCTGACGAACCCTGTATAGTAATCGGAAATCTGATATTCGAAATTTTAGTTTCAGTACAAGCAGATGTTTTTGTAAAGAATTTTTTTCCTCTTCCAAAACTCTATCCGTGGACACATTATAAAAAAGTATGCAACATATGTAAAAGTTTTTTATTACCGATTTCTCAGAAAATTTTATTCTTGATAAAAGTTGGTGCATGCCTTGAAACTATAAATGCATATTTCACATTTCACCTGCGGCTAATAGTAAGGGAGCAAATGCCATTTTTTCGAAATTGCATTAGGAGTAAAGTACCTTAGTTATTAGAAATACAGCAAAATTTTATATGGAAATGTTATTGCAAATTAAAAACATAGCCTAAATACTAAATTTGAGTTACGTGTCTCAATTTTTATTTTTTTTTTCTAATCTCTAATTTCCCGCCTCTGGTCGATTTTTCGTTTACGCAATTTTAATATATTTATCAAATAACTTAAACATGTTTTAGCCAACTTTTGTTCGAAACTAAATTATAATAAAATTCAACCCTATTCATAGTACCTACTGGAAATAATTACTAATTTATTTGTCATTGTAAACGAAAAATCGACCAGACGCGTACCGTTTAGGGGAAATTAGAGATTAGAAAAAAAAAATTGAGACACGTAACTCAAATTTCGTATTTGGGCTATGTTTTTAATTTGCAATAACATTTCCATATAAAATTTTGCTGTATTTCTAATAACTAAGGTACTTTACTCTTAATGCAATTTCGAAAAAATGGCATTTGCTCCCTTACTATTAGCCGCGGGTGAAATGTGAAATATGCATTTATAGTTTCAAGGCATGCACCAACTTTTATCAAGAATAAAATTTTCTGAGAAATCGGTAATAAAAAACTTTTACATATGTTGCATTCTTTGGACACACTGTATATTACCAGGGCGGATGGGCACCGGATCGAGAGACTATGCCACTGTTTCCAACATCTTAATATATACAGTATGTTGGCGGATAGGATTTAGAAGAGGACAAATGGATCAAAAAGTCTGTCAGATCTGATCTTGTTTTTTGGTGAATTTTTGTTATAAATATGAAAGTATGTATTATTCTTTATTTTGTTAAAAACAGCTCGTTCATGTCACTTATTTGTTAGTTTTATCTCCTGATGATGGTCGTTATGACAAAACGCTTTAGGGAAATAATTATTATATTTGTGAAGTATTTTTTTGTGTTGTTTATTGTTTTAAAAATAGCCTAGTCGCTTTATTTATTACTGTAGGCGGTACTTTTAAAAAAAAATGCTTCCTACAGGAAGGTTTTATGTATGGAACCCCATAATATAGCTCGAAATTTAAATTGTTACCATCTTTATAAAATTCAGACGCAGCCACGTCCATCCCGATCTCGATCCTCCCGGTGTATCCCGCTTTGGAAATGGCATCGGTAATAATTTGGAGCGCGTCCTTGTTGTTAGAGATGTTGGGGGCGAAACCCCCCTCGTCCCCTACAGCGGTAGCGTCCAGTCCATACTTATCCTTTATGATCTTCTTCAGATTGTGGTAAGTTTCGGAACCCATCTTCATGGCCTCGGTGAAGGAGCTGGCGCCGGTGGGAAGTATCATGAATTCCTAACAAAAAAATTAACAATTATAAAATGGATTACAAAAATCAACATTATTTTTTTTCATGAATCACATATTTTTACATTCTACAATCAATTCCAGACATTTTTGATAAATCATGCCCTCAACCGTTTAAGAAATATCCCGAGAAATATTAAGTCTTTAATGCTGGTATGTTTTTCAACTTAGTAATATTCTAAACTTAAGTCGAGATCAAGTATTGACAAGGACAATTTGCTAGTTAAGTTTCAGAAGTCAAAAAACGTCAGTGAATGTTAATTAAATTTTAATTGTACTCTGTTGATATTAAGTACATCCAAAATGCGCCTCGCTGAGATAAACGCATATAAATTTTGTTTACGTTGAGTTATGGAGACAAAAGTACAAGTCATTAGGGAAGTCTGTAATATGTCGACAGTGTTTAGGGTAGCATTTAAGTGGGAAACTTTCCGTACTGTTAAAAGTATACCTGAGGCCTAATTCTCGGAATCGAGGAATAATCTTATGATGAGATCATTCGTTTCCTCGTCGATATCACATACGATTTTGAACGTTTCCAACTAACTCCGCCCATTTATCTCATAAGAAGACTGTTCCTCGATTTCGAGAATTAGGACTTGATGTGATCTGGTTCCAGCTATT
Organism: Polydrusus cervinus; assembly: GCA_935413205.1. Classification (NCBI taxonomy): domain Eukaryota; kingdom Metazoa; phylum Arthropoda; class Insecta; order Coleoptera; family Curculionidae; genus Polydrusus; species Polydrusus cervinus. Next base: position 3,470,020 of record OW284512.1, read on the forward strand.
GCCACTCTATTTCCAGATTATAATAATACTAATTTGCCTGGTTTAACGTTACGGTTTTAACAGGATCGGTGCTCCCCCGCATTATGCCATCGCATTTTATTAGGAACAGCTTATTGTTTGATACATAAAAAACTTAGAAATAGTATTAAATAGAGTGGCCGCGCCGACCGCCCGATCTTAACCCACTGGACTTCTATTTGTAGGACTACGTTAAAAATTTAGTTTATAAATCTAAACCCAACTAGATAGATACGCTTAAGCAGTCCATTCGACGAGTAAGTAATACGAGCACTGGACAAGTAGTACAAAATATACAACAGGAATTCTTTTAATCGATTGATCCTTTACAGAACAGTTGGTGGAGGACATTTTCAACATGTTATAAAATAGTTTCTTTTCATACTTTGTCGTTTGGCTATTTTGTTTTAAAAGTGAATATTTCGTAATCGGTTGAAGATAGACATCTATATAATTAGAGGTGGGCTTGCAAGCACTCTAAAGGGTTTGCATTTACTTTTTCCAAAGTGCTTGGTGCTTGCCGGTTTTGCCCAGCCATGGGAAGGATTTTAAGAAAAATATCTAGAATTGATTGCAGAATGTAAAAATATAAAAACATATGTTTCATTACCTTTGTTCCAACCCAGTATGAAAATAGTTTCTGAATGGTAATTTCCAGTGGATCAATTAGATTTTAAATTTATAAGTAATTGATTTTGCAATCGCAAAGTTGTTAAGCGACCGGAAATTACGGTTTAGTAACGATTTTCTTGCTGGAATATAACAAGGCTATCAAAAAAAAAAGTTTGTATAATATTTTTTTCTAAAAAAAAATGAATTTGACAGCTCCGAATGATTCTTGATTAAGTGGGGGTATTCTATAGCCCCGTATAATATTTTAAGTTAAATACTTCACCTGCATGGCTAATTTATTTCCAGCATGTGATCCGCCATTTATGACGTTAAAAGCAGGGACAGGCAGAATGATATTTTTATTTCCCGCCAAGTCAGCTATGTGCCGGTAGAGGGGAATACCTCTTTTAGCGGCACCAGCTTTGCAAACAGCCAAAGATACCCCTAAAAAAAGTTTAATTATAGATTTACGCCAAAACTAATTCAACTTGTCTACACAAACCCAAAATGGCATTAGCGCCGAAGTTAGCCTTATTATCCGTTCCATCTAATTTAATCATAAATTCATCAATTTCTTCCTGCTGAGTGACGTCCAAATCCTGCTTGAGCAACTCAGGTCCAATAGTATTGTTAACATTGTCCACCGCCTTAAATACACTTTTGCCTACGTACTGTTCGGGAATGTTGTCTCTAAGTTCTAGAGCTTCATGGACTCCTATCAAGAAAAAGTGCTGCTCAGTGGGGGTCCTAAGAACAGGGTCAAAAGGCGATCGCCCCTCTCCCCGTCTTACCCTCTTAGTAACCGAAGACACCATTTTTAACGAATAAAAAATAAATGATTGATGCTGATAAAACAAGAAATTTAAAACCGTTGAAGCAGAGGTGGGATAAAAAAAGACTACATTTTATTTTATAAGTAGTTCTTTTTTTTTAATAAAAATTTCGATTGTGCGCTGGTCATTTTCATTCCGGTTAGCATGTGTTTATATGTTTGATATAAAGTAACTGTAATTTAGCGAAAAATTAAAAGAGGCCTTATATGTTTACTCGTTCCTTTAAAAATAATTCATAAAAAAAAATTATAAGATATGCATTCAAAACCTAAACTCTACAAAACGATACTTTAAGAGGTAATATTAAAAAAAATACATTGTTCCAAAAAAATCATCAATTTTGGCGACGTGAGCGGATAATAGATATTTACCATTTTGTTTTCAAAATACACTCACTCGACATAACGTTTTTGTTAAAACAGCACCTATCCCCCCCCCCCCCCTCTTTGAAAAAGCAGCGACCGCCACTGTGCAAGGCACTGACCCACCCTGAGAGTAAAGGCGCCCACCTATAGGCCCATCCAAATTGTGTGATGGATTTACTTATTATTTTTCTACGTGGCTGACATATTTTTTTTAGAGTCACTTTTTTGAGGAGTACTATAGGAGATTTTTACATATTGTAACGGCTACATTTTTTTTTTATAAGTAGCCACAGCTAACTATAGGATATTGGATCCTATGTCCACCCCGAAAATACAGGGTTAAGGTCCTATTTTGCCCATCCGTTAAAATGTTTCTGGCATTGCCACTGCCACTGTACTGCTATTTGGTTCTTTGTTATCAATTGCAAAGTGGCATGAGTTGATTTTCTTTAATAGGCAAAGCTTAAGTCAGTGAAAATACCACAAGAATGTAGGAAACTCACTGTCGTCAATAGGCTAGTACGAAACGTTAATTTTAAAATTTGGAAAAATTAAGAACCCTTTATTTACGTGAATTAATTCTTTGTTTATCACTCCGTCCATCTGTCAGAATTTGTGAACTTTTCTTACCTGTACTAGCGCCCGAAGGCACGGCAGCCCGGAACAGCCCCAAATCCGTTATCAGATCGACCTCTACTGTGGGGTTTCCTCGCGAATCAAATATGCTTCTTGCAAAAATGCTTTTAATTTTGGACTTGTCACCGATAGTCGCGGCTCCATCTTTACGGCAAGACATTTTGAGTCGTTGTGTGACGCAAACGGAGTTTTTCGTGCTGGAAATGAAAAAATTTAAAAGCCGAATATTTCTATTAAACATGTCATTTTTCTGTCATTAATAATCGTCAAAGCTTACTTGATAATTCTTTGAGGTGGTACCCATTTTAAAAAGTAGAAAAAGACAATTATTTCTCTTGTCTTCAGGTATATCGTAAAAGCACCATGCTGGTACCCCTGGATGGGCGTCTCGATGGACGAGAGGACAAGGAAACACTTTCTGTTCTACTCTTTAAACATTGAGAAATCCATGCTGGTACCACTGAGCTGGTACCCAAACAAGTTCAATAATGATACTTGAGGGGGAAATGTTTTAAAAGTCACGGAATTTCTGAGAAATCGTGTAACCAAAAAAATTTGTTCTGTAATTGTATTGTCTACGCCACTGGTTATCTTTTTTGATAATTGTTTATTTATATGCCACTGAATACTTACGTCCTGCCATCTATTGTCTTTCTACCAAAACATGTGTGCCCACAATAATTTATTTTACAGGAAACTATAAAAATTACTGTGCTTCCATCTATACGAGAAAATCATGAATTAATATGGAAATAAAATAGATATCTGTAACCAGCGGAAAAACGTTAGAGGAAACTGTAAATAGTATTGTGCTGCTATCTATATGTTAATAATAAAAGTTACTTAAATATGAATACAGGTTTCTGTAAGCGTGAGATAATATTTTACAGAAACCTGTATAGTTGTTGAACTGTCCTCTATCGGTAAAGGTACAAATTAATTAAAAAATGATAAAGGTTTCCCTAATAAATTTTACAGAACCCTATAAAATATGACAGGTTTCTATAACATCTGCGATTTATATTTAAAGTTTTTCTTTGTAATAGAGATGACGCTGAGCAAACTATTCGGTCTGGATTTGGTAACACCGAATTACCCTCTACTTTCTCACTCATGCCGTCACGACAAATTGAATAGAGAAGGATAAAAATGTCGAATGTCCAAATATTTCAACATATTATCACAAAATAATATCGGCTTCTGTGACCTTCGTATCACCTTGACAAGGTTAAAAGAGTCAATCAGCTGAATCAGCCAGATTTTGAGGTTTGACATCTCTCAGTTTGTGCCGGTTCGCCAAAAAAGTGGCTATTGGAAGATTTTTACATAGTTTTCGTAGCTTTTCCACTCGGTAAGTATTTTTTTATAAATTATTATAAAATATAAACATACGGTGTACTTATAATTTAACTTGAATAAATGTAAAAACCATTTTTAAATATAAAAAATTTTACGTAACGTTACCCAATAGGAGTTGCCCATTTTTATTTTTGTAATTTTCCATGATAAATTAATATTTTATAAATATCTTGCCGGTTCTACAGAGAAAATGTATAAAATATCTGTATTAACAAAATAATACTGAATTTTTATCAAAATCGAAGCACATGCTTGGCGATTTTTTTGTATTAAACTTTTTTTGGCTTTAGCTCTGAATACCTATTTAAAGACCAAATGAAATTTGTTAATCCAACCCTAGTTCTGCTGCAAGCTCCTATAAAAAGGGCATTTTTTCTTTATCTACAAAACAGTAGTACAGAATCACAAATTCTAAAACATATCATGACACCAATCTATCGGAATATCCATTAATAATTTTATTTATTCTTTTTAGAATCTACAAAATGCCTATCAAGAGTATCCACGCCCGCAACATCTTTGACTCCAGAGGCAACCCAACTGTTGAAGTCGACCTCATCACTGACCTTGGTTTGTTCCGTGCTGCTGTACCATCTGGGGCAAGTACTGGTAAGTTTAAGAGGACCTTAAAAAAATAAATAACTATTTTTTCATTAAGTCAGAGAAATAAATCTTTTACAATATACTGAAACACATCTATAATTTTTTCTTAAGGTGTTCATGAGGCCCTCGAACTCCGTGACGGCGACAAAACCCGTTACCATGGAAAATCAGTCCAAAAAGCCATTGACAACATCAATAACTCTCTGGGACCTGAAGTTATCAAATCGGGTTTAGAGGTCACTCAACAAACAGAGATTGATGAATTTATGATTAAACTTGATGGAACTGAGAACAAGTCCAAGTTTGGAGCTAACGCCATTCTTGGTAAGAAAATTTAATATTTTATAAGTACAGACTATTACAAACAATTTAAATACTGGTGTAAGTCAAACTCATTTCTTGCAGCTAATAAGAATTTAACACATTTTTAGGTATAATTGAAAATGATTATTTATCAAAACATTGCGTTCAATAATACAAATTTAGTATTTTGATAACAATATTACAGTTACAAAAGTTGTTATTGTCAAGTTTTGAAAGATAAATTAAATTTGTGAAATAAAAATTAATTTAAAAATAAAGCTCTTAAGAAATACAAGATTAGTGAAGTGGGCCCTTTTTAATTACTAAATGGCCGATTCGTCCGCGAAAAGGAGCTGGCTGAGTTAATAAGTATAATTCTGTAGTTTTTTAATGACCTTAGAACTAGATCAGATCTAATGGATAATGTCAACATCATTATACACATAAAAACTTTCACTAAATTTTTTATTGGTATTTTTTTTTAACATACTTAAAAGACAGATAACCTTGTTTATGTTTAGAAACTTTGCAAGCAAATTTTCACTAATGGGGACGTTTTTTAATTTCTGGAAATTTTATATAACATGCTATGATGAAAATGTAGCCTAAAGACAAAAAAATTTTGGTACCATTTAAAAATTCAGTTAACGTCGGACATTATGCATAATATGGTTCTTTTTGCAAAATAATATACTTTTTTACTGACTTGAAGTTAGCGGCCGAAATCCCGAAAATTGCCGAATGGACAGTGGCGTCAGATTATTTTCTAGAGAAAAAATTTAAATGTTTACAAAATGCTTACAAGGTCTTCAGATCTACAGTAACCGTCTTTAATCATTTTAATCAATTTATCAAACAATTTACTTCCAGTGGCGTGTCCTTGTTTCAAATTCCATCATATTTTGACTGCTACGCCATTTTCGTCAATTTCTCGAAAACTAAAAGCGATAACTGGTACACATTTACAGGGTACTTAAGGGGCAACTAGTACTACAGTTTACACTATTAAACTTTTCTTGCACTGCCGTTTCAAATTTAATCATATTTATGATGGGGGAATGAAATTTGAAACGGCAGTGCAAGAAAAGTTTGATAGTGTAAACTGTAGTACTAGTTGCCCCTTAAGTACCCTGTAAATGTGTACCTGTTATCGCTTTTAGTTTTCGAGAAATTGACGAAAATGGCGTAGCAGCCAAAATATGATGGAATTTGAAACAAGAACACGCCACTGGAAGTAAATTGTTCGATAAATTGACTAAAATGATTTAAAACAGTTACTGTAGATCTGAAGACCTTGTTAAGATTTTGTAAACATTTAAATTTTTTCTCTGGAAAATATTCTGACGCCACTGTCCATTCGGCAATTTTCGGGATTTCGGCCGCCAATTTTGGCTGCTAACTTCACGTCAGTTACTTTTTTACTGCAATTAGGAAAGATTAAGAAGATTTTGTGCACCTGTGTTCGTTTATGGTAAGTGATTACTGATTACCCCATTAAATCCACACTTGCTGCAAGGTATTTATGTTTTCCAGTCATTTAAAGAAAAATGGCTTATCGAAAAAGTTTGAATTTTGAAATAAAGGTAACGCCACTGGACGCAATTAAGATGGGCCAACTCTATGGTAAATAACCAGAGGCGTCGACGTCGAAAATAACTAAATGCGTTATAACTGATAATTGATAAAATATTGTGTTGGATTTATCACTTTAGTGCTGTACGCCTCAAGACTTCAATAATATTATAAAGTGCAGAAAACTATTCAACTATTTCTTTGCAGGTATTTCCCTGGCTGTCGCCAAAGCCGGCGCCGCCAAAAAAGGCATTCCATTATACAAACATTTAGCTGACTTGGCTGGAAATCCCAACATTATACTACCAGTCCCCGCCTTCAATGTAATTAACGGTGGATCTCATGCTGGTAACAAGTTAGCCATGCAGGTAAATAGGACATATTTAAAAAGTCAATAAGTCAGCTTTAGTTGAATGTAGAATGACATTATCAAAAAAAAATTCTATAACACTCAATGTTGAACTGGTTTTCTTTATTGTTATTTTTGTACAGGAGTTTATGATTCTTCCAACTGGCGCTACGAACTTCACCGAAGCCATGCGTATGGGCTCTGAGGTTTACCACCATCTTAAGAACGTTATCAAAGCCAAATTTGGATTGGACGCTACCGCCGTGGGAGATGAAGGTAAAATATGTATAATTTTTTTTTCTACACTAAGAATAGAGTAGGCTTGATTTATTATGTATAAAAGTCACTGATAACATCCCAATGCCTCATTGTGTACTTATATTTAAACGCCATGGTATTTATTAATTGAATAACTTTTCTTTCTCTGTCGCAAAACAAATATTTTTCCAATTTTGTTTCAACTTGAAAATAATTCATTACCCATTTACCTAAACTTGTTTATTATTATTTAAACATAATAATTGTTTGTCTAGGTGGTTTTGCACCCAATATCTTAAACAACAAAGATGCTTTGGACCTGATTATTGACGCCATTGCAAAGGCAGGATACACTGGCAAGATTGAGATTGGTATGGATGTTGCAGCTTCTGAATTCTACAAGGACGGTAAGAAATTAAACATTTATATAATTAATTAAATATTTTTGGTTTGGATAACTTATATATATTTTACTATTTTTCACTAATAACTCTTTGTTTTAGGTCAATACGATTTGGACTTTAAAAACGCCAATTCCGATAAGAGCAAATGGCTATCGCCCGAGAAACTCTTAGCTCTTTACCAAGAATTCATCAAGGACTTTCCAATGGTGTCTATTGAAGATCCCTTCGACCAAGACGATTGGCAGGCGTGGACTTCCATCACTGGTGCTACCAACATTCAAGTAAGTTTGTGTAAGAAAATCATCATTGTGAACTCTTAGCTAAAGGGTTCACATAAAATTTTAAGAGTGGGGGCTAGTTACTCATTCGTTATTTCTTTTTTAATCAATATTTCGATACTTTTTCCTTTTATTTTGTCTCTATTCGCCCAAAAATATTTGTTGTCTAGATTTACAGTTAGAAAATCTACTCGGCAACATACAAAATAACTTTTATTGACATGAAAATTTTAGGGTGCGGGCAGCGTAATTTACGAATATTTTTTACGCTGGACTGATGACGATTAGTTATGTTTTTACACTTTTACACTTACATAATGTATCTAAACATCCCGTTTTAAATAAACTATCTTCCTTTTTTTTGAATTTCCTGATGAATTATTTGCTTCGGCGACTTGTTTTTACAACAATTAATAATTTGATTTAAATCATCGCAACCCTGCTTTGGAGTAATCTTTAACAGTGTATAACACTGTTAAGCGAGCCGTGCAAATTTATGGTTTTATTGTTAGACATATAAGGGATTTTTATTTATCTTTTAACTATTTCTTTTTTAGATTGTTGGTGATGACTTGACAGTAACCAACCCAAAACGTATCCAAACTGCCGTCGAAAAGAAAGCCTGTAACTGTTTGCTTCTTAAAGTCAACCAAATTGGCACTGTCACGGAATCAATCAAGGCACATTTGTTAGCTAAGGAAAACGGATGGGGTACCATGGTATCTCATAGGTATGCATTTATGTACCCTGCACCTACCGATATATTATTTATTAATAATAATAATCATTTTTATTTGAACCAAAGAAAAAAATTACATTTTTTATATAGGCTTCTCCTCTACAATTGAATACAGTTGATTATATAACCAAATAAAAGAGAAGAAAAATATATATTTATACAGTGTGTCCATGAAATGACTTTACAAGTGTACAACGCTTCACCATAAATTCCTTAACCAAACATAAGTTGATCTAGGCAAACTTACCTGTATGAAATGTTACTTCGTTTTTCCGCTACAGGGCGCTAAAGTTTTAAAATTAATATTGTTTTTTCTGAATGATGTCTAAACGCCTTTATCGATTTCCACTAATTTTGGAACTAAGAATGACCACTATTAATAACGTGTTTTGACGTATGCGCCATCTTTTTTTAATACCTGCAAATTTTAAAATGACGTATGATTGGTAATTAAAAAAAATAATTAAAAGTTCTTTTTTTTTGTTACCCCCCGTATTAATGACTTAAATTTATTTCTCTGACACTAGCTGAGTTCATGTTCATGTTAAAACTTTTTTGTCTAGTTTGATTTTTATAACAATTTATTGTTCGAAACTTTTTCATGTTTTGTATTGTAAATAATTTTTTTGTAGAGAAATTGCATGTCTGGCTAAATTTTTACGAGACAAAAAAGTTTCAACGTGAAGTCAGCTAGTGTCAGAGAAATAATTTAGGTCATTTATACGGGGGGTAACAAAAAGAGGAACTTTTAATTACCAATCACACGCCATTTTTAAATTTGCAGGTATTAAAAAAAGATGGCGCATACGTCAAAACACGCTGTTAATAGTGGTCATTCTTAGTTCCAAAATTAGTGGAAATCGATAAAGGCGTTTAGAAATTATTCAGAAAAACAATATTAATTTGAAAACTTTAGCGCCCTGTAGCGGCAAAACGAAGCAACATTGCATATAGGTAAGTTCGCCTAGATCGCCTTATATTTGGTTTTAAGGAATTTGTGCTGAAGCGTTGTATAGTCATTTCATGGACACCCTGTATAACATTACAAAACTTAAGAAACAATTTTACACTATATAGGACTATGTTACAATATTTTTAGTAATGAATTAATCAATCAATCAAAAGCAAAAAACGAAAATTTGTGAAATTTGTTCATTTTACTTTTTCTTTTTAAACTTTATAAAATTGGACCTAAGAGATACAAGCAAGTGTAAATTGTGGCAATGTTGCCTAATTTGGTGCTCAATCAAATGTCTTCTAAAAATTGAGAAAATTCGTAGTACCTTTGGAGATATCTGGAAAAAGGCGGGATATTGTTTTTATTTTTTCCTTGCTTTATTTAAAGGAAAAATTATGAAATCAATTGAACTCTTTCATTGCCACTTTTCTTTACAAAATAGCATCAATTTTGAAATCCGAGGTTTAGATGTCTTGGCTAGGGGTGCGCAAAATAATCGATTAATCGGTTAATAATCAATTATTCGATTATCGATATATTTTTAATCGAAAAATCGATTAATCGATTATTAATCGAAAATATTTTCGATTAATCGAAAAATTGAAATACTTTCGATTAATCGAAAAATCGAAATATTTTCGATCATCGATATATTTTCGATTAAAATAGCTCTTTTTCGATTAATCGGAATGAAAATATTTTGCGACAAAATCAACGATATAACTTGGCTGTGTTTCCGTGCGCTTTTTATATTAGTATTATGCTTAATGGTCTAAAATTTAAATCGCCCGCCGCGCCGTCCGGAAAGTTAAGTGGTAATGTGGTAAAGCGCTGGAATCGCAATTACAGTGTCATTTTTAGTTTAATTGAAGTCTACGAGTAAGATATTTCAGAAAAACTGAATTTTCTCGATTTCTATTAATTTATTGTTTTCTGACTCCATTTGAAGAGATATGTGAAAATAAATTTTATTTACAACCATCCATGTAATAATGACATTTCATCTATCTTTAAGAGGTGGAAAGTTGACGTTTTTTAATTTTTTATATTATTTGATTATTTTCAATAGGGCGATTTGAAAAAAACGATTAATCGATTATTCCGATTAATTGCCTAATTTGGATTATTTCGGTTAATCGATTATTTCGATTAATTCAATTAATCGATTATTTCGATTAATCGAAAATAATCGATTAATTCATGTCATCAAAAATCGATTATTTTTTTCGATAATCGCACAGCCCTAGTCTTGGCCCTATCATCAACTATCAACTTCTTAGTATAGACCTGAATGTTTTACTTCGGGTTTCAAAAGATCTGGTCATTCTAAAAACAGATACTCATAACACTAGTTATATTATTAAACGTTTCGACGAAAAATTACATCATCAAACAAACCTATATCTGCCTTTATATTCAATATGAGAAAATAGTACAGAATTTAAATAAAAGATGGCTATGAGACAAAACACTAAGACGTTAAACCATGATGGCACATTTGTGCATCTATTTTTTGTTTTAGTAATTTTATAGGAAGAATATAATAACAAAAACACTTCAGTAATTAAGGGTAAAAAATGTGTTTTTTGTATAATGTATTATTAATTTTCAGATCTGGAGAAACTGAAGACACTTTTATAGCCGATCTGGTCGTCGGTCTCTCCACCGGCCAAATCAAAACCGGGGCTCCCTGCCGGTCGGAGCGTCTCGCCAAATACAACCAGATCTTGCGTATTGAAGAGGAATTGGGAGCCGCTGCCAAGTATGCTGGAAAGTCGTTCAGAAAACCACAATAAACTTATTGAGTTTAAATAAGTCTGTCAGAAATGTTTGTTTTAGATACTATTATAAATAATAAGGTTTAAAAACGAGTATAGGGAAAAATAAAGTTAAGTGGTAAAAGTTTTTAGTGAAGAATACTGCCGTTTATGTGAGGCAGTTACAAAATTTACATAAAAATATCAACTCTAAGATAAAAAAATTATGTTAGTTTAAGTTACTATTTTTTTCTTTTTACTATTTTACAAAAAAAATGTTACCACGAAAAGTGAGTTTTAATGAATGCTTAGACTGTAATTAAGAAAATCATTTCGTTTATTTGTTATTATTGACTTTATTTATTATTTTTACTGTATAATATCCTTTATTTTATCCGTACTATTGTTGCCCTTTTTTACTAGTTATCAATGAAATAGATTTGATTGCTACTATGATTGTATTAAACTGTCATCTATTATAAAAAAATGTATTAAATATATTATCATCTGCAATTGTGTTTGTTTATTATATACCGGGTGGTGCATCGTGGCTGGAAACATAGGAAATCCCGTGCAAGTTTTAGACTGTCCAAATATTTGCTGCCCTGTTGACTTTAGAGCCGAATAGGGATACGTTTTTTGGGTCTCTGGGTGGTGAGTGCACATGCGTAGTTTGGACAACCCGATCTTTACTTATTTGAATAAGATTGCGGTCGGTTTTTCATTGAAATTCAACAACTTGGCAACCTATCACTTGTCATTGTCGAATGTAATTTGCAAACGGCAGGCATTATTAAAATCTTTAACAGATACATTTTACACTGGATTTAACTAATATTTTTAAATAAAACGAACATTATTTGTAACACGGATCTTTTAACAGAAAACGATTTATTTTACTTACAATAAAACCTCTTAAAATTATCAAGATTTGCTAAAAGGGAAAGAAAATAAGAGGATGTTTATAAAAAAAGGAATTAATAATTTTATTTTAAGAAAATTACATTTGTTTCGAATATTGTTAATTCTCAATTAAATGTTCAAATCAACCGCCATTCGCTGCTAAACAATATAATAATAATACATTTATTATTTCAATTTCAAGAAAAAAAATACATATTGCATTTTAATAATATCAATAGGAAATAATGGGCCATATTTGCAGCATCCCACGAGAGCATGGGTGCTGTTGAGGCCTATGAAACCCTAATTTTAACCTAAGTCTAAATATTAACTTATGTATGCACAATAATATGGTAATAGACAAATAGTGGAAATAGGAAACATATAATAGAAGAGAAGAATTCAACAGAAGAGAAGAAAAAAAAAAGTGAAAAGAATGCAAGCATGAAATGTGCATAGGTCTACTATAAATTTGAGCATCGCATAGATAAAAGAATACGTCACCTTAATTTTGGGATAATGTGGAAGAGAAGCAGAAGCTGAGAAATCAGAAATTTCGAATTTGTTAATAAGTGATGCTATTAAAAAATTCTTTACTGTGAGTAGGAATAGTTAAAATATGTTTTCTGCGGATATTCACATAATGAACATCACTAACCTAAACGACAAGACATAACAAAAAATCTAAGGTTCCAGTTTTTTTGTCCGGTAGTTTATAATATAAACTAACAAGACAGAGTCGGTAAATTTTACTGGAATGCTCTTTTGGTGGTCTAGAATAAGTTTCTTCAGTCAGCTCATTAGCCCCCTACAGAGTGAGAAAAATTTGCCAAGATGTATATTATAATATTTAACAAAGACATTCCTTAATCTAAAAGCAAACGACCAAGCTTCCAAAAGAAATTACGACATGACAGAAGAGAGAAATTTATGTCAAAATAAAAATAAAATATAAATCAAATTTTTATGTCTTTAAAGATTTTATGGCTATATTGAGGGTTATATATAGTCCATAGATACATAAATCATTGAAAATTAAATGAGAGAAGTTAAAATACAAGGGATAAAGTATTAAAAAACTGATTGTAAATTTAAGAGCATTGCAACCAATAATTCTTAATTATTTTCCAACGTTACCAGCTCTATGCAAAATTATATCTACATATACAGGGTGTTACAAATTCGATGTTCACCATCACCATGTTGCTGAAGATGTTTTTATGGAGTAGAAACGTTGATGTTTAATAAACTTAATTTGGCATCAAGATTACATCGGATATCAAGTTTACATAAATGCAATAAAAAAAAGTCAGTATTTAAAAAAACAAACCTAACGATGGCATCTAAAAGACAAAACGCCGAACACGAAATCTAAGAACGCTGCTTTATAGAAGATTAAGTGGCACCGAAAGTATGAAATTTATTATACATTATCTCTTTAAATAAAACCAGAAAAAATTTAAAAAACCAATATGGAGACGTATGGTCAGTTATGAATTTCGCAACTTTCACTTAATTTAACCTTTGCTGTATCTCTTATTACCGATTATGAAATCCTAATGGTGAACACCAAATTTGTAACACCCTGTATATTAACTTGCGTTCTCTTGACCCGAATCCTCTGGTCCTGTTTATTAATGCATTTTTGAAAAACTTTTTAAATTTGGATTCTACATGAGGTATCGTATTAGAGAGTGACAGAAAGATATTTTTAATAAAAATAAAAATAATTTTCAACAGTTTAAAATACAATGAACTTTAGTCAGTGGCGGCTCGTCAGGTGAAGTAGTTAAGGGGCTCTTCACTAAAAAAAAATAAAACCAGGAGGAAAGTTTTTCGACAATATTGATGTACCAATACAGCTACCATTTTAGCCCTTAAAAAATAATTATGTTCGAATTAATTTAATCCGAATGTAGCTATGCATAATAGGGCCACGGTTAACTCCGATGGACAATAATTATAAATACTCGTGCATTTTGGCGCGCCTAAGCCGGCCGCGTCTGTTGGCTCAAAGCAAGTGAAGACCCAACGCCCAACATGGCTTTGATATTTACCGTTGCTATGGTTACGTGACGTCAGTCACCCAAACAGCATGTAACAATTTGCATTATGATGAAGGGCAATTTAAAAATAGATCAGGTTATGCACCATTGTTTTAGCATTGGTTCGCTTAACCTTAAGGTTTGAGTCTTCCCGAAACTTACGATTATAGATATCGTTTTTACGTGATTTACTGTGTGCTTAAAAAGTTTTGTTTTTATTTTTTAGTTAATTCAGTAGGTAGTGTACGTACCTACTTAGTTGTGTGTTTTAAAAATGAGCCCAATTAATGACATAGTTTGTAATTTGTCGGAAACTCCATTCAGCCGTTGGACAGATGAGGATAAGAGAAACGTTTTGTTACACGGGTTTTTAGTCAAAGTTTGTTTAAGTACCCGCGCTATACCTAAACTGCTGGACAATTCAAGCGGACTGAGCTCATTTTTAGGTGAACTTTGGAGTAAAATATTTTACTAACGAATAAAGCTATCGATGCGCGGTTTGCAAAATTTAAAAGAGAATTTAATTCTTAATATGCACATTTTTTCCGATTTTTTTTTTACTTCTAACCTTTAACTGTCTACAGGGTTCAAAGAGAAGTATGTTTTTTTACCAAAGTTTCTAAGTACCGGATTTCCACAAACATAATTTTAAATTATTTTGGATGGCATTTTCTTTATCTCCTATTTATAGAGAACAAAATAAATTCTCAAATTTTTGATATCCCTTTTTGTTCATGAAATTTCGATTTTTTTCTCAACCCCTGTAAATTTCAGGTATTTTTGTCATTAGGCCTTACAATGTTTTGTAAGAACGGATTTTGGTAAATTGATTATAACTTCTTAGAACCACCTCTTTTGCAACGAGTACATTTTAATTTCTTGCGTTTCGTCGTGACCAGTGGCGTACCCATAATCGGTTTTATTTTTATTTTTTTCATTTTATATGCCTCCATTTCCACACATCGTGTGTTTCGTGCCAGGATAACTGCTCACGACGAAACGCAAGAAATTAAAATGTACTCATTGCAAAAGAGGTGGTCCTAAGAAGTTATAATCACTTACTAAAACCCGTTCTTACAAAATATTGTAAGGCCTAATGACAAAAATACCTGAAATTTACAGGGGTTGAGAACAAAAACGAAATTTCATGAACAAAGAGGGATATCAAAAATTTGAGAATTTACTTTGTTCTCTATAAATAGGAGATAAAGAAAATGCTATCCAAAATAGTTTGAAATTATTTTTGTGGAAATACGGTACTTAGAAACTTTGGTAAAAAAAACATACTTCTCTTTGAACCCTGTAGACAGTTAAAGGTTAGAAGTAGAAAAAAAATCGGAAAAAATGTGCATATTAAGAATTAAATTCTCTTTTAAATTTTGCAAACCGCGCATCGATAGCTTATTTATTCATTTGTAAAATATTTTACTCCAAAGTTCACCTAACAATTAGCTCGGTTCGCTTGAATTGTCCAGCAGTTTAGCTCTTCACCATTTTTTAAGACCGCGAGCCGCCACTGACTTTAGTCATTGTTTTTAGAATATCCATTGGTCTATATTTTTTGCTTCGAAAGAAGAACCACAATTTAATATGGTCAAATTTAGCGCGGAACCATTCAGAAAATAAGAAATAATGGATCAAATAAGATAAAATTGTTTAATCTTTTTAAATAGAACAACTATTTATTGCTGTTCACAACAAACACACTGTATAATATATTGTAAAGGTCAAAGATCGAAAATCGAAAATATTTGTTCAGTAATATTGGGCAATAAAAATTCTAATCAATATTTTTCGTCAATCAAAATGACTCAATTTTTTTGTACGCATCGAAAAATATGTTGACCATATTATTATTTTAAAAATTAAAATGTAATGTATCTAAGTAACAGTCTTTCAGGCGCCTTCGAACTACAATACAGGTACTGACGAATACTGAAGTATTTTTTTCACATTTGACTATTAAACAATCGCCCCTAACGGATTTTTCCTACGACCACGTATGAAAATGAGAAAAAAAGCACGGTTAATTTGGCTAGAAAGCGCCATATATCACAGGCGTGTTGAAAAAAATAGTTGATTACTGACTTAATCAGGAAGAAAAAGAAGAATTTCTGGTCATCCACTATCCCTGAATGTCTCCTAAAAGTAAAAAGTAAAATGAAATTTTGAAATTAAAAATCGATTATTTGACAAACAAAGTTCATGGACGAAAGTCAAAGTATAAAAATTACTTCAGTATTTCTCGATAAATAAAAATAATTTTGATATATATTCCCGAGCGACCCCTAATATTTTCAACAAAATCTCTGTCCCACACACTAAAAATTCAGTTGTACTATTTCTGTACATTACAAAATATATACAGGGTACGTTACAATTGTATACAGGTTACAAAACACGACGCGCGCGCTTCTTATCCAATAAGTTATAAATTGAGCGCTGACAAACTGAGCTATCATAATCGTTCACGAAAAGTGGCAGATAAGGTACTGAAATACCTCCTTGTTTGTGTGCGGCTTTATTTTGACGGAAAAGTTTGCGTATTTTTTGAATTTAATATTTTTAACATTTATTAAGAGACATCAGAAGATTTGCTAAACACAATGGCTGGAAAGAATATCGTGATTATGTTAGTTTGTTCTATGATTCTTCAAGTAGTTTTCAGTCATCCATCAAAAGTAAGTACCTATAACTTTAGTATGTAAATGCAGCGCTTGGATTTTTTCTTTGAAAAATTGAACGCAGACGTTGTAATAGAAATAAATAATATACCTACTTATACCATACATTTTGTAAAATATTTAAAAACTCCAACAACTTTTTGAAGTTTACAAATTTTGTTTACACACATCTCTTTGAATTTCTTATTAAACTGATGCAATATTCGTAGTTATTACAGAGGGTTGTTTAGAAACATCTAAACAAGAACGTACCGAAGTACATTCTATTAGGGAGATTGTCAATTAAAATTTGTCAAACATTAGCTGCTGCCGACAAAAATTTAAGCCATGGAGCTGATCGTTTATATTTTTGAACTTTGAAGTAAATAACGGCTTTTAAGAAGTCGGTAAGACGGGAAAAAAGCGCCGCAGACAAAATTTTTTTAACAAAATGTATATAGGTTCGTCGCCCGAGTTCCACAAGGTTCTAAGTATATTTTTAAAAAGTGTACTTAGAACCTTGTGGAACTCGGGCGACGAAATAAAGAAAATTGAATAAAAAACGGTAACATATCAATTTTAATTATCCTAATATTTTGAATAGGTAGGTATTTTTAAAAAACTACGTACACTCAATATCTTTATTGGTGACATTTTGCAAACCAACAAAATCCCCTCTAAACGCTATTTTAAACGTGATTTTCTCGGAATCCACACAAACAATTTTGTAAACATCTGTTTCATATTCAACGGCTAATATAATTCTTTTCAGCGAATCGAGAATCCGGTTTCAGGTATCTGCAAGTGCGGAGATTTTAGGGCCTGAAAAATCGAATAGCGGGATTTTGTTGGTTGGCAAAATGTCCCCATTATAACTAATAATTTCCAGCTTTTAAAGTAAATTTTCTTATATACTTATAGCGTATAGTATATAAAACATATTTTTTGTACAAATAATCAACCTCAGATGTCAGAAATATCCATAACAGCGCGAAAGGCGCAAATCTAATATATAAAAAAAATTGACCAAATTTAAAATTAAAATAAAAAATTACCAACTGACATCGAAATATCCCAACTGATTTCATTTTTAATAGTATTAGCGGGGTCTCCCCCTCCCCCCATAGGTTCGACCATGCATCACTAAACGTAAAAACAATATATTTACAGACAAAATGTTTTTAGAAAACAATGATCCTCTTTATCCATACAAAAAATTCTACCAAGAAAGCCTTCAAAGCGTTTCTGCATACAGCCCTTAGTACAGGTTGTATATAAAATTTTTTTGAAATAGAAATGCATGAAGCAAAACTTAATCAACTTGTTTTTTGCTCTCCTCACTGAATTTCTTCAAATGGGGACTTCGGAGTCACTGAGTTAAAAAGACGCATAACTGTGTTTTTCGTATACCTAACGGATTTTTAGATTTTATTAATTTAAACTTTCAGAACGCGCTGAAATTTGTCATGTTAAATGGCGGGTTTTCTTTTCTTGAATTACAAGAAAAAAAAAGAAAATTATTAAGTTTATTTTTCATGCAGAAAATGAAAAATTGAGGAAAAAGATATAAGCCAGTGAAAACCTTTCAAATAGGTACTTACTAAAATTCATAGTATTAGTAGTAGAAATTATTTTTTTTATATAAAAATAACTGATAACTGTGTAGAAGTATTTACCGGTCGTATGTTCTTAAGGGCCATCAATCACTTCCATGCACTCGGGGCATAAAAATTCTTCATCATCAATTTCTGCGGCAAAAATATTAAAAAATTCCCATAATTTTTCTACGTGACTAAGAAAAATAGTTTTCCTAAGAAGTGCAAAAAGTAGTTTATTATTTAGTTTATAGTTTAACGCACGCGACTGCCGTTGCGTCGACGGAAAATGGACATCCGATAATTTGATTTAACGGGGAAGCGCTTATAGTACAGCTTGATGAAGATTGATTTAACTTAAGGGGCAGGTGTTTATGTCCAATATTTTTTGATTTGTGGAATACTCTATAAACTTAGACTTGCGGACGGCTTTGCATGTTTCATAAAATAGTTTAGAGTTACTAAAATACCCATAAACTTTGTTTACCTATGAGATTTTTAAATGGTTTTAATTTTCCGCAAATATTACTTTGCACACTCTCGTAGAAAAATAGTATATTACTATCCGAGACGGGAAATTGTTGCTTACTATCGAGAGATTATACTATAGAATATAGAATCTCTAGACAGTAATTATATTTTTGTCGAGGATAGTATACAACATTCAGGGCCTACTTTTGGTTATAGGGGGCCCGTAACACAATCCGGGGCCCCTATTCATGGGCGCTCTTATTCGCATTCCTTGGGCGGCTATTTTTATTTAATATTTTTAAATTAATTAGATAATATTGGATACAGTTCTTAATTCTTCTTTTAAAGTTGAATATTTATTCTTGAATGGATTTAAACCAAAATAAAAAATCTTCCTAAAATAACTATTTAAAAAATATAAATATTATATTTTCCCAGAAACTATAAAGCTATGTATCGTCGAGGCGTGTGATTGAACGAATGCCATCAGCAAGGGTAACATCTTCTTTATAGTTCACGCAAAAGAATAATGGCTCAGTAGTATTGATATTCGACCGTGGCGGTCTGAATTCGATCCTCGAAGTGAGCATACGCACTATAAAAAAAAAATACTTTCGAATTTTTGTTGGCTTAAGAATCAAGGAAAAGTGTAAAATGCATTATCTCCCAACTCTCTCCATTCACGCCGGTAACCAGGCCGGATGAGATCGGATATCTCGTGGGGTACGGAAGAAGGTACACACTTCCCAATCAGGTCATGCAATAGCTTAAAAAACCAAGGGTTGATAACCCTTGGGGGGAATATTGCCTAACTGGAATTGTGGTTCGGAACTCACGTTAAGCTGTATAGGTCCCTTCGGGAATGGCCCTGGCAGCGAACGAACAAGAATGTAAAGTGATGGTTGTCAAAATGAAGTTTGAGCTTGGTTCAACGATGAACTTGCTGAGAAGAGTATTTTAAATAAACATTTACTGCTTATTAAACTCGTATTAAATTTTAACCCATTAGCAAGGATTTTCTTCCATATTTTAAAAGATTTACTGACACTTCTATAAAATTATGACGTTCCCTGCGTTTTTGGCCAAGTTCTCTGTGGCTTTAATTTTGTCTATGAGTTTTAAAGTTCGTTTGTTAAATTTTAATTCCATTAAAATATCATTAATTAACAATATTTTCTTCTTGGAACTGGATTGTTCAAAAAAACAACATGCCTACCCATGTGGAAATATGTTTTTTAATTAATCAATGTTGTAGTCGTAGTAACTCGTAAAATCCAGTTGAATGAACGTTGATATTTTTTTTATCAATGAGAACTTATGAATTAAATAGCTTGCGCCAGTGTCAACGTAAGTGACACGCGATTATCGGAGTAATTTCATTTTTAAAAACAACAATAATTAACACCAACTCGGACGTAAAGGAAAGACTAATTAATTTATTTGTTGCAATGGAGTTTTTGAACATATTTATTTGACGTATTTTTTTTATATAATATTCCCGTTTTTTTAGTCCTAGCTGAAAGTGACAATTTTTCATAATTATTTTTGCTTACCATTCACATTTTAAAAAACTTTAATTGTTTTGTACAGTGTTTGGCATTACCACATATGAAATATATGTGGTAATGCCAAATTTCATCTTTCTAATCATTATAGTTTAGAATACGAGTGACAGCAGGGTCTATTTTCCCAATAGGCTGTTAGGCCCGGGCCTAGGGCCCCGCTTTCAAGGGGGGGGGGGGGGGGGGCTTGCGCTTGGTCCGAGCGACACTATATTTATTCAAATAGTTTAAAATAAAATACTTAATTTGCAAATATGTTTTAATAAATATGAATATTAGTCTTTTGCGAGAACTAGGTATAAAGAAGCCGTCACCGACGTACACTGGCTAGCTATTCGTTCAATCACACGCCTCGATGATGGTGGAGGGGGGGGGGGGGGGGTTCGGTGGCGTTAAGTGGATAATATTTCTAAATTCTTCTCCAAAGTTACCAGCTCCATGCGGCATTCTATATACAGGGTGATTTCTAAGTTGATACTTCTTTTTTAGCTGCGTATAGAAGGCATTAAAATAAACAACATTTTCAAATACCTTTTTCAAAAAACCCAAAAATAAAGTACTTACATTCATTTATTACATTACAAATCAAATACGGTTCTGCCTAACTTGCTCATTGAATAACATTAAGAAAGAAGGGTGTAGAGTAAAAATATCCGCACTTTTACGACACTCACAATAAATTAGCACCATAATTAGTTCATTGTTTTCAAATTTTATCATTATCACCAATTTATTAAAATTAATTTGCTTCAGAGAACCACACCGCGCCGCGAATTGCCAAAATAAATAACTGACGACCGATCCGTAAAATGCATGACTAACATACAAAAAACGGAGAAAAACAATATAAAGTAAAGGGCTACGTTTTGATTACCAGGCCCGCACTTAGATTTTTTACTTCTGTAACTCGGCTATTTTTAAGTTTTTTGAAAAAAGGTATTTAAAGAAGTTGTTTATTTTAATGCCTAATGGATTTTTTTTTTAAATTTCAATTTGGACAGATATTGAAGATTGTGAAAAAGGTATTTTTATTAAAAATAATTGATTCTCATTATTTTTTACAACACAATGAATTTTAGTAATTTTTTTTAGGGTTTTCATTGACTTATATCTTTTTCCTACATTTTTTCTACGTAAAGATAACTTTCTCACACCCACCTAGATACCACGTTTCCTTTAGTGAAAAAAATTCAATAATTTGTTTAGTTTTGTGTAATTCACTTAAAGATGCGTCGCGGCGTCGGGGTCGGCGTCGGCGTTACCTCTTGAATCATTTATAATTTATATAAGTGGTAAATTAAAACATATGTATACATTTATACTATATGATTTTTACCAATATACTTGCTAAAACTGTATATTCTATTTGCCATTAACCCAAGTGACAAAACACCATATAACGCGCAATAATTTTTATCATAATTATTGATTAATGACCATTTGTTTTTATTTTTCTCAGAATAAAGTTTGAAAAATGTTCCTCCACACGCACTCAATACCGAAACAGTGTTTTAATTGTTTTGTTTGCTTAAGATAGAGTATATTCATGATGGATGATCATTAAAAATTCGTCATATTTTTGTTTGTTATTGTTGGGAAAAGTACTAAGTGCGTAAAGAAAATTATAGTAAGTATTTGAGAAAAGACGCACGTATTTCCAATGATAATGATATCGAATTATCAAAAAATACTTGTAAAAATGTAGTCTCTGAATATCTATTAGTGTCTAGTGTCTTCTAAATTGCAATGAAGTAGCTGACACCATTCAAAAAATATATGGAAAAATCTTAAATTTGTTTCAAATTTGAACACCCTGTATCTGGAAAACGGAGCCGTTGCGAACCCATAATTATATGAACTTTTTGTCTTAAAAACAATCAAAAATTAATCCGTTAAAGTTTCTGTACTTAGTTAATGAATCCTGTATAGCTCTAAGTTAATACCTTATCAAAATAGCGTCTCTTTTTAAACCGAATAAATTACACTTGTGTATTAATTGTTAAATTGCAATAGCTTATGCTTGGTTAAGGATTATGTTTTTTCTCTTGTATGTATCAGAGCTAGGCAGTAATTGCGTCAAAAGTGCTTCAAGCACAGTAGTACTTGCAACCACTTTTAAGATACAGTGCTAGGTACAGTGGCGTATTTCGGGGGGGAAAGCTGCCAGGCTGCAGCCCCCCCCCCCCTCGAGCCAAAGGACCTCGAGTCGAAAAGTCTAATTGTAACCTAATTTTTCGTCTCAGGGTTGGACTTAATTTAAATTTTCTTGGCTTAGATTACAAAGATCTTGTAGGAAACGTTTAGTTTTTAAACTTCCTTCTAAAAGTCCTGTTTTATATAGAGATTAAGGTTTTGGACTCATATCGTTTTAGTTATTAATTTATGATGCAATTTTAAAGGAAAACGAGTAAAAAGAATAATATTTTTCTATTATACACTTGTCTGTTCCATTTTCCCTTTTTTAGAGCTATTTTAAATCAACAAAAATATAACCCAATGCAATAAAATATTATGTTTACAACGAAAACAAAAAACAATTAGGTATTTATCTTTAAAGAGAAAAATTAAAGCCTAAGCATTTGCACCAAAAACTGCTCTTAGATCCCTAAAATACATGATTTCTGAAAAAATTATCAATATTGGCGTGGTGAGCGATATTTACTCATGAAAAACCAATTGTTTGGAAGCCAAAGCCACAAAATGCTTGAATTAGCCTGATTTATAAAAAAAAAACAAATTTAATCCAACCATGCAGAGGGGGAGAGGTAATAATTTAAAACAAAGCACTGAAAATCGCTCAAAATTAGGTACTTTCCTCGGTAATTGTAAATAGAAAATTTCCGAAGTACTTAGTGGTGTTTGATGCTGGCAATTACTAATTACTTTTCCAAATGGCTTGGTGCTCGAAGCACTTTTTTCGAGTGTTTTACCCAGCCCTGGTATGGTATAATTCTTAATTTCTACTAATATTTTCCATTCATGTTTCACCCGTCTCCAAAAAAAGTTTGGTTTATAAACTTTATCATAGTCTGTGGGTGTGCCCAATGATATTTTACAGGGTGTCCATATTTCTCAGTATCTAAACCAATATTATATCTGGAATTAGTCGTTTATGAGTAAACGAAGTGGAAAATACCGACAAGCGATGGTAGACCTTTAGATATTTCGAATTAAACAAATTTTAGTATCTATTAAATGACCCGCAATAATTAATTCGTTGAATTTATCCGACAGTTGATAAACGAGTAAACAAAAAACCTAATTTGTAATCAAACTTATCCATTGAGAGATAAACCAACAAATAAATCAAATAAATTATACATATAACATATCAAACATACAACAAAAACTAGAAAATCTCGTGGTAAGGAGTTTATTTAGATAAGCAAACTGCATTTATTGGTAATTCTGTTATCACAAAACAACTAAAAAAATATAATTATACGCGATTGGTCGAATAAACTGAGTAATTTATTTCATACAAAGAAAAAATCTTTACGATTAAGTTAAATAAAACATTTGATTGGTTGTAAATTTTAAAAAAAACTTTTTTTGCAGAGGCATATCAATGCGGATGAAAACAAAGAAACTGATGAAAGGAGTTGTGGTCAGTCCACGCCCTGTGGGTGGGCTGTTTATAATAAAATGTCTCGAAGTATCGATTATTTTATGAAAAATAAGTAAGTACGACACTTTATACTCCTTTTATTTTAAACAACAAAACTCTATATGCGACAGACTGATGAATTTTAAGTATAATTTTTCGTAAATTTCGGAAAAGTGTGTTTGAGTAAACTAAACTTCTCTAAATTTTGGAACTTGCAATTCAAAAAATGTTATATGAATCATTATAAGTGTGTTTTGTATGTTTAATAAATTAATAGGATTCAAAAGGGACGATTATCCAGGTAACTGGTTTGAACCAAAGTAAAACTGTATTGACTAGTGCTTAATGAGAAATGATTTTATTATACTCCTGTTTCCTTTCCCACTCATGCACCAGTGGCGTCTTGTGGCCTAAAAAAATGGTGAAGAGCTAGAGGTATATAGTGCGGGTACTTAAACAAACATTGACTAATTTATATTTTTATTACGTACAACACAATAAAAATTAAACTAAGTAGTGTAAGAAATTTTTGACACACCCGGTAGAACCAATATCAGTCTTTTCAACTTTTTTTTTCAACAAACTTTTTAATCACACAGTAAATCACGTAAAAACGATATCTATAACCGTAAGTTTAGCGAAGCCTCAAAATAAATACCTTAAGGTTAGGCGAACCAATGCTAAAACAATGGTGCATTCGACTGATCTATTTTTAAATTACCCTTCATTATAATGCAAATTGTTACGCATGATGTTTGCGTGACTGACGTCACGTAACCATAGCAACGGTGCATATCAAAGCCATGGTGAACGTTGGGTTTTCACTTGCTTTGAGCTAACGGACACGGTCGGCTGAGGCGCTTCAAAATGCACGAGTGTTTATAATTATTGTCCATCGGAGGTAACCGTGGCCCTATTATGCATAGCTACATTCGGATTAAATTAATAATATTAATTCGATCATAATTATTTTTTAAGGGCTAAAATGGTAGCTGTATTGGTACATTAATATTATTATTATTATTGTCGAAAAAATTTCCTCCAACTTTTTTTTTTTTTGGTGAAGAGCCCCCTTCACCTACTTCACCTGACGAGCTGCCTGTCATGCACTAACACTAGGAAACCTTTTAAAGCTTGTTTGTTGCGGATTCCTTTTATATAAAAGTGTTTTTACCAATAAAATTGTTAATAACTTGACCTTCCTTTTTTTAGGTGCAGCTGTTTGCCTAATAAGGAATGCTTCAAAGATGAAGACGACATATCGGTTGGCGCTTATGTTTATAGATGTAAAACGAAAAACTCATGATCTTAACTTTACCAAACCAAACGTTCTTGTACGCAATATATTTTAATTTGACTAGGTCAATCGTCAGGTAAATAAATACCAATTTGTAATAGAATAACACCAGAATTTTTTTGTTATTAGTTATTATAGATTTGTTCTGCCTCAGGTAGTGTTTGTAATATTTATATCTATATGTCGTATATACAGGGTGACTCACGACTAGCGTTCGTTAGGACTTTTGAGAATACCACTAAAACTATTTTCTAGAACTTTGCGAGTTTCTTTACCTAAAATACTTATTTTTGTCACTTCAGGTATATCGAACGTAGCTGTCAATTTTGTTATTTTAAATGATAGAAGACTTTTAGACTTGCATCATCTTTCATTTACTTAACAATAAAGGTTTCCAGATATTTATTCTATCCATAATGAGGGTTTACTAAAACAGCCTGGGTTCTGGTATATGCGTAGCATCTTCCTTAAGCTTCCTCCTCCTCCAATATCGTTCTTTATGCAGTACTATAATAATAGTCCTGTACGTGTCATTTATTTCCTCCTGTCTATCTATACGAATAAATTAAAAGAAACCCACTTCCAATTTACCATATTAAACAAAAAAAAAAAACGATTTTAACGGTTTAACATATTAAACCTGACGATGTAACTTTTAGATAGATAATAAAAAATTAAGATAGGAAGGTAAAAACCATTTTTATCTATGATAAACCGTTCCAATGTTACAGCCTGTCGAAGTCTGAAAATGCCATATCAATATCTCAGAAACTATTAAATTTAGACATATAACATTTTGTATAAAATAAGCGTAGAATTTAATGGGGAATTGGAAAATATATACAGGGTGATTCACGTTGAGTGGCCTATTAGAAGATCTCGGAAACGAGTAAACTTATCCTTCTAAAAATTTGATAGCAGGCATAGTTGGTTTTGAGCTTTTAAGACATTATATTTTGACGTTTTTATTACTTCCGGTTATACCGGAAAGTAATGCCAACTTTGCTATTTCAAATGGAACACCCTATATATTTTAGCATTTTTGATTACCTTATTAAAATCTAAATAGCTTTTGTTAATATTAATCTATTCTTATCTCTAACCGTTTTTGAGATATAAATTATAAAAGGATTTTTTTGTGTAAAAACGCTCCGAGAAGAAAGTTTAGTAACTCTGAAACTAATAAAGGTAAACATTTAAAATGTTGTAAGCTTTCAAGTAATACATAGGACATAGATCTTTAGTTTAAATTACTTATGTTTCACGTTTTGTATACAGGGAGTTCTTAAAATTGTGCCAATGTTTCCATTTAAATAAACGTGCATAAGTCAATTTTTGCAAATAGAACACCCTATTTTTTAGCTTAAACGTGTAGAAAATTAAATTTCCTATCTAAATGCCTTATATAATACAATCCACATTTTTAGTCGTTTTGGAATTATGAGCAATTTAAATAAAAAATCTTAAAATTTCTGTTTGTGTTAATGCGACATTATTTTTAAAAAGAAGGCTCGACTGGGATTTTCATTTGACTTTGAGCTTTGTTACCATTTGTTATTAAGTGCATATGTTCGTTGCTTAGCTATTTCTAATTTTTAAAGTCAAACGAAAATCCCAGTTGGAGTCTTCTTTTCAAAAATAATGTCGAATTAACACAAATAGAATTCTAATAGGCCACTCAACGTGAATCACCCTGTATATATATAACCTGTTTTACCAGATTTGTTTAAAATCTCGAGCAAAATATAAAAAAAAATTATATCTCATTTAAAATAACCAAGTTGACGGCTACTTTCCGTATAACAAAAAATATAAACTAGCAGAAATTCAAGAATATATTTTTGATGATGTTCTAGAAAGTTTTAAAGAACGCTCGTCGCGAATAACCCTATACTACTTTTTGCAATATCCCCTTTAATCTAAACTAATTTAATTGTTTTCTATTAAAACTGTATAAGTTGTGTCTTATTTGTACACAAAGTGGTAAAAAATTCAGCATTTTTAAAACAGCATAATCCTGTATTTAACATACAGAACGAAACACACATACTAACTTTAAAATAGTCATTTATTGTTTGGATGAACAGAGTTAATTAATAGACTCAAAACAAACGGTCCACTCACTATTTAATTTGACGCTATAATTTACTTTAATGATGAAAAATTCAAAAGACGACTGATCTTAATTATTTTGTATGTAATATATTTTATGTATGTATATTTAAAATGTTAGCTTGGTTATTATTAGTATTTTTATAGTAAAATGTTTTTTCTTTCTTTCAAAAATGGTAAAAAAGTCTTTTAGTATGTTTTTATATACGATTTTTTGCTATCAGTATTTTTAATAACTATTTATTTGTAATAATTTACTTAAAATCGACCTGTCACAAATAATTAGTGATAACGCAATAAAATACGTTTTTAATTATAAGCTTGAATGATTTTTTCAGTATTTTAAGATCTCAATCTTATATTACGACCCTACACGAACAGTAATACCTTTGAATTTCGAGAACGAAAGAACATATGGAACAGTACTAAAAACTGATTGGAGGCGAACATTCGGTTTACCCGGGATCATATCCACCACTGACATGACGCGTTACAGATCGACGTACAACGAAAAACCCGTTGAGGTTATGTTAATTTTGGATTCTTGTATATCCGTCTATCTATAAATAGAAATTCAAAGGTATTGGAAATTCACCAGACATTAACAGCGCCATGGCGGTGCACCAGTGACTGAAGAAACGCTGTTAGCTATACCACAATTAAAAAGCTTTCCGGCTCCTTTAAAAGCGTCTTCAACTGTCACAACAAAGATTGTAGTCTAATCTCAAATTGGACGAACAATGTCAATAGTTGTAAGAAAACTTCTCATTGGCTAGCGGCCAAGAGATTTTTTGAGACTACCACCAGGGGTCGTATTCCTTACGATAAAACATATCAAAAATTATCAACACTATATTATACTGATATGTCAATACTTTAGATATTAATTACTAATTAGTCGACCATAAAACTGAACCGTGATGTTGATCGTGTACCTTCCTTTATACCCTATATAAAACATTTCAAGTAGGTAACTGAAAACTTTAGAGAAAAAAGTTAGCGGCAAGCGGACAAAGTGGTGCTGTATCTTTTGCATTAAAGTACACATGCAAAAGTTGCAGCACCACTTTGTTCGCTAACTTTTTTTCCATTTTGTTATTACGGACTAACGAGTCATTAAAAAAACAAAGAACTAAAACAAACTAGACTTTTCTGATTACAATTTTTTATTTTAACAATAAATTGTTAACTTTAGTTACTTAACAATCAAAAATTACCTATAGTAGAAAGCTAAAAAGAAGACAAGGAATGCAAACAGGTATGCCTGTAAATAGGTGAGTTTCTTTTGCTTCTTTTAAACAACTTAGCAAAGTAGAAACCTTTGCTTAGCCAACTTGTAATAGGAACGGGAGTTGATTTTGTAAAAGGAACGCTCAAGTCAGCCGTTGGCTTTGCTATGCCAATTAAAAGCAAGTAAAAGGAACTCAAGTATTAGAAGGTTGTATTTATAAAAATGGCGTACAAGTAAAAAGGAGTGGTGACATGACATCACAAAATCTATGACGAATTGTACCTCATATATTAATTTTGTATCACTTTTTATAAATACGACTGTAGGTACTAAAAGAAATATAATTTTCACAAGGAGTATATTATTCGAAAGTACAATAAATATAGAGTGGAGACAGTGTAAGAATTTCGTATCGACAGCGAAATGTAAATGGGATTCCGAAGAAACATATTTAAGGGGGAGGGGGCAAGCATTGCTTAAAAGGGAAGGAATGTGATGTAGAAAAAATTTAAAAAATAAATTATTTAGTTAAAAATGAATCTGTTAAAAAAATTTTTTTTTTATTAATTTCAACAATAACAGTCTCCATGTTTCAACATTGAAATTATGCTGTAACTGGATCATTTATTATAGTTATTTATGAATCAAATCAATAATAGACTCTTTCACCAATACTTTTCTAAAAGCCAATGTATAAAACAACCGTTTAGTAAATCAAGACGCTTGAAATTTCAAAACAACTACTCCCCTGGCAGTATGCCATGTCCACCCCTTATCACGTTTGTTCTTTTATTATTAAGGCATTTATGAAACGATTCGAAGAACAATCTTAAGAATACCCGGCGCGGTATACTACTGCCAATAAGGGAGTAGTTGTTTTGGGTTTTCAGGGATGTATTTTCAAAATATTAAAGACTAGCTAATAATAAGCTAGTTTTAGTTATGGGAAAACAGAAAAGTTATGGTAATTTTTATCTAGTGTATCGGTGGTAAAGCACAAAAAATACTATTTAATTTCTAAATAGAGAACACTACCAGGGTAGTGATAAATCGTGATGTACGTCATAAGCAGGGCGCATTTAATTCACTATTGCGGGTTGCAGAAAAATTTTAAACAATTATTGAATAGAATCATGACATCAATGACATTGGCATAAATTATTTGCTCACTTGAGAATTTACCAAATGACCACAGCGCCAGTGTGGCGATTCCGAAAAATATTGTGGACTGTTCGGCTGGGAAAAAACTTTTCAAACTTTTAATGCTGTTTTTATTCCGTTAATGCAATAAGACAAAGATAGCCGATAACCATCGTCTGTCAAACCGTCACGCCAATATTTGAAGTCTTGTCTTAAAAGTCCAAAGTGACAAAAAACGATTTTATAACCTCAAATTATCCAACGATGTGTCAAAAATAGTGGCTGTGGCAAGTACTGCGTTGTAATTGGTACACCTGACATTTATGGCAGCATTAACTACTAACTACTAAGACTACAATTCTTTTATATTTTTAATACTCATCTTCCTCGCACATCCACTTCTTCTCCATAGTTTCAAATGACCAGCCATCAATTTTCTTTTCATAAATGATTATTCCATTTCACTTCAGTTCTATGTCCTTTAACAGTTTTTTTACACACAGATGTCAAACTTTTATTTAACATTCCAACTCTCATAGTGCCTTGAGCCTTAAAACCGATATATTTTTCTTTTTATAATGCAACGTGTGCACCTATTTTCTCACCGTTCTACTGATTTTTTCATTGAACTTTCAATCTTGTCGCTCAGTTAGGGTGATATCTACTAGTTTTCCTTCTTTTTATTATATTTGTTCTCCTGAAGATGAATGTTTCTACATTCGAAACATGTAGAGATGTTTTGTAAAATATTTACTTGCTTTAATATAACCGTGGAGGAAGACTTTATGTTCTTATTTCTTACCTTCTAAATTTCCACTCCACTTCAAGTATGGACTATTTCTTCAAATTTAACTAATGAATCACTGCTTTTTGCCCACAACCGCCATTTTCCTAATAGTGCCCAAAATTCTCATTGGTGGCAGCCATGGCCTTCTTGATGTGAAAGGGGTGAGCGAAACAGAATTCCTCCAGCCGTTTCATTTCGGCACTTTGACGTTTGGTTTAAGGGTGAATCTAGTAATGTTACTGCGAAGTATTTATTTTTTGAAACCAATTTTTAAATTTTTTAACTGTTTTTAAGGTAAATAGTTTCCATTTTTCGGGTTTTTGTGTGTGTATTTATAATTACTTTTACTTGTATAGGTCAGACGATGCCAGTTTAAGACGGAAAATAAACAAGACAAGAAATTCTTATTTGAGGTCGAGACTTTATAAAATAAAACCAGGTCTCTTTGAGTAAAAATGGACGAATTCTTCCAATTATTATTATTTAAAATTTTACTGCAGTCCGACAAAAGTGTATCATAAATGCACCAATTTTAATACATTGTGTTTATCATCAATTCCCTAAGCAAAAATAAGGCATTTGTGGTGTCGAGTTGGTTGGAAGCTTACAATACCTAGTAAACGCACCCTATAAATTCGTTGATATCATGACTAAAATTTGAGTAAACAATTAAATATTAGACTTAAATATTATTAAAATTATATATAAATATAAAATTGTATACAAAGACCACCTAAGAAATTAGAGCAAATAAAAAATAGTCTAAAATTAAATTATTATACAAAATCAGTTACGTTAAAGTCGTCAAAAATTAAGCGCGAAAGGCTTAGATTAAATATTTTCTCGCAGATAAGTAATGACAAGGAACGTCTTTTAAATGATAAGGACAACATCAGTGGCGTATTTAGCCTAGGAGTTCGGGTCTAAAAGTGTAATTGCAACCTAATTTTTCGTCTCACGCTTGAACTCCCAATTTAAATCTTTAAATAATGTATTCTTGGCTGAGATTACAAAGGTCTTGTAGAAAATTTAGTTTTTAAACTTTTCCTTCTAAAAGTCCTGTTTTATATAAAGATTAAGGTTTCAGACGCATGTCGTTTTAGTTATTGATGTATGATGCAATTTTATAGGAAAACGAGTAAAAAGAATAATATTTCATAGTATTTTTCTAATATATTGTATTTGTCTGTTCAGTTTTCCCTTTTTTTGGGCTATTTTAAATTACCAAAAATATAATCCAATGCAATAAAATATTTTTACAACAAAAACAGAAAACAATTAAGTATTTATTTTTAAAAATAAAAATTAACGTAAAAATTTTAATTGAAACATTTTTTATGGAGAAAGTGTGATAATTTATAATCCAGGTAGGTAGGTGTTTGTGGGTTTAGGACAATAAAAAACAATTCCTCTAAATTAAAAAATTGCCGACGTTTCGACCTTTATTAGGTCTTTCTCAAGGCTACAACAAAACATCAATATTAGGGAATACAATGATAAAAGACCTTTTCTTTTCACTCTGTATGTATGTATATAGGAAAAATTAAATTTATGAAATTATTTTAAATTATTTTAAAATAAATCTTACACACAACTCTTTTTTAATTACATAATTTTTTTTTATATAACTTTTTGTAAATTTTTTTCCCTATCTAAAATCAGAACAATGCTTATAAAATACATTGAGTGTTCTATAAACTAAGAAAATGGTTTTAAAAAATATATATTTATATAAATCAATATATTATGAAAAAATAAGTTATTAATTATTTGTGGGAATAAAGAAAGCCAAACAAGACACACACGAGAAGCCCAATGATAATGTAACATGTACAAATGTGTAGTTAATCATAGAATATTTACCTATTTCACAAAGTCGAGGAACATAAGTCGAAAACAATTGTTAAAATCATCTCCAGACGGGAACACACATTACAAACTGACATGGAACAAATATTCTGTAAAAATAACGAACCACACCACAACGAGTACTGTTAATATCTGAATAAAGGAATGTGCATTACGCTCTAGCAAACTCGTATATCTTTTTTTTTAACCTTATTTTTTACCGTTCGTCTTTTTTTCCCTTTGAGAGAAAACATTATACACATTCGATTTCAATCAATCATGATTATCCACTATACTAAGACAAAGAATTTTTATATAAATTCCAAAACCATGGTTTTGAGTGAAATGATTTACATAACTCTTAATAATACAGTTAATTGTAGAACGGACACCCAAGGACTTAATATACAATATAATTATTTACTGAATTTATATAAAAATTCTTTGTCTTAGTATAGTGGATAATCATGATTGATTGAAATCGAATGTGTATGTTTTCTCTCAAAGGGAAAAAAAGACGAACGGTAAAAAATAAGGTTAAAAAAAAAGATATACGAGTTTGCTAGAGCGTAATGCACATTCCTTTATTCAGATATTAACAGTACTCGTTGTGGTGTGGTTCGTTATTTTTACAGAATATTTGTTCCATGTCAGTTTGTAATGTGTGTTCCCGTCTGGAGATGATTTTAACAATTGTTTTCGACTTATGTTCCTCGACTTTGTGAAATAGGTAAATATTCTATGATTAACTACACATTTGTACATGTTACATTATCATTGGGCTTCTCGTGTGTGTCTTGTTTGGCTTTCTTTATTCCCACAAATAATTAATAACTTATTTTTTCATAATATATTGATTTATATAAATATATATTTTTTAAAACCCTTTTCTTAGTTTATAGAACACTCAATGTATTTTATAAGCATTGTTCTGATTTTAGATAGGGAAAAAAATTTACAAAAAGTTATATAAAAAAAAAATTATGTAATTAAAAAAGAGTTGTGTGTACAATTTATTTTAAAATAATTTAAAATAATTTCATAAATTTAATTTTTCCTATATACATACATACAGAGTGAAAAGAAAAGGTCTTTTATCATTGTATTCCCTAATATTGATGTTTTGTTGTAGCCTTGAGAAAGACCTAATAAAGGTCGAAACGTCGGCAATTTTTTAATTTAGAGGAATTGTTTTTTATTGTCCTAAACCCACAAACACCTACCTACCTGGATTTAGAAATAGGACGCTAATTTCATAACATAATTTATAATAAAAAAAATAGTGCGGGAAGAAACGATAATGCTTTATTATGAATATACAAAACGGCACTTAAGAAGGAGTATTTCAAA
Source organism: Polydrusus cervinus (assembly GCA_935413205.1). Classification (NCBI taxonomy): domain Eukaryota; kingdom Metazoa; phylum Arthropoda; class Insecta; order Coleoptera; family Curculionidae; genus Polydrusus; species Polydrusus cervinus. Next base: position 3,503,675 of record OW284512.1, read on the forward strand.
ACCTAAGCACTTGCACTAAAAACTGCTTTTAAATCTACGCTTCTAATACATGATTTCTGAAAAAATCATCAATTTTGGCGTGGTGAGCGATGTTTACATTATTTTTAATCATGAAAAACCGAGCCCGAAAAACGCTGGTTAGAGTCATACATACGTCTTATGTTAAAATTTTGGATTAACACCAATATTCATATTTTTCACAAATATAAAAAATGTTTTTTTTTTAATAAAAAGCCAGCTAGGAATATCAAAAAAAAAGTTAAAAAAAAACATTTACAAAAACAAATTTTAATAATTTAATTTTCGAAATTTGATAGTAGTTAGGTGAATTTAATTTGAACTTTGGGCGTGGCCCCGAGCATATTTTCTGGCTACGCCACAGGACAACATTGTTTACAATCAAACGACTTGCCAATGGTTAAACTTCTCAGACACACCTTTAACCCGTCCTAGAGTAACTATTGTTGAATAGTTACTATGGTTTACTGTTGAGTAAACCATTTCCCTTCATTCGTCGATTCCTAGCCCGACTGGTGAGCCATGATACGGCGAAACGCGTCCAGGGATGGATATGACGAAGGAAGGGAAAAAATTATTTTCATTCAAATGTTATTTGTTTATCTAGTGGCGTTATGTCCGTATTTAAAAAAAAATTAAAGATGGTATACAAGAAATAAAAATGATTTTGAAATTTTAATTTTAGACTATACCTTGTATCACAAGTATTAGGACCTATGCATAGTTACATTTTTGCTAATTAAAGCAACGTTAGCACAAATAAGTTTATTAATATTTACTGGGTACAATCTATAAGTAGTGTCAAAGTTTATTCTTAAAAATAATAGGACATTATTAAATGAGGTTAAGGTTAGTGAGGGCATTTTTCATGAATTAACATGTCTTTAAGAGCATCTGACCAAAAACATTACGTTCTCTTGGGCGTAATCCTAGCCATGTTTATTAATGAATTTTTTAATCTTTTTTAATTTAAACTCTACAGTTTTCGAGTGTAAGAAAGTTATGTTTATTTAAAAAAATTCTGTATTAAATACAATTCAATGAACTTTAGTAAGGTGAAGTGGGGATCTGGGGCAAGTGAGTTTTTTTGTAATAATTGTAAAAAAAATTACTTTTTAAAACTAAAACACAATAAAACGGTTTTTTGGACTTTTATAGACCCCAACATATTGTTAAAAACATGTAAATTTATTTTTTTAAAAGTAACACTGCTTATGTCAAGTGTATCTAAACTTCGTCTATAGTTACAAGTTATGGCAAAAATTTTTAATCTGTACTAATTTAAAACTTAGGTTCAAAGTTGTTACATCTTCAAAGTTGTAATCACTAACGTTATCTCTTGTATTTTTTTAACACTTCGATTTTTCAGGTTTTCAGATTTAGGTCCACAGTTCCCACTTGCCCCGCTTTGTTTGTTAGTGGGGTAAGTGGGGACTAGTTCCCACTTGTCCCATTTAAATTTTTTATACTAATAAAATTCAAAGTGAAAAGTTTTAAGAAGTTGAAAAGTGAGATTGTGCGTAAACTGCAAAAACTATAAAGTAAATAAAAACTTAAAAACCGTATATAAGTTATAGAAGAAGAAATCTCTAACATATAAACTTCTTTATTTTTTGGAATTTTTTAAATCTGTAAAAAGCCTGTAGTTGATCGCCATAGATTAACCCAGGGGTTCCCAAACTGGGGGGCGCTAAGCAGCATTAGAGGTGGCACGAGAGCTCTGAAAACTGCAAAATTAATACAACTTGTATCTGTATAATGGTGGGGGAGGGAGGCGCGACCATTTCTTGATTCCCAAAAGGGGGCGCCATAGAAAAAACTTTGGGAACCCCTGGTAACTTATTTGCTGTGTAATGAGTCACTAGCCCTACCTCCTAAATAACACACTATTATTTTAAACTACGTAATAATGAAAAGTTCTTACTCTTAACAAAATTAAAACAGAATTCTAATGTTAATTTTGGCAAGTAAAAGTGTATCTGCAAGCAAAAAATGTAACTATTTCGTGAAACTTTCACAAGTAAGAAACTTTTAGAAAAAAAGGCATTTTATTTTTCTTCTTCGTCGTTTTTTGGACGCTGTAACTTTTCTGGGTGAGAATAGGCAAGCCTCGAGAAATCCCTTACTACGTCATTGAACATATCATCACCTGAGATTCCCGTCTCCGAATTTTTCATTTCTTCATTTAAGCGTCCTAACCTTAACCTAGAATTACAAAACTTTTTTTTACTAACTAATCATCAGAATAGGTACAGTTATAGAGCCCTCTCGATTTAAAAGGATTTGTTGGAATTCTATTACAATAATAAAGTTTAAATAGACAGGTCTATGGTGGTATTTGTCATGCATTTAGCCACAAATTTTAAGGCGCTGTTGGTTTAGGATAATTTCTAAAAAAATAAATTTTGTTTGTAGTTCTAATTAAACGAATTTTAAATGAAAAATAATTTATTTGGAGAAAATTCTTCTGCAGCTAGACACAAAAAAAATACTGACTTTCTTTATTGCGACGTTTGGCGAAATTTGTCTGCCTGCTTAAAGAAGCAGACAAATTTAAGAGCCTTCGATACCAGCGTGAAACCCAGCATCGTTTCCTGGCTTGTTTAATTGAAAATGTAATACAAACATTTTATTAAGGGGTTCACAAGAACTTCTAGTTTGGCAGATGATACCTTATTTAAAAATATGGAAATTTATTTTAAAGTTTTAATTATACAGGGTGATGCCTAAGGTGATACTTCCTTTTTAGCTGTGTATAGAAGGCATTAAAATAAACAACAATTTTTAATACCTTTTTTAAAAAACTTAAAAATAGGCGAGATACAGAAGTCAAAAATCTAAGTGCGGGCCTGGTCATCAAAACGAAGCCTGCTATACTTTATGTTGTTTATCTTATTAGTCATGCAATTTTGGTCAGTTATTTGGCAATCCGCTTCGGTGTGTTTTTCTGAAGCAAGTTAATTTTAAATTGGTGAATCGTGAAAATGATAAAATTTGAAAACAATGAACTAGTAGATATGGTGCCAATTTACGGTGAGTGTCGTCAAAGTGCGGCTGCTGCTTCGAGATTATGTCTAAGTTAGGCAGGACCGTATTTGATCCATAGTGTAATAAATGAATGTAAGTACCTTATTTTTGAGTTTTTTGAAAAAAGGTATTTGAAAATTTTAATGCCTTCTATTCATAGCTAAAAAAGAAGTATAAACTTAGGAATCACCCTGTATAGGTTCAAATTATATCATCCGCCATGTAGAACATAAAAATAGAAATATTACGGCTATTCATGTTAATTTATTATTTTCCATTAAAATTACAAACAATGCCCCGATAAAATCTTAAAAATCTCCCCGACGGCGCGCCACTTAACACTTAATGCTCAGAAAATTCGTTTTTATAATTTTTTGTATATAAAAAAAGACATTTTATTGCCATCGCCAGACACGGGTACAATACGCGCGATGTGGTGGAAATGCACTATTTGTTCGTGATGACTCATCGACTACTATTTGCTCTTAAGATTTTTCAGTAACCGACTCTACCCTGTGCAAAAATAATTATTTAAACCAAGAACAAGCTATGGCCGAACAAATATTGAAAAAAAGTATTAAACAGGGTAAAGGAATTTAAAAAACATAGTTTTACTTACAAAGTAACTATATCAGCATGTTCCTTTTGCTCGGCCATGGACAGAGGCAACTTCCCCTCTTCATCCTCTATATGCTGATCAGCCCTGTATTTCAGAAACAGGCACACCTGCGCGGTGTGCCCTTCCTGCGTGGCCAAGTGCAGGGCCGTCTTACCGTTCTGGTCTTGAGCGTTTATTTTGGCTCCGTTTAACAATAGAAAGGCGCAAGCCATTACAGATCCCTGTAAGAACGATACAATGCGTTGAAACACAGGAAATAAAAAATTATAACATTTTATTTGCTTGTTCTTTGTCTGACGAATGCACTAAAAATAATTGGAAACCATTTACCCATCAACCAATAAATGAATTATTTTTTCTGATATTGATAACAATAACAATTTTGTTATTTTGACAACGACATTTTTTGAAATTCGAGATTTGAGAAATTTTATTGAGTATTTCTACTGATCTTGCTAGTTTAAATTACAGTCTGGTAAAAATAATAATTATACAAAAACCAGTGGAGAAAGACTTCATGCTTTTATTTATTCCAATTATATAAAGTTATTTGTTTCCAATATCCATGCTTTTATTTCGACTTTATATTTTTTTATGAAATTTTTATTGGTAAATAATCGTTTAAATAAAAACATAAATATTTGAAATTTTTTTGTCCTATGGACTTATTTATTTTAGGTTTTATGGTTATTTCATTTTTATGACGTGTATTATGATTATGGTTTTTAAACTGTATAATATTTTTATTTTTAAATATGTATATTAAGATGTTATAAATTTAGAGTTGTCTAATATTCATTTTTTTTGTTTCATAATATAATTTTATTGAAGGATAAAGATAATCTTTATTAAATATAATTTTTAGAAACCTTTTCTGTAATATTTCTAATTTTTTAACTAAAGTTTTATTTATTCCTCCCCAGCCTAAAATTCCGTAATTTAAATAGGCCAGAATTTTTTTTAAGGTTTCCAGTTTTCTTCTTGAGCGTTTTTCACTTTTTCCTTTTTTGTATAATTTTTTACTTACACTCAATACTGCAGCGTGTAAAGGCGTTCTGTTCCTATCTTCACAATTCACCCAGTTTTTATCAGCACCTAATGCTAAAGCCTCGCACATGACTGGTACATTATGGGCAGACGAAGCCTTATACAGCAATAAACTGGGATGTAATTTTGAAATATCTTCTTCCCCTATAAAACAATGATTTTATTACATACAATGTATTGGTTTTTTTTATTGTGTTTGTATATTTCAAAAACTACTGAAATCCGGTTGTATAATTACGATCTAAATTTAGTTCAGCGTCGAACCAAGCTTAAACTTCATTTGTATAAAAGAAAAAAAAATGTTGTATTTCAGTGTAACTATTTATTAACACTGACGCCAATCGCTTTCGGCCTTATTTACTCAAGGCCATCATCAGGGCTTAACCCAATCAAATAGACTTTTGAAAGCAATGCTCTTAAAAATATTTAAAGCATTGCTTTCAAAACGCTATCTGATGATGGTTAATAAGGCCGAAAGCGCTTGGCGTCAGTATTAATAAATAGTTACACTGAAATATGTTTTTTCCTTTTTTCAAAACACAGTATACAACCAACTCCCCCATTTACTTACAACCGAGCTTGAATATAACTTTTTAAAAATTGGCACATTCAGTGAGAACGAGTGAAATCGCGCGGCCAGCTAGATCTCCAGACCTCATGCCTTTCGACTTTATTTGTGCGGTTATTTAAAAATAAGGTTAACCAAACTAGAAAAAATCATTATAAATTATGTAAATTGTTATGGCATTGCAAGGTTCCTAGCAAGTTTGATTTTAAAAAACTAAAATTGGGTCCCCCCCCCCCCCCCATGTATTTCTATGCGTTACTTCGTAGGTTGACATGTACGAGATCCCTTGTATGACTTAAGAAGCTTTCTAAAAGTAGAAACAAAACCAACAATGTGTGTAACGTCTTCATAAAAATTAAATTTCCCTAAAATTGTAAAAACTTACCAACTGTTTCACTGTCCTCCCCCTCTGTACTCTCCTGGTCGCTACTAAAATCTATATTATCAACCGGTTGTTTTTCCAAATCGTTGCCGAACAGCAGAATAGAATTTCTGTCATCAGTCGACTTCTTCTCTACCGGTTCGTTAGTCGTTGGTTCATCTTTAATACTGGCATTTGATAGGCTGGAACTTTCTGAACACTCTGATAACTTATCACAGGCTGGTTTTTCTACAACCTAGAAAATGCGACTCAAAAATAAACAAATCGATTTCTACGATCTTTTACAGAAATGATCTATACAATTTACCTTTCTTTTTTTATCCCTTCCATCCACACTTCGAGGCCTCCGCCTCATTTTTCTGACACTCCATTTTCTAACTTCCATCAAACTGACTCTGGACGTTCTATTTTGTGACGGAGATTCTTGTGATCCTTCCCTAAATTCTGGCAGTTTTTTTACAAATCTTTTCTCCACGTATTTCGATCGAATCCATTCTTCTCTTACCATTCTATGAAGTAGGATTAATAAAAAATCGATGAGGATACCTATCATTTCCAATGGCATATTTATTTAATTTATTGAAATCTTTGGATATTTATCTCAGACCAATTAAGCTAGATAATACTATAATAAATATTTGGCTATGAGGTCGTTCGAAGTTCACAGAATAAGAATTGACGCAAAGTAGTAATAAAAAGGTTTGAAGACTTGCACTAAATACATAAGCAAATGAGATCGTACAGTAAATTTCACGTACGTTTCTAATGTTTTGACGTTTCTCTGGTCAAACGCGTTGGCCAACATTTGATTTAAAAATTCCTTAATTCCGAAAACGGCTTTTCCTCACGAATATTGGCTAGATTCATGAGAGATGGATATACTGGGTCTCCCAAAAGTCCCGTGTAAAATTAATATCAATTAAAGGAAAAAGATCTAGGAAACACGCTCGGACCCGTAAATTTTTATTTTTAATATGACTTAAAAAAATATTATACAGGGTGTCTCACAGAACTGTCGTCACGTCTTTGACATTTTTTTTAATGGAACACCCTATATATTGTATTATTTTCTGATTCCCCACAAAATTCTACGCTTATGTTGTAAATGTCATATGTCTAAATTCAATAGTTTTTGAGATATTGAAGTTTAAAATATGACATTTTCAGACTTTGACAGGCTGTAACATTGGAAAAGGTTCATCTTAGAGAAAAATGGTGTTCACCTCCCTATCTTAGTTTTTTATTCTCTATCCAAAGAAACCAACCTCCGATTTACCATGTTAAACCGTTAAAACCGGTTTTTTGGGAGACCCAGTATAACTGACTGTATATTTGCATGTACCTGACAGAGATACACAGCGACCCGTCAAGAGACTATTGTTACAGAACCTGATATCGATACCGCTAGTATGTGTTTTTGTTTTTCTTACGCTTTGCCTTCGCATATCTCTTTCCGTACTTCATCAACCCGCGTGTCTTTTCTGCATCCTTTCAATATCACAGAGCCGGCATTAATTTATTCACGTGTTGAATAATAATTGCAGTATTGTAACTGGACATCGAACGTGTCACATTGCCAAGCCAGATCACTGATGAGCACCCAAAATCAGAAACAAGGATGACCTCACATTTCATTTTAAATGAGGCAAGGATTGTTAACATCAAATTAATTAATTGAAATTTGATGTTAACAATCCTTGCCTCACTTAAAATGAAATGCGAGGTCATATAAGTTTTTTCGGATTGTTACTCGTTCTAGAGATACAGGGTGTTGAAAGTAAAAGTTTATTCTCGAAAATAAGCCTTAATTTTACAACGGTTTAATGAATCGAATTGAAAGTTGGCAATATTATGTTTTTATGAGCAAGAAATAATAATTTGTAGAAATTTCAAAGTTTCAAGTTTCAAACTAGAGGGCGCTAGTTGCATACATTGGGCTTCATAAATCAATGATTTTTTTTTCTTACCTGTGATATTAGGGGTTTTTCAATTATAGTTTATTAAAGAAGGGCATTTTCTGAGTCAAAAAGGTGTACTTGATTGATGTTAATATCTTTAACGGGTTTCGAGATATTTCCCTTTAAACATCCCAAAGCATAAAAAACATAGTAGATAATTAAATTATTATTTTAATTATCAAAAAAAACTTATATTACTTAATCGGCTTAGTTTGATGTCTAGTATCTCCAGTTACTCTACGGCCCATAAGTTATGGGACACCCTGTATTTGCGATCTGATTGTTGCCTATCCTTTCTAGTGGCCTTCAGTTTATTAATAGATGTGTAAAGATTAGCTGTTAGACTTGTAAAAAGTTATAGGCATGCACTGTTCATAGTGAACTTTTTGTATAATGTTATATTTATTAGTCATGTAATATTTTGCTTACCCCGTGCATTGTTCAGAAGCTTTCACTACTCCATCAGGTACATTTGCCTCATAAATCTGGTTTACAATAGTATTCCCCAATTCGGCCATTACTTTTATTATTTCCGGCTCCCAATCGTCCAACGTGAGAGATCTGACTTTGCTGTAATGAACGCCTAGACTTCTGTGAACCCCCGAACATTCTAAAAAATGGCCTTAAGTAAAAGTATCAAGATTTTGTTAAGTGGATGCGACTGACACTCTCCAGTAGAGTCCAAATTTTTAAAAGTTCTTAAAATCCATTAATAAACACGGCCAAGATTCAGGGATCTCTACAGGGATCGCAATTTCGTTTTTATTTTTTTCTGACTCCCTTTGAAGAGATATGTTACAATAAAGTTTACATTCTGATTACCATTTTTTCTTCTCTACAAATTAGTATATTCAGATTTTTAATCCGCCGTTTCGTTTTTTCATAACCATCATCAATTTTGCTTTTTTAAATAATTGAAACTTTATTTTATTATTTTTAAATTCAATTCCTTCTTTATAATTCAATGACTTATCGCACCTAGTATTAATAACACGTTTCGGACTTAAAAACCCATCATCAATAAATAAATATAAGAGCAAATTCATCTTATTTGAAATTATTTTATTTTCAATCTCCGTAACCTAATCTACTTTTCATCTGTCTCAACTATATATTAGGCTGTGACAGGAACTTGTTTAAATAAATTATAAAACTTCCGAAATGACAGATTAAGTTATTGCCATCATTTAGCGCAAATGAACTTTTATCTAATTTCTTTAAAGACATTTTTTTATGTTTTTGAAGAGTTGTGTGATTGTGTTTAAATAAAAATTATGGAACATTATTCAACAGAAGAAAACTTGCATATGATTTGTAGAGGTGGGAAATACTGTTACCGATATGGAACGTTCCATTTGATACCGCAACAGGAAAATACCGCGACTAAATAACGGTTACTCCGGAACGAACTAGGGCGAGTTTGGTTTACAAAAATGTGAAGAAATAAAAAATGTTTCATCATTCCTGTCTGTGACCTTGAAATCTCAAACTAATAATAATAATAACAACAAGTTTATTTTCAATAGTCAGTTACAATATAAAAATGAGGTTTATTTTATATTCCTCAATAAACTCATTCGTCAATCTTCTGATGACGTGCCTGTCATTTAACGATTTTCGGTATGACTTCCGCTATATTGGAAAAATATCGAGAACATTGTTGATTGGTCAAAACTTGAAGTGTGTCACTCTAAGTGATAAGCGCCCTCTGCGACCTATCCTTCCGCTGTGAAAGAATTTAAAACGGCCTTGGGTTTTGCTTCGAAAGCGTCAAAAATAATGTTATATCCCGTACAACCCATAAAACGCAAATAAATAAGAACAAATTCCCATATTTAGGCCAGGAAATAAGGAATACTTTCGAATAAGCTTCAGAAGCGATCTCTATATGAGCACATTTTGACTACAAATTTAAATCTTTGAACCTGTAGGAATTCGTATTTAGATTTAGAAGAACCACCAATCTCCCGAAACATTACTCCTACAATAATTATTATCCCAGTCTAGCGGAACTTGTAAAATCTAACATAGTTACTTACTGTTGCAACATACGTACCTACCCTGTGAAAGAACGTTTTCTAAATAGCACAAATTCTTTCAGATAGAAGAAATAATAGATTGGGTTTTACCAAAGTCAAAAAACTATTATTTTTAAATTCCTTTCTAGTTTCTAGAATCCTAATATTAGTTTCATAAATATTAATCGTTTTACTGGATTTTTCAAAATAAGGTTAAATATACATACCTACTTATATTATTTATATCGTTTATTTACATATAAGTATTTTTGTATTTATAAAATATAATATATTATCCCCTTGCACAAACATTTTATATAACAATTTATAAAGTTTAATACTAATAATATATTTTAATCTAATTGACGACAATGCTTTTCAACTTCTTGAGTCATTTCTTTCATCATCGATACAAGCCAAAGGGATCCTCGCGAGACCGCGTCCAATGAAAAATACTATACACCGCGCCAGTAAACATGCATCAGCACCATATAACTATAACGCAAACGGCGGCCGCAACTTTTCGTCCCCCGTCTGACATAATACCTTTAAGCAAAATACCGTCAACCTCGAGACTGTTATACTCATACCGTCGCGAACGGCGCCGCAACAGTTCCACGTTCCACTGGCAACCTTTCGTCCCCAGTCTGACAAAATACCGTCAAGGAAAAAATACCGTCAAGGTAAAAATACCGTTAAGGTAAAAATACCGTCAAGAAAAAAAATACCCTCAAGCTCCAGACGGTTACTCATACCGTTTGCGGCGTTTGTTGTTACACACTCCACAACGAACCGGCGCGGCGGCCTGGTCAGCCGGCCGCTGTCGCTTTCTCTCGGTTCACATCGCAGCGTGTGCGTGTAGCGGCGAAGGACGAAATCTTAATAGTTCCAGAGGGAACTGCTTCATTGTATGAGGTGGAGCGCGACACGATGGTATTAAAAAATACCGTTTTAAAGTAGCAGTTACACAGATACCGACCCACCACTAATGATTTGTGGTCGAAGTTCAGAGTCAAGTTATTTCTAGTTGGCTTTAAAAACAATAGAAGGTTTATATATAAAAGATGAATTTGCACTTATTCTTATTGACGATGGATTATTAAATCCGAAACGTTGGAGAAGAATTTAGAAATATTGGTCGGGTTCTCTTAAAATAAAACATTTCGGAATATTTTTCATAAAAAACTAGACTGTATCTTACCAATACATAATGTTATTCCTAAATTAATACTAGCCCAATGAGGATTTGGACATCCACAGTCGCAGCAGAAGTTGTTGCCTGGAATCTTCAAAAGTTGCTCCCACATTCTAAAAGATAATATATACAGAGTGATTCACGACAAACTACTGGAAATATTTTTTCAAACTGGGAATTACATTTTTTGATGTGCCCTCTTTAACTAAAATATTTGCGTTTTTGATTACTTTCGGTTATATCGGAAGTATCTGTCATCCTCAGACTAATTACCTTTACATTTGAGCATGAGGACGTCCGATCCTTTCTAATGGCCTTTAGTTCATTAATCAATTTGTAACGATCAGCTGTCAGACGTGTAAAATGCTTGGAGTGCAATATTTTAAGTTAAAAATAAAAATGTATTATTGGGAATAACATTCCTCGAACCCCATTACACGTACAATAACACATCAGTATTCCTGTCTATACTATCAAAATAATATATACTTACTTACCTAACTTTTTTAATCTTATTGTTGTTATTAAAAGTAGATACATCTGCCACGTCGCTCTGATAAAAGCAACTCGTACTCTTCACGTTTTTCTTATGATCTTGTATCTCAGTACTTTGCACCCTCTGGATAGCGGCTCCAATTCCTCTCTGTAGTGCTTGTATCCAGGCGTCGTACATTTCTTTGGAATCAGCTTGAAGTATGTGACTTCTAAAATAAAAGTGAGAAAATCTTATTAACTGGTACATTAATGAATTATTTGACCCTCCTTGGACCTGTAGAAATATGTCTGGTTCATTTTTAACTATACAACTGTGCCAACGTAGAAAGCTAACATTTAATGTGACATGAAGCAAAGTTGTAATTTGATTCCATATTTATGTGTAACTTTCCATTATTCTGATATTAATTATAAAATATTAGAAATTAATGATCTTACTTTGAAGGTGACACTATTTCAAAGCAAAACCTTCTTTCTCCATCTGTCACAGGTTTAACTGTGCATATTCTTAAGTCATCTTCCATTATAGTTTCTTGTTCTTCACCGGATCGTTTCCTGTAAGTGCAAAAAAGTGTTTCAGTTCAAAAACTTTAGTATATCAGCTATTAAATTGGACTAAAAAGGTAATAGAAAGGTTCTTGCAGATGATACAATACTATATTACTTTACCGAAACTTTCGCAGACGTATATTTTGTTATTGGCGACATTTTGCATATAAACAAAATCTCACTAATCGATTTTTCAGGCCCTAAAATCTCTTCACTGGCTGACGCATGAAATCGGATTTTCGAATTGCTGGAAAGAATTATATTTGCCGCTGAATTTGCAACAGTTTTTTACAAAATTGTTTGAGCGGATTCAGAAAAAATCATTTCTGAAATATCCTTAGTGGGATTTTGTTGTTTGGTAAGATGTCACTATTAATAACCGACAAATACTTCTTTCTTGGCTTCAATCAAATAAACTTAAGTTAAATTTTACAAAATGTATGTTTAGCATTAAAAATAAAATAGAAATCGATCTTAAAACTATTACAAAATAAACTTTTAAGTGCATACACAAATTACCACATCTAGAGCCGTGTTAATCTATATACAGAATCATCGGATAGAGTTTAGAAGAGGAAAAATGGACCAAAAAGTGAAAGACACGAAAAAAACTAAGTACCTATGTAAAAGTTTTTGCTTGTAAAGTAAATGAGATTTAGGTTATATGAAAAAAAAATAATTTTTCATAGGGAAAGCATAACAAATAAGAAAGCGTTATTTCGCGTAGGAGTAAATATACCTTATCATTTTCTACCAAAAGAACAAATTTTAAATATGTTTTATATTAAAAATATTATTATTAATTATGTAATGAAGAAGGCGGTCAATATCCTGCAAGAACACCTTGGCTTGGGAGTAGCCTCAGAGTCAGGCGGCGATTAAGGCAATCTGTTCCAGCAGCGTTAAATCAAAGCTCGTAAAGCGATGCCGCAACAATCTATGCACACTTGGCAACCAACATCGGGTTATTCTGTGCTGGGTTCCTGGACACTCCAAAATAGATGGCAACGAGGGTGCCGATGCGCTCGCAAGAGAGGGCGCAGGCATGCCAGCTGATCTAGCAGACAATACAGTGAACAAACCACTGGGATTGGTCAAAGAGGAGATTGACTACACGGCCAAGCAGCTTGCACAGAACAGATGGACAGGGTTGACAACCTGTAGTACATCCAGGCAACTGTGGCCCACATTCGATAAAAAGAGAACCGCAGAGCTATTGAGACACAGTCGAAAAGACGTGAGAAATATTACTGCGGTTGTTACCGGACATTGTCTCTTCGGTAGACATGCCGAACGTATGCAAATACCCACTAACGACTTCTGCAGAAGTTGCAGAGATGAGGAAGAGGAAGAAAGTATTCAACATGTTCTGTGTGAATGCCCTGGCCTCGCAAGAAGGAGGTTCACTACTCTGGGTGAATCATCTTTCGATAGCCTGGAGGAACTAAGCAACTTACAACTTGGACGGCTGAGCAGATTTCTGAACAGTAGTGGCTGGTTTGAATGAGTTGTTAAAATCCTTCCGCGGTTACGTCGCATAAACCATCAGTGATCTGATGAAGGTGGGTTCTACGGAACACGTGTGGTATCACAACGGACCTAATCAGGACTACGTGAGACTGTTTGGTCAGAACCAAGGGTCTGCCACTCTTACCTAACCTAACCTAACCTATGTAATGAACTGTAGTAGTTATGAAATGGAATGGTTTTGAATAAAACCATTCGTATAAAGTATCATTACTTTACTATAATTACCTGTATACCAATTTGTTGTCAAACAAATAGAACCACCGTCGATTCCACGTTTTAAAAGCGTTGGATGTTCTTTTGAAGAGATACCCCTCCATTTTCGGGGATCTTCTGTCATCAATCTGTACGGGCGACAATTTTTCCAGGTTAGATACCACTGCATGTCGATTTTCTAGTTCTTTTTCGACTTTATATGTGTCATCCCTCATACTGGAAATCTAGATGAAATAAAGGTACAGGGTTAAAAATTAGGGTTCCACCAATTAGTTATAAATACTGGCTGAGTTTTTACATGTATCAGATTTATGCCTGTAGTACGTTTGTTATAAATATGGTCAAATATTGCCAGAATATTACAATAAAGTTTAAGGTTAGAAAATGTTATTGTTTCTCAACATTTTGACGGTTTTGACTCTGTAGAGATAAAAGCACCAGGAACACTTAGAATTCTGACCAATTAGGAACGCTCTCAGTTTTTTCTAGGACATTCATAGAGCCATTTTAAATATAATATAATAATAATGGACCAAAAGGCATAAAGCTAATAAAAGAAAAAAAGGAACCGATTTCCTTAAAATCAAAGTATAGTTTCAAAAAAGGAATATTTAATATCAAAAAATACACTCACGTCATCTGCCAGAGTTTTAAAAAAAGGTTGAAGATCGTCACACAAGTCCGAGCCTTGGTGGTAATATGTAGTACAAGCGTGCATGTATGACAATAGCTAAAAAAAAGTTTTGTATGGTTTTAATAAATCCAAACTTAATTTAGGTTCTTACTTTTATCATAATTCTATTACTGGTTAGGTAAAAAATACTATGGACGACACCGTTCCATGGAATAAACAACCAAAGTACAATGTAAAATATGTAGAAACATATCTAATAATAAATCATTATCAAAACAATTATGCACTAAAACATCCAAATTAACTGCCAGTGAAAATTGCCAAACCTTTTCAAAAAAATAGATTAGATAAGTGATTTTATGCTACAATGAGTTGATGTTTCCTAGAATCTGAAATATTATCTATTGGGCTTCCCTTCCCAGATAAAGTAATCCAGGTAGGTAGGTATTTGTGGGTTTAGGACAATAAAAAACACATATAAAGTAATAACAAAAAGCTCATTTGGAAATACAAAAAAAAAAATTAATATTGTTTCCTAAATTATCCATTATTTTAAATATTAGAAAATTGTTATGATTATGGCAGAATTTTTCTTTAACACGTTAACGACCAGCACTAAATCTGGAATCTTTACTCCTGGACCAAGGTAGTTTTTTGTTAAATCTTGGTAGAATGAAGTTCCAAAATGAATAATTTTGCGAATTTAGTTGTCGGAAAGGAAACCCAAGTTCACTTTTGGTTTCCCATGGACCAGACCTACTAATTGACACATTTAAAAAGCATGTAGCTGCGTTCCTGTGAGACCCACATGAATTGAAACATGACTATCATCTGTGCCCAAATAGGGTCACGCGGGCTGTCCAGAAACTAGGGTGTGCACCAAATAGGGTCACATGGTCGTTAACGTGTTAAATACCATTAACAAAGTTATTGCTTCCCTGGAAAGTTAGAAGACTATTCAAAATTAATAGAATGGGCTTTTTTCACTATCAATATTATTAATTAGCAAACTTCACAATAGAAAAAATTTATCAGTTCAAACTGTATTGGATTTGTTAGTCTTCAATTTGTAGAATCCTTTTAAAAAGTTCATAAATTAAAATAGTTCTTTTTAACATATTAGTCAAGACAATTAAAAAAAAACACTTACAGTACTCAAAATCTCATGCCGTTTTTTAGTTTGCAACACACAAATACTGTTAACATAGTCCAATGATTGGTGGCCAAAACATGATCTTACTGCGAGTAAAATATTCTGCACTTCTTCGACTTCTTGAGGCTTGCTACGTGGAGTGTGAGAGTTACGCAACAGGACGTTGTCATATTCGCTGGAGATTTTTTCAAAGTGTTGTTTGTAGTCCTTTACAGCTTTAATATCACTAAAAAATTTTAATACATATACACAGAATCTTAATTATATAGTATGTAGTTAGAAAACAGATTAAAAAAAAACAATTTAAATGTAATTAAAACCTTAATCTAAATCTCTATATCACTCAACTAATGGCTCAATCAAATATTCGTTCAGTGTGTAGTAAATAACCAAAGAACTATTAAAACACAAACTTGGTGTATTATTGGGCAGGTCATATTAGGATGCTAATTGTACATTATATACACCTTCAATTTAAAACTTTTTAGTTACAAGGGCTCTTACTTACTTTTTAATAAAAGAAGTTAAATTTTTTAATATAGTCCGGGAAGCTTGGTCCAACAATATTGTATGAAACTTGTTCATTTCTTGCAAGCTATGAATAAGTTTATTCAAAGAAGACAAAACCTCTGGATCCTCCTTGAAATGTGTACTTAGGTCCCATAGGCTGTTTGCAAATAAACTAAAAATAAAGATACAGGCAAACAGATTAAAAATAGTTTCCATAAAGATTTAATAAAAACTATTATTTGTTTGACATATTTTATAATTAAGCCCATTAATGCTATAGTGGTGGTATGTGGATATTACTCTGTCCATAAAATAACTAGGTTATTCTAGAAAAATATAAGTCTACTACAAGATTTTTATAATTTATGTTTAGATAACTCTGTAGACTATTTCTGTAGCTACTGTAGCATCTTTGCAAATTATATATATTTCAGGTTTCATCGTTATAAGAAACAAGTCTCTTACTGATTTTCAAACTACAGGTAAGTACTTATGTGCCTATGGGTATAGCAATATATATTGGTTTAAATTACCTCTGCTGTCCAACATATGTTTTTCCTGTATCGATCATAGTAGAACATACTTTAAGAATTTTTTCCAGTCTTTGTTCTAGGTGATCCACACTTTGTTCCTCCTTTTCCAACAAATACCTATAATAATATAAATTTAGATGAGCATAACACTTGCTCTGGGATATGTTACATAAAATCTTGATCATAAGAAAGTTTACCTGAATTTAGGCGAGTCCCTTAGGCACTCGTGCAATTCTATCTTCACAACCATTTTTGCATAAAAATAATGTGATTATGAGTTACTTTAAACAAGGCATTTATTTATAAATTCTTATAAAATGAGTCAGAGGAAAAGAAAACATTCATTCACCACCTAAACAAAACACAAGACAAATAAATGTAATCCATCAACAAGCGCAACGTCACTTAAAACGTCAAAATAAATAGCTAACATTTTTCTTGCACCCGCTATATTGTCCTTGTCTCATGTATTATTTGAACAAAGAAGGCAAGTGATCTTGACGAATATATGAATAAGGTAATTTGTTATTTACGCAAAATTGTTTGTGCTGTTGCTACGAGTATAACGCCATTCCACAGGGAAGGTAGATCTGAGTACAAACACAGAGGAATGATAGGTAGTCGCTGTCGCTATACGTAAAAATTAAAAAAACCTTTTATTCATGTTTGAACTGATCTATTTTAAATGGCTAGTAATGGCCACGAGTACCCGGTCCAGCGCTAAGTTTGCGCCCTAGCATTATATACCCGCTTTCAAGACAGGCCCTCTGTTAAGAGAAATAGCGACAGCGAACGTAGTGTACTAAATAGGTGTGACCGCTATTTTTCATACAGTGCCACTGCCACACCTGGTATCTTTTTTTGTCTTTAAAGACACAGTTTATTTTATTTTTTTATTTTTTATTTTATTTATTTCAAAGCATCAACAGCAAAAAGCCAATTACAGACACTCAACTTAAACTATAGTCAGGCAGCACAACAAAGTCATAAATAACAATAGGCTTAGCAAAGTATGTATAACACAGAATTTATAAAATACGTCACAATACAACAATTAGTTTATAAGTAATTTATCCTGTATAAGTTTTTTAAAGCTTCTCAGATTTACAAGGTCGATATCAATATCAGAAGCATACAAATTAAATAAATGACATAATCTATACAGGGGGGAACTTCTGTAAAGATTCGTTCGCGGAAAGGTCAGATAAAAAACATTTCGATTTCTAGAATTAACGCGATTGAAAGTAAACGGAAGCTGTTCAAGAATATCAGGACAGTCAATATCACCCTTAAGGATTTTAAACATTGTACACAAGAATATCCTTATCCTTCTTTTACTTAACGATAATCTGTTAAAAATTCCCAGAAGATCCTCATTATTACAACCCTGAAGTGGATAAATCCCAAACTTTCTATAATGCATGCATTTTAAGAACCTTCTCTGTACTCCCTCAATCATCCTTATCCAAATGTTATACTGAGGAGACCAAATTATGGTGCCATATTCTAAAATTGGTATCACCAAGGTGTCAAACAAATAAAGGCTGACATCAACATTGAAGTTTTTAGTACTTCTTGCAATTAATCCTGCAATTCTTTGGGCACTCTCAATTTTAGAAATTATATGACTGGAAAAAGACAAGGTAGTATCAAATAATATTCCCAGATCCTTCTGTTCATTAACCCTCCGAAGCTCCGCATCATTCAACGTATAGTCATGGACAACAGTATTTTTATTAAGTGTAAACGACATACAGGCACACTTATTTACATTTAAGTTAAAACCATTCACATTACACCAACTAGCAACATCACAGAAGTCCTGCTGAAGTGTCTCACAGTCATTCCTTGAATTAATCTCAAGAAAAATCTTAAAATCATCTGCAAAAACTAAGCCCTTTGAATTCCTAACCTTAGTCATAACCTTGTTAAAAGCTACTATGAAGAGCAGCGGTCCTAGATTAGAGCCTTGCGGCACCCCCGATGTACTCTTATAAACAACAGATCTACTAAAGAATAAATAACAGTTTTGTCACTCTCGGCGGTATCTTTGAAAACACGGTAGAGGACCCTCTCTAACTGGTATTATTTTACATACATATCAGGGCGTTATCAAATTTTAAAAAATGATGATCAATAAACATCGCCCTTCACTAGCCTAAGCTTTTCGCGTTTTCGCGGACATACAAATAGATTCGTCGGTTTAAACCACGTAAAATAGTTTTAAAGTCAAAATCGACAGAAATGGGAAACTTGTTCTGGTTTCCGCGATTAAAATACATTTTTGAGAGGAAGTAAAAAATTAAAAGCCTTGTTCACTGAGTAAAAATCGTTTTATTGCAAAAATTTGTGTGTATAATACAAATATCTTGTATAAAGATATACCGTCAAAAAAAATATAAAATATTTCGCAAAGTGGAGTATTTCTTAAGAAATAAAAAAAATTGAAAAATGGTAATACATACTTAGATAATATCATAAAAATTAAGTATATAATTTGTAGTAGTATAATTATTGGTTTTTCTTTTACGAAAAAATGGACGGACATATTCCCGATAAATGCACTTTTTAAGCTTACAATTCTAAAACACCTAAGTTTATAATGGTTTTTACAAAATTCATATGTTTATCAGTCAATAAAATCCTATCAGATCTAAAATTTACATTCTTGTCGTTCCATTAAAAAGAATCGCTGGTAATAATTTTGTCTAAAATAATAAAATTTATTTGTGCCAAGATGAAAAAAAAGCTAGGTAAAAAGTTGGAAAACTACAATTTTTTGCCCAGTCTGTTAAGAGTAAGGGCTAGTGACACATTCACCGTTTTTTCTGTTGATCATATCTTGTACCTTTTTAATTTTAGCGAAGAATCCGGTAAATACTCTTCTTTTGGAGCACAATTGAATTTATAAAGTAATAAAAGCAGAAAAGAAATATGGACAAATTTCGTTTTTTTCTTTTATTAATTCATCAATCAAAAATTATTTAGTTAAAAACTGTAGGTAATTGCTTTTTAAGGACGGTTATTTGGCCGCTTTTTGAATACAACAAAATAGATATATTGATCAAAAATGAAATGACGATTGCATCACTAGAGTTCACTCTTAAGGATCTATCTACACTAAAAGCGATGGCGATATTGTTTTTCTACTGTAGGAACATATCTACTATTTATACAGAGTGATTTATGACAAAAATTCATTAAAACTCTTCTAAAAATGTTTTTTTAAATTTGTTTACATATATATTTTTTAACTGAAATATTACCGTTTTTTATCACTTTCAGTTGTACCGGAATTTTGCTATTTTAAATATGCATATTTTTTATATTTTTGGCTTGCAGTCT
Organism: Polydrusus cervinus; assembly: GCA_935413205.1. Classification (NCBI taxonomy): domain Eukaryota; kingdom Metazoa; phylum Arthropoda; class Insecta; order Coleoptera; family Curculionidae; genus Polydrusus; species Polydrusus cervinus. The sequence continues at coordinate 3,523,469 of OW284512.1, forward strand.
AAACTAAAAGGTTCTTAAGATATTGGCATTTAAAAAATTAAACTCTAACTGGCTAAAGCATCTTAGCAGTGTATCCTTAAAGAAATGTACACATTCCAACGCTGGTTTTTTATTTTTATTTCTACACATTCAAAAAATTATCACTTCTGGTTTAACCGGACATCCGAAAGTTAACCGGAATTGGGAAATGAAAATTTAAGATAGCAACGTGAAAGCTGTTTTTATTTTAAGATGTACCACAGCCTATCAAAGTACCTACCAAAAATTTAATTTTTCAAATGCTGATATCTCGAAAACTATTCAGTTTAGACGTTTGACCTGTTATACAAAATACGTTTAGAATCTTGAGGAAAATCAAAAAACGCAACGAAAATAATCATATCCCATTTACAATAACAAAGTTGACTGCTACTTCCGGCAGGGTTGCAATAAGTCTGATTTTTTCGATTAAATCGTGATTTTTTAAATTTTTATCAATTTATACTGATTTTTCCTTAAATATGGCAATAATGAACTTTAACATCACTTATTTTCATTATTTTGTCTCTATTCACCCAAAAATATTTGTTGTCCAGATTTACAGTTAAAAAATCTCCTGGGCAAAATAACTTGTATGGACATGAAAATTTTCGGCAGCATAATTTATGAATATTTTTTATGCTGGACTGATGACGATAAGTTATGCATGTTTTTACACTTACATAATGAATATAAACACTTTGTTTTAAATAAATTATCTTCCATTTTTTTAAAATTTAATGACGAGTTATTTGCCTCGGCGACTTGTTTTACCAGCAATTTATAATTTGATTTAAATCGTCGCAACCTGACTTCCGGTATAACCGGAAGTGATAAAAAAACTTTAATATTTCAGTTAAAGAAAAATATAGGTATTTAGACGAGTTAAAAAAAAAATATTTTAAAGAGTTTTCCCAAAAGTTCTAGCCAACGCTCGTCGTGACTCACCCTGTATAAACTTTCATAATCTTCATATCATTCCTACTATAGAATAAATAATTTTTTTACGAATCTAGATGGCTCAATAAAACCACGACAATAAAAAGCAAACAAAAAAAATCACATAAAATTCTTACTATTTGTGTGCGAACCTACTTAATTAAAGCCATAGCAATCCCTGTAACAAGTAAAAGACTTAGCGACGTTACAACGGACGATGCTCCTGCGTGACAATCTACTATCCTTCTCGCTCTCATGAAATCGGAACCTAGATAGTCCGAGAAGTGCCGTTTACTCGGTTCAATCACTTTTAGTTGTGTCGTGGCATCTTGGAAGATTAAATCGGAGTAGGGAGGTTCAGAAGTAAACATACTGAAGCTGAAAAAAATGTATACTTAATGACTGACTAGTTATTAGGTCTTTTTGAGGAGTCGTCTATCCCGAACATATTCAGAGTATTATCGCATGTGCACTTTGAAATTGACTGAATACTCTGAATGTGTTTGGAATCGACTCCGCGAAAAGACCTATTACGGACGCAGAACCATTAGATACAATAAGAGTTGATGATGTTTATGCGATGGGACAATCACTCGAGATGTACAGTATATTTTTTTCTACGAATCTTATACTATCATAATAGCATTACTGGACTTCTGCCTACTAGGTGGTCTACGCTGCCGTAAATATTTTAAAATATATTACTTGTATTTTTAGTCGTTATCATCAAAATTATTTAAAATACCTGTATATTCAGTGACCAGCATAATTGTGACTCCATATGGAAAATATTTTTATTAATGATTTCACAGAAAATTGTATTCTTAATAAAAGCTTCTGCATCCCCTTAAACTAAAAAAGAGCTCTTTAAAATTGAAAAAAACTGCAGTGCATACGAGGGATTTACAATTTTAAAAAAATTCTTAGGAGTAAAGTACTCTTATTTTCCTACGACCACCTATGAAAATGAATAAAAAAGCACGGTTAATTTGGCTAGAAAGCGCCGTTATCACACGCGTGTTAAAAAAAAATATTTCAACGTTAGTGTTGAAATATCAAGGCACACTATTTAATTTATACATAATATGGTGCCAATTTGATAGACCCCCCTATTTATTAAAAAGAACAAATTTTAGAAAGCAGTAATTGTAAAGTGTTTAACCTATTTATCATGTATTTGTCAAGTGATTCAGAATTAAAGTGTGAAAATACGCCATCTGAATTTATAAAAAACGTTATTATACTGAAAAATCTATTACCAGAAAAAACAAATCGCCCTGAAGAGAGTGTCATGTATTAAACAACAAATCTTTATCGGTAGCGATAGCGTAAAGAATAGACCTCTAGCCTACAGATCGCAAGGTCACAGGTTCATATCCCATCAGAAGTATTTGACTTTTTTTTTATAAAAACATTAAATAATTTATAGAATTATTTTGAATTGAAATCTTCCTTGTTGGGTGGATTTTTTAAATTTATGTTTAATGCATCTTTCCTTGATTAAATCTAAAATTTTTCATTATGGTTAATCTAGAAGTCAATCCATTCATTCCTATAATATATAAAATATGAAAAAGGTAAACTACAAATAAAGGAAAGGCCTATTGGCAAACTATGAAACCAGATATTAAGTGGAACATAATCCTAAGTATGCTAATTTCAATACTAGTGTTGATATATTTTTTTTCAACACTAGTGTTGAAATATTTTTTTCACAAAACAAAGGCTTTTTTAATAATTCTTTGTGGTCGTAGGAAAAATAGTGTACATTACTCGTGTGAAAGTGATTATTTCAAAACTCGGAGAATTTCCGCACTAGGCTGACGCCTCTTGATAAATATCTCCGCGTTTGAAAAGTATCACTCATTATGTAACATATTATTTTCATTTTTAATACAATTTTCATTTATAAAAGTTGTTTAGAATTAAAAATTATTTCCGATTACGAAGTAACGGCCTTCTATTCAAAAAGGAAAAACATAATTATTTTTTGTTGTTACCCTGTATAGAGACTAGATTTTTTTTTCTTAAGTCAATTTTTAGAATTAGGAAGACAAGACATTTTTTAAGTAATTCAAGAATATGTTAAACATATTGTTTAAAATTAATTTTGGTTGAAACCTGATTGCTCCAAAAACAAACGAATTTGGGCATAATTTTTTTAAATGGTTTAAGATAAATTGAAAATAACTAGAAAGTTTCAGCGGACGCAGAAACTTTTATCAAGAATAAAATTTTTTGTGAAATCAATAATAAAAAAGGTTTTCTATATGGAGCCAGAATTCTGCTAGTTACTGTACGAATAAGTAATAAGAAACCTTGTTACTACCACTTTGTGAAATAAAGTTGCAAGAAACACGGATAGGTAATGCTAATTCTTTAGGATCAATTTTCTAACGTGATAATGACAAGAAAAACCTTACTTACCTGAACTCATCAGTTGTTTTTCTACCGTAAAAGGTTTGAGCATACAAAAACAGATTGATGTAAGCATGTATGTGTGTTTCATTGTATCCATAACCACCTCTGGTAACTATGGCGTTTGCCTTCGCTTTGCCCAAGTTACATTTTCTATACTCGTTGGTTTCAGCTCTTGTTCCTGTAAAAATATGTACGATAAAAGGGGTGTTCCAATAGTGACATTATTATTAAAGATACGAAAAAATATATACAGGGTGTCCATGAAATGACTGTACAACGCTTCACCATAAATGCCTTAACCAAAAATAAGGCGATCTAGTCAAACTTACCTATATGCAATGTTGCTTCGTTCTGCCGCTACAGGGCGCTAAAGTTTTCAAATCAATATTGTTTTTTCTGAATAATTTCTAAACGCCTATATCGATTTTCACTAATTTTGGAACTAAGAATGACCACTATTAATGACGTGTTTTGATGTATGCGCCATCTTTTTTTAATATATGCAAATTTTAAAATGGCGTGTGATTGGTAATTAAAAGTTCCTCCTTTTGTTACCCCCCGTATAAACGACTTAAATTATTTCTGTGGCACTAGCTGACTTCACGTTGAAACTTTTTTGTCTCTTGTAAAATTTTAGCCAGACATGCAGTTTCTCTGCAAAAAAAATATTTACAATACCGTGTAATTCATCATTGCTGTTTATTCAGAACGAGAAACATGAAAATTTTTTTAAATTCTAAATAACTAACAATATTCATTTGAAAACTTTAGCGCCCTGTAGCGGCAAAACGAAGCAACTTGCATATACTTAGGTAAGTTTACCTAGATCGCCTTATTTTTGGTTAAGGAATTTATGGTAAAGCGTTGTACAGTCATTTCATGGACACCCTATAGAATAGGATGCTTCGAGTCGTTCAATCCAACCAACATTACCTAATGTATAAGTGCATATTATAAACACTAAACTAACATCAGCTTAATTTGTATTCAACAGTCAAAAGAAATTATCCAAAATTAATTGTTTCGCTCTCTAGTCTACGAAAACTCACCATCAGGACACAGCAGTTCAAAATCTTCAACCAGATTGTCTCTCACCCACCATTCCTTCTTTTTTCCACCGGTATTTTCGAATACAGTTGTATGCTTGACGAAGGCTACGTCTCCTCCCCCCTCTACCAGACATCTGAAAGCCCCTGTGTGGCCGTAATAGTCCTCAGAAGCGTCTCTTCTGCAATACCTAAAAAATACGTAAATACAAAAATATATAGACCTCTTATACAGCCTGTTCCAGCCAAAATAGACTGGCGAAACAAAATATTAAACATCATTTTTTTACGAAATACAGTTTATTAACTTTGGGCGTACTTTATATATTACTTTATTATTTCAAATTAAGTTAGAAATACACATTTTGAAGAACTGTATTATTTAATTCATGAGAACGTACTATTAGAGCATAAACTTACCTATAGCTTGCTCCATGACACAAATCGCACATATTATCGTACGGTACCCCAGTGTTATATTCTGTACTGATCGCGCCGGGTACACAACTTTTCGTGAAGTACTCTGCGGCAGCCCGTATACTGTCGCATCCGTACGGTCTTATCCAACCGTTGCTGATTAAGAAGGCCAAAGGATACACCCACCCAGCTGCTGTGTTGATACCTCCATGACAAGTATTTTTGGCTAAAAGAAAAATGTATTAAATATTATTCATAAGGTAGAAACTAGCAACACTCATCTTTGCAAATGCCTAAACACAGAACTATTGTACTAACGCGATATTTTTCGTATACGTCATATTTATAATTCTATAACAAAAAATATCCAAGCCAAATTAAAATGTACATATAAAAATAGTATAATTATTTACCGAGCGTATAATGTAGGCTATATTACACAAGATTTTAAAACACGAGCCGAAGGCTCGTGTTTTAAGAATCCGAGTGTAATATAGCCATTATACGCGACTCAAATATTATACTTTATCTACGACTATTCAGTATTCAAAAAATTAGAAAATGGATTCAGAGGAACAAATTTGATTACAATAGGATATTTATACATTAATGGTATTTCTTACCTAAAAAATACAATTCAACAATGTTAACAATAATTAAACAAAAAACAATTACTTATTTCTAATTTTTCATGAAATTGATTGTAACATTAGAGCAATTATAAAAATTACCGTAATTCCGGTAGGTAACTATGTTTTTTTGGGACCGTGGATTATGAGATTTCATAATCCAGATTATGAGTAGCTATGGTAATATGAACCACATTATATATGTACTAACAAATACATGATGCTTCTATTATTAAATAGTCGTAGATAAAGTATATAATTTCTTACCCTACACCAAAGTGCTCTGTGTGCTTAAGCTAATTCTATAGCATTCACAGTGGTTCTTTAGTTGTGCGTCATTGTTCAACGATTACGCGACAACATAATTTACAACTCCATTGACTTTCGACGTCATAGTTTTTTTGATTGTCATTTTGACCCTTGTTTTTTAACATTTTTGTGCATTGAAAATATATTTATTCGTAAAAATAGTTTTTCGGAGCCTTTATTATCGCTGTCTTGTGTTTCCGGTAAGTAGTTTATGATACGTATTTATCTATTGTGAAAACTTGTCAATTTTAATGGTATGTCACAAAAAAATGACGGCGGTGGCTAAAGTCCTCTAAATGAAGATATGCTAAAAAATTAAATATTCATGTATTTAATAAAAATATTGCCCAAAGTGCTTTGAACAATCTATTAAATGTATAGATAATATTGGTTTTGGACTAGACTCAAATTTTTGATTTAAAACTTTTAGGAACCCGTACCATCGCGCCGATAAAAAACTGGGACAGGAAATTTTTCTATTTTCTCCTAGACTATTAAGAATAATTTTACATCAAGCCTGGTACCAGTAAAATGTCATGAAAATTTGCATGTCAATAAAGATTGTCACTTTATGATTGACTCGTCAAACATACAATCATATATTATTTGTAAATATGCCACAATTAACCCCCCAGCAAAAGGCAATTATTTATAGTCGGTTGCGAGATAATGTTGCTATTAGGGATATTGCAGATGAACTGGGAGTAAGCAAGAATACCGTGCTATTGGCAAAACAAAAAATAGCTAGCCATGGGACTGTATACGGTCAAAATTACACATTTCAGCATGATAATGCTCCAATACACACAGCGCGCATTGTACAAAATTTTCTCCAAGAAAATAACATAGCAGTTCTCCCTGGGCTTCGAAGAGTCCCGATTTGAACCCGATAGAAAACATTTGGGGTGCCATGGTCAAATCTATGTATAAACATGATTTTCAATCCAGAAACAGGGATGAATTACGTCATAGGATAAATCAAGCTTGGGATGAAATAACTGTCGAATTATGTAGAAACTTAGTTTTAAGTATGCCACAAAGGCTCCAAAAAGTAATAAACAGAAATGGTTCTATGACCAAATATTAATTTTGTGTTGTTTTGACAAACTTTGTGTTCGCAATTTTTTTCTTTTTATTAAATGTATTTTATTACCTGTATTAGCTTTATTTATTATTTTGTGGTAATGGTAAATATAATAATTTATAAAATATTTGACTTTAAAAAAATCTAATAAATTTACTTTATCCATATTATATGATGTCTCTCAAATTTAACCACCCCGTATCGAAAAATACAAAACATTCCATTATGTAACCTAGGTTACTTTTTAAATTTTGAATGTTTTTTCTTTTTAGCTCTAGACACCTTTTATAGTCTAGGGGATATGTATTTCTTACATTGTTTTTGTAAATCTCTTGTCCCAGTTTTTTATCGGCACAATAGTACATCGGGACATTAGACACATCTTATAATATTCATGAAATTAGACCTTGTTTTGACCATATTTCTTCGATTTGATTCGTACGATTTTAATGAAGTATAAGTTATGACTATGACGCACGGGTAAAATGTTTCACTGTGAATACTGTAACATTGTTTTTGTATTTTAGTTTTCTTTGTTAAGTTAAGTTAATTTGATTGTGTAGTACGTTTAAATAAGTATGTGTTATCAATATTAGTATCAAATCTCTAATATACTTGTACCTTGTTTTGTCTATAGGATGCTACAAATTCGTGTAAATACATGGGAATCTTGAAAACGGCAAGAGATACGAATACGGTTAAATTAAGGCAAAGCTGCGTTTTTTGAGGCTTAATAATTTTGCGAAAGAAAATTCTAAATATTCCGAACACCCTCGGATATATTCGAAAAAAACTAAATTTTCCGTTCTGTGTTTTAATTTTTTGCGCCTTAATTTTTGAGCTTAAGAAAACCAAAAAACACTTTTTCATAGCCGCTTTTTATGTTTTACCCAAATAACGATACTATATCTTATAAACTTACTTCTTAAATATGTTAATTCGGTATCTGGATCAGATTCCTTAGCTACAGCTACCACATAGTAATCGGCATCTTCTAAATTATAAACTTCACTTATAAAGGGCACTAAATCAAAGTTGAGACCTGCCGTGTATACGTCACTAGCATCTAGAACCGTCACGTCAGCCGTACCTAGAAAATAAAAATTCAAAAAGATACAATATTTTCGAATTAAAAGCAAAATCTGTATGTAATGTAAACAATGTTAAAATTTTGGAAATGAATTTATGTTAATTACCTGCTCTAATGGCCTGCATACAATGAATCTGTGAATGTCCCTTATAACAGTCCATCTCGGGTTTTAACAGTTGAGCATTGAGAGCAGTCTAAAAAGTAAAATGAATAATTTATAGAACACAAAAATGTTTATCAGTGTCTTAAGCCGGAGTCCCATGTATATGATTTCCGACGATACGATGATACGTCGGCGCTGTCATTGGTCGAAAATTTTGGCGCCAAATTTTATCCGAATATTTTTAACAATTTACGACGCGTCGTACGAGTTAAATTTAGTTTAACTTTTGTCCGATGTCGAAAGATTTCTAACCTCACTTTACTAAAAATTTGACTTTTCTGTGGTTTCGGTTTCGGTGCTTTTGCTGCTTTTAGCATATTTAACATGACAATGAATAAACAGGGTAAAAAATACATTTGTAGTGCCAATAACGTACTACTTTTATTGCTTTTGTTAATTTTACGAAATAAACATAAACCCGCCAGAAAAAAACAAAGACTGAGAAGATTTTGGATGAGAAACATTTTTCAAAAATCGAAAGATACAAGGAGCTTACCACAGTTTATTAAATGAAATGCGATTGACGGAACAGGAAAAATATTACTATTGTTACTATACTATATTACCAGAACTATAAAAAAATATTTGGTTTTAAGCACAGAACTCGAACAAAGTTTAAGCTTAGACGAGGTTTGAAGGTTATGGTATAAATGTTAGACTTAGATTTCTTCGTCTTCTTTTTAACGTAATTTTTACAGAAATTCGGATCCGAAAGTCGTATCCATGGGATATGCAAAACATTTTCGTACGAAAACCAAATTATTTTCGGATATCGGATGTCGGAAATCGTATGCATGGGACTCCGGCTTTAAGCAAGGAGATGTGAAATATATCTTTTACAAGATCTCTGCAAAAATGTAGAGTGTCCCAAATTCGAGGATGACAACTAATAAGATACTAACAAGTTTACATTGTGGCAAAGTTACACAATTTGATGCTCAATGAAACAGTTTTTTTTTTAAATCAGGAAATTCCTAGTACTTCTGGAGATATTGTTGTTGTTGTTGTCACGCGTGTAAACGGGAGTAGTTTTTGCAAGTTTTTTCACAGATGTTATTTTAATATGTTAAACTTTTGAACTGTTTAAGAAAATTAACGAACGAGTGACTATTTTCGTAGGAATTTACCAAGATTTCGATATTATTACAATTCTTCAAATATTATAACCTCAAAATGAGTGATGAACACGTTTGTTTTCGTTGTGGCGAATTTTGTGCCCCCAAGGAGGATAGATCGGTGCTGTTTGGCTTCTCATGCGATATTTGTCACAAAATAATCTGTAGAAACTGTTCCGGGATAAGGTCCTCTGAGATTAGAGTGCTCGTGATGAAGGAGAGATGCCTTCGACATTTTTGCTCTGACTGTGCTAATTGCTTCGTTATGTTCCCAGATATGAAGAAAAGGATCTCTGATCTAGAAAACGAGGTACAAAATCTTAAATCTAAACCTGTGAGTGCCCATGACTTAGTTCTAAATGGAGACTCGAACAGTGCTGATGGAATAGAGCACAATACTTTGCAGGAAAGCAGCATCGACAAGATTCTTTCCTCTATCTCTCGGGATTTAAAAAACCATTCAGAATCAATTTCCAACCTTTTGTCCGTAACGGTAGAGGCCATAAAAGGTGCCAACAAGGAGTTAGTCCGATTACTCACTTCCTCTCGAGTTGATAACTCACTGATTCATCAAAGTTATCTCGACAATCCAAAATCCAAACCTGGTTCTGCTCTGAGGGCCGCTACAAGTGTCCAGCAAGAAGCGAGAGCCCACTCTTCGGCAAATAAGCAGAATCCTACTATAATGGGTAACTCTTCAGATCTTACCAGAAATGATAACAAAAAATTTGTTGTCACAGGTACAAATGGTAATCCCGCAGCAATATCTGTGGCTCCAGAGCGTAAATGGGTTTATGTGGGCAATCTTAGTTCGGACTGTTCTGTGGAATTAATTAGATCTCACCTGGAAACGAACCATATTCAGACATTAAGCTTGGAAAAACTAGTATCTAAACAGGAACACATTGCCTCTTTCAAGATATCCGTACCTCCTCACCTCGAGGAAACTATCTTTAATAGTGATAATTGGCCCACTGGTGTAATGGTTAAACCCTTTAATTTCTTGGGCCCCCGTGGGCGCTATGGCAGACGTAATTTTCGGGGGAAGTCCCGACAGCAACAGATCAAATAAATCTTCATGTTAATAATTTTGAACAAACAGCAGCACGGCGAGGCTCAGATCATCTAGTCTACTATCAAAATGTGGGAGGCCTCAAAACAAAATTACGTGAATTCCAACAGGCAGTATTAAGTGGAGTCTATGATATTCTAGCCTTTAGCGAGACCTGGCTCGATGGTCAAGTAACGGATGCTGAGCTCGGCTTGACTGGTTTTGATGTATTTCGGGTAGATCGAGAGACAACTGACTCTGTGAAGAGGCGCGGCGGAGGTGTAATGATAGCCATTAGGAAACTCTTTAAAGCACGTATAATTGAGGTTCCTCAAAAGGAAGTAGAGCAAGTTTTTGCTATTATTAAACATGGTTGTGATAGTGTTATTCTTGGCTGTTTGTATATTCCCCCCGCATCTGATGCAGAAGTATATCAGATACACTGCGACTCACTCGAGTTTATTATGGAACAGTACCCTAATTCAGAGCTGGTCATCGTTGGTGATTACAATTTGCCAGAGGCTGTGTGGAGTAAGGATGAACTGGGACTTACCGTGCAGTGCCCCAATGTTTCCAGTGCGATTACCGTAGCGGGAGTTTATGGATTTTTAAACTTATGTCAATTTAATTCTATACTGAATAGTAGAAATGTTTCCCTAGACTTGGTGTTCTGTAATTTTCATGTAGTTGTAGAACGTGCGGATGATTTAATTCTTCAGAACTCAATGCATCATACTGCAATTTATTTTAAGCTTAACTTGGTAAAGAAATTTGAGTCAATTCAGTATGAGGAATTTTACTATGATTTCAGAAACGCTAATTATATTGCAATTAACGATTGTCTTGCTAGCATTGACTGGGTGGCTATTTTTATGGATAAGGATGCCAATGACGCAACCTCTATATTTTATGATATATTGTATAATGTTATTAATCTGTTTGTACCATGTAAACGTTTTAAAACGTCCAACTTCCCTAGGTGGTTTGATGCACACTTGAGAAGGCTCATCATTGAGAAAAAAATAGCTCACTCTAACTTCAAGAAAAGTCACAGTGCATACCATTATGAAGTGTTTTCTCATTTGAGGGAACAGTGTCGTGAGCAGCGTCGAGTTTGTCATCAAAACTACCTGAATAGAATTGAAAATAATATAAGAATTGACCCTAGGTGTTTTTGGTCTTATGTAAGGGAACAGAAAAATGATTATAATCTTCCGTTATCAATGTCTTATAACAACCAAACAAGTAGTAACTTAAGAGAGACTGTGGACCTGTTCGCATCATTTTTTGCCTCAGTCTATGTTCATAGCAATGAGCCTATTGACATTCCAACATATTCATTTCGGCGTGGTGTTAGCATCGATCATTATCATACCGAGATCACTGAGGTTTACGATGCCCTGGCTAATTTGCCTTTGAGGACGGCTTCTGGTCCAGATGGGATCCCATCGTTATTTCTTAAACAGTGTGTTAGCACACTTGCAATACCTTTGAGTGTACTGTTTAATATTTCCTTGAGTACAGGTATTTTTCCCGAAGCCTGGAAGTCCAGTTACCTAAAGCCCATTTTTAAATCAGGAAACCGTAATTTGGTGGAAAACTATAGAGCGGTCTGTATCCAGTCTGATATGCCCAAGATGCTGGACCGTTTGGTGAGCCAGAGGTTGTCTTGGGATCTCCGGAACGTTATTAATCGGGAACAGCATGGGTTCATTAGGGGGCGGTCAACCAGCACTAACTTGTTTGTTTACCAGAACTTTATTATTAACAGCCTGGAGCGTCGAACTCAGGTTGACTCTGTATATACTGACTTTTCTAAGGCCTTTGACAGGGTTAATCATTGCTTATTATTTGGTAAATTGCGAGCTCTCGGTGTCGGTGGTGCTGCCCTTGAGTGGATTCAAAGCTACATTTCTGGTAGAACACTGTGTGTTAAGTATGGGGGTTGTGTCTCGAGACAGTTGTCGGTTCCCTCTGGGGTTCCACAAGGGTCTCATTGTGGCCCGGTGCTGTTTGATTCTTACTTGATAGATTTGGATCCTTGTATTTTATACGGCTGTCTTTTGATGTTTGCGGATGATATTAAAATGTTTCGCACAATATCCTCTGTGCAGGATTCTTTAATGTTACAGGAAGATATTAATAGTTTCTACAAATGGTGTAATGATAATAAAATGAATTTAAATATAAAAAAGTGCAATATAGTAACATTTTCAAGATCTTGCTTACCCTATCTCCACGAATATACACTTGATGGTTTAGTTTTGCCTAGACAGAGTAATATACAGGACCTTGGCGTTGCGCTTGATTCTAGTTTTTCTTTTGGTCGTCATATTTTAGGTGTTTCAGTAAGGGCCATGAAGATCCTGGGATTTGTACAGCGTCTAAGTGTTGGCCTCTCCATTGACACTTTTAGGAATCTTTATTGCTCCCTTGTTAGACCGATACTGGAGTATTGCTCGGTAATCTGGTCTCCTAATTACAGAATCTATATAGAGACTATTGAGAGAGTTCAACGCAAATTCCTGAGATCTGCGGCCTTCAGATTGGGTCTCTTTCGTGATGAATATACCTATGATGATATTTTAACTCTGTTGAGATTAGGAACTTTGGAGTCTAGGCGTATTGTTATTGATCTTTGTTTTTTACATAATATTATCAGTGGTCGTATTGACTGTCCTGTGATTCTGGGTCTTATAAACTTCAACATCGTTGAAAGGCGTGGTCGCCATACTCATACTTTTAGAATACCCTTCCACTCCACTAATTATGGGAAGAATGAATCAATGACCAGAATTGTCAGGCAGGCAAACGAACTATTGGAAGAGCATAATATATGCATTTTTGGCTCTTCTTTGGCTGGTTTTAGGAGGATGTTAAGGTCGAGAGTCTAGGGACCTGCACTGGGCTGTTACGTGTTGTAAATATTGTACAATTACTCTATCTATTGTTTTAAGCATTTATGTTATACATTATTTTTTATATATATATTATGCATTTTTTTTTTTTTTTATTTATGTAAAATGTATATTGTTTCGTAAAGTGGATTTACCGTAAATAAATAAATAAATATTTGGAAAAAGCGAAATTCTGAAAACTGAACAGTAAGTAATTTACTTACTACTTACCGTCGCCTTAACCTTAGTAACCAGTAAATACAATATACTGACGTTAAACTAGACTCGGTAATGGTTAATATTTTAAATGGGTTTCAACAATCAAGTTAAAAATGTATTTATTGCTTGCATATTTTTTCTCAACATAATAATTACATACCCGCATCTTCACACATTTATTCTTCTCCTCATCAGAAGTAACACACAGCGTCATTTTGTGAACGGGACATTCTCTGACTGCCATTATAATTTCGTGAGTTTCCCCCAAGAAAGCCTCGTAAGTTTGAAGATTTTCTGGAACAGGGGCTATACCCCTCGTTGAATCCTAAAAAAACATTATGTTTAGATAATCTAAAAATTACTATTTATCTTTTTAGCAACAATTCGACATTTACTTTTTTTCTCTATAATTTTTTTGTTTGAAGGTTTTTACTACAGTTTTTCTTGTGTTTTAACTAATATTCACTCAAAGTATAAATTTAACATAATAGGTAGTTCATACAATGTTCCAGGATTGTCAAATCCTGTAGAAAAGTAAAGTCAATTTCTCAAAACTATGCAAATGCTTGAAGCCGTACTTTTGCTTATGATGGCACTATTGGTGTGCTGATGTATATTCTCGATTGCCTGCCTTTACAAAAATAATAACGCCACAATAGAATAGCTGTAAAATTCGTTTCAAATAAAATAAAAACGGCTTTTGTGCATTAATATTAACTTTAAACCTTCACGATAGTAAATTTTTTCAAAATAATCACATTCTATGCCGATTTACATAATACCAACGCTCTAAACGTAAAAAGAGAAGTGGCAATACTGTAGCGCTGCCGGCGACAAAATTGTCAAGACGAAAAAAGGACCATAAACTTAAAATTTGATTTCATTTTTTTTCTACAAATCTTATAATAACTCTGTTTTATCTGGTTTTATGAACTCACCATCGTTTTCCACCATTTAATTTTCTATTTCTGTTGCGTGAAAGCACATAGTAGACACATCGCAGTGTAAAATTATTTACATCGCAAAAACCCAACAAAGGAGAGTACAAAATTTTGATAAAGCATTAGCATATAAATTTTAAGCTTCAAAATCTTGTAGGGATTATCCAGAAATGAGAGAAAAAGTGAACATATTTGGAATAAAAAAGTGAACATTTTAACGTAAAAAATAGTTTAGAAGTAGTACAAATTTTTTTTTTTTTTAATTGCCTTGCACTAAAATTATTTTTACCTCGAATATCAAATTTGCGTGGTCACCATATCTTGGCGAAGATTCAAACAAATCGAAATATTCATAGTAGGGATATTCAGTCTGACCCCTTCCACTCTGAGTTATATCATTACCATGCTGGTTTTCATCTGGTCCATATCTAGAAATAAGCTATTTTTCATTGTTCCTCTCAATTGTGCATTAGAACTACGCCGGAAATATACAACATTTATACATACCTATTGTTATTAAAATCTTGTCCATACCTATCTTGGTTATAATTATCTTGTCCATACCTAAAAAATAATAGAATAACAGTTTCTACTTCTTTATTTTATGAAGTCATAAATTAAAAAATCGATGGACCGGTAATTACTGCGGTTATACCCTTGGTTAACCTTGAATGTGCTCTTTTTAAATTATTTTGTCACACGGCATAAGAAACGCTTGAACTATGACCTTCACCCTTCTCGATGAACGTGAAGACAAGAAAAACACTTATCTCTTTTCTACTCTTTAAACATCGAGAACGCCATGATAACCACAGTGGCTACAACTTCAGTGGTAAAAATTAATTTTGAATATTTATAACCGTCCATTGCTCCAAATAGATTTTAATCAGTTAAACTCTTACCTATCTTGATCCCTGGTATTAAAATCTTGATTTGAAGGCCTTTCAGGGTCTTGTCCATATCTATTGTTGTTATTATCTTGATTGTACCTAAACGAAATATTTCCTTGTATAGTATAAAATAATATTTTTGCATATTAAAATCAATAAATATTCTGTTTTTGTCTATTTTCTATCTATCTATATTAATCTTCTTTATTAAACTTGTTCTAAATAAGCCTAAAGACGTGCTTAAACCATTTTTTGGTGGTTTAACGGTTTAACATGTTAAACCGAAAATTGGTATCTTTGGATAAAAAATAAAAAACTAAGATAGGGAGGTGAAAACCATTTTTCTCTAAAGGCCGAGACACAATTAAAAAATATGCATTAGGCGATAAGCACTAAGCAACAGAAATACATTTTGACACGTACAAACAAATCAATCACGACACAATCAAGTTTTAAGCAACACGAAACAGGAATTAATATTTATATTATATTTTTTATTTCCTATTACCTGTTTCTTGTTGCATATTGCTAATTTTTTAATTGTGTCTCAGCCTTAAGATGCGCCGTTCCAGTGCTACAGCCTGTTAAAGTTCAAAAATGTCATAATTTAAACATCAATTTCTCAAAAACAATTGAATTTAGACATATGACATTTAATAAAAAATATACGTGGAATTTTATAGGGAATGAGAAAATAATATATAGGGTGTCCCATTAAAAAGAAAACATATGTTTGATTTGTCCCGACTGTTTGGGGCACCCTGTATATTTTAAAACAATTTTAAATTGTAGAACTAATGCCTCCCTATAACTTTCTCGCTTTTAAAAAAAGTTAAGTAGTTGAGGTGCCATGAAATCCTGCGTTGGGCCACCCTGTATATGTTATAAATGTATATTTGTTAAATGTCTATCTTTTTTGTCTAAATATAATTGTTTTTTATTGATTTTGTAGAGCAATCTAAGTTTCAGTTAATTCTACAATGTTATAATAATATAATAACATTATATAACTATGTAGATCAGTTTTTAAAAGAATTTAATTTTTTTATAGATATTTTTATAAATTTTCCTTACCTATCTTGTCCATAATTCTGCCTTTTGGACCTCCCTCCCCTATTCTTAAATTGATCATATTCAGGCCTGTTACCATATTGATCATAATCAGGCTGATTGCCTTTGTTTCCAGTCTGATCATTATCAGGCAAATTGATTCGGTTTCCATACTGATCAAATTGGTCTTGAATTGGACGGATTCTGTTACCAAAATTATCGAATTCTGGTTGGTTTGTAGTTGGATAAATTGGTCTAGATCCACTTTTGGGATATCTACAAAAATGGGTTTGTAACATATTATGTAAAGTATTTTTTTAGGTATTAAAACAATCGTAATCTGTTATTTTATAATATAGGTTTTAGTCTTAGTCTCTTACTTTTCAGCAAACATTTGTAAAAACTTCTGAAATTTTTCCCTTCTCTCAAAAGAAACTGCTGAAGACACTACGATGGAATTTGATGGCACTCTTCCCCAATTACAATTTGGGTACTCAGATAATGGTCTTCTGGATCCATCTTTGCAAAATAACTCGAATTGGTCTTCATGGACTCCACCTAAACATTAAAATAACTAATCAAAATTATAAAATAGCTTTCTGTAGCTATTCAAATTGTAAAATATATCAATTTTTAAATGTCAATATCTGAAAAAGGCTCAAAATACATGGAAACAACACTTAGTCTCATTCCTGGAATTCAAAAATAAAAAGATGTACAAAATTTTGTGATAACAGTGAAAATTCATTCTCTATTTACACATTATAGTAAAAACTTACCAAATTCCCTTGTTTTAAGTAATTCTGGAATAGTTGTATGTTTTATAAAAGCAATTTCACCTCTTTCCAATAAGCACCTGGAAAAATAACAACCAAATCAGATATTATTGTATTTACATAAAATATAATAAAACCTAATTAAATAAGCATAGTTTAAATGCTACCTACTAAATAACAAAGCTTAATACTGACCTAAAAGCCCCATCATATCCAGCATATGGATCTGCATCGGTACACCACCTTCCAGGGATTGCCCCTACACACAACTGACATAACTTGTCCGAGTTATCACCAATGGGATTATATTTATCTGTCAGGCAGTTTACTGCACATGATGGGCCAAAAAAGTTGGTTGCTGTTTTTACGTGATTATTACAATCTATTATTTCCATTACACCTTCTTTCATTAACTAAAAATGTTAAAGTAAGCTTTGATTGAATATTAATTTTGAATTAGAAACTGGTAATATTTGGCAATTCCAATTAGGGGTGTAAAAGATGGTACTGTTGTAGCGTAGGAGACATGTCAATATTAAGTTTGTTTCCGAGTCTTTGCTCTGATTTGTGTTCTAATTTTCCCAGGAAATAAACCATTGTGATAAATAAAATGTATATAATGGAGCAAACTTACTGTGCTTATAGGTAACATCCATCCTGCATAAGTTTCAACACCGGCAAAACAACCTCTTTTCCCCTTTAGGTCTCTTAATGAAATTACATCACTTAGACTACCTTGTTTAACTACAGCAATGGCATAGTAATAATTAAAACCTCCTGTAAAAACAATATTGAATTGAACACTGTAATAAAAATAAAATGTCTAATTGTACTTAATGATACATTAAATGTTTTTACCTTCTAACAATACTTGTGCAATTGGAACTAAACTGTGAAATCTGCCCCCTACAAAAATTTCTCCAGAATCCAATGTTGTCATGGTGGCTTTTTCTTCATCCAACAGTTCCATACACTCATCTAAAAATGTACAGAATTACTACAAAACCATGTTTTGTAGAACTTGAATTCTCTTATATAAAATGCAATACTAACTTGCTGCACAATATATGTTAGTATCATGTATGGAAATACCCCTAATTAGTCTTTTAATTTTATATTATATTCTTACCTTTATTTGCAGCCTGTTTACACTCAACTTTAATCGTTTCATATCCAACCTTTATCTGATCTCTTTCATTAGCTAATGATAACGCTTCACATTTTTTAGTTTCGTTTATATTTATTGTACACCAAGTGATCTTTAGCTCCTCCGGAGGCTCTTTGTTTTCAAATTGTCTTATTTTCCAATAGTTGTCTTGGGCTGTTAAAATATGTTCAGTATAGAATCGAAGCGTGTTTTAAATGTAATTTCTGTGTAAAAATTACAAAATTCACATAATTAAAATAATACATTTCTACTTAAATTAGATGCATTTAAAAAAAAAGACAAGGGATTATTTGATTCATAAACATAAAACATGCATTGACCCCACCTTACAGGTGTTTTGTACCTTTGTAGCCCTTTTTTTAATTTATTTTCTCACCTGATATAATAACAAATAAACTAAACACAACACATAACTGATAACAGAGATAAGTTCTATCACTAAAACCCATTTTATTGTATGATTTTTTAGAAATAAATAAATTTAATAAAGTTGATTAACGGACACGTAACACACCTTACGATTATGATTATTTATCTCTCTTTTTAATTTAAATGTATGAGAAGGATGAAGTGACAACAAATTTACCTGTCTTTTTACCTGGTCAGGGTAGACCAAAAATAAATTTTGAATCTTTGTGGCAAGATTTTATTAAATACAACTGTTTTATGATTTCGACAAATATATCAATAACAATATTATGATTTTTGCATAAAATTAATAGCTCCCAAAGAACCTGTAATTATTTTAAGATGATATAATTTAAAAAATTATTTTCTGGCTCGCTATGTAAGTATGACTAATTGTATTTGTTGAAAAAAAGTAAAAGGCGTGGACTGCCAAGCAACAAATTTGAACGATCCGACACCATACGACCTACTTTTTCTCTGCGACAGCGGAAAGAAGTTTCGATAAATGTTATTGTTTTTGACGTATCCAAAACATAACCATAAAATTTGACATTTATCTTATAAATTTTATTACTTTTCTGGAGAAATATGTCTCCAGAAGTAATTTTCACTCTTTTTTATTTATTAGTAAGCTTTGGGATAATATATCCTCCTACGGAGTTCATCAGTGCGGGTTTTACGATTCAAAATTGGTTTAGCAATGTTTTGGGGTCCGAATTAGAACGATTTATCAGATATCACATAAAGAAGTCTATGCTAAATTTGATAATTTACTCTTGTTTACCCCTCTTTTATATAGTGCTATTGTTTTTGTTGGGATTTGTAGATGAAGTAAGTACTTATGGCCAAATCTTTGTTAACAAATTTTATATGAACATAGAAAGGCTCAATCTCCAGCTAAAAACTATAATAACTTCCTTTTCTTTATAGCTATCGAGCCTATTCATTGGAACAACCCTATATTGGAAGATATTTGCTACGTCCAGTATCGCATTGCCATTGCTTGCATTATATGAACTAAAAAGATGGACAGATGACAATTATAAACAACATCCTATAGTAGTAAACTTACAAAAATTCTGTAACAATAATAATACATGGGAGGCAGTGGCATCTGATATAGAAAATGAATATAGAAGGTAAAACATTTTACTTTAAAGCATCAATAAAACGATAAAACCTGTTGTACATTAGGTGCAACTATAAGTAAATGGTCGTTTGTAATGAAAAAATTTGCATCAGCTGATAAAGATTCACACTTTCACCTAATTTAAAAAAGTTATAATGTAACAAATACTTAAAATTATTGTCTCTATTTTCAGACTAGAAAAAATTTGTCTATCTACAAACCCAATAGCAAAAGTTGTAGTAACAGAGAATTGGATTATGAAAGTCTCCCCCTTAACAATTTTTTTAACTCATCAAAGTGACGCTTCGTTGGCTGTTAAGTCAGCAACAAGTTATCAGATGTCGCATATAAGTTCTAGTGAAACACAGTTTTTGAGTATTGAAGTTAAGAGTGGAAGGGTGGATCCTTTTATTATAAGGATAAATTCTACAGATCTGAAGGTATGTAAGTAAAGACTGAGTGGATTACTTTTATTAGACTTTTGACAAATTTTACTTTAACAAAATATATTCGTGTTGATATTAAGTATAAATCGATAGATGTGGATAACATACTCCCAAATATTTTTTTTATAGGATTTGGAGGATAGACTTGCCAGATCCATTAATGTATTACCGGATGTCAAATTTCATAAATCTGTTGTGGAACAGTTTGTTGATGTGTTCAAGGAAACCATTGAGAAAAATCCAAAATATACCACCAATATGGTAGGTTTTTTTAAACTTTTCTTTACCCATTATAGTAGTAGACACCTATTTTTTTCCTTATTTAATTTTTCTTTTGTATTTGATACAGTAGTTCCATGTTAAGCAATGTAAAATAAAAACAGGGGAGGAGGTTTAAAATTCTTGTTGTCAAAATTGTTTAGGACTATATTATTTTCAGAGTTGTGTAGATGGGAAATCAATTTTAAATGAGGAATATATCTTTTTTTTAAATTTATGTATTTTTTAGGAATTAGACACATGCATAGGCTGTCTTCAAGCACCCCCTGGCATTAAAATCCAAAAGCAATGTGAAGATATAGAAAATCGCCCAAACACAAATTGTACAAGCTGTTTTTGCCGACCAATGTGGTGCGCTGATTGTATAGCCAAGTGGTTTGTCTCCAGACAAGATCCAGAACAAAAAAGCCGATGGCTGTCCAGTAAATGCACTTGTCCAATGTGCAGGGCTACTTTTTGCCTGCTAGATGTGTGTTTGTTGAATAATGAAGCTGATAATGGAAATAACTGATCATTTTATGGATGCATAGGAAGGGGTTGAAGTGAAAAGTACGGTTGTATTCTTTAAAAAGGCATATGTACACTTGACAATTTGCACCTCTCATTTTAGTGTTGTATGACTTTTTTATGAATACTATACTGACTGTGTACCTTTAAATAGAAAACTGTTAACCTTGTTTTAAAACTTTAAGTTTTATTTTAGCTTATAAGTACGTAGGTGATCCTTTCTTTTTGGGTCAGCTTCATTATTTATTCTTATCCTAGGCGCTGATATGAATTTAATATTTTTTTTGTTGAATTTTATATTTGCCGCGAATTTGGGTATTTGATTTTAAAATTTGGGGTTACATTTTTAATACCCAGGCAAAACTTGTAAATAAAATGTAAATTACCAAATTTAAGAATTTAAGGATGTAAATAAAAAATGAGTCATTTTTAATATTACTATAATAAAAATAAATTATAGATTGTTTTATAATAATGCTTATATCACTGTTGTAATAAAAATAAATATAACTACTATACTACACCGTTTTTGTGCAATCCCTATACATAATGCATACATAGATTATTATATTATACTACAGAATGTTATAGAATATACAGGTCTGGCAAAATACTTTTACAATTATTAGATTTTGTTTGCTTTTGCCAATTAAATTGTTTTAAACTTAGGAATGCAGAGGATTAGGTGCTATCTAAAGACATAGTTGAAAGATTTAACGGTTTTTTTTAAAGATCAATAGCAACATAAACAGTCTGCATATAAAAATCTATTTTAATTTTAAAACTGATAACAAAAAATCATTATTTAACAAATATACAATGTATTCCAGTTTATACAAACATACTAACAAGTTCATCAGGACTCCTGTTCAGGATACTATCAGGATTTTCATACTGGTTTACAGGATTGTGTACCGCTTCATATAGTTGCTTATAAATAGCAAGCACAAGGTCAAACGACCGTTTTTGAACAGATTTCTTATGTTTTGATGATAATAGCAAGTTGATTTGTGGTAAAAGAATTGAATCTGGTTGTGCTGAAAGGTGGTCTAGTTTCAACAGGAAATTTTTAAGGTTTGTTGGTTCCATACCTAGAATATTGACTTTCTTGCATAAGGGTATTAGGCTAACTTCTGCATGCGAGTTTATTTTTATAATTTATTTGTAAAGATTTTGAGTATCATATATTCGTAAAAATGGTAGAAGTATAAAATCAGATTCTAAATACCTGGTATTCCCGATAACGGTCCCTGACTATGATCCTGCAGAATTGTGTAGATTGGCCCTAAACTAAGATTTGCGACCAATGAGCTTGCTTGTTCTGAAGTTAGGGTGTCTATTTGGGCATCAGACTGTGCCTAAAATAAAGCTCGTGTTTAAAAGAAAGTATATACAGATTTAAGACATACATGGATGTCGATAAGTGATACTGCACTGACAAATTTGACTCATAAGAATAATACAACTGTGACAAATAAAAATTGGTAATTACCTGAAGTCTTTCAAGTCTATCCTCCATAAATTCATACATACTAAGACAAGTGTACATTGAATACATGCAGTTAAGCAAGTATACGGCCATATCAGTGGGTGGCAATCGTGAGGCCTGTTCGTTTACTGCTCTCAGAAGGGGTTCCAGGATAGTGTTTGCAATTTTAATCATGTCAGTTTCACGACCTACAAAAAATACATGTTGCAATATATTATAAAGACCTATAGAAGCTTTATTAGAATATGTCGATATTCAAAGTCAGAATATAATTAGTATTCTTATTGACAAAGCTGTTACGAGTTTCTGCTATAGGTAGCAGAAAATTATTGATGAAATTGATATATTTTTAACTGTTGTCTGAACGTTATGATGCAACAATATTAAGGTCTGTGAAGAAACTAATTTAGTGCCAGGATTTTAATTTGACAAATAAGTATTGGTAGATTTGTTATACAATAAAATATTGTCAGTGAGAAAAAGTACATTTATAAATAAAATCCTTGATTTGTATTAGTATTTATGGTCATAGAAAATATCTACTAAATTCAACATACTTTTTTTTATGTTTTTTTTTAGGGATTCTCGAAAACATATTTTATAAAATTCAACATATTTTGTCTAAACTCAATAATTGTTTTTAAGTTTTTTTTTACCTTCACTCATACTTGCAGTGGATAACATGTCCCTCAAAATACCTAACAAATGAGAGATTGCTGGAGTAGGACTCAAATCTCTTGGAGGAGCCTCAACTCTTACCAAAAGGCCATTAACTTGCTGCATTAGTGAATTTAAAAATACTTGTTCACTTTTTTCTTGAAGTTCCGTTAACGTTTCCTCTAGTTGACCACCTTTCACAAATTTACCAATACATTTTCTGTAGTATCTGAAAAATGTATACAATTTAAAAAGTTTTCTTATCACACATATTTTGTCCTCTAGCACTGGAACGAGTCAACTTTACAGCAGAGAAGGTTGAAACCGCTATAAAATCGTTAAAAAGAGACTCCACCCCTGGCGAAGATGAGATTCCTGTAATCTTCCTGCAAAAATGTGTGACAAGTTTGTCCGAACCACTTGCCTCCATGATGAATGAAATACTTGATCGGGGTCAACTACCGAAGGAGTGGAAAATCGCAATTGTTGTGCCCATATACAAGAAAGGCAACAAACAGCTTCCTGAGAATTTCAGACCGATTAGTTTAACAAGCACACTTTGTAAATGCATGGAGAAAATTATAGTCAAAGAAATGACCCCCTTCCTTGTAGAGAACAACATCATTCCTCAATCGCAGCACGGTTTTTTGCCTGGACGATCAACATTTACCAACCTGTTGGCAAGAATCGACGACTGGACGAATGCAGATGACAACGGAGAACCTATAGATGTTTTCTATTTAGATTTTGAAAAAGCTTTTGACAAGGTACCCCTTACTAAACTTATACACAAACTTAATCATTATGGTGTGAGAGGACATTTGCTAAGGTTAATAGAGGACTTCTTAAAAGATAGACACTTCCATGTCAGGATAGGCCTGTCAACATCAAGACTGCGCGAGGTATTCAGTGGTGTGCCCCAGGGATCAGTGCTGGGTCCTTTGCTTTTTTTAGTCTACATTAGCGATTTGCCAAAAAATTTGAAAACTAAAAAATTCTCTTTTGCTGATGACACTAACTGCTACTGCAATCCTACAACAGAATCTAAAGACCTACAGCAAGACATACAAACTATAAAAACCTGGACAGTTACTTGGCAGATGCCTCTGAACGACTCAAAGTGCTCCGTACTCCACTTGGGAAAAAACAACCCCAAAGTTCCATATACCCTAGGACCCACTCAGATATCTAAAGTGAAGGAACATAAAGACCTAGGAGTCATTATTCACCAAGACTTCAAATGGGAAACACATATAAATAGCATAATTAAGAAAACCAACAGCCTTATATACCTGGTGTCCAAATCCTTTAAGAACCTTACTCCTGAAATGTTTCTAAAACTGTATAAATCACATATAAGGCCAAGACTTGAGTATGCTCAGAGTATTTGGAACCCATATTATGTAAAGGATATCGAATCTTTGGAAAGAGTTCAACGTAGAGCCACCAAGCTAGCCATGGAATTAAAAAATCTACCCTATCAAGAAAGACTGCTAAGACTAAACCTACCAACCCTTCACCAAAGAAGGCTTCGAGGCGACCTAATTGAGACCTTTAAATTAATCACCGGTCATTATTCCTGCAACCTAGAAATCTTCCAGCCATCGGAAAACCAACAACTTAGGGGCCATAATAAGAAATTATCAAAGGAAAGATGTGCCAAACTTCTAAGAAGAAACTTTCTTTCAAACCGTGTGGTGTACAACTGGAATCGACTAAGTCAAGACACAGTCAATGCAACCTCTATAAACCAATTTAAAAATAGACTGGACAAAGACATTAAACAATGGAACAATTCATTCGTCCATTATACGCTGTAATATTTTGTGATTTTTTACATGTGACAATAGAATAGATGCAATAGTCTCATCGGTTTTACCGCTCACTATTGCTAAGTAATAATAATAATAATAATAAAACATATTGTTATTTAAAATGTTTACTCCATATGTTTCCTTGTCACTAGCACAACATCAGTTATCAACAGCGTTTAATGTATTAGAAATTCTAAAAAATGTGTGTACCTTAGCATATTGACTACAGCGTATAGGGTAGCAGCTTGGGTTGGTACACTTAGAATTTTCTCAATCCTAATTTTCAAAGGTTGGCAAATACCTTCACAAATACTGGCTAAAGCTTCATTAAGCATCTCATTTAAACCTAAAAATTACAGAATTTTCTAAACCTATTAATTGAAAAGTTACTTTTTACTTGATAATTTAATAGGGAAAATGTATAGATAGGAAGTAAATAAAATATGTAATTTTCTGTAGTACCTATAAATAATATTTAACTTACCATCAAAACTACATAATCTGACTAATAAATGCAAGTTCTGATTTTCCAACGGTATGGCCCTATTAATCCACACTAACATATCAGTAACATAAATTTGGGGATCATGAGCGCGCATTTCTATAGGAGCAGGGTTGCCAGAAGGACCTACAAATACCAGGAAAGATAATTAATTTGGCCTATTGGACCCTTTTGTAGTATTTAGTACAAAAACATACAAACAACTGTTACTACTTATATTATATTAAGATCTATGTAAATAAATACCTTAAATAAACCATATTGTCATTATTATTATTATTATTATTATAAAAAGTATCAATATTTTGACATAAAGGACAGAGTATAATACTTACCACCCCTAGTTAGAGCATTAATAAATTCTCCAACCAAAAAACTTCTTCTGCCAATACAATATTCATTGATAACATATTTAAACAGAACAGGTCTATCCTGTAGTTTTGCCATAGCTTGTGTTATAATATCAGTCAAGTCTGGATTATCTACGTTTCTACAATAGTTCTGTGTCCAACGATATAGGACTTCCAAAGCACCTAGTTTAATAAAACTTAACTTTATAATACTGGACAGAAAGTGTAACAGAGAATACTTTTATTTAGACACAAAAATACAAATCATACCTTCTTGATGTAGTGTCATCTGTTCCATAGTATCCAAAGCCAGAGTCTGTAGACCTGCTTGCATTAATATTTTACAGTTATTATGTATCTCTTGCACTCTTTCCAAAGCTTTAAATGTATCAAAAGTGATGGGGGTATCTCTTTTGTTTTTGTCACCATGTAAAGCTACAATTTCTTCGGGTGTTAGTTGAAATGTTTTCAAAAAAGTTTCAGTAATGTTTGTTTGCATTGCATTTTTTTTCTTTTCTTCCTAAAAATTTGAATCGCTTAGGATTAAGTAAAATTTATATTGGTATATGCTTATTTACCTGCAAGGCGCTGGTCTTTTGTAATAACTGCTTGGTTTGGCTCTTAGTGTTTTGTAACCTGTGGGTCATTTCTTGTATACTTCTGTTCATCTCTGCAATGTCATCGTAAACTTTATCAAAACTATGTTTGACTTCTTTAAAGGATGCTAGAAAGTTTTCGTTTATGTCTAGACTTCTCTTTTCTATTTGACTACGCAAATTTCTGCGAGCCTGAAGGGTATTTTCTGTATAGAAAGTAGACAGCTCACGGAGAGCTTCTATGGTGTCCGGATCATTCTCTATACGAGATTCTAAGATTTTATTTAGCCTTCTGGATAAAATATGGTCCTTTTCTGGCTCGGAAATCATGTTTTCTTTTAAATTATACTAATTTATCCAAAAAAACTTTAGAGAAAAAATATTAACAAAGTTTGGTTATGTTTACAACTTACGAGGAACCTTGACATTTTAGCACAAGGTAGGAAATGCTTGACCTTTCACCTATAGGCGATTTTGGTATTGACCGATTCGGATAAATGGGAATAGTAGCCCACACAATGACGTCATAAATATTTTTTCTTTTAACCAAACATTTTAAAACCGCATTTTTATTCTATTTTACGTCGTTTATATTTTACATAGTCTCTCTATTTTTTAGTGGCGTAATGGTGAACGTGACTCACGAACAGATTTTTTTATTTACGTTTTAAAAGTTGCAGTTTTTTTTCTAAATAATAATCATTTGGTATAAAATACGGGATATTTAGGCAAATATAAGTGACAAAGAGAGTCGACAAAATGTCGAAAATCTATAAAAAGCCGCCTCATTGTAAGGTAAGATTATTATCCATAATCGGAACATATTCACGTTTCCCACTCCTTTAGTTTGGGTCACATGTAGACTACTTTATCAAAATATGAAATATTTGTTTTAAAAATTATAACAACCTACACAAATTGTTTTAGGGTATCGACGATCATCAGAAGTACCTTTCTAGAATAACGAAAACTTTGTACTATGGAAAATTGCCAAAAAATGATATGCTTAGTTTACCCGTAACAGGTGGGTACTTACCGATCATATAATATAAATATAAAACCGTACCAATATTTACATATACAATAAAAAAAGTAATGAAACATTCACTAACTTCACTTGGTTTAACCTGCAGAGCTATCTTTATTCTGTAACTTAACTAAATATAAAAACTTTTTTTTTAGAATTAGCTGTGGAAATATTCTCAGAAGCCCAGAAAGGAAAATCCTTAGACCGTCTACACTGCAATACAGCCTCTCAAATATCTAGAAGTGCCTGTGTGTCACCATGCTCTCTTGTCCTGGCTATGTTGTATTTCGAAAGGTTGAAGAAATGTAATATAGATTATTTGGAAAGAACTGCACCTTCTGATTTGTTTTTAGTATCGTTAGTAAGTAGAAAATAATATCAAAAGTCAAGGAAGCTTTTCAAAAAATTAGGACCACAGATTTGATATTTGTGTATAATTTACCTTTAAAAAATATAAGATAGGTAACATAACCAGTTATCGGGGCCAAAATTTGGTGGGAATAAATATATTTAAACCATAATAATTTTTTAAGGTATTTGGTTTATATTTAGGGGAATTGGTTAACATTGCTATTTATTTCAGATGGTTTCCTCAAAATTTATTTTTGATGATGGTGAAACTGATGAAGTGTTTATGGACGAATGGGCTGCTTCAGCTGGCCTGACCAATAAAGAACTGGTTTTGTTGGAAAAAGATTTTCTTAAAGCAATTGTAAGTAGGACAAACTATATTTTATTTTAAGTGAAATTAGGTATACAGTTTTTCTATGTGAAATAAACGTTTTACTAAAAAATAGAAGTGTGAAGTTGCATATTTCCATATTTATTTTTCTTCCAGGATTGGGAAATATATGTCAACGAACTATCTTTTTGGAGAAAATTGGGTGAAATAGAAACTAAACTAGCTCGAAAAGAAGGCAAAAAAAGGGGCCACTTTACATATACTGAATTGCAAACATTAGCAGGCACTATAGGTAAGAAATAAAGTACAAAGATTATTTTATAAATTTCTAACAAAAAGACAATTATTATAAAAAATATATTTTTTTTTTAGATCTCCAAAATATTGTCCAGTGTGTTGTAGCAGTATCTATGATATTGGCAGCTACTTATACTGCAGGGTTGTTAACATTATTAGGGTCCGTGTTTCTGGCTAGTCATGTACCAGGGACAAGTCTTTATCAAAAACATATTGAAGATTGTAATACTCTGCCCATTGAATATAAAAAACAGCTAGAAGGTAATAAAAAATTAAGCAAAAACACAATAAAAAGGAACAGACAAAAATAATCTTTAACTATTCTCACCTTTTAAGGTTTTAAAGAGTGACTTCTATATTTTTTTCCAGAAAAACTCGCAACTCCACCACCATCCAATCACACCAAGACTGAGCAACCCACAAAATGTCATAATGTGTGGAACCTTAACGCATTAAAAGTCCTTAAAGCAAGTATACTCTTAGCTTCCATCACAACTGACGTTTCGACTAACTACTCAAAACCATCTTCAGGGATACAAAGTGATGACATGACAAATGACAATATGGAATATCAGGATGTGACATGGGATTGGTGGAACATTCCCATAATGAATTGGTTGGCGAAAACTTCATCACAGTTTATAGAAAACTTTGAGCTTCCAGTGATGAGAAATTATTTGTACTTTTTGGAGACTAAGGTGGCTAATCAGAAGTATATCTATTTGGAGGATCATATTCATAAAGCTACGAAAACAAGGATTCAGGACCAAATGGAAGGGTCCTGGCATGCAGAGTGGACCGATACTATAAAATATCATGCATACTATAATATTCTACCATATTTGCAAAATTTTAAATCTTAAAATCTAATGGTAACAAGTCTACAATATACATTTTGTTAAAATACTGAATAACAGAGTATCTTATAACAAATTTAATACATAACTAAAAGCCTTATAACAGCTGTATCCAGTGAAAAACTCATATATTCGAATTTTTATGCAATAAAGCTTGACAAAGATAAATTTACTTTTATTTTGTTCTGAAACATACAGGGTGTTTCATAATCGAATGCTAATCCGAAAGGGCGATAATACTTGGACGATTTTAAAAATAATTCTTCATATGAACATAGGTCTGTAACCGCTTTATTTTTGAGATACAGGGTGTTTAAATTTAAAAAAAAAATTTTTCCCCAATATCTCTAAAATCCCTTTGTTTTTCTTTTCAATTTTGTTACCTGCCAAGTATGCATGAAAATATGTTTTTTCCATGTTAAAGGTTTTTCATCAGTGGCGTCCCTGTTAACATTCCCTAAAATAATTTTAATCAAAAAAATGATACACCTCTGATTAAAAAAAAAAATTAATATTATGTTTATAATTAGCCTCTATCTTCTCATAAAAATGATCTTACAACTATTTTAAGCAAAAAAAAATTAAATTAACTAGAGAAAAATTAGCGGCAAGCGGACAACTACAAATATGCACGCTTCAGCCCTCCTCATTGACTCGCGTACTCTTCGGAAAATTCCTGGAGTATTTCTTACAGGATTTCTTATAGCTTCACAGGAAACTATAATGCGATTTCGCAATTCTTTCTCGGTTTGAATTGGTTGACTGTAAAGCAAGGTCTTAAGATGTCCCCAAAAAAAATCCAAACTGTTTAGGTCTGGGAATCTAGCTGGCCATGACCATAGACATAAAAGAATTATAAAATTATGTCTATGGACAACACCATAATTTATTTTGATATTTGACAACGTTGGAATCGGAAAGTAGTTTTGGCAACAAAATTTAACAAACCGGTTAGAGTCGTTGAAAAACTCGAAAGGGCTTTTCGATTATTCGTCGTTTCTACTTTTTGTGAGATAAAGCGATAGTGCTGCCACAGTAGCATCGACGGCTTTTGTCTGAACTGTCAAATTTTGGGCTCGCCCATTGTTTAATTTGACGTTCATTGTCAATTTCGGCCACTTTTGTGATAAAATCGTATTTTTTTACGTGGTACTACTTAAAGTATGCAGTGATAGTGATCTAGGACTCCTATCGTGTCTTTGTGACTAAAAAAGCGCCGCCCCATTCATAAATATGGGTAAGTAAAAGGGTTACATGGGTACCGGTTCGAGGAAGTTTTGCATGAGCGTTTTAACATAAATTATTACACTTTGCCCTTGTTATTTAATGACTATAATTAACTTATTTGGTACCCCACATGATATGCTCCTTAGATAACAACAGTAAATTTAAATATCGCTTATATTGCCTGGTAAACGGACTGTTTATTTCAATCATTTTCAGATGATTGTGACATGGCGATTAGGGCCTTTGCTCTGTTGAATCATCTTTATTAAGGGCTCAAATCAATTATTTCCTTGTGGCTAACACATAAAGTGCTTAATCTCTTTCACGGCCCGTAAGTTCATGGGTTTAAACAATATTTATTAAACCTATTTGCTCAGCAGTCATAAAACTGACATATTTATGACTACAAGGATTAGCTTAACTGAAAAAAGCTTTTTAATTGTGTAAACTCATTATTTGAACATTATTTTCTACATTAGAACAATCACTTCAAGGTGAAGTAGCATATCTCTGGGTTTGTTATCATTAACATGATCACCATCTAGCTTCAAGCTTGGTAAAATCAATATTTGTTGGTTGATAGCTTATAGCTATACTTAGCTTGTTAAATGATGTTTGTTAAACTGGAATAGGGTCTTTTATGACCTGATAATGGGGTCATACAGGCAATTAAAACACCCAAAGTTTTTATCATGTTCGAGAGGTCATGAATGTTTATTAATATTATTGTCCGAAATAAATTTTGTTATATAGTACATACTAGGATTTTATTATAAAATTGTAAAAAAAAATATGGATTTAATTGTATAAATATCAGCTACTTATTGAATATTCTGTTAATAAAATTATAGGTACCTACATGCTTAATATCTTTGGTAGTACCTATAGGTAGTATGGGTACAACTGGAAATCTAACCTTTTTGAATATAAAATGCTTAGACCTAAATATGCACTACCTAAAGTCCAGAATGTACCTACCTGTACAGGTAGATACTTTTTGTTTGTATGCAGTATCTCTACATCTTATGGTCTGGGTCTTATAATAATTAAATCAACTTTTATAGGCTGGATACTGGACATCCTTTATTTTATAATTCAGTGTCAGTATCAGAAATATAAACACATTTTTATTTATCACTCAATCACATTTGCTTTTCATCTTCTTCATATTTTAATTGGTGGATATATTATCTTTATTCCAGAAATATTAAAACATATTCCTAGTGATGTAAAAAACCGTTTTTTGACCACCTGAAAAAAAAACGTGAAAAAAACATGTTTTTTTTCATGAAAAAAAAAAACAATCCACGTTTTTTTTCATAAAGGCTTCATTTAAAAATACTGTTTTTTGATAACTTTGATAGAATGATAGGTTCTATTTTATGTTCCTGTTCAGTAAACCAAAGAGCATAGAGCATATAAAGATTATTTACTGTTGTTACTGTATGTTATAGGTTACCCTTTTTGTTTTTACATTGTTTGCATAGTGCAACTACAAGGTTTTTTTGTTATTTTTTTTTATAAGTTGATTGTTTATGTTCGGTTTTTTCTTTAAATATATATGTTTATTGACAAATGTAAAAATATTTTCGTGTTGATTGCACTTTATTTTAAAAAACTCAACAAGATAATACAGATTTTTAATTATTGTGAAAAAAAAACGCAATTTGGAAAAAAAACATACTTACCCCCCTATGTTTTTTTTTCAAAAAAAAACGTCGAGTTTAAAAAAAAACATCAACGTTTTTTTTCATTTACAACACTACATATACCTAAGTATAGTAATTTATGCAAGTATAAATAAAGGGCAATCTTTAAGCACTATTTTCTATTTATAAAAACCGTAAATTTCAAATCTATTACAAGACAAACAACGTTTGAACCTTTAGCTGTCCAGTGATACTAAATTTATACTTATTTAATTAAGTATTATAACTTGTGATATTATGTGTAACTCTTTTAATATATTGAATAACTTTCCCAAATCCACATAGATACAGATTTTATTGGTGAAAAAAAGAACCCAATAATTTGCTTAGTTTAAACCGCAAATTAACATGGCAAATTTTAGCGTGGTCGGATCCACTTAATTTGATCCATTACTTGCAATTTTTCAAAGAATCATTTCTATATCTTTTATGTACTCATGCTATGTTATTTTATTAGCATTATAACTAATTTTTGAATACGCTTCTGTCTTCTATAATTTATGTAAAATGTATTCTCACTGGCTGTGGTTTTTAAAAACAATGTAATGTTTAAAATTTTAGTGTTTCTAGCTGTATTGTAATTTTTATGTTACATAATATGGTTGATAACATCAAGACCCAAACAATACTCATTTCTATTTTTAGACGTGAAATTTTTGTACATTCCTATATTGTGTGAAATTAATGTTAATGTTAATAAAAGAAGGTGGTAATTGTTCATTTAAGTATGTAGGTTTTATGTATCCACGGAGATATGTTACATACAGTGTCCGCAGAAAAATTTGCACCATAATAGCAACTTTTATGCATTCCCTTTTTAAAAATCTTTTTTTGGTATTACATAGATATAGTAAATATTATTAGATAATTATTTATGGATTCAAAAACAGTAAAAATTAAATTTTTAAGCGAAAATTTGGATTTGGACTCAAAATGGGAAACATTTAGGTATACTATAAGCGCTGAAAATGTATGTTTTACTTATAATTTTGGTCAGCTTTTGCGAAAATTTCACCTATGTGCGCCGTTATGAATTTCTAAAAAAGCTTGTTCGCCGAAAGTCTCTAATTAAATTACTGACCCAGAGTGACCCATCATCATGTTACTTTCCAATTCATTAATATTCTTGGACTGGTACGCATGTAGGATGAGTTTAATTACTAAATAATCGTTATTCTATATTGTCTCCTGTAATATTTGTTGGCATGATTGGTATGATGACGGTCATTTGGTCGTTTTCTAATAGTCCATTACTCTGGGCCATGTGCCGGTATGGAATAGGTGATGGTGACTCACGGTGAGTGTAAGAGAACACGGAATCATGAAACAGTCGATTTGGGAACAACAAATATTGGGTTACACTTAAACAAACTTTGAACCTCCAAGTACTGCTCCTATTTTTTTCAACTTGATGTCTGTGTCTGGCCTATTACTGACTATACCTTAGCCAAATTTGAGATGTTTCCCTTCATCCAGGAATTTAAACTAACTCAACTTTTTTTCAAATCTAAACAGCTAGAAATCTTGGTATGAATGCGTTCAAGTCTATTAAGCAGATTGAATGATAGAATAGTTTTGGACTTGCATTGTCTTTAATTTGTTTTACATCACAACGTTTCAACTGGTAAGTATCTCCAGTCGTCTTCAGGTGAATACTAAATAAGTAAAGTAACTACAGCTCTATTTATACTAGCTAGATGTACTGGAGCATGACTGAGATGGGTGCAGTCATGCGTTTAATTCTTGTGCGGTATTTTAAGTTTACATCTACTTAACAAAGGTTTCCAGATATTCCTTATATCTAGTGAGGGCTTACTAAAACAATCTGGGTTCTGGTATATGATAGCAGCTTCCTTGAACTTCCTCTTCCTCCAATGTGGTTCTTTGTGCAGGATTCGAGCTTCTGTCCACTTAATGTGATGACCGTGTGTCCAGGCATGGTCAGCTGCCCCTGATTTTTCGGTTTCTCCTTTAAGCGTGTTGTTTCTGTGTTCCTTGACCCTAGTTTCAAGTGGCCTTAGAGTCTCACCAATGTAGGATCTGCCACATTCGCAGGGAATCTGATAGACACAGTTTTTCCTATCTTTTTGACTTGTTGGTTTCGTCTTCGTCAGGTGGCTTCTTAAAGTGTCTTTTGAGCTGAATACCGTATTAATGTTGTATCGTTGTCCTAGTCTTCTAATTCTCTCAGATACTCCTTTGACATACGGAATGTTGAGTGTTGATTGTGACTCTACTGGCTTCTTTTGTGTATTTGACCGATTCTTGCGATTTTCCATTAGTTTATCAACTAGATGCCCGGGGTAGCCATTTTTGTTGAGGTCGGTCTTGATGTAGTTAGTTTCCTGTTTGAGGGCTTCATTTGAATTACAGATGGTAATTGCTCTATCCACAAGCGTTCTTACTATGCCATGTTTTGTGCTATTTGAGTGATTTGAGGTGTAATTCAAATATTGACCTGTATGCGTGGGTTTTCTGTACACTGAAATATGGATGGTGTTGCCATTTTTCTTTACGTTTACATCCAGGAAAGGTAATTGACTGTTTTCTTCTCTCTCCATGGTAAATTTGATTGTCGGCGCCAGGCTGTTAATGTGGCATAGGAATTCCTTGAGTTCGTCATCGTTTCCATTCCAAATAATGAAGGTGTCGTCCACATATCTCAGCCATGTTTTTGGTTTCTTTTTTGCTTGTTTTATTGCTTCGGATTCAAACCATTCCATGTAAATGTTGGCGATTATTGGTGAGAGAGATGAGCCCATCGGTAGTCCGTCCACTTGGCTGAAAAACCTATCTTTTTCCTGAAAGTAAGAATTATTCAGGCAACATTCTAATAGTTCCATGATGGCCTTGATAGGTAGCAGTGTTCTTTCTTGTAGTGTCTGGTCTTCCTCAAATCTGCTTTTAATAACCTTTAGTGCATCTTTTACAGGAACGTTAGTGTAGAGACTTTCGACGTCAAAACTGACAAGTTGATCTTCTGGTTGTACTTTCATCCCGCCAATAAGTTGTACGAAGTGTTGAGAATTTTTCACAAATGATGTGCTATTTCCTTGGAGTGGTTGAAGTAGGGGTAGTAAGAATTTTGCAAGTTCGTAGGTAGGAGAGTTTCGAGAGCTCGTTATGGGTCTGAGAGGCATGTTCTGTTTATGTATCTTCGGCAAGCCATAGAGGTGTGGAGGCTTACTGTGATGTGGTGTCAGGCGTCTTCGTGTCTTTTCTGGTATGTATTGGTCAAATTTCTTGAGTGTTCGGTAGACTCTTCCTTCAATGGTTGAGGTAGGATCCTTGGACATGGGGGTGTAGTTTCCTTTCTGCAGAACTTCTTCGATTTTTTGATCGTAGGTCTGAACATCCATAATGACGGTTGCATTTCCTTTATCGGCTGGAAGAATCTTGATATTCGGATTTTTACGTAGTTTTGCAAGCGATATTGTTTCTTCCTTACTAATATTTTGTTTTGGGGGTCTTGATTTTTCTAGAACCTCTCTAACCTTCCATCTGAATTCTTCCGCTTGTGTTTCTCCTATGTTTGTTGAGTCGACGGCGCTAATGATGTCCAATATTGGTACCTCTTTTGGAGCAATAGTGAAGTTTAGACCTTTAGCCAATAGGGATTCTTCTATGGTTGTTAATTGTTTGGATGAAATGTTGATAATGGTTCTTTGGTTCCGAGTTTGTGTTGTTGGTCTTTCTTGACTAACCTGTTTTCGCAATTTCTTATCATGAATGTGTTGTTGATTTGTTCTTACTTTTTCACAAGTGGCGTTAATCTTCCGGAAAATTGGTCCGTGATCTTCTTCCAGTGTGTATTCTTTGATTTCCTCAAATCTTTGTTGGAGATCTGTTAGTAGAGAAGCTTTCTTAAAACGGTGGTAGTTGATCTGGGAGCGTACTGGCGATACTTACCAGTTGAAACGTTGTGATGTAAAACAAATTAAAGACAATGCAAGTCCAAAACTATTCTATCATTCAAGAAACATCATTGTCTCCAACCTTCAAACAGACACTATTAAGCAGATTGTTATGGACGTCCATGACTGCTGTGAGTGGGAATAAACCTATAAACGTTATTTTTCTGCGCAAAATATATTTTTTATTCTGTTTGGATTGTTTTTTCAATGCTTCTTAAGAATGTTGGTCATCATCAGGCCCTGAAGCTACTACTAAGGTTCATCTTTGGTTATAAGAAAAACTTATTTTTCCATTGGCGCAAGAAAATAATAACCCCCATAATTTTTGTAGTCCTGAATTCTACCAAAAAATGGTTTTCAAGAATATTGCAGATACCACTAGACCTCTTAGTACTGATCTCAGTGATTGACTAATTGATCTCTATATTATAGGGGTCATACACCTTCAGTACATATTAGAGGTACTTACGTTAAAACTACAAATCTTTATTTTATCTACTCCAAAATGACAAATGCGAATAGTTGACCGTTCATTACTATTTCGATTGCTCTTTGTTTATTTTGGAGGGTATTTTTAGATTAATGCATTACTCACTGTTTCTTATACAAAATTAACGACCTCCGATTAGTTTCATTATTCGCAGTGGGAAGAATGCAGAGATACATAAGGATATCATAAAATCACAAAAAACAGTACCAGAAGCAAATAAGCCAAACGAATTATTATCATATATAATATCACAAGAGATAAAATTTTATCGGCAAAATTTTCGAAAGGTATGAAAGTTTGTTGCTTAAAAGCAACAAACTTAAATAAATCCTTGAGAACAATTTTGCTTACACAATTTTTTCTCGAGTGGTATTCGACATGACTATTTAACTAGAAAAAAGACAAAGAACAATAAAATTAGAAAACTTTTATTTAAGAATAAAACAAAAAAATTACTTATTTATTGATGTAAAAGTTACAGTTGTGATAATTAAACGTTTGTGCATTATTTGATTGATTTTGATTTGATGATATTACTTGATCTGGTGCTTTTTCTCTTAAGTTTGCAATTAATTTTAAATGATGTTCAGAGTCTAACTGCAAATAAGGCTTCAAAGAATTGGCGTGGGAATGTCCTGTTAATTTGATAATTTCTTGCTCACCAACGCCATTTTTTGCAAGGGCAGAAATAGTGGAAGAGCGATGTGAATGGTTTGTTACTTTAAATTTTTTGGTATTTACGCCGATTTTTTCTGCTGAGATTTTGGTCCATTTCGACATGCTGTTTATTCCAATAGGCATGTTTTTGTACCAAATTCCTTTTTTCCAATTTGGATGAACTGTCAAAAAGAGCCTGTCACTTGTAATTTCTGGATTGGTATTTCTTTTTTCAAATAATTTTAAAAATAGACGAATAGGACAAAGATCTTTGTTAGTGTTGTTTTTTACCAACCATTTGCTACTGGCCAAGGCTTTTGCACCTCCTTGTGTAGTCTTTGAAAATATGGGATTGTATTCGATACGTCCCGTAAATTCTTCATTTAGGTCTAATTCTTGGTGGAAATAATGTACTTTGCAGTTCACTGCTTCGTTGCCTCGCCACGCAAGTTCAAAAGAAAATAAGTGAAATATTTTTTTCTGTAGGCCGTCTGGGGTGTCTTCGTCATGAATTTTTATCATTTCCAATAATTCTTGTGTTGTAAGGGCTTTCGAACTTGTTTTTCTTTTTTCTTGGTTACCTTGAAGTTGTTTTCGTTTTAAGTCCTTTGCCAAACGGGCTGATTTAAAAAGAATGTCGGTAAATGGGTCTATTTTTATATTAAATTCTTGATAATACTTTTCTTGTAGCATCTGCGCCGTGGTATTCCATATGCTTTTGATACTTGACTCTTTGTAGTCCTCTCCATTTAGTTTTTTCATGTTGTAAGCATAATCTTCTATAATTTTTGCTAATTCTTCGGCTGGAGTATGCTTTTCAAGCTTATAATCTCTTATCAATAAGAACTGCGAAAACTGTCGCCAAATGGAAGTTTTGGAGATACGCGTATTTGGAGGTATATTCTCCGACACTGCCTTTTTAATTTCTGTAATGGATTGTATTCCAAATCTGTTTTTTTCTTCAGAAACACTCATTTTTGAACTAAAATAATTTGACGTTTGTTAACAAGAAATAATACAATGACATTTTAAATAATTAACAGAACCATGGTAACAAAACTTCTTTCAATCAAAAATTAAAATTTTGCCGCGGCAAAAATCACATGTGAATTTTGTCCAGGTAGGTGCAGGTAGTAATTTTGCCAGTAGAAGACCGGCCGTTGCTATGACATTTTGCCAGTGTAAAACACTCTAGTTAAATAGTCAGACCAATATTTCTAAATTTTTCTTCAGGATTACCATCTCCAAGAAACACATAATTTTTTCCGTAATTTTAAAAGTAAACATTTGAAGAGGTAGGTAATAAGCATGTAAATTACAATTTTTCGGACCATTCAAACCTTCAAATCCACTTCCGGTTTAACAGGGAAGTGAAGTCAACTTTTAAATGGACCCCCCCCCCCTCATTTTTAACCGATGCTTCAATTCTATAAAAAAATTTCTTTTCAATGCCCACTCTTTACTACTTACCTTGTTTTACCAAAACTATGGACATTTAAAAAAACAAAGAAAAATTGATCTTGAGTCGGCCATTTTTAAAACAAATGATATAGTGCGATATGTCATTGAAAAAAGCATTTTCTATAGAATTTAAATATAGAATAAAAATAGAGGGTTTCCATTTACAATTTGACTTCAATTCCGGTTAATCTGAAAGTGGTTTCGAAGGTTTAAATTGATCGAAAAATGGCAATTTACACACTTATTAACGTCTCATATATTTTTAAATCTATACAGCTAAAATTTGGGGGGGGGACAGTAGCGGATCCATGATTTTGTTGAGGGGGGGGGGGCGGCGATTTAAAAAAAAATACTTCTAAAAAAAAGAGCGTATCCCGGCTCTAAAAATATTCCTACTCTCAAATGTGATTTCTCAAAAAACTTCTGACCGTTCACACGCCCTACAATTTTCAAGGCTGAAGGTAAAAAACACCCATTTTGTGAGGCTCAGGGGGGGGGGCGAAACTGCCTTCTCGGGGGGGGGGGGGGGCACGTTCTTGACTTTCTTGCGTCACCGGGTGACGGTCAGCCGGTATATCAAACTAGACCAAAAACATTACGTTCGCTGTTCTTGTTACCTAAATTGAAATATTTCTGAAGTACCTACTTTTATTTCTTCTAACACCTTCCTTTGTTTTATGAGAAAAAACCTTGTTAAAAATAATTGCCTGTCAAACTTGAAATCTTCACCTCTTGATTTGTTTATTTTCCTCAATTAGTAAAAGCAATGCTATTCGGCAAATCTATTAAAAAATGTTTATTTGATATTTATTTAACTGAGCTAGAACAGTGGCGGTGCCAGAAAAATTGTAAAGGACGGGCACAAGCACACTCGATATTTTTAGGATCAGCACATTACTTCCTATAAAAAACACTTCACGTATCCCTTTCAACATTTCTCTCTCGATTCTGAAGTTAATTCTAAAAAGAAAAAAATGTCAATAACGTCCCCCTCCCCCTCCCCCTGGCGCCGCCGCTGAGCTAGAATTTTAAAAGCGTTTTCACACACGTCTGATGATGGTCAGGACTGATAATTTGTCCGGAGCCTTTGTTTGATATTATGTTTTTATATGCAGTGTAAAAAAGATACCTCAATCGAATCCCGCTATATTTATTTACTGAATACACAATCGCCGTGTTTTATAGTCCACTACCAAACTTCAATTGATTGATTTTCAGAAATCACAATTTTATTCAAAAAAATCATGATTCGTCATCATCAATTAATCAAGTCGGCCATGCACCTAATCGGTAGACAATCGCCCATCGCTAAAGTCAGAGTCGACTTTTCGTTTTCAGGCAGTCAGATTTCGCGTGTGCCGCGTGCAGGTGCGTGGAGCTGTCAGCTGTTTAACCGATTCGTTTTTTTTTTCGTGTGTAGTGTGCGGTGTATCGGGTGTATTGTGTTTTGTTTGAGGCGATAAGGAAAACACGATAGGATCGCGAATAAACTGGTTTGCTTTGTGGAGAAAGGATAAAATAGGAATTTCCAAATTTTATTGTTTTTGGATAAAAGTGAAGTTTTTTTATATTTAGAGTAGGGATGTGGCAATAAAAATTCTCGTTGTTTTAAAGATACTTATTCGAAACAAAAAATATATATTTTTTTAAAATTTCTGATTTAAAAATAACTGGTATTACTTGCATGAGTGGTTTATGGTCCCTTTTCTAGAGGCTGTATGTATGTCGTAGAAAAACTAAATTTGGAATAATTTCTTTAAAAGGAAAGTTGGTGGTAACTGCAAGTCAAACTTCCACAATGAGAAATCCGTACTATGCTTGATCATTTTTTAATGTGTAAATTTGAATTTTTACTTATTTTTGTGAAATACATAAGTAATACGTGTTACGAGATACTGAGATACAGGGTGGCTTGGTTTCTACTTTCCTCGCGATACCAGAAGAAAGGAATATAATATTTAAATTCGTATACAAACTAAATATGTACAGGGTGTCCGAAATTCGATGCTCATCATGGGTATCTCGTAGACTATAAGAGATACAGCATCGGTCAAATGGGGGTAAAGTTGTTGAATTTTGTGCCCAGTAATATCGTAAAAGAAAGCTTGAGCTTTCTTTTTTACTTTTCGAAATATTTGAAAAAAACTAAAATTTTGAGTTTTTGTTTTTTAAATTTATCTGACTTATTTTATTGTACAAAAATTCTAAAAACGCGGTAGATAAAGCTAAAAAAGTTGCTTTAACAATAATGTATTTGTTTTTCTGTAGCGGTTAAAGTAAGTCAGATAAATTTAAAAAACAAAAACTCAAATTTTAGTTTCTTTCTTATTTTTTTTTTCAAAAAA
Organism: Polydrusus cervinus; assembly: GCA_935413205.1. Lineage (NCBI taxonomy): Eukaryota > Metazoa > Arthropoda > Insecta > Coleoptera > Curculionidae > Polydrusus > Polydrusus cervinus. The sequence goes on from OW284512.1 coordinate 3,564,535, forward strand.
TAAAAAATAAAGTTGGAATTTTTTTATTAATATTACTGAGCACAAAATTCCGAAACTTTGCCCCCATGATGAGCACGAATTTGGGACACCCTGTACATATTTCTCGCTTCTTTATCTTGCACAAAACAACAATAAAATGCATTTTTTCGTTTACCTGGGAAACACCCATCACAAAGAAAACAAGCCAAAAAACGTTATTGCTGTTTTTAATCGCCAATCAAAAAGCTATTTTTAAAACCATAAAACATTTCTGGCTCGACTAATTGCTTTTTGCTTTGCATTTAAGTATAAACTTCGACGGAGAATACTTTTAACGCTCCTGAAAAAACGGGAGGAATCCACATCCTGTTTTTTCTCCCGGTTCAGTAGCTCAGATGGGAGTTTAAGGAGGGGGAGGCGTGCTTTGTTTTTATTATCAAGTTCATTGTGTTGTAAAAAATATTGCAACATTTTTTTGATAAAAATAACTTTTCAATTATATCTGTAGAGTTCTAGATCAATTTTCCTGTGCTTTCTAAAATATCCATAACTTGGATAAAACAATGTAAAAGTGGTAAAGAGTAGGCCATAAAAACGTTGAAATAGTTCATTTTAACCTTGATTTAAATTTATAATATAAAATTGACTTACTTCAGGAAAATGTGTCCGTTAGGTCTATTATATGTACAACCTGTCTTTAAATAAAAAACAAAAGGAATTTCTCGATCTTTTCAAATAGCAACCCATCTTTGTTTTATTATAATAAAATTCTTCATTTAATTTCCTTTCTAATGGTGTATCACGAGTTAATAATTATTCCTTAGGTAATAGTGGAAATTAACAAACTTATCATAAATGTAAGCTATGAGCTATGAGAAGTTATGTCAATTATGCCGTGGAAAACCATTCATTCATTTCAATCTTCGTAATTATTATTTAATAACATTTGACATTTTGGCCTAATAAATGCAGAAATAATATTTTTGTTTTCTTTGGCGTACTAGAGTGGTCTTGACTAAACTTATAGCTTATTCGAAATTACATTTTTATGATGTTACTTGTTAATTTATACCATTACATAATGACTAAATTTAACTTGTGATACATCGTTAAGAAGAAAATTAAATAAACAATAAAATTATAATAAAACAAAGATGGGTTGCCATTTAAAAAAATGGAAAAATTTCGTTTTATTTTTTTTAGAAAATCACGTAAATAAAATAGCCCTAACGGATACATTTTTCTCAAGCCAGTCAATTATATACTATTAAAGTAGGTTAAAATTATCCATTTTAACGTTTCCATGGCCTACTCTTAACTACTTACCTTGTTTTACCAAAACTATGGATATTTTAAAAAACAAAGCAAAATTGATCTAGGCGACCATTTTTAAAACAAATGATAAGTGTGATATGTCATTGAAAAGAGAATTTTCCATTGAATTTAAACATAGAATAAAAATAAGGGGTTGCCATTTAAAGTTTATAAGTTGACTTTACTTCCGGTTAAACAGGAAGTGGTTTCGAAGGTTTAAATTGGCAATTTACACACTTATTAACGTCTCATATTTTTAAATCTTTACTGCTAAAATTACGAAAAAATGGAGGGGGGGAAAGCACTTTCTTGAGTTACCCGGAGGCGCATGGAGCTGGTAAGCTTGGAGAAACATTTAAAAATATTGGTAGGATTGTTAAAAGTGTTTAGAAACGAATATATTATTTTTTATTATTTAATTTTTTAACATTCCTTTTTGGATGAATTTTAAATTTGATATTACATCATTTCAGTGATTATTTGCACAATTTTGTCGTTTATCAAAATTTATATTTAGCCCGCTAAGCCTGCCTACTAGATAGTAAATTGACAGTATTAACATTGAATAAAACATAATAAAATATGTATATATTTTCATTAGGCGTCGTAAAATTTGAATTTTGAAATAAAAAAATATACAAAGTGTGCCAATAACATGTTCTTTTTTTGTATCATTTAACTTCTCAAATTATATTATGTAATTATTGGTTTTTAGCAGACTCTACACGATCATTATTACCATTAAAAAAAAACAAATTGTGTTCGACGATGTCCAAAATGGTAACGGGTTAAGCCAAACGTCTGTAATAAACATTAAGCGAGCGCGAATATTCGTCTAAAGTCACTTCGCTTCTGGGCATTTACGTCGAAGCCTTGAGTTTAGCCAATTTACGTAAGATGTCGAGATTTACTTAGTTTTTGATTTTGTTTAATGGTTAGTATGATTACAACAAATAATATTCTCAATGAAAGGGTTACTAGATAAATTACAATAATAATGTCATTATTTTGTAGTGAAGACCCTTCATGATCATTAAGACTTGATCAGGGACTGTGTGTAGTCGTGTAGAATCTGTTAGTTTTTACAATAATTAGAAAAAAGTTTTTTTTTACTCGTAATACAACAGGCGCGAATCCCCCCCCCCTCCCCTGGTCCTACTTTTTTTAAAGTCACTTTTGCGAGTAGGAAGATAGTTTGAGTCGGGATAGTAAGTTATTTTTTTTGTCACTTTTTTAGCCCCCCCCCCCCTAGCAAAATTGTGGATCCGCCACTGTGATACAATGGCAACATTTTCAGTCGATTATATACTTTGGTCAGGTATGAACTTTTTGTGATTTTGGTTTAAAGAACACAAACATCAAAATTCTTGTAAGAACCTTAAATTTTAACTGCATTTCTTGGCGAAAAATGTTTCATGTCTTCCAAAAATAACGATTTTATTAAGCTTCTCACAAAGACGTCTGTTAGCATTTCAAAAAATTAAAAAACTCATTAATGAAAGAAAATAAAATGTTGTTCTTGTTTTGTGTCTGGAATCTGGATGTTTACCGATTTGTCTGTTTTTTCGAGGATATTTTTAGACCTTTCAAAAAAATATTTAAGTATTTGGTTTTTAATAACAGCTCAATAATTTATTTTTTACCTATGTCCACATTTTTTTTATCTGTCTTGACTCTTAAGGGCAAATGACCAGACATCTTATTACTTATTAGATATTAAGTTACATCATTTTATGGAACTGAAGAATATAGATATATTGGTGAGGTGCTCTTCAATCTTTTGGCTGTACAAAGTTTAAAAAATGCATTCCGGCTCTACGCTGAAACGATCTCATCGTCCGTCGTTCCTACCTGCGCTTAAATAAAATTGCGTTATCGTCAGTTATAGTTTCCTATTTTATTTATGTACAATTCTTTACAAAACAAGACAAATTTCACGTCCATTTCGACGCCAAAAAAGGCAATTTATGTCAAGCGTTCTCGCTCGAGAAACGGTGTTAAAAAGTGAGTCTCAGACTAAACATAAATTTAGTTACGCAAGGCCATTATATCAAATGACACAACGAGAAATACAAGGTGTAGAAACGGAGAACAAATTTAATGTCATGTTCGATGTACTGAGTATGTTGCCGCAAGTAGATTTTAAAATGTACTGATGACTGATGTAAAATGACCAGCTGTAAAATGTACTAGAATGTACTAAAATTGGGGTTGGACAGAAAATACTTCAAAAGTGGCTTTAAACAAAAAAGGTCACCGCCTCCCCCACGGTGTAGAACCCCCATAAGCAACTAAAGTGACTTCTAAAAAAGGTCGCCGCCGCTCTCTAACGTCTACGAGCTGGAGCAAAAACAAAATTCCAATATGTACAATCCAAAAAATCATAAAAATGAACAGTTCAAAGGGAATAAATAGTTATTTTTGCAATAAAAGCCTTAAATAGGTGTTTTTGGGTAATTTTTTTCAAAGCTGGAAAATGTACTAGAATTCAAGTGATTTATGTTAAAATGTACTTTTGTACTTTGCTGTCCAAAATGTACTAGATTTAGTACAAATGCACTCAAACGGCAACACTACCTACTGTGTTGTTCCCGAACTAACATTTTTGGTGTCGGATGTCTACAGGGTCAGTGGCGAAGAAGGGATTACACTCTGGGTGGAGCTCTGATCCTCCCCCTTTCAACTTTAATGCTGGCTTCTAAAAAAAGTCACCGCCGTTTAAAAACCTTCTTTTTCTTTCAAATGATCCTTCTAATTTAAAAAAAGTACAGCCGGGGGTTTATTTTATAGTTTATTTCAGAAAGGTGTAAATTAATAAAAGCTCATTAGGTATGCAAAGGGACTACACAGTGACCCAACGAATATTTAAGCCACATTCATAATTTGGCATTGATTTCAATGCACAATTCTTTATTTTTATCAAGTGTAGGTAGGACCACCCGGGTTTGGGCCAATTTATGGGTTTTGTCTATTGTTATCCCTTCACAAACACTGAAAATGGTGTGACAAAGGCGTGCATTATGTACATACATAGTATAAGGTACATTTATTTTTTATTAAACATTATAAAAAAATACATTATACAGAAATTAATTTATAAAAAATCATAATATTCTTCGTCATCTGAGAAACGGTCATCTCCTCTTGACGTTATAATTAACGGGTCGACGGTGCGATCGATCAGGTGATCAAGATCCCACATTTTCTCCTCTTATTTAATGGCATGATGGACTGCTTTTCGCCAGTTCTCTGGTATCCCTTCCTTAAATGCTTGATCAAACCGTAGCTTAACGTCTTTCATTTTGAATGTTGTGTTGTGTCATGCTACAAATCCTTTCACTTGCGCCCATATAAGTTCTATAGGATTTAGTTCGCAATTATACGGTGGTGTACGCAGCACAGTTACACTATGTTTTTCAACTATATCTTCCACAGCATATTTCATAAAACGATGTCTGTGTAAATTTGCTATAACCAATAGTTCCTTCTTTATCAAATTATCTTCTTTTTTTTTGGTTAGTTATCATAAATAATTTAATGCCCAAAATTTACCTGCGCCTGTGGCCGACACCGAAATTGAGCTGGACGGATTTTCCCATTTTATCACTCTACACCTTTCTGAAATAAACTATAAATTAATTAAAGGATACATATTTTTACTATGATAAAATCGCAAGCAACAAGCAAACAAGTCGAAACAATTTTATTAAACAGAACTATTGCATCCAAACTAAGAAAAACAATATAAGCACCGCATGGTAACTCATGGTACGGAACTCTTATCACGATAGTTAAACTGGCACTTCAGAGTGAGGTCTAGCGGCGCATTCGCCATTTCGTTTTTTAAAATCAATATTTCGTTAATTTTTCCTTTTATCCAAAAATCGGCCAAATACCGACATTTGAAGCATTATTACCTGCAATTTAAAGTTAAACAAGGTTGAATTGATAAAATAATAAAAGCAGAAAAAGAAAAATAGACAAATTACACAATTTTTCGTTATTAATTCATTAATCAAAATATCTTTAGTTCAAAACTGCAGGTAATTGCTACTTAAGAACGGCTATTTGGCCGCTTTTTGAATAAAGCGAAAATTAATATAATTAATATAAATAAGAAATATTGATCAAAAAATGAAATGGCGAATGCACCACTAGACTTCACTCTTCACCACTATATTTTTATTGCCTCGAATTTTTGAGTTTCTATTTTTTTTTGTGACAACACTCCAATTATGTAACACATAAGTATTTATTACAGGCTACCACTAAATAGGTAAAAAAAATCATTAAAAAATCGAAAAAGTTTACATAAAAATAGTGTGAAAATGAAAAACAAAAATAAAACGAACTCGACCAAAATGGACGCGAAAGTGACCTCGGATCAGCTGATCATGTCGGAAAAATCGAACCGGCTTACGCAGGAGAAACCCCCGTTGCAAACGAGGAAAGCCGCGAGGCTAGAAAAGGAAAGAGCCAGAGCCGAGGCTAGAGCGGAGAAAAAATTCCAAGAAAAAGTTAAAAAAGGTAGGGTAAATAAGTGTTTAGAGGGTGTCTAGTTTTTTATAATCCTAATACTGTAGCTTCGTCAAGATCTACTTAGTTGTAAGTAAAGGTTTAGTAAATAATATCAATGTAAATTAGACTGTATTTTTTTTACAAAACAACAACACCAAAAACAGAATGTTTGTTGGCCAACCGTACTTGGTTTAGTTCTATGTTTTCACGTTTGATGGCTATATTTTGCAGTGAGTTGATAACTACAGATGGCGATACTAGGTTTTCATCACATTTTTATTCTTAAACTTGGCTTAAAAGCATATTTTCGCTGTACTGGGAGTTGCTTATTTGACTTTCTGATGAGTCCTAACAAGGACGAAACAGCCTGTCATTGTCTACCTGTGCCCCAGGGAACCTTTGGTGTCCCTGTGGTCTTTAATGCAAAAGATAAATGTACTACTTTGTCCGCCTGCCGTTAAAAAAAACTTTCCTTCCAAAAACAGAATGTTAAAAGACAATATAAGTCTTCTGGCAGAGCGTTTGCGCCATAGGCGCTTTAAAACGTACCGTGTGACGTGGGGTTGCTACATCTGTATTGCTTATTGCTAAAACTACGAAGGAAATTACGTTAATACCAATTTCAAATGTCATTCTTGATAAATTTTGGCATTTATCTTCTTTTTTGTCTTTATAAAATTTTTTCAATGATACATACAGTCCGCCACTCGGTTCTAGAGTTACAATGCTTAAGGAGGAAGAGGAGCAGGCGGTTAGGGAATAAAATGTGTAAAAACTTATAGTTTTAAATCTGCATTATTTCCGAAATTCTAGACTCGTGTGACAAATCTTATTTTTTAAACACCCTGTATTAATAGTTATCAAAATATTATAAAAAATCTATTAAAGCAGGTCCTTTATAACAAGGAATCCCACTTAAATTAAATAAATAAGGCTTCTTTATAGAAAAAATTGATAATTAGTCTAAGTCTTGCAAACGTCATTTTTGACATAAAAATTCAAATATGTCAAAAACGTTTAGACATAGGTATAGGACATGATATACAAAATCTGCCTAGAATCTTGCGTAGAATGCAAAAATGTCATAATATATAGGGTGTCCCATTTAAAATAAGCAAGTTGACACTTACTTCCGATATAACCGGAAGTGCCACCATTATGAAATTTTTTTAGTCCGGTCATCCCCATCAACATTACCACACTGTCAAATTTTCAAAGTTTTCCTATGTATAGTTTTCTATATATAGATCGATTCGGTTCCCGGTGGGACACCGTGTACAAAGTTATATTTTATAGAGTTTACATTTTCGTAGATTCTTGCGTTCCCGTTAGGCCAATCCCACTAATGTTAATTTCATAGTATAATAATAGATCATAATAATAATTGTAACCTCTACATAACGGCGATGTGCCAGCCCGAGAGTGACAAAAGGTCACGTGAATAACGTCATATCCGCCGTCGCCGCGCCTGATTGGGGTTAATTGGGAGAGGTAAAATGTCACTTAGCAAACAGCCGGGCCTAATGGGTAATGCGGGACAGTTTGCATAGAGAATGTATAGATTTTTTTTGTACCTATTTTTAAATTTAATATTTTGATACTTGCGGTCAAGAAATGCCTTAAAGTGCTGGACCTGTAAAAATAAATTTTTTTGGCGACTGTATGATACATTATGTACATTCTTTTTAAGAGTGACGTCTAGTAAGGCATTCGCCATTTCGTTTTTTGATCAATATTTCGTTGATTTTTCCTTTTATCCAAAAACCGGCCAAATACCGACATTTGAAGCATAATTATCTACAGTTTAAAGTCAAACAAGTTTGAATGTATAAAGTAATAAAAGCGGAAAAAGAAAAATGGAGAAATTTCACAAATTTTCATTTTTTGCTTTATTAATTCAATAATCAAAATTTCTTTAGTTCAAAACTGCGGGTAATTGCTACTCAAGGACGGCTATTTGGCCGCTTTTTGAATAAAGCGAAAAGGATAAGAGATATTGGATCAAAAATAAAATGGTGGATGCATCACTAGACTTTACTCTTAAATGGATGACGGATGACTCCTTGGGTATCCTAGAAAAACACTTCTACTTTTTTTTTTAATCCACCGTCTTTTCCTCCGCGGCTTTTCCTTGGTTTCCAAAAGTTTATTCGTCTCTTAAAGTTCTCTTACCAGCTCTTTCAGTATATTAATTTCTGCAGTTGGATTTGGGGTTAGACTTTCCTTGCAGCAAATTAGTCTCAAAAAACATATAGTCCGGTCAAATTAGACCAAAAAATGATAGTGAAGGTACATAAATCTACAACAAGCTGAAAATCAGTAAAAATGTTCAAAATACAATTTATAAATAAAATTTGAAAGTTCCCCAACATTCCCGTGTATGGAAAAAATTTGACTCGAGGTCAAAGGTCAAAAAAATTACTTTTTCGCGATTTTTAGCAAAACGGTAAGTTTTATCATAAAAATACTTTAGACAAAAATTGTAAAAAAGTTATTCCCTATAAAAAGTTTTGCTTTTAAAATTATTAAGATTGGCTTAAGAATTTTTTTTTGTATATTACAACTCTAGAGATGTATATACGTGGCGTACTCATGCATATTATGACTAGGGGTGCGCAAAATAATCGATTAATCGTGTAATAATCGATTAATCGATTATGCGATTAAGGATATATTTTTAATCGATTAATCGAAAAATCGATTAATCGATTATTAATCGAAAATTATTCGATTTTTCGATTAATCGAAAAATCGAAATGTTTTCGATTAATCGATTAATAGAAAAATCGAAATGTTTTCGATTAATCAAAAAATCGAAACAACTATTTCGATTTTTCGATCATCGATATAATTTCGATTAAAATATGTCTTTTTCGATTAATCGGAATAATAACAATTTTTAGATTAATCGAATAGATTAATAAAAATATTTTGCCACAAAATCAACGATATAACTTGAGGCCTCTATTACGTATTACCCTTAAGTTTGCCTTGTCAAAATTAATAATAATTATGATTTAGATATTATTTCAATGTTATTTAAGTATATAATGAAAAAAATCGATAATTATTTTCGATTATTTGATTTTTTTATATTAACTGATTGTTTTCAATAAGGCGATTCGAAAAAAAAACGATTAATCGATTATTTCGATTAGTCGATTATTTCGATTAATCGATTATTTTGATTAATCGATTATTTCGATTAATCGATTATTTTCGATTAATCGATTAATCGAAAATAATCGATTCATTCATATAATCGAAAATCGATTATTTTTTTTTGATAATCGCCCAGCCCTAATTATGACGATTACAACTTTTTGAATCGTTACCTATATCTCAGAAACGGTGGCTCGTAGGAAAAAAAAGTATTTATACATTTTTTTTAGATAATTTTATGATCTACAATTTTTGTCTAAAGTATTTTTATAATAAAACTTACCGTTTTGCTAAAAATGGCAAAAAACTCATTTTTTTGACCTTTGACCTCGAGTCAAATTTTTTCCATACACGGGAATGTTGGGGAACTTTCAAATTTTTTTTATAATTGTATTTTGAACATTTTCACTGATTTTCAGCTTGTTGTAAATCTATGTATCTTCGAATGTGTAATTTGACCGGATCAATATTTTTAAATACACAGTTATACACAAATATCAATTCTTTGGTATACCTGTAGTACCTTTATAATAAAGCAAAGTTTTCTCCGACTTTGATAATTAGATAATTACGAGGGTAATTAGAATAAAATGAAATACTTAAAGTAGGTACCATGCTACATTTAAAAATATTTAAGTATAATTTATTATAATTATTTCTTCGAAAAGTTTATTGATTTCTAATAAAGCTTAATGTATTTATTACTAATGTAGTTGTGTAGAAGACACAACAAATTATGTTGCGTGTCATAAAACCCGTCATGGCAGTTACGCAGAGTGTGTTGCCGAAAGAGATTTCGTAGGCAGGGTGAAATACATCTTTTCGTCGAGATTAATCTGCGGCAAGGAGACCCTAACCTCAAATTCAACTACACAAATGAATATATACTCTTGGAAGAATATTCAAACTTGTTAAGAGAAAAATAAGACACTTAAAGAAGAATATTTATTTTAGAGAATTTTTGTTATAAATCAAGCAATTTTTATAGTTAATCAAATAGCTGTAATCCAAAGTAGTTATATTTAATATAAGTCAACGTTGCTTTATTATTAAGGTGAAGTGGGGATCTGGGGAAAATGGGTTTTTTTGTAATAATTGTAAAAAAAATTACTTTTCAAAACTAAAACACAATAAAATGTTTTTTTGGACTTTTATAGATCCCAACATATTGTTAAAAACATTTTAATATTTTTTTTTAAGTAACACAGCTTATGTCAAATGTATCTAAACTTCGTCCATAGTTACAATTTACGGCAAAAATTTTTAAATTTTTTTATCTGTACTAATTTAAAACTTATGTTCAAAGTTTTTACATCCTTAAAGTTGTCATCACTAATGTTATCTCTTGTATTTTTTTAACACTTCGATTTTTCAGTTTTAGGTCCATAGTTCCCACTTGCCCCGCTTTTTTTGTTAGTGGGATAAGTGGGGATTAGTTCCCACTACTAAGTTTAAAAGTGAGATTGTGCGTAATCTGCAAAAACTATAAAGTAAATAAAAAATTAAAAACCGTATTACGTAGTTTTAAAAAAAGTTATAGAAGAAGAAATCTCTAAATGTCCGTATACACGATCAGGCATGCCTTCGCGCCTACCTGAACGTTTCAAGCTCGCGAGTAAGTGCGATCGTGTGTATGCTGAACTGATGGTGCGTTCAGGCCACTTTGCGCGGAGCGAAGCAATCTGGCGATTCTTGATTTTCTGGTCAAGCTCGCAGGCAGGTTTTAACGTGTATACACTGCGCGTGCCAAATTTTCATTTTCAACCAGTTAAAAACTATTTAGCACTGAACTTGTTGTTTTGTGTCTAAATAAATAATTATTTATAATAAATATTTATGGCTACTACAGGAGAGAAAAATATAATAACTGAATTTATAGAACTATATCGAGAAAATAGATGTTAAAGTGGATGATAATCTTTCGTGTGGACTTATAGATTGTCGCATTACAGTATCTTCTTTTTGAATGTATGGTGATACCAAATTTAATAGTTCCATATACACTTCTTCGGTCATTCGCATGTAATTTCTGTAGTCATCTGGTTCTAATTGTAGCTCTTTTAATAAAATTATGTGTGTATATTTGTTCCTCTTAAGTAACCATGACTCGCAGTCTAACTGAGACGTGTGTACGGAATGTGTAGTATCAGACTTACTCGCAGACCTGCCTCTTCAGGTAGGCGCGAAGGCATGCCTGATCGTGTGTACGGACATTAACATATAAACTTCTTTATTTTTATAAATTTTTTAAATCTGAAAAAAGCCTGTTGTTGGTAAAGTCGCAGTAGATTAACCCATTTGCTCCAGTTAAATATAACATTACTCAAACGCGATTTATTAGTTGAAAACCCACTTACCCCAGTACCTGGGGGCAAGTGCGTTCTAATGGGTGTATTTTCGTAACAATTTTTTGTTTAAATGAAATTCTTGGGTAAATAATTAAACAAATTTTGTTGTAATTGTAAATATCACTAAGTACTTCCTGTCTAAAGCGCATCTCTGTCACTCGATTTTTAAAAAAGTTATGTGGTTTCAAAGGCGACGTTTTATATTTTTAATCCCCACTTACCCCAACTTCACCTTACATGAGATTATTACTCTTGCATCAAGGATTAATAAACTCTTCTATCGGTGTATAATAGTCTTAGTTCTTAATAAAAATAAAAAGTTATCATAGAAAAAGAAACAAAGAAAACTAAATAAAAACCCAATAAATAAAAGTTGAGGATTGTTGGTGTTACAACTTTTTAAATAACTCGAAACTTTTGTTTTTGTTTAGGCGGAAAAACATAAACATTACAAAAATGCGGAAACAGTCCTACCTATTCATCCATCTGTAAAAATACCGAAATAGACTCGACGCGTCCTATTTTTCGTAAAAATGATGATCTTTTCCTAGCACGGCCAAAATTAAGTGACCTGTCATTCGGAATGATATTTATTTCTCTATTTGAACTGTGGATTTATTGTGTTTGTAGCCTAGTTTTGTGTAGTTCGCTTTTAATTTGATTTTTTAATTAATGCCATCGCGTGATTCACCATCGGAAAATGTCGGAAAGCATTAAATGCAATTACCAATCAGATTAAAGAAAGTGGGTGGGGTTTTAAATGAGATTTTCTCTCGGATTTTTATCGGAATTTACCCGTATTGACTTGTGATAATTGCCACTAGACATACGAATTGCATAATATACTGGGGTTCGATAGTTAAAACTCTCCTCTCTAATTTAAAATTTTATTCTCATGCTTTTTATCATAGCCTACTCTATTTAAAAAGAGTGATTGAGACAAAATTCCTAGCCCTTTCATTTGGACACTTTGAAGGATCAGAGTGCGGGGAAGTCTTTGAGGGGCTTAACAGTGGTAACTTCCATCAGTCAATGGCTAGAACTAAATAATTTAAGATTGACTTTGTTTGTCAAGTTGAGACAGAATTCCTAGCCCTTTCATTTGGACACTTTGAAGGATCAGAGTGCGGGGAAGTCTTTGAGGGGCTTAACAGTGGTAACTTCCATCAGTCAATGGCTAGAACTAAATAATTTAAGGTTGACTTTGTTTGTCAAGTTGAGACAGAATTCCTAGCCCTTTCATTTGGACACTTTGAAGGATCAGAGTGCGGGGAAGTCTTTGAGGGGCTTAACAGTGGTAACTTCCATCAGTCAATGGCTAGAATTAAATAATTTGAGGTTGACTTTGTTTGTCAAGTTGAGACAGAATTCCTAGCCCTTTCATTTGGACACTTTGAAGGATCAGAGTGCGGGGAAGTCTTTGAGGGGCTTAACAGTGGTAACTTCCATCAGTCAATGGCTAGAACTAAATAATTTAAGGTTGACTTTGTTTGTCAAGTTGAGACAGAATTCCTAGCCCTTTCATTTGGACACTTTGGAGGATCAGAGTGCGGGGAAGTCTTTGAGGGGCTTAACAGTGGTAACTTCCATCAGTCAATGGCTAGAACTAAATAATTTAAGGTTGACTTTGTTTGTCAAGTTGAGACAGAATTCCTAGCCCTTTCATTTGGACACTTTGAAGGATCAGAGTGCGGGGAAGTCTTTGAGGGGCTTAACAGTGGTAACTTCCATCAGTCAATGGCTAGAACTAAAAATTTAAGGTTGACTTTGTTTGTCAAGTTGAGACAGAATTCCTAGCCCTTTCATTTGGACACTTTGGAGGGTCAGAGTGCGGGGAAGTCTTTGAGGGGCTTAACAGTGGTAACTTCCATCAGTCAATGGCTAGAACTAAATAATTTAAGGTTGACTTTGTTTGTCAAGTTGAGACAGAATTCCTAGCCCTTTCATTTGGACACTTTGAAGGATCAGAGTGCGGGGAAGTCTTTGAGGGGCTTAACAGTGGTAACTTCCATCAGTCAATGGCTAGAACTAAAAATTTAAGGTTGACTTTGTTTGTCAAGTTGAGACAGAATTCCTAGCCCTTTCATTTGGACACTTTGAAGGATCAGAGTGCGGGGAAGTCTTTGAGGGGCTTAACAGTGGTAACTTCCATCAGTCAATGGCTAGAATTAAATAATTTGAGGTTGACTTTGTTTGTCAAGTTGAGACAGAATTCCTAGCCCTTTCATTTGGACACTTTGAAGGATCAGAGTGCGGGGAAGTCTTTGAGGGGCTTAACAGTGGTAACTTCCATCAGTCAATGGCTAGAACTAAATAATTTAAGGTTGACTTTGTTTGTCAAGTTGAGACAGAATTCCTAGCCCTTTCATTTGGACACTTTGGAGGATCAGAGTGCGGGGAAGTCTTTGAGGGGCTTAACAGTGGTAACTTCCATCAGTCAATGGCTAGAACTAAATAATTTAAGGTTGACTTTGTTTGTCAAGTTGAGACAGAATTCCTAGCCCTTTCATTTGGACACTTTGAAGGATCAGAGTGCGGGGAAGTCTTTGAGGGGCTTAACAGTGGTAACTTCCATCAGTCAATGGCTAGAACTAAAAATTTAAGGTTGACTTTGTTTGTCAAGTTGAGACAGAATTCCTAGCCCTTTCATTTGGACACTTTGGAGGGTCAGAGTGCGGGGAAGTCTTTGAGGGGCTTAACAGTGGTAACTTCCATCAGTCAATGGCTAGAATTAAATAATTTAAGGTTGACTTTGTTTGTCAAGTTGAGACAGAATTCCTAGCCCTTTCATTTGGACACTTTGGAGGATCAGAGTGCGGGGAAGTCTTTGAGGGGCTTAACAGTGGTAACTTCCATCAGTCAATGGCTAGAACTAAATAATTTGAGGTTGACTTTATTTGTCAAGTTGAGACAGAATTCCTAGCCCTTTCATTTGGACACTTTGAGGGTGCGGGGACGTCTTTGAGAGAGAAGCCAAAAGGTAAGTGGTGACCTCTCCCTCTCAGCTATTTGGTTTGTATCTTTACTTGATTTTTCTCCTCTGACTTCGTATAACTCGCTGTCCTCTGTATGAAAGCGATGAGTCACTGACAGTAATTTTAGACCTGGAGTATAGTGCTGTAAGTCATTACATCAGTATTTTGTCAAGAGATGACACGGTAGGTAATTTATTTTGTCAGTGAGTATATTTTAAAATTTGAATTTATTGCTAAGTGACTCAAAACTTGTTTAACTTGACTTACGCCAATTAGCTTTGAACCCCTCAATTATAGCCTTTATTAAAGCGATATATGACAATTTTAAACACATTGCATGCATGCAAATCAAAAGGTGTGCGAACATTGTTTTATTCTCGTGAGAGCATCATGATCATGACTTTTTATTATATAGTCTTTTTTCGTGAGAATTCCATTGACTTAGGAATGATAGTGCACTATTATTGGATCAAGGCATATATAATAATATATTTTATGAAATAATTTGTGCATCCATAAAATTCCCTCATTTATATTAATAACTTGCGAACGAGTTTTCAAGGTTTTTCATATTGTTTACTACAATTTACTTTTTAGGTAATCAACTTATATAAACATTTATTTTATATTTTATCCAGTGCATAATAATGGATTAAATCAACATCATCAGACGCATGCATATATCTAAGCTTCATCGTAGTTGTTCATTTGTTTTTGGAATTTACATTTATTAGACTTACAATGGGTTACATAAAGAAATACAGGGTGATTCCTAAGTCGATACGTCTTTTTTAGCTGTGTATAGAAGACATTAAAATAAACAACATTTTCAGGTACTTTTTTTCAAAAAACTCAAAAATAAAGTATTTACATGCATTTATTACACTATAGATCAAATACGGTTCTGCCTAACTTGCCCGTTGAATAACATTAAGAAAACTTCTGGGTCTAGGATGGGTGTGCAAGGGGAAGCGTTCTGCGTATAATCTCGAAGAAACATCCGCACTTTTACGACACGCACAGTAAATTAGCCATATCTATTAGTTTATTGTTTTACTATTTTCACCTGTCACCAGTTTAAAATTAACTTGCTTCAGAAATACACACTACAGCGGATTGCTCAACATCACCCGTAAATTGAATGACTAAAAGAGATAAAAAAACAACAACAGAAACTACAGCAGGGTATGTTTTGGTGACCAGGCCCGCACTTAGTTTTTTTACTTCTGTATCTCGCCTATTTTTGAGTTTTTAAAAAAAATTTATTTGAAAAAGTTGTTTATTTAATTGCCTTCTATACACATCTAAAAAAGAAGTATCAACTTAGGAATCACCCTGTATTATAGTTCTCGATTAGCTTAACCGCGTATTAAAAAGACGAAATTTAATTAGAGGCTGGTAAGGCCGACTTCGTATTTGTGCGAAATAACCTTATAATTTACAAAAACTGACAGCGGCCATCTTTTGCAAAATTTAAGGCAATTTTGCGCAAACACGCAGTAGGCCTTCCCAGTCTCTGATTAAATTTTATCTTTTTAATACGCGGTTAAGCTAACCGAGACCTACTTTTCTTTATGCAACCCACTGCTATATGAATAAGGTTCTACAAGCCAATGCATAATGCAATTTTTTTGGTGGAACGGATAATTTTATTGTGCCTCGGATACGTTTGTTTATTTAGAAAATCTGATTGGTTAAAATGTATTGTTGTCTCAAGTGGTATGTACATCAACAGGGGCCGCTACCGTCTTTTAAAATACTTTGCCACATCAGTTTAGCAGTGGCGGCTCGTCAGGTGAAGTCGGTGAAGGGGCTCTTCACCAAAAAAAATAAAACCAGGAGGAACCTACCATTTTAGCCCTTAAAAAATAATGTTTTAATTAATAATATTAATTTAATCCGAATGTAGCTATGCATAATAGGGCCACGGTTTACTCTGATGGACAATAATTATAAACAATCTTGCATTTTGGCGCACCCCAGCCGACCGTGTCCGTTAGCTCAAAGCAAGTGAAGACCCAACACCCAAGATGGCTTTGATATTCACCGTTACTATGGTTACGTGTCGTCAGTTACGCAAACAGCATGTAACAATGTGGATTATGATGAAGGGCAATTTAAAAATAGGTCAGTCGTTAGCACCATTTTTTTAGCATTGGTTTGCGGTATTTATTTTGAGGCTTCGCGAATTTTACGGTTATTGATATCGTTTTTATGTGATTTACTGTGTGATTAAAAAGTTTTGTTTTTATTTTTCAGTTAATTCAGTAGTGTACGTACCTACTTAGTTGTGTGTTTTAAAAATGAATAGTTTGTAATTTGTTGGAAAATCAGTCGTTGGACAGATGAGGATAAGCGGGACGTTTTGTTACACGGGTCAATATTTGTCACACTATACCTAGCTCTTCACCATTTTTTAAGACCGCGAGCCGCCACTGGTTGAGATAGGTTGAAATAGCATTATTTTCGCCCGTTGAGCTAAGGGGCCCGTTGACTATTGCGTTCACATTCTAAGACGTAACAGGTTTTAAATTAGACCGATATGATAGTTTTGACTGTATGTACGAGTATGTGTGGTCTCATTCAATAGTAATAATTAATAATATAGTATCACAAAATTAGCTCAAATTATTATTGTATTGTGCACTTCATTTAACGCATCATAACGTTACTCTCATGTCGACTATTATCCATCATAAGCAGTTTATTTTAAATGGTTTTGATACAGTTCGGTTAAGTTGTAATGTAATATTAAGTAATAACATAACGTGCCACACATGCACAAGTGCATTGTGTTTCATTTCGGGATCGAATTTCGAGTTTAATGATCTCGTAGGTTTTTTTTTTAATAATGGAGAGTTTTAATAGCAATTAGCGTTAAATCACGATCGGTGAGGTTGAGGGTAGGAGCGATTAAATTTTTAAAAAGCTGTGTCAATTCTAATTTAATATGTCTAGAATGCCGTGGAAGAGAAAAACCCCGCACTGGCGATGAATTAAAATAACGTCATAGGATAGGAGGTGTTGAAAATAGTACATATATTACATAATAAGTGATGAAAGTGATACTTTTCAGACGAGGAGATATTTAGCACTAGGCGTCAGCCGAGTGCGGAAATTCTTCAAGTTTTAGAATAATCACTTTCACACGAGTAATGTACACTATTTTTTCTACGACTACAAAGAATTATTAAAAAAAAATCTTTGATTTGTGAAAAAAATATTTCAACTCTAGAGTTGAAAAAAAATATTTCAACTCTAGAGGCACACTATTTAATTTAAACATATGATGCGAATTTCACAGATCGAAAGGTCACAGGTTCAAATCCCATCAGGAGTACTTGACTTTTTTTTATAAAAACATTAAATAAATTATAAAATTATTTTGAATTGAAATCTTCCTTGTTGAATGAATTTTTTTATTTAATCAAGGAAAGATGCATTAAACATAAATTTTAAAAAATCACCCAACAAGGAAGATTTCAATTCAAAATAATTCTATAAATTATTTCATGTTTTCATGAAAAAAAGTCAAGTAGTACTCCTGATGGGATTTGAACCTGTGATCTTTCGATCTGGAGGCCATGGCTCTAGTCATTACACTATGGCGACCCATAAACATTTCTTGCTTAAGTTTAATATATGACATTTTCTTCAGCGAGGCCTGTTCTGAGTGGTAATAGATTTTCCAGTATATTCTTAACTTTTTTATAATTTTAGATAGCGTATTTTCACACTGTAATTCTGAATCACTCGACAAACACGTGATAAATAAACTAAACTGCTTTCTAAAAGGTGTTCTTTTTAATAAATAGGTGTGGTCTGTCAAATTGGCATCATATGTTTAAATTAAATAGTGTGCCTTGTATTACCACTCTAGAGTTGAAATATTTTCTTTCAACACGCGTGTGGTATTCGGCGCTTTCGAGCCAAGTTAACCGTGCTTTTTTTCTCATTTTCATAGGTGGTCGTAGGAAAATAAAACTTCGATATGTCTAGAGTGCATTGGAAAACAAAACCATGTAAACAGTAATAGGATAGCGTTAATAGGGCCATATTGAATATTTTAATTTCCCTGGCATTCTAGACATATTAAACTAGAATTTTCACAGCCTTTTAGAAATTTGATCGCTAATATCTTAAAAACCGTAGTACTACCTATATATTTTTGGAATCAGGAAATAAATATCTTTCATAAAAATAAAAAATATATATAACTTTACTCCACAGTTCGTTTGTTTTAAGCCAAATCGTTTATCTACTACCGACCCACTGCTTATACAGTGTGTCCAAAAAAGTATGCAACATATGTAAAAGTTTTTTATTACCGATTTCTCAGAAAATTTTATTCTTGATAAAAGTTGGTGCATGCCTTGAAACTATAAATGCATATTTCACATTTCACCCGCGTTTAATAGTAAGGGAGCAAATGTAATTTTTTCGAAATTGCATTAAGAGTAAAGTACCTTAGTTATTAGAAATACAGCAAAATTTTATATGGAAGTGTTATTGCAAATTAAAAACATAGCCCAAATACGAAATTTGAGTTACGTCTCAATTTTTTTTTTCTAATCTCTAATTTTATATGCATTTTTTTAAAGTAGGTTTTTGGACTTTAGCGTACTGGGTGAAAATGACAAATAAATTAGTAGTTATTTCCAGTACTATGAAAAGGGTTGTATTTTATTATAATTTAGTTTCGAACAGAAGTTGGCTAAAATGTGTTTAAGTAGGCGTGCAACACGCTTATATCTAAACCGACCCGGTTCATTGAAAAGTTTTTAAAAGTTTGCAACTACTTAATGCATTTTTATTATAAACCCACGTTTAAGTTATTTGCTAAATATATTAAAATTGCGTAAACGAAAAATCGACCAGAGGCGTACCGTTTAGGGGAAATTAGAGATTAGAAAAAAAAAATTGAGACGTAACTCAAATTTCGTATTTGGGCTATGTTTTTAATTTGCAATAACACTTCCATATAAAATTTTGCTGTATTTCTAATAACTAAGGTACTTTACTCCTAATGCAATTTCGAAAAAATGGCATTTGGTCCCTTACTATTAGCCGCAGGTGAAATGTGAAATATGCATTTATAGTTTCAAGGCATGCACCAACTTTTATCAAGAATAAAATTTTCTGAGAAATCGGTAATAAAAAACTTTTACATATGTTGCATACTTTTTTGGACACACTGTATAACTTTACTCCACAGTTCGTTTGTTTTAAGCCAAATCGTTTATCTACTACCGACCCACTGCTTATACAGTGTGTCCAAAAAAGTATGCAACATATGTAAAAGTTTTTTATTACCGATTTCTCAGAAAATTTTATTCTTGATAAAAGTTGGTGCATGCCTTGAAACTATAAATGCATATTTCACATTTCACCCGCGTTTAATAGTAAGGGAGCAAATGTAATTTTTTCGAAATTGCATTAAGAGTAAAGTACCTTAGTTATTAGAAATACAGCAAAATTTTATATGGAAGTGTTATTGCAAATTAAAAACATAGCCCAAATACGAAATTTGAGTTACGTCTCAATTTTTTTTTTCTAATCTCTAGTTTTATATGCATTTTTTTAAAGTAGGTTTTTGGACTTTAGCGTACTGGGTGAAAATGACAAATAAATTAGTAGTTATTTCCAGTACTATGAAAAGGGTTGTATTTTATTATAATTTAGTTTCGAACAGAAGTTGGCTAAAATGTGTTTAAGTAGGCGTGCAACACGCTTATATCTAAACCGACCCGGTTCATTGAAAAGTTTTTAAAAGTTTGCAACTACTTAATGCATTTTTATTATAAACCCACGTTTAAGTTATTTGATAAATATATTAAAATTGCGTAAACGAAAAATCGACCAGAGGCGTACCGTTTAGGGGAAATTAGAGATTAGAAAAAATAAAATAAAAATTGAGATACGTAACTCAAATTTCGTATTTGACCTATGTTTTTAATTTGCAATAACATTTCTATTTAAAATTTTGCTGTATTTCTAATAACTAAGGTACTTTACTCTTAATGCAATTTCGAAAAAATGGTATTTGGTCCCTTACTATTAGCCGCAGGTGAAATGTGAAATATGCATTTATAGTTTCAAGGCATGCACCAACTTTTATCAAGAATAAAATTTTCTGAGAAATCGGTAATAAAAAACTTTTACATATGTTGCATACTTTTTTGGACACACTGTATAACTTTACTGCACAGTTCGTTTGTTTTAAGCCAAATCGTTTATCTACTACCGACCCACTGCTTATATATTTAAGGCAGGTCGGCATTTTAATATTGCGATCACAATATTTTTATTCTTAAAGTTCGTAAATTCCTATTCTATGGAACATCGGACATCCTCATGATTAGATGTA
The DNA here is from genome assembly GCA_935413205.1 of Polydrusus cervinus. Classification (NCBI taxonomy): domain Eukaryota; kingdom Metazoa; phylum Arthropoda; class Insecta; order Coleoptera; family Curculionidae; genus Polydrusus; species Polydrusus cervinus. Next base: position 3,585,198 of record OW284512.1, read on the forward strand.
TAGTCTATTTCAGAAAGGTGTAGAGTAATAAAAGCTCATTAGGTATGCAAAGGGACTACAGAGTGACCCAACGAATATTTAAGCCATTTTCGTAATTTCGCATTGATTTCATTGCAAAATTCTTTATTTTCACCAAGTGCAGGTAGTACCACCCTGGTTTGGGTCAATTTATGGGTTTGGCCTATTGTTATTTATTCACAAACACTGAAAATGGTGTGACCAAGGCGTGCATTATGTACATAGTATTAGGTACGCTTACTTTTTATTAAACATAAAAAATATACAAAATACAAAAATACATTATACAGAAATTAAATTTATAAAAATCAGGATATTCTTCGTCATCTGAGAAACTGTCATCTCTTCTTGACGTTATTATTAACGGGTCGACGGTCCGATTGATCAGGTGGTGAAGATACCACATTTTTTCCTCTTCTTTAATGACATGATGGACTGCTTTTCGCCAGTTCTCTGGTGTCACTTTCTTAATGTCTTAATCAAACAGTAGCTTAACTTTCATTTTAAATGTCGTGTTGTGTCTTGCTACAAATCCTTTCACTTGCGCCCATATAAGTTCTATAGGATTTATTTCGCAATGATATGACGGTGTGCGCAGCACAGTTACACTATGTTTTTCACCTATACCTTCCACGGCATATTTAATAAAACGATGTTTATTTTGCTATAGCTAATAATTCCTTCTTTATCAAATTATCTTCTTTTTTTCTTTGGTTAGTTATCATTAATAAACAAAATATACCTGCGCCTATGGCCGACACCGAAATTGAGCCGAACTGGACTGAATTTCCCATTTTATTACACCTTTCTGAAATAGACTTTAAATGCTTTTGTCTAAGTCCGGGATAATTGGTCTCAGGTTTTCATCACCGGGTTGGTAGGTGGATGTATTTTTTCAAGTTTCTGTCTTACTGAACATCTTGAATAATCTAATTTTCATATAACTACATCTACAACGAGTTTATTAAGAACTCTGTCCAGTTGTATTATAAAAGAAACCATCTGTTGCGTGTCGTACGGTATTAATTAAATTAATTTACACTTAATTGAATTACAAACATTTGAACGGAAAGGTTAAACGGTCGGATGAAAAGGAGCGACGTAATTTTAGATTTTGTCGATAAAGACATCAAGGAAAAATTGTTTTTGTATTATTAAAATTTTCGTTCTATTTATTTTTGAATGAAAAAAGTACATACATACTGTAAAAACGCTGTATATTAGTCAATGTTACTCTTATAGTCTATTTCGAAAAGGTGTAGAGTAATAAAATGGGAAATTCCATCCAGTTTGGCTCAATTTCGTTTTTTTTTTTTTTATGATAAAACACCTGCACTGTAGGAAAAATCCTTTAAGGCGCTGTGGGAGCGGTGCGAGTGCGAAAAAAGCGATTAACGTTGGTCTTGAAACGTTGAAGATTGTATTCATTGGGAAACACGACCTCAGGAAGATCATTCCACAATGATGACGTTCTCCAGATGAAAGAATTCTTGAACAATGAAGTTCGAGGAGTACTAAGCTGAACAACATATGGATGAGCAGCAGTGGTTCGCCTTGTAATTCTGTTTTGCATTGCTCTAGGTGGAATCAAGTGGGTAATGTCAGTCGAACACCTGCCATGGAAATATCTGTAAAAGAGAGCCAAATCACCAACCTGTCTTCGATGCTCCAGGCTATCGAGGGTCTTGGTCAGCTCGGGGTCGCCGATCAGACGAACGGCTCTCCTTTGAATGGAATCCAGTAGCCGAAGGGTGTGCTTGGGTGCAGAGCTCCAGACATGAGAGCAATATTCTAATGATGGTCGAATCTGGGCTTTGTAGAGTGTCAACCTTTGGTGCGGAAAAGTACACCAAGTTTCTGTGCAGCTGTCTTGGCAATTGCGGCAACGTGATCATGCCAATACATATTACCTCCCAGATTGACCCCCAGCAAATTAATAGACGGTGCCAGGGGAATTGCGTGTCCTGCCATGACCATATTCGGTTCTGCAATGTTAACCTTTTTGGAGAAGACTGCTGCCTGGGTTTTCTTAGCATTAAATTCGACTTGGTTACTGTCACCCCAAGCCAAAATTTCTTCCAGGTCTTTGTTGAGGCGCAATACTTCATGCTGCCTGCGAAGATGTGCGTCGGCAGCGGATGTTTGGGGAGTCAAGGTAAAAGATGAGACAAGTGTGCTGTCATCAGCAAAGCTATAAATTGGATTTTGGGTTTTCACTAGAAGGTCGTTAATATACAGTAAAAAGAGGGTAGGCGACAATATGGACCCTTAAGGAACACCGGCATTGATGGTGAAGGTGTTTGAGAGAAACCCGTCAATCGCCACTTGCAGAGAACGGTTCTTAAGGAAGCTGGTTAACCATAAACAAAATCCATTAGGCATACCGTAGGATCGCAATTTATTTAGAAGCCCATCGTGCCAAACACGATCAAAAGCCCAAGAGATGTCCAGTGCAACAGCCCGGGATTCTCCATGATGTTCGATGGTGTTGCTCCAAAGATGGGTGACATATGCCAGAAGGTCACCTGTTGATCTGGACTTACGAAATTGATGGTCGCTGATAATGTTACGATAATGTGTCGACCATAGGCGCACATAAAATTTGTGCATTAAATTATTTATTAACCAGAGATTTTAGAGAATTAGGTTAACGGGTATTAAGATAAAATAGTATTGTTTGTAATATTAAAATGTCAAGCAATTGCGCAATTCGATTTGAGAGATTACCACGAGGACATGAGTTCGAATGTTTTTAAGGAATATTTTGGTGTGATGATAAAATATCTTCCAGCTGATTCAGTGGTAGTTATGGATAACGCTTGCTATCATTCACGACGCACGGAGAAGACTCCAACTTTATATTGGAGAAAACAAGAAATTATCTTCTGGTTTACCAGCAAAAGTATTGAATTTGAAGATAATTTGAGTATCTATAGCAAATTGACACAAACATCGTTTTATGAAATATGCCGTGGAATATATAGCTGAAAAACGTAGTGTAACTGTGCTGCACACACCGCCATATCATTGCGAACTAAATCCTATAGAACTTAAATAGGCGCAAGTAAAAGGATTTGTAGCAAGACACAACACGACGTTCAAAATGAAAGACGTTAAGCTACTGTTTGATCAAGCCATTAAGGAAGTGACACCAGAGAACTGGCAAAAAGCAGTCCATCATGTCATTACAGAAGAGAAGAAAATGTGGAATCTTGACCACCTCATCGATCGGACCGTCGATCCTTTAATTATATCGTCAAGAGGAGATGACAGTACCTCAGATGACGAAGAATTTTTTTATAATTTAATTTCTGTATAATGTATTTTTTTAATATAGTTTAATAAAAAATAAGTGTACCTAATATATTCTTACATTTTATATCAATCGATTAATATATCAATATTGTTAATTTGAAAGTGCAAGTAAACCATGCCTACCTGTTCTACTATAAACTCGCACCAAGCCTAGAACCAATTAGTCCGAAAATAGATTCGACTCTTGATAAATTGAACGTTCAAGGTGACCAACGATACTTTAAAAAATGTTGGCTTAGATCAAACTTGTAAAATGTTTAAAAGTAGGTGACCATACCGCATAGTTTTTATACGTTTTAGTGGAGGGTTCCCTACAGTGATTCGCGATATACAGGGTGTTTCTTAATGACGTGCTAATATTTTAGGGTGTGATTTCTCAAGTCATTTTATGAAGAAAAGTTCATATAAACATATGTCCTAAACGGCTTAAATTTTTTGCTACAGGGTGTTGAATTATTAATTATTTTTTCTTTAATTCGTAATTTTTTTAAAATTGTTTTGCATGTGCTAATCGGACATAAAACCACATGTTTCAGTTATAAAAGTTATTTGTTTGTCCCACCAGTGGCGTCCCTGCAAACATGTCCTCTGATATTTTTTAAAAGTGGTACGCCACTGACATTTTTCCATGTGGATATTATTTCTGATTAGCCTGGTCAACTTTGCATAAAAATTTTATTTTGTGTTTTTATCCTCGAGCACACCGTTCATTTTGCATACCTATTAAGTGGGTGGTCATTTTCTACAATTTTTATAAAACAAAATTTTGCTTATCAATGTTAATAATAAATTGTAGAGCTAATTTAATTTAATTATTTTTATTAAAAACGGTATGCCTGAGCAGAAAAACGCAAAAGACCATTTTTATGCAGAATTGACCAGGCTAATCAGAAATAATATACACATGGAAAAATGTCAGTGGCGTACCACTTGTTTTCTAAAAAATATCGGAGGACACGTTTGCAGGGACGCCACTGGTGGGACAAAAAAAACTTTTATAACTAAAACATGTGGTTTTATGTCCTATTAGCACATGCGAAAATTGAAAATATTATCTAAAGTACTTTCGGAGATATTACAAAAAACGAATTAAAGAAAAAAAAATCAACTCCCTGTAGCAAAAAATTTAAGCCGTTTAAGACATATGTTTATATGAACTTTTCTTCATAAAATGACTTGAGCAATCACACCTTAAAATATTAGCACGTCATTAAGGAACACCCTGTATACGTTATACATTTTTTTCATAATTTTATCGTCACCTATTTGAGTGTTCACAAGCTTGCTCCGAAACCAGCAATTAAAATACGTACTACGCCCCTGGGCGTACTTTTACTTTTCATCTAAACTTCAAACGTTTTTTTAAAAGTGAGAATTAAATTAAACCTGGTTTAATTAATGATTTCAAAGGCAACTTGATCAAACGGTATTTGAATTTAAACTTTTATTTGAAATTGCCTTTTGCTTAATGGCTAATTTGTCAATTTGGTTACACTCTGATTGTCTTTTGTTACATGTTATTGTTTTTTTTAGAAAGTGTTTCACTATGACTTGTGTATGTAGGATGTATGAGCATTGAAATTTAAATAGCCATTTGTAATTAGGCAAATTCGTATGTATATTAATTTTATGCGGGACTTTTGGGAGACCCAGTATCTAATACAGAGTGTGCGAATATTGAAAAGAAAACAAACGTCAAATCTTTCTTACGCCAGTATCAATAAAAGGTAATGCGACGATGACTTAAAAAAAAAGTAAACTATTTTATATTTTTTTCAGGCAAAACATACTGCCAAGCCTGCAAGAAAAAATGTTCGGGCGAAGTCCTCCGGGTCCAAGATAAATACTTCCACACGGCGTGTTTTAAATGTAAGGCATGCGGCTCCTCGTTAGCCCAGGGGGGCTTCTTCAGCAAGGATGGCGCTTACTACTGCACGGCGGACTATCAGAGAAACTTTGGAACGAAGTGCGCTTCTTGTGGGGATTACGTAGAGGGAGAGGTAAGCGCAATCATTAGTAATAATAGTGTTTATTTATATAGAGTGATTCCTAAGTTGATACTTCTTTTTTAGTGTATAGAAGGCATTAAAATAAACAACATTTTCAAAAAAGTCAAAAATAAGATAGGTACTTACATTCATTTATTACACTATAGATCAAATACGGTCCTGTCTCACTTAAACATAATCTCGAAGCAGTAGCCGCACTTTGACGACACTCACCGTAAATTAGCACCATATCTACTAGTTCATTGTTTTCAAATTTTACCATTTTTACCAGTTTAAAATTAACTGACTTCAGAAAAACACCGCAGCAGATAGCCAAATAACTGACCACCGACCCGTAAATTGCATGATTAATAAGACAAATAACATAAAGTATAGCAGGCTACGTTTTGATGACCAGACCCGCACTTAGATTTTTTTACTTCTGTATCTCGCCATTTTTAAGTTTTTTTGAAAAAAGGTATTTGAAAATGTTGTTTATTTTAAGCCTTCTATGCACAGCTAAAAAAAAGTATCAATTTAGGAATCTTCCTGTATATGGATGAGAGCCGATCGAGTTTTTTTTCTAAATACAAAATATGGCAAGATTTATTTTGTTTTTTTCAGGTAGTCACAGCTCTTGGCAAAACCTACCACCAAAAGTGTTTCACTTGCGCCCGGTGTCGACAGGCGTTCCCGTCCGGTGATAAAGTGACGTATACTGGCAAAGAGGTGCTGTGTCAAAAGTGCGTGGCGATTCCTATAAGAGATGCCACGCCCAAAACTAGTCCGACGACGACTACTAGTCCAAGTCCGAACGGTAAGCATTATTTTTTTATTGTTTTAAAGGTATCCTCAATTTTGTCCATTGGCACAACTTTGCCTATGACTAGTTTCGGCGCTAGAGGGCAGCAAGGTATCCTTAAGAGTCTAGGGGAGCGTAGTCCTTTATTAATTAGATACAGTTTTGTTTTCGATTTTTTTTTTAACTAATAATAAGGAAAAATGGAAATCTATGATTAATTATTAATTTTTGATACTTGTGTGGATGTTGTTAGTAAAAAGGACATACCTTGGGCGGGGGGCGGGGAGGGGGGGGGGGGTTGTTGGTTCTTGCGGTAGGTTATGGTAGATTTAGGAGTAAAATAAAGAAATTACATTTGTTTTGACTTTGCTGGTCATGGCTAACTAGAAAACTAAAAACTATAGTTTTTTTCACGAAAATTTAAATAAAAAACGAAATATTGGCAAAACTTGTAAATTTAGGTCTAGGTATGACTTAACAATAATAAAAGATATGTACTTACAACAATAATAAAAGATATGTACTTACGATATCTATCAGACGAGCCTAATAAATATAGGGTGTTTCATTTGAAAAAACAGTGTTATTGTATTTTAAAATTTTGTATATTTGGAGGTCAACAGAAAACACCCTGTACAAAATTTTAGGTACTTAAAGATTTAAGACAGTTTTTCTATCCCTAAACTTAAGAGCTTACAAGAAATTTTCGATTTTCGATACTCTTAGAGCGTTTTCACACGGCACCATATATCGCGCGCGACAAATGGTCGCAATATTTCTTTTACACCAAATTATGTGTTTGTAAAAGCAATATTGCGACCATTTATCGCGCGCGATATATGGTGCCGTGTGAAAACGCTCTTATTGAGAAATACAGTTAATTTTTTACTATCATGTTTTTTCCAAAATTTTAAGAATTTTGCATTTTATTTGGCAACATTGCAAAAAATTAAAAAACTACATATTATGGCGCCATATGGATAATTTTGTAAGGAAACAAAAAATGCTAAAATATATAGGGTGTTCCATTTTAAAAAAATGTATCTTTTTATTGTCCTACTTTTCTGGACCATCCTGTAGGTTTAAAAATAATTTTAGAATATATATTTTTTTATATCTCATAACTTTTATAAAAACCTTTTTTTGATGTCTTTAATAGTAGAGACAGTATATTACTTTGTCAGACAAACGGGCCACCCTGTATAGATCTAGGCTGTTCCCGCTGGTACACCCCGTATGTACTTCAAAACTACATAATCATTCATGATTTTGTTTAATTTAATTACAATAGAAATAAACAAAAGAAATGCAATCAAGACTCACAACTTAATTAAAAAATGTAATTAGGTCATCATCATTTTTAAACTCTCATCTACCATCTACATAATTAGTAGATTTCTTATCATATCTTTATCGCTTTTTTGCAATTTGTTTAAACAAATAATGGTAAAATTATGTACACTTGAATTTTTTAAAATATAGATTTGTGTCAGTCAGAATCACTTTTGCGTTCTGCAAAACTCGTATTGTTCCTCTAAACTAAGGATACTTTTATGTAATAGATCAAAGTTGATGTCTACATATTGTTTTTTGTAAGTCTGTTTTGAACATTTTAATCATAGTAAAAAAAAAGTTAACAAATTTACTTGCTGACTGAATTCAGTAGTATAAGTTTAAATGTTTTTATGAGGCTTTTTCCAAATTTATATTTATATTATTATATAAGTAAGACTATCTTTAGGAGCTACGACTTGAGGCGTATTCGCTATTTCGTTTTTTGCTAAATATACCTTTATTTGACGCCAGAAAGAAATATGCCCTTTAAAGTCTTTACTGCGTATAACTAAAATAATTGTTTCTATTTTACAAATGTTTTGTATCAAATCGTGATTAATCTGAGATAAATATTACAGGAACATTAATTTCTATGCGTCTAGCAAGGCTTAAGAGCCTTCCATACCAGCGTGCCACGCGACATCGTTTCCTGGCTTGTCTGATTAAAAATTTAATACAATAATTTTACCAAGGGGTTCACAAGAACTTCTAGTTTGTCGGTGGATAAAACCCTATTTTTTCCAAAAAAAAAAAATTAAATTTATTTTAAAGTTTTAATTATACCGGGTGTTGCATCGTCGAGCGGGACATAGGAAATCCCATGTAATTTTAAATGGGGTCAATTATTGGTTACCCTAATTATTTTAGAGAAAAATTCTATTTAGGTTTATTAAAGAGCACTAAAACCCACATTCAAAAGAATAACTTTGGATATTTTTGATGAGCCCGTTTACGGGTTATCGCCGATTTCTTTTTAACTATTTCTCCTTTTTATGGCCCCGTATTTGCGGGCACCAGTCAAGGTAAAAGATGACTGTCAAATAAAGTTGTCATTTTGAAATGTGTGCTTTATTGTTATAAAAACTCGTACATCGAAAATATTAGCCATGAATTACACTTCTGAAGAAAAAATATTGATGATTAAATGGTATTATCAAGGAAATAGTTATCAAAATGTGTCAGACATGTTTGCTGCTCTGTATCCGAATAGACCGATACCTGCAAAATCTACAGTCGAAAGGACTATCAAGAAATTTGAGACAAAAGGCACTGTAATAAATAACTGCAGATGTGAAGAAAGGCAGGAACAAAGAAGAGATGCAAGAAATGATAGGGACTTGCAAAGGCAGGAACAAAGAAGAGATGCAAGAAATGATAGGGACTTGCAAGTTTTATTGTGCGTGGAAGAAAATGATGGGAAGATCAGCACAAGGAAACTTAAGGATGACATAGGATTAGATCACAGCACAGCGTTACGAGCTTTGAAACGACACAAATATTATTTATATTTGAACATCTTCTTAAATCCTAAAGTTCTAACAATTTAATAGTACCTACCTATTAATTAGTAAAATACTGAAACATGTAAAATGTCATAATTAACCTTGTAATTGGATACTTAATTTTAGTTTTATTTAGATTAATTTGTACTCATAAATACACCTTTAATATTTTCGATGTACGAGTTTTTATAACAATAAAGCACATATTTCAAAATGACAATTTTATTTGACAGTCATCTTTTACCTTGACTGGTGCCCGCAAATACGGGGCCATAAAAAGGAGAAATAGTTAAAAAGAAATCGGCGATAACCCGTAAATGGGCTCATCAAAAATATCTAAAGTTATTCCTTTGAATGTGGGTTTTAGTGCTCTTTAATAAACCTAAATAGAATTTTTCTCTAAAATAATTAGGGAAGCCAATAATTGACCCCATTTAAAATTACATGGGATTTCCTATGTCCCGCTCGACGATGCAACACCCGGTATAGGTTCAAATTATATCATCCGCCATGAAGAACATAAAAATCTCCACTGACGCCGCGCCACTTAACTCTCGTGAAATTCGAAACATTTTGTATATAAAACATGACATTTTATTGCCATCGGCAGACACACACTATTTGTTCGTGATGTCTCATCGACTACTGTTTGCTTTTAAGACCGAAGACTACACAAATAATTAATTTACCTTCGCCATTCTATCAGCTAAGCAATTTCCCGTGTAAAACTTATGGCAGATAGATTATTTCATTTGTAAGAATTACGTTAAATTATTTGTAATTTTCTTTTGAGCTAAAAGTTGTAAAATCGTATATTTCTTCATGGAGTTTGCTTCACATTACGAGATTCAAAACCGTGTGTTAATTATCGTAATTATTTTATTTAAATGTCAATTTAAACCGTTTTATAGGCAAACAAATTAAAAACTGAGCAAATACCTAGAATTTGTATGAATATTTCCTACTCTTGTACGTGCCATTGTACAAATATTCCATCATATTTCAAAATAAAATGAAAATTCAACTGGTCATATTTATATTACCGCCCTTTCCATTTGGTAACCATTTGGCAACGTGGGAAATTGCTAAAAGCATCAGCTCGGTTCTTTGTGACACGGCGACGGGTATTCACAAGGATATGTATTGACGTCATTTTTCTTGTTTTGTTTTATATATCGTTTCGTAGTTTTAATGGGATGTACCGGATTGTTCGTGCCGTACAGATTATAATATGATATTGTTGACAATTATTATGAACTGATTGTGCATCTTTTGTGGTAGTGTAAGTGAGTAAGTGCTTACTGTGGACCTATTGACTTTTTTACTCTTTGTGTTTGGTTAATTTGTTTATTTATCTGTTTCTGTTACAAACAATAAAATAATGGCGAAAGGTCTAAACTTATCTAAAAGGCGGAAAAGTAGGCGACAGCTTCGTAAAAAGTTGTAAGTATAACATGTTTTCATCATAAGGGAGGAATTTTAAAATAAATTGTGAATACTATAAGTAGTTAGGTTGCTTATAATACATATAGGCTAGGGCTATATTTGTTAAAAAACAAAAGAGTGAGAGAGAATAGGGGATAGAATGTTTGCTAGAAAAAAATGTCAAAAGTTTGAGTAGATACTATAATATACAGTTGAGTGTGTTCGAGGAGTGGACAATAGAAAAAAATCTTTATTGTTGATTTTAGGACCAAAAGTCATTCTTAACAAAAAATTTCTACTTGTTGAGAAAATCAGTTGGCCGTATTAATATTATATATTTTAGATCAGATATACCTATAAGTATAGGGTGTTAATAAATTAGGAAAACAGGAAAATGCTTCGACAGAAAAGTAACAATATTTATTATTTTTAGCAAAAATTATATTGAACAAAGTTGTTTACTTACTTACTCGGTTGTTTATAAAGTAATAGTCTAAATACAAGTTTTGAAAGAAAAAGTTGAATATTTTAAATTAGAATAAGAATCGACTTATTGATTTTTTGTTATATGCAAATAATTACTGAAACCACTATATACAGTATGTCTCCGTAAGTTGGAAGTTGGAACCATATGGAAAACTTTTTTATTATTAATTTTACGAAAAAAAGTTATTCCTCATAAAAACTTCTGCATGGTCTAAAACCTAAAATCCAACTAGCAGATACTAAATTCTTCTAGACGTATTATACGAGGTTTCTCAAAAAATATGAATTTTGCCCAAGAGCAAAGTACCTTTATTTCTGACAATATCGAAAATTGTTATTAAAAAAAGTTGATCAGAACTAAAAACCACGTTTAAATATGTAATTACACCCATTTACGATGAAAAAATAGGTTTTTTTAAATCATTTTAAATTTGCCTTGTTATTGTAACACACATACGTTTCAAAAAATAAAAAATAATTTGTCCTATAAGAAAGTATGTGCAGCGTCGTTTGCGCGGCAGACGCTTCGCGGACGCCCTCGCGCTAGTCACGTATTTGATCCTTAAAACTTGTTGCTAAAGTATCTTATTTAGTTCCTATTTTGAGGACTAAAGTGTAATTTTATGGGTTACAGAAAAAACACGATTTTTTGTCAATTAAATCTTCTAATCGCTGCGCTGGGCTTAAATAATTTTTAACCCCTCCACAGGAGTTGTAATAACAGTTTTATCTCCTCGAATATTTAAAAATTTATTTTCCCAAAATTTTGAACAGCAATTCAAAATATAAAATATGAACATTACTACGTCTGTGTAAATAATAATTATGTTATGATTTTATTGCAAAGTGCAAAAATAGTATTTGCCACTGGACTAAAGAGTATATCTGTGCTTTTGATGCCCTTGTCTGTGGCTTGTACACTAAACTGTGCCTTCGGGATTAAGAAATATACCTTGTTTCCGTATAATGTACTATTTTGGACATGTCATAATGGAAAAAATATTAAATTAATTAATTTAATTAATTATTAAATCTGCATGGAATGACGTAAGAATATACAGTGACTCCAATTGAAAATAAAAATTATAAAGTGTTTTAAAGATTGACACTAAACTTTGGACACCCTGTATAATTCATATTAATTAAACTTTGTTTACGAGACTGTTACACCTTATTTATTAAGTACCTTGTATAATTTTCTTAATGAGACACTATTTTTATATTTTATTTATTTTTAACCAATGGTTCTACACTTTTTTTCTTTATTTTTTCGCTGATATCATCATGACGTCACACTTTTTTTGGGATACCCTATATAATGAAACATATTTTCTCGAAACGCTTCATAGGATACTGGTAAAGTCAGCAAAATACCAAACGAGTAATTTAATTAATAATTCTGCCTCGTCCCAGATATTTTATACCTCCATAGACCATTTTCTTACCTTAGTGATGATGATGATTGATGGCTCTTAAAACTGGTTATTCAGATCTATTTTTTTATTTTCTTTTCTTTTCGCTGATATCACTGAACCGATTTCTATAAAATACTTGTATGTGGGTAAATATATAATAATAAATAAAGTGTCCAAAGTAGCAAGAAAGTATACCTATATAATATGTAATTTTTTAAAATATATCACGACGTCACACTTTTTGGGACACCCTGTATAATCAAAAATATTTTTGGAAACGCTTCCTAGGATACTGGTAAAATGTACAAAACATGAAATGCCTAACTTAATAACTCTGCGTCGGGTCCCTCATATTTTATACCTCCATAGACCATTTTCTTACCAGGATGATGATGACTCATCTCTCCGTACTGGCTTGTCCTGAATTTAAAAATTAAAATAAAATATTATAAATTATGAAGGTTATCGGCGTTGTTGCCAGATTTGGCGTAAAGTATTATTTCGATTAGCTTACATTTTTGACCGAGAGAGGCCGATGCAGTCAATCATGATATCCTGCTAGGGTAGTCTTCGCTCTTAAGGAAGAAAATACCGATTAAAGGTGTTTTTCACCATAAATTACTACTCTGTTTAACTGAAAAGAGAAAAATATGCAATTTAAAAATATTTAGCATTTTCTTATTAAAAATTATTTATTTTTTTGAGTTCGATTTTTTTTATATATATTTTTATTTCTAGAATGCGCTGGCTGTAGGGAAGACCTCAAAGAGGGACAAGTGCTGGTGGCTCTGGACAAGAGCTGGCACATCTGGTGCTTCAAGTGTCAGTCCTGCGGGACGGTCCTCCATGGAGAGTATATGGGCAAAGACGGAGTGCCATATTGCGAGAGGGACTACCAGAAACAGTTTGGAGTGAAGTGTGCTTATTGTAATCGGTATATTAGTGGAAAGGTGCTACAGGTAGGTTTCATTTTTTGCCTTTTAAGCTGGTAAATCTCTGGTTTTAGTTTTGGCCTAAAAGCATTATAAACGCGTTTGGGTAGAATAGCTTCTCTCTTAATAAGTGTGTAACTTACCATTTTTTGGCCGAATCAAACCTTCAAATCCTCTTCCGGTTTAACCGGAAGTGAAGTCAGCTTTTAAATTTTAAATGGAAACACCCTATTTTTATTCGATGCTTGAATTCTAATACAAATTCTCTTTTCAATGACATATCACACTTTATCATTTGTTTTAAAAATGTCTGCCTAGATCAATTTTCCTTTGTTTTCTAAAATGTTCATAACTTTGATAAAACAAGACAAGTGGTAAAGAGTAGGCCATGGAAACGTTGAAATGGTTCATTTCAATCGGCTTTATGATATAAAATTGGCTTGCGTGAGAAAAAGGGGTCGGTTAGGGCTATTATATTTACAACCTGTTTTTTTCTATTCTTATGGAGTTACATGGTTGCGCTGCTGCGTTTTAATTTAGAACTCCTCATATACTGATCGTATTTATTATTTTTTGAAAATTTTAAAATATGTTTTTTGGATTTTTCTCTCCGTCACCACAATCTCCAATCCAATAAGATTCATATTTTGAATTTCAACATTTAAAGAACGACGGATCAGTGCAAAAATGTGGCAATGGTTTTTGAAGTCGAACTAATGTTTGTCTCCGTTGTCAGACACAAGATATTGTATTATTTTATGCAATAAAAGCCGGTGCGCTCCGAAGTTACGTCGGTTCTTACGTAGCGAATGAATCATAGTGCGCCTATCTATTCGGCTTTCTTTAAATGTTGAAATTCAAAGATTCATATGATGTGAATAATTTGGCGTTGTGCTGTCCCAAATAAATTATCATAAATTAAATAACAATTTATGTACACAGTTATATACATATACAAATTATTAAATAATAATTTAAGACGTCCCAAAAGCCAACCGGTTCATTATGCAACCTGGTTGAGTCACATTTTATTTGTTTATTTATGCGAATTCTTATTGACACAGAACGTTAATGGTCGGTTTCACCTATAAAAGTTAAATATCCTGGGGCTGAACTGGGTGAATCTCCAAAATTTGTCTTGTCTGGAATTAATTCGAAAAAATAATTTCGTCTGGTCGAGAGGAATGAAAAATCTAAGCCTTTTTCTATGTTTAGTGTTTCTAGCAAGACTATCTAATGATATGAGGACTCCATTTGCCCCTTTAAGAAACGGATCCTGTAGCAAAATTGACAAACAAAGCCTACAAATATTGATTGACCACTTTTTTCTTTGATTCGTAGAGAATGTTCCATCCTCCTTCTCAGTGCCTCATTACATAATTTGCACCAATAATAATCGAAATTTATGCTAATGGCATTTAATTAAGAATTTAAACAGTGACATCATTTCACCTTGTACAAATTTTAGTTCATAATATGTTGTCCTGTTATTCGTATTATTTAATTTGGTTTTGTTTATTTTTAGCGGACCAGTCATAGATTAATTTTTTTATTATTATTTGGCAGTAATTAATCTGAGTTCCATTTAACCATAGTTATAGAACGTACATAGTATATGTACCACGTCGTAGCAATGGCGCAACCAGAAAATTCTTATATACGGTTCTTTATATATCAATAGGGGTCCATCGAGGTAGGGCACCCCGTACATTTTAAAAAAAATGTTGACCTAAAAAATATAATACATTCATACTTATAAAAAAACTCTTAAATGGGAAGAAATATTACTTTAAGTCAACCTTCACTAGGATATATTTCAAAGAAAAATATTTATTTCACTCTCTACATGTTTCGAACGTATAAACGTTCATCTTCAGGAGAATAATTCATATGGAAAAAGTTACTAAATTATGAAATTGTCAGTGACATTCTCATAGAGCTTTTGAGGAAATTATGAAAAAGACTTTAGTGGTGAAGCGTATTATTGAAGGAAATTCTTGTTATGCGGTGTAAGAGGGAAAAGCTACATGTACGACCACTTGTAACTTTTCCTTCTTACACCGTATAAAAAGAATTTCCTTTAATAATATGCTTCACCACTAAAGTCTTTTTTCATTTTCATTATCATTTCCACATAAAGATTTTCACCTCGTCACTTTAAATTTTTGAAAATTATCAACGATTATCCCAACTTTATCTATAGACACCTTCACCATCAATGCCGGTGTTCCTCAAGGGTCCATATTGTCGCCTACCCTCTTTTTACTGTATATTAACGACCATCTAGTGAAAACCCAAAATCCAATTTATAGCTTTGCTGATGACAGCACACTTGTCTCATCTTTTACCTTGACTCCCCAAACATCCGCTGCCGACGCACATCTTCGCAGGCAGCATGAAGTATTGCGCCTCAACAATGACCTGGAAGAAATTTTGGCTTGGGGTGACAGTAACCAAGTCGAATTTAATGCTAAGAAAACCCAGGCAGCAGTCTTCTCCAAAAAGGTTAACATTGCAGAACCGGATATAGTCATGGCAGGACACGCAATTCCCCTGGCACCGTCTATTAATTTGCTGGGGGTCAATCTGGGAGGTAATATGTCTTGGCATGATCACGTTGCCGCAATTGCCAAGGCAGCTGCACAGAAACTTGGTGTACTTTTCCGCACCAAAAGGTTGTACACACCTCATCAACTTTTGACACTACAAAACCCAGATTCGACCATCATTAGAATATTGCTCTCATGTCTGGAGCTCTGCACCCAAGCACACCCTTCGGCTACTGGATTCCATTCAAAGGAGAACTGTTCGTCTGATCGGCGACCCCGATCTGACCAAGACCCTCGATAGTCTGGAGCATCGAAGACAGGTTGGTGATTTGGCTCTCTTTTACAGATATTTTCATGGCAGGTGTTCAACTGACATTGCCCACTTGATTCCACCTAGAGCAATGCAAAACAGAAATACACGGCGAACCACTGCCGCTCATCCATATGTTGTTCAGCTTAGTACTCCTCGAACTTCATTGTTTAAGAATTCTTTCATCTGGAGAACGTCATCTTTGTGGAATGATCTTCCTGAGGTCGTGTTTCCCAATGAATTCAATCATCAACGTTTTAAGACCAACGTTAATCGCTTTTTTCGCACTCGCACCGCTCCCAGAGCGCGTTAAAGGATTTTTCCTACAGTGCAGGTGTTTTATCATAAAAAAAAACTTGGTAGTATGTTTTTCTCTTCTACTTCTATTAAAGTTTTTCAACATTTTTCTTGATTTAATTAATTTCCTCAAAAGCTCTATGAGGATGTCACTGACAATTTCCTAATTTAGTAACTTTCAATATGAATTATTCTCCTGAAGATGAGCGTTTATACGTTCGAAACATGTAGAGAGTAAAATAAATATTCTTTTTTGAAATATACCCTATTGAAGGTTGACTTGAGAGTATTATTTTTTCCCATTTAACTTGCAACTTCACTTCAAGTATGGACTACTTCGTCAAATTAAAAAACTCTTATTAAAAAAATTAAGAGGGACGAAAATAAATTTCCTACTTGTGTGACGAAAAGAACCTTTTACCTTCCTTGTTTCGGGGTCGAAAATGATGTTTTCGAGTAAGGTAGTAGAAAAAAATATGTACCTACTCATTTTTTTCAGTTTTATGTTGCTTCTAACATTATCTTAAACCATCCATTACAAATTCTCATTTCTTCGACCTTTTCAAAGCATTGTCTTTGCCGCACCATTCATTATTCCCGTTCCCTTCCTTATTGCCACACTATTATTAATGGTACCACAACGATGGTACTGCATTATAAAGGTAAAAATACTTTTAAGTACCTACTCGTTTCCTGGTGTAGGAAGTACCATCTACCATCGTGTATAAATTAACATTCAAAATGGATAATTCATGTGCAATTATGCATTTGGTAGTTCCGCGGTACCAATTTAACCGTAATGTTATTCAAATATGTCCTGTTTTGATGATATGACTACTAACAATTAGTACTTTCACTCGGATAGGCGTTATTAAATGGATGTGTTTTCGACGTTTTAAATAAATGCCTGTTTTGGCGGATATGGTAATTTTGAAACGTTTAATTTGGCGCCGTGAGGTGTAGTACGTTTTTATTGGAAAATTGATACGTGACAGTTGATGTATTTATTTATTCTTAAATGATAATTCTCTTAAAGAATAATTATTGCTAACAGTAATAAATTAAAAACTAAAAAATTCAGTTTTGCGGTCCTGGACAAAGAATCCACCTAAAATCATTTTTCAAACCATGAAATTAGGTATGATACATGACAAGGGGTCTAGAGATATAATAAATCTATTATTGTTATACAGAGTGTTCATAAAAAAAGGTTTCAAAAACGACACATTTTAAATTAATTTTTCTCAAGTTTTTCAAATGGAAAACCTTGAGGAAAACTTGAGGAAAATTAATTTAAAATGTGTCGTATTTGAAACGTTTTTATGAACACCCTGTATAAAATAGATAAACACTATTAGTTTAAAAAATAAATTTAGATGGCTGTTTGGATTTTTTTCCAGGACCGTAAAACAAATACAATTTGGAAAAATTATAAATAACTCTAAATATGCAATAACATACTGGGTGTCCCATTTAAAAAAAAACAACTTTTTGTTATCACACTTTTTTGGGGCACCCTGTACAACATTTATGAATATGGGAGCTATAGAAGCCTGACGCACTATTTATTGCAGGACCCTGTATAGTAAAATTAATTTTAAATTGTTATTTTTTTTTAGGCTGGTGATAACCATCATTTTCACCCAACTTGTGCGAGGTGCTCTAAATGCGGTGATCCGTTTGGCGACGGGGAAGAGATGTATCTCCAGGTATAGTTACTAAATATTTGTTTTTTTTCTTAATAAATACAAAGCGAGGGGGAAACCATTGGCCAATTGTCCAATAAAATAAATTTTTTTTAAAGAAAAACCTTCACAATACCTCCAAAATACTCAAAAAGTATGAAAATTATCTTCATTTGTACAATAAAAGATTCTAGTCCCTCGACAAAATGTTTCTAAAAAGTCTGTTTACGACAGGGAGGTGCAGTATGGCATCCTAGATGCGGCCCAGGACCACAAACGGAAGATGGTAGAATTTTAAATGGACCTGAGAATGGGAACGTAACGGACACTGACGTTAGTACAAGGGAATTTGATAGACATAGTACTAGTGGTGCTAGTGAATTGCAAGTAAGCAAGAGCTTTTCGTGTATTTTTATTTTTATTGTTAAGAGATTGTTGATTTTTCAATTTGATCGTTTTCTTAAGTATTTTTTGTGCCACTTAATATGGAACTCATGAAACTAAGCTAGTCTGTTTTGCCACTGTTGCATTTTTAGTTTCTTAGTATTTTATATGAATTTCAATGTATTTTATATGTCTTGAGAAGCTTTTTATGAAACTCGATACCTTTTGGTCTGTACAGGGGTCCATGGGCCCCCAAACAAATAATGACAAATCCATGATTTTTTTTAATTTACAACTTTATTGTACGAAATTCTATTATCATACACCATGTGTATGGTCTTGAACAGTTTTTATTTGCTATGCACAGTTTTTTTTTATTTGGTTGTCGTTTTATTTTGTTTTTGCATGTATTTTTTCAGTTTTCGATGAGGTCGCGCACACCTAGTTTAAATGGCTCGTTGTATAGCCCGACAAGCATGCACAGAAAGGTTGGTGTTACTTTTAAGTGCTTCCTTTTTAATTTTAAATAGTTTTAGTTTGCAAATCTAAGGTCTAAGATTTTCGGGATAAGACTCACTAAAGTGGCGCCGGCGTAACAGCGGGAAAGGTACATTATAATACATTTTATATCTACTAAACAATTTATTTTTCTCGTTACTTCAGTGGGCGTCGGACCTTAGCTTTGAATACATACAAGGTAACTCAACGATTTCGCATTTATCTTAAGAATTAGATAAAAATTCGAAATACAAAAGTTGTAGAGATCATTGAGGTGCACATTTTAACATTATATTGGAGTATACGGGGTGGCCCAAAAAAACGTGGCGAATATAGTTTGTGTTTTTTTTTAATGGAACACCCTGTATATTGTATTATTTTCTGATTCCTCACAAAATTCTACGCTTATTTTGTAAATGCCACATGTCTAAATTCAATTTTTTAAAAGATATTGACGTTTAAAATATGCCATTTTCAGACTTTGACAGGCTGTAACTTTGGAACGGTTCAATTTAGAGAAAATTTTTACCTCCCTATCTTAATTTTTATTCTCTATCTAAAAGTTACAAACTCCGGTTTAACATGTTAAACCGTTAGAACCGGTTTTTTGGTTTAACATGGGAAACCGGAGTTGTAACTTTTAGATGGAGAATAAAAACCTAAGATAGGTACATAGGTGAAAATCATTTTTCTCTAAGATGAACCGTTCCAATGTTACAGCCTGTCAAAGTTTGAAAATTCCACATTTTAAACGTCAATATATCAAAAACTATTAAATTTAGATATATGATATTTACAAAATAAGCGTAGAATTTTGTGGGGAATCAGAAAATAATACAATATTACGGTGTTCCATGAAAAAAAACAAGTTATATTCGCCACGCTTTTTTGAAGCCACTTCGTATACTCCGGCATAATTTTAAAATGTGCACCTCAATGGTCTCTACAACTTTTGTATTTTGAATTTTTATCTAATTCTTAAGATAAAGGAGAAAACAAACTTTACTCTATCGTTGACTCGACCTGTACAGTGTATTAAATTCAAGCATTTTTAGATGGCTTTATTTTAGTCTATTCCATATTTATTTTACTTTCGAGTCATATATTTTACATTGCAACTTATATTTTGTAGCACCACTATACCCATAGTACCTACAGGACCCCCTCTCCGGGGCTGATCCTTCGAGAGTATAACAAATCCGGTACCTTAGCCGACGATATATCTCGGATATACACCTATAGTTACCTAACTGACGAACCTTCCTTAGGATATTTAAGAAGGCCGATCGAGCCCTACGATAGGGCGCCCACTTCGCCACATTTCCATAGACCTACATGTAAGTAAATAAAGTAGTAGTCATTATCTTTAAATATCAACATATAAAGAACGTCATATAAGCAGTTCTACTCAATCTGCTAAGTTAAATTCATAGATGCAGTCAGTATCGACGAGGCCTCCTCTGGCTAAATTAAAGCACTGTTACCCAGTTTTGTTAGTCCTAATGATCTTCACTCGCTGCACGATCCAGTCCCCGCCCACATACCTCAAGTGAATCACTGTGGTATTTTTCAAATCGTTAAAATTTCTAACGAAATACAATGTGCGGCAACACTGTGACTTAAAATTAATGATTTAGCGACCTCTGTCGTCCAAACGCTACATTAAATACGATAGATTTACGAACAACTCCACAATGGCGGCCAAACCAACTCCAACGCAAGGTTGTCAATCAAGTTTTTCCAAAGATCTGTAATTCTTTATATGTTGATATTCAAAGTCATTATTAAACACGATTAGAATTAATGATGTTAGTACTAAAATAATAACATAATATATATTTAGAAAAGAAGGTTTTTTTAGCGGCAGGCGGACAAAGTAGTGCATCTATCTTTTGTATTAAGTACATAGGGACGCCAAATACAATGGGTTCCCTGGGCACAGGTAGACAATGACAGGCTGTTTCGTTCTACTGTACGTTTCGAACTACTGTAAGAACGAAACAGCCTGTCATTGTCTACCTGTGCCTAGGGAACCCATTGTAAAGTCAAATTTTTTTAAGAAAACGCCAAGTCACTTGTCATTTATGGCACCCTGTTGACGTCTGGTCTATTTTACGTTTAGAGGTTGGCTA
This sequence comes from Polydrusus cervinus, assembly GCA_935413205.1. Classification (NCBI taxonomy): domain Eukaryota; kingdom Metazoa; phylum Arthropoda; class Insecta; order Coleoptera; family Curculionidae; genus Polydrusus; species Polydrusus cervinus. The sequence goes on from OW284512.1 coordinate 3,606,271, forward strand.
AAAAGACAGGACCGGACTATTTTTATGTTCCATTAATAAACTAAAAAATATTTAAATATTAAGTTCCTTATCTCCCATTTTAATTTATCAAAGAAGACTTTACAAATTTTTCTATTTAAATCATCGTTCTTAACTAAAGTTGTCAAGAAACTTTTGGAGATGTTATCCAAATTAAAACAAAAGTAATGTACTAGTAACATAAATATTATCGACAAAGCTTTTAAGAAATTTAACTTATCGACACACTACTCTCCTTTGCTCGTGAATATTAAAGAATGTAATAAATGCCGGTAATACTGCACCAGCTAGGTAGAATACGTAAAACATGGTATATATGGTTAAAATATTGGTATACAAAACAATCACTATACTTCATTTTAGTTATGACTCTAACTTTCAATCAGAAAACTCTATATACACTATATAAAAAACAGTCACAAAAATACTAAAAAACACCAAAAAACAACGAAAATAATAGGACGCGAACTGACATGTGAACTTGTTACGGTCCACACTAAATCTAGTAAGTTTTCGGCGGAACTAGAATCAGCTGTGAATGTCATCTGTGGCTTTCAACTGTCGAAACGCCGTTTTCTATCGCGATATGATCTCTATTTGGCGTCCCTGTGTACTTAATAGAAAAGATAGATGCACTAATTTGTCCGCCTGCCGCTAAAAAAAACCTTCTTTTCTATATACTTATATGGGCGCTAAACTCTACTACTTTATAATATATTTACTCAAGCCAGCTTGAAGTGCCCTATAAAAATGTACTTATACAGGGTGATTCCTAAGTTTATACTTCTTTTTTAGCTGTGTATAGAAGGCATTAAAATAAACAACATTTTCAAATACCTTTTTTAAAAAACTCAAAAATAAAGTACTTACATTCATTTATTACACTATGGATCAAATACGGTTCTGCCTAACTTGCCCGTTGAATAACATTAAGAAAACTTCTGGGTGTTGGATGAGCCCGCAAGGGAAAGCGTTCTGCGTATAATCTCGAAGCACTTTGCCACACTCACAGTAAATTACCACCTTATCTATTAATTCATTGATTTCAAATTTTACCATTTTCACGTATCAATAATTTAAAATTAACTTGCTTCAGAAAAACACACACCGCACCGGGTTGTTCAACACTATCCGTATGACTAATACTAATAGGAGATAAGAAAAACAACAGAAACTATAGCAGGGTATGTTTTGATGCCAGGCCCGCACTTAGATTTTTTACTCCTCTCGCCTATTTTTGAGTTTTTTGAAAAAAGGTATTTGAAAAAGTTGTTTATTTTAATGCCTTTTATACACAGCTAAAAAAGAAGTATCAACTTAGGAATCACCCTGTATATTTCGGTAAATAAACTTAACACTTTTCAATTCTCTAGCTCAAAACTCGCTACGTTCCTCGTCGGGCGCTGGTGGCAAACGCTACGGTTCCCGCTCTGCCATGAAGGTCCTCGTCGATTCCATCCGTAGCGAGACGCCGAGGTCGAAGTCGCCGCATATGAATAACGAAGAACCTATAGAGCTGAGTCACTATCCTGGCGCTAAGCCTCCTCTACCAGGGGAGCCACTCAAAATCGAAAGGGACGATTTTCCTGCCCCACCTTACCCTTATACAGATCCGGGTATGTATCTATATTATTTCTGTTGTTCAGCACTTAGCAATCCTTTGAGATGAAACGTTTTTGATTTGATTCTGAACTGCACAAGCAAAATAATTCTAGAAAAGTTTTGATTACTCTTCGTATAACCAGTAGTTCAAATGCACGAGCAATACGAGGTACGATCAAAAAAAATTTAACACATTTTTTGCAAATGCCTTTTAAATAGAAACAAATAATATTTAACGTTGTTTTTTAAAATAAATGTTTTCATTTAGAACGTAGAAAGAGATGGTCAGATTCGTACAAAGGTGTGGGCGATTCGGACGAAGATGACATAGACGGTATGACTGAGAAAGAAATAGAAGATAGGAAATTGAAGAAGGAGGAAGAGGAGCTGAGTAAAATAGCGAGCGGTATTGGAAAGGTGTTTTTGAAAAACGTCAAGGAGAGAGAGAAAATTAAGCTGTGGAAGGCGGCGCATATGGATCCACGCAATGCCTCGAGGTAATTTATACGTTTTAGGAAGTTTTTTTATTAACGGTTCGAAATAACCCAAATGCAGATTGAAAATTTATCAATAATAGTAATAATAAGTTTATTTTCAATATTTAAAATATAATAAATGTGTTAATTTATCTTCCTCAATAAACTTCTTCTTTGATCCCCCGAAGACGTGCTTGTTAGGAGCAAATCTTAGTATTTTAAATTATAAATATATAGGAATAATAAAATAAGTTTTTTAAAATATTGGTAATAATATATAAAAGTTAAATTGCAAATAAAAAACGTTTAATTATATTTATATAAATATAAATGCAGTTTTTTTGAAGATAAAGGATTTAAAAATTTTGAAAAATATATTATTCATAACAATATTTATTAAAACATTTCCAAACATTTTTTTAAGTTATCTGTTTCCAATATCCATGCTTTTATTTCGACTTTATATTTTTTTAACGAAATATGTTTTTTAATTTTTGTTGGTAAATAATCGTTTAAATAAAAACATAAATATATGAAATTTTTTTGTCCGATGGACTTATTTATTTTAGGTTTTATGGTTATTTCATTTTTATGACGTATATTATGATTATGGTTTTTAAACTGTATAAGATTTTTATTTTTAAATGTGTATATTAAGATGTTATAAATGTAAAGTTGTCTAATATTCATTTTTTTTGTTTCAGAATGTAATTTTATTGAAGGATAAAGATAATCTTTATTAAATATAATTTTTAGAAACCTTTTCTGTAATATTTTAAATTTTTTAACTAAAGTTTTATTTATTCCTTCGCAACCTAAAATTCCGTAATTTAAATGAGTTTTAACTAATGCATAATATAATATTTTCATATGTTTTACGTTCAAAATTTTTTTAATGTTTCTTAAAATTGGTAGTAAACTTCTTAATTTTTGAATCAAATATTCTATGTGAAAATTCCAATTTAATATACTGTCAAAGATTATTCCTAAATATTTAACTTGATTAACTTTCAAAATTTAAAAGAGTGACATGTATAAATAACGTCCGTCAATTGAATAATAAATTATTAGTTTGTTTTTTCTTAAGGACTCCCTCTGCTAAAAAAGAACCGGTGTACGGAATGCGTTACGACAACCCGATCGGCGCCAGTCCATCCCGCAATCTGGACCATCCTCGACCGTACGACGAAGACGAATTTGACAGGTCATTGAGCTGTCGCTCGTCTTCCATGAGTAGGCCCGGCGGTTGGAATTATAATGGTGAGTGGTCGGTGGTCATTGAGATATTTGGTCTACGGTATAGTCTTACCAGCGCTAATTGAGCTACATAAAAAACGGAATGCCCACAGCCGGCGCTGGCTTAAGGACGTCCTATTAACGAAATAGATTGACTAGTGACATAGCAGTTCTGACACAGCGACGTGACTTTAGCTGTGTATAGAAGGCTTTCTTTTTTAGCTGTGTATAGAAGGCATTAAAATAAACAACATTTTCAAATACCTTTTTCCAAAAAACTTAAAAATAGGCAAGATACAGAAGTAAAAAATCTAAGTGCGGGCCTGGTCATCAAAACGTGGCCTGCTATACTTTATGTTGTTTGTCTTATTAGTCATGCAATTTACGGGTCGGTGGTCAGTTATTTAGCAATCCGCTGCGACGTGTTTTTCTGAAGCAAGTTAATTTTAAACTGATGAAACGTGAAAATAGTAAAATTTAAAAACAATGCACTAGTAGATATGGTGTTAATTTACGGTAAGTGTCGTCAAAGTGCGGCTGCTGCTTCAAAATTATGTTTAAGTTAGGCAGGACCGTATTTGATCCATATGTGTAATAAATGAATGTAAGTACCTTATTTTTGAATTTTTTGAAAAAATGTATTTAAAAATGTTGTTTATTTTAATGCCTTCTATACACAGCTAAAAAAGAAGTACCAACTTAGGAATCACCCTGTATATTTCATTAAGTTTTGACAGGACTACAAAAGTTATCGAACTATTGGATTTTACAATGTGCTTTTATTCCTACAGGGTGTGGAAAAGTACGAAATATTGCAAATATTATTGAATATAATTTATATATACAGGGTGTCCCAGATATGGATGCACGGTAGATAGAGATAGTCAAATTAGACAAAAGTGGCGACCTACTAAATTCTGCTACATTGTGTTATCAAATTTAAAAAAATATTTCCGAAGATATTTTGGCAAAACCGAATTTTCGTGATTTTGTTTTTGACTCTACTTAAAAAAATATGTTAATATAATATTTTTAATAATAAAATTTACATTACCATTGTTTGTCCTCTACAAGTTGGCGTAATTGGATTTTTTCTAATAAATAAGTGCTAGTAATGGTAAAATTTAATGGTTCTTTAACTTTTTAAGCTATTATTTTTTTTTCACTTTATAGTGAATACGGGATATAGAATAGTATATAGAATTTGATATTTAGGGACTAAAAAATGGAGAAACAACCCAAAAATGTATTTTCTTTGTGTTATTATATAAAACAAAGCATATAGGTTGTTTTTCTATGGTTACCATTTCAATTTCTACAAGTTATACACAAAAAATATCAACCATTAGCCTTAAAAGAGATAGACATAAGCAAACTTTGAATTTTTAGCAACTGTTGGCCAAAAAGTAACGGTAAAGGTGAGGTGATAACGTAAATGTGGAATGAATTAAAATATATAACAAGCATGAATTGATGTTTACTTATAACGAGAAACCACATTTTAAATGAATTAGATACCTTTGTTGTTAAACGACGAATATATAGAGCATGTTTTTTTTTAACAACATACAGAAAAGGCGTAAAAACTTAGAAGAAGCGTATAGTTTTATGTTGCTTTTATTATTGTATTTGTTCACAAAAAGTTCTCCCAATTGATTGGGTAGATTAGGTTTCCCTACTCCATCCCTCGGATCTCTCTCCTTGTTATGTTGTGCTCCGGTCTGAATTCCGCGATTAAATATGAATACAGAAACAATTTCACTTCGATTGAATTAATATTGGCGTGTTCCCACAGCAGTCATGGACAGTCCGTGACAATCAGGATTCTGCGCAATAGACTCGGACGCTGATTTCTGGATGTTTGGATACTCACGTCTATATCCCAACCTAATGGCAGGCATACTGCGCATGTCAAGCGGATAGCGCGATGACGGGACATTTAAAATATAGGTAGAAATGGATTTAATTATTTTTTTACGTCACGGCGTTGAGTCATAATCGAGATATTAAGTTTTCTTACAAGAACAGTTTGCCAGTTTATTAATTTGTGGCCTTGTGGGGCATAATTATAATGGACGGGGCAGGTTATTAATCAGTAAGTTTTGTTATGGCTGCGGCTGTCACAAAAAATTAAATATTCTGTGGCCGCTGTCAAGCACCTGTAAAGTAAAAACCCGAGGGGTAAACCACTGCCTTAAATTTGTACAATAAAATACCCTTTTTAACAAAAAATACCCAAAAATACCCAAAAAATACCCAAAAAATACCCAAAAATACTCAAAAATACCCAAAAATACCCAAAAATACTTAAGAATACCTGAAAATAGCTAAAAATACCTCAGTAAAAAATAACTTTCGCTAATGACCTTGCGTATTATTTATTTTATTTTAATAAAGATACACTATTTATTTTAAAGACCAGCATTTATTTCTTAAAAACAAACATTTAGCTTCAGAAATTTGCTAAAAATAAAAAATAAACTTAACTGCCTAACTTTAGCATGACAGGAATACATACTAAAAATAGGACCGTTTTGTGGGTATTTCGTATTGGCTAAATAAAATAGGTATAAAACATTAGGTACCTCGGTACGTACTAATTAAGCATACTAAATATAAAAGATAAGGCTAAATAAATCAACAAAACTTAACAGTCTAAACTTAGTAGGAACAAATTCTTAAACTAAGCCACTTTTGTGGGTATTTGTTTTGAACTTGGCTGAATAAAATAAGTATAAAACGTTAGTCGGTACCTACCTCGGTACCTACTAACTAAAAATACTATATAAATTTTAATGATTTAAATTATGATTAACTCTAAAAACACAAATATTTAACCGAGTATTTAACTTAATGTAATGTATGTAATACTTCTATTGCTAGTCGGGCCGAAATTATTGTTCCGCAAACATTACGGTGTGGACTGATATATCTCTCTTTGTCGCTCTCCACAAATGTGCCATTGTGCGCATGCGTGAGCAGCGGAATTGCGCGGTTGCCGCGGTTCCATAATTGTGATACGGCAATTGAAAGCTATGGCTTACTGTCTCCACGTGTTACGTCAAGGCCATTTCGCGGTGTTATGCCGAGCATGCGCGCAATCGCCATTAAATTTTAAAAATTGCTGGATCCGTTACTTTTTATTAGGAAACACACTTGAAAGTACCAAATAATGCCTAAAAATACCTAAAAAAATACCCAAAAATACTTAAAAAATACCCAAAAATACCCAAAAATACCCAAAAAATACCCAAAAATACTCAAAAATACCCAAAAATACCCCCAGCTTGTACAATAAAATACCCCAGTAAAAACCTAACCGTCATTTTTTAAATTGTAGAACAGTTTATGTGTGCACAGACTGGGATGAAATGTAGTACAAAAACTAATATTTATGTTCACATGAAAAGAAATCACGATCACTTTTAAAGATCATTACATGCCATGCATTTCTTCTATTAATGCACTAAAAACAACAATAAGCCCTATGGTTTCTTCTAACTATGACCCTCATAACAAAAAGTCGGAATAACAAAATCGTAGACTGTCAACACCGGTAACCACATCTTTGAAATCATTGAAACGTAAAAGAAAAAAAGAAAATAAAGTGTTTGATTTAAAAATATAAATAGAATACCGTAATATTCCAAATTTAATTAATTAATCGCTATATAAATCATATTTTACATGTACATTACAAACATACATTACAAATTAACAATTTCTACCTATATAAATTTCAAAATATCCCGCCATCCGCCTGACATGCGCTGTGTGCCTGCCATTAGATTGGGATATAGACGCGAGTGTTTGGATTGGTTCGAGAACTGTCAAACTGTCGGTAACTTGTCCGTGATTGCTTGTGAGAACAGACCTATTGATTCTTTCAACCGTTGCACCCTGAGTTTCTAATGTACTACAGGCTATGGGCGAACAACGAATTTCTGTATCCGTAATTCTTGTTAGACTTTATACAGATCTGGCAAGCCATCCTTTGGGTAAAATAGGTTTGTAGCGGCTGCGTGCACTTTTTGAAGTGGAAGGGAAGACACATTTTTGTATTAAAGTGCATACAATTTTAAATAAAAAATTTTATGCACTTGAATACAAAAATTTGTCTTCCCATCCTTTGGGTAGACATTTCCATGGAAGAAAGCGAGCAGATGGTGAATTGCTTCCAAGGCGAAGCAGGATTAACTTCAATGCGTTGTTGTCGGATTTCTTGCGCCCTTCGAGGCCGGAGCATCGGGTCTCGCCTTGCCGCAAATTCTCACCCAAGAGATGTACAATTGAAAATTATTTCGCTCTTCTAAGAATTTTACAAATTACTTATTTTAGGACGTGTGGATAAAAAAATATCTTTACAAACTATATTATAGAACACTTTTATAAACATCACATTCTTTTACACCCATCTTTTCTGCCCTGCAGCACTTTATTATGATTTTATTGTATTTTTTTTTGCATGCAGTAAAGCCGCTTAGATCACAGACCGATTTTATTTTGTTTTTATTATCTTAGTTCTGCCGTACAAACCTGAAAAATTATTTAACGGCATTTTAAGTAATTCTCGTTAAGAAAATACTCGATGGAACTATCGACTACGTAAATACGAAGCGAAACGCTTGTTTCTTTTGCATTAATAACATTGGGTGTTATTGTTGTCAAATGGGACCAATTATATGCGCGACTGTCATTGACGATAGTTTATTCGTGGCATTTTGTTCTCGGAACATAAGGTGCACGTGAGAGTAATCATCTGCTAGAAAAATGGAGCACGTCACCTGGAATGGTTTAGTATTTTATACCTCATTTTAAATTAACGCAGGCTGCGTACGTGTCTTCTCGCACACTCGAGACACTTGCATGAGCACTTCAAATAGTATATTACACAATAAGTGATGAAAGTGATACTTTTCAAACGAGGAGATATTTAGCACGAGGCGGCAGCCGAGTGCGGAAATTCTTCGAGATTTAGAATAATAACTTTCACACGGGTAATGTACACTATTTTTTCTACGACCACGAAGAATTATTAAAAAAGCCGTTGATTTGTGAAAAAAATATTTCTACACTAGTGTTGAAAAAAAAATATCAACACTAGTGTTGAAATTAGGATACTTAGGATTATGTTCCACTTAATATATGGTTTCATAGTTTGTCAATAGGTTTTTCCTTTATTTGTAGTTTAAGTTTTTCATTTTTTCGTATTTTATATATCATAGGAAGAACTAATCCTGGATTTACTTTTAAATTAACCAGAATGAAAAATTTTAAATTTAATCAAGGAAAGATGCATTAAACATAAATTTAAACAATCCACCTAACAAGGAAGATTTCAATTCACAATAATTCTTAAAATTATTTAATGTTTTTATAAAAAAAAAGTCAAATACTCCTGACGGGATTTGAACCTGTGACCTTGCGATCTGTAGGCTAGAGCTCTATTCTCTACGCTAACGATACCACTAAAGATTTGTTGTTTAATAAATGGCACTTTCTTCAGCGCGACTTTGTTTTTTCTGGTAATAGATTTTCCAGTATAATATTAACATTTTCTATAATTTCAGATGACGTATTTTTACGCTCTAATTCTGAATCAAATCGACAAATACATGATAAATAAGTTAAACACTTTACAATTACTGCTTTCTAAAATTTGTTCTTTTTAATAAATTGGGGTGGTCTGTCATTCTACCCTGCCGATTATCTTTTCTTACGTCGCTCATGCATGATTCTGGGGTGGGCGAGCAGATGCGCACAGCGCTCTTATTTGCTCTGAACGAGGTTGAAAATACTGAATACAATTCAGCTGGCGCGTTCAGTAAACATTTTTCTAGCACATGATTTCTCCTAATTTTTTTCGAATTGTACGTCAGAGTAGCATTTTTGTTTTTCCTTTTTTATTATTTTTGCACTATTTTGTTTTTTTTGTGTGCGGTGCAGTAGTATCGTCGTTGAGAATGGTACCTAGGCCGGGTTATGGACTTAAGGCCAGCACCTTGCCCAGTAGAAATGGATATGTAAGTACTGTAGGTAGGAAAGTAAGGTTAGGCAAAAAAGAGGTACCTGCTTGATTGTCACTATGCAAATTAATTCAAATTTGGTGAGCGTCACTGGTGGAAATTGTTCATAATTACTTTAAGAAACTCCCAACTATTTTCTCGCAAATCATCCAGAGTACCTACATTTAGAATTTTAATTTTTTTATGAAATCTTTTACTTCGGCGGAGGGTTTAATTTAAAACATATTTATTCTTTTGGTAGAAAATCATATACAAGTTATGTTTACTCTTACGCAAAATAACGTTTTCGAATTTTTTATATTATCTGTATAAAAAAATACATTTTTCAACAACAACTTTTATAAAGAATTACTTTTTTTCATATCTTTCACCTTCACATTACATACTGTAGATAGATAAATATTTAATATTGATGATCTTACCTTTCCTTGCATTATCTGGACTAAACTGTGGGCCCCCTCCCAGTGCCGTAACTAGACACTTATGTTTGGAGGCGGGGGGGACTTAAGCCCCGTGTAGAAATCTTACACAATCCTACCACACCTCCTGAAAACTCCTCTAGTTGCGTCTATGCCTCTTATGTTTGATGTTTTAGATTTTAACTTGACTTTACTATTTTTTTTTTGACGTTTCGATGTTTTCTATTTTTTTTCACCAGAACGTGACTCAATATTTTTAGTGTTTCATGTCAAAAGATAAAGATAATTGACAATCGAGCAAGTATAAATGTAATAAAAACAATTTAGCATCAAAAGAACACACACATATGGCCAGGTTAGGATAATAAATTAGTATGTATCTATGGAATATGTATGTCTATAAGAATTTTAGCCATTTAAGCATAAAAAAATAAAATTGTTGCTATTTTTAGAGCATATAAATTTATTATTAGCAATTTTGGAAGCGAACGATGAATAATTAAACCAAATGCAAAAAATAGCAACAATTTGGAAAACGATATGAGCGATGTAAAATATGAACACTTACTACAATGACCTTGAAAATTGACCCTCAACTCTAAACTCTACACAAATCAAGGATTACATTTTAAAAAACGTCTGGCTAAAGCCAATTACGACCGCACAAGATAGACAAAGCATTCTCTTATCACAACAAGGCGACAATACCTAAAATGCAAACTTCCACTAGATTTCTCACGAGTTCATGATTCATGAATGAAACCACGTGAAAATATAAACACATTTTGACGATAAAATAATACATTGTTGCCAAATTATCTAAAGATTCCCCACGGTTAGGTTTTATTTGATCTTAAATCATGTCATAAGTCAATTTGTAACTATTAGGAAGTTACCAAATGACCCCAGCATAATGACGGTTTCGAGAAACTCTCTTGTCTGACAGCCAATTTAAAATTTTCAGTAGTTTTGACCCATCTTTGTAGATAATTCAAGGACACAGGAGAATACCCTCATTTTTCACATTAAGAACTTAAAAAAAAATGCCATATCCTAAACAATTCCTGGCGGTCACTATATATTTAAACTACTAAGCAAATTCCAGAGGTTCAATTTTCAAGTGTCAGTTAAGTTAGGACCTTTTTTTCGCATTGTATTGTATCACGAATAATTTTGTTGTCAGTTGTGAGTGCGCTGAGACATGTCCCAAAACCCGGATATGGTTTGGCCCCCCGATCTCATACATTCTCGTCAACAGCCGGTAGCTACCCTCATATCCCTGTAAGTTTCCCCCCCTCGCTTTTTACTGGTCCCCTTGTGAGTCTCATATGTGATTTTTGGGGATGTATTATGAAAAATGCTAGAAGAACGCACCGGTAAATATGAGGTGTCTCCATCTAGCGGCAGAAATGTAAACAATACCTGCGAATCTCGCTTTTCTGTTTCGCTTCTAGCATTTTTTTGAATTCGCGTAGTGTGATGTGATTTTTAATATATTAAGTGATAAAGTAACATAAAACAAAAATGGACATGTATAACATTTTTTTTTATTAAAGTTCTAGGGTTATTAACGCGTTCTCGAGTTTTTTAATCAATATTTGTATACTTTTTTTATATCTTAAAATTGAATATGAGTATCTATTTTTAAGCATAATAACTTACAGTTTCAAGTTAAAAGTAATAAGAGCAGAAATAGAAATAACTTTAAAAAAAGGTCTCTTATATTTCATTTTTTATGTCTTTATTTCTATCTCATAATACATTCATTTGAAAAAAAAAAAAAAAGTTGGGTTAGTTGCCATCCTGGGATAATTGGTAAAATTTACAAAAAAAAAGCTCTTAAATTAAAAAAAAAAAGATGCCCATATTTTAGGGTGTGGATGAACAAGAAGTAATTTTTTGTTTAATGTTACATTTAAACTCTGCTTTTAGTAATTTTTCTTTTTGTAATAATATTCTTTAAATATTATTTTCTTAATTTTTTTTGTTTCCAGTGATCACTAACACATTTTTTTCAATTTTTAATTTAGGATTGGGTGTCCGCATGAATGTTTTCTGTTAGTTTATTTTTTGTTGTATATTTTACATTTAGATTTTTTTACTTTTTGTTTAGGAAGCATGTTATTTTTTGTGTGTTTCTTATAATAGGGGGATTATTAAATTTGACACAAAGTTTACTGTCACGATATCTAGTTAGAGTGATAGATGGTTGATCCACACATTTTTGCGGATCAGTCTGGAACTGATCAAAAACTAACAAGTATCTAGTCCGCGGATCAATTCCAGTTTCGAGTCCAGACCACGAGGCTGAACTCTGCCCGAACGTTGGAATCGTTGGCATTAAATGAATCCTACCGCGTTAAAATTTGTAATATAAAATCGCGCCTCTTTGAGCCGAATAACAAAAAACTAAGCAAGATATTGAATTTTTGTTTTCACCAATGTAAAGGTGGTACCTTTGTTCGGTAGGAAAGTTATTTTCATGCAAAAAAAAAATTGAAAATTATTTTTTTTTACAAAAAAAACTTGCATAATCGTCAATATCTATAGAGTCTATATTCAGTGGCGGCTCGTCAGGTGAAGTAGGTGAAGGGGCTCTTCACCAAAAAAAAAAAACAGGAGGAAAGTTTTTCGACAATATTAAATATTAATGTACCAATACAGCTACCATTTTAGCCCTTAAAAAATAATTATGTTCGAATTAATAATATTAATTTAATCCAAATGTAGCTATGCATAATAGGGCCACGGTTAACTGCGTGCTTTTTGGCGCGCCTTAGCGACCGTGCCCGTTAGCTCAAAGCAAAAGAAGACCCAACGTCCAACATGGCTTTGATATTCACCGTTGCTATGGTTACGTGACGTCAGTCACGCAAGCAGTATGTAACAATTTGCATTAAGATGAAGGGCAATTTAAAAATGGATCAGTTGTATGCACCATTGTTTTAGCATTGGTTCGCCTAACCTTAAGGTATTTATTTTGAGGCTTGGCGAAACGAAAGCGGTTATAGATATCGTTTTTACGTGATTTACTGTGTGATTAAAACGTTTCGTTTTTATTTTTGAGTTAATTCAGTAGTATACGTACGCACCTACTTAGTTGTGTGTTTTAAAAATGAACCCAATTAATGACATAGTTTGTAATTTTTTGGAAACAGCATTTAGTCGTTGGACAGATGAGGATAAGAGTGACGTTTTATTACACGGGGTTTTAGTCAATGTTTGTTTAAGTAGCTATTCACCTTTTTTTTTAAGACCGCGAGCCACCACTGTCTATATTTAAAGAGTTTTTGAAATCTATTAATAGATATGGTCAGGATTCGGGTCAAGAGACCCCAATGTTTTGGACTAATTTAATATACAATGTACTTTAAATTCTTTACGAATACGATAAATTGAAGCAAAGTTGGCTGAAAGAAAATCGTAAATATTTCGAGTAATTTCGGAGATATTCGGAAAAAAAACGAAATTTTCAGTTTTGGTTTTTAATTTTTTGCGCCAGTTGTGGACAGAAAACTAGATATCCCATACAGTAAACTTCAAATTTACGATGATAGTATTTGTTAGGGTGTATGATGAATGTTAGTTTTAATTGATAATAACTTGCTCTTCGCAGGGTGACTATTCCTTTAGCGTTAGCGGAATGGGTGCTAAAACTCACAGCACTGACTTCAGTTGCGGAAAATCCGATAGTAAGTATCACTGGCTTCGTTGAATGCTTCATTATAGCTTTTAAAATAGATTATTATATTTTTTATAAAAGAAAAATGGCTTTATTGGCCAACTTAACATATCACAGCAGTTAAAAGAAGTTTCAGCTGAATTACTTTCTTACCTCTTGATTAAACCGCTTGGACTATGAGTGGTTTTAGGTGATTTCTTGACTAATTTTAAGTTGAAAAGTTTATATAAACGTCTATTATAAAACTCTTGGTTTTAAATATACAGAAGGTGTTAAACTTTAAATTTCGAAAACTGTTTCAGATAATACACTAAATTTTGGTATACCGGGTGGTGCTTCCGAACAGAATTTCTCATGTAAATTTCGGGTTGGTCAAATATTTGCTCCCGTATTTATTTTAGCCCAAAAATATACTAAAACTTTTTTAAGCATACAATAAGAAGAATGTCCTTGTCCAATTTAAAGTGTATTTTCCCAGTAATTTAAGAGTTCTTTAACAAAACGTATTTTCAAAATGATAAACTAGGAAATACGAACCTGACGCATTTCTGTCAGTACACCAGAAAATGAGTGATTAAAAGTTTATCAAACTCATTTCATGTTAAGGTTTGGGACAGGTTTTGCAGAGTTTTGGACTTGCATTGTCTTTATTTGTTTTAAATCGCTACGTTTCAACTGGTAAGCATCTCCAGCAGAGCTGTGAGTAACTTAAGTAACTAGATACTTAGTAACTTAGTTCTTTTTTAAATCATGCCATAAGTAACTGTAACTTCGTTACTTTTGAAAAGTAACTTGTATCTAGTTACTTTTTAGGAGTAACTATACACTTAAAATGTAACTAGATACTTTTAAAGTAACTAAGTTTCTTTTAAAGTAACTAGGTTAGGTACTTTTAAAGTTCCTCTAGAATACCAATTATGTACACGTGCCGTCCATCAGATGATGACCAAGGAACGATCGGCAGCCGTTAATCACATTTTCATGAAGGGACGAGCGGCGAGTCGCGAGCGTGAAACAGCAAACTGGTTCGAACGCGAAATTTCTTGGAAAGCATTTTATTCTACTTGTTCGTTGTTCGAATTAACACTTTTTAATTTAGTTTTCTGTTGGTAATAGTGGTACAGGAAAATGAGTTATGACTACCTGGTAAATTTATGGTATCTAGTTCAAAAGCATCTTAGAGTTACTTTTAGAGTTTCCTAGTTACAATTAAAATAACTAGTCACTCAAAAGTATCTTAGTTACTTTTAGTAACTAGTTACAATCAATCTAGTTACTGTAAAAGTATCTTAGTTACTATAACTAGTTACTTTAACTATGTTACTTTTAGGTAAAAGTAACTATTCCTTATATAAGTATCTAGATACATTTGTGCAAAAGTATCGAAAAAGTAACTAGTTACTTTTCTGAAGTAACTTTCACAGCTCTGATCTCCAGTCGTAATCACCTGAAGACGACTGGAGATGCTTACCAGTTGAAACGTAGTGATTCTAAATAAATAAAGACAATGCAAGTCCAAAATTCTACTACCGTTAATAAACTTCCAGTTAAAAAAATATCAACAGACTATACAATATTTATAAACAAAATTAATTAATATTTCCAGTCGTATGGTTTTATTTTAATTAATGTTTAAGGAGATGTTCAAACAACCCTCCGTTAGCCGCTAAATGATATCCTAAACCGATTATAAAACTCCCTAATAACATTTTCCAGTTGGTCGGGCCGGATTCTATCACAAACTGCTGGAATTGAGTTTCTCAATTTGTCAAAATTTTCGTGTTGAACAATTTTATTGTGATAATGTTTTCTAGTTCGGGATGTTAGTGCTGAATATGATAAATTCGATTATTGTGAAAGAGCCCATTCCATAACCAAAAAATATGTTGCCCCTCCGAGATTTAAAAAAAATATATATGTTTTTTTGCCGTGCCGTTCTGCCCTTCTTTCGAATTAGGCTTTTTTCCTCTTCGTTCGCTGCCAGGACCATTCCCAAGGGGACCTACAGTTTAACGTGGGTTCCGAACCACGATCCTTAGTCATGCGACACTCCCCCCAATAGCTAACCCTCGGTTTCTTGCTATTGCATGACCTACCTATTGGGGAGTGTGTACCTTCTTCCGCACCCCACGAGATGTCCGATCTCATCCGGCCTGGTTACCGGCGTGAATGGGGTGGGTTGGGAGATGATACATTTTATACTCTTCCCTGCATTTTTAAATCCACTAAATTTCGGACATACTTTTTTTATTGTACGTATGCCCACTCCGGGAATCGAACCCGGGTCGCCACGGTCGAATGCCAGTAGCTCTACCTCTGAGCCACAACCGCGGTTATATAATTTATTAATAATTATACTATTCAATTCTAAACAAAAAAGGTATCTCATACTTACCGTTTATCATTTCTTGACTATAGATTCGAATAAAGTTCTATATGGATTTTTCAACTTAAAATTTTTCAATGAATCACCCAAAAAATAATTAATACCATTTATTGACAATTATACTGTCAAAAATCCACTGGTCTATTACAAGTTACCTTCAATTTTTTTAAAATTTAAAAACAGCTGTTAGATCTGCATGTATGGTTACGTAACCAATCGTTTTTTGGGGTAGACTATAAACAAATCAAGGCATTTATTTGGTTTTTTACTAAAGCCTGGGTGATATGATAAATCATTAAATGGATTTAAGTAGTTTTTTCCAGATCTAATAAATTATAAGTTTTACATGTAAATTGCATTTTTGAAGTAGCCGTTTTTTGGGTTAGTGGTATGAATTTTTACAAAAATAGATATGGTATTCTATAGAGTACCTTATAGATTTTTTAAATTTGAATCGATTAAAATAACATATTAACGCCCTAGTTGAACAAGCTTTTTAAAGCGATTTTTTGTAAAATTTTGCCTAAAGCTTTTGCATGATGTAAAGGCACCTTTAACAACATAGGCTGCACCAAGTACGTAAAAACTGTAAGAACAGTTTTATTAAATTTCTCGATTCTCCAAAACTTAAACGTTGGATATAATATGCATTATTATATACATTTACAATATACATAGTACATTTTCTTATAGAATATTTCTAATTTTTGCAAAAAAGTACAATAAAACGATACATTACATCTCGGAGGTTAAATAGTGACAGAATTCAGACGTTTTAAGAAATATCAGCCGTTATTTTTGTTCTAAAACCCCGAAAACACAAAAAAATATTTAAACATTTTGTTGTGTTTTAGTTGTCCAACAAAAGAGATAGATACAACACCTTCTTTACTCCGTGTATTTATAAGTTAATAGTTTACAATAGAAAATTTAAACTAGTGTTTTTTTTAAAATGGTAATGGCCCCCTTCAACGCGTCGCGTTGGTCAGCTCATAACCCGACCTAGCGCCAACTCTTAGGGTTGAAAGATCATGGCTTTCTAGAATTCAAGGAAGTGAGTGAGAGACAATACAGGCCAGTTTATAAAAATATTTGACGTTTTACCACGTAGGTGACGTAGGTCTCCGCTTGCTGCAACACATTCTTAAGTAAACAAACCGATGTCAAGGGAATCCAAACCATATGATACAATATGGCGGTTGGATGGCAAAAAGCATTGAGTCACCTGTTAAATGCCACCAGCAGTATTATTTTTATGGTCACGTGTACCAATTATGAAGCATATTTGCCATCCAGCTGCCATTTTTGACACACGTTGGATTGCCTAATTGTAAATTGACGAGCAAAACTAACCTCAAAATATATTCCTTTGTCAACGCCTTGGCGTCTTACCATGACTTCATCAAGGAAAGTAACTTCAAAATATGCTTAATATGTCAATGCCTTGACGTCTAGTCATGATTTCACAAGCAAAGCTAACCTCAAACTATTTAGTTCTCACCACGGACATGAAGGTCACCACTGTCCATTAGGCAATCCAACGATATGTCAAAAATGGCGGTTGTGGGCAAATAATGCTTTGTAATTGGTACACGTGACCATAAAAATGACTGCTGGTGGTACTTAACGGGTGACTCAATGATTTTTGCTCACAACCGTCATACTAAATCACGTGGTTTGGACGCCCCGCACCCTGATATTCTCACTCACACCTTGTAAATCGAGAACGCTATGGAAAAAACGTTTAATCTAGCAACCGCGCCAATTGGTCAAAAACAAAAGATACGGCTATTGTTATTACATCTCTTTTTAAATATTTTTTTTTATATATAAAATAGAAAAAAAAACTTCTACCACTTTAGTTTTAATAATTTTTCTGTTGCCAATTTTCGATATTGATTGTACTTTTTTGTAATTAGTTGCTAAACCACAGACGAATAAGTAAAAAAAGACACAGCTATTTTGCATTTGGTAGTGAAGTCACAAGATACTTTACATAGTTTGTGATTCCACATCGCTTTGTCTACACACCTTCTTGGACACCTAAATGAAGCAATGGAACCAATATCGCGATATCTACAATCTCTGCTCGTCGCAAAATCGGTATTTTGTCTTCTTTTATTCTCCATAGAGTGGGAGATTTCCAAACAGTATTAATACAACAATCGCTTAAAGAATGGATATATAGCTTTGCCTAATTTTCTATTTCGTCTGCGGACTAAACGATGAAAATATAATTCTAAAGCTGTTGCTTTTTCTTCAGTTTCAACTGGATCCATCACGGATGTCGAAACGCGTATGGTATGTAAATAACGCTTTTTTTCTTGTTGCTCTTGTATTAGTTCTACTAATTTGTTTACAGTTTTGCTTTAGGACTTTCTTTTTATTTAACATATAAACACTTTCTTTGCGTAGATCATTTACTAATCACACCTTACTAAACTGACAATTTACTTAACAGATGTAAATATAATCTCATGCATGTTCTCTTTATAGGGCCCTTTAAATTCATCAGTATTACTGTCAATAGTTATAAAATATGGTATTATTGATGTCAGTAATACTGATTTTGTAAAGGTCTTCTTATAAGCTAAGTTTTGAGTTTGTTTCATTGTTTTTATTTTATTGTAACTGTTTTTTTAAATACACTGTAACTCTTAACGTCGTTTTTATTCGTTATTTGTACAAACTGGGATAAATAATCATGTGGAATTTGTGGCATGCCTGTTTTGATATAGTAAATATCAACTCGCTAAAATCTAAGATAATACATGTATATGTAGTTACTACATTTGCACTTGCATTTTTGTGTACATATTGCACTTATGTCTTGTCTACTTCAATAGTTGTATGTTATTTATTTATGAGTCAGGGTATATTTATATATTTTTATAATATATTGCTTGTCAACTTTTCAATAAAACGACTGAAAGAAAAGTTTAAATACTATTTTCATTGTTGACGAGTTCAGTAGGAATTTACATTTTTTTTGGCATTTGCATAAATCATTTTATTTTCAACAAAACTGATTTCACATTGTCAATAAGAGACGAAACCAGTAAAAAAAAGTTTTATGTCTACATTTCTAAGTTTTTACAGGGATACCATCCCAGTCTTTAGGAGGCTGTTAAAAGCACTCCTCCCTTTCAGTCTTCCCATTCAACGTTGTAAATTTC
Source organism: Polydrusus cervinus (assembly GCA_935413205.1). Classification (NCBI taxonomy): domain Eukaryota; kingdom Metazoa; phylum Arthropoda; class Insecta; order Coleoptera; family Curculionidae; genus Polydrusus; species Polydrusus cervinus. The sequence goes on from OW284512.1 coordinate 3,625,292, forward strand.
GAATTATACCAATATTTTATGGCTTATATTCATTTTCTTAAATATGTCACCTGCACCAGATATTTTGCTATAATATTTAAAAAAAATAACACACATTTGATGTTGAAGTATCTATGTACATTATATTTGTTTATTGTTGGGTTGTATAAAGATGTTTAATCACATTTATCTAACCAGTAAGTTTGTCTGTAACATACATAACATTGACAGAAATAATTTTCTCACAATCATACTGGTCGGGATAGTTTAATTTTTAATTTACTAATCAGTCATCTTTGATTGCGAGTGAATAATGCCTGTCAATTTTATTTATGTCACAGTCAAACTTGCTGGTTAGTTAATTGTGCCTAAAAATTTTGTATTCAATCCAACATAAGCTGTTAACACACAAATAATCAGAGTTAAGTTAAATATTAATCTAGTTCGATATCAATAAAATACAGGGTATTTCACGGTGGATGGAACGTTGGACGTTCATGGAAAACGGGTGATACGTTTTCTTCAAAAATTTGGTTGCTCAGATAATGATGTATCATTTGCTTAGATAAACAACCATGGTCTATCGTTATAAAATATTTTCTGCAATGCGGCGTTATCGCTTCTGCCCGAAACAGGCGGCAACATCGTTATTTTAAATAGAACACCCTATATTTTATATTTTTCTTCTTCCTTATACACATTCCACGCATATTTTGTATAAAATGCCATATGTCTAAATTCAGTTGTTTTTGGGATATTGACGTTTAAAATATGCCATTTTCAGACTTTGACAGGCTGTAGCATTGGAACGGCACATCTAAGAGAAAAATGGTTTTCACCTCCCTGTCTTAGTTTTTTATTCTCTATTCAAACTTCCGGTTTAACATGTGAAAATCATCAGAGCTGTGAGTAACTTAAGTAACTAGATACTTAGTAACTTAGTTCTTTTTGGAATCATGCCAAAAGTAACTGACTTCGTTACTTTTGAAAAGTAACTTGTATCCTAGTTACTTTTTAGGAGTAACTATACCCTTAAAAAGTAACTAGATACTTTTAAAGTAACTAAGTTCCTTTTAAAGTAACTAAGCCACTTTTAAAGTAACTAAGTTAGGTGCTTTTAAAGTATCTTAGTTACTATAACTAGTTACTTTAACTGAGTAACTAAGAACTAAGTTACTTTTAGGTAAAAGTAACTATTCCTTATAAGTATCTAGATACATTTGTGCAAAAGTATCGAAAAAGTAACTAGTTACTTTTCTGAAGTAACTTTCACAGCTCTGAAGATGCGCCGTTCCAGTGCTGCAGCCTGTCAAAGTCAGAAAATGGCTTATTTTAAACGCCAATATCTCAAAGACAATTGAATTTAGACTTACGACATTTTATACAAAAAAAATACATGGAATTGTATAGGGAATTAGAAAATAATATAATATATAGGGTGTTCCATTTAAAATAACGATGTTGCCACCTGTTTCGACCAGAAGCGGCAACGCTGCATGCCTAAAAATATTTTAAAACGATAGACCATCGTTGTTTATCTGAGCAACCAAATTTTTGAAGAAAACGTATCATCCGTTTTCCATAAACGTCTAACCTTCCATCCACTGTGAAACACCCTGTATATTACAATATAAATATCGTTAAATTAAAGTTACTCTTTTGCATGTGCCTATAGTGGTAAAACCACCAAAGCCTAGCCCTATTTCTTTGAATACTACTTTTGTTGGACATTTATATTGGTTTTTAGCAGTACGACTTTGTACTTTGTAATATTCTATAAATCATTGACGGATTTGTTTTACGTGTGGTCAAAAAAGTCTTCTATATAATTTACAATCTAATTCCACACCAAAAATAATATGTAAAGGAACTATTTGAAAGCATATAATTCAAGATAAAGTTCTCATAATTACTGGCTGGCCACACGTCACAGCTTCTTGATTCGAGTCATGTCATTAAATAAATGGTATTTTTTTTTCAATTCAGTCAGGATTTTAATAGGCTTTAAAATGAGCATTTCTTTATTCTGAATAATGGGACATGTATTTTCGAGTTGTGACGTGCATCCAGCCAGTAATTGTGCGGACTATACAAGGAATACTATGTAGTAAGTGTCCGACAAAATTCTGTTGGGTTGTACGAAGATTTTGAACAATAATTAACTAACCAGCACTTTGATTGTGGCATCAATGCTATTGATAGATCTGATTTTCTCACAGTCATAGTGGTCCAGTTATCGTAATTCCTGATTTATTAACCTGGCAACTTTAAATGTATGTCACAATCAAACTCGTCTGGATAGTTAGTTTAATTTTACAGTCAAAAATGGTGGTTCTGGGCAAATATCTGTTATTGCAAGAGGCTCTGCTTTTCTATTAAATGGAACCAGTGTTTTGCTTACAATCGCTATACAGGGTATTCATGAAATGACTGTACAACGCTTCACCATAAATTCCTTAACAAAAAATAAGGCGATCTAGGCAAACTTACCAATATGCAATGTTGCTTTGTTTTGCCGCTACAGGGCACTAAAGTTTTCAAATTGATATTGTTTTTTCTGAATAATTTCTAAATGCCTCGATTTCCACTAATTTTGGAACTAAGAATGACCACTATTAATAGCGTGTTTAAAGGTATGCGCCATCTTTTTTTAATACCTGCAAATTTAAAAATGGCGTGTGATTGGTAATTAAAAGTTCCTCTTTTTGTTATCCCCCGTATAAATGACTTTAATTATTTCTCTGACACTTGCTGACTTCATGTTGAAACTTGTTTGTCTTTTGTAAAATTTTAGCCAGACATGCAGTTTCTCTACAAAAAAGTTATTTACGATGCAAAGCATGAAAAAGTTTCGAACAATTGTTATAAAAATCAAACTAGTTGGTAGTTATTTAGAATTCAATTTTTTTTTCATGTTTCTTGTTCTGAATAAACAGCAATGATGAATTACACGGTATTGTAAATATTTTTTTTGCAGAGAATCTGCATGTCGCTAAAATTTTACAAGAGACATTTACCAATCACTCGCCATTTTTAAATTTGCAGGTATTAAAAAAAGATGGTGCATACGTCAAATCACGCTATTAATAGTGGTCATTCTTAGTTCCGAAATTAGTGGAAATCGATAAAGGCATTTAGAAATTATTCAGAAAAAAACAATATTAATTTGAAAACTTTAGCGCCCTGTAGCGGCAAAACGAAACAACATTGCGTATAGGTAAGTTTGCCTAGATCGCCTTATTTTTGGTTAAGGAATTTACGGTGAAGCGTTGTGCAGTCATTTCATGGACACCCTGTATAGAGTCACATAGCTTGAATTGTATAAGTGCGTTGACACAACTTACTGTTTCTATCTGTATCAATGGCACCCTTCTACTCGGGTTAAGGTATATAAGAAATGCATGAAAGTAAGCTGTTTACACGGCAACCGGAACATCTGAAAGCTCTGATTTACTTCACAACACAAACTGTAAAAGTACTACACAAACTGTAAAAGCGGTTGCCTTTTGTACAGATAAAATCAGTAACCTGTGCCGAAGCACTGAACATTTCTTATAGGCTATTGATTATGTCCTACAAAGCAGGGTAATAAGGAACTACAGAGTGTGTGGGTTTTTATTGCATAAATCGTTCAATTGGTTATTCAGAATGAAAAAAACGCAGAGTGCTATTAAATTAGAGGGTGGAAACTGGAGATAGGGGGGAAAATGAAATCCTTACGGGTTTTTTGAGTATATCTCGAAAACGAAGCAAAATTTGGGGGTAGTTTATAGCAAAAATCCTATAGAGAGTTAGATTTTCTATCAAACTGGCGTAAGTAAAAAATTTACAAGTCTATTCAGTTCAAATTTCATTAAAAACAATTTAACAAGAAAATGCAAAAAATTAAATATTTTATTTTTTTTACTTTGATGCAAATAACTTTTTTTTGAGCAGAGATAGGTATAGGCATTGCTTCATAGAAAAGACAGGATATTAAATTTCCTACAGAATGACGTATTAAAAATTGTTTTTTGACGAAGTTTCAATGAGATATGACCGTTTAATTTTTTAATTACGCTATTTCGATAGAAAATCTAACTCTCTACAAAATTTTTCCTATAAAATAACCACAGATTTTGCTTCGTTTTCGAGATATACTCAAAAAACCGTAAGGGTTGCATTTTCCCTCACATCTCCAGTTTCCCCCCTCTAATTTATTAGCACTCTGCGGTTTTTTCATTCTGAATAACCAATGGAACGATTTATGCAATAAAAACCCACACACTCTGTAGTTCCTTATGATATGACATAATCAATAGCCTATTATCGATCCCCAGAAACTTAACCTTACCTTTTTCCCTTACTAGCACTCGGAAATGGGTCCAGTGTCGTACGCGGTGGGACGGTACGCGGGGGCTCCCGGCGGGTACGGCTCCCAAGTGAGGCGCAGCCTGCCCAACATGGCGCACCAAATGCTGATCAACGAGCCGGCCAAGATCTACCCGTACCACTTACTCGTCATCACCAATTACCGGCTGCCGGCGGATGTTGACAGGTTAAACTTAGAGGTAAGTTAATAGAAAAAATGTTTTTCCACTTTTTCATTTAGGCATTTTGAGAACCGATTAGCGGGGTGCAATGTTTTTTAAAATTTAAAAAGTTTTATGCATCCGCTGGGAATCGAACTCAAAACCTCTCGATTACATGTTGAACGCTCTCACCTAAGTACCACTTTTATTCCCTCTGTAGGTATTTTTACAGAACTTTTATTACAAAAACTTTACTTCACTATAGTCTATTTCAGAGAGGTGTAGATTAATAAAAGCTCATTAGGTATGCAAAGTGACTATAGAGTGACCCAACGAATATTTAAGCGACTTTCATAATTTGGCATTGATTTCATTGCAAAATTTTCTATTTTCATCAAGTGCAGGTAGTACCATCCGGGTTTGGGTCATTTTATGGGTTTTGCCTATTGTTATCCATTCACAAACACTGAAAATGGCGTGACAAAGGAGTGTATTATGTACATAATATTAGGTACACTCATTTTTATTAAACATTATTAAAAAAATACAAAAATACATTACACACAAATTAAATTATAAAAAATCATAATATTCTTCGTCATCTGAGGAACTGTCATCTCCTCTTGACGTTATAATTAACGGGTCGACGGTCCGATCGATCAGGTGGTCAAGATCCCACATTTTCTCCTCTTCTTTACTGACATGATGGACTGCTTTTCGCCAGTTCTCTGGTGTCATTTCCTTAATGGCCTGATCAAACAGTAGCTTAACGTCTTTCATTTTGAATGTCGTGTTGTGTCTGGTTACAAATCCTTTCACTTGCGCCCATATAAGTTCTATAGGATTTAGTTCGCAATGATATGGCAGTGTGCGCAACACAGTTACACTATGTTTTTCAGCTATATCTTCCACGGCATATTTCATAATACGATGTTTGTGGAAAATTTACTATAGCTAATAGTTCCTTTTTTATCAAATTATCTACTTTTTTGTTCTTTGGTTAGTTATCATAAATAATTTAATGCACAAAATTTACCTGCACCTATGGCCGACACCGAAATTGAGCCGAACTGGACGAAATTTTCCATATTATTACTCTACACCTTTCTGAAATAAACTATAGATATAACAGTGTCCTATAAGAGTCTCGTCACCCTCTTGCGAGTGTCAAAGCTCTATTGAGATTATGCATTTTCCCATCTCTGAGTCGACCAACTTTTCACACTAGTACCATAAAGCCATATTTATTAATACAACTTTTTTTGTAGCGTCACTTGTCAGACCAAGAATTCGAAGCAATCTTCCAAGTGCCGCGCCCGGACTTCTACAGGTTACCTCAGTGGCGCAGAAGCGAACTAAAACGTAGGGCGCGACTGTTCTAAAACATTCTTCTTTATCGACATAAGTTTTTGTATGTAGGGGATAAACCGGGAAGCATTTTTTTCTTACTGCCGCGGAAGTTCACAAAGTTTATATATTATTATATAAAATTGAATTTTTCCTGTATGATTATGAGAAAAACATGATTTCCGGTCATTAGGGACATTTTTAATCAATTATTAAAAAAGTAATAGCTTTGACGGTGCAGCTTCGAACTATTGCAGCTGGTAGGGTTTTTTTGCCAAATGTTTTTGCTCTAAGAAGTATAACGAGTTTGTATAGAAGAGAGACTATCGAAAGTTCATGTATAAAAAGGTTGCCGACATCTACCTGGACTCCTGGACGAACAAGTTTAAAAAAATGGGCTATTCTACGCGAAATTCGATTTTTCTGATCGAAAAACGTTAAAAATGTTTTTTTTAGGCGCTCGTGTTAAAATTTCTCTTTCCAGAGAATCGCCCATATAGCTGTGAGTCATCCGACATAAAATAATAAATATCTGGGTGATTCTCTGGATAGAGAAATTTTTAAACGCGGGCCGAAAAAACACATTTTTAATTTTTTTTTCTGGCTTTTCGATCAGTAACAAACCGAATTTCGTGTAAAGTAACCCATTTTTTAAAACCTATTGGGCCGAGTAGATGCCGGCTAAGCCGCTTGATGTCGGCAACCTTTTTATAAATGAATTTTCCATGGTCTCTTCTATAAGAATGCTAACATATTTTTTATAGCTTTATTTTTAATTTTTTCACATAACACGAACGATTTTTTTGGCGGGCACCTTGTACTTCTTAAAAGTAATACGGAAAAGAATATATTTTGCATCACCCTAAAACAGCCTCACAATAAATAGGTAGTCTCAGATATTTTTTGTCTGGGCGTAGTATGTATATTTCAATTCTATGAAATAAAAATAATTGTATAAATAGAAGAATTAGGTGTTTTGAAATTCAGACAGATACAGGGTGTATGCCTGAGGAAGTATTCATTAATTAAATAAATATCTAATACGAGTTATATTAGAAGCTATCTTTAAATTGCAATAAAAAAAATGTAGTGCAGCTTTTTTTTTTAATACAAATATGTGAAAAGCAGCTATTTTCCAAATATTTTTTACACCCTGTATCTTTTAACTAAAAAGACCAAAAAGTTAACGTTTATAATTGTTTTTGTCACAAAACTGTAGTAGTTCCTTACTGTTTTTTCTTGTTCTGTAGTTGTTAATACTTTTTCCAGTAGCGAATCTGTATAGAAAATGTGTTTTCCCATAAGTTTAAGCGTTTGTACCTCGGATTAAACATTTTTACTAAAATAGGTAATGCCAACGACCGTAACGTTGAAATTAAAGGTAATCAACTTCTTAATAGAATCAGTAATCATGAATTTTGTTCGAAAATAATGATCAACTTGACATTAGACCAATATTTCCAAAATTTTACCAGTGGAAAAAAAATTTATACGTGAAATTTTCTAGTTTGTTTCGGCTTAATTAGAAACCAAAAAAATAATCTAAAACCTCAATTCAATCATAAAGGTCTTTTAAAATTTTTATGACATTTGTCTAAATATCAATAAATGTCATAAGAAAATGATATTTGTATTCACATGGACAGTCTAAATCCAAAGTTTGGTGCGAAATTTTATAATTTTATTTTTAAGTATTTTGCCCAACAAAAACACCATATTTTCCAGTGTACATTTGTCCCGAATTTTTGATAAAAACCGAAAACATTATGTAAAAACCAAAAATCATTTATTTGTTTAATTAAAATCAGATATATTTTTAAAATAAATGATTTTAAAAATCAATCAATAAACATGGCTAGGATTCGGGCCAAGAGAACGCCAAAATCACTTAAGCAAACCAAGGCTGACCCGAAAGACCGTCTGGTCACAATAGTCCAGCAGGCCCGTCAAGCCCGACATGCTCGAAAAAAATCGTTAGGGTCTGAAAACCCGAACCTTTATTCATTAAGAGGCCCGACCCGAGCTTGAGAGTCGGGCCGGGCCGCGTTAAAGCTCGAGATGAAAACCCGACACGTGCAGGCCTCACAGGTAGAAAATTAAAAAATAGGCAACATTTTTATGTAGTTTTTTCGGCATTTTAGGAAAATATATTAAATTAGACGGATAAAGATAATATTATAAAAAGTTTTAACTAAATTTAATTCGGGGTTTTCCTCTTGCCGTTACCTATTTTCGTAGAAATATTTAACATGTACAGTTTTTTGACAAAATAGTGTTAAAAGTTTGACGTGGCGATTTTTTTTTTAAAGGAACACAATTTTTGGTAGTGGTAATTTGGGAAAAATATCTCTCTTTTTTGGACCATTTTTTCCACGATTTAACTAATTGTATTTTTCATTTTCTTTCTAAAAAATAATCGCCACATTTATTATTTTTATACAAGTTAGACGTTCTTAAATTTTAAACTGATAAATACAACATGGCAAAAATAAACAGAGGGCAAATTTAAAATGTTAGCAACTTCTTTATATTTAGGCCCTGCGGATTTGGCAGAGAATACTTAGGGCGGGAATTTATACGCCACCAAATCTCACAATTGTATTCTATCCCATTTCGACTTTGAAATAAATACTTACTAACTTCTTTGCATGGAAATGCTCACCCAAGGGATTGCTTGCCAATCCTGTATACAGGGTAATAGTGTGTACCTTTTTTAATGGGCGATTTCTTGACCTATTTTAGGTTAAAGAGTTCATATCAATGTTTATCATAAAAGGCTTAGTTTTTGATGACTTTTTTTTTTAAATCAAAATTTGGAAAACTGTTTGGGAAATTACACTAAATTGTCGTATATACTTTCGTAACATAAAAATACAATTGTTTTTTCAAACCAGTGGCGTAATTATGGCAAAAATGGTATATATTTAATTGTATTTTTTTAGCTTTTTTAACATTGATTCAGTAATAATTTAATTATTTTCTTCCAAAACGGTAAGTTTGAAGATAAATATGATTTTTTTTTTGTTTAGAATTAATTGATTATTATTAATAAAATAATTATTTAATAATATCTCGGAGCAGTTTTCGAGATTTAAACCAAAAAAATTAACATCGAAAACCAAACGATTTATATTTTGTAAGAAAAAAGACACAAAGTCTCTGCCTCAACATTTTACGGTCTGTTTATTGGTGTTGTAACATGTTTCGCCTCAAACTGGCATCATCAGACCTTATAAACAGTTAAAAATTTTAAAATTGTCTTAAACAAACATGAGTATGTTACAGCACAGCAACAACACTACACAGTATTATAAGGTCTGATTATGCCAGTTTGTGGCGAAACATGTTACAACAAAAATAAACAGACCGTATAATTTTGAGGCCGAGACTGTGTGTCTTTTTTCTTATAAAATATCAAGTACCAGGTCTCTTTGAGTAAAAATGGACGAATTCTTCGAACTTCAAACTTAAAACGATTTATGATAAATGAACTTTCCAGCTTAAAATTAGTCGAGGAATCACCCATTAAAATACTGTCATACCATCAACTACCACCCTGTATAATGTGCAATCTGGAGTGTTGGTACCATAATAAGAAAAAACAATATTCCCATTTTTTGAAGAGAAGAAATACTATTTCCAAACGCTCCAGAAGAAGATGGATTTAAAAATATATATTATTTATTTGGTATCAAAAGACCCCTGTTTGTTAGGTTGACAACAAAAACTTACGGTTGGTAACTTTTAACATTATGTAACTCATTTAGTAATGTCACCAACCTTACATTTTTACTGGTGAAGAACGTCTTATGCTATAACAGTAAGATTTTTTAACCTACGCCGATTAACCAGGGCTCTAATACGTACCAACCCGCGTATAAACACATCGACGCCGATAGTTGCTCACATATTAAAGTTTGCCCATAACTGGTTCAATTACACTTGAACTCGAGACAGCTATAGATAGAACTATAAAAAAATTATAACTATAACAATAGATATTTTTCTAGTTTTTAAGTGTACCTTAGATATTAAGAGGAAAATATTAATATATATGGAAATAGATTGTTTTCAATTGTAATGCATTTCTTTTTAGGTTATATATTGCTTCATAGAGTGCTTTACATGGGCTAGTCTTTGAAATAAATCGGTTTTTCTGGGGCCAAATTGTCAAAAATAAATCAAACAGTTAAAAATGGTGCATTTCTTCTACGACATTTTTAGACAGATGGAAAGGGGGGTTCTCAACAGTGCGAAAATTGAGGACAGACCGCGAAGTGACAGTGATAGAAATTATCTCATCGTGAACTTGTGTGATTATAGTAAGGCAACAATTATAGCTAACCGGTCTACCTTGATGGTAAGACAATGTCAGTGTCATTGGTTAAGGGAATTAGTGCAGTTTTTTTTCTGTTTTTGTAGAAGAATAGAAATGCTCAGTCCAAAAAGCCTACTGATAAAATTAACGGCCCTCTGTTACATATGCCTTCCTCCTATCCAAACTGAAGAAAAAAAGCGCTGTCCTAAAAACCAAAAGTACCTTTTCGCCTAACAAAACTGAGTCTTTCAATTTTTCAGGACTTAGAGTGCACGAAACATTCATTTTTCAAGGCTCGGTGCTTTTCGCTGACGCCGCGCCAGTCTGGTGTGCTAATATTATGAATACTTTCGAAAGCTTACTATATGATCATTATTTGTACTCAAATTATCTGTCATATCATATAACACTGTAGATAATTATAAAAATTTAATAAAAAAACGGAAATTGACAATGAAGTTAAGAAAAAAATCATTAATTTTAATAATTTAATAACCTTATTTTTTGCAGCAGCGACCTTTGGTATTTGTTTTGTACACAATATACAATATAAACTGGATAGATAAAATATACTTTTGACAGTTTGGCTTTAGAGAGAAAATAGTGCTAATAAAAGGCTTATATTTTTATATCTTTTTTAAATCATTTACATACAGGGGTTTTTGGTTAAGTAGATTTTTTGTAGCCCGTAATTTGTAAGTGATTAAAGTATGCCAAGTATTTAAAATTAATGAACAAAAATGTACTTTTTCGTTGCTAATGTTTTTTAATATAAAAACTAAACAGGGTTCAGCTCAGATTTTCGCTAAAGTAAAATAAAATGAACCCGTTTGACTAAAATTAGAACGAATAAAACAATCACCAGCGTCATAATCGATTCCAGTGTTAATGTATACATATATTTGATTATATAATTTTAGATACTTGGGATTCAAGAACTATTGCATTTCTTACCATTTAAAAACTTTGTATTTATTTATTTTGTTGTACCTAATTTATAGATATGTTGTAAAAATTTGTTTCTTTCTATTTGTAGGTATATTTCATATCAATTTGTTCGGTCATATTATTATGTTGATATTTATTTATAATAAAAATTATTGAAAAATTAAACTAGATTTTTTAGGTACCTTTATTTTACCTTATACTGCTTTAGGTTTTAAATATTTGTTATTAAGCATGCTCCCATGAAAAAAATAAAAAGTTTAAAATTATCATATTTTTGTGTTTTATTTTATTTCAAAAAACAATTCGATTAAAATCAATATTTGGTCGTTACAGCGTCTACAATGCGCACTTTAGCGATAGGATTGCATTTGCATGTACATTTGGCTTCTACGATATAATTAAATTTAAAAAATAATAGGTGATTTTCATTTTTTCCAAGTCATGCAAAGCAGGGCAGGGAATGTTCGATACATTTTTTAAATTCACCCGGTAAAATATCTTGCAAAGCGCGCGTCAGCTGTCGCGTGACAAGTGCAAACATGCACCAGAGAAGGTGGTGGGGAGGCCTTGTTGTCATATTGTGCATTAAAATTTTTTAAATTATTTGTTTATTGTTTTTCAGTACAGCAATAGAGAAACAGTAAGACTGATTTTACTTATTTTTGCACATCATCTATTACTTCATAATAAAATGACTTAAATTGTAGTGTTTATAAGTAAATTTTTTTAATCTGTTCCCGTTTACCCGAAACATACATTTGACAATACTGCAATCACATTGAATAATAAAAGGGGGGAGGGGATCGGTCTGACAGTTTCTTTTCTGCGAACGTCGTGTTTCGTGCTTGCTGGCGAACGGCTAGCTGTTCAAGACCAAAATTTTCGTGGAAACTTCGAAAAGAAACTCGAAATCGGCAAAAGGCACTGACACCAGTAGTTTAGACAAGGGATTAACTCCATCGGCCCGGAACAGAACAAAATCACAGCCTAAAACCAGTAAAATTAACAAAAATTGGCAAAAATGAACGCGGACGATTATGAAACTCTACCCACTGACAATGTTGGAACGCATATGATTGCAGGTGCCATAGCCGGTATTATGGAACATTGCGTAATGTACCCCTTGGATTCCGTCAAAGTGAGTATCTAAACGGAGCCCCATTCTACATCAAAAAATATATAGTGCTATGTTTAACTAATGACACCATAATTTTGAGGTTAGGTCTTTCAGATACTAACTTTGAATGGCCTTTATTTAATAATATTTACTTGATTTTGGATTATTTTTGGTTACTTCAGCTATTTTCAGCATTTGGAGCTGTCTGGACTTCATAGTTACTAAATAAGTAATTAATTTGTGTTATAATTTTGAGTTCAAGGCTGTTTAGTTCTATTGAACTTTTCACACAAAATTTGTTATTTCTCGTTTTCATTTGGTTGTTATACCATAATAGCCTCATTGGGTTTTGGTTTGTCACTTTTTGTAATGAAAACGTTAAGGCAATCATTTATATAAATATAAGTTTAAACTTTTTTTGTAGCTTTGTAAGGTTATGTTACATTCACAGAATTAACATGCTTTAAGTATACTTATTTTTAATTTTAATTAATTAAAATATTTTAATTATATATGCTACAGGGGGACCTAAGCCTCCAAGTCTTTTCTTCGGAAAGATTATGTTTAGGTCAGTTAATAATTTTGACTAGTACTACTATACCCTTTTTGCAAATATTCTTACCCCCTTTTTAAAATTTGTTTAGACTAGAATGCAGTCTCTGGCGACATCAGGTACGGAAGGAATAGGCGAGACACTAGTTAAAATGGTCAGACAAGAAGGTATTTGGCGACCTATTCGTGGAATGGGAGCCATGGTAATGGGTGCGGGACCATCACATGCTCTATACTTTAGCTCATATGAGTTCTTGAAGGAGAAAATGACAGAAATGGTACCAAGTGCTAAATATAATACATTGTGTTATGGTGAGTATAACAGATAAAGACATAATACAGGTTTGTTTAAAAATAGTTATAGCTGTCAAATACAAAAATAAAGTAAATCATAATATTCCAAATTATAGAAATTTAGTAGTGAGGGTGAAAGTCAAAATATGTATTTAATTTAAATATGATGGTTAATTTAGGAATTCAATGACACTGGTACATTGAACAAGAAACATTGTTAAAGAAGATAATGCAGACAGACCAAACATATATGTTTAACTTCATGTCATAATAGTAAAAAATGTTGTATTGATATATCAACGTTGATAACATTGATGTTTTCTGTTCAATCTATCGATGTGTCTTTTCCATCTCTAGGTGAACTTCCAAGGCTCATTTAGACTGAATATTAAGTACAATTTTTTTAACAGAATAAAAACAATAGGCTCTATAGTAATTAACACTATCTAATTGGTGTATGTATGAATATTTTTATTACTTGCATACTTAGATAAGTCACACAGAGATAATTTACATTAAAGATAAATTGATCCTTTTGTAAATATTTAACGCAAATGTATAAAACATGTTGTTTTACCATGTTGATTGAAAAAATTAAATTTTGCTGAGGCAGGATTATCTTGCAATTTTTTACATATTGATGCACTATACTATATATAACATAACCTGGGACATATTTTGGCAAATCACAAGAGGTGTTATCAATATTTAAAAGCTTAATTCCGTTTATTTTAATAAAGTGGTTTAATTGATTATACCTACTATAAAAATGATTATTATCTGTTTTAAAGCCCCCTTTGATTACTATACATTCAAATTTACTATTATTTAAATATACTTACCTAATATTCATTGTGATACATCCTTATATTATTTATATTGCTAGAGTTTTTTTGAAGCTTTAGCTTGCTCTGTTTAAAAGTACTCATACAGTTTTTATACAGGGTAGCCCGCTCTCAACGCAGGATTCCATAGCATCTAAACTACTGAACTTTTTAATATTTTTCAAAAACAGAATTATAAGAAGGCATTAGATCTACAATTTAAAATTATTTGAAATTATACAGGGTGTCCCAAATAGTCAGGGCATGCATATCCAACATAATTTTTTTTAAGTAGATATATTATTTTCGAATTCCCTATAAATTTAATTGTTTTTGAAATATTGAATTTTAAAATATTACATCTTCAGACATTGACAGGCTGCAGCATTGTAACGACGCATCTTGGAGAAAAAAAGTTTTGATCTCCTTATGTTAATTTTTTAATTTTATATCCAAAGAAATAAACTTCTGGTTTAATATGTTAAACCAAAAAAAATGTAACTTTTAGATAGAGAATAAAAAACTATGATAGGGAGGACAGACCCATTTTTTCTCTAAGATGCGCCGTTCCGATGCTACAGCCTGTCAAAGTCTGAAAATGTCATATTTTAAACGTCAATGTCCCAGAGACAATTAAATTTTGACATGTATGACAGTTTTTTAATAGGAAATTACAAAATAATATATAATATATAAGGTCTTTCATTAAAAAAAAGTGTTGGATATGCTCTTGACTATTTGGGACACCGTGTATAATCTAAAGTAATTTTAAATTGTAAATCTAGTGCCTCCTTATAAATCTGTTTTTGGGAAATATTAAAAGTTCCGTATTTTAGATGCTTTCGAATCCTGCGTTGAGAACGGGCCACCCTGTATGTATTAGGAAAAATTACCAAAACGGTCGATTATTTTAAAAGATACATGAGTTAGCAAAAAGCTTCTAATATAAAAGTTGTAACTCTTTTAAAAATTTATATATCTGTAATAAATTTGAATATACAGGTTCGTCCAAAAAGTTGTGGAGAATCAAAGTATTATTTTTCCTAACCCTGTATAATTCACATTACCTGTCCATTACACACTTTTGCTTATATGAATGTGTTCTACTAAAATTTATTGTGTTTGATATGGAGAAAACATAAACTGTTGGCCATTGTCAAGTTTTATATTTACGGGTTTCTAAAGTAAATTAGGTTTTGTAAAGCAAACACACAAAAAAGGTTTTATTACCATCTTTTTACTAGTTATAGAGCGTTTTCACACGGCACCATATATCGCGCGCGACAAATGGTCGCAATATTGCTTTTACACCAAATTATGTGTTTTCTAATGAGCCATTTTCACACACAAGCGATATTAGAGAACACATAATTTGATGTAAAAAAAAAATGGACAAATTTTGGTTTTTTGCTTTTAATAATTTATTAGTCAAAATTTCATTAGTTTAAAACTGTAGGTAATTGCTACTCAAGGACGGTTATTTGGCCCCTTTTTAAATAAAGAAGAACGATAAGAAATATTTCTCAAAAAATGAAATTGCGAATGCATCAATAGACTTCACTCTTAAACAAAATTGCTTAATCTCGTGGTTAATAAATATATGAAGAACACTGTGTTGGTAGACAGAAAAATCATACGTAATAACAAAGCTGTTTATTGCTAATTCTATAGGTTCAATTTTCTCAGGTACCTACTATTAGTAATTATAATAACAATGATGATGTTGCTCTTTTAAAATTATTTCGTCACGCGGTACAAGAAACGCTTGAACCATGGCCTTCTCGATGCACGCTAAGACAAGGAAACCACTTATTCCTTTTCTACTCTTTAAACATAGAGAACACCATGATAACCACAGTCGCTACAACATCAGTGGTAAAAACCAATTTGGACTATTGATTACCGGTCTCATCGCTCCAAATCGATTATAATATTCAATTGAATAAAAATTGGAAAAAAAGTTATAAACTTCATTGTAATTTTCTGACTTTTTCATGTTGAACTAAAGCGTATTATTAATTTTTTTCGTGTACACTAAGAGCGTTTTCACACGGCACCATATATCGCGCGCGACAAATGGTCGCAATATTGCTTTTACACCAAATTATGTGTTTTCTAATGAGCCATTTTCACACACAAGCGATATTAGAGAACACATAATTTGGTGTAAAGCAATATTGCGACCATTTATCGCGCGCGATATATGGTGCCGTGTGAAAACGCTCTAAGGATTGCAATTGTGAAGCAAATAAACAATCCCGGGATTTTCGGGATCCCTTTATGTAATCCCGGGATCGGAAAAGTATGTTAAGAATGGTAGCTATCCTGGAATCTCGGGATTGAAATTCCTAGTGTACACATAATTACACACAATTACCCTATAGCCATTTTTCTAAAATATTCATAATTTAGCATTCATAAAAAGTGCTGTTATATTTTTAATAAAAATGTAATTTTTTTTCTATTGCGAAATAATTATTAATGTTAGCAAAACCTTATTCGTGGTGTTTCAAGGTTATAACAGGACATCATTTGTTGAATAACGATAATAACGCTAAATAAGAGCTTCAAAGGTTCAAAGCTATTATGTAATAAAACGCCATAAATTGAGAGTTGGAAAAAAATTAAATATAGAGAAGCTAAAATTACTATTGTACAATTGTACAGTGTGTGGGTTCGTCACAAGATATTTAGTTAAAACTATAAAAATATGCTTTATTTTTTGTCAATTTAGTATTATTTGTTGAATTCATTACCTGCGCATTAAATTAACCCAAACTCTTGAAAGGTAATCTAGGTAAAGGGGAATGAAAAATAGAACGGTCAAGTTCTGAATTTCTTGGTTCTAAGACAGTAATTTTAAAAGTAAAAATTTAAAAATTTGGCGTTAATAAGTGTGTAATTTACCACTTTTCAGCCAATTCAAACTTTCAAATCCACTTCCAGTTTTCCCATTTTTATTCAATGCTTGAATTCTATGAAAGATTCTTTTTTCAATGACAGCCATAAGACGTTATGTCAAGTATGCCGTGGAAAACAATTCATTAATTTCAATCTTCATAATTATTATTTAATACCATTTGACATTTTGGTCTAATAAATGTAGAAATAATATTTTTGATTTCCACGGCATTCTAGACTGGTCCTAAAATGCTTATTGCTTATTCGAGTCTAGAAATTACATTTATGATGTTTCTTGTTAATTTCTACTATTACCTAATGAATAATTTTGACTTCTGATACATCGTTAGAAAGAAAATTAAATGAAAAATATTATTATAATGAAGCAGAGATCGGTTCAAATGAAGAAATTCCGCTTTGTTTTTTTTAGACAACACGTCGTAAATAAAATAGCCCTGACGGATACATTTTTCTCAAGCATGTCAGTTTTATACTATTAAGTAGGTAAAATGAGCCATTTTAACGTTTTCATGGCCTACTCTTTACTGTTTACCTTGTTTACCAAAATTATGGACATTTTAAAAAACAAATGATAAATTGTAAAATGTTATTGAAAAGAGAATATTCTATAAAATTTAAATATAGAATAAAAATAAGGGGTTTTCATCAATTGGTAGGATGCTTCTAGGCCCAATTGTGCGGTTTCTACCCCCCCCCCCCCCAAAGGGTAAATTTCATGAAAACGCGAAAAAAAAGTAAGTCAAACTAAATAATCGCAGGCAGCCGTCGCGTCGTAGTTCTGTATTTCTTTTTTAGCAAGCAAAGAGGTATTCTAATACTGAATTTATTCCAGTTTAAAATTCCACCCTGTATATGTGATAGCTCTTCAAGGTGTTTATAAATCACTTTTTCTTCAATTGTAAGATAGTTCTAAATCGTTAAGATTCAATAATATCTCAATAAGTGGTGACAAATTACAACATTTTCCTTTTTATGGGGATAGTTCACATTCTATATTTTGATATTAATGTAAATATGCATGGGTACTTTTGATTGTAATGTTTATACCATAAATAAAAATATTATCAAATTATGTTGATAAATCTAATCATCATCGTCTTAATAAATAAATATTCGTTTTCATAGCGAGTATGACATTGCATACTTATCCGGCGGTGTCAGTCGGCTTAGGTAATTTTTTTATCCGTTATTTATATAATCCATTCGCGGAAAGAATGCATTGTTTATTTTAGACAAAATAATGGCATAGTATGAGTTTTCATAATGTCGGTACCTGTAGGAAGCTTAAAGAAGGCAAAGATTTTTTATTTTTCATTTTAACGTTCCTGCCACCGATTATCATTATTATGGCGTCGCGCCTCCCCATTAGTGACGTCTGACTAAATTTTACTCTAATTTAGAGACCCTGTATACCTTCTTACATAAACTAGTTATCCCAATTCTTTTTAAGGATATAAGTGTTAAGTAAAATATTATTTATAAAAAAAACTTTTATTTTAGGATGTTTTGTACAAACGATTTTTGTATTACAATTGAATTTAAATGATCTTTGGTATAACAATGCTTAAGTATTTATCAATATTGTTATATGTAACGAGTTATCTTATCATCTTTTACTTATTCATCACGTTGTAGATAACATCTTAAAAGTAAATAATGCCGGTATATTATTTTCTATTCAAATGCACTTGTAATTGTGATTTTATTATATTATTTATTACACCACAAGCATTATTAATTTTAGGAGGGGGGGGGGGGGGATTTCAACCTAAGCGTTAAAGTCTCCTACAATTTTTCGCTAAAAAATATCCACAACAGCAGCGTTAAAAAACTAACAATAAATACTTCTTACTCTCCCCATGGTTTTTTCGGGATGAGAGTTCTGGACCCATGAGTCTCCATTTTTCTCTCTGCCCAAACGGGCCCCCTCTTGCCACTGTTACCTGTTGCCCATGGTCAGTGTCAAGACTTAACCTCTGATCTTCAAGTATACCGATCTTAAATCACTAACCCATTTCTTAACATTTATCTTTCATGGCTCGATGAGAGCTCTATCGCTGTTCACTACCATTTAACTTTGTTCCTTTTACTAACAACTATTTTCTCATTGTATCTTATTCCTGATGATGGGTGTTACTACACCCGAAACATGTAGAGTATCTACTAGAATTTAATTTTATTACTTTAATAAACCAGTGGAGAAAGACTTTATGTTTTTACTTATTCCTAACAATAAATAGTTTCAGTTGTAAATATTTTTTTTTCAATCAGTGTATTGGTTAATCTTTACAAATCATTTTAAGAACCACTTTTTCTTCGTTGTACCTACAGCTTAACGTGAGATCCGAACCACGTGAACACACTACCTAGTTTATCTTTTTAACGCTCCCAGAGGTAGAGGCGGCGCGGCGCCAGAAAATTTGTAATGGGTGCTTTACTTTTGCTAGCTTTACTTTTGCTAGCTTTACTTTTCCCCCCATCAAAAGTAACTTTTACACAAAAAATACCCAAGCGCTGGTTAATTTCTACTATTACTTATGGCCACTTGTGTAGGTTTAGTTTAAACTGACAGTTTAATATGACAGTTAAACCGCCGTACTTTTGCAGCCAGCCAGTTTTTCGGATCAGCCTTGGTTTGCTTTTTTAAAAAGAAAAAAAGAAAATCCCAATAATTTTTTTCGGGCCTTCCGGGCTTGTCGGGCTATTCGGTTTTGGTTGACGGGCCGGGTCGGGTCGTCAAATTCCGGCCCGTGCAGGGGTCGAATACACCATTAGAAAGCAAATTAAATGAATAATTTTATTATTATTCTATAAATGATACGAAGATGGATTAATATCTGAAAAAATCGAAAAATTCCTTTTTATTTTTATACAAAGCAGGTTAAATGGTGACGGTTAAAATGTTACCTCAAAAAACATTTTAGAAGATTTATTAGTAAATGTTGGATTATTTATACGTTTTCAAAGTAGTTAGTTCAAATTACATGTTTTGATAAAATTTCTCCAACTTATCTGCGATTGTTTATAATTCCAATTTAACTAATCAAATTAATTAATTGTTAGATTGTTAGGTACTGCCTTGTAATCATTTTATGTCAAATAATTGCCCCGCGGCTTTTTTATTTTATTTATGAGTTACTTAATAATATATGTACTACATTTTTTATTTGTATATTCTGGATATATCATGATAAGTTGTTTTCTTATCGGCACGTTTTAGTTTTATACATACTATACCTATTTATTGGAAAGTGCAACACGTCATTGTAGAAAACGGTTGGAATTTACTTTTATAGTATTATCTTATCACCTTGCTGCACTTTATTTATATACCGGCATGCGGTATGACGGCGGATGTACTCTTTATTAGATAGATCTTCAATTATTTTGATTTATTTTTTTAATACTTACATTGTACTTACATGATAAATGAAACATTTGCTATTTATTATTAATTTCGGGAGGGGGGGTTGCTTTATTACTTTATTAACTGTCAATGGGTTGAGAAGGCATTACAGGCACTGCACAGGTCACGCAATCACCCTATTAAAAATATTGCATAGAATTATTGCTGTTAAGAGTAAAGTCTAGTGATGCATTCGCTATTTCATTTTTTGATTAATATTTCTTATCCTTTTCGCTTTATTCAAAAAAGGGCCAAATACCCATCCTTGTAGCCTTTACTACCCAGTACCCACCCTTGTAGCAACTACCTACAAAATTGTTTTAACTCCGCATGTACACTCACCACGCAGAGACCCTAAGAAAGTCTCCCTACAACCCGCTCTAAAGTCAACAGGGGAGCAAATATTTGGACAGTCTAAAACTTGCATGGGATTTCCTATGGTTCCAACCACGATGCACCACTCGGTAGATTGCACCTTTCCATTGGTGAAAAAAAATCTAATTTGCCTATTTTTTTGTAATTTTGAATTCACTTAAAAGCAAACAGTAGTCTATGAGTCATCATGCACAAATAGTGCGTTTTCACGGTAGTGTCTATGTTGTACCTCTGTCGGGCGATGGCAATAAAATGTCTCTTTTATATAGAAAATATAAAAACGGATTTCACGAGAATTAAGTGACGCGGCGTCAGTGGAGATTTTGAAGATAGTATCGAGGCATCGTTTATTATTTTAATGGAAAATAAGAAATTAACATGAATAGCCGTAATATTTCTATTTTTATGTTCTACATGGCGGATGATATAATTTGAACCTATACAATTGAAACTTTAAAACGAATTTTCAATTTTTTTTTGAAAAAAATAAGTTATTATCTGCCAAACTAGAAGTTCTTGTGAACCACTTAGTAAAATTTTTGTATTACATTTTCCGCAATATTTCTATTTTTGTGTTCTGCATGGCGGATTATATAATTTGAATCTATATTATTGAAACTTTAAAATAAATTAATTTTTTTTGACAAAAAATAAAGTAACATCCGCCAAACTAGAAGTGCTTGTGAACCCTTTAGTAAAATTGTTGTTTTAAATTTTCAATTAGACAACCCAATAGACAATATTCTTGGGATTTGTGTTTACTCTTTTCAACCCAGTAAATATTTTAGGGGGTACAATAATACCATACATACGGTCTGTTGCGTAGATGCCATGTTTGACTCAAAGATAAGACACGAACTATAGCGTTTTGATTCCTTATCAAAATGGAAAAACAATAATTGGTAACGTTTTTAGAAAACGGGTTTTCATGAGAAATTGCGGTTTTACCGATTAGACAGACAGACACCTTATATTGGTATGTTATTGTTATTGTAGAAAACAACACGAATTCAACGTGAATTTTTAAAAATATTGATTTTGGTTTTGGACAATAAAGTATATACATTTTTTAATTAGGTGTATTAATTGGCCATGGCGTAGTGTAAACTATTTTTTTATGTTGTAACGTCACACGGCAATAAATCGGTTATTAACAATAAAATTAAGAATGTTATCGGCTTAAAAATATATTTTATTGCCAGTATTAATCATGATATCATTATCACCATCCAATTACTCAACGTCTATTAAGATTTTGTCAATAAGGAGATAATTAACAAGCGACTACCAGTAAATCATAAACCTTCTGATGATTCTTTTTTTTAGCTATAGCGCTCAATTACCGTTGGGCGTAGTATATCATCCGTAGAAAAATACTGCCAGTGTTATAGTCTATTTGAGAAAGGTGTAGAGTAATAAAAGTTTATAGGTATGCAAAGGGACTATACAGGGTGTTACAAATTTGATATACCAGCATTGGAATCTCGGAAACCATAGGAGTTAGAGTAACGGTTAAATGGGGGCAAAGTTATGCAATTTGGTGCTGATTATAATGCCGCTTTAAAAGTTTCAAATTCCGAATACTTTTTTTATTCGAAAAAAACCGAAATTTTACAAAATAGTTTTTATTTTTTCCTGAGCTCATTTGACTATCTATTTACAAATAAATGACACTTTGTCATTGCCACTTTTTCTCCTCTACAAAATGACGTTACTAAACTAAAGATCCGCAGTTTCGCCTCCGAGCGGCCATCACCAACTTTACTTTTTTAAATACGGACCTGGATTTTTTTAAACCGATTTTTAAACCCTCCTACCTTCAAAATGTATGGCGATATTACTTTCTCATAATGATGAATTGTCTTTGCTTATTTTTTTAAATTCATATTTTTTACACTTCTTGTCAGTCTGGTCCTGGCAACGAATTACAATATTAATTAAAAACTTTATTTTATTTAAAACATTCATTCATAAGTAGTATAATTTATTTATAAGAATTTTCTAATAATTCTAAATTTTCTAATTATTATAAATTCTAATTTTCTAAATGTTCAAAGAGAGTCCCGTTTTGCTCAATAAAACGATCGATTTTTCTTCCGATTTTGGCGACAGCCCTTTTAACCGATCCTCTCCTTATCCTACCAAATGCAACCTTGCAAATGCAATTTTAAAAAATATGAATTTAAAAAAATAAGCAAGGACAATTCATCATTATGAGAAAGAAGTATCGCAATTACATTTTGAGGGTAGGATGGTTTAAAAATCCGTATTTAAAAAAGTAAAGTTGGTGATTACCGCTCAGAGAGGAAACGGCGGATCTTTAGTTTAGTAACGTCAATTTGTAGAGGAGAAAAAGTGGCAATGACAAAGTGTCATTTATTTTTAAATAGCTAGTCGAATGAGCTCAGGAAAAAATAAAATCGATTTTACAAAATTTCGGTTTTTTTCGAATAAAATCGGAAGTACTGGGAATTTAAAAGCTTTTAAAGCGGCATTTTAATCAGCACCGAATTGCACAACTTTGCCCCCATTTAACCGTTTCTCTAACTCCTATGGTTTCCGAGATTCCAATGCTGGTATGTCGAATTTATAACACCCTGTAGAGTAAGCCAAAGAATGTTTAGGCCACTTTCATAATTTGGCCTTGATTTAATTGCAATTTTTTTTTATTTTTATCAAGTACAGGTAGTACCACTCGGGTTTGGGTCGATTTATGGGTTTTGCCTATTGTTATTCATTCACAAACACTTAAAATGGTGAGACAAAGGCGTGCATTATGTTAGTATTAAGTACACTTATTTTTTATTAAACACTATAAAAAAATACATTTTACAGAAATTAAATTATAAAAATCATAATGTTCGTCGTCATCTGAGGAACTGTCATCTCCTCTTTACGTTATAATTGACGGGTCGACGGCTCGATCGATCAGGTGGTCAAGATCCCACATTTTCCCCTCTTCTTTAATGACATGATGCACTTCTTTTCGCCAGTTCTTTGGTGTCATTTCCTTAATGGCCTGATCAAACAGTAGCTTAACGTCTTTCATTTTGAATGTCGTGTTGTGTCTTGCTACAAATCCTTTCACTTGCGCCCATATAAGTTCCATAGGATTTAGTTCGCAATGATATGGTGGTATGCGCAGCACAGTTACATTATGTTTTCAACTATATCTTCCACGGAATATTTCATAAAACGATGTTTGTGTAAATTTGCTATAGCTAATAGTTCCTTCTTTATCAAATTACCTTTTTTTTCTTTGGTTAGTTATCATAAATAATTTAATGCACAAAATTTACCTGCGCCTAAGGCCAACACTGAAATCGAGCTGAAATGGACGGAAGTTTCCATTTTATTACTCTACGCGTTTCTGAAATAGATTATAGTGTTAGTAGTAAAGATTGATACAATTATCACATAGAATACCGTATTAAGTACCTACTTAAATTTGGCATGTTGTTTTTATTTTACTGAATTATTTCAATTTACCATCAAATTTTTTTTTATGTGCTTGGTAGTTGTCGACCTTGATTATTAAAAACAATATATCATTTGAACCAGTATTTTTTGCTGTTAATTATATATTCTAAGTAAGCGTGTGGGCAGATTTAGCAAAAGGAAGAATGCGTTGAGCTCATGTTGATGTGATCACTTTGGATGATGTCCAAAAATGTGTTTTTATTTACAACCATGTATGTAATAATGACATTTCACCTATCTTTGAAAGGTGGAAAGTTGACGTTTCTTGACTTTTACTTTCCACCCGGGTGGAAAGTGCTCACTTTCCACCCGGGTGGAAAGTAAAATTGTTATTTTTTGTAATTTTATTAAAAATCGATATCTCAAAATAGTAAATTTTTTTTTTTTTAAATTTTAATAAAAATCGATATCTCAAAATAATATACAAACACACCAACACACAACTCATTACACAAATTCAACAACAATAATTTTATTTTTTATTTCTTTAAATGAATTATACCTAAATGACATTTATAAAAAACAAAAAATTAACATGGTTTATGTTTTACTTATTTACATTAAATATTACATTGGCATTATTGTAGGCAGTCACAGATATGTTTAAACCTTGCTGAAATTCTTCTTTTGAAAGGTTTATTTCATGATTATTTGAAGTTAAAGTAGTGTTAGTAAAACTTGAACTTGGCTTTGAAATCAATTTTGCCGTATTAACCTGAGTAGAAACCGAACTGTCTATGTATCCCTCAGCTACTGTGCTAGATTTCCAGCCTTCTAACCGCTTTATTTGCATAAGATCGCCACCGTTATTTGCGAGCAAAGTAGCCGCTGTTCTTCTGAAACAGTGACCAGTAAAACCTTCAGTATTCAGCTTCAGAAAAGCTGCAATTTTTTTTGGAAACTGACTTAAAGTGTTGTGCCCAATACATTGTTTACTAATTTTTCCATATCTTATTTGCATAAAAAGCTTTCCATCCTGTATATTTTTCCGTAAAGTTATGTACTCCTTAAGTGGTGCAATCCATTTATTATCAGTTATCATAAATGATCGTGGCTGGTACGTTTTGCTATTTTGTATTTCAATCGCGACCTTTTCTTCTAAAAAGTGAACGTCTGTTGTTTTCATTTTGTATAATTCATCTGATCGGCAGGCGCCTGAGACACCAATAACCAATGCGACCTACAAATGTATAAAATAATAAGTTAATATAGAAATAGTCAACCTTTTAGCCTAAAATACCTTTTGAACAAGAAATTCCATAGGTGCTTGTTCCAAAAATGTTTCAATATTATCCATAGACAGTGTGGTCGATTTTTTCGGCTTGTATCCTTTGTTTTGCTTTTTTAAAAATGCTAATAGCTTTGCGTGTTTAGATATGTCTACTTTTTCCCTAATTGATAGAGTGGTCCTCAACATTGAATATATTGACCAAAGCGTTGATATTTTCTTTGTCTTGGCATTTTCACTAAAATAAGCTAGTAGCGCCGATTCAGAACCAGGATTTTGAACTTTGTTTCCAATACACCATTCTTTAAAACAGTTATATGCCTTGTCATATCTCGGGCGGCTTTTAGTTGGCAGAAGATCTTCTTCTACTATTTTTGCTGCTTCTCGAATTTCTGGGGGAGTAGCAGCCAAATCAAATTCCTCATCTGAGAGCATTTTTTTGGTGTTTTGTAAAAACTTTGACACTAACGTTTTAAAAAAATAATATATTGTTTAGTGACATGGAAACCATATTCCAAAAATGATATTTGCCATCTTGATGTGTATTATTACCTACGTTATTTTATCACCTGCGGTTATTTGAAATTCTAAATGTCTGTCTACTTTTGCAATGGAAAAGTCAAAATGACATTTACCTTTTAATAATTATTTGAACTCAAAATAATAAGAAGTGGATGTTGGATGTGGTTGTAAATAAAATAGTATACAAACCTCGGTGAAAAGTTTCATTACTGTCTCTGAGATATAGTTTACCTCGACGCTTCGCGTCTCGGTAAACTATCTAATCTCTCGACAGTAATGAAACACTTTCCACCTCGGTACGTAATATACTATTGTAGATGATGGTCGAAAATCAAGTGTTTGAAATGAGATTTGTATTTTTGTTATTAAGATTTTGAGAGTTTCCGTTTTCGGTGTGTAATCCACGTGTTTAAATGACAATTAGACAATTATTATTAAGAAAGATAAGAAACTAAAAAAATTCGACGTAGATTAATGTTTAATTTTCATTTGTTATCTTATTGAAACTTATTTAGTTTACCATACTTGCCTGGGTAATTCCTAAGATTTCCCCGCAAAATGCTTTAATTTGCCACAAGCATTGTTTAATAAATTCAAACACGTAAATTTCTTTGTAAACAATCGTTTAAATTAAAATCGCATCGTGAACAATTAGCGACAATAAAACAATAATAGAACGTTTTTGGTTTCTTAAAACAGGATGCAAAAAAACGAAAGTCATTTAAAATATTTTTTTAATGTTTTGCATCTTTTTCTATAAATTTTATCTAGAGAAAAAAAATACATTTACATCGTCGGTTAGATTAGGTATCAAGTAATTTTTCTCCTATTGCGTAATACTGACTACTGGAGGGTCATTTCACATCAAATCAACCAAAATTAAAGAAAGTTTGGCAGATCACCTCTCCGATTTTGATAATTTTTGGTACATTCATTCTACCCATCTAGTAGATGAAAAATCCAAAATTTGAAATTTTTCTGATGAGCAGTTTTTTTTAAATTGATTTTTGAAAATCAAAAAAATGACAAATTTCTCGAAACATGTAGTACTAAGAGAAATCGAGATTTCTAAAGAACTACTTACACTAGAGCATTGAGTTATATCTCATTTAAAGCTCTTGATAATACCTTTTAAATAAGGTATAACTCAATCTAATTGTTTAGAAAAAAATATTGAAAATTTTGAAAAAAAAAATAAATTTTAAATTTTTCCAAAAAGTATTTTTTTGAAAAAATTATATTATTTTTGTCAATATTTTAGCAAGATATTCACAAATTTTCAGGATGGAGAAATAATGGGAACAAGGTGAAAAAAATATTAACAACTTGAAAACATAGCAAAAATGACTAAAAAGTTTTATTTAAAACGCCACTTTTACAGTTTACCGAGGTGTTTACAAAGTTTGGTAAAGTGTTAACTTCCTTTCGGGTTTTTAAAGTCAAGTCTGTACAAAAACCTAACAATCCTTCTTCACGCCCCCCTCCCCCCCCCCCCCCCTTCCTAGAAAAAAATTCAATAAGACAAAAAGTTTCGATGTTTGCTATTTTTCAAGCAGTAACTTGTTAAAACTTGCTGACACGCGCGCATCTAATTTGGTAAGTCGGCCTTCTACCTCCTACCTCCCCCCTCTACCACTCCAGCCACGGGAAGGGGGGGGGGAGGTCTGATTCAACCGATTTGTGTAGGTATAACGAGAAGCTTTTATTCAGCATGGAATAAAAAACCCAGGAACTTGTGAGGTTTTCTGAAATTACAAGAAAGGAATTGATCTTTCTTCAATCTGGTTTTGTTACTGTTCAGTATGATGAGTTGTGGTGGTTAGCGTGTATTATTGGAAAAAATGAAGAATCTGATGAGCTTAAAATTAGTTTTTTGCATCCAAATGGACCATCTAGTTCATTTTATTATCCTACGCCCAAAGCAGACATTTTAGTGATTAGAAGAGATTCTATATTAAAGAAGGTTTAGCCGGTTACTGCTACAGGTCGAACCTACACACTTTCTAAAGAAGAAATGTTTGATTATTCAAAAATTTTAGAAAAAAAAATTAACGCTAAAATCTAATTTTAATATAGGTAGGTATGTATTTCGGATTTAAAAAAAAAAAATTTTCTATTAAAAGTAAAAGACGTTGTTTGTGTTGCATCGTTATCAAAATAAATACCATTTTTTGCTTGTATTTTTAGTGTCAATATTTTTTTTCACCTTGTTCCCATTATTTCTCCATCCTGAAAATTTGTGAATATCTTGCTAAAATGTCGACAAAAATAATATAATTTTTTTCAAAAAAATAAAAAAATACTTTTTGAAAAATTTGAAATTTTGTTTTTTTTTTCAAAATTTTCAATATTTTTTTCCAAACAATTACATTGAGTTATACCTTATTTGAAAGATATTTTCAAGAGCTTTTAAATGAGATATAACTCAATGCTCTAGTGTAAGTAGTTCTTTAGAAATCTCGATTTCTCTTAGTACTTACATGTTTTGAGAAATTTGTCATTTTTTTGATTTTCAAAAATCAATTTAAAAAAACCTGCTAATCAGAAAAATTTCAAATTTTGGATTTTTCATCTACTAGATGGGTAGAATGAATGTACCAAAAATGATCAAAATCAGAGAGGTCACCTGCCAAACCTCTGGTTGATTTGATATGAAATGACCCTGGAAGGGGGGGGGGGGGGGGGCAGTGGGCGTAAGTAGAACATTTTTTTTTTGAAGAGAGGGACTACATAATATGTATGTATATTATATTTTATAGCATTGTACCTAGCGAAGAAGACGGAAAAGCGCCGCAGACGATAAATTTTCATGGCCACGCCCAAAGTTCGTTTCAAATTCACCTAACTACTATTAAATTTCGAGAATTAAATTATTACCTCACCCTCTGCATAGTTGAATTCAATTTATTTTTGTGAATTTTTTTTAATATTCCTAGCTTCTTAAATAAAAAAAAAACATTTTTTATATTTGTGAAAATATAAATACTGGTGTTAATCCAATATTTTAACATAAAAGGCTAATGTATGACTTTAACCATCGTTTTTCGGGTTCGGTTTTTCATGATTAAAAATAAAGTAAATATCGCTCACCACGCCAAAATTGATGATTTTTTCAGAAATCATGTATTTTAGGAGCCTAGATCTAAGAGCAGTTTTTGGTGCAAATGTTTAGGTTTTGAAATACTTCTTCTTAAGTGCCGTTTTGAATATTTATAATAAAGCATTCTAGTTTCTTTCCGCACTATTTTTTTAATTATAAATTATCACACTTCTTTCATAAAAAATGTTTCAATTAAAATTTTTACTTTAATTTTTCGCTTTAAACATAAATACTTACCTAATTGTTTTTTGGTTTGTTTTGTCGATTTAAAATAGCTCTAAAAAAGGACAACGGAACAGAGAAGTATATAATGGAAAAATATTCTTTTTACACATTTTTTTTTAAAATTGCATCAAAAATCAATATCTAAAATGATATGCGTCTGAAACCTTAATCTTAATATAAAACATTACATTTAGAAGGAAAAGTTTAAAAACTAAACTTTTCCTACAAAAGCTTTGTAATCTAAGCCAAGAATACATTATTTAAAGATTTAAATTAAAACAGTCCAAGCTTGAGACGAAAAATTAGATTGCAATTAGATATTTAGACCCGAGCTCCTAGGCTCGAGGGGGGCAGCCCCCCCCCCCCCGCTAAATACGCCACTGGGGCAGTAAATAATAGGCTATTTTTTTATAACCACGAAACGCTCGATGCGATCGGTACAGGACTGCATTCAGCTTTCGCATTTGAATAACATACTCTTCTATTATTTTAAAACTTATTTAGATTTTGGCATTCTGATTTTACATAGTGCAGTGCTTGTCTTGTTTAAAATCGTGCAGCCGTAGTATTATTAACTTCTGAATACGATTCTGTTCAGGTCAAGTGTCCACGTGTATTTGTTTTCATTTCCTGTCAGTTGAGAATAAATAGACTGTAGTTACAAAATTTATTCGCATAACATCACCGAATTTGAAGTTTCTAAGTTGAAATTGTCACAAGTATGTATATAACCGCGGCTGTGGCTCAGAGGTATAGCTACTGGCATTCGACCGCGGCGACCCGGGTTCGATTCCCGGAGTGGGCATACGTATAATAAAAAAAGTATGTCCGAAATTTAGTGGATTTAAGAATGCAGGGAAGGGTGTAAAAGGTATCATCTCCCAACCCACCCCATTCACGCCGGTAACCAGGCCGGATGAGATCGGACATCTCGTGGGGTGCGGAAGAAGGTACACACTCCCCAATCGGTAGGTCATGCAATGGCAGTAAACCAAGGGTTGATAGCCCTTGGGGGGTGTCGCATGACTGAGGAGCGTGGTTCGGAACCCACGTTAAACTGTAGGTCCCCTCGGGAATAGCCCTGGCAGCGAACGAAGAGGAAAAAAAGCCTAATTCGAAAGAAGGGCAGAACGGCAAGTATGTATATGATTTTCAATGAATCTCCAAACTGGGGAGCTTTACTGATCATTTTTCACCTCTACGTAACATTGCTTAAGAGGATTCTTTTCTATATTCTATGAACTTGAACATGGGTCATTGCTCAACATAAAAAGCATTAATTATGTATAGATACTTGTTTATTGTCTGTCGAGACAATTTGTATACACATTTAAAATCAGTTCTTACACCACTTATTTTTTAATTCTGGAATTTTTTACTTTGATTATTGCAAATGTGCATCTAATACATTCTATTGTTTAATGGATAAAAATATTCCACCTATGTACCGGGTACAGGGTACACTAATTGGTAATTACGTTAAAAAGGTAACATTTTCCGTGACCATGTTACAAGGAGGTATCCGGTATCCCCTGTCCATAAAATAGACACGTGTTGCGGCTTTTCGTAATTTTGGCTTAATTCCTCGCATTACTCATGGAATTATTTTGGCATTTCTAAATTGCTAATTAATTGGGAAATTTCGAAATTAAAAAATCGTGTTTACTTTGTTTTTAATATTTTTTTTGTTATAGGTGCTTCAGGCTGTATATCAACGCTTCTACACGATGGAGTGATGAACCCAGCAGAAGGTTAGTGTAGTATTATTGACCGATTATTAACCTTAGAAATCTGTTTTCTCCACGACCATTACTGAATGCAATAATTCCAAAATCATTTTTGATAATAGAATGTAAAAATTCTCTCTCTTGAGTTGGAATATTTATTCTGAAACACTTGCTTCTTATGCGTTTTGCGTGTATTTTCATTCCATAACAAGATACGGAATCAATATTCTGTAATTGATCTAAACGACATAGGTTGCCATGAATTTCGTGTCAGCAGACAAATTTTAGTGCAAGTCAAAATATGAGTGAAAAATCGGATGAATCAGATATGGAACTGGTAATACTCCACCTGAAATTACAAATATTGCGAATAGTATTTTTGGTCGTGGACAAAATATAGTCTGCTACTCGGTTAGAATGAAAATTCGATACTCGTGGTTCCTCACGCTCGCGTTCGGAATCTTCCACTCGAATCAAATTTTCATTCCAACCTCGTTACAGAATCTACTATTCTCTACCATAAGAATTATTATTGAACATGGTTAATAATGAAAATAGGTCTGGCCTGTTGGAAATTTTCCAGTGCCATTGAAAATTATACACACACACTAATAATGAAAACAATTTATTTAAAAGTAGGTAACTTGATTTTTTAATTCTGCAATAATATCTTGAAAGCTGATTTCTTGTAGGTAGGCAACCAGATAATAATCGACAATACTTATCAGATTCTCGGAGATGTTCGATGTTGTAAAATATCACAAGTATAAACTATGAAAAAAAAATGTCACCTGACTAGACAAAAACAAATTATCTTGCCAATTCCCAAGCACAGGTAACTTGATTAAAAAAGTTATAGAAGCGATCTTTTAAATATAGTATACATATAGGTACTATACATTTTTATAATTATTAATGCTATAAAAATAAGTATGTTGTAAGTGTGTTAGTAGTGGAGAAAAATTATATTAACCATAGTTGCCTATATTATTATAAAGGGAATTAAAAGACCTGTAAAATAAGGTATCACTCAACCCCTTTTCCATTTAAGATTTTAGGGGTGGTGCCACCCCCGCTCAGGGGGCTGCACGTGTTAACGTGATTTTTTGCCAATTTTGTGTCCCCCTTGAAAACAAAATCGACGGGTCTAAGCGTTTTTCCAAAAAATAACTGAGCTGCCAGTAAATGTCTCTGTTTCGTTTTCGATGCGCCACCCTGTATAATAAGAAACTACATAAACTAAATTAAATTTTATTAAAAAAAATATTTCCCAAGATAATTTTTTATCTATAAGTAAATTATACCTTACTTAGTCAGATTTTATTTATTGATTTTAACAAAACTTTATATCTTAACTGTCTTATTTGTTTATTTATTTTTTTAATGCTGCCCATTTATCGTGCCTTTTCTGACACATGTAATAAGTAATTGTATAGAAAACTTAATTTATCCAGATAGCTGGAAAAAGGCGCTAGTGGTGCCATTGCCAAAAAATAATGATCCACGTGAACTGAAGGATCTTCGCCCGATTAGTATATTGCTATGTATATCAAAAATTCTAGAGAAAATAATGACCGAACAGCTTACAGAATACGTGGAAACAAACAGCATCCTGCCTGCAACTCGATTCGCTTTTAGAAAAAATCACGGCTGTTCCACTGCATTAACAAGAGTAACCGACGATATATTTCGGGCTGCCGACTCGGGAGAAGTAACTGTTTTGACACTTCGGAACTTTTCAAAAGCGTTCGATACTCTTGACCATCGACTATTACTAGGAATTCTTCATTATATCGGTCTCAGTGATCATGCTGTTAAATTTTTTAAGAGTTTTTTTAAGGGTCGAAGACAATGCGTTAAGCTCGGTGCTGAGATTTCCAGCGAACTAGCTATAACTACTGGTGTCCCCCAGGGATCTATTATTAGTCCCCTATTGTATGCCATATATACCTCGTGCCTGCCAGGGGCAATTAAAAAACTTAAAAAACATTTCTATACAGACGATACACAGTAAACACGACCTCAGGAAGATCATTTCATAAAGATGACGTTCTCCAGATGAAAGAATTCTTGAACAATGAAGTTCGAGGAGTACTAAGCTGAACAACATATGGATGAGCGGCAGCGGTTCGCCGTGTATTTCTGTTTTGCATTGCTCTAGGTGGAATCAAGTGGGCAATGTCAGTCAAACACCTGCCATGGAAATATCTGTAAAAGAGAGCCAAATCACCAACCTGTCTTCGATGCTCCAGGCTATCGAGGGTCTTGGTCAGCTCGGGGTCGCCGATCAAACGAACGGCTCTCCTTTGAATGGAATCCAGTAGCCGAAGGGTGTGCTTGGGTGCAGAGCTCCAGACATGAGAGCAATATTCTAATGATGGTCGAATCTGGGCTTTGTAAAGTGTCAAAAGTTGATGAGGTGTGTACAACCTTTTGGTGCGGAAAAGTACACCAAGTTTCTGTGCAGCTGCCTTGGCAATTGCGGCAACATAATCATGCCAAGACATATTACCTCCCAAATTGACCCCCAGCAAATTAATAGACGGTGCCAGGGGAATTGCGTGTCCTGCCATGACTATATCCGGTTCTGCAATGTTAACCTTTTTGGAGAAGACTGCTGCCTCGGTTTTCTTAACATTAAATTCGACTTGGTTACTGTCACCCCAAGCCAAAATTTCTTCCAGGTCATTGTTGAGGCGCAATACTTCATGCTGCCTGCGAAGATGTGCGTCGGCAGCGGATGTTTGGGGAGTCAAGGTAAAAGATGAGACAAGTGTGCTGTCATCAGCAAAGCTATAAATTGGATTTTGGGTTTTCACTAGAAGGTCGTTAATATACAGTAAAACGAGGATAGGGGACAATATGGACCCTTGAGGAACACCGGCATTGATGGTGAAGGTGTCTGAGAGAAACCCGTCAATCGCCACTTGCAGAGAACGGTTCTTAAGGAAGCTGGTTAACCATAAACAAAATCCATTAGGCATACCGTAGGATCGCAATTTACTTAGAAGCCCATCGTGCCAAACACGATCAAAAGCCCTAGAGATGTCCAGTGCAACAGCCCGGGATTCTCCATGATGTTCGATGGTGTTGCTCCAAAGATGGGTGACTTACACCTTAACCCAAAAAAATGCTGTGTAATGATCTTCGGCAAAAAAAATGACCGTCACTTCCTTTATTCACCCCCTTCCATCCTTGAATTTGGTGAAAGGTTCCCTCAAAACTCAACACGTGTTATTATTTTTCATAAATATTATTATTCCTCATATACATTAAACATACTTGGAAACGAATATTAAATTATACGTTTACTCTTTAAAAGCATTTAAGAAACATTCTGTATCACTTTAAATGTGCTTTAAAAAAAATTGGATCGTTTATACTACATTTATAAATAATCACTAATTAATCTTTAATAAATTATTTTTAACGCATTTGACTCATATACATATTGGAGTTTAATTGTGTTTTGACTAGACTTTAAAAATGTATTGTCGATTACCAGTTGTAATATATCGTGTTTTTCTTAAAAGCGAAAGGATTGAAATTTGAATCTGTACCGTTTAATTAAAATTACTCCAATATTTCTCAAGATACGTATGTATATGTTACCGGCCAAACCCGATTTTGGCCTAGGCCAAACTAGTTTATCCTAAAAGTTTTACGGGTCTGGTCGGGTTTGTTTAGATTTGTTAGGGTTTGTTAGAATACAAACAAACCCTAACAAACCCGAGCAGGCCTAGGCAAATCTAGTTTATCCTGAAATCGGGTTAGGCCAAACTAGTTTATCCTGAAATCGGGTTTGGCCGGTAACATATACATGAGAAATGCAACAGCTTAAAGATGTGTATTTTAATATTTTTAGACTATTTAAACTGTATAAAATATAGGTTTATTTATACATTCTACTGAAGTAGCCGATACTTGAGGGAAATTCATTATACAGGGTGATTCCTCAGGTGTTACTTCGGTTTTAGCTGTGTATAGAAGGTATTAAAATAAACAACATTTTCAAATACCTTTTTTCACAATACTTAAAAATAAGGTACTTACATTCATTTATTACACTATGGATCAAATACGGTCCTGCCTAACTTGCCCCTCGAATAACATTAAGAAAACTTCTGGGTGTAGGATAAGCCTGCAAGGGAAAGCGTCCTTCGTATAATCTCGAAGCAGCAGCCGCACTTTGACGACACTCGCATGAAATTAGCACCTACCATATATACTAGTTCATTGTTTTCAAATTTTACCATTTTCACGTTTCACCAGTTTAAAATGAAGTTGCTTCAGAAAAACACACCGCAGTAGATTGCCAAATAACTGACCACCATTGCATGACTGATAAGACACACAACATAAAGTATAGCGGGCTACGTTTTGATGACCAGGCCCGCACTTAGTTTTTTTACTTCTGGATCTCGCCGATTTTTAAGTTTTTTGAAAAGAGGTATTTGAAAATGTTGTTTATTTTAATGCCTTTTATACACAGCTAAAAAAGAAGTACAACTTAGGAATCACCCTGTATAATCAAGAATACTATATTTGTGGGGATTACTTTAATTAGTATTTCAGATTTTTACATTAAAAATACAATTTTTTCAAGTTTAATTTCTTTTACAGTTGTAAAACAAAGAATGCAAATGATCAACTCCCCTTACAAATCAGTGATGGCGTGTATGGAAAGTATCTATAGGACAGAGGGAGCGGGAGCCTTCTACAGATCGTATACGACACAATTGACAATGAACGTACCCTTTCAAAGTATCCATTTTATGGTATATGAATTTGCACAATCGGTAAGAAATAATATTTTTTTATTGTTATTATTGTTTGGGCATAGGAAGCGGTTAGTGCATATCCTAGTATCATATATTATCTACATATCACAAATATTACAGCTTTTAAGAGATACATGAGCTATTTTAGTGGATCATGTTTCGGTCTTCTCTATTTTTAAGTTGATTAATCTACATTGTTTTATGATCCGGTTGTACAATTATGGCTTAAGCGTAGTTCAGCGTTGAACCAAGCTTCATTTGTACAACCTCAACAGGAATGTTAAGGTTGGTTCAACACTGAACTAAGCTTAAGAGCAAACAAATAGTCGTAATATTTCTATTTTTATGTTCTGCATGGCGGATGATATAATTTGAACCTATACAATTGAAACTTTAAAATGAGTTTTGAATTTTTTTTTTAAAAGTTCTTGTGAACCACTTAGTAAAATTTTTGTCATGTGTTAAATTTTTAATTAGACAAGCCAGGAAACGATGCCGCGTTTCACGCTGGTATAGAAGGCTCTTAGGCCGTAATTGTAGAACTATCAAACACAGTTCGGTATCAATTTTTCACAGAACTTTGGCGCATGACGTATAAACACAGTAAAGTTTCTATATTCTCAAAAAAACACCCCCTTTATTGACTCAAAGTACCTACCTAAGTACAGATAACAGATAAAGAAATTCAAGGACATACCATGTTTTTTTCTCCGTCTTTCAGGTCACAAATAAAGATAGAAAATACAACCCATCTGCGCACATGGTCAGTGGCGCTCTTGCCGGCGCGGTGGCGGCCGCCATAACTACTCCCCTGGACGTATGCAAAACCCTGCTGAATACTCAACAAAATACGAAAGTTCAGGGACTGAGACACGCCATCAGGTTGATTTACCAGCTGAAAGGGCCGGCTGGGTATTTTAGAGGCATGCAAGCTAGGTAAGCTGGAATGGTTCATAATTAACGTTAGATTTAAACGAACGTCTCCAAAGTATGTGTTAAATTATTACTCTTGAAAAGTGTCCTAGGTAAAAGGTAAAGATAATTACAAAATACAACTGTAAAGGTCTAAAATCGTTTTTCTACTCCCACATGAATATTTGCTGTTTCCTTTACAGTAAAGTGATTGGATAAGTGGGCCATTCCGTTTAACTGAATGGATATAACTTCCAGTTAGTTAAGATATGAAACTGACCAATCACAGTGGTCAATTACATAGAAACTACCATTTTCACTTAACAAAAGAGAGGTTAAGAATTCATGTCAAAAAAGTGCAAATCTGATATTTTTTAAATTTGAATCAAAACATTTATCTCAGATCCTATGCACAAACCAATTATTCCTAAAAAGTGCACGAAATGGTACGGAAATTAAAGATATAAAACCAAAATATATTTATTCTTCTGTATTCAAAATTAATTTTTTACCGAATTATTTTTAAATATTTTCTGACCGAAATAAAAATTTCTCAAAAATCTCCAGTTTGTACTCATTTATAGACAATTCCTACAGGATTTAATGCATAAAATGTGTATTTAAAATATATGTTTCTACTTGCCTTAGTTGGTTTTTTGCGGTGCTCCAACCCCAATCCACTTTACAACTTTTATTATACGGAACAGATATAGACCAATAACTGGTGAATCTTTCTTAAATGGTGGAAAACTAAGATAAGTACCACATAAAACTAGATAAATTATAAGATTGCTAGAAGAAAATTCCATTTTTCAAGGTTATGTTGTTACGTTTTGTTTTGTCAATTTTGTGACCGCATCTTTATAGTATTTCCACTTCCTTTTGAGAAACTTTACCATAGCGAACGATAAAGGTCAGTATTAATGCACAAAATCCGTTTTTTAATAACTTATTTTACTGCTATATTACTTATTTCTCGGCGATATTATTCTTACACAAGCAGGCAACCAAGAATACACTTCAGCAGACTAATAAATTAAATCGGCTATGGTTTAGAAAAATAAATAGTTAATTCTTAATAATAAATATGTCGCTTTTTATCTGTTATTCTGCAAAGGGTCAAATGTGAGATATATAAATATATTCAAAGTTTTCGTGTAAATATAAGAAATTACTCAAATCGACAAATATGTTTGTAATTTGGTTCATGAATTTGCCAACGAAATAGTAAAGAACTAAATTTTTGGTCAATTAGGACATTCTCTATGTTGGTCGTCTGACCAATAGCAAGCCGACTACACCGCACTCCAGCTGACATTAGTAATTTTTGTTTTCAGGATAATGTATCAAATGCCCTCGACCGCCATCTGTTGGTCAACCTATGAATTTTTCAAGTACCTCCTGGGATCCACCCCAGAGCTTAGGATAGTGGCGTCCGCCTCGAACGTCCGAGCGGAAGAAAGTGATAGCGACTCAAATAGTTTGGATAGATCGAGCAAGTTGGACAGTAATTCATCGAGTCATACCAGTGAAAAAAATAGTTTTAAGACCAGGGATAGTGGGTTGCCTAGAGAGTTACCGGCTATGTCAGGTATGAATTTTCCAGGTTTTAATATGGATCTAACACCTCTTATATTTATTTGCATTTCAATAAATTTAATTTGACATGTCCGTTTCTTTATTAAAACTCTGTATATTTATTTAGTGTATTATGCAATGACTTATTATAGATGGACCCGGATTGTTTACCTATTCCATTCGCCATTATTAGCGATCAGTCTAAGCACTGTTGCCAGATGCGCCAGGGAATATTTCTTTTCGATACATACAAAAAAAATTCTCCCATCATACAATATCTTGTGTCTGAAATCGATCGAAAACGGAGACAAACATTAGTTCGTCTCCAAAAACGGTTGCCACATTTTTGCACTGATCCGTCGTTCTTTAAATATTGAAATTCAAAGAAATTAACAAGTGTTAATATAAATTTGATGTTACAAATTTTACGTAATCTAGGGTAT
The DNA here is from genome assembly GCA_935413205.1 of Polydrusus cervinus. Taxonomy (NCBI): domain Eukaryota; kingdom Metazoa; phylum Arthropoda; class Insecta; order Coleoptera; family Curculionidae; genus Polydrusus; species Polydrusus cervinus. The sequence goes on from OW284512.1 coordinate 3,663,881, forward strand.
AGTTCGCAGTGGCGTTCAAAGCCGTTTAAACAGAACGGAGGGCAACGAATATTTTTATTACACACGCGTTGACGGACTCTTAATTTAACAAATCTTTTTACAGGAGCCGGTTTATATGGTTCCTTATCATTCAATACGATGCACAAAGCTGATTACCGACAGAAAGATTCGATTCTGGACGCTGCCCATACATAGTTGTAAATAATGTACTGTTGAAAATACTGTAAGTACCTATTAGTTTATTTCAAAAATTGTCTACGTCAATTGAATCACTGGTTCATAGCAAAGAAAGTAATTTGTTAAATTTTTGATATCTGCTATATTTTAAGAAATACCGATTTTTTTGGAAAACCTTGCTTTATTTCAACTTATTGGTAGCTAGATCTTACTGTGCGTTGTATCGTGCAAACTTTATGAGTGATTATTATACCTTATGAAAAGCTTGATTATGTTCAGTAACAATAGTTGTACCTAAATGTTATGATGTGCAGTGGCGTACTTATAAACACCTATATGTCTATGGTTTATGAGTATAGTGTTAGAAAGTTAGAAATTAATAAATACATTTTTTCCAAAAATTAAATTAAAAATATTATTTTTGTTAAAATTTTGTAAACACACTGTATAATATACCTGTAGTGCGATATGAAAAACTGAAAAATAAGAAAAAATTCATCTAACCTAGGGGCGAGTACTTTCCAATATAAAACAATCGTGAAAAATTGTGAGATCTCATAAACCATAAACATATAGGTGTTTATAAGTACGCAACTGTACATCATAAGGTATAATAATCACTCGCAAAGTTTGCACAATACAACGCACAGTGAGATCTAGCTACCAATAAGTTGAAATAAAGCAAGGTTTTCCAAAAAAATCGGTATTTCTTAAAATATAGCAGATATCAAAAATTTAACAAATTACTTTCTTTGCTATAGTCAAATTTTTTTAAGAAAACGCCAAGTCACTTGTCATTTATGGCACCCTGTTGACGTCTGGTCTATTTTACGTTTAGAGGTTGGCTAAAAAGACAGGACCGGACTATTTTTATGTTCCATTAACAAACTAAAAAAATATTAAAATATTAAGTTCCTTATCTCTCATTTTAATTTATCAAAGAAGACTTTACAAATTTTTCTATTTAAATCATCGTTCTTAACTAAAGTTGTCAAGAAACTTTTGGAGATGTTATCCAAATTGGAACAAAAGTCAAGAACCTATTAGGTATCCACTGAATACTACCTAGATATTGTGATAGGAATTACTTATAAATAAATAAATAAATAAATGAGGTCTTTATTTCCATTATAATTATAATACATTTAATAGTACTAAAGTGTAGGTACCTAATGGAAAATGCCGAAGGTCAGATAGGAGTGTAAAAACCTGGAGGCAATACACTCCCCCTGTTCTTTACCTTAAGCATATACAATAGACAGGCTATGGCAAGAGAAAAAAAAATAGAAGAACTATAATATAGGGAAAAAAACAGTTACTTGTTCAGGAGCAAATAACCGTGGGGCATGAATAAAATTAATATTATAATTATTGAATAAAGATTATATGGGGATAAACCATTGAAGTTCAGATAAACTAGTATTTTTCCGTACAAGTGGCAAATTCAAAAAAATTCATTGTTGACTTAATAAAAGCTTTTTATATGCAAACTTAAATGTAAGTAATGTACTAGTGACATAAATATTATCGACAAAGCTTTAAAAAAATTTAACTTATCGACACACTACTCTCCTTTGCTCGTGAATATTAAAGAATGTAATAAATGCCGGTAATACTGCACCAGCTAGGTTGAATACGTAAAACATGGTATATATGGTTAAAATATTGGTATACAAAACAATCACTATGCTTCATTTTAGTTATGACTCTAACTTTCAATCAGAAAACTCTATATACACTATACCACAACAGCCACAAAAATACTAAAAAACACCAAAAAACAACGAAAATAATAGGACGCGAACTGACATGTGAACTTGTTACGGTCCACACTAAATCTAGTAACTTTTCGGCGGAACTAGAATCAGCTGTGAATGTCATCTGTGACTTTTAACTGTCGAAACGCCGTTTTCTATCGCGATATGATCTCTATGAACCAGTGATTCAATTGACGTAGAGTGATAAAATTTAACAATAGTATTTTGAAAGTTACACACCATTAAAATTGGAGCAAAAATCATCGTCTTCTTTAACACCCTGTATATAAAATTTTCTGACAGTTAAATTAAATCCAACATTGACAATTGTTTCCCAAGGGATGAGTCTATCAACCATTCAAAACCGTAGGTCGATATCATATCTGGTTCAGAAAATATTAACTGTTAAATTTAGGCGAAATTTTTCTTGCTCGAAAGCAATTGTCCAGCAGTTTAGTTGGGATAATTTATTTTATTATTTTTAAATTCCCCTCCTTCTTTATAATTGAATGACGTATTACACCTAGTATTAATAATACGTTTCGGACTTAAAAACCCAGCATCAATAAGAATAAGTGAATTTTTTAAATGTCGCCAGAGGAAGAAGTCGTTTGGTGAGAGGTCAGGAGCCCTAGTTGGCCAATTAATTGTTGAGTTTGGACAGACAATGTGCCCAATAAAGGCATGATTTAGATATTCGCGTACCACCGGGCAACCATCCATTTGGAACCAAATCTCTTGATTTTCATCAGCGACTTCCTCCAGTGCGGGTCCAATGTGATTTTGAAGAAAATCTAAATATGTTGGACCCGTAAGATTTACGTCAATAAAAACTGGTCTAATGATGCGATGTCCAAAAATCCCTGCGCAAACATTTACTTTCTGAGTTCGAGTGCATGCAAAACGATATTCATTTTGTAGGCTCCAGTACTGATAATTGTATATTCGGCTCATTATTTAATATAAACGTGCATTCGTCTGAGAAACAAATATTTTGTAAAAAATATCTGTTGTTGTTAGCTCGCTTCATCATTTCAAAACAAAAAGGGATCTTCGCTCTTCGCTCTTCGTCCCCTTCTAGCAATTCTTATTTTTTTATTTATTTTATTTACGAAATTGACAGGAAACCCCATACAAAATATATATACTGTTACACAATATTACACTTAAATAGTGAAAGAAACAAAATAATCTACATACTATAACGTTCTACAAGAATAATAATACGATAAAAAACAAATCACAGTTGCAATGCATTTATAATTTTATTCTTAATGTCGGAAAGATTATGGTTTTAATACTTATATGAATGATATTTATGCTTTTTCAAAGTTGTCAGTACTAACTGTGGTGTGATGTTTTTCTACCCTTTGCCCGAGAGATCTAGTGCTGATATTTTTATTTTCTTCGACGTGAAATCAAATATTAAAGATCCCAACTAATATTTTTCGACGTAGGAACGTAATATCGACTAATGTCGTGACTTTATAGTGTTTCGCAACCAATAACTGTTACTGTCTCAATACTTATCCGCTACGTTGTATTCACTAATTTGGGGAATGATTTCTGGGTAGCGATTTAGATCCCATAACGTTTTTGGGACTTACACCGTTACTATTTTTGACGTAACGGTGTAGAGATAGTTCCTATACTGCTACGTCACAGTATAGCAACTGGTACTTCCTTATTGGACGTTAGTATCTTTTTCCCTTTTTAAAAGAAAATGTTTAACATTTATTCCAATATTATGGCATCATGGTTATAATATGTTTATTGCCGATTTGCTACTTTAAAGTTCTTGTTAATTGTGGTTTTATAATTGCATGTTTAAAGCTATGCTGGGGGTAAATGTTTAACGCATTTAACTTAACTGAAAAAAATATGAAAAATATTCTTTAAAAGTGAACGCGCCTGCTCAATTCTTATTTTTTAATAAAAATATATTCCTAAAAAATATATATAAATTGCTTCTGAGATACGCACAGTGATAGATATTGTAAAATCATTTTGGTTGCCGAAACGGTAATGTTGGTGTTTAAAAGGGTAAAAATGATTTTACAATATCTATCACTGTGCGTATCTCAGTAAAAATTTGAAATTTTCAGACGAAAGTGTTTCCCGATTTGCCGTTGTGAACCTACTTCCTTGATGGCGCAATTGGTTAGCGCTCTGTACTGGATATACGGAGGTTGTCGGTTCGAATCCGGCTCGAGGAAATACTTTTTTCTGAATTTCAAATTAGGTGTTTATACACAAGAACTTTCCATCTTAACATATTATATAAATTGCTTCTTTAGGCAACCGTACTTTTCATATTAGTACTTACAGGCAAGAAACGAGCGCCAATTGAAGATTAAATGTAACTAAAATTTAAAAATAGCTAAATTTTTTTATTCTACATAAATAACATCGGATATTTGATCTAAAAAGCATGGCGGAGCAAAAAACTGTTACCATAAAAGATAATTTCTCCACCTAAAAGTATTTTTTTCTATGTTGTAGTAACCCTTACTATAGGTTTTCTAATATAAAGTATCTATTAGTAAGCGCTACTTTACCGTATTCTTATGAAGTAAAAGATACTAACATTTTACGATTAGGGCAACTAATATGTTACTAATTTCAAGTCATACCAAAGCACCCAGTTAAGTCGCCATTACTCGTTGATAATCACCCGTTGATGACAATTACTTTAACAAAGAATTTTTAGTAAATCCTTAGTTCTAACTACTGTGGACTAGCGACTTTGTAGTAACAATACTTTATAGACATTTTTGAAGTGAGTGGTGAGTTTATATGACTTTAACTGGGTATATATTGCTACCTTACTTCATATGACACATTTAGAGTAAATATAACGTTATTGTGTCTGTAACTCGGGACTAAGTAGTTATTTTCCGTTTAAATAGGCAATTGCGGTTCCAATTTCTACCCATTTCCCAACTTAAAGTTATTTAGACTTAAACAACGGTATTCGTCACTGTCAATGCTATTTGGGATCTCTCTCATAGTTTTCTTCAGCTCGCTCATGATTCTATGCTGTGCATTTGCAGTTGTTTATTACAGTGCCCTTCGCCCCAAACTTAGTAATAACTTTTTGTATTGCCGACTTTGTAGGAATGGGTCTATCAGGGATATAAACGGAAAACATGTCAGATACAATACTTAAACTTTTCCAAACATAGTATCATTTTATCATAGTGTATTTTTCTTCTGTTGTGTAATTCATAATAATTACCTGGATAAATCATTACTTGTAAAAAATATAATATTTTCAAATTACATTTGACAGTGGCAAATCACAGGTTGACGAATCCAATTAATGCTGGTGTCCGCAGTATCACCTATTGAATTCAATGAAAAACCAACCGCAATCCTATTCAAATAGGTTAAGATCGTGTGGTGCAAAATTGTTCAAACTCCGCATGTGCACTTGCCACACAGAGACCCTAAAAAAGTCTCCCTACAACCCCGCTTTACAGTTAACAGGGAAGCAAAATATATTATTTGGATAGTCTAAAACTTGCATGGGATGTTTCCAACCACGATGCAACAGCCGGTATAGTGTAATGTTTATATTTTTTGTTTCGCATGTTGGACGTTCTACAAATCCTTATGAACGTAATTTTCCAATCGTTATAAAACTGCAGAGGTTTTTAATATCCATTTTTTTAAATTAAAAATTCATAGCCTATCAATTGAAAATGAATTGTGAAAATTTAAGTATACCCTAAAATTGTAGCAGTTTAAATTAAAACAAATTGTATTTTCGTGTTTATTTCGCTGTTATCAGTTAAACTACACAATAAAACTTATATTCGTAATAAATTCAACGTACCTCTTATAATAATAACTGGAATAGTTTGGTTGATACCCTTGACGTTATACAAATAATTTTCCAAAACATAAAAAGATATTGTAAAGAATATCACAGAGAACTTATACTGTGGTAATATTAGCACAGGGTATAATGGAAATGCCGTAAGAAACATCCCATATTTTTTTTTTCACTCAGAGAAATTTAGTACCGTTTAAAACATGTATTCTTTCAAGCTTTGATATCATTTAATAAGTAATGCATAACAGTGTAGACATAATTGATGAAACACCAACCTACTTGTTAATATGATACAAACAAATTAAAATGATGAGCGCCATCTGTCAGCGAGTAAGGAATTAGAATTTAATCTGGCCTCGCATGTTATTAAAAACATGTCAGTACAATTATATTTTTTTTTTGTTATTTTTAATTCGAATTATCATGCGTCTCTACTACTTCTGACCTCTTTTATTTGTTATTTGCACATATAGGTATATATATAAACAGCAAGGGACTTTGAATAACAACTGCTATTTAAAAAAATCTGGTGTTATCTGTTTACATAAAATATTATACACTACGATCGGTATTACTGATGTAAAATTACTAAGAAATACAGCGGAACCATGTAACGCCATAAGAATAGAAAAAAACATAGAAAGGAAATTTCTTTCCGATAGGATTTGGCACTATGCAGTGTGATTTCTAAGTTGATACTTCTTTTTTAGCTGTGTATAGAAGGCATTAAAATAAACAACATTTTCAAATACCTTTTTTCAAAAAACTTAAAAATAGCTGAGTTACAGAAGTAAAAAATCTAAGTGCGGGCCTGGTAATCAAAACGTAGCCCTTTACTTTATATTGTTTTTGTCCGTTTTTTGTATGTGAGTCATGCATTTTACGGATCGGTGTTCAGTTATTAATTTTGTCAATTCGCGGCGCGGTGTGGTTTTCTTTTAATAAATTGGTGAAAATGGTAAAATTTTAAAACAATGAAGTAATTATGTGAGTGTCGTAAAAGTGCGGATGTTTTTTCTCTACATCCAGAAGTTTTCCTAATGTTATTCAACGGGCAAGTTAGGCAGAACCGTATTTGATTTGTAGTGTAATAAATGAATGTAAGTACTTTATTTTTGGGGTTTTAAAAAAAAGTTATTTAAAAATGTTGTTTATTTTAATGCCTTCTATACGCAGCTAAAAAAGAAGTATCAACTTTAGAATCACCCTGTATAAAGGTTTTTTTGTATTAGGTTGTCAAATTTAGGACCCGGAAAGAGTTAAACTATAGCAACTGAAAACATATCGTTTTGCGGTTAAAGTCAATTAGGCAATCCAACGATGTGTCCAAATGGCGGCTGGCTGGCAAATACTGCTTTGTAATTGGTGCGCGTGACCATAAAAATAATGTTGCTGGTGGCATTTAACTGGTGACTCAATGCTTTTTACCAGCCAACCGCCATATTGAATCACGTGGTTTGGATTCCCTAATAGAAAAATTGTAGAAGAAGAAAAAGTACGGTTATATTTTTATAATTTCTGTTTTTGGGTTATTTTATGAATTAGGGAATCCAAACCACGTGATTCAATATGGCGGTTGGATGGCAAAAAGCATTGAGTCACCAGCTAAGTGCCACCAGCAACATTATTTTTATGGTCACGTGTACCAATTACAAAGCAGTATTTGCCATCCAGCTCCATCTTGACACATCGTTGGATTGCCTAATAAAAAATATTTGACATACCGGCAAGCGGACAAAGTACGAACGCATGAAACGTCTCGTCCGTAATAGAGGTGTAGGATGAACGATTCATGGAATGAATTATGAATGGTATGACCAGAATTGATGAAAATTACCTGTATAATAAAAAATTTAGTGATTGAAAAAAAATGGTGTTTTTAAAATTTGTATTATGTGAAACAACAAACAAATATTATACCTAAAAATATTTTATAAAAGTTGTACATAGTGTAAAACGTAGAATTTTAGATTCCTACCCTTTTTTAATATATCTATTGCTATTTTAACCCCGTACATATGCAATTAAAGAGTTTTTTGTAACTTGATAGTCTAAATAAACTTGATAAGGACGCGATAAGAGAATATTCTTTTAAAAGTACGAGGCAACAACCTATAAATTGTTCAACAAACAAAGGAACGGCAGGGTCAGATTTATGTCAATGCCGTCTGTAATCTCAGTAGTTCCCGATGCGTTCTGTTTTGCATATTAATATACGAGGTGCTCTTATTCTTCTATGCAATAATTCAAAAATTACTGAAATGATTTTCTGAAATTTGCCGGTGTTAGTTTTATTAATTTCTCCAAGCAAATAATATTTTTGTACCCAAAAATACCTAAGGCATTTATTATACAGTTATACAGGGTGATTCCTAAGTTGATACTTTTTTTTTAGCTCTGTATAGAAGGCATTAAAATAAACAACATTTTCAAATACCTTTCTCAAAATACTCAAAAATAAGGCACTTACATTCATTTATTACACAATGAATCAAATACGGTCCTGCCTAACTTGCCCGTTGAATAACATTAAGAAAACTTCTGGATGTAGGATGAGCCCGCAAGGGAAAGCGTTCTGCGTATAATCTCGAAGAAACAGCCGCACCTTGACGACACTCACCCTAAACCCTAATAAACACCTCCTACTACTAGTTCATTGTTTTCAAATTTTACCATTTTCACGTGTCACCAACTTAAAATTAACTTGCTTTAGAAAAACACCGCAGCGGAATGCCAAATAACTGACCACGGACACGTAAATTGCATGACTAATAAGAGATAAGACAAACAACATAAAGTATAGCAGGTTACGTTTTAATGACCAGGCCCGCACTTAGATTTTTTACTTCTGTATCTCGCCTATTTTTAAGTTTTTTGAAAAAAGGTATTTGAAAATGTTGTTTATTTTAATGCCTTCTATACACAGCTAAAAAAGAAGTATCAACTTAGAAATCACCCTGTATAGTGACGTGGCATCCTTATCTGAGACACCCAGTAGAATTGCAACGATTCACTTAAAAATACCTAACTTTATTTGGTTACAGTGACATATTTAGAAGATTTTACCAAAACAATTTCATGTTTTACTGTGGTCTATTTCTTTTCGATTGCGAACGATGACAGAAAAAAAAAATTGAACAAAAATTCACCTAATTGGTTAAATCATGGACCAATTTACACTACATAAATGCATAGCCAACTTATTAAAGGTCTTTTTTTTTAAATCACAGAAGAAGAATAAGAAATTTCTGTTCGATTGATTTCTAGCAAATATATGCTAATTATAAACCTTTTAGCAATTAAAAATAACTTTTAGCTCTAGTTATATTACGAAACAAACAATCTATTAACTTTCTGTACATAAAATCGGTTAATTTCACGTTTTTCTGCAACATAAAATAGTAAACCTATGCCTACTTTGTGTTGAAGCAAAAAGGATGCCCGATTTATCGACAAAATATAGAATGCCATGCCAAACGCCAAACATTGGGACATAACCTAGAAATTCATCTTCTTAAAGGCCGCTTTACAGTTTGCAATTTTTCTTTTACGCAAGTTGTCTTGCAGCAATTAATATTGCGGCAATAAAAATTTCACTTCGTTTTACAGCGTGCAATGACTTGCCAAGATCGTAGGTGATTTACCACTTGCCAACCATTAAAATAAAAATACATTTGGTTAGGACTTACCGGCGCTTTTTGTGCATTCATATTAACAAAACATCATTACAGGACATGAAAGCAAACCAACAAAAACAAAACGTACCCGCTATAGGTTAGAAAAAACATAAATAAATGTCAGGGATTTTTATATTTAGTTTGGTGTCTCATAAATCACCAGAAAATCCTCAGACTTGCGCTTGCAATGGCAATAAAAATACGGTCCGGGTTATATTTCTTGCAAGCAATACAAATTGCGCCAGCTGATCATTAGCCTCGTTCTGCGCATACTCCCGGGCAATCTTTTCTTGCGTGAAAGAAAAATTGCAAACTGTAAAGCGGCCTTAACAAGTGTTAATTTAAAATTCTAACCGCTATAAACAGTAAACAACAAAATATCAGTTATGACGTAAATCCTTAACCTTATTTTTTCAACTTGTCAAAAATGAAAATTCTTGCATTTTTTTATTGTAAAACGGGTTTCTGTCATCGTTCGCAATCGAAAAGAAATAGACCATAGTTAAATTATTTTTAAAAAGAAACATTGTAGTTCTGCCTTTTTTTTTATTTATTGATTTTACTTCTTTTCAGCCACCCTTCTTGACTACCGAGATCACAGATACATTCATTTTGAATCATCAGAGGAGACAAAGAAAAGCTACTCACCCTGTAGAGTCTACATATATAATACTTGTGTCCTATAAGATAGTCAAGATTATTAAGTACGCTGTATAGTGCAAACCATTTTGGTTTTTAAAAATTTGACAGCTGTTTTCGGTTTTTCGTGATTTTAGAATTTTTTATTACTGCGGAAGCTTTTTTTTAGGGGACTTACAGAAATTCGGTGAATATATTTTTAGTAAAAATAGCAAAAACTAGAAATTAAAAAAAAAAAAACGCGAGTTTGTAAAATTAATTTAAAAACCACCATGGCTAGTGCTAGTTGTATTTTGTATTGTCATCGTACGATGACTTTTTAAAGCTGTGATAAAGTCCTTATCAACTGTTTTTTTGTATGATATTGACTTCTTTCAGATGGGGGTACTATCATATTATTTTTTACCGTTCGTATACACCATTTCTAATCGGTTCTTAATTTTAGTTTGTTGTAGGTCCAACGGCAAGTGCAGTTTTTCTTACGTCATCGATTACAGATGATATGTTTATAGACAACACCTACACGTCCGTTAGTTATGTTTATAAGGCCTCCTGCACACTAGGCAGCCTGTCTGCGACAGCCAGCGAGATTCTCTCGTTTCTAGCGGCTGATGTCACAGCCATTAGGCGAGTTCGGTTATTCCTCGCGGATAAGATGAAAGAGAATACAGATTTAAAACAGCTGATCAGCAGATTACTCCGAGGTTGTCGGTAATTACGGAACGGTTCATATTCATTTGACAAACAGGATAACCTCACTTTTGGCCTTTCATGATAAAAATGGATAATAATTTGTTAATGTTTAATTCCAATTGTTGAAATCGGCCATAATTTGATGATGAATTGAATTGAATGAAATTATTAACCCAACACTCAACTTTCTTAAGCGATATTTGACAATCAGCTGACGTTGCTTTTATCCTCGGTTTCCTCGGTCAAAAACCTCCGATGAAAAAGATGACGCTCCGAATCATCTGTCCCGGTTTAAACGAACGCAGATAAATGCCAGCCGTCAGCTTTGAAACGATTAAACGAACGACATTTTGACAATCCGAGGAATCGGAGACCTCGCCGATGATTAACCGAACTCGCCTATTGAAAAAGCAATGTCAAGGCTGCCTAGTGCGCAGGAGGTCTAAGGGTGCCCGCCACATCAATACTCACAATTTACCGGTAAAATTTGTATCAAAGGATGGTAATTTCGGGTTTAATACAAAATGCCATAAAAAACATTCAGTGTGAGGCTTTAAAATACCATGGGACTGGCCCGGCGGGATTTATGTATGTTTATTCGAACGATGCCAATGTCTTCAGGAACATAAATATTTTGCGGTCGATGACGTAATCGGAACTGCAGTCGCCATTTTGACGTATTATTTTTTACAGGGTCGCTTGTGAAAAATTTAGATTATTATTAATATTTTTTTCTTTATCGCTTTATTATTTGGTATGAAAGCATGAGAGTCAATTATTGGTAATGTTAGTTTTTGTTAAATATCGGATTATTTATTTTTGACATTTATTTATGAAGCTATAAATTATTAACGAAAATATTTTTCATATTTATTAAAGTTAATTTTAATCTCTTTAAAATTTGCAGAAATACCTACTAAGTTTAATAAAATCGTTGCGGATCTCTAAAAATGTATAAGTATAGAACTTTAAGTATTTTTGTAAAATAAATTGAACTTTGGCTTTAAAGCAAAAAGGTAAAGGATCCCATACACGCTCAGGCCGGACAGGGTAGACCCGGATTTTCGCAGGCATATCAAAACGTGTGTTGATAAGTAGAACGCGGAAATTTAATGACAATGACGTTTTTCCAGGACCCGAGTGAGCACCTTGTTTATTCATAACAGGATGCCCGGAAATGACCATGACCAATTTTAAGGAATGATTTTGCAGTTAATATTATTGAAGGTTACATTATGAAAATATCAAGTGATCCATATTGCGACCAGTGGCGTGACAAAACGAAGGTCATATTTTTAATTCGCCGAGTGTACTTTTGCTATTATTTTTATTAGAGCGCAGAAATTTGGTAACAATGACTTTGCTAACAGAAAGCATTTAAATACCCTACAAAGGTTATATTCTTAAAATTTCGTAAATTCCGGCCTTTATTATTATTTCAATGGCCAGTTTTTGCCACCCAACAAAATTCCTGCAAACAATATTTCAAACGCGAATTTTTCCGAAATTACAAAAACAAATTGGTGAAAACCTGTATCACATTCAGCGGCAAATATTATTCTTTCTAGAGAACCAAAATTCGGGTTTCAGGAATTAGTGAATGCCGAGATTGTTGTTATGTCACTCGCAAGCACGTCTATGGAAAGTCATCAACTTACCGCGCTCTCTTGATAAGTCAGTTTGCCTGTACGAGACTCTGGCCAGGCTTAAGTAAATCCCAATCAAACAAAATTACAGTTAGTAACTCTGCCTTGGATAGTACGAACTGCCTGCACATCCGGTCATCGTACCTGAGCATGCGTAGGGACCTTAACGGAGTTTTATGATTATCACCCACGATCACCTACAACGGTATGCCAATAAGCAAGTTGAAATTTGAACATCGCTACGCATGTCGTCACAAGTGAGGATGCGAGCACGGTTGCATAACCTTTTGACGCGACTGACATCACAATTTTATAATTTTTGTAATTAATTGTAAAATAATAATAAAACTACCTATCTTTTATAATATAATATTATAATAGGATTATTTCCTTTATTATTTGATCAAAAATAAAACGATCATTTTCTTGCACCTAATGTAAATCGGCCTTAAGCGTCCTCGCACGTGTCGTCAAAATGTGGGAGAGAAATGGAGGATCTATGCGCGTTAGTGTACCGGTGTTAGTGTATCGCGATTATCACCTATTATATCTGTCTTTAAAGAGTAAATATTCAATTTTTTGACTATAACTTTGTTCGCGGTAAGGATTCCGAACCGATTCAATAACCAAATTGGACAACGTAAGATGTTAATATATTATTTAGAGTTAAGCTGCAACGTACATTCACTTGCCAATCACTAAAATTCAAAACAAAACATCAAACATAACCAAACAAAAACCATCGTGACAGTCTCCGACCAATTACGACAGTTAAATTGGAAAGTGGGCGGGTCTGAACTATAGTTCTTGTTAAATCCGCAGAACTGAAAGAATCTGTTTAAAATGAATCTAGAACCAAATGTTACTGCCCCGCGAACGCGGAACTGTACATGTAATTTATATTTATAAATTAGGAATTTTGTGATCCGCAAACGTCATTATTTGAACTGCGCATGCGAATAGTCCCGAATCGGTTCAGAATCCTTACCGCGCACAAAGCATGATTTTTCTGTACCGGGTGATTCATTAAGGGTGACGAGCGGCCATATTCGGGCATAGAAATTCAAAAAAAAATTATAACTAAATAATATAATAATTTTTAAGTTCCGCATTTTGCCGCAAGAGGGCGTAATTAAAAAGTAAATTTTAAAATTTTACATATCTCCGAAAATTCCACATTAAGGTATATCTTTGATAACACCATTAAAAAGCTTGGACAATTATGCATCATTTTGGTCTTATGATCATTGGCGTACCGACTTTAATAAGAGGGGGGGGGGAGCTGTTAAAAGTGTAATCAGTTAAATCGCTGTAACTTATAAATGACTTATCCGATTTTAGCAAACTAAAGACTGTTTGGAAGAGAAATGTATGCCAATCGTATTTAGTTGTCCATGATGGTTCTCAAAAAAAATGCTAGAGGGCGCAATTTGTAATAATAACACATTTTTTGATTTTACTCCGAAAAAATAAATCATACGGTATATTTATGATACCATAATCGAAAAGTAGATGAAATTTGCTAAAAAAAATAATAAAACCGCAGCTCGATATCTCCGTTCGTTTCAGCGTTATCGCCAATAGAATAATTTTTAAAATTTTAAATAAAGAATATTTTCAGAAAAAAAGAGGGACGCCACTGATATTTTTTCATGTGGATATTATTTCTGATTAGCCTGGTCAATTCTGCATAAAAATGGTCTCTTGCGTTTTTCTCCTCGGGCACACCGTTCTTAATTAAAATAATTAAATTAGCTCTACTTATTGATAATGAAAAATTTTGTTTTATAAAAATTGTTGGAAATGACCACCTTCACTTAATAGGCATGCTTCCGCCCGTCTAATTTGATCCAAACAGTCTTTAGTTTGCTAAAATCGGATAAGTCGTTTAAAAGTTACAGCGATTTAACTGATTACACATTCAACAGCTCCTCCCCCCCTCTTATTAAAGTCGGTACGCCAATGATCATACGACCAAAGTGATGCATAATTGTCCAAGCTTTTTAATGGTGTTATCAAAGATATACCTTAATGTGGAATTTTCGAAGATATGTAAAATTTTAAAATTTACTTTTTAATTACTCCCTCTTGCGGCAAAATGCGAAACTTAAAAATTATTTCCAGGATTTTCTCATGGCCACTTTAGTTATAATTTTTTTTCCCTGAATTTCTATGCCCAGTAGTTTTCGAGATATGGCCGCTCGTCACCCTTAATGAATCACCCGGTACTATTGAACGTTATCCCGTTTCGTAAGATCATTTATTAAAATAAATAAACGTCACTAAAAGTATACGTAAAATTATAGAACAAAGACAATTAACTAGCCATTACTCCTTATCCGTACTATACTGTCCTTAATATGTAAGATATTAGTTAAAAGTATTTTTTCGTGACCCTGTAGAATAATGAAAAGTTTTTGTGTTTCAGTGTATACGTTCCGCTACATAGTGATAAGGGTTCTTGTCACTCTAAAACCCATTTCATTCTATTTTTCGTGTCATAGATTTGTTTTGAACGGAAAAAATTATTTTTTTTTTTGTAAAAAAAGGAAGATTAAATATAGATACATGTTACACAAAATAAACGACTTGTTTTATTTAATTTTGTCGTTTTATTCTGAAGGCGAAATTCGTTACGTTACGATAGTGAAGGGTAGCCGGGAAATTTATCTGGAACAGTGACGGCTCGCGGTCTTAACTGGTGAAGAGCTAGGTATAGTGCGGGTACTTAAACAAACTTTGACTAAAAACCCGTGTAACAAAACGTTTCTCTTATCCTCATCTGTCCAACGGCTGAATGGAGTTTCCGACAAATTACAAACTATGTCATTAATTGGGTTCATTTTTAAAACACACAACTCAGTAGGTACTTAAACTACTGAATTAACTTAAAAATAAAAACAAAACTTTTTAATCACGTAAAAACGATATCTAGTTTCGCGAAGCCTCAAAATAAATACCCTAAGAGCGTTTTCACACGGCACCATATATCGCGCGCTACAAATGGTCGCGATATTGCTTTTACACCAAATTATGTGTTTTTTAATAAGCCATTTTCACACACAAGCGATATTAGAGAACACAGTATTTGGTGTAAAGCAATATTGCGACCATATATCGCGCGCGACAAATGGTCGCAATATTGCTTTTACACTAAATTATGTGTTTTTTAATAAGCCATTTTCCCACACAAGCGATATTAGAGAACACATAATTTGGTGTAAAGCAATATTGCGATATATGGTCGGGCTTACAGGTTATGACTTTCTGATGAGTTCTAACATGAACGAAACATCCTGTCATTGTCTACCTGTGCTCCAGGGAACCCATTACCTTTGGCGTCCCTGCGTACTTTAATGCAAAAGATAGCCGCACTATTCTGTCCGCTTGCCGCTAAGCTTCTCTTTATATATTTTAAACGGACACTAAATTCCACTGTTTTACTTATTTTTTACTTAAATATGGCATAATGAACTTTAAAATCATTTATTTTCAATATTTTGTTTCTATTCGCCCAAAAATATTTGTTGTCTAGATTTACAGTTAGAAAATCTCCTCGGCGACATACAAAATAACTTGTATTGAAATGAAAATTTTCGGCAGCGTGCAGCATAATTTATGAATATTTTTTGCGCTGGACGATTAGTTATGTTTTACACTTGCATAATGTATCTAAACACTTCGTTTTAAATAAACTATCTTCCTTTTCTTTCCTGATAAGTTATTTGCTTCGGCGACTTGTTGTTACAGCAATTTATAATTTGAATTAAATCACGATTAAAATTGAAAAAATCAGTTGATTTAAATCGTCGCAACTCTGAATTCTACCTACATTGGTAGTCGTCAAGGCAATGTCACTTTAAATAATTACAACTGTGGCATTTTTTTAGATATAAAATAGTTATTTATGTATCAAGGGTACTAAGTAGATGATTATGCCCTGAGGGTGACATTGTTACAAAGCCGAGGGCCTCTGGCCCGAGTTCGGGGTGTACAGTTTATGGTCAAATAAAACTAAGTTACCAATATTTTACATACCTGAAATATCTTATTCCTGGTATTGAACAGCGATTCGTGCAAAAAAGGATCATGCACTTTTTCTACCCATCTTGAGACACAAGTCGCTAGCAATAACAAAATGTCTGGTAAAGTTTTATATCTACCTAAATTCGCACCCAAAACTTAAAAATAATATATCCACAATCACACGCGAAACATCCGAACGAATACAACGTAAAAAAACATAGAAACGACTAACAACAACTTACAAACTAACAAAAAAAATGTCTAAAGTAAGGTTTTATAAATATTAACACCCAAAACTTGGAAATTAAAACCACACACGAATGAACGAAACAAAAGATGGCGACTAATAAGAATATAACGGCGAGCCGGTTTTGTTCAAGAGACCTTGGGTTTTGTTTACGTTCTGTTAGAAATCGTGTCGGTTGCCTAATTTTTTCCCTACTGCGCAAGCGCTACAGCCCCGAACTCAGGTTATTTTGAATCGCACGATGGGTGTATTCTTGCTTCGTGCGGCTGCTTGTATTGGCAATATAGTGTATGTATATATGTGATAAAAACACAATAATGTACTGATATGACAAAAAGAAAAAAGGCATCGGTAAGGCAAATTTTCTACGAAAACACAAAAATATATTTCAAGGTAACAATAATGAAACAAATTAAAAATAAACAGGTAGCTTTTTAAAGTGCCCCACGGACATGACGTTTTAAAAAAAAATCAGATTGACATTCCTACAAATTTTAGTAAATATTTTTTTAAAATTTTAAGTGTTATCGCGTAAGTTTACAAAATGTCTCGAATACCCAGAATTGGTAGTAAGCCAGCGATGAAATCCAGCAATACTGTAACTAGTAAGACGCCTAGTGGGGGTCAAAAAACGATAACGACTACAACAATTAGGGAATTGGGACCTGTAGGTAAGAAATTAAAAAAATAAATAATGTATGATAACTGATATGGTATAAATTAAAGTTAACATTATGGACATCCTACTTCTCTTTCCCGAAGTAACACTCTTTATACTTGCATAAACTATAGAATCCCAAACTGGTGGCGATGGAGGAGCTCCTTGCGGAACATGTCCTGCAAATCAAACCGGTGGACGGAGTATGAACGCCAGGCCACCCAGTAATGTTAGTGGAAGGCCAGGGGGCAGTGGATTACGACCACCAAGCGGTGCCAGTGGGATGAGACAACCAAGTGCAAGGCCGCCTCCATCGTCACAAAGGCCTGCAAGAAGACCGCCTGCCCCAGCACCTGCCCCACAGATGAGACGTAAGTAACAAAGTAAAAAAAAAGAACATTTCAGATCTCGGACAATAATCTTTTTTCTATTTAATTTGTTGTGCCCTATTTATTTACTGAAACATCAAAGGTTTTTAATAATTTTATTAAAGCGAAGCAAAGCAAAACAATTTACGATTACATTACGGTGAATAACATACAAGGCTTAAGAAATAAAAAATAAATTTATTAAATCAGTAAATTTGGAGAGTGTTCTCTAAAGAAGAGTTATTCCCTTAAAACTCACATACGACGCTATTTCAAGTAAGTTCAAGAGAAACAATTTCCGCTTTACAGTGAACTTAGGCCAAAAGAGAAATAAACAATAATTAAATTAACATTACCAAGATCGCTTACTCACTGGCTGGGAACTGCTCTGATTCTGAGATTGTGTTTTTCCATCATAATTTAGAGAGACTTGAGTGACCAAACGGACAGAGGTTACCCTTACACTTGAATACGTTAAACAACTCCACTGAGTAAGTGGTTCTTTGAGTTTTTATAATGTTTTGTAACCCCTACCAAAAAGGGGTTTCTTTTCGCTATGTCAGGAATTATTAACATTAGAAGAAAAGCTTCTCAAATGTACTATTTAAAATAGCACCCTTTTTTCAACCAATTACAAACAACAAAGTTATTTTTATAAACATTTGTCTACTGACTCCTTCTACGAAACTAAAAATGTTCGTGTCCTTGTTCTACGCACTAGCTTTCCACTACACCTATTAATCACCCATTAAGAGTCCTAACTTCACAGCCAAGCAATTCATCCTTAAAGATACCAATCCATATCCGACAATATGTTTTGTAACTATGTTGTCCAAAATAATAAAATCTACGTCGAGGTGAGGTCCAATTTTCCACATATCTAGATATAAGTACCTAATATGTCTACCAATATGTAGTGAAAAATCTGTTTTTTTTTTGGTATCATATAATGCTTTACTTATTTTATAGCTCCTATGCCTGGTCAGTATAACGTACCAGCAGCATATGGTCCAATGTCTCGACAAGGAAAGGGAATGGTTTACTCTTCCCCTGAACCGCTGAGAGGGAAAATGGAGTCAAGACTGCCCAAGGATCTCAAATATGAGGGCATTAAAATGGGAAGGGAAGGAGGCGTTCGAGATAGAAGTGCTCTACCGGTAAATTGATAATTATTTTAAATGCTACAAACCAGTTTTGCGTATATGTCTAAATTAGCGTGCAATATTTTTACGTCAAAGATACCTCCAGAAATGCTTCTATAGGGGGCTAGAGCCCCTCAAAGAGGGTCGAGGGGAAAGTTTTTTTTTGTAATAGCATGGAAACCGTTTAAGATAATGGCATGCAAATTGGTACATGTCTTACAGCCGATAAGTTATAAATTACAGTGAATTTAAAGTGAAAATATTTCTCCCAGTGGCGTCGCACTTAGTGGGGCTTACGGTAAATATTTGTTATTTCTAAGATTTTTTAATTTTATATGCAATTTTTTGAAAGTCTTTAGTCTACAGTGTTTTCTTAAAAAATATACTCTTGTTTTTTTTTGATAGGAAGCACAATTTTCGAGTAAAATTAATTTAAAAATAACGCATATTTCAAAAGGAAGTATAATCCATATATAGTTCAGATAATTCCAAAAGTTACTCTTAACAATGTAGCAATGTCTGAAAGGTCTCAAAATATTATAAAAAGTTCCTATAAATAATGTTTCGAGTATCATAAGTTGCAAAATATAATTTTTTTTGTGACATATCTTTCGGAATTACCTGATCTCATGAATTATCCTGAAATACGTTATTTTTTAAATTAATTTACTCGAAAACGGTGTGTTCTATCGAAATAGAAGAAGAGTATCTTTTTTTAAGAACAAAATCTAGACTTTCAAAAAATTGCATTTAAAATTTAAAAATCTTATAAATAAAAAATATAGAATAATATAATAATAATATATATTATAATACATATATTATCCTCTTGTGGTTCCTGGAGATAGTTTTATTAAGTGATTCTTGTGACAAATATTCCTACATTTTAAAAATAACCTCGATAAAGATCCAATAAAATTCGAAACATCGGCAATTTCTCAATTAAAAATTAATTGTTTTATTCGCCCTATACCTCCTTCAATTTGAATTAGAATGTTTATTATAAACAATTTTTTTAGGGAACGACCATGGCGGACACTTTTTCAGGATGTTACAATGTTTATGGTGGAGGCCCGATGCCTCAGCAAGAAATGGGGGACAGAAGTGTCATGGACGACAGGGTATATTAAAATCCGTGTCTTATACATATGCACAGCCTCTTCTAGTATTTTCAGCGTAAAATAGGCTCTTCCCACGAATATTTACAGAAATCAATTTCTAAACAAAATGGTTTCCGCGTATAAATTCTTTTTGCTCCTGACTCAGTATATTCTGAGTATAGTCCGTGCAATTACTGGCTGGATGCACGTCACAACTCGCAAAGACATAATCATAACAGAAACAAATAATAGATAGATAGATAGATTGACAACCATTGTCACTACGAAGAACTTTAATTTTATGTGTTAAATGTGATTTGAAAGCGAAAAATAGTTACCTAGTTGGAACATATTCCGAAATTATGTCTCATTATTCAGCAATAAAAAGAAATGCTCATTTTGAAGCTTATTTAAATTATGACAGAATTTAAAAAATATACGATTTAATCAACGACATGACGCGAATTGAAAATTACGTCAGAAGCTGTGCGGTGCATCCAGCCAGTAATTGTACGGACTTTATAAGGCTTCTTTCTTAAACATAACAATTTTATTTTGAATGCGAGTAAGCTTAATTCAAACAATTATTTTTAAGTGTATCAGAGTTCTTTTTTTCTGTGTTGTTTGCAGATTAGCCAATAATTAACTATTTAACTACAACTAGTGGCGGATCCTGGTAAAAATTTTAAGGTGTTCGTTTTTTAGACGGACATGGTAAAAGTGGAGTACTGCGCGGGCGTTTCATGGAGCTCGAAGAGCGCGTTCGTGTGGCCCAGATAAATAATAACTGGCGTTAGCGCGAGTCGGTAGATAATTCCACTGATCGACTTTACTTCCGTCGCTTGCAGTTTTTTTATCATTTACAATGCAAAGCGCGTGTTATATTTACTTTTTGGTAATAAAAAATATTTTTAGGTCAATATTTTTTTTTTGTTTTTTTGGGAGCTCTGCAGCACTCCAGTGCTTATGCACCAGCCGGCACTGACTACAATATTTAGGAATTAAATATTTATTCCATTCGTTAAATATTTAAAAAAAAAAATGGATATATTTTAAAATGTTTTTATTGTTACCAAAACTGTTTAAACAACATTTTAGTTCTTAAGTATTTTTTAATGTTTCCTTACATGGATTTATACGAAAGGGTGTATATTCGTTTCCAAGTTTTTATTGATCTAACATATCCACAAGAAAAGAAGCTACACGTTTATTAGTTTTATTACAGATCAGAGGTTATATTTTTATTAATCGAGATAGTTAATTCTAATTCACAAAAATGTCCAACGAAACCAAAACATTCTACGCCTACAACAGAAAATATATTCTCAATTCGAAAAAACTAACCGACCCTCCGATACCAATGGATCTATCCAGAGAAATGACCAAGATTTTCGACTTAAAATCGCGGAAAAACGAAAGAATATCAGAATATATGTGCAAGAATATTCGCAAAACCAAGTTGAAGGCTTTAAAACGGGTGGCCAAAACGGATGTGGTGCCCAGTGCTACTAGACCGATGACAAGTAAGGATTTCAGGGCATTTTCGGAAAAATGTCCTTCTACAGAAATGTCAAGGTAGGCATTTAATATAAGCCAGTTTTTGCCAACCAACAAAATCCCGTTAAACGATATTTTAAAGGAAAATTTCTCTAAAACTACAAAAGTAATTTGGTAAAAACCTGTTTCATATTAAGCGGCAAGTATCATTTTTTCTAAAGAAATAAAATTTGGGTTACAAACTTAGAGGTTGCCGAGATTTTAGCGTCTGAAAAATCGATTAGCAGGATTTTTTGGTTGGAAAAAACTAGCCATTATGTATGTATGTATAGGGTGGGCGGTGAGTGATTTTCACACAGAACGAAAACTATCGTTATGTCAAATAGATGCCTATTTTGATTCAATGCTACACTATACAGGGTGCCCCATAACGTATGGGCCGTAGAGTAACTGGAGACAGTGTTGCCAGGTACACATTTTTTCCCCTAGATAATTTCCTAAAAATTTCCCAGATTTTCCCCAAATCTTTAAATTTGAAAACGAAGAAAAAAGATACTTGAAAACAAACTTATCCCTATTTATTAAAAATTTGTAACGATTTAGTTTGAAGACGATTTCTAATTTTAGTTTTGAGAACAAACACCCAAATGGAAAGTGACTTCTAAAAAAAAAGGTCGCCGCCTCCCCCACGCAGGGGCACATGATACTTCCCTCTTGTCCAAAATGACTTCTAAAAAAAGTCTCCGCCTCTCCCACGCTCTATAACGGCATAAGTATATATATTTTTTAAAATATCACAAAATCAAAGAAGTATAAAATTTCCCTAAATTATAGAAAAGATCCGTTTTTCCTTACTGCTTGGAGATTTTCCCCAGATTTAGGAAAATTTTCCTAGCAATGGCAACCTTGACTGAAGATACTAGACATCAAACTAAGCCGATTATGTAATATAGGTTTTTTTTTTGGATAATTAAAATATTAATTTAAATATTTAAGTACTATGTTTTTTTATGCTTTGGGATGTTTAAAGGAAAATATCTCGAAAACCGTTAAAGATATTAACATCAATCAAGTACACATTTTTGACTCAGAAAATGCCCTTCTTCAAGAAACTATAATAGAAAAACACCTAATATCACAGGTAAGAAAAGAAATCATATATTTATGAAGCCCAGTGTATGCAACTAGCGCCCTCTAGTTTGAAACTTAAAAATTTCTACAAATTCTTACTTCTGGCTCATAAAAACATAATATTGCCAACTTTCAATTCGATTCGTTAAACCGTTTTAAAATTATGGCTTATTTTCAAGAATAAACTTTTACTTTCAACACCCTGTATCTCTAGAACGAGAGACAATCCGAAAAAACTTATATGATTTAATCGGCTTAGTTTGATGTCTAGTATCTCCAGTTACTTTACGGCCCATAAGTAAGTAAGTAACCCTGTATTTCCCAAACGTATGTAAATATATTTCCTTCAATGATAGTCCTATTTTTGGTTACGAAAATTAAGATATTATTGTTTTTAATCTAAATGCCTTTTTACATTAGGTGAAATTTCAAGGAAATTGCCTGAAAGCATGCGCTTTGACAACGGTTTAATCAGCTCATGCAGATTTTAAATGCACCTAATGTAAAAAGGCCTTAAGAGTCTATTGGTTTTTAATAATGTATTTAAATATAGCAAATGTTTTGATACGAATAACACGATTATTTAGTTTTAAAATACTTCCTTATCACTTAAATGCTTACTGCGTTTCTAAAAAATTTTAATTTATTTTCTTCTATATTCTTTATACAGGGTAAGTCAACGATAAAGTAAAGTTAATTTTTTCCTTTATCTTAAGTTTAGATAAAAATTGGAAATGTAAAAGTTGTAGAGATCATTAAGGTGCACATTTTAAAATTATACTAGAGTATACGGGGTGGCCAAAAAAAAGTGGCGAATAGAAAAGTTTTTTTTTTAATGGAACACCCGATTTATTATAAAAAATTTTAATTTCCCACTAAATTCTAAGCTTTTTTTGTAAAAAACGTTATAAGTATGTCTAAATTTAATAGTTGCTGAGATATTGACGTTTAAAATATGGCATTTTTGACAGACTGTTCACAACTGTTACAACTTCCGGTTTAACATGTTAAACCGTTAAAACAGGGTTTTTGGTTTAACATGGTAAGTTAAAGTCCCCACCCTGTATACTACGATTTTTGAATACACAATAGTACTTTTTTTCCTGGGTAAGAAAATGTTTACAATTTTACATTTTTTAAAAAATAAGATTTCAGGAAAAAATCATCCGACAAAAAATCCAAGCTAGAGGTCTGGAAAATCTCTTTCCCATTCTCGTAGAGGACATAATGAGAGACACCAAACTTGAATTTAAAACAATCACTCACTATGCCGGCATAAACCTCAAAGTCAAAGACAAATATCCCAAAGAGGGATTTGTTGTGGAAGGGTACAAGTTTTTGGGAAAAACAGAAAATTACCAACATTTTTTATGGGTAAGGAAACAGTTGAAAACGAGATGGATTTTGCACTATGGGGTCATTAAGAAGTTACTCATTGAATGCGTAATCGCGCTGCCATATGAGTTGGTAACCATTCAAATTAACAGACTTTTGGATCTGGAGAATCTACAATATATTTTTAAAGACGTGAGTAAGAGCATTATTACCTATAAAAATACTCGTTTGATTTATTAAAATCAATATTTTTTGTAGAAAATCCAGTACACTGCAGCCTTTCTCCATGAATTCTACAAAAAAGTGTCCGCCATCTTGGACAAAGAGGACGAAGTCCTCAAAAAACATCAGCTAAAGTTGTTGCCAGCCTGTACTGGTCTGTATTCGGTACACGTTAGTCGGAGCATCGCTCATACGATACAGAGTGTAGTAAAATTCACAGAATCTGTTAATAATCCTCCATATTTAAAGTTGTATGTTGATTTTGAAGACAGTCTGGTTTTAACACCAACCGCAGAAGAGGTAAGAAACTTCAAACATTAGTTTCGTGAAGACTTGTTTATGTATTGTTTTGTGTATTTTTGAGGAATCAGTGCAGGGTTTCCACTCAGTGGCGGCTTGCGGTCTTAAAAAAATGGTGAAGAGCTAGGTAGGTATAGTGCGGGTACTTAAACAAACATTGACTAAAAACCCGTGTAACAAAACGACTCTCTAATCCTCATCTGTCCAACGACTGAATGGAGTTTCCAACAAATTACAAACTATGTCATTAATTGGGTTCATTTTTAAAATACACTACTGAATTAACTGAAAAATAAAAACAAAACTTTTTAATCACACATTAAATCACATAAAAACGATATCTATATATTAACCGTAAATTTTGCGAAGCCTCAAAAGAAATACCTTAAGGTTAGACGAACCAATGCTAAAACAATGGTGCATATGACTGATCTATTTTTAAATTGCCCTTCATCATAATGCAAATTGTTACATGCTGTTTGCGTGACTGACGTTACGTAACCATAGCAACGGTGAATATCAAAGCCATGTTGGGTGTTGGATCTTGACTTGCTTTGATCTAACGGACACGGCCGGCTGGGGCGCGCCAAAATGCACGAGTGTTTATAATTATTGTCCATCGCAGTTAACCGTGGCTGCATAGCTAAATTCGGATTAAATTAATATTATTAATTCGAACATAATTATTTTTTAAGGGCTAAAATGGTACATTATTATTTCATATTCGTTTTATTTTAATTTTTTGATGAAGATCCCCTTCACCTACTTCACCTGACGAGCCGCCACTGTTTCCACTAGTAATGACGTAATAATATTGAATATGTGTGCTACTTTTTTGACAAGTAGTGTAGAAATGGGAAATGACCTTCTCCCCCCACTCCTTCCATTGACCTTGACCGCGAAGGTGGGCAGGTGTTTATTTGACCTTGACCTTGAATGGGTGCAGGTGTTTTTTTGTGTGATGTCATATGACCTTGACCATGTACGTTTGCAGGTGTTTATTTATGACCTTGACCATATTCGAGGTCACTGGTTATATTGATGACCTTGAGGTGTGGTCTAACCTTCGTCGTGTGTGCTCTATAAATAGGTGGGGGGAGCAAAATTTATCAGTGTACATTTTTTCTTCAACAGTGCAAGTTCATTCTCTCTCTTGATTATAATATATTTAGTAAAATGTCTTATGTGTGTGAAAAATGTGGTGCTGCGTTTACTCGCACATATAATTTATCACGTCATCAAAAGGAGTCATGTGTGGCAAGATTTAATGATTGTGTGGGTGCGGAAAAGCGGAGAAAAGTTGATGGTGCCGCATCAACATCTGCTATGCAAACGTGTGAGCTATGCAATATTAGCATACCAAAGAATTGTGTTGCAGCTCATCAAAGAACAATACAACATAAAAGTAAGGCCAGTGTAGCAGTGTGTCCGGGTGTTCAGTTGGTGCAAAGCAGTTTTAAAAACAGAATAGCATCTTATCACATCAGCAGTGATAATGAGCATGTGGACTATTCCGTCTTTTTTGAAGAACTTAAACCAAAAGTAATGCAATTAATCAGTAAGATTTTGCATGTTCACCGGTCTCTTAAAATAAATATGGTTGTCGTCGGACGATATTTTCTACCATCACAGGACGTTTTCAGTGAGAAATCCTTCAATACGTGTAATGAAATTGTAAATGAAGGAAGCGACTTGGATGATGTTTACCAATCTTTTGTGGAGGCAATGAAAGTTCAGTCTACGGAATTTCAGGAGAAAGATTCAGGTATGTTAAAAGAATAAAAAACATTTTAAACCAAAATTAAATAAAACGTAGCAATCCATTAGAAAATTAACTTATATTTTTTTTGTTTGGATTTCAGGATGGGCATTGGAAAAAATTTTATATCTTGAGGTAAACATTAACAAGTTCTCACCGTTGGGTGGTTCCTCGTATGTGAAGTTGCCGAGGTTTATTGAACTTAAAAGGGCTGTTGTGAACATTATGAATAGGGATGAGTGCTGTTTTGCCTGGGCCATAACGTCAGCTTTGTTTCCAGCAGCCATGATGCGGGCACAGGTTACTTCATACCCCCATTTCTCAACAGTGTTAAATTTTACAGGTATGAATTTTCCAGTTAAATTGCGCGATATTTCAAAATTTGAGGAATTAAATAATATTTCAGTCAACGTATATGGATTAGAGTCGCGGTTTGAAAATAATGAAATTAAATACGAAGTTGTCGGTCCGTTAAGATATGCACCAAAGAAACTACAAAAACATGTAAATTTGTTGCTTATTACTAAAGATTGTAATGTTAAAGATGATGGTGTAGGTGACAGTGAACATGTTTGTGACGACAACTGTGTTAAAAACCACTACTGCTGGATAACTGATTTGTCTCGCTTAGTTTCCAGTCAAATTTCCAAACATCACGATAAATTATACTTTTGCGATGGCTGCCTTATTCACTTTATTTCACCATCAACTTTAATGTTACACCAACAAAATGATTGTAAGCATATCTTTACGCTGACACCTTCAACAGATGTAAAAGTCGATAAATTTGGTAAAAGTGTTCCGGAAAATATTTTAAAATTTGAGGGTATTGAGAAGCAAATGAGAGTTCCATTTGTTGTTTATGCGGATTTTGAATCTGTTCTAAAACCCGTTGAAACAGTAGAACCAAACCCCCAAAAATCTTACACAGTTGAAAATCTAAAGCATGAACCTTATTCTTTTGCCTACCTTATTAAATGTTCTTTTGATGATTCTATTTCGAAATTTGAGCTATACCGTGGAGACGATGCAGCGAAAGTTTTCGTTGATCGTATCGAAACCGATTTAAGACACCTTTACAACACATATTTAAAAGATATCGTTCCTATGGCTAAATTGACGCGTGAGGAGAGAGAGGATTTTGAAAATGCTACCATTTGTAGTATTTGCGAAATGCCATTCCAAGACGTTAAAGAGAAAGTTAAAGACCATTGCCATATAACGGGTAAAAAAAGATTTGGTGCTGCACATTCCGTTTGTAATTTAAATTATAAAATACCCAATTTCATCCCCATAATATTTCATAATTTAAGTGGTTATGATAGTCACATGTTCATCAAGGAATTATGCAGATATGGGGATAAAATTGATGTTATAGCTCAAAGTAAGGAGAAATATATATCATTTACAAAGAGCATTTACATGCACGATTATGTCGATCAAAAAACGGGTCAAACAAAAAGAAAAAATTTAAAGCTCCGCTTTATTGATAGCTTTAAATTTTTATCGACATCGTTGGAGAATTTAGGTAATGGTCTTAGCAATGATGAGTTTAGGGAAACCCGTAAATATTTTGTCAATAACAAGGAATTTAACTTAATGCGACAGAAAGGGGTTTTTCCTTATAGTTACGTTGATAATATTGAAAAGATGAATAACCCAAATCTTCCAACGAAAAATCAGTTTTATGACCAATTACGCGGAGAACACATCAGCGACGAATGCTATGATAGAGCAAGAGAAGTATGGCGAGTGTTTAAGTGTAAAAATTTGGGTGAATATTCCGATTTGTATTTAAAATCAGACGTTCTATTGTTATGTGATGTTTTCGAACAGTTTCGCGATACATGCTTAAAAGTTTATAAATTAGATTCTGCGCAATACTACACTTTACCAAGTTTAAGTTTTGACTGTATGTTGCGCATGACTAAGGTAGAGTTAGAGCTTTTGACCGATATAGACAAGGTTCATTTTTTTCAAAAAGGTATTCGCGGTGGTATAAGTCAGTGTACAGAAAGAAAACATATTGCCAATAATTCTCATTTACCAAACTTTGACCCAACTCAACCATCCTCTTATATCACTTACTTAGATGCGACAAATTTGTACGGTCATAGTATGTCCCAAGCATTACCATTTGGCGGTTTTAGATGGTTATCTGAACGCGAAATTTTAGATCTAAATATTATGAATATAGATGATAATAGCCCACAAGGCTACGTTTTGGAAGTGGATGTGCATTATCCAGAAGAATTGCATGATACACATTCAGATCTTCCATTTTTGGTGGAAAACATCGTACCACCAACGGAGACAGCAAAGTTACCAAAATTAATTCCGAATTTAAATGATAAAAAAAAGTATATTGTTCATTACAGAACCCTAAAACAAGCCATTAACAACGGCCTTATGGTAATGCGGACCCACAGAATTTTGAAATTTAATCAATCAACGTGGCTTAAAACATATATTGATTTTAATACTAGTTTACGCAACTCTGCAAAATCAAAATTTGGTAAAGATTTGTTTAAACTAATTATTAATGCGATTTTCGGTAAAACCATGGAAAACGTTGAAAAACGAAAAGATATTAAACTAATAACTCATTGGGACAATGCTAGAGGGAAAGTTGGGGCTAGAGCATTAATTGCTCGACCTAACTTCAATAGTCGATCAATATTTTCAAAAGATTTTGTTGCTATTCACATGGATAAATTAAAAATTATTTACAACAAACCAATATATTGAACGGCAGTAGAGTTTTGGACTTGCATTGTCTTTATTTGTTTAGAATCACTACGTTTCAACTGGTAAGTATCTCCAGTCGTCTTCAGGTGAATACTGAATAAGTACGGTAACTACAGCTCTATTTATACTAGGCAGGTGCTATTGGAATGCTGCCTTAACAATTCTTATTTTCAAGAAAAAGATAGATTCTTTAGCCAAGAGGACGGACTACCAATGGGCTCATCTCTCTCGCCCATAATCGCCAACATTTATATGGAATGGTTCGAATCCGAAGCAATAAAACAAGCAAAGAAGAAACCAAAAATATGGCTTAGATATGTGGATGACACCTTCATTATTTGGAACGGAAACGAGGACGAACTCAGAGAATTCTTACATCACATTAATAACTTTGCACCGACAATTAAATTCACCATGGAAAAAGAAGAGAACAACCAATTACCTTTTCTAGACGTCAATGTAGAGAAAAATGGCAACACCTTCCTAACCTCAGTGTACAGAAAACCTACACATACAGGGCAATATCTCAATTATACATCAAACCACTCAAACAACACAAAACATGGCATAGTAAGAAACCTTGTGGATAGAGCAATTACTCTCTGTAACTCAAACGAAGCTCTCAAAAGAGAAACTAACCACATCAAGACCGACCTCAACAAGAATGGCTATCCCATGAAACTGATTGACACAATATTGGAAAATCGCAAGAATCGGCCAAACACACGTAAAGCAGAGAAAGAGATACAACCAATACTCAATATTCCGTATGTCAAAGGAGTATCTGAGAAAATAAGAAGACTAGGAAAACGATACAACATCGAAACAGTATTCAGCTCTAGAGACACTTTAAGAAGCCACCTAACGAAGACGAGACCAGTAAGCCAGAAAGACAAGAAAAATTGTGTCTACCAGATCCCCTGCGAATGCGGCCAGTCTTACATTGGTGAGACACTAAGACCACTAGAAGTAAGGATTAAAGAACATCAAAATAATACCCGAAAAGGAGAGACCGAAAAATCAGGTGCAGCTGACCACGCCTGGACGCACGGCCATTATATCATGTGGACAAAAGCGGAAATCCTGCAAAAAGAACCGCACTGGAGGAAGAGGAAGTTTAAGGAAGCTGCTACCATACACCAAAATCCAGGTTGCTTTAGTAAGCCTTCATTAGACATGAGAAACGTCTGGAAACCCTTGTTAAGTAAATGTAATCTTAGAATAAGACCACCCAAGAGTTAAACGTATGATTCATCGAGCATGACGTCATCGAACATGACGTCATCGAGCATGACTCATCAAGCATGACTCATCCAGTTATGCGTCATCACCTAGCAACACGCATGACTCCGCCCACTAGTCATGCGTCACAGCACCTGCCTAGTATAAATAGAGCTGTAGTTACCGTACTTATTCAGTATTCACCTGAAGACGACTGGAGATACTTACCAGTTGAAACGTAGTGATTCTAAACAAATAAAGACAATGCAAGTCCAAAACTCTACTGCCGTTCAAGAAACGTCATTGTCTCCAACCTTTAAACAGAAACCAATATATATTGGGTTTTCCATTTTAGACATTTCAAAAACAGTCATTTATGATTTTTTTTACAATTTTATTAAAAAAAAGTTTGGTAATGATGCTTCTTTACTGTACACCGACACGGATTCGCTAATATTAAAAGTATTTTGTGATGACTTTTATCGCGTGATAGCCGAAAATCCTGAGAGATTCGATACTTCAAATTTTCCTGAAAACAATGAATTTAATATTACAAAAAGTATTTCGGTGCCGGGTAAGAT
Source organism: Polydrusus cervinus (assembly GCA_935413205.1). Lineage (NCBI taxonomy): Eukaryota > Metazoa > Arthropoda > Insecta > Coleoptera > Curculionidae > Polydrusus > Polydrusus cervinus. The sequence continues at coordinate 3,694,643 of OW284512.1, forward strand.
GAAAGATGAATTTCCATGTGACCCGATAATTGGTTTTTATGGTACCGGAGCCAAGGCTTACTATGTAAAGTCTAAGAATGCGGAATTAAAAAAGGCAAAAGGTATAAAAAAATCAGTTATCGAAAAGGAACTTCATCTAGAAGATTATCGAAAAGTTGTGGAACAGGGCGGTTTAATTTTTAGAAAAATGAAAACTTTTCGCAGTGTGTTACATGATGTATACACACAAGTAATAAATAAAATCGCCCTGTCCCACAACGACGATAAACGTTATGTTATTCCGTTAACAACAAAAACTTTACCTTGGGGTCACGCCGACATTGACTTTTATAATTCAGATCCGGAAAGTAATTTAGAAAATTTACTGCGTGTCATTGAGGCATTTAAATAATAAACTGGAAAATTCATACCTTATATAACGTAATATTAAGCAGCTCATTTATTTGTATTATTGGTTCAGATTTTATTTTATATTTACAAATTGTTAATATTTATACAATAACATTTTTACATAATATGTTATATTAAAGAACTAAAAATAAAAAATACATAATAAAACACAACGTTGCAGCAAACAATTTAGTTTTATTTAATATATATACAAAATTAATTGGACAATTTATTATACACTTCTTTCAACACCCATCTTCTTCTCTCCATATCTGATTGTCTTACTGGACGGGGATGTTGGTACATCTGCATACCACAAACAGCACATCGAATTATTTGTATTCTAAGAAAGTCAACATAACTAATACGGCTGTTATGATGCCAATACAAATCGTTTCGTTTACACCTTACACATATAGCGTGAAACCCCTTTTGCGGTTGTTCATACTTGTTTGATGAAAAGTTTGGTTCTTGGTCGATTGGCAGCATAATGTCTACGATGTTTGTAATGAAATGGTAAAGAAATATCTAATAATTCCGTGCTAAATGTCTGCATCTATATACAGAATTTGTAACCTTAAAAATTACTTCGAGGACACATTTCAGCCCTGACAATATAATGTGCATAATACACCTATTCACGTAAACCTTGAAACCAAATATATATATTTTAAAGAAAAGTCTAATATAACACAAGGTTATATCTGAACCTTGAGAACATTGCATTTACAAGGATGTATTATACCCTTGAAAGAGAGACAGAAGAGACTAAAGATATTAATAAAACCAAAATTTGCCGTAAAAACATTGTTTTATTAAATATTATCCCAATAGCATTGTAACCTTTAAAATTACATCGAGGACACATTTTAACCTTGGAAATATATTGTGTAAAATACATTGGTTCACATAAGTCTTGAAAATAAATACATACTTCAAGAAAAATATATTATAACACAAGGACGGATCTGAGCCTTGAGAGGGAGTTGTATTGTAAGGGAGAGAGAACAGGGGTGGGGGTGGGTATGTAGTGGGGAGGTGCGCATAAAAGAATATACACCAGTCCTATTTCTTCAGTATAAATTTTCAAGTCGTTCGAGTAGTTTGTGTTAAGTCAGTTTTTTAAAATGAGTTTACCGAGTTTAGATGTGAGCGATATGTTTGGGAAGAATACCCAAGAAGAGTTAAATAGAGAATGTGAAGATGTGTGGGCTGATGAGGACCTAGACCGGCTAGCGTCCGAAGCAATTGACAAGCTATTGGAGGGCGGGTTTAAACAGCAAGAACCCAAAGTAAATATTGTAAGCGATATAGTGGTAAAGGAAGCGAAGGTTCCCAGCAAACTCCATACGTTGCTTACGTTGCCATCGGGGGATGTAACAAAGGAGGCCAAGACGTTTTATGCGAGTAAGCGAACTAGGCAAGAGATGGTGGAGCCACAGCCAACAACATCGTCTGGCAGCAGCTGCAAGAGGAAGAAATTTACATTTCGAAAACCAGCGAAATGCGCAGTGTTGCCAGACTGGCTAGAAAAGAAAAAAAACAGTCAAATAAAACCAATAGTTGCGGAACCTTCAATTCCTAAACGACTACCATCGCCGGCATCCATGGAGCGTCCGCTGTCTCCAATTATCTGCAAGTCAGGTAGACGAGCGGGTAAGGGCCGGTCGAAAAAAATATTTGAGGATGTAACGCCAGTATCATCACCCGCAGCATCGCCATCGCAGCCGCCATCAAATACACCGGAGTGGTTGATGGCCTACAGCCAGGAGCAGGAGCGGGAGGCCATAAAAACAATTGTTAATGTGCGGAATATGTGGAAGGACAAGATAGTGTGCGGTGAAAAAGAAGTGGTGGACATTGAAACTAAAATAAGACAGTTACAGGAACAGTTAGGTTTAGTTAAAAAGAATATTAGCAAGTATAAAAATAAATTAGATTTGTATAATAGTAATGTTTAGTAGGTCTCCTTTCGTTCGTCAGATCCCAGCTCTACTGATGAGCCACGATATGGCGAAACGCATCTAGGGATGGATCTGATGAAACAAAAGGAAATTCTTTTTCTGAAATGTTTATTAGGTTAGAATTAGCTTAGTTTATGCTTTATAAAATAGAGAGTGTAAATATATATGATATGACATGTCTTGTATAATATGGCTGTAATAAAAAAAATATTACTATTAAATATATCTTTTATTATTTTTATATTGTTTTATTTAAAATACTCCTCAATATTGAGCATTCATTGGTGAAAGACATTTCTAGTCTATAGGACTGAAAAGAAACGGGATAATTTACTGTATATTAGGTATCTACTGCGAATTATAACTTCCTTAATATTACTCTGATGAAAAAAAACCTAAGAATAAAATAGTAATGAATTCTTATTGACTATAAACAGAAAAAAAATTTTTAAAAAAAAGCAACTTTAGGGTTTTTATTTTTTTATTTTTTTTTATAAGTCCGTTAATGTAAGTCGGACAAAAAAAAGTTCAAACAAAAGATTAACGAATTTTGATGAAGCATACAAATAAAAAAAAATTTTCAAAAAAAAATGATAAATAAAAAAGTTGAACAGTTACTGTATATTAGGTATCTACTGCGAACTATAACTTCCTTAATATTACTCTGATGGAAAAAAACCTAAGAATAAAATAGTAATGAATTCTTATTGACTATAAACAGAAAAAAAAAATTTTTTTTAAAAAAGCAACTTTATAAAAAATATATATATAAATAAAAAAAAAAAAAAACGTGTATATCGACCCTTCCCAATCATGTCCACACCATTTCCCCACTCTCAGACTGCATAGATACGAGATTTATCAACTTTTTACTTCATTTTTTGATCATAAACTTTTTTATTTTTTAACCGATTTTATTTCTTTTTTCACTAAAATGTTCTTCAGAAAATTCTAACAAGTTTTGACTCCAATGTTTTTTTTGTCAGACGTATAATAAGGGAGCTATGAATTTTTAAAGTTGCCAATTACGTTAAACACCTAACTTAGTCATTTGCCGTTTTTCAGTTTTTCACATTTTTAACTTTTGAAAAATGCTATCCCATGTAATTTGATGTGCAAATCAACTTTCCTTTATAACTTTTTTCGATATTTCCATTACTTTAGCAATAATTTAATTTAATCATAAACTTTTTTATTTTTTAACCGATTTTATTTCTTTTTTCACTAAAATGTTCTTCAGAAAATTCTAACAAGTTTTGACTCCAATGTTTTTTTTGTCAGACGTATAATAAGGGAGCTATGAATTTTTAAAGTTGCCAATTACGTTAAACACCTAACTTAGTCATTTGCCGTTTTTCAGTTTTTCACATTTTTAACTTTTGAAAAATGCTATCCCATGTAATTTGATGTGCTAATCAACTTTCCTTTATAACTTTTTTCGATATTTCCATTACTTTAGCAATAATTTAATTTAATCATAAACTTTTTTATTTTTTAACCGATTTTATTTCTTTTTTCACTAAAATGTTCTTCAGAAAATTCTAACAAGTTTTGACTCCAATGTTTTTTTTGTCAGACGTATAATAAGGGAGCTATGAATTTTTAAAGTTGCCAATTACGTTAAACACCTAACTTAGTCATTTGCCGTTTTTCAGTTTTTCACATTTTTAACTTTTGAAAAATGCTATCCCATGTAATTTGATGTGCTAATCAACTTTCCCTTATAACTTTTTTCGATATTTCCATTACTTTAGCAATAATTTAATTTAATCATAAACTTTTTTATTTTTTAACCGATTTTATTTCTTTTTTCACTAAAATGTTCTTCAGAAAATTCTAACAAGTTTTGACTCCAATGTTTTTTTTGTCAGACGTATAATAAGGGAGCTATGAATTTTTAAAGTTGCCAATTACGTTAAACACCTAAGTTTGTCATTTGCCGTTTTTCAGTTTTTCACATTTTTAACTTTTGAAAAATGCTATCCCATGTAATTTGATGTGCTAATCAACTTTCCTTTATAACTTTTTTCGATATTTCCATTACTTTAGCAATAATTTACGATTTTATTACTCTTTTCTTTTAAATAAATTTTACAAATTTTATGTCGGGAATGAATTGTTGATTTTCATACGAATCTTTTATGTTCTATAAAATTTTTTTGTAAAGTTACTAATATTGCTTAAAATTTATTATTTTAATTTCATATTAAGAACGAGCACATTTTCTGTCTAAGAGTGCTTGTAGGTATATATAAATAGCTAAAAATTTCGCTAAGTGTTTTTTTAAACCTAAAGGGCCAAATAAAAAAAAAATTTTCTCCAAGCATTTTTAACACATTTGACCTTTGGTTCGTAGCGTTCGTCATCGTTAGAAAATGTTTATCAAAACTTGTAAATTATATATTTAGCTAAACTACAATGAATTCTTTTTGTGCCCCCGAGGGGGCGGTCAGGGTTCGTAGCGGTCGTCATCGTTAGTGAGCGAGGGGAGAATGCCTTACGGAGTTGTTGAATCCGCAGGCCCCTCGCTCACGTCGTCCTCATAGTCCCACCATGAGCTTGAGTCAGCGGGACCGCTGAAATCGTCAGCGGCGTTGCCAACTTCCCAATCAGTCGAGGAATCTGGCTCGACCGGTGAATCGTCATCCGCTTCGGCAGCAGCTGGCTCATTAGGTTCAAATTCCACCCACTCACCATCAGCTTGGTTTAGCTGATCCCATAGCCCCGGACTCATGGGTCGGAAACGCTCTGTTTCGTCGCTATAGACGGATAAACCTCGGGATGGTGGTCTTTCATCAGCCATGATGAGTATAAAGAAATATTTTTATTGTGTTATTAAGTTCCTACATTTAGGTGAAACGTCGGCTGGTTATTACACCTAACGCCATCTATTAAAACTTTTTTCTGTGTGTAAACTTTTATTTCACAAAATATCTTTCGTATTAAAATCGATTTATTTAATAGTACCCTCAGCGCCATCTATTGATAAAAATATATAATAAATAAATCGATTTTAATACCACAAAAAATATTTTGTGAAATAAAAGTTTACACACAAAAAAGTTTTAATAGATGGCGTTAGGTGTAATAACCAGCCGACGTTCCACCTAAATGTAGGAACTTAATAACACAATAAAAATATTTCTTCACACTCTTCGATATGTCGTCCTACCGTTGCAACAAGTGTCGCTTGATGACGAACTCTAGCAGAGACGAGAAAATAGCGAAGTATTGGGAGGATTGGGGCGTCAAAAACGCAAAAAAGCCGGTACTTGCAGTACCACCGACTCCCAGGCCGCCACCAGAACCTGAGCCGGTGGTGGTAATGACTGAACCGATAGAGGTGGTGGAGGAACCACCGTGGCAGCTTGGTCCTGAGGAGAGAGATGCTCTCCTCAGAGAAATGGAAGAGCGTCGGGAACAACGACGGCAACGACGCCCGGCGCCGCATAGGCGTCCTGCGCCGCGATCGGTCCAGGTGGCGAGAGGACACCAACCACTCTAGGTTTCCCCTTTCCATTACCAAAAATCAGCCCTTTTCAGGGCTACAAAATACTTTCATTGTAGTTAGATGGTCACCAAGTATGTGACAATATATTTTCTTCAAGAATACATTTCTTGTTTGAAAATTATGTCACTCGGGATGTATTAGCAAAGAATGTATGATTTTTGTAATTCTAAATGAGCGTTTTGATCATATCATGTTTTTTCTTACGGCTAGGTAAAGACCACATATTTTTACTATGTTCTCTCTTGCCAAAGGAAAGGGAATGGGGTTTGGTAAAATAAAAGATGGTCAAAAAGAATTTTTTACATTCACCGCGACAGCTTATTATGTATTTACCAGAGTAACATAATTCTTCTTAGCCAAGAAAGGTTTTCTTAACCAAGAACAACTATGTCACTCTGTGACATACAACTAATCTACATAAAAGTCTTTTGTGGTCCTAAGTAGGACCGGGGGTGGCAGTTGTCCTACAATGGACCAGGGAATGTCTGGGTTCGTAGCGGTCGGTAGGGAAGGCCGATATATTGTATTATCTGCAATATAATTTACTGAATTCTATTGCAGATAATGCAAGAGTCTTGGTGAAAGACTGTAAAAAGTCTTTCGCGACACAAAACACAGCGTGAATGACTTCGCGCGTTGCGTATCATCGCAGTCGTAAGATGACTTTGAATGAAATCTACGTTAATCAAACCACCAAAGCTCGTTATGTGGCAATGCATCCATAATGAGACGTGCTCGCCCCATTTCACATATGACTGCACAATGCAGAACCGCGGCCTTAACCTACGTCGCCGGCGTACCCTTCTTTGTTGGACCCGTGAAGCAGGCATGTCATCGTCAGAACTGTTCGTCGAATATCCCTGATCTGAATTAGACGACATCGTAAAGTAGAATGAATTTTTCACCCATTATCCCCTGCTTAAATACAAGTTTTCGACCTTCACCACCACCACCAACACTACAAATTCTCTCTCTCTCGAATCCTTGCAACCGTTGACCCTGAGCGTTGTAGCCTTGAAAATACTTTCTATGCATAGTAACATGAATAAAACACAGAGTATCTAGTTTACCAGTTTATTTTTACTATTACATAAATAATAATTAATACATTGACTTATTGCTAACAGAGCCATTTAGTATATTGTAGCTAAAATATGCATCGTGAATAACTAATGCATACACTTTAGTGTCTTTTGGAAATTTGCTTTTGCGTGTTTCAAACTCCAACTTCACGTCCACAGTAGATGATTTCAACGCCTCTGCTTGATGATTACAATCTATGATGAATACAGGATTTTTGATATATTCGGAAAAACTCATCATCGGGTCATTAAGTTCTCGTTGATAGTAGCTCATTTGGAAATTTTCGTAACTGTAATATGCTGGCGCATATAGTTTTTTCGTAAAATCCAAATTCCATCTTTCATAAGGAAATACTGTCGAGTTAAGGTAGAGTCGAATGTCACTGATATCGGCTGTAGTAAATTCAGTGGCATTCTTTTCTCTATTGTCAGAAAAAGTGCTTGTCTGGAATCCAATAATCAAATATCTCGGCCTTTCCAAGCTCGCACTTGTTCTTAAGGCCCACACGTCGGATGATGTTTGTCGCAAAGCAGGTAATTCGTAAAGATCCCATTTGCGATATGCCATTGGAATGTTTACATTACTTCCACCTTTATTGATACGGGACAATATTTTCAATTTTTGTCGGTCATCTGGAATAATATGACGGATTTTCCACTCAATCTTTTCAATAGTAATATCAGCATCAACTTCACCAATGTAGCAGTTGGAAAAAGTGCGGGCGATAATTAAAATCAACTCTTGCTTAATATTAAATATGCCCTTCGAATAATCTTCAGCAAATCCCATCAGATATTTTAGAGGTAGCTTTCCAGAGAACACTTTACTTGTAGAATCAAATATACCTTGGTTTTTTTCATCCAAACCCCATCCACAGGCCATAAGACTTTTTTGTTGGGTTGCACCCAATGATGCCATAGTTTTCAACGTTGAAGTAATTCCAGGTTTTCGAACAACAGCAACTTGTTCCCCAGCCATTTCATAACGTATTTCGTCGAAGAGGAAAGCGATTGCATTATTTGATAAGTAACAGTGTTTAGTAACATCACTAGATTTGAAAGTTCCTTCGATGTATATGTAGCTGTCTGATATATCCAAAATAATGTCTTGAAAGTGTACTGGAATGCGAATTTCATCAGAGTTGCTAAACGTCGGAGAACCATACGGCTTATATGTGTGCTCTTGTAAGCTGACAATGGAATTATCAAAAATGGGTTCGGTAAAAACCTCAATTTTGTCACTGGTACTGGCCATATTTTAATTTCGTACTCTTAAACCAATGGATTGTAGAAATTTACGGTCTTTTGCAGAGAGCTGCTTACGAGCTAAACGTCTTTTCAATCTAACGTCTGGATTGTGAATGATCTTGGTCTGTGTAATATGTTTTCTTTTATGTTGTGCAGTTGAAGCTTGAGTGTTGGACAGCATATTCAGTGGACGATTGAAGCAAAAACCCATATTTATAATATTTTTTTCAATTCCACTTTAACTATAATTTTTTCACCTTGAAAATTTATCAGATCACCGTTATCATCCAAGATGCGTAGAGTAATGTTGTCTATTGACTGACGTCCCTCGGGCATTATCGGCATATAAATAATATTTTGAGGTTCTTTTGAAATTTTGTAACCTGGCTCAACATCAACATCGAATTCGAATAATGTGTGGCTTTGTCTTGAGTTCAAATATGCTCCTGAAGTTATGTTACAATCCACCCTTATAATACGCACTTTCATTATGTCCACATTACTAGTTGATTTATGTAGTTTTCCGCTTTTTAACACAACCGGTCCAAAGCCTAATAATCCACCAATAGTGTTTTTTCCTCTGAAATCAATGTTGAGCGACGACTTGAGTTCACATTTTAATGTATTATTGTTGACCTCCAATGAAAATAATATATCACATTTGTCTTGTTTGCAGGATTGCTTTAAACTTGTGTGCATCGCTTTGGAAATTTCATTAATTTCGTAAGCTCCTGGTGGAATCCATAATTGTATTGGTTTTTGACCATCATTTTTCATGTATGCAAACAAATTGTTACTTTCATCAACGTTAAAAATTGAATTATAAGTGTAAAATCCCAACAATGCAAGACCATACTTATGCGTTGAATTCAATTCGATGGGTGGATAAAAATCCGCACTTATAACACTTCTGTGTCCTGTTAGCGTGAATGTGTAAGACATGACTGCTATCGAAGCATAGTATGCGGGCTTATTTATTGTTGTTTACAGCAATTAATTGGGTTTAGACTATGCATCAATCCATCTTTAGCTGTTTCATATGTTATTTTTACATCCTTGATTTTACAATAACAACAAAATAACTTTTTTGGTGCTGGTCCATCTCCTTCATCCACATCTGATTTATTTTCGTTGTTATAATGTTCGTTACAGTATTGATATTTTAACAATTCTTTGTCACTTTTCATATGTTCAGGTAGCTTATTCCAAACGAGTGCGATTTCATCTGAGGCTAACGCAATCATCACTTCCTTTGGCATATTTTCTAACTGTCTTGCTGACATGTTTCTCAGCCCACCTACTTGACTATATGCTTTAAGCGACAATAGCATTTTTGTGTAGTTATCACGATCCACTTTTGGTGTCACACACGCTGCTGCCATTATATATTTTTTTTTTAATTTTGAGAGAGAAACTTCAAACACAAATGTCCACACCAGACTGTACCGAATTCTTGTTGGCGGTCATATGTATAGTAGATTTTCCTTGATGCTTCGGATCCCCGTTGTAGATAGCGCACCAATTCGGTAGGTGGTGGTAAATCACCAAAGCTATCAAAATATTTTACATTTATATTTTTTTTTCTATATGCTACCCAATGCGTCCCGCCTCCCAATATACTATCCAAATTAATAATTGCAGCTTCATAACGTTTGGGTCCTCGCACTGGCAGTGAATCTCTCATATAAACCCCTCTAAAATGTGGTATTTTCATCTTTGCAGCAAACTTTTCTATATCAATATTGGATAGTGGTCTTCGAGGCAGGGATTCAATTAGTTTTTTGATTTTCCATTGCTATTGCTTAGAAATAATCCCATACCTGTACGATATGGCTTAAGAAACAAACCATTTCCTTTTGAACACAAACGCAAGGTAGCACCGGTTTTTTCTGTGCCTGCATTTTTTACAGTCTTTAAAGCACGCACAATACCAGCTGCTCCACCAGCTAAGGAACCCAAAGCTGATAGCCCTGCAAATATCGGTATTAGAGGTAATATCCCACCAGTTTTGGGGATTGGTATAATTCTAGGGGTGCGAATTTTTCGTTTACCACCAGCTGCTTTTAAGGATTTACGTGCAGCTGTAATAGCTATTTTTGATGTTTTCATAAGATTTTTTTCAAGGCTCTTCTTTTCTCCAGATTTCATTAATTGCGATCGAATTGGTTGTCTAATAGCTGATCCAAATGCTTTCTTGGGTTTTTGTTGATGATGACGACGACGACGCTTATTGCCCCTCTTTTTTCCTTTGGAAACCTTTGAACGGCGTTTATTTTGTTTAGTCGATGGCACTCCCATACCAAAACGTTGTTTTGCTTTCATGACGTTAGTTACTAACCAAGCTGCAGCCTTTTCCCGTAAACTAGCCTCCTTAGATTTTACTCTTTTCCAAGCACTTTGTTCGAGTTCGTAATCGGCTTGGTGTCGTGCACTTAAATCCTCACTGTTATGCAAATATGCTAAATCGTGTTTTTTGCAAGCAGCATCTAATGGATTAATTCCCTGATCACCACGTTGAACACGTTTTATTACTTTGGTCCCAGGTCCACAATACTGATAACCGGGTATATGTAACTCAATTGGTAACCTATTAATTGCTGAATTAACAATACCAGCTCCAGTCTTACTTGATAACCGATAGCGACCACTTCGCTTGACTGATGACATCTAAATGATTGCATACGTGAAAATCACTATAAAATATAGTTAAAATGAGAATTGTCAAGCTTAAGCAAAAACTACCAGTTGATAATCTTGATGTCAAGGTTGGGTCAGGACACGATCAAAAATGTTTAAGAAGACATGGACCGCTGCTTCCATCATCTATACGTGGGTTGCTAATTGGACCGTCGAATTGTGGAAAAACCAATGTTATGATATCGCTGTTAACACACCCGTTGGGATTGCGTTTTGAAAATGTGTATATTTTCTCAAAGTCGCTGTATCAACCCAAATATGAGTATTTGAGAAAAATCCTATCACCAATTAAAGGTCTTGGCTACTACACTTTCAGCGATGGAAATAATATAGTGCAACCGTCAGATGCAAAGCCAAACTCTGTATTTATTTTTGATGATGTCATGTGTGAAAAACAGGATGTTATAAGATCATATTTTAGTATGGGACGACACAAAAATGTGGATGCTTTTTACTTAGCCCAAACATATTCACGTGTTCCAAAACAACTTGTACGTGATAATGCAAACTTCATTATAATGTTTAAACAGGACGAGCTGAATATGCGACACATATTTTCTGATCATGTTTCACCTGATCTAACGTTTCCGCAATTTCAAGACATGTGTTCTAAATGTTGGGACAATAAGTATGGTTTTTTAGTTATCGATAAAGATAGTGATGTTAATTCGGGAAGATATCGCAAGGGATTTGATAGCTATATATATTTATAGAAATAGCAATAAACCCTCATTCCATCATTGTCCGTTAATTTGAAGACACCATGAGTGAAGAAATCGATTTAAAACGTAAACTGGTTGAAACAACCAATGCTGTAAAGAAAAAATTTAAGCAAATCAAAGCAGCTAAATCTCAATATCATGTCGATTTAGAAAAGTTTTATGAACCGATTACTAAACCGTTGACATCAATATCAAATGCAGTGAAGCAGAAACAACAACCACAAAAACAGTCACTAAAACAACAGCAACCGCATCCGCAGCAGCAGCAGCAGCAGCAGCAGCAGCAGCAGAAACAGTCACCACAGCCAACATTAACCCAAAAATCAATTTCTACAAGTAAACCTGGAAGTCGTTACGGTTTAAACACAACAATGGATAATGCAGATATATCAATTAATCCAAATACAGAAATATTTGATGAATTACTCATGGCGCCAGTTGAAACATCTACCCCAAAACATAAATTGTATGAGTCGTCAGTATTTGCAACACCATCTCCATCAAGGCAATCCACACCAACATCTAATGAAACTAGTTCTATTGAGAGGACATCTTTTAAAAGTATTCGCACCTATCTAACAGGGTTACAAAGGCATCCATCCTATTATGACAACATTTACGGTGTTCATTATGACTCAAAAACAAAAACAAATAAAGACAAAACATATATCGGAAATGTCGAAGTACGTTTCTCCAATGGGAACATTAGTTTATATAAAAAGGAGAGAAATATTGCTATATTTAATGGAACAAAAGAGCTTTATGGTTTGATTTTCCTAAAATCACCACCACTACTGGGCCATGAAGACGATTTGAATAAAGACACTCTGCAAACATACAAAGATATTTTGGATATGACAAATGCAGCATACAATCATTACGACAAAAGTAATGGTTTACGGGAAACTCGATGGCCAAAATATAGACAAATTATAAAACCGCTAATGCAGGGAACTAAACTTGGTGCTGGAGTGCGACAGAAGAAAAAATCTAAAATTTACTTGCCAGTAAATAAGACATTATCTTCAAAGTCATCTCAATATGTCTATTGGAATAAACCCAGTGAGTTGGTGGATCGATTACGATTATTGTGGAGTTCAAAAGTAGCAGGACATACTGGGCATGATAATGAAATTATGTCAATTATTGAGGAGCTTCGAGAGGAAGGAATTATATATTAAGTAATTGCAATCAGTTATATTGATCAGTGATGAATGAGACATACTATACTATGGATCCTAGCCCCGAAAAGCTTAAAATCGTAAATGAACTACATCGAAATGCAAGAAAAAACTTCGCCAGAAGACACACCATAATAAAAGGGTATAAGGATTTGTGGCAAATTGATTTGGCAGAAATGCAACAATATGCTAATGAAAACGACGGTTATCGTTATATTGTCGTCTGCATAAATTGTTATTCAAAATTTGTGTACACGAGAGCTGTTAAAAATAAGACCGGTGTTGAAGTTACTAATGCAATGAAAAGCATTATTGAAGAGGCTTCATTTACTCCAACTAATTTACAAAGCGATCAAGGAAAAGAGTTTTACAATAGCAACTTTCAAGCTCTTATGAGAAAATATAACATAAACCATTATTCTACCTATAGCACGAAGAAAGCAGCCATTGTAGAACGTGTTATACGAACTTTAAAAAACAAGTTATATAAGCAATTTTCAGCAAGAGGATCGTACAGATGGTTACAAATTTTACCATCTATAACGAAAGCCTATAACAACGCCAAACATCGTACGATTGGAATGAAACCGAAAGATGTGAAAGAAAATACACAAATTAATGCATACAATTTTTTGAAAATTGTTCCGAAGAAAAGAAAATATCGTTTGGGTGATATTGTTCGCATTAGCAAGTATAAGAGCATATTTGATAAAGGATATACCCCCTCATGGTCAACTGAACTATTTAAAATATCCAAAGTTAATGTAACTAACCCACCAACATACCTATTGAAGTCGTTAGAAGAAGGTCAACCGATTAAAGGGTGTTTTTACGAACCAGAATTGCAAAAAACAAATAGTCCAGGTGTTTATTTAGTGGAAAAAATTCTAAGAAAACGTAAGAAAAATCACACTGATCAATTGTTTGTAAAATGGTTAGGATTTTCAAACCAGGCTAACTCTTGGATAGATAAGTCTGATATTGTATAAAAAAATATTTAAATATATTGTGTAACACTAGTAAAAAATAAACATATAATTTGCAAAATTGTATTTTATTTTACATGTACTATAGAAATAAAATATATCAGGAACGATTTGTAACTGATAATATTTAAAATAAAAAACAGATATAAAAGTAATATATTTTTTATTATATAATAATATTTTTACAAGAAGAACAAAAAAGAAAAATATTAATAAGTTAACCTAGGGGTTATAACCAAATTGGCGAAGCTCATCCTTGGATAAACACATACTGCGGATACGTTGTTCCTCCTCCTCATCATCAGTGTGATCACTATCACTATCCCAAAATTCCTCGTCTGATGTGTCGAGCGGAGCATCGCAAAATTCGTCAGTTGATGGCTCGAGTGAAGCATTCGGTATTGCAGGTGTTGATGGTGAATGATCTTGTTGCTGGTGTTGTTGTTGTTCTTGCCGCTCTTGTTCTGGTCTTGCTGGAGATTGTTCTTCCTGCTGTTTCGGAGGAAACTCCTTTTCACACCAATCACAAAAACCCCTTTTTCCTCCGATAATTTCGAAATGTTCACAGTTGACACACATTTGACGTCCATTTATAGAAAATGGATAGACCAGCGTTGTTTGTGATTTAGAAGTCATTTTTGAGCAAAATTTATTAAACTCGATGTATGAATGGTAGAAGTAAACTGAGTTATCGGATTTTGGGTTCTAGTTTTTATACAATACAGATGTCCCTCACTTATGACCTTTCTTTTTTGAGTGATCTTTATCTAATACCAAGTGGATGGGCATCTTTGTCAGACTCTTCTCAAGGTTATCAACTCGATGTTCAAGAGCTGCCAGAAGCTTATTATTTTTTTCTTCAAAATCTTCTTGCTTTCTATCAAAGAGCCCAAAGAAATCTTTATTGATTATATCAAAAAGCTGTTTTCGTGATTTGTACAGTTCTTCAAAAACATATAGTCGAGTTGCTGCATCATTATCTTTAGTTGGTTGAGCAACATTTGATAAACATTTTCCTTCGATATCATATTGTCCGTCAGAGGTTAGTTTAAAACCATTACCTGGTATACCGCGGAGTAGTTGAACTTTTTCATTCACTCTTTGACGACCAAATTTGTCGATTGTGTTGTTAACACGACCCATTTTTATTTTCAACTAAGTCATTTTTCTTATGATATCCGCTTATATATGTTGAGAAAAAACAAACAATAATTTTGCTACATACAATTTATTTACAATTTTATATTTTTAAACATTACAATAAATTGGTTAAAAACATTTGGGGCACCAATCATTGATTACTGTTACATTACTACCACCGCCACCACAACACGCATACGAGAAAATGTATTCTTTGTCTTTTTCATCTTCTTCGTCTTCTTTAGTTTCTTCTTCTTCTTTTCTTCCTCCAAAACTAGAATCCTCATCCTCGTCGTCGTCGTCGTCGTCATCGTCGTCGGTGTCGTCATCGGCGATTAAACCATAATTTAGCAATATTTCTTTGGAAATATGTGGTATTTTGATAAAGAACTCTTCCAGTCGTTCAAGGTACATACCGGAACAAATTTCATCTAAACCAATGGACCCATATAGGAATTGTTCGCAAAGATGAGCTCCAACTCGAAAACGAATTGCATCCATCATGTTTTTCTTGTACTCCGTTAAACTCAAACCCAAACCGGGTTTGTCATGTGTTGAGTCATCTAGAGCATCTTGAGCCATTTTTCGTAATTTCAACGATAGTTCAGTAAAATATGCATCTTGGGCAACTCTGACCGTATCTTTATCGTCACACATCTTAAATAGATAATATTTTAAGCGATTGTGGAGGTGCTTCAAGTGTACAACTATTTTTTTACATATTCAAGCAATAAGTACTAAACTAATATGATAAACAATATAAAAAATTAAAAAAGAAAAAAGTTTATTCCAAAGACCCAAAATTAATTAATGCTCGTGCATTACCCCCAGAAGTAACATTTGAACTTAGCCCCAAATATGTTAAAGTATATTTATTATCAGACATATTTATGCCCTCTATAATATCCTCGGTAAAAGTTTCAGCTACACGTTTTGGTAAAAATGTTTGAAATATCACATTGTTTAGCGAATCAAATAGTGTGACAACAATACTTTTACCAAAGCGTGTTGTCGCTGGAATCATTTTTTTAATGGTGTAAACTTTTCCCACATCCAAAGTTGAAAGTCTTTTACGTTCAGGAAACTCCATTTCTTTGTTTATCATATTATTAATTTCACTCAAGGTCTGCTGTGAAATGCTCATTATTGAAATATGTAATAAAATAATTTAAAATACCTTTAATAGACACTGTTGGAATACACACCACAAACGAAATATTACTATTCACCACTTTTTAAGGTAACAGTTTATGGGCTGCTATGCTTGTGTGACTATGAATATCTTGCTAACTGAACCATCTTTTATTGGAGTTTTCAAGGTCGATGAAATAAAAAAATTAATGGCAGGGGGAGTAACCACTTCATGGGAAAAACATACCATCATGGTCAAGGTCATAAATAAACACCTGCAAACGTACATGGTCAAGGTCATCAATATAACCAGTGACCTCGAATATGGTCAAGGTCATAAATAAACACCTGCAAACGTACATGGTTAAGGTCATATGACATCACACAAAAAAAACACCTGCACCCATTCAAGGTCAAGGTCAAATAAACACCTGCCCACCTTCGCGGTCAAGGTCAATGGAAGGAGTGGGGGGAGAAGGTCATTTCCCATTTCTACACTACTTTGACATTTTGTTAATTTTTAAGGTAACTCAGAATTTTTGTAAATTCTTGGACGATCTAATAAGCGCGGGCGAGGAACTCTACGTGCTGGAAAAGGGACGAATCAAAGGCTACGAAACGAAAACAATCTGTCTCTGTCTTACGCAAGAATTTATCGCGAAATGTAAAAAAGAGATCACGGAAAACATCAGCAGACTTTATGAGCCGGTCGTGAAATACTTGGATAAATTGGGATCCGATTTTAATGAAGTGTATTCGGATATAAATTCCGAGAGTTTTTTTCAAAGTATATCCGATATTCTGTTTGAGGACGGGTGTCGAAAAATTGAGTATTATAAAAAGTAAGTATTCCTATCACTAAATTATACAGGGTGCTACAAACTCGTGTGCACACAAGGGGATCTCGAAAGCGGTAAGAGATGTGAAGTTGGTTAAATTGAGGCAAAGTAGCGTATTTTGGGGCTTAATAATTTGGTGAAAGAAAATTGTAAATATTCCGAATACCTTCGGAGATATCCGAAAAAAACAGAAATTTTTACTTTTGGTTTTTAATTTTTGCGCCTTCATTTTTGACTTGAGAAAAAATAAAAACCACTCCTTTATATCCGTTTTTCATGTTCTACAAGATGGAGTTATTAGTTTTCAAATTTGGAGTTTCGTTCTTTAGCTACCAACCTTAATTCATATTTTTTAAACACGGACCTGGAATGTTTAAAACAGTTTTAAAGACTTCTAAGCTTTGGAAATTTAATACAATGTACAAGTTTTTAAAATTTTAACGTTTTGTCATCAAATAAAGACATCACTAGTATTTCAAATTATCCTCTCTTTACTATTACGGCGCTGGCAATTATTTTTTGGATTACTTAAATATTAAAATTACATTACAGAAAGTTATGGTGTTTAGGCCGTTTATTTTTTCAAAAAGATTTACCGTCACAATTCTCTAGGAAGTAAGCAAGTTTTTACGGCATGAGAAGTACCTACCTAATTTTATTTTTTTATTAGTATTTTATATATTTTATTAATATAACGTATATCTTAAGTCCTACTTGCCTTAGACCTAGACCAAAATACTGTAAAACAGAACAAAATAATGCTCCCGAGTGAAAAAACAGTAAGTTGAGTGTTAGTCTAGTTATGTTACTGTGATGCGCTTATGTTTGTTCAAAAAGAATTTCAAAATTTGTTTACTGTTTATACCAGAGGTTCCCAACCTTTTTTTGGTCAGGGACCACTTTTATATTATTCTTATTAGCAGGGACCACTATGTAGGTATAATAAAAATAAACTGTAATAATCAAACTGAAACTTTAATTAAAAACTTAATAGGAAATTACATAAAAAGAAATAATAATATTTTTAGTATAAACTTCTGTAATTTTGTATTAATGTGATTTCTGAGCTTGCATCTTCTTCACAAGTTCGGCTATTCTAGGACTAATATTGTTACTCAAAGCTACACGCAAATCATCACTTACTTTCAAACGATTCCTCGCCTTGTTTGTAATTACCAACAAAGCAGAAAATCCTTTTTTACATAAATAACTTGTTGAGAAAACCATAAAATAGCGTAAGGCGATTTCTCCAAGTTTAGTATAAAGGCCTTTTTACATTGGGTGCAATTGCAAGAAAAATGGCCTGAAAGCATGCGCTTCGACGACGTTTTAATCAGCTGATGCACGTTGTCCCATTTAAAACCTGCATCAGCTGTTTAAAGCGTCGACAAAGCGCATGTTTTCAGGCAATTTTTTCTTGCAATTGCACCTAATGAAAAAGGCCTTAAGAAATTGCTTTTTTACACCAAAACGACTCAAGTGAATTCGATTCAAAAGCATTCTTGCAGTTTCTGTCATGGGTGGCTCCGCGTACTGCCCCCACCACGCGCTCTTCGCCCGCATTTAAAATCATTCGCGATTTAAAAACATTCGCGGACCATATTTTGGCTTCTGCGGACCACTGGTGGTCCACGGACCACGGGTTGGGAACCACTGGTTTATACGATCTGATGATGCTAGTTTCAGGCAAAACATGAAACAAAAACAAAGAGACAAAAATATTTAAGACCGAGCCTTTAGGTCTCTTTTCTTACAAAATATCAAATATCAGGCCACCTTGTGTAAAAATGACGGATTTTTCGAATCAGAAATATTTTTTTTTTTTTTTTAATTTGGCTCTAAATGTTCAGGACCGTAATGAACGGAAAAAGATAATTTGAAAAATGTGTTATTATAATTAAGCTTATAAATCCCTAGAACTCGAACTTGAAAACTAATAACGCCATCTTGTAGATTTGTAGAACATGAAAAAGGCTATGTTTTTTATATTTTTCCCAAGTCAAAAATTAAAGCGCAAGAAATTAAAAACTAAAAAATGATATCTCCGAAAGCAATCAGAATAATTAGAATTTTTTTTCACCAAATTATTAAGCCCCAAAATACGCAACTTTGCCTCGATTTAACCATCTTTGTATCTCTTACCGTTTTCGAGATCCCTTTATACGCATACGAATTTGTAGAACCCTGTATAGGTTATACATACCAGTGCTGGGCAGTAATCACCTCGAAAGTGCTTGAAAAAGTGCTTTAAGCACAATAGTGCTTCCAGCGCAGTGCAGTGCAGCCAGGCAAGCGCTTTTAAAATACAGTGCTCGGTAATTGGCATTTCAAGCCATTTTAAGGTGCTTGCAAGCACTTAAAATTTCCAATGTGCTTCCTAAAGACTGCATGAAATAATGCGAAAACTTTATAATATAATATCAAAGTTTATACCAAATTATAATTCTTTTAGTACGCAAGCAGACAAAGGCTATGATGGTTTAAAAAAAGAAATTGTTTATTTTTATTAAAAAAATTTATCGCTCTTTGTCTGTTATTCTGCAAAAGGCCGAATACGAGAAAGAAGAAAGTGATTTTGCGTAAATATAAGAAATGAGAAAAATCGACAAATACGTTACAGTGTAGTTTTCTCTATGGATTTGCTAATGAAATTAATTTTTCTTCCATTTTTTTATTATCTTTCTCACTCTCAAAAGATAATTTATAATGATGATTTAAATATTTTTTTAAAAATTTTAAGTATTAAGATAGGAAGTCGAGAAGTTTGAGCACTCCGCCTACGGCGTCAAAGTTAAATCTAGAGATTTTTTTTTTATAAATGTACTTACACTTACCACTACTTACACTTACTACTACTACTACTACTACTACTACAAACGAAAATGGTCACCACTATAAGATCGGCTATCAGACCTCTGTATATCAAACTGTAAATATATGTGTTGCGGACAACGCAATTCTTCTTTTTTATTCTTATTTTTAATCAAATAGTTTATTGTAAATATCGTATTAAATTTAAATCGCCCTGTACATAAATATTTATAATCAGGCATGAAGTAAAAGTTATCCCTAATTTCTAAAGGCCACATGTTGATCGTTATTACTTTTACGTACTTTCAACTTTCTACCATAGACATTATTTTTATATTTCTATGCTTTCTACCCAGCGGGGTTATTTGGGAAAGTTTGGTCCCAAAAAATATACGGTTCAACATGTGGGAAGAAATTAGTGCCTTGCAAACCGAAGAGTCGAGCGGGACTCATTCAGTGTCGGGTGAAAATAGCCCACACTGGGCACTCTATCCAATTTATATATAAACAATAATATAATCAGTGTCTCATGAACGAAAGAGTCGAACGGGACTCATTCAGTACCGGGTTAAAAAAGCCTCAATTAATTGCATACATATAAACAGTACATTATAATTGATAGGTCGCGTCTTACCAGTGCTGTGCGACGACACTATCACTTACTTATTCCTGTGCCAAGGAAAGTTTTTTTATTCAAATTTGCGTATTTTCTCCTTGTGCTACGAAGCTATACGCAGCTAGAATAAGGTGCTGAATCCTGCTCACCTGCCGAGCAAAGGTGTTCCAGCCAGCCTCTATTGGACGCAGGTATCATATTGATATATTGAACGAGTGCAGCTGAATGATAAGTTTACTACATTTACAGCTAGTCGGTTCATAATAATAAAAAATCTAAGTACTTTTTACACCACAACCATTTCTTTAAATTCATAAATGAGCCACGGGGAAGATGACACCTGACTGAGGGTTCATCGATTCATCTGCTGATCACAGTTTTATATTTTTTGAACAGTTACTATTTTATTCCTTTGTATTTGTATTCAATTTTTAATTTTACAACTGAATGAATGGGAGAGAGTGAATTTTACATTTGTTTTATATTGTTTCTATTTTTGTCTTTTGACGTTTAGCTGTATTTTTTGTATATATATTTCTACATCTTTTTATTATACAGTTTATTTTACACAGAACAAGTAGTTGTTTTTATTCCTTGCAAGGGTCCAGCTAGCGTCCTAGATAATACAGTTCACATAACCTGCGATTATTAAGCAGGTGGGAGCACTTGGCTCCTTGGCTGGGATACTCACTCCCGGTTTTTCTGTGCCGAAGAGAATAGGACATCCTTCGCGCACAATATGAAAGAAAGTTACATTTTTTTGCCTAATGTCTAATAACATTGCTAATTTCTTATCTAATTTTTTAGATACCTTCACAAAGTCGCATACATACCCGACAACGAATACTTCAAAATAGGACAATTAGTTTTAATAAACTACCGAGAAAAATTGCACGACAGTTTACAAATGATAACAGACTCCATTTTTAATAACCTGTCATTTCAACATTTGTGGGAAGTGAACGATATTTGTGACAGTTTCTTGCTTATAAAAATTAGAGCTACCCAAGAACCAATAACAACTGAAGAACTGATAGAAATTGGTAAGACATAACTATAAGTCCCAAATATGCAACAATTAAATCATCTTGGTATCTCTTGCCGTTTTCGAGATCCCCTTGTACGCACACGAATTTGTAGCACCCTGTATAACTTTTTTTTGTGTTACCGCTTTCAAAAAACTCATAATTTCATAGATAATGATTCACGACTTGCAGTTTACTCATAATTTTATAAGTAATGATTTATATAATTTTTCTGTAAGGTAGATTTTTTTAGGATTTTCCGTTTTTAATTGTTTTATATATTCTAGGTAAATTTATGACATGGGTGAGGGACGAACAATTGGAAAATTTAACTGAAAGAGTTCACGCTTCTCTACATTCATTATGTAACATTATAACGTTGGGACTTTTGGATGAAGATCATATGGCCGCCAGTTCTACCGGTAAATCAACAAGTTTATTTCAAATATTTATTATACAGATTGAATCTTTTACACTTTAAATTACCTTGGATGTTATTTGACTTGAAGTCATTCGTAGTGCACCTGATATGGTTATACGACATGCAACCAGGGCCCGCTCTAGCAATAACGCCGCCCTGGGCAAAACAAGAAATTGCCGCCTTTTTCATCCCTTCTACAAATCACAAATATAAAATGTACCAGGCAGCGGCGCCAGGATTTTGGATCAAATCGAAAGTGATTTCTAAAAAAAAAGGTTGTAGCTCGAAAATAAAACATACATCTCATTTAAGCTTTTGACGCCGGGGTGGGCACTCAAGTTGCTTAAGCTATAAACATGAGTGCGCACCCCGGTGCCAAGACCTTAAATCAGATGTATGTTATTTTCGAGCTACGATCTTTTTTTTTTTTAGGAAGTTAACTGGGAATTGGAATGGTTCAAACTTCGAATATACGTAGGGACTAAGTAGGCAAAACGGGGATTTATTGTTTTTTTAGATTTTATGCCGCCCTCCCAACTTGCCGCCCTGGGCAGGGGCCCAGGTTGCCCCCCCCCCCTAGAGCGGGCCCTGCATGCAACAACTTTTACCGGTATTAAGATTTCGATTGTGGAACTAAACTGCTGGACAATTGCTTTGGACCAAGAAAAATTTCACCTAAATTTAACAGTTAATATTTTCTGAACCAGATATGATATCGACCTACGGTTTTGAATGGTTGATATATTCATCCCTTGGGAAACAATTGTCAATGCTAGATTTTCTTTGTCAGAAAATTTTATATACAGGGTGTTAAAGAAAACGATGATTTTTGCTCCAATTTTAATGGCGTGTAACTTTCACAATATTATTTTTAAATTTTATCACTCTACGTCAATTGAATTACTGGTTCATAGCAAAGAAAGTTATTTGTCAAATTATTGATATTTGCTATATTTTAAGAAATACCGATTTTTTTGGAAAACCTTGCTTTATTTTAACTTATTGGTAGCTAGATCTCACTGTGCTTTGTATCGTGCAAACTTTGCGAGTGACTATTATACCTTATGAAAAGCTCGATTACGTTCAGTAACAATAGTTGTATCTAAATGTTATGATGTACAGTGGCGTACTTATAAACATGTCTATGGTTTATGAGTATCTCACAATTTTTCACGATTGCTTTATATCGGAAAGTACTCGCCCCTAGATTAGGTAAATTTTTTCTTATTTTTTAGTTTTTAATATCGCACTATAGGTATATTATACAGTGTGTTTACAAAATTTTAACAAAGATAGTTTTTTTAATTTAATTTTTGGAAAAAAATTTATTTATTTAATTTCTAACTTTCTAACACTATACTCATAAACCATAAGTGTTTATAAGTACGCCACTGTATATCATAATATTTAGGTACAACTATTGTTACTGAACATAATCAAGCTTTTCATAAGGTATAATAATCACTGACAAAGTTTGCACGATACAATGCACAGTGAGATCTAGCTGCCAATAAGTAGAAATAAAGCACAAGGTTTTCCAAAAAAATCGGTATTTCTTTAAATATAGCAGACATCAATAATTTGACAATGTACTTTCTTTGCTATGACCCAGTGATTCAATTGAAGTAGAGTGATAAAATTTAAAAATATTATTGTGAATGTTACACGCCATTAAAATTGGAGCAAAAATCATCGTCTTCTTTAACACCCTGTATATAAAATTTTCTGACAGTTAAAGAAAATCCAATATTGACAAATGTTTCTCAAGGGATGAATCTGTCTACCATTCAAAACCGTAGGTCAATATCATATCTGGTTCAGAAAATTTTAACTGTTAAATTTAGGCGAAATTTTTCTTGCTCGAAAGCAATTGTCCAGCAGTTTAGTAGAAAAATGCCATTTGTGGCACTGCACATAAAAAATAATCCCTTAGCTGGAAATTAATGAGACAAATAATACGTTTTAATCGTTTTTAGCTATTAACTGGCTGGATGATATTCTGCCAATAGTGGAACATCATTTGGTTGACTACGAACAACTAAAATTCGAAGCCGAGGAGAAACTACAGAAAGTTATTGAAGATATTAACGTTCTCATCACGGCTGTGTATCCACTTTTAGTTATTTTGGATGAAATGGACAATATTAAGTTGACTAGAAAGTATTTGAATCATATTACTTTGCACATGATCAAAATTAAGGTAAATGATTGATTCTTGTTTCTATTGTAGTTATAGATAAGGCGTTGGTTTCTTGTACTGCAGCATAGTGGCTTATTATGCGCCCAGTGGGTGACACCCGGGGCGGAATTCGTGGTGTCACCCCAAAAATGAAAACTGATTATTATTTTTTTCTAATTAAAATATAAATGAGTAAACAAAAATATGTAAGTACCTTAAAAGCTCTTTTTTCTAGATTTAACAGCTGCAAACTCACTAATTACGTCCTCAAAATTTATTTTTTGCGTTGCCTCGTGCTCTATTGTTAACATGCTTAGACTGTTGAGTCTTCTTTCGCTCATTGTGGCCCTCAAATAGTTTTTTATTAATTTGAGTTTGCTGAAACTTCTTTCACACGAGGCTACCGATACGCAAATTGTTACAAATAGTTTGAGAGCGACCACAAGATTTGGCACAGATTCTATAAAATCCCATTGCACAATAAACTTTAAAAAGTCTAGAGACAACCAATTAGACACTGATATATTGGCCGCTTGAATATGTCGGCGGAGTCTTGGTATCTCCAAGAGGAGTTCGGCTTCCGATACTTCATCGTCATAAAAATTACAAAATTTTGATACAGCCAATTTCAATTAATCAGTATTTGCAGAAAGCAAAGTATTTGGCTGTACAACCTCAAACAATGAAGCTACTTCTCGAACAGACTGCAATCTTGTTTGAAGTTCTACGCTGAATCAATCAATGCATTCAAACATATCTTTTTGCACTTCAGCTCTCAGGGTGAGTCCTGCATCGGTGGCCAACTCACCGGCCATTCGTTTTTTACGACGAATTCGTCTTTCGATTGGAATGTCGTACTTCTCCGATTTATTTAAGGCAAAATCTATGGCGTTTTTTACAACTTCATTTCGTTGCTCCTCAGTATAGAGACGAAGAGCTTCTATTTTTATAACCAATTGATTAATACTCAACCCTTTACTTTGTAATGCAATCTGAGTACAATTTATTTCCTTCAGTACGTCATTCCAAAAGAAAAGATAGCAAAGAAAGGTGAAATCATACACTGCAGGCCGAAGGTTTTGTGCAGCACCTCTGGTGTCAACATTTTCTTGTTGATCACATAACTCTTCAATTGCAGCCACAATCCCATCAAAATTTTCAGCCAATACTTTAACTGAAGCATAATGAGCACTCCAACGCGTTGTTGAGAGTTTTTTAACGGCTGCTTTGCTGTGTTTAAGAAGCACTTCCCAACGACCAGTGGAAGCAGAAAAAAATGTAAAAATTGTCATAATTATGATTTGTGTATTTTTTTCATCACTGTCGGGTTGTCGGGCGGTCCGCCCCCCCCCCCCCCCCCCCGCCCCCCCTAGCTACGCCACTGTATGCGCCCCTATCTTACTAGAAATGACTTGTTCCTTGTATACTCTCCAGTATATTTCTACTAAGTTTTTCATGCGGGAGGTTGTCATCACATTGGACTCCTCCGAAGATTTTGAATCTTCATCTGGTCAGTGTTTCGCAATTGTTCATTATAATATGTGGTGCGGTTTGGTCCTCTTCGCCGCAAAGTCTGCATTCGATGGGACCATTGTAAATTCCTACTCGACGTAGGTGTTTTTTTAAGTGGCAGTGGCCTGTCAGTAGGCAACCACTTGTTTTAACTAGGTACCATCGCGCCGATAAAAAACTGGGACAGGAAATTTTTCTATTTTCTCCTAGACTATTAAGAATAATTTTACATCAAGCCTGGTACCAGTAAAATGTCATGAAAATTTGCATGTCAATAAAGATTGTCACTTTATGATTGACTCGTCAAACATACAATCATATATTATTTGTAAATATGCCACAATTAACCCCCCAGCAAAAGGCAATTATTTATAGTCGGTTGCGAGATAGTGTTGCTATTAGGGATATTGCAGATGAACTGGGAGTAAGCAAGAATACCGTGCTATTGGCAAAACAAAAAATAGCAAGACATGGGACTATTATTAGGAATGCAGGTTCTGGTCCCCCTAAAATTTCTACTGATGATCATGATAGAAGACTGGTTAATTATCTAAGGGATCATCCCTTCGAAACTGCAATCAAGGCAAAAGAAGAGACGAATTTTCCAGGTTCTGCAAATACCGCTAGAGACAGGGTTCGAAATTCCGATATACGAAGCCGTTGTGCTGCCAATAAAAATTTTTTAACGGAAATAAATCAACAGGGCAGGTTAGAATTTGCACATGAATATATTAATCAAATAAATTTATGGGAAACAGTTATATTTTCTGACGAGAAAACTTTTCAGTCATGCAATAATGGGAGAATTCGGGTGTATAGGCCTTCCGGCATGCGGTATGATGAGAGATACACCCACAAAACCAACCAAAGTGGGCGTTTCTCCATAAATGTTTGGGGCTGGATTAGCGCTAGAGGACCAGGACTTTGCCAAATCGTCGAAGGAAGAATAACTGCAGCAGTATACGTTAATATACTAAACGAAGTGATGATACCATCGGTAAACGCTGTATACGGTCAAAATTACACATTTCATCATGATAATGCTCCAATACACACAGCGCGCATTGTACAAAATTTTCTCCAAGAAAATAACATAGCAGTTCTTCCCTGGGCTTCGAAGAGTCCCGATTTGAACCCGATAGAAAACATTTGGGGTGCCATGGTCATAGGATAAATCAAGCTTGGGATGAAATAACTGTCGAATTATGTAGAAACTTAGTTTTAAGTATGCCACAAAGGCTCCAAAAAGTAATAAACAGAAATGGTTCTATGACCAAATATTAATTTTGTGTTGTTTTGACAAACTTTGTGTTCGCAATTTTTTTCTTTTTATTAAATGTATTTTATTACCTGTATTAGCTTTATTTATTATTTTGTGGTAATGGTAAATATAATAATTTATAAAATATTTGACTTTAAAAAAATCTAATAAATTTACTTTATCCATATTATATGATGTCTCTCAAATTTAACCACCCCGTATCGAAAAATACAAAACATTCCATTATGTAACCTAGGTTACTTTTTAAATTTTGAATGTTTTTCCTTTTTAGCTCTAGACACCTTTTATAGTCTAGGGGATATGTATTTCTTACATTGTTTTTGTAAATCTCTTGTCCCAGTTTTTATCGGCACAATAGTACTCGTTGAAAGCGACATTTCAATTGATAGTCAGAAACAAGTCGAATCCGTCTACACCGACTTCAGCAAGGCTTTTGACAAAATTAGTCATTTACGACTGATCGCGAGACTTGGTGAGGTCAAGGGGGGCTTCTATCCTGAGTTTGATCCTACATTTGTGGTCGAAGGCAAATCGTAGTTGTTAATGGGTACCACTCAGAGCCATTTGATGTAACCTCGGGTGTCCCACAGGGGAGTCATTTGGGGCCTCTATTTTTCATAATCTACATAAATAACATTAGCGATTGTTTTCTATACAGTAACTTTGTAGTGTATGCCGATGACCTTAAGATGTATCGTATATGTGATGATGATAATCTTATGTCTATCTTGCTGGGTCTTTATTGAATATCGGATGATTTAGATTTATTGGTTTGCACTTCCTGCTTTCACTTCGTCTCTTTAAATGTTTCTATAAGATTTTATTGTCTGGGATAAGTTCTAATTCAGAATGTTTGTGCTAAAGTTCGTTATGGTGAAAAAATCTATTTTGTTCGGGTCTGTTCCTGTAACCAGGCGCGGCCTGTGAGTTTTTTTACGGTTGGGGCAAATTTCAACTAGCACCGATATAATAATAATAATAATAATAATAATAATAATAATAATAATAATAATATCTAATAATAATAACCTAACCACAAAACGCTCAATGCGATCGGTACAGGACTGCATTGAGTTTTCGCATTTGTAACAACACTTTTTTCGATTATTTTGTAGCTTTATTTAATATAAACCTAAAAGGTCAATCGTTGGTTAACGTAAAATACGGCCCAGTTGTTCGAACTGGGGAGTTTTCGCATGATACACTATGGAACTTGGATTTTGTGCAGAGTATTTTTTTTTGTTCTAAAAATTAAATTAATAAGATATGTCAAATTTGTGAGTGGGTCATGGATCAAATGACCTTATGGGCAAGCGGCGCCTCGTTGTAACAACGGTATCTACGATTTTTTCATTAAAGTGGATTTGACTTACTTTCATTAATGAAAGACGCCTTATTTTTTTTAGGAAATACATCAACAAATTGAATGGATCAACAACGAAGAAGTCTGTCTAAGTTTTCCAAAATCAAGCTACACGGAATTCGAAAATTTAAAAGATTACGTTTATCCTTTTTATCACCTTTTGAAATTGTGTTTGGATATCCAAAAACACGTATCGGTGTGGCAGTACGGGCAATTCGATTTGCTCGATTATGAAAGCACCAATTTAAGAGTGAATAAATTTTGTAACGAATTAACCGAACTGCAGAAAAATTATAGAAAAAAACTACGACAGGCTCAAGATGAAAATCTACCTATACGGTATGAGCGTTGAATTAAAATACTTCAAGGAAGGAGTTTGAATACTATATCCATATTGCTACAGCTATGACGGAAATGACGTCATAGTAGACATTTTGAAATACTGTCCCTAAATATCATTGTTGACAACTTTAGTCAGAACTTGACATTAATCTTTGCATCTTTATAAAATAAGTATATTTTTTGTGTTTCATGTCTACATTTTAAATAATTTAAAAAATATCTTTAGAGGGATAAGCCGGCAGGTAATAAGTCGGCCATATTGAAATACCACCCCTGTCATTAAGCGGTTGTTAAAACACTCCTTCCTTTCTATTGTTATTAAAAGGGTATGATGCGTACATACAGGGTGTCCCATAACTTATGGGCCGTAGAGTAACTGGAGATACTAGACATCAAACTAAGCCGATTATGTGATATAAGTTTTTTTTTTTGATAATTAAAATATTAATTTAATTATGTATTATGTTTTTTTTATGCTTTGAGATGTTTAAAGGGAAATATCTCGAAACCCGTTAAAGATATTAAGATCAATCAAGTACACCTTTTTGACTCAGAAAATGCCTTTCTTTAGGAAACTATAATTGAAAAACCATTAATATCACAGGTAAGGAAAAAAATCATAGATTTATAAAGCCCAGTGTATGCAACTAGCGCCCTCTAGTTTGAAACTTAAAAATTTCTACAAATTCCTATTGCTTGCTCATAGAAACATAATATTGCCAACTTTCAATTCGATTCATTAAACCGTTTTAAAATTATGGCTTATTTTCGAGAATAAACTTTTACTTTCAACACCCTGTATCTCTAGAACGAGTAACAATCCGAAAAAACTTATATGACATAATCGGCTTAGTTTGATGTCTACATAGTATCTCCAGTTACTCTACGGCCCATAAGTTATCGGACACCCTGTATTTTTTATATTACTGTTAAAATATTGGTCATATCTTCTTTTAGATTTAAAGGTACTGTAGATGATCCAGACCTTTTAAACTGGCCAGCACCTCTAAAATTATGCGCTACAGCCTACAAAATTTTGGAGGAATTTAAACCATCTCTGACAGTTATGAAAATCATGTGCAATGGCGCTCTTCGATCGCGTCATTGGAAAGCGATGTCGGAAATAGCGGGCTTTAATTTGACACCGAATGCTGGTAAATATATATTTGCAACTTTTAAACGTGAGTTTATTCGAAACACTTTCAAGTTCCAATCAGGGACTAATTGAAACATTTGAGCTTATGTAATCTCTATATGCTTAATCCTCATTGAATTAAAATATGTTACAATCTGTAAAATTACACACTTGAATAATAGAAAAGTTTTGGACTTATATTGTCTTTATTTATTTGAAATCACAACGTTACAACTGGTAAGTATCTCCAGTCGTCTTCAGGTAAACACTCTTCTATCATTCAAGAAATATCATTGTCTCCAACCTTCAAACAGATATTACCTTAACTTTTCAATGTTAATTGTACTGATTTTATTTAATTTATGTTTTAGGCACAACTTTGAAAAAAATCATGGAAATCGATCTGAAAGATAAGCTTCACGAGTATGATATTATTTCCACAGGCGCTACAAAAGAACAAGAGCTATTGGATCACTTAAATAGTCTCAAAACGGAGTGGGAAACCATTAAGTTTAACGTAACAAAATCCAAGGAAGATATTTCTTTTTTAACGCGGTTAGAAGACATAGAAACCGTTGTAGATGACCACATGATCAAAGTTTTAAATATGCGCGGTTCCGTGTTTGTAAAGCCCTGTGAAAATGAAGTTCTACAGTTTTATGATAGTATTTTAAAAGTCACTGCGGTGCTGGTTAACTGGAAACTTATACAAAAAGGTTATATGAAGTTATTTCCAATATTCTCGATTGGCGATGTTGGGAAACATATTCCAAAGGAAAAAACTGATTTTTCCGAATGCGATTCAATATTTAAAACATACATCAACAAAATTCTAGAGGATCCTGCTGTTATGAATATTGTTTGTAAAACCTCCATTGTTATAGACTTAGAAAAATGCCTTGTCAAACTGGAGGAGGTCCAGAAAGGGGTCAACAATTACTTAGAAGTTGTGCGACTGAATTGCCCTAGACTCTATTACATTTCCAACGAGGAACTAATAAATTTAATAGCTAAAAATGGCGATTTAACTCAACAAAACTTTCTTATCAAAATCTTTCCTGGCTTTAGTCAGGTTAAAGTTCGAGAAACAAGCGAAATTGTTGCCTTGATAAGCCCTTTTCAGGAAGAACTAGCTCTAAGAGACCCGGTTAAAGTTTCCTCTGTCACGACTTTGAATGAAGTTCTTACTGATTTGGAAAACGAAATGATCAATACAGTAAAATATAAGTCTTCCGAGTGTTACAAGATTTTTAGAAAGACCGATATTAAGGACCTGTTGAAAAAGTATACCCAGCAAAACTTGCATCTTATAGCACAAGTTCATTGGACAGATCAGGTTGAAAGTGCCTTGAAACTGACTCATAATATTAAACTCTTAATTTATAAAAGAAAACTGGAAAACAATATTAAAAACAAAATTAATATAATCAACGAAAATGATATTACAAACTTGGAAAAATCGGTTTTAAAAGATCTTTTGCTCGTGGATTTGAACAATCAGTATCTTCTAAGGTCATTTCTCAAACGTGGTGTCGTTATCAGCGATAACGATTTCGACTGGCAGGTGCAGTTGAGATATTACTACGAGAAATCACTTTGCACTGTTAAAATATTACAGAACAGTATCTTGTATGGTTACGAATATTTGGGAAATGGAAGTAAAATTATTTTAACCCCCATGACGGATAGATGCTTTAGGACCTTACTGAACGCATATTTTTTAAACTTTTATGGTTTGGTGAGAGGAAGAAGTGAAACTGGTAAAAGTGTGACATTAAAAAGTCTTGCTGAAGCTTTGGGAATCTTTTATTTTTCTTTTAGTTGTACCAAAAACGTTTCTATTAAAGTTTTGGAACAACTTTTGAAAGGTACTGTTCTTTGTGGTGCCTGGTTAGGTTTAGAAAATTTAGAATTTGTTCAACAAGAAGTATTCTCCGTGATATCTCAAGATTTTTTAAGTATACTCGAGGCTAAAAAACAAAAAGCCGAAAAAGTGTTTTTGGGCGACATGAAGTTTAATTTAAATTCAAGATGTTTTGCTTGCGGTATTACCGATTTGAAAAATAAACTACAGTTACCAGAAAACTTAAAGGTATTGGTAAGAACTTTCACATTGTGTAAACCAGACTTAGAAATTCTTTCAGAGACATTCCTTATCAGCCAAGGTGTTAATAATGCAAAGTTTTTAGCCAGGAAAATAAGTACCTGTTTTAATATTCTAGAAGATATATTATCCTTTCAGAAACAGTACTCGTTTGGACTTAGAGGGCTTAAAAATGTATTAACTACTTTTGGAGAAGCAGTTGTATTATCACCAACCACATCAAATGGCGTGGTTCTATGCAATAGTATCAGAGAGGTTTTTGGAAACTGCCTTGTAGAGTCCGACTGCAAAATCTTTGAAAAAATACTTTCTGATTTATTTCAGGACAGTTATTTAGCCCCACAAATTGTGGACGACAAAGAAATCAAGGAAATATTAATGAAAGTATCTAATCAACTTAATATCTATATAGATGATAATTTAACCAAGCAAGTTTTTGATGTGTATAACCTTCTTCAGGTTAGACGTAATATCTTGATTGTGGGTACATCTTTCTCAGGAAAAACTACCGTTGTGAAAGTGTGTGCCAAAATGTTTGAAGAGTTAGAAGCGATTGAAGTTTCGTTGCATTACATCAACCCAAAATGTTTAAATTGTAATGAATTAATGGGAAGAATATCCCAAGAAAAAAATAAAGAATGGACCGATGGGGTTCTTTTAAAGATTCTTAGAGAAACCGAAAAGAATGAAAACAAATCTGGGAAGAAGTGGGTAGTCCTTGATGGAAATATTGATTCAACTTGGAGTGACAATTTTCCATGTATTCTTGAAGATGGAAAAATATTTTTGGAATCACAAGAAATATTCTTAATTGAAAGGAACGTTACCTTTATAATGGAAGTTACTGACCTTAATGATTGTAGTCCATCATTGGTAAGTTTTTCTTAAATCGATTACAATAACCTGGAAATTAGTGTTATAGTTTAAAGTACATAGTAGATAGTCATGACTAAACTGGATTTTTCTTTTAATAATTTTTAAACAACTTGTGATGTTTTCAAATTAAATATTATTTAGTTTAATTTTTTTAGGTATCTCGTTTTGGAGTAGTCTATTTTCATTCAAATACCCTCGGATGGAGTCTCGTAGTCGATTCGTGGTTGAAAACGTGTCCATCCTGGTGGTTGGTAGAATACAGAACACAAATCGAGGATCTCTTTAAATGGTTTATATTGCCATGTCTAGAAGCTCTCCAAACCTTAAAACTTAAAAAGTATTGCGACCTTGACAATAATACCTTAGTAAAGAACACCATAACTTATTTTCAGCTCATTTTGGATAATGCCACATCTAAAGGAAACGAGGATTCAAAAAATTTGTCCACCTGGATTCACGCAACATTTCTTCAAGCAGGAATTTTTGGTTTATCTAGTTTTCTAGATTATTCTTCGCGTCAAATATTCGACGAGTTTTATAAACAGCTCTGGAGGGGGCAGAATGAAAATCACCCTTATCCTAAATCCATAGAACGATTGGACGTCGGTATTCCTCAAGATGGTATTATTTTTGATTACTGTTATCTTTACAAGCAAAGGGGCGCGTGGAAGTTATGGGTGGACCTCCTAAAAAATGAAAAAATTGTAGAAAGTCCTTATTTAAGCAATTGCGTCGTACCTATTGTGGACTCGATGAGATGCAGCTTTCTTCTGGACTTACATGTTCAGTATAATGAAAATTTTTTAATTGTTGGACCACGCAGTACTGGGAGATCTTTAGCGTTAAAGGACTGTTTCGTTAACAGAATTAAAGAGAATAATTTTGAAACATCCTTGATAACTTTTAGTAGCTCAGTAACGTCGACGGTTCTACAAAATTCCATTTTATCACAATTAAATAAGCGAAAAGCCGGGTACTATTCTCCCAGTGCCGACAAGCGGTTTGTATTTTTCATAGACGATTTACAGTATTCGCATTATGATTCTTTTGGAGTATCTGAGGCGACAGAACTTTTAAGAGCGCATTTTGATCACAACAGTTGGTATGATCATAAAACATTTGAGAAAATATATTTTGACAATACTAATTTTATTGCTGCCATGGGAGTACCTAATGACAACGCCGTATCAAAACGATTTTTACGCCATTTTAATATTTTCGGAATAACCGAGTTTTCCTCTGATACTATATCGAAAATTTTTTCACAAAGTTTGTTACACTCTTGGAAAAAATCTGGCTTTCCCAGCGATATCGCCAATGCTGTAACTCAAATTGTAAACGCCACTTTAAGTATTTTTATATTCATCCAGAAAAATCTAAAACCAACTCTGAATAAATCTCAGTACGTTTTCGATTTGATAAGTTTTTCAAAGGTCATGTACGGTTGCAGTTTCTTGAAAAAGGATTCCTACGATGCAAATAAAAAAATCTATTTGAAATTGTGGGTGCATGAGATATTACGGGTATTTTCTGACAGGTTTGACTTGAATGATATCAAATTAGTTTCAATCCATTTAAAGGAAGCTCTAACTGAGCACTTTTCCGAAGATTGTGAAGAGATTTTTGGCGACAATTATGAAAGGGCTCATCTTTTCTCTAAACTTTATTTTGGTACGTTTAGCGAAAGACATTTGAAAAATGGATCGAGGCACTACGAAGAAGTAAACTTTGCTAGTTTAATTGAGTTAAGCAATCAATGCTTGCAAGAGTACAACGAGAAAGATAGATATAAGCTGGCACTCATATTTTTCGACTACGCTTTAGAAAAACTTGCTCGAATATGCAGAATATTATCAATGCCAAACGAAAATGCTCTGTTACTTGGTCTTACAGGTTGTGGCAGGCAATCTTTAGCAAAATTTGCCAGTTTCGTGTACAAACACGAATTTTTTCAGCCAGTAATGACTAGGACATATGATCTAAAAAATTGGAACCACGAATTTAAAAAGATATTTAAAATAGCAGGAGGTATGGAGAAGGAATGTACTTTTCTTATTTCAGAAGAGGAACTAGTAGATGAAAGATTTTTTGAAATTATTGAATATTTTATAAGAGATGGAGAAATAACTGATTTATACAGTTTGGATGAGAAACAGGAAATTTTGGAGCTATCCAGATTGGCAGCACAAGGAGGAAATAGAAATCTCGATATAAGTTCACACAAAGTCTTTCTCTACTTTAACAAGAAATGCCGTGAGAACTTACATATACTTCTGTGCTTAAATTCTGGTAGCGATACTTTGAGAAAGAGAATGTTAAAATATCCTTCTTTGGTGAACAGATTTAACGTTATGCTCTGGAAAGATTGGCCAGATAGTGCTTTGCAAAGTGTAGCTAACTTCTGGATTCAAGATGTGAATCTACCCGATGAAATTAAGGAAAAAACAATCGAGGCAACTATATTCTTTCACAGAACGTGTCAAGGTTTACCTCAGCTTAAGAACTTCGTGACACCAAAAGCGTATATTCATTTTGTTAAATTATTTTATGACTTCATAGTTAAGAAGCAGGAGTTGCTGGCAACGAAAAGGGAAAAATTCTTGCGAGGTTTGGCTAAGTTATCTTATGCAGAAACGCAAATTTTTAGCATGCAAAAGGCTTTGGCTGAATATCAGCCTCAATTGGAAGCGATGACAAAAAATGCCATCGAAATGACTAAAGAGATCGCTTCAGAAACTATAGAGATAGAGAAAGTATCGGCGTTGGTTAGGAGAGATGAAAAAATCGCAAGCGAGCAAGCAGCTGTGGCGCAAGTTTTAAAGTCAGAGTGTGAATCAGACCTAGCACAAGCCATTCCTATTTTAGAAGATGCAATTTCTGCATTAAATACTTTAAAGCCATCAGATATAACATTGGTAAAATCGATGAAAAACCCTCCAGATGCCATAAAACTAGTCATGGCTTCCGTGTGTGTGATTAAAGATGTAAAACCTGATAGAATACCTGATGCAAGTACAGGAAAAAAATCCATCGATTACTGGGGACCTTCTAAAAGAATCCTCGGGGACATGAACTTCCTTCAGGCATTAAAAGACTTTGACAAAGATCACATAAAACCGGAAATTATGGTAAAAATTAGAAAGGAATACCTTCCTCATAAAGATTTCAAGCCTCACGTGGTCGCCAAGGCGTCTAGCGCAGCTGAAGGCTTATGCAAATGGATTATTGCTATGGATATGTATGATAAAGTTGCTAAGGAAGTAGCGCCAAAGAAGGAAAAATTAAATAAGGCTGAACGGGAGTATGCTGAAACGGTGAGGGTGCTGAATGAGAAAAAAGGAGAGGTGGTAAGGATTGAGGCAAAGCTTATCCAGTTAAATGTGCTTCTAGATGAAGCTACTGAGAAGCAGTCAAAGTTACAAACCGATGTGGATTTATGTAATAAGAAGCTTAATAGTGCACAAAAATTGATTGGAAGTTTGAGCGGGGAGAAGTTGCGATGGTCCGAAGGTTCAGAAAATCTTCAAAAGCACTTTGATGTACTTGCTGGCGATATAATGCTTTCCAGTGCTGTAATAGCTTATTTAGCTCCATTAGATAACGATATTAGATGTGAAGTTATGCAGAAGTGGCGTAAGCATGTTATTAAACACGAGATTCCCAGCACTGATAAGTTTGATTTCTCACAAGTTTTATCGAATGAAGTTGAAATAGAACATTGGAAAGAATACGGTCTTCCTTCGAATTCATTCTACATTGAAAATGCTATTGTTCTTAACAAGTCCAAGTATTTCTGTTTGTTTTTAGATCCCCAAGGTCAGGCAGTGAATTGGATATTGCAAACTGAAGCGAGAAGTAACCTTATTGTTACAAAATTTAGCTTTAATGACTGGCTGAGTTCTCTAAAATATTGTATAACCAATGGTAAGCCAATACTAATTAAAGATACCAAAGGTTACATTCCCCCATGTTTGTACTACCTTCTTTATCGACAGACTTTTACCAGAAATAAAAATACTTTCGTCACTATAGGCGAGACAGATGTCAAAATGAACGCGAAATTTCGGCTTTACATTGTCTGCACGCAACCGAGAGCCCCGTATAGCCTAGAGCTTAAGAGCAGATTGACTATAATTAATTTCAGTCTAATACATACTGCTTTAAAGGAAGAACTCTTAAAAATAGTTATAGAGATAGAAAGGCCGGAAATAAAAAAACTAACCAGTGAGTTGGTTATTAAAAAGAGAGAAAACAGAGCTGAACTAAAAGATTTAGAAGTGAAAATTTTAAATACTCTTTGTGAAAGCGAGGCAGATATATTAGAAGACGAAGAAAGTATTCTGATATTGGACAAGTCTAAGGAGCTCACAAGAATTGTTATGGAGAAACAGGAGGAAACTAATAAAATTGGTGATGTTATAAAGGAATTTAAAAAGGGTTACGTCGATGTAGCCAATTATGTCACAGATTTATTTTTTTGTCTTAACGACCTCCAGAAACTGCATCACTTCTATCAGTTCTCTTTAGATTGGTTTAAGAACCTCTATTTTATTTCAATTATAAACGCTGGAAAATCTAGAGTTCTGGAAACGCGTTGTCAAAAACTTTGTGAAACTTTTACTTACGATTTGTATAGGAGTGTAAGTAAGGGTTTATTTGAGAAAGATAAGTTACTCTTTACCTTTTGGTTAGCTTCCTGCGTAGCTGTCAGTAAGGAACTTATTAGCCAAGAAGAATTATTAACGTTTTTGGGAACGGAACGGCCATTTCAGGCTACTAATAACTTTACTAAGCCTACTTGGGTTTCTGATGAAACGTGGATAAATATTCAAAAACTCGAGAGTCTGGATGTCTTTCAAGGGTTTATAAAATCATTTGTAGAGAATGAACATTCTTGGAAGGAGTATATTGAAAGTATATCACTTAAAATTCCAAATCCTTGGAACAAAATGAAACAATTCAGTAAATTGATTATTTTAAAAGTTTTAAAACCAGAAAAGCTCTATTATGGAATTATAGACTTTATAAAATGCTCTTTAGGGGATCAGTTCTTGGCCCCAATATTTTTTGACATGCAAGAAGTGTATAATGAAACATATAGTTTGGCTCCTACTATATTTATTTTAACAGAGGGTATAGACGTGCTAAAAACCTTACATACTTTTGCTAGTGTTAAACAAGTTCTGCATAAGTTTACTCATTTAAGTATGGGCGATAAAGATTACGAAAGGGCAGATAAACTTATCAGAGAAGGGCAGAAAGAAGGTAGTTGGGTTTTGCTTCAGAATTGTCACTTAGAGAAACAGTGGCTAGATTATCTGGAACAGAAATTTACGGGCTTTGACATTGAAAACACGCATGAAAATTTTAGACTCTTCTTCACCACTAAACCATACAATGACTTTCCTTTGGAACTTGTTCAGAGTTCTATTAAAATCGTTGATGAACCACCCAATATTTTAAGAAAAAATCTCCTTAAGATCTACAACCAAATACCTATCGCAACTGAGGAATTTTTTTATGGTTGCCCTGGAAAACAAGATATTTTCTCAAAACTGCTGTACAGTTTTTGTCATTTTCACTTTGCTCTACAGGAGCGACAAAAAATTTTAAACTGGAACGTACCGTACAGGTTTGAAGAATCCGACTTAAGAATATCCTTGGAACAATTAAAGAATATTATCAATGAGGAAACTTGTATTCTTGAAAAGGTATATTCTTTATTAGGCGAGTGCAATTATAATGGTTATTTGGAAGACAATTGGGAGAAACAATTTTTAATGAGTATTTTGGAAGAATGTGTCAACCAAAATATTTTTGTAAAAGGAAGTACCGTTTTCAATGGAGCAAAACAGTATGGGTTGCCAAGTAAAACCGACAGGCAAGACTATCTTAAACATATATATAACCTACCATCACAAGACCATCCTCAAGTCCTGTATTTAAGTGAGTACGAGTTTTTGCGGCATAAAGTGGTCAAGACCCAAACTTTTTTAAATTCAGGTTTAAAAATGGTCCAAAGTGATGGGATTTATTTACTAAGTAGAGATGAATTTAAAATTTTAAGTATCGTTGATGATATCTTAACAATTGTACCAAAAATGATTGTTCACAAAAATGCAAAAGAGCTTGATGAGTTTATTTTAAAGGAAATTCATCTATACAATACTTTGTTACGTGTGGTTCGAGATTCTCTAAAATATTTACGTTCTGCTTTAGGTGGCGATTGTAAGTTAACAGAAGAGTTTGAGGAACTTGCCAAAGATTTGGCTAAGAACAGGGTTCCTAAGATGTGGCTAAAATATTCGTACCCGTCGTTATTAAACCTGTCAAGTTTTGTTAAAGAACTTTCAGAAAGAGTTATGTTTTTTGAAAATCTAAAATCTAATGAGCGAAGATTTTGGTTGGGAGCATTTTTCTTCCCTAGATCATTGATTGCATCAGTTAAAATTCAGTTTTCTAGGGAAGAGCAAGTTCCTCTTGACCGCGTCAGTTTACACTATGAAGTTTTATCAACAGAAGATATATCTAAGGTTAATAAAGGCATAATTGTCGATAAGCTGTTTCTCGTTGGTGCCAGTTTTGACGTTTCCAATAACCAATTGACTGAATTATCTCCAAAAACGTACTATCATCAATTAGCGCCACTCCTGATGAAACCTATCATCTTACCTGATAACGAGTTAGAGCTCGACAATGACATTTTGAAATGCTACATATTTAAAACTGAAGCTTTGCCTGATAATTTTAAGGATGCTTTATTTTTACCTGGCTGTCAAAATTATGTTACAGAAGTTTTTTTACCATGTAAAAATGATAGTGACTTTTGGGTAAGAAGAGGGGTGAGTATAACGTGTG
The DNA here is from genome assembly GCA_935413205.1 of Polydrusus cervinus. Taxonomy (NCBI): domain Eukaryota; kingdom Metazoa; phylum Arthropoda; class Insecta; order Coleoptera; family Curculionidae; genus Polydrusus; species Polydrusus cervinus. The sequence goes on from OW284512.1 coordinate 3,734,058, forward strand.
AAATATGTTCTAAATAGGGCTTTGTTTTTATTATGGGCTTTTTTCCTCTTTGCCTTTTCTTTTTGTAGCTGTTGAAACGAAAAATGTAATAATTAATCTGCATTTTTGTATATTTTTTTTCTTTGTTAATGGATGACTGTTACAAAAAACAGTTAAAGGACATTATTATATTCAGGTAAAACCTAAAACAAAAATATAACAAAACGTTCCTAATCGGCTCTTTGGTATTTATTTTTCTATGTAGCCTAGACTTTAAAGTAGTTTTTATATTGCGTGAATTTAATATAAAATTGACCACTTGAATATGCAGTTTTATTAAACCATACACAAAAACTTCCTGTATATAAAATATTTTCTATAGGATTAGCAGATAATGATATTTAAAGTAATAGCTGCGTTTAACACTATATCATATTATTGGTTAATTTGCAAATGCGTATACAGAGAATTAAAATTTACTAAAAACATAAGATCATAAATTTCTTCCATACATCTATTTTATTGGTTTTATTAGAAAGAGGCTGTTTTTTCAATGCTCTTTATGTATGCTAAAGGTAATATTCTAGATATTTAACAATTCTATATATTTATAAAATAGATGAATCTAACATCCCCTGAAGAATTGTTTGATATGTCTAGTCCAGAAGTCACCATGGGTAAGACTTATAAATTTATTTTTCAAGTTATTTTTACAGGCAGGGCAGTGAGTGTCCAAAAATTCCGTTCCCATATTATTTTAATGGAAGTTTCTATATACAGGGTGTCCCGAAATTAGGTGACAATATTTTAAGGGGATAAGGTACATCCAAAAATAGGACTAAAATCCTCCATTAATATACCTTCAAAAACGCTTCGTTATGGGGCTAGAGCCCCCCGAATGGAAGCTATGATAAGCGGTTTTTTCACAATATCTCAGAAACTGATTGAAGTATCAAAACAAAATTTGATACATGTTTTACCTATGACAAGACGCAATAAACGGTTTCTTTAGCTTAGGTGTATTTCTTCCAGTGGCGTCCCACTGGGTAGGTAGTGAGGAGAATATTGCCCTAACTTTTTTATTTGTAGGATTTTTTTACGCCAGGTGCAATTTTTAAAAGCACTAAAGTCTTTTATTGAAAAAATATACTCTTGCTTCATTTCGGTACGATTCACCATTTTTCAGTAAAATCGATTTAAAAATTTTTGGTTTTTTACAAGCTAAGGTGTTTTTTTGCATATCTCAGCAAACACTTGATATTAACACATGAAATTTATTAAAGTTCTACTAGCGACAAGGCATATTTATTAAAGGATGTAACATTAAAATATTTTTCCAGTGGCGTCGCACGGGGTGGAGCCTAAAGTAAATATTACAATTTTTTTTTTAATTTGAGAGACAGAAAAAAAATTTTACGTCTTATAAGGAAGTTATGCAGTTTGCAACCGCTTAAAGGGGGTGTGGGCCAAAAATTAAAGTTTTAGTGCAAAAAAATTTAAGAATAACGGTTCAAACCTCGTCATTCTACGACTAACCATTGCTGAGAAATAGCGCGTTAAAGTTGTAGGCGTCGATTGCGTGACGTCACAAAAGATTCGGCCAGCGGCGCTATGTACCAGGTAATTTTTTGCCTTGAAGACAAAATTTGCCGACAATAAGCTTTTGTGTTAAGGTATGGTTGGATATCAGGCACATTTTAAAAATATTTTGAATTATACAGGGTGAGCCCAAAAAAAAAAAAGAAAACGGAGCATCGGTAGACCCCAGAGACGATGGCGAGATGACATCCGGTGTTTTGCGGGAAGAGACTGGATCCAGACTGCAGGGGACAGAAGAGCATGGAAGGTTATGGAAGAGGCCTACATCCAGGAGTGGATAAATACAGGCTGAGAAGAGCCCAAAAGTAGGGTGTCAAAAAGGTACATTTTTTTAAATGGCACACCCTATATATTGTATTATTTTCTGATTCCTCACAAAATTCTACGCTTATTTTGTAAATGTCATATGTCTCAATTCAATAGTTTTTGAGATATTGACGTTTAAAATACGGCATTTTCAGACTTTGACAGGCTGTAACATTGGAACGGTTCATCTTAGAGAAAAATGGTTTTCACCTCCTTATCTTAATTTTTTATTCTCTATCTAAAAGTTACAACTTCCGATGTTAAACCGTTAAAACCGCTTTTTTGGTTTAACATGTTAAATCGGAGGTTGTAACTTTTAGATAGAGAATAAAAAATTAAGAGAGGTGAAAACCATTTTTCTCTAAGATGAACCGTTCCAATGTTACAGCCTGTCAAAGTCTGAAAATGCCATATTTTAAACGTCAATATCTCAAAAACTATTGAATTGAGACATATGACATTTACAAAATAAGCGTAGAATTTTGTGAAGAATCAGAAAATAATACAATATAGGGTGTCCCATTTAAAAAAATGTACCTTTTTGACACCCTACTTTTTGGGCGCACCCTGTATAATTCAAAATATGTTTAAAATGTGCCTGATATCCAACCATACCTTAACACAAAAGCTTATTGTCGACAAATTTTAACTTCAAGGCATAAAATTACTCTGCGCAATTGTTGACTCACCCGGTACATTTCCTTGCACTTGGCAATAGATACGCTCTTTATTTCGTACCGATTTGTTCCAGGCTTTGCCCAATTTATTGTGGAAAGTTTTATTTATTATTAGGGAGTGTTGGGGGGGGGGGGGGCTGCAAAATACGCCACCACTGGTATATAAAGAAGGTTATAAAAAAATTTATATGCAATATACGGATTTATGCAGCGGCCAAGCTTTTGTGACGTCACGCGCTGAAATATGACATCTTTGCAGAGGCATATCTCCGTTATTATTTGCGATAGAAGAGTGCGGTTTAGACTATTATTCTTAGTTTTTTTTTCTTTATTTTTTTAAATAAAGTTGTTTTTTTGGCGCACACCTCCTATCGTCTGGATAATGTCAGCCAGACGGGACCTACAGCTTAACGTGGAATCCGAACCACGTCCATGGTCCAGTCCATGACTCTCTTCTCGGTTTCGTTATTAGGAATCACTAGTGACATTCTGCATTCTTAAATCCACTGAATTTCGGACATACTTTTTTTATTGTACGAACCCGGGTCGCCACAGTTGAATGCCAGTAACTCAAACTCTGAGCTACTGCCGCGGTCGGTGTGCGTCATATAGCATACGAACTAATATTAATTAATGCTAATTTTTGATATTGAGAGTTACCGTCCAATTTAGTCAGGGGGCCCTCTTAGTTAATTTATTTTAAAAAAGAAGGTATTTTTTTAAATTTTAGGTTAATAGTTTAAGAGACAAAATGATTTATTTAAATCATTTCATATACTATTATCGATTTGTAAAGAAAATTTCAATGAACGGCATTAGGTTTCTTATAAAACATTTAAGGACCTAAGTTCGCATGACATTTTTTTCAATCTCACCATGAAATATACGAAATAAATTTCCGGACACCCTGTATAAAGGTTATTGTTTTTTATATTCCTAAATAATTAAAATAGGTATTGTAATTTATATTTATGTTGGTTGCTCATCGCTAAAAGTACATTTTTTAAATTAGTTGAGGAATCTGTTGCCCAAGAATTGATGGAGAAATCGATGATGGGCCCAGACGAACCAGTTTTTGCCAAGGGAAAAAGAATTCAATGTGTAAAACGTGCACCAATGATTCAAACCCCAGCAGGTATGTACCTAAATTAATAATGGTTGGATTGTAAATCACGATTTAATGTTATTATTTTTAATTTATTCGATTCGATTATTCTTAACTTTGTTTAATACAGTATTGTAATTATACTAATATTTTTATTTTTCACCAATAAAAATACCCCATTTTACTAATATATTTCAGGAATGGAACCTATTATTCAACAAACTTATACCGAAAGACGTGTGGAACGGGACGAACATTCCGAAACCATTGTTAAAAGCATGGCTGTAACCGATTTAGACGAAACTACTGGCAGAGGAGCAAGAGTTACTATGAGTGAGCAACACATGTAAGTATGATTGATATAAATATAGTTCTGCTTAATTCTCTATAACAAAATTATTAAACTTAACTAAACATGAAATGTAGGAGCTGCTATTTCTATTCAGAGTTTATAACTGTATAAAAAAATGGATTGAAGCATTTAATCTCTTACGTAACAATTTTTTTTAGGGATCCTGAATATGGATTATCATCTGAGGTAGGTTTAACACATACATTTTTCTAATTTGTCTTTAATGAAGTTTGTTTTTAGGGTAGGGACGTAGTAACAGTTAAAGAAACTGTGTCCATCACTCAGTCCTACACAACAACTGTTAAAGATGTTATTCATGAAACCATTTCGGTATGTATAATTTTCATCTTAAAAAGTCCTTTGGCCCTTAAACAATTTCTAGAAAAATAGTTTATGTATCAGCTCAATGGAATATTTCTGATAAGATTTTATATGTTATTCTATTAGTTTAATATATATCACATGGTATTAATTACTAAAAATGTTCTCTTTAGCCGAGACTGGATATTGACCCTGATGAACTTGCCCAAATGGTGGAAGATGAAAGTCAGGACGTAGAAAACACTTTATCGATGGCACCTCCGGATTTAACTCTTAAAGAAGACAGATACGCAGTAAAAAGAAGACTACAAAAAATGAGGTTAAATACTGAATCAATGATTTTATTGGAAGAAGTAAGTAATAAAACACATATATGTTTTTATTTAATATTCTTATTATATGATTAAGTTAATACTGAAAAATATTTAAAAATTCAAAATAATTTTTTTAATTCAATTCAAGAAAGGTGTTCTTTAAAGTACCATACCACGTTAATGCAGGAATTATGTAATAATAATCGGGAGTCAAATTTAATGTGCTATACTATAGGAACATAACATTTTTTAGTCTGTTGTTAATCCAACGCATACTGCAGATGAAGCTTTGGTAGAAACCCCACCAGAAGCACTGGCCAATATTATGCACACCGTTGAAAGTGGAGTTACTCCTGAATGTGCTCCTGATCAAATTTTCCACACTTTGTTCGAAGAAAAATCGACCGAACAGTCTGTCGTTTTAAGGTAAGCATAAACTTGAGTAGTTATTGGTGAATCTGAAGTAATCCTTAATTATGGTGTACTTTTTACATTCTTCTGGGTATTTTTGAAATTGATAACATTTCTAGTAATTTTTGAAAAACTTCTTATTTCTCTATTAATTGCATCTAGTTCTATCGGGCCCGGACCACTGCAAGATGTTGTGGTTCCTCAAACACTGACGAAAGACATTCACAAAGAATCTATGACGCACGACTTAACAGAATTAACAAATATATTTAAAAATGTAACTGATGCTCAAGACTGGCCACCTGTGGATATATTTGATTCTGTAATGGACGAAGAAAAAAAGAGTCCTAAGAAAGGTATACAATATACAACAGATGCATAACAATTGTTTTTACTTATTTACAAGATTAGTAGACGAAAATAAATCAAATTTATTTTTAAACATCTTATATATTTTTAGGAATTAAAGCAAGAAAATTTAAACCACTTAATGATGAAGAAATGCCATGGGCAGAAGAAGGTATTTATAACATTCGATGGTTACTAAAATTTTTATATATCTCTATGCAAGTAGTTAAATAAAATTTGTCTATTATTTGTATGAAGGTTGGGTTACGAAATATTATTTTAAAATTGTGTTATTTGTAGATTTAGAACATATGGTTAATATTGTGGGTGCAGAACCCTCGGTGGTCTTAGATCCAGCGAACGTTCCAGACTTAGAAACTTCTGGAAATTTGGAAAAAGAGCTCGCCCAAGGTATAGAGTACTTTGTAGACGCAGACCCAGTACAGTATATGTCAAGAGTTCAGTTGAGAGGGTCTCAACCTCCACCATGGTTCCCAGGTAAACAAAGCGTTTTACAAATACAGGGGCACAAATTTTCACACCATATATTATACGTATATTTTTTTAGAAATGAATTAATTGTAAAATATTGTGAGTGGTTTTTGGTATATTTTTTTAAAATGTATTTATCTTTCTTCTTTTCGTAGGATATATTTATTCCCTTCCCGAGTTTCCAGACGTAGTAAAACTGGCGAGACATCCAGACGACGTTTTCATTGCAGCTTGGAGATCTTGTCAACCGAAAATGATTCCAGATACTTCTATGTCTATACTTCATTAAAACTGTCAATGTATTCAAGTTAACATTTATTTTATTTGTAATATTTTGGAAAACAAAATACTTCTTAACTAGTTTAGTTGATAATTTTATTTATTTTCCATACAATATAAATATTTTAACAGGCAAAAGTAAAAAATTTCAAAATTATTTTTATTTCTAAACGTTATTGTCACTTCGAAACTAACCTTGACTTCAACTTAACCTTGAAATGTTATAAGATACCCAATAATAAGGTAGTCGCATAAGTAAAGGAATGTCTATTTTTTTAATTTATAGTAAAAAAATATTTTCAATAATGTAGTCCAGAGAGAAAAAATTGAAAGACGTTGAAATCAGGGTTGTGCTTTTGGAACATGTATCTGATAATAGGTATTGTTATACCAGTGTATGCCAATAAGGTAACACTGAGAATAATTACAATTTTACTACTTATAGAACTATTAGAAATTGTATACCCTGTACCTCCATTGTTTTAAAGGCCCTTGTTGTAGAATACTTGATCTGTATTGGTGATGTCATGTTTTTTCTTGATTTCCTCCTAAAAACATAAAAAAAAATCTCGGCCTCAAATAATTTATTTATAATATAAATATTTCATGTTAGGTTTTCGTGAGTAAAAATGGACGAATTCTTCCAATTTAGTTTTTGTGATTAACACAGCACAGTGTACTGTCATGACTACATAACAATAAGAGTATGTAACATACGCTCGTCACGAGTTTTAAAAAGTGACAAGTCAAAAACCAAGCCTTGTTTAAGAAAATAACTGTAATCTGAAGATTTTTGGTTGTGACGCTAACATGCAATGCATCGGTTACGTATTAAATTCTAATATAAAATATACTTTTATGTGGAAAATACATTTTATTGGTTACACAGTTACATTTACAAAATAATAGGATAATTGGACAGTTTCGACAATAAGGATATTGTGTCTTGTTTGGACGGAAACATTCAGGATTTAGGATCTCAGAGGTATGTGGAGGTATCGATTGTAGAAAACATATTTTGGAGGACTACATCGGAATTTTCTATTAAGGTTACACTAGAAAGTAAAATAATTTACGTTAAGGGTTCGTAAGGAAATATTTTAATTTTCCGGCAATCATGCAAAAATTTCGTTATTTTTGGGATTTTTTCTAGAATGTCCTAATATATCTGGACGTTGCTAGGCAACAATTTTTATTGGGAATCTTAATCATTTGAGATTAAATGACATTTTATCAAAATTTAAAATATTTTTAATATTTTCTTTCAATTTTTGGATGATCGGCGGAAAAAAAGGTATGTACTTATGTTATTGTGTTCCAAATAGGAAAAAACACATTACCAAACTCTGTGCGCTGCTTTACAGTCGCCCGCAAACGTAAGGCGTTTTTCCTAATGGAATGACCTTCATTGATTTTTATATTTCTCTGGATATACTTACTTGTAAGTCTTCTTCTAAATGTGAAAATGGCAGGCTAGCCTTTTGTTTGAAAAACGCACAAGCCAGTGGAGTGGCAAATGTTAAACACAAACCCAATATTCCCACTGACGCAGGTAGTGCTAGCCATGGGTACCTGCAGAGAGTGCCTCGTTTTTCTAAGTAATCCATTACTACTGGGGTTATAACTAAAAGTATACATATATATTAAAAACCAAACAATTTTTTAAAGTGTTTTTTTGGTGGTATATTTTTTAAAGTATAATTCCTCCCCATCGGTTTGATATACAATTATTTTTACATACCCATTCCTGGCAAGGCCATACAGATTCTGCTCAAAATAACCTGCCCAATTCCATGTTGTGCTGCAATCTTTGAATAACCCAGTTTGTTGCCTTTGACATCGTAGATAGGAGTGCCATGTTTAAGTTCTCTAAAAAACATTATAATTAAGTGGTTATAAAATAAATGATTAACTTTTCATTATTGATAATTTTTTGCTTAGAACAATTAAAAAGAGGAAGATAGCATATATACTCTAACACTTGAATCCTTCCTATTATATAATCATATACCTAACTAAAGTTTAAAATGTTGTCCCTTTCATACCGTTCTAAAAAAAATACGATGAATTATTAATTATGGTACCATGTTAACTTACTGTGCTCTCATCATGGGTATGTTGATGCAATTGGCTGCGGCAACGGCTGCAAAGGGCACCATACGTCCTACCAATGGCGGCATCTTCTGCGGTACAAAAATCATTGATTGGCCGCTCGTACCTCTAAGGAGAGCGGTTTTCAAAAATATTACGTTAGGATAGGCGGGGAAATTTGAGTTTACTTTACTGGGAGAAAGTATTGGTGAAAGTATATAGTATCAAGTTAGACGAATGGAAAAATGTTTCCTTCATTACTTTCCTGAAAATACACTTTAAAAGGAAGAAACCGTGTTAATACTTTTACCAGCCAGATAATTTCTATGGAAACAATTGTCTCAACAATAGTTTCTTTGGAAATTACCTTGCTGCCTAAGTTACCAGGAGATGGATATAACGGGCCAACGTCATAAAAATAAATGAAATTTGCATGTATTTAACTTTTTCAAATAATCCAAAAATAAGCAGCCCAACAAAACAAAATTATAAAAATTTTAATCCGGTGTTACGCATCGCTGATAAAGTATATTTTCCGAAAATCGATCGGAAATATTGACATTTTGGATAACATTTCTGAAAGAAAAAGTCAATATTTTTTTACACTTAGTCGTTGCTAGGCAACGGAAAATAACTGTTAGGAAATATTTATTATTGTACTGTAAGGAAATATTATTTCTGTTCGGCTACTCGTAAACTAAAATGTGTTAAGCTTGACAATTCAATATTACTGTGTTTCCATAGTTACAACACAAATATTTATTGTCCCTTTATTTGTGGACAAAGTTATTAATATTTATATCAAAATTTTAACAAGTTGATTGTAATAAGTTATGTCCTTTTAATAATTTTCGATTTACGGAAAAATAGTATGTATACCTCGTAGAAAAAGCCACATTCCCGGACTCCGTATTGTCAGTCTCGGTTTGCGCCTCGACATACAATCTTTACGGTCGTCCGGAAATGTTCAGCTTTTCCTACTAGGTATACAATGTACTATTATTTATTTATTTTCCAATGAATCACGCAGTGTTGGTTGTCGACTAATTCCGAAACTGTTAAAACGTGATAAGTAAAGGGTTTTTAAAAATAAAGGTCATTTTTCCATTCATTGCGATTTTTAGCTACTTGAAACAAGCATTAATAAAAATTACAATCCCAAAAAATCAACTATAGCCGTAACCTATACTAAACTTTCACACATTACTATAAAGTAGGCATCAAACAAATGACAGATAATTTTTTATACGAAATAATTTTTTTTGCAAAGTACTCATAAAAGGTCTAGGGGGCCTAGTAATATTTCAAAATCGTTATTTTTTGTACATACTTACTTTAACTAAACTGTTTAGTCCTAAAGCAGTACCAACTGCGCCAGTAGTTGCGAACACATACGAAGTTAAAATCTGCCTAGAAGAAAATTTTTTTTACATAAACCACAACAGTATTTTTTATATTTTATCACGGATAAAGCAAACGTACAGGCAAAAAATGGCTTTTAAAATTTAGTCCGTTTCAATAATGTGTTTGATAGGAAGAAATATCTTACTTTTTTCTTTCAGACTTTTCTTCAGGACTTTCACGTTCATCAGAATCAAGCGAGCACGGTGGTCCTATTAAAGGAAGGCTCCTGTATATACTATTTATGAATTTTTGTATCCAATATTGACTAGAAGAAAGATTGAACAAAATGCGTTTAATTTTTGTTCAAGTGTGGAATCTTTCAAACCTTCTCGAGACTTATTTAGCAGCTCCACCTCAATTATCAGTGGACGTGACAAAAGAACTAATGGCGTAGATGCTGTTAACATCAACTCTGTTAAAGTTTCCAGTTTTCATATCTGATTGATATTACGTCATCGATCACAAGATGCTACCGGTGGACGGTGGATGCAGAACACTCCTTCCCACTCTACTAAGTTTGTAATAGATCTTTAGATTAAAAACATGTGCTCGTTTCCACAACATTATAATGCAGGATATGAGTAAATACAGTAGCGTAGCCAGGGGAAGGGTGGCCGAAATTATAGGTAATAGGTAATTTTCAATATCAAATATTTAATAGATCAGAAAAAATAAATGTCTAAGTCAATACTGCACACCGAGTTTGACAAAAGAGCTTAGCGGCAGCTATGCAACTGAAGTGGGAAATAGTCTGAGTTGCCAAACTGTGTTGTTTTATCACATTTATCAGCAAGAAGATTTGTATTAAAATATTTTCATAAATAATTGTATTTAGACACACGAATAGTGGTTTGTAACCATATTAATATCATCAATTTTAAGTAAGTAAGAGTTTGAATCCGTAGTCGTTGCCCTCCCCCTGAAATTGCTTTAAACAATATTTAATATTTCTTGCAGGCAGAGATAGTGGCCATACATGAAGCAACTAATGTTATACTCAGCAAAAATATTAAAAAGGCCATCATCCTATCTGACTCACAAAGCGCTATTAAGAAGATAAATGGAACAATCCTAAACGCAAAAAATAACTTTGTAGCCCTCCTTACAAAAAGACTTTTGGAACAGAAATAAGGCTCGCATGGATACCGGGGCATGTAAAAATCCCGGGTAACGAACAATCAGATCAACTTGCGAAAATAGGAAGTAGCCTAAACATACCAAAAAACCTAGAGCTAGATAAAGAAGAAATGCTACCAGAGATAAGGAAAACAATCCTAAAAGAACATAACATAGCATGGAAAAAAACAAAATCAAAGGTAGGAATGCCCAAAAATCAGTTGGTTCACGAAGAGAGGATTTACCGATAGACGTTACATCACAACAATAATCAGATTGAGATCAGGACACTGTCTAACCAACTACCACCTATTTAAAATTAGAGTCAAAGACAGCCCTGAGTGCGACTGTCGACAAATTGACAACTTGTACCACATTTTTCTAGAATGTCCGATAAATGATATCCCCGGTTTTGATTTATATGAGGAACTAAGAAAAATTGGTTTGCAGCTCCCTCATGAATACTGTTTTGTATAATCCAAAAGAAAAAATGATAAAATTAATAATGCGATATATTAATTATCATAAAATAAAACTATAAAAAAAAATAATTAAAGAAATAAGTCAAAGAAGTTTCTAGGTTCTACTCAGTAAATGAATGTACCGTCTACTAACCCCATAATCCCGTCTTTTTAGTAAATGTGACTCCTATGTTGTAAGTGTCAATACTAAACCCCTGACCCCTAAAATAGCAGCTAAGTAAAGGCAAAACACACAAACCCAGAGACTCATAGTACACAAGGAAGGAAAATTAGTGGTCATGAGATGGAGAATTCCAGACAAGGTCGCGATCACTCCTAATGAGCTGGCAAGTTGCCCCTAGGGAGCAGAGCCAAAAGAAACAAGACAAGACGTATTTCTTGTAATGAATGTCAGCCAAAAAATTCAATTAAGATTAGGAATAATATTTAAGTCTGCAATAAAATAAAATAAATATATAGGTGTATTTGTAGATATAACTCAAAATCTTTAAAAATACGTATTTAAAAAAAAATTTGATTTTTTTTCCAAAAGAACGTTTTGGCATGGCAGACATTTTTTTGTCTTGCGGCGTTAGTTAGTCGGTTCTCCGACCCGTTTGGCCATCCCGCTCCCAAATCAAAATTCTAGTTACGCTATGCCACTAAGCAAACAATTGATTGTTTAACCTTATAACACGTGATATTTTTCTGACAGCGAGGCTTTCCTTATATGAAAAATATTTGGAAAATAACTTAAATTACCCGCATCCAGGTTAGTAATACTGCTAAATAAGCCTCCGACAAGCCACGTACAGACCAAGTTCGCCAGCTTGCGCGTAATTCCCTAAAGGTGCATCCACATTAAATAAAGCTGTATAAAGCGACAAATTAATTCGGCGAACTAGTGCGACCTAACTATAAAGGTGCAAATGGAACAATGTAAAAAGTAACCAGGTTGGGGGCATAATATGGACGCACCTTAAGAGCGAACCTGGCCTGGACGCGAATTTACGCGATCACAAAGTGGGTTCGTTAGTAAATACAGTGATTTCTTTCGCGAATATGGTTTTTGTGTGTAATCGCTATCGACCACTTCCTTCGCGGACATCCAGTTTTGGTCTGTACGCAGCTTTAGGGTTTCTAATTACGGTAAGTTGTAGAAATATTTAAGAAAACCGAGTCGGGGGACTCAATAAACCTCGCGCGATAAGAGTTCCGTACCAATATTTATTTTCATTTTTAACTTTAAATGAGAAAATTACCATTTTCACCAAGATACTGATAGGTATAGATCAGATATGAATAGTTCAGCATGAGCTCAAATAACTGACTTAAACGAATCGTTACATACAGCGTATCCACGGATAGAGTTTGGAAGAGGAAACACTTTTTTATTAGCAGGTATAGAAGAAAAAGTCATTATTTATAAAAACTTTTGCTTGTGCTGAACAAGCAAAATTGTTTAATAAATCAAGAAATTGAAGAAAAAATTCAAAAAAATAAAAATGTTGTTTCTGACGAACTCTGTATAGTAATCGCAAATTTTATATTCGAAAATGTAGTTTCAGCGCAAGCAGGCGTTTTTATAAAGAAGGACATTTTCTTCTATACCTACTAATAAAAAAGGTTTTCCTCTTCCAAACTGTATCCGTGGACACATTGTAGGTTTCCAATAAGAATATTGTCCTACACTTCCGAAAAAACACGTTTGGGACCTGTTCCGGCTCTCCTTTTAGTCCATTTTTTTTACACTGAGAAAATATCTTTTTATTCAGCCCATAAGCACTTCACTCCATTCGAAGAGCGAAGACTACACTTTGCTGAATAGACTTTGCTGTGGTAATAAAACTACTTTGCGAGGAACACGTCTGTTATAACTGGGACAGCAACATTTTTCCTCAGGACAAGTAAAAATCAATAAGGAGACATCAGTTAATTTTATTTTACTACTACAAAAAAGTCAATTTGCAACCAGTAAATATTTTACCTGAGATAGCCAAAAATATATACAGGGTGTGTCAGTAAGGTGTCTGTCTTAGATAGTACCTAAACTATCAAAGATAGGGAAAAAAGTGTAATATAAAAGTTAAAGGGTTTTTTAGGATACATAATCTAAAAATATTTTCTAATCTACAGGGGGGTCCTAAAAAGTGGTACTGAATAATAAAAAAGAAAATTAAATGGGACACCCAGTATACTTTTCTAGAATATGATTCAATGGAATAAGGACTTTGCAACCCTATTAAAATTTTTGAAGTGAAATGCAACGTTGCCAAGTAATTAATTTTTGTCCGAAATTTTAGTAATTTTAAGGGTATCGTTAAAAAATCATAGCGACCTGTGGATTAACCCTAGGCAAATATAATTTACGTTGTAAGTATTTTAAGGTACGATATATTGATTTATAATAATGTTTTTTAAATCTCTTATACAGAGCGTTCATTACAAGTTGGACAACTCGATAGTTTTAAAAATGCTTTATTTCAATTTTTTTAAATGGGACCAGTTGACTTAAATCATGATTTAAATCGTAGCAACCCTGATGGTCTGTACGTCTGTACTACTGGAAATTATTCCTCTACGAAAAAAATCATGCCGCCTTCTCTTGATCACTTTAAAACTCAATATAAGAAAAGAAAGTTATTAAACATAAATGTTCCAAAAAACAAATTTATATAACATTTTATTGTGAATTTTTCGAATTCGTTACTATGGAATCAATCTACTATTCACATCCGATCTCTACTTATAACTTACAATATGAGGAATAAACGAAATAATACCTATTCCTATGTTTCAAAAGATACGGAACTCTTGTCGTAAACTAACAAAAAACAATGTACATACTTGTCAGTTTGTACAATATCTCCACTTCTGTTTGTGTAGTTCACCAAGGCATTGAAGGACTGATTAAGCCATTGCCAAAAAATTACAGCTCGGGTTGTTTGGTAGAAAGTTATCATTCCTCCAGTGATTAACATGTTCATGGGAACCTCAAAAAAAAATATGAAAACAAAATAATAAAAATAATTTTATTTAAAATACTTATAATATAACAAATATGTATGTTTTACATCATCTTCTTTAACAAAAATGTATATTCTTCAATTCTCTGAAGAAGTGCTTGTTTTCGGATCAAATCTATTTTGTAATATGTAAAATCATAAATATACGGGGTGTCCCATAACTTATGGGCCGTAGAGTAACTGGAGATACTAGACATCAAACTAAGCCGATTAAGTCATATACTTTTTTCGGATTGTTACTCGTTCTAGAGATACAGGGTGTTGAAAGTAAAAGTTTATTTTCGAAAATAAGCCATAATTTTAAAACGGCTTAATGAATCGAATTGAAAGTTGGCAATATTTTGTTTTTATGGGCAAGAATTAAGAATTTGTAGAAATTTTTAAGTTTCAAACTAGAGGGCGCTAGTCGCATACACTGGGCTTCATAAATCTATGATTTTTTTTACCTGTGATATTAGGTGCTTTTCAATTATAGTTTCTTAAAGAAGGGCATTTTCTGAGTCAAAAATGTGTACTTGATTGATCTTAATATCTATAACGGGTTTCGAGATATTTCCCTTTAAACATCCCAAAGCATAAAAAAAAAAATAGTAAATAATTTAATTAACGAAAAAAAAACCAAAAGTGACAATCCGAAAAAACTTATATGACTTAATCGGCTTAGTTTGATGTCTAGTATCTCCAGTTACTCTACGGCCCATAAGTTACGGGACACCCTGTATATTTAAAAATATGAAACATATTTTTTTTATGTTCGTTAATATTGCACAAAAATTAAATGTTAAATGAAAAGCATTCAAGCGTACATGGTGAGTCAAAGATAGAGTAAAATTCATTTTCTCCTTTTTCTTAAGAATTAGATAAAAATTCGGAATGCAAAAATAGTAAAGATCATTGAGGTACACATTTTAAAATTATATTGGAGTGTACGGACTGGCCCAAAAAAACGTGGCGAATATAACTTAGGTTTTTTTTTAAAATGAAACACCCTATATATTGTATTATTTTTTAATTCCCCACTAAGTTCTACGCTTATTTTGTATAAAATGTTATATGTTTAAATTTATTAGTTTCTGAAATATTGACGTTTAAGATATGGCATTTTTATACTTTGACAGGCTGTAACATTGGAACGGTTCATCTTAGAGAAAAATGGTTTTCATCTCCCTGTTTTAATTTTTTATTTTCAATCTAAAAGTAACAATTTTCGGTTTAACATGTTAAAAAAGAATTTTCATTCGTATACTAACTTGTGCAGACATGCGTCCAATCAAATTCATTTTCTCTCCGGTGTCCGGGTGATAAGCAGAATCATACAACGTTTTGGCCCTCCACAGGCGCGCTTCATCAATATCGTCTGGAAGTTTTTGGCCACATCTAAAAATCAGTAGATGTTTACTAACTTGTGCCTGTTGACCTGTTCTCTATTCTTATTATAGTAAATTATTATACAGGATTGGGAAAAAATTACCAGAGTGGTCGATTATTTTAAAAGATACAAGAGTTAGCAAAAAACTTCTTATTTATTTTGATCGTTTAGTTAATTTAGAACATTTTTTATTTTTCATTATAATTTCTTAGTATCATGACATTTTGATCAGTTGCAAAACACAAAATAAATTTTAATAGACAATTTAATAATTTAAATTGACTTAATAAATTGTTTATGGAAATTTATTTTGTGTTCAACTGATCAAAATATCATATCTAAGAAAATAATGAATTAAAGCTAAAAACACTTACTTGTATGACTGAATCAAACATTTAGCAGCTTCCAACTTCCTATTGCTCACAAACAAATTCAGAGGGTTAGTCGTTAGAAAAAAATGTTTCGCGCGCCCCGAATAAGTTTCTTGGTCATATCTTGGTTCGTCCAAGTTTATTGTTCTTGGTACGCAGCCACAGTCCTTTGATTTGCATGGTTCCATTTTTAAAGTGTTAATGAATTTAAAATTTTAGTTCTAAAATAAATACAAATATAAAGAATACTGGAAAATAGAAGGCCTATATATTTTTATATGCATTGGCGTCCGAATGGGGGAGGGGGACAAAGGGAGGCATTTGCCTCCCTGCTGGTAAAAAATCATCTGTACCGTTACGGTGTCGACATTTTTTACAAGAACAAGATATTCCCATTTCACTGAATTTTATTAAGTTTATCCCAAACTTTTCGCCGCATTTATTCTACAAGTTTCGATTTAACATTTTCAAAATTTTCTATATTATTATCTATTTGAGAGGTTCGTCTATTATCTACATGGGTCATTTAACGGGGTGCTGTTAAGGCGACAGAAGATTCAGCCCCCATTCCTTCTAAATATCTTCTCTATCAAAAAAGTAGGAAAAATTAAAGGAATCTCAGAGAAATAATAGAGATAATTTTAGGGTGGATACTATATTTTTTTTCCAGAGTTATGACCTGTCTTCCCCCCTGGATCCGCGCTTGCATCGAGGCGTGTGAGTGAACGAATACGATCAGCATATAGGTATGTCGATGACGGCTTTTTTATAGTTCTCGCAAAAGAATAATATTAATATTTCTTAAAAATAATTTAATAATAAATAAATTTTTTTTATTTATACCCAATAATTAGAATAACTCTACGACATAACGACATAAGAACGTTTTGTTAAAATACACTTAACTAAGTACTTATTATTATATTATGTACATACCAATGTCAAATCCGCTTTCACTATTTTTTTTTCGTCAATTAACACTTGTACAACAAGAATGACATCGCTCGGACTATTTTAATATACATTTTTTTAGAAGCTTTTTAGGTATGTACATAATTACTCTCCGTAATAGTATGTATAGTCTATTTGAGAACGGTGTAGAGTAATTAAATTGGAAATTCCGTACAGTTCGGCTTAATTTCGGTGTCGGCCATAGGCGCACATGGAAGCGAAGAGGGATTTTTAAAAAAAGGTTTGCTAACCTTTCCGTCGTTCAATACGGGAGATTACCACGAGGACATGAATTCCAATGTTTTTGAGGACTATTTTGGTGAAATGATAAAATATATTCCAGCTGATTCAGTAGGTAGTAATTATGGATAACGCAAGCAATCATTCACGACGCACAGAGAAGACTCCATCAACTTCATCTTGGAAAAAACAAGAAATTATCGACTGGTTAACCACCAAAAGCATTGAATTTGAAGATAATTTGATAAAGAAGGAACTATTAGCTATAGCAAATTTATATAAACATCGTTTTATGTAACTTGCCGTGAAAGATATATATATAGCTAGTGTAACTGTGCTCCGCACACCGCCAATCCATTACGAACTAAATCCCATAGAACTTATATGGGCGCAAGTAAAAGGATTTGTAACAAGACACAACACGACATTCAAAATGAAAGACGTTAAGCTACTGTTTGGTCAAGCAATTAAGAAAGTGACACCAGAGAATTGGCGAAAAGCAGTCCATCATGTCATTAAAGAAGAGAAGAAAATGTGGGATCTTGACCACCCCATCGATTGGACCGTCGACCCGTTAATTATAACGTCAAGAAGAGATAACAGTTCCTCAGATGACGAAGAATATTATGATTTTTTATAATTTAATTTCTGTTTCTGGTATTTTTTGTATTTTGTATTTTTTTTATAATGTTTAATAAAAAAATAAGTGTACCTACCTAATACTATGTACATACCATTTTCAGTATTTGTGAATGGATAACAATAGGCAAAATACATAAATTGACCCAAACCCGGGTGGTACTACCTGGACTTGATGAAAAGAATGAATTTTGCAATGAAATCAATGCCAAATTATGAAAGTGGCTTAAATATTCGTTGGGTCACTCTGTAGTCCCTTTGCATACCTAATGAACTTTTTATTACTCTACACCTTTCTGAAATAGACTATATGAATACCTATTACCTATTTTTACACGTATTTTTACGAATGGATGTTATGTAAAGCAAAACTAAAACAATAATAGTTTGGAAAAAATTAAAATTGCTAATCAGTAATCAAATTTAATTTATGATGTCAAAGTACATTTTGTGAGATTTTAAAGTAACAAACATTTGACTTCTGTGCTGATAACGAACGCAGATACCTAAATAATTGAAAAATAGTTCCAGATCGACTGTGAATAAATATCACCAGTCGTAGTACCAATATTTATTAAAATAAATAAAAATTTGGTGCTACTATTGATAATTAAAACACAGAAAATATATATTCTGTGGCCAAAGGTTCAAACGTTTGTTTGTTAAAGGTATAACAATTATAATATATATCTTTTTTAAAACATACTAAAACACCGATGATCTTGGATGCTTAGAAACTACGCAGGCAAGTTTTGAGTAATCGAGAAGCTTTTGTATTTTTGGAAATTTTATAGAACATGCTGACTAAAAAAGTATTTGGTACCATAATCGTAATTGTGACTTTGATAGTTTAGGCGTTAAGATTAAGATTTTGGGCACCTTTACTCATTCATGGGATGGGGGGTGATTACTCCATTAACCTCTTCCCCCTTCCTCTACCATAAATCCGTCTTTGCTGTAAGGTGGTTATGTTTTCAAAACTTTTGAGGAAAAATGGCTTGTTCAAAGAATTTTATCTCTTAGATGCGGCCAACAACGATGACGCCACTGGGTGAAAAGAGCCAACTCTACTTATGTGTAAATAAAGCTAAAGCTCTGAATGTCTATTGCTAATATTTTTTTAGAAACAATTAAATTATGACTCCAAGAATAAAAAAAAAATACCTTAGCTACAAATAAAAGCTGGGGGAGGTGAAAAGCTAAATCACTATAAGTAAAAGTAGGTACTATAAAAATTTCATTAAAAAAATAGAGACCTTCCCTGTACAATACTTCAAAAAAATATTATTGAAAAGTTTACTTACCCTAATCTAATTTTTTTAAAGGATTATAAAATAACACAAAACTTAGACCAATTTCCCTTTCATCCTAGAAATTTTTCCTATTCTTGTGTGCCTGATTAAAAAAAAATATAATTTTGTCGTCCTTCAACTTCACCAAGACTTATGTCACATAAATCTGCAACTTGACTTTTAAGAAAAATGTAAAATATCGAAAATTAATTATTTAACCTCGCGTCCTCGCGTTTATTTGTTAAATAACGTAATAAATGTTTTGAAATCCAAAACCGATTAACTTGTGCGTTCTTATCTGTTGGTTATCACATAAACGTCGTCAAATTACCAAATTGTTTATGTTATTGTAACTTTTTTGATAAATTTATTTTTTTGTGAACCGGGACATTCTCTTTCGAAATTGTTTTTGAGAAGTCCGAGGTTCTTATTTTCGATTTTCTTTAGTGCGTCTAATCGAGGATTTAATTTTTAGCGCGCTTGAGCTAAATTATTGACGTTGTAGGAGGCAGAGCCGGAATTCATTTAATAAGTTGATAATAGTTTTTCTCGATATACAGTAGCACAACTAGACATCTATTTTAAGCCCAATGTAGAAATCCTACACCTCCTGAAGATGTTAAAAAAAAGGCGTCCGCGTAATAATTCAGCACCTCCAAAGATGACAAACAAAAAATAAGTCGTCCTATTTAGAAAGGGATGTAAAAACATCAATTGGTGTCGATTGGGGGGGGGGGGGGGGGGGGGTACAATTGGTTTCTGAAGTTCGGTAGCAGCGGTCAGGGCCCGCTCTAGCAATAACGCCGCCCTGGGCAAAACAAGAAATTGCCGCCTTTTTCATCCCTTCTTCGTTTTATACCTACCACAACAGCAAATTGTCTGTCTATTCCTCGCGGCTCGCCGGCTTGACCTTTGCTGCGACGTCGCCATGCCCAAAAAAAGTACCGGTGCCGGCGTTGTTCGGCTTGCTTTGTCGCAGAATTGCTTGATATTATTATAATATTAAAAAGATAAGGGATCCGTCGAAATTGTCACTTAAAAATAAGACGGCACGGCAAAACAAAGGAAATTAAATTTGTTAACTGGGAATTGGAATGGTTCAAACTTCATAATATATTTACCTAGGAACGTAGGTAGGCAAAACGGGGATTTATGGTGTTTTTTTTGGATTTTTCATGCCGCTCTTCCAACTTGCCGCCCTGGGCAGGGGCCCAGGTTGCCGCCCCCTAGAGCGGGCCCTGGCAGCGGTCGGGTAGTCGCTAAGAAAACAAACATCTTCAGAAAAGGCGTCGCTACAGGGTCGTAGTCGCTATAGCGACTTTAGACTGTGGCGGAAAAGCGACCTTAATAAAGAAATTTCTTTATAGATGGCGCGGCACGACGAGAATCGGGTATATAGGGATTTTAACAATAAATTTAACCGTCCTTCTATCTAACAATAAATTCAATACACCATCACTCACCGCGCCGCGTATAAATGAGCGTCATCATGTCATATATATGCTTATGTGCAGTACAGTAAAAATGTGTCATATTCTAATTTTATAATATGGCTGCATAGAAAATTTTATTTTTATTTAAAAAAGTAAAACAAATTGTGTCCTCCGCAGTAGATGCGGATGAATTTTTCGTTTCAAGGAGTGCTGTTATATAACGGACGATTAGCAACCTTATTACGTAAAGCGTGCTGGAGCCGCTTGTTTTTACGTTTCCCTGTCCAGACTTATGGTCTCATAACAGGGACGTATTTATAGCTTTTTAATGGGGGGGCACCAGCACACAAGACTGACTATGGACCGGCAACTGCCGCTCGCCGACGCTTTCCTCCATACAATGTTGCCGGACTGCCGGTACTAATGTTGAGAATTGATTCGCACTTAGCGGGCGCTGCTAAATAAGTACACTGAAATCCAGTTTATTTATTTTAAGCTTAGTTTTTAGATTTTTAATAATTGTATTAAATGTAATTCTAATACCGCAGAAGAATAATAATATTCTTAATTCTATCCTTTTTGTATACACGGACGGCTCGATAGGGGGGGGGGGGTTGAACACCCTAAACCCCCCCTTTATATACGTCCCTGTCTCATAAGACGGTATATAACGGTTTATTATTTATGCTATGTGGTGCGGTAAAATCTAATTATTTAGGAGATTGTAATTATATAGCTTCCCCCTAGATACGTCACTGACTTCTATTTAAAATTTTTAATGTTAAATGTAATTCATAGCTTTTCATTAAAATAAATATACATATTTTAAAGTCAATAGTTTAATTACCTGTAAATAATCAGGTTTTATTTTAAATATTCAAGTTTTATTTTTAAATTAATTAAGTGAATGCGCCGGTTTAATCATAGAAAAACAAAATATATTTGGTTGCATAAAGACAATAATTCCCATTCACCCGAATTAAATATAAAATATGTTTAAAATGTTTTTATATAAAATTGATCTTAAACATATTATAATCGGTAACAATATAATTCATCAGGTTCATATATACAATATTACATTTAAAAAAATTTAATAATCATAAATGCAACCAGTCACATACATAACTTTTAATAAAACCTTGAGCTGTTTTTTCATAAATGATCCATAAATGTTCTAAACTGATTATATATTTAAATGAATATTTGGTTGCCGATATTATAATTCTCTGATATCTTTCTATTAATTAAATATAAATATTGCGGAATGAAAAACTATATCTAATTAATGTTACTGAGCATTGAGATAGAATAAACATCTATCTTAATGTTACTGAGCAATAATAAACAATTTCTTAATAATTAGGGAAAATGGGTAGTAGCTAATTTGTTTCTTCGAGTTAATGGGATTTATATCAGCTGATCGATGTCGTGGTGTTGCCGTTGAATTGACACTGACAGTTGTGCTGTTGCCACCGCACCATGGCAGACTCCAAGCACACGAAAGAAGTCTGCACAGTTTTTTTCTTGTGTTTAGCATGGTACATTATCAGCTCAACCAACAATGTTATCGGCAAAACGGTCCTTACCGAATTTCCCTACCCCATGACCATGACAATGGTCCAGTTGCTCAGTATAACAGTTCTAAGTGGACCCTTTTTCAACCTTTGGGGGGTACGAAAGTACGTGGATATCCCTTGGAATTACTACTTAAAATTAATAGTACCCTTGGCATTTGGCAAGTTTATCTCTAGTGTATTCAGTCATATCAGTATTTGGAAAGTGCCTGTCTCGTATGCACACACAGGTAAGTTTTGGTTTCGATTATGTTGACCATATGTTGAGTTGTTATTGAGGCCCCGAAAAATGGTTATGATAAACCGCAGAACGTGGCTGTTCTTATGGCAAGTAAAGATTCTGTTAGCATAGATGTAGAGCTGTAGCTTGCCATTAAAATTATAGTACCTAGTGCAGTGTCAAGGTTGGCAAGAATATTTAAACCTTGATTTATGTATTAGATATATTGGAAAACCAAAGTCACTAATGACTTCTTATTCTAAAATAAAGAAAAATAAAGGAAATCTTTTTGTTTAATGAATCTAGATGCATCCAGTTTTATAGTTCCTAAATTTATCGATGATAGGAAGTAGGTAATGGTAGGAAACTTTTTAAAGCATTCAAAACTCATTAATTCTCTTATATTCAAGGTAATCCTCTATAATTTTATTATAGTTAGTATTATTACAGCATATTACAATATACTTATGTTTTGTATACATTTTAATATTTTTCTGGCCTTTCGATCAGTAAAACATAATTTTCATGTAAAATAACTCAATTTTTTTAACTTGTGGGGCCCGCTAGATGCCGGCTAATCTGTTTGCTGTCGGCAACCTTTATAAATGAATTTTTGATAGTCCCTTTTCTATACCTAGCCTAGGTATAATTTATAGTATTTATTTTCTTCATTAACAAATAGAGGTGTTTAATATTTAAGAATTAGTAGATTTTTTTTTACTCAAAACATTATATCTACATTTTTTGTTTCAGTTAAAGCTACTATGCCACTGTTTACAGTGATTCTATCCAGAATACTCATTGGAGAAAAACAAACATTCAAAGTTTACCTAAGTTTAATACCAATCATTGCCGGAGTAGGAATAGCAACTTTAACAGAAATCAGTTTCGATATGATAGGATTAATATGCGCACTGGTTTCCACCGCTGGGTTTTCATTACAAAATATATTTTCAAAAAAAGTAAGTAAATGAAATGAAAGATATATTACTACTATCACAGAGAATGGCGAATATCTCAAAAACTTAAGTAGGTAGTTTATTAATACTTAAGCTTTTAGACCATTTACTAAATAAGTCTATTTAGGATAGTTTCCAAGATATTAAGATATTTTAATAAGTATGCTACTTATTACGAGTCAGCTGGTATTTGTACCCTTTTAGACCTACTTACATAATAATAAAGTTTTTTTAATGGTAAAAGTTCCAATGCTTTTTTTGTAGGTATTAAAGGACACCAAAGTTCATCATCTCAGATTACTGCACATCCTAGGAAGACTTGCTTTGTTCATGTTTCTTCCAGTGTGGATTTATGGGGATTTCTTTAGTTTACTTCACGATAAAACGGTGGTAAGTAGTCCCTTAGTATATAGGTATATAAAAAACGAGTAAATAAATAACGACATAAAAAATGTTCTGAATCTTTAATTATTAAATCAATAAAAAATATTTTTTTGGTTAACTTTATTAACTATTTTTTTATTTTATAAAAGTTGGTAATATTATTGATCAAATGCAAATGTTTTATTCTGTTAACGTCTGCCATGGCCGTGTTGCCCTTAGGTATATTCCTTTTTTCACCGGTGGGTCCACTGGTAGCACCGGTTCAGACGAATCGCATTCTTAAATTGCCTATTGTATTACCCATTAGACATAAATTGTATTCTTTTATTCATGGTGGATTACTGGTGATTTCTATTAATGTCAACGAAAGAGAGAGATCCTAAAATAATTAACCAATCGGTTAATGACGTCATTCCACCAGCTGTCAATCATAAGTTCATCAGGTCCACCACTGGTTGAATTTACTGAAAAAAATATATATACCTCATTTAATAAAATCTCCAAGAGAATACCAGACATTATTTGGCACAGAGGAATGATAGGTCAATGCATGTCGCTGGATATTTGATAAAAATGAAATTTTCAGTCTCATTTATAAATTTATTAATGTCGTCTATAATAAAATAAGATACCTTGTTACTGTCAGATTTCCTTTTTGAAAAAGCTTAAAGTTTTGCATCATTTTCTATATCTATTTTTTGGTAACTATTAACACAAGCTCCTGACTATTTCGAGTATGAGGACCACTTTAAGATCCATTATAGTACTATAGATATTTTTAATCTCTTAAGTCTTTTTGATCCCTAAAGTCAGATTCTTTAAAGTAATAATATATACTTACTTATTTCCTTTTCACAGAATTGATAATCTGTGTATTTTTATCTCTTTCTGAATTATGACAAATATTTATTAATAATACTTTTAAGCAAGCTACTAAAGATTTTTTCCTGAAACCTTATCTGTAAATATTAAAAAAAAAAAAATATTAATATTTTTACTGGATGACCCAAGAATTTTTAGGATTGTTCAAAATAAATTTAATCAGGCCCCAACTAGCATAGAAAGTGACAAATACCGTTGTTTAAGTCTAAATAACTTTAAGTTGGGAAATGGGTAGAAATTGGAACCGCAATTGCCTATTTAAACGGAAAATAACTACTTAGTCCCGAGTTACAGACACAATAACGTTATATTTACTCTAAATGTGTCATATGAAGTGTTGGGGATTGCCCAACAGGAATTTCTTCGATATTGAAGGACCAGCAACTACTTCGTTGCGAATAAATAATTATATCTCCATAGGTCTTGGGGTGGTGAAAAACACTTTATTTTTGATAACAGGAACATATATTTACAAAGTTTTAACAATGCGACGGTAAATGGAAAAATAGTAAATGACACACAGTATATTAAGAAACTAAAAACTGACTATATTATTATTATTATATTACCGAGTTAGGTAACAAAAGTATCTACCGAAAATGACCGAAAGGAAAATTAACGGCTTTAATTGTACAGTGAGTATACACGAAAAATCTAACCCGTAGTACAGGGCGACAAAGAAAAACTAATGGTTTTAATTGTACAGTGAGTACACACAAAAAATCTAACCCGTAGTACAGGGTGACAAGCGAAAAGCTGTGTGCTTTTCTTGTAAAGTTAAAAAACCGACCGTCTTTGGCCAAGGAAAAAGTTGCACTCCCAACCGTTTTTATGAAATTTTATGTCCTCTCTTGTACCTACTTGATGATTAACCCTCTGGTCTTAGGGAATTCCAACCTACCATAAACAAATAAACATCCCATACCGAAGGCAGTTAAATTTTATTATTAAGGAGAATATTTATTTTATGTTTATGGTATGACAGGGTTCTTAATATTTTAATTTGTAATTTTTATAACAGTATGTAGGTACCCTACAAACTAATTGGAAAAAATGTAATTTTGAACATGAAGTAAGGTAGCAATATATACCCAGTTAAAGTCACATAAACTAACCACTCACTTCAAAAATGTCTATAAAGTATTTTCACTACAAAGTCGCTAGTCCACAATAGTTAGAACTAAGGATTTACTAAAAATTCTTTGTTAAAGTAATTGTCATCAACGGGTGACAATCAACGAGTAATGGCGACTTAACTGGGTGCTTTGGTATGACTTTGAAATTAGTAACATATTAGTTGCCCTAATCGTAAAATGTTAGTATCTTTTACTTCATAAAAATAGCGCTTACTAATAGATACTTTATATTAGAAAACCTATAGTAAGGATTACTACAACATAGAAAAAAATACTTTTAGGTAAAGAAATTATCTTTTATGGTAACAGTTTTTTGCTCCGCCATGCTTTTTAGATCAAATATTCGATGTTATCTATGTAGAATAAAAAAATTGAGCTATTTTTAAATTTAAGTTACATTTAATCTTCAATAGGCGCTCGTTTCTTGCCTGTAAGTACTAATATGAAAAGTACGAAGAAATTATATATATTTTTTAGTTGTTCACTTTTAGTGGGGAATATATTTTTATTAAAAAAAAAAGAATTGTGCAGGCGCGTTCACTTTTAAAGAATATTTTTCATATTTTTATCAGTAAAGTTAAATGCGTTAAAACATTTACCCCCAGCATAGCTTTAAACATGCAATTATAAAACCACAATTAACAAGAACTTTAAAGTAGCAAATTGGTAATAAACATATTATAACCATGATGCCATAATATTGAAATGGATGTCAAACATTTTCTTTTAAAAAGGGAAAAAGATACTAACGTCCAATAAGGAAGTACCAGTTGCTATACTGTGACGTAGCAGTATAGGAACTATCTCTACACCGTTACGTCAAAAATAGTAACGGTGTAAGTCCCAAAAACGTTATGGGATCTAAATCGCTACCCAGAAATCATTCCCCAAATTAGTGAATACAACGTAGCGGATAAGTATTGAGACAGTAACAGTTATTGGTGGCGAAACACTATAAAGTCACGACGTTAGTCGATATTACGTTCCTGCGTCGAAAAATGTTAGTTGGGGCCCTTATGAATCGGTCATATGTTGCAACTATTAAATATATTCTTGTTTCAGGCATACCACGACTACCGGGTCATAGCTCTTCTTTTCGCGGATGGCGTTTTAAATTGGCTCCAAAACATTGTAGCTTTCAGTGTTCTATCGCTGGTCACACCTTTGACCTACGCCGTAGCTAACTGCAGTAAAAGAATTTTTGTTATCGCGTTGTCACTGTTTATACTGGGGAATCCAGTCACCACAACGAATGTAATGGGAATGTTGTTGGCCATATTTGGGGTTCTTTATTATAATAAGGTAAGTGGATTTTATATCGAAAAGTAAATTAATTAATTGATATTATTCGCATTATACCTACTGAGTGAGAAAGAAAGTGCTCTATAGTCCGTACAATTACTGGATGGATGCACGTCACAACTCGCAAATACATAATCATAACGGAAACAAAAAATAAGGTAGGTCTGTTATTAATTCAAGGGTCCTGTCAATTGACATAAAATTTGTTTTAATGACCTTTGCCATTTCGAAGAACTTTAATAGGTGATTTGAAAGAGAAAAATTGTTAGTTGGATCATATTCTGAAAATATGTCTTGTTATGAAGCAAAAGAAAAAATGATCATTTTGAAGTTTATTTAAATCCTGAGAAAATTGAAAAAATATACAATTTAATCAACGACACGGCTCGAATCATAAATTGAGTCAGAAGCCGACTGACTACTACTAGACTGACAATTTTTTAAAAATTTTCAACAAATATACAGTATGGCTCACTCTCAACGCAGGATTTCACAGCATCTAACTTTTTAATGGTTTTCAAACACAGATGTATTAGGGCAGAGGCATAGTTCTACAATATAAAAATCATACAGGGAGTCCAAAATAGTCAGGGTATATCACACATATTTTTTTTTAATGAAACACCGTCCTATTATATTATATTATTTTATAATTCCCCACAACATTTTATGCTTATTTTGCATAAAATGTCTTATGTCTAAATTCAATTGTTTTTGAGTTATTACGTTTTAAGTATGGCATTTTCAGATTTTGACAGGCTGTGACAATGGAACAGTTCATCTTAGAGAAAAAATATTTTTCATCTCCCTATCTTAGGTTTTTTTTATCTTAAGCAGCGTTTCTCAAACTTTTTTGACCACGAACCCCTTTTGATTTCGGAATTTTGTTGTGGACCCCTATCCCGCGGTTGCTACATTAGTACAAAATGACACAGTACAGAATGATATTCCCAATAATTTACAGTTAGTAGTTAATCTACACATTATTTTTATTCAAAGGTTATTTTTTTTAACAAAGCAAAAAACATCAGTAAGCAGTAAGCTGGTTGCAGCAAATGTTTTTAGTGAGATGGATGGATCTGCTTTCTACTTCCACATAATTTCCTTATGTTGGGTTTGATTGAAGAAAGCTGCAGCCTTATGTCTGGTTCTGCATTAAGTCGATTACGATATTTTGTTTTTGTTGCAACATATGTCGAAAATCCCCCTTCACATAAGTATGTTGTCACAAATGGCAGTAGGACTGAAATTGCTTGTTGAGTCAGATCTGGGTATTCACCTTCAATATTGCACCAAAAATCTACCAATTGCTCCTTTATGAGTCTCGTCTTTAAAACTGAATCAGACGTTAAATCGATCAACGATTCATACTGAGCTGCTAGGAGGGTTGTTGGCTTTTCAGTTACTTCAAAGGGATTTTGAACCCATTTATATTCTTGAAGGTTTTTTTCCTGGCTCTCTGGAAAGTACTCTTTTACTGAATAAAGCACGTCATTTAAATGTTGATAGATTTCATTAAAAAGTTGATCGGGTATGTTCCTCTCTAATTCTTTTTCCCAAAACTGTTTTAATGCTGGAAATGAATCAACGTAAATAAAAAATAATATACACTTTTTAAGATTGGACCTTGGACCTTCGGATATTTGATCCAATTTCTTAGCAGTGGACTTGGATGGCCGTTTTAGCCACATATCCATGTTACATATAAAAAAATGCCTTCACAACCTATTCGAACCCACACAATATCGTATTTAACCAAATATTCTAACTTGTATTAACTTAAAATAACTGCAAACGGTTACTTCTAATGACTAAAATATAAAACTATTATATCGTGCTGCCAAACAAGTCTAGGCCTGTCATTGGCGCTTAAACGATAAGTACGTAATTTAATTGCAGTGGCGTTGCGGCCTTATCCAATTTTCCATGATTTTTTTTTTCAGTGGCTACATAACTCGCGGACCCCTAACGGGTTGATCGCGGACCCCCGTTTGAGAAACGCTGATCTAAAGGATAACTCCCGGTTCAATATGTTAAACCAGAAAGACCGTCTTACGTTTTAACATGTTAAACCGAATGTTGTAACCCTTAGATAGAAAATAAAAAACTAAGACAGAGAGGTGAAAACCATTTTTCTCCAAGATGAACCGTTCCAATGTTACAGCCTGTCGTATTTCAAAGGTCAATTTCACAAAAACAATTAAATTTTGACATCACATTATCTACAAAGTAAGCCTAGAGTTTTGTGGGGAATTAGAAGATAATAAATAAATAGGAATTTCATTAAAAAAAAAGTATCTTTGAAATCCCTTGATATTTTGGGACACCCTGTATAATTTAAAATAGATTGTTGAACTCATGCCTCCCTATATTTTTTTTATCAAGTCAATTTTTGGCTGCTTAAATTTAAAAAAAGCAAAACTGTCGCGATTACTGGATGACGTCGATTCGATAAAAAATTACAGCGAGCAACGTTACCGATCTTTTACTTGTCATGTCTGTGTTTTTATTTACATCCCACTTTCATTTGAATTGTTGTGGGATTTGATGTATTTTTATTTTAAAATAACTGCTCTTCTTATTTATTTGCTTATAGAGCAGCAAGATCGACAAATAACTTAGGTTAGACTTTTTTCATTTGTCGTTTCATTAGCTTGGTCTTCTGTCAATAATTCCGGTGTTGCCACATGTGAAACCTTTTATGCTAGTTAAATAATAAATTTGGTTTCTAAAACCTTATTAACTTATTTTAAGACAAAAAATAGATAACATTTTGGAAATAATATGATGATTTTTTTAAATATTCCCCTTAAGTCCGTTTTGGACAATTATTTCTATTGGATTAATGTTCAGACTTTGTCATTGTATATAATATAAAAAATTTTAGAGAACATTTGCAACATTGTCAAGCTCCGTGTTTTTGTACCAATACTTTTTGTATTTATTTATTTATTTATTTCCTCAGTGATGGCTTAAAATTATCAAAAAGTACAAACACAAAAAAAATTGTTTTTTATTCCTTTATACACTATAATATAACCAAAATCTAAATTTAGTGAAAGAGCCCATTACCTCTACATAAACAAAAAAAATTATTTTGAAACGTGACTTTTGACTAAGTATTTGACGAGAAAATTTAAAAAATAAATTTTATTATGAAAATTGGTATTTTGACGACGATATAATGTTTCATAATATTCTAATGGCCGTCGAAGATTTCCTTTATTTCCACCAATATCAGGCCCAATAATTCTAATATTTTTGTCGTTACATTTTAGGCAAAATATGACCAGAAGAACGAAGAGAAAAAAGAAACTGTATTGCCGTACGCGGAGAAAAATTGGCACCAAGACAAAATTACATACACCCAAAATGGCGAAGGTGATATAAGCAAGTATTCTAATGGATACCCAAATGGGTATTCCAACGGATATTCAAATGGGTATCCTAATGGTGATCTCAATAGTATTAATAACAATTTCAGTTACAATTCAAGGACTATACGGTCAAAAGGAAACATGCTCTTGTCTTAAATAAATTGTTGCTAGAATATTTTGTGGTTAGGTGAAAAATTTGGTTTTATCAGATATCGTTTGTTTTGAATATGTCGGTTTGACGGATACGATTATTCTGTGACAAGGGATCGATAGAAAGATGTTTGAATTGGACCAAAAAAGTCTGATTGATGTAGTTTTATTTTTTTCTTTCTTGTATCATGAGATTTTATATTTCTCACTTATCTATTGTCAATGTAAATATCAAGAAAGCAAAGTTTAAATAATAAAGGAAGAAATGTGATAAATGATGCCGAGCAGAAAAAAAATCTACCGCCAGTTGTTAATACCAAATATTGGGTTTTACAAATTCGATGTACTAACATTACTATATCTCGGTAACTACAAGAGATAGAGAAGTTGGTTAAATAAAGGCAAAGTTGCATATTTTAACGCTGATTAATTTGTTAAAATGAAATTTAAAAAATCCGATGACTTCCGAAGATGTTCGAAAAATAACATTTTTATTGAGGCAAAATACTGATTATTTTGAAAAATCAAGAGAACTTTATCAATACAATTTTTTATGCTCTTCAAGAAAATAATTTTATATTTCAGGAACCGACCTGATTTATAATTAATAAGTCGATGTGGGTATCTAAAAAACGAAACGTCGTATTCGAAAAATAAAATTATATTCTCCACGACCATTACTGAATGCAATAATTCCAAAATCATTTTTGATAATATAATGTAAAAATTCTCGCTCTTGAGTTGGAATATTTATTCTGAAACACTTGCTTCTTATGCGTTTTGCGTGTATTTTTATTCCATAACAAGATACGGAATGAATATTCTGTAATTGATCTAAACGACATAGGTTGTTATGAATTTCGAAACTGTCAATGTCAGCAGACAAATTTTAGTGCAAGTCAAAATATTAGTGAAAAATCGGATGAATCAGATATGGAACTGGATAATACTCCACCTGAAATTACAAATATTGCGAATAGTATTTTTGGTCGTGGAGAAAATATAGTTTGCTAATCGGTTAGAATGAAAATTTGATACTCGTGGTTCCTCACGCTCGCTACGCTCGCGTTCGGAATCTTCCACTCGGATCAAATTTTCATTCCAACCTCGTTACAGAATCTACTATTCTTGAAGGGGATAAAAAGTGCCTTAAGAAAGTGCTCATGGTTTTTCAAAACAATCAGTATTTTGTCGTAAAAGAATATAAAACCAAGAATTGATTTTCTCGTTTTTTTTTTTAAATTCAATAAATAAGGTAAGGTGGGGTAAGATCGCACGTAATTTTGATTAGTAGAAAATTACTAGGGCATAGTATGAACAAATGAAATCGAAATGTGTTGAAAATTTATATATGGTAGCTTCAAAGTGTAAGTTAAAAATATATTACATAAAACCTAAGAACAGATCATAAAAAACTTCTTAAAAAAAAATAAGGAAAAAATGCACCGAACCGAACGGGGAAAGATCGGATAACGATAAAAATCACCATATAAATGCTTTGTAAACAGATGCAGGGTAAGACCGAATTCCAAACTTGCTTCATGACATAATTTCTTGCTATTTGAAACACCAAAATATATAAATTTCTTCTTATCTAATATACGTGTATATTCGAACTTATCCCGTATATTGACAAAAACAGTAAAAAGACCAGATAAAAGGAACAAATCTTTATTTTTGATGTAAAAATGAAATAAAACTTGAAACAAATTTTTATTTTTTATACAAAAATGAAATTGAAACATTAACAAATGTTGAGGTCGAAAAATTCGACCTCAAATTTAAACTAATTATTTTTTTTTGTTTGTACCTAAAACAAAAACAAAGAATAGTATATTCCGTTGGGGCAAGATCGACCATCGAACCGCTCGATCTTACCCCACACATGACATACGGGGCAAGATCGGACATACTATAATTTTATTTAAAATTAAGGTTATGAATAATTTATTTCCACCTGTTTACAAGGGTAACACAATTACAACTGAAGATGTTAGAATAATAGTGTTCACTTACCTTTTAACACAAAATCAATTGGTGGGGTAAGTTCAAATTAACTGAAATAGGTTAAAAAATGCAAAAATTGTTAATACTTCCAACGCAATGATCCAGATCAGACGCCGTCTGGGTAAACACTGCGCACATTCGCTTCCTTCACGTAACGATAGGTTGCCGCGCTGTTGCCAAACTTATGTGGTTTCTAAAGGGCTCGTTCGATCTTACCCCGCATCCGATCTTACCCCACCTTACCTTACATTTAAACATTATAAATTTTTCAAATTTCTTTTTAACAAATTATTCAGCGATAAAATATATAACTTTGCCTCCATTTAACCAACTATCTATTTCTTATGGTTATCAAAGCTAATATATCAGATTTGTAACACCCGGTATATAGGTTATGCCCTCCGCATCTGTAAGTTTTTTAGAGTAACATGTACGACAAGAATATATATTTGACGTAGGTATAGTAGTCCCACTGACATTTTACCCAAAGAACTGATCCTATACAGGATGATTCCTAAGTTGATACTTCTGTTTTAGCTATGTATAGAAGGCATTAAAATAAACAACTTTTTCAAATACCTTTTTTCAAACAACTCAAAAATAAAATACTTACATTCATTTAATACACTATGGATCAAATACGGTTCTGCCTAACTTGCCTGTTGAATAACATTAAGAAAACTTCTGGGTGTTGGATAAGCCTGCAAGGGACAGCGTTCTGTGTATAGTCTCGAAGGAGCAGCCGCACTTTGACGACACTCACCGTAAATTAACATCATATCTACTAATTCATTTTTTCAAATTTTATCATTTTTACATCTCACTAATTTAAAATTAACTTTCTTCAGAAAAACACACTGCAGCGGATTGCCAAATAAATTGCATGACCAATAAGAGATAAGACAAACAACATAAAGTATAGCATTATTGCTACGTTTTGATGACCAGGCTCACACTTAGATTTTGTACTTTTGTATCTCGCCTATTTTTAAGTTTTTTGAAAAAACGTATTTGAAAATGGGGTTTATTTTAATGCCTTCTATACACAGCTAAAAAAGAAGTATCAACTTAGGAATCACCCTGTATAGTTCACCCAATAGTAACTTCAGTAAAAAAATAACATCTTTATTCGGAAGTTACTTTCCTCAAATCTCTTGACCGCCTCTTGGCTGAGAAAATATTCACATTTTCCCGATCCACATAAAACACGCGGCGAATCGCAAATTGAAACATCCCGTATTTTTTCCATACGCTGATTGTATAGGCCTGTCGTACATGTCAACTTAAGGGGGATTTCTACTGTGTTGGTTTCAAAAAATTGAAATTTTTTTTCCGACGTTTCTCGAATATATAGCCTCTAGAATAACCGTGTGTAAACGTTTTTACCAAATCTACTCCAAAAAAAAGTTACATCCAATTTTATGATTGCCGGTCAGTTCTCACCACTAGCTGCTTTTGAGTTAGGCACCCACTGCATATGTAATCAATCTGAAAAACGCGTATCTGAGGGTGCTAAAAAGGCCAGGCTCGCAAAGAGGCAGGAATAATCAGCTCGTTTATCGTTTTTCGAGGAAGAGAAGGGTGTAATCTACGGGCCAGGCATCGCAGACTAAGTGACAGTGAGACTATTTTGTTGTGAACCACCGTTGAAACTTTAAAGTTGTTTTTCTCGAAACCCTGTTTTTCGTGCTGGCGAAAAGTACTTCGGTATGTTCAAATTATCAGAATTTATTGATTTTGGTCTTAAAATGCTCAGAATACAAGTGGTTATAGCCCCCTCTGGAATCAAGTATTTTGCGATATTACAGAAAATGTTACGGCCCTTAAAATCCAAAAAAAATGGTAAATTTTCAAAAAAAAATTTAAATCTCGTGCCATTTTAACAGTTACTCGAGTTTTGACTTGATTCTAATGGGGGTTATAACTATATGCTTACAATTAAATAATCTGGGTCAATTTTATTTTTTAATTTTTTTTTCAATTTTGTCATGAATAGAACCATTTATTTGAATTCCGCCAGCAATTACGTTTGTTTTGAGGGGGTAACTTCAGAACCCTGTAGCACTCTCAAGTTTTTAATTTTTTCGGGGTTGAAAAATTTTTTTTGGTACATCTTATCTTTAATAAAAAGAATTGAAAACTTGTTTTTCTGCATTTGTCTTATTATCCCCAGAAAAAAATCGTAAAGAAACGATGAAAATAGGACCATCACAGTAGAAATCCCCCTTAACCAACTGGCACGTAGAAAGGGTCTTTAGCAACGCAATTGACTGTATGACAAAAAAATCGATGTATATCTACTACATTTCTTCTAAACGGATCATATGGCTTTTGTTTATTTGAATAGGTCGTATTATAATATTATGCAAAATTGTGCTTGCCATTTATCAGGTAGTTTTTTTGAAAACTATATTTGTTTGTTGTAGGTTGTAGGTAGAAATCAAAAAATAAAAGCTAGTCTTGAGTATTTGTTAAGGTAAATCTCGACCGTTGCTTCACTGGGAAATTTTCATTTTCTGTACAGGGTGAGTCAACAATAGAGTAAAGTTAATTTTCTCCTTCATCTTAGGAATTAGATACAAAATCGTAATACAAAAGTTGTAGAGACCATTGAGGTGCACATTTTAAAATTATGCTGGAGTATACGCGGTGGCCCAAAAAGACGTGGCGAATATAACTTGTTTTTCTTTTTTAACGGAACACCCTATTAATTGTATTATTTTCTGATTCCCCACAAAATTCTACGCGTATTTTGTAAATGTCTTATGTCTAAACTCTATAGTTTTTGAGATATTGACGTTTAAAATATGGGATTTTCAGACTGTGACAGACTGTAACATTGGAACGGTTTATCTTAGAGACAAATGGTTTTCACCTCCCTATCTTAGTTTTTTATTCTCTATCCAAAGAGACCAACTTACGATAAAAACATGTTTAACCAAAAAACCGGTTTTACCCTGGGTTTTACATTTTAACATGTTAAACCGGAAGTTGTAACTTTTAGATAGAGAATGAAAAATTAAGATAAGGAAGTGAGAACCATTTTTCTCTCAGATAAACCGTTTCAGCCTGTCAAAGCCTAAAAATGCCATATTTTAAACGCCAATATCTCAAAAACTATTAAATTTAGACATATAAGATTTTATACAAAATAAGCGTAGAATTTAGTAGGGAATTAGAAACTAATACAATATATAGGATGTTCCATTAAAAAAAAAACCTAAGGTATATTCGCCACGTTTTTTTGGGCCACCCTGTATACTCTAGTATAATTTCAAAATGTGCACCTCAATGATCTTTACAACAATCTAATTCTTAAGATAAAGGAGAAAATAACCTTACTCTAGCGTTGACTCACCCTGTATAATATTTTGAAACAATATTGCAGATAACTGTTAATCTGTGATAATATACATCGTATATTTATAGTTTTTTTTTCTAAAATATTCAATTGTTTGTTATATGAAAACAATTATTTTTTCCTGTTTTCGTTGATTTCCAAGGTTTCAACGTTACAAATATGGTACTGATGTTATCATTACCTACTTCTTAAGGTATTTATTTTATTTTTAGTAAACCATGCTGGTGAGAAGTTTATCAGGAACATGCAACAAATTTAACAATATAATCTTGCAGTTATTGTATTTTTCTTTGTATATAAAAAATCTTTGCCTTAGTCGGTTAGAGATTATTGAATATAATACAGGGTGATTCCTAAGTTGATACTTCTTTTTTAGCTGTGTATAGAAGGCATTAAAATAAACAACATTTTCAAATACATATTTTCAAAAACTCAAAAATTAGGTAATACGGTCCTGCCTAACTTGCCCGTTGAATAACATTAAGAAAACTTCTGGGTGTAGGATGAGCCCGCAAGGGAAAGCGTTCTGCGTATAATCTTGAAGCAGCAGCCGCACTTTGACGACACTCACCGTAACTTACCATATCAACTAGTTCATTTATTTCAAATTTTACCATTTTCACGTGTCACCAATTTAAAATTAACTTGCTTCATAAAAACACACCGCAAATTGCATGACTATTAAGAGATAAGACAAACAACATAAAGTATAGCAGGCTACGTTTTGATGACCAGGCCCGCACTTAGATTTTTTACTTCTGTATCTCGCCTAGTTTTTTGAAAAAAGGTATTTGAAAATGTTGTTTATTTTAATGCCTTCTATACACAGCTAAAAAATAAGTATCAACTTAGGAATCACCCTGTATATAGGGAATTGACACATTATATTTAAATGGGTGACTCCTTGCCTTGGTTGTCCTAGTGAAACACTCCAAAAAATTTTTAACCGTCCAAAAAGTACACAGTTGGCACAGTTATATTTTGTGTTTGTTGCAGTAAGTAGTGGAAAAAGCTTTAATCGCAAATTGAATTAATAGCTATTGTTTTTATTATGGTTTTCGAATTTTTGAAGGGGGACCTCAATTGTCATTTTAAATAAAAACAAACATGTCACACACCCGGGTGAAAGTTAAATCCGGCGCTTTGCAACACGTAATTTGTTTAGAGGGCTGTGGAATTACTTAGTGCGGCCATCCTACCACTTGTCGCCACTTGCGGGATTTAGACAAAGATGGAAGTATACTGCTCTTCTTGTTCGTTTCATGAATGTAACGATGTTTCCCGGCTTTATCATTTGCCGCCATTTTAGAGCGTCCTTTTTCGGGTGACGTTATTTTCGTAGATTTTTTATTAAATTTTAAATATTAAAAATTTTGTATTTTGTGCTCCCTAATTTATTCTACAGTCATCGTAGTGAGAAATAGGTTCATTATACTTACCTGGTCTAAGATACAAACCCATATAACAGGTATGTTACCAAATTATGACAATTTTAATTTTGAAGGTTGTGCTATTAAAATGTATGATAAATTTTTGCTTTTTTTGTTGTTTTTAGCATATTTTTCTTGGATACGCGGTCCCAAATACAAATTCAGTTTTGTACGAGGTCGATGGCCAAGTGATATATGGGTTTTCCAATATATTAATACTCCGTAAGTTTTAAAAAAATTATTTATTTTCCAAATTTTTTAAGCTCTAAATTGTCTCAGTGTATAAATTTTTATTCACCCCTGAACTAAAATGGCATACGTGACACATTCAATTAAAAAAATGAAGTATTCTTGTAAATATCCGAATTGCAATAATGCCTACATGTCCCCCGCTGAACCTAACCATGTCAATAAGCATTTTTTCACATTTCCCCTTAATGACGATGACAGATTGAGAGTGTGGAAGGATAATTGTAACTTAAGCCCTAACACCAGTTGCAACACTTTTAGAATTTGTGAAGATCACTTTGAGGGATCACAATTTAAGAGCCCCATACTCAAAAGGCTCAATTGGAATGCTATTCCTAAAGCTGTTTCTGAGCTCTTGCCTTACGAACATGTTTTGCCCTCGGTATTACCTCTTACATCTTTATGTACCACAGAGTCTGGTAATTCTACTACTCTTGCCAGCACTCCTAATGTATCAAGGTCACCTTTATCTCCCATAGAGCCTGGTAATTTCAATATTTTTACCAGCACTCCGGAAGTGTCAGCTTCTGAAAATAATTCCAATCTTGATTTAGATACACCATTTACTTCCCCTCAAGATGAGGAGGAACCAGATTTAATTGGGTCCTGTTCAGTTGCCACAAATTTTGATATCACTAACCCTGATATTTCAAATATTAATACAAGTCCTGAAGTGATGGTTAATGTAAATGATTCTGTAAATAGATCTGGGAAATTTTCTTTTCTTTCTGAACCGGAACCTAGTGGGAGTGGGTTTTTAGGTAAATGTGGAATTAGGAAACGTAACCTATCGCCTACTAAGCAAACTATGTATAAAATCCATAGAAACACTTCGTCAAAAGTATGTAAACTAAATAAAGCGTTGGAAAAAGAAAGACATAAACTCAAAGAACTTAAGGGAATGCATGACAGTGGGCTCTTTCAATGTATCGAAAGTAATCTAAATGAGGTTTCTAAAGATTTTATTAATTCCCAATTTAGAAATGTCAATCGAAAACCTCATGGTAAACGATGGACCAATGAAGATAAAGCTTTTGCCCTTTCTATTTATAAAAGAAGCCCAAAACTTTATCGATATCTACTTTCTGTTTTTGAATTACCAACACCTAGAACATTAAAATCCGTTCTTTCTAAGATTCCTTTTACTACAGGTTTAAATCAACCAATTTTAGATTTATTAAAGTCAGAAGTAGATAAAATGCCTGAACTTGATAGGAACATTAATATTTTATTTGATGAAATAACAATAACCCCAAACTTACATTATGAACCTCATAAGCAAACCATCTGCGGATATCAAGATTTAGGAGAACTAGGTAGAAGTCATGAACTAGCAAACCATGCATTAGTGTTTATGATCCGGGGTGTCAGGAAAAGTTATAAACAAGTCATTGCTTATTACTTTTCTAGCCATTCTGTCTCAGGACACAATTTAAAATCATTACTAGTAAAAGCTATTGAGCAGCTGCAGAGTATTGGTTTTAGAGTGGTTGCTACAGTTTGTGACCAGTTTAGGGCCAATCAAAAAGCTGTACAAGATTTATGTTTGGAAAATAAAGACAATCCAACCCCATATCATTTTACTATTAATGGTCAACCAATCTGTATAGTTTTTGATGTTCCCCATTTACTTAAGAACACGCGAAATTGTCTTATGTCTAATGACATTCGTTATTCAGGCTTAAAGGAGGCTAAATTTAAATATATTACAGATACTTTCAATCTTGATCAAAAACGTACTTATAAAATGTTACCGAAACTAGATAAGTCATATTTTAATGAAAATGATACATACATAAAGATGAAAGTTAAAGTCGCCGCTGCACAGCTAAGTCATTCAGTTGCTGCAGCTATTGAAACCTGGGTTAGTGTCCAAAAATTACCGGCTGATGCTATCTATACAGCCGAGTTTATTTCAGATATAGATAACCTTTTTGATTCTCTTAATGGCACATCAGTTATATCTCCTGATGGAAAAATGTATAGATGTTCTTTGAGTGAAAAATCTCCTCATCTCAATTTTTGGTCCAAAATGTTAACTCAGTTAAATCATTGGAAGATATACGATAAGACATCTCGAAAGGACAAAACCAACATGTTTTCTTTTGTTAAAGGTTGGCAGACAACAATTAGGTCTATCATTTGTATTTGGAATAATTTAAAATCACAAGGTTTACAATATCTAAATCTAAAGTCATTTAATCAAGACCCTTTAGAAAATTTTTTTGGACAAATTAGGCAACATGGCGTTACAAACCCTCATCCCACCCCACAGCTGTTTGTTGGTGCTTTAAAAACTATAGTAGTCAATACCTTATCAGCTCCAGTTGCTAGTGGAAATTGTGAAACTGATAATTGCAGCTTTCTTGCCAATTTAAGAGATTTTCTAACTGCTGACTATAATTCACATGAGCCTGACAACTCTGAAGATGAGACTGAGGATGAGGACGATATATTATATCTTTCAAATACTGACCCTATTTCTAGTGTACAGGACGAATATCTAGATCCTGATAATTATGCATCTGCCTACGTTGCTGGATACATTTTAAAGTCTATTAGTGTACCTGAGTGCGAAGTTTGCCATGAAGATATGTTCTCCTCGGAGGTGACTCCGATACATCTATTTACATCATTTAAAGAATATTCCGATAACCCCAGCAACGCAAGGCTATGCTACCCTAGTGAAAAAGTTGTTCAGTTGGTAAATAATATACATACACTTTTATACCGATTCTTAGATGATCACGGCCATGAATCAAATTTAGAAAATAATTTTAAGGCATATTATTTACCAAGTTTGCAGCTACAATTTTGTGTCAATCATAACCTTGATAACCAAATAGTCAATAAAACCATTAGACTTGATATTTTTAAGTATACAAGGGATAAGATGCCAAAAAGAAATTACACCACAGGACATGACAGTAAAATCAAAAAATTTAAAACAAGTAAACTAAATTAATTTGAAGAAGTAGTCCATACTTGAAGTAAAGCGGCAAGTTAAATAGGGATAAATAATACTCAAAGTCAACCTTCAGTACTAAGATATATTTATTAAGACAATTTTTTTAGTTACTTAGTTCTACATGTTTCGAACGTAGAAACGTTCATCTTCAGAAGTATAGTTATAGTAAAGGAAATTGTGAGTGACACCCTCATAGAGCCTTTGAGGAAGTTAAATACTTGGAGAGAATAATGCTTACATTAGCGGAGAAAATTGTACTACCAGGTTCTGAAGATAAATATGGGAGTTACATGGTATT
The DNA here is from genome assembly GCA_935413205.1 of Polydrusus cervinus. NCBI lineage: Eukaryota > Metazoa > Arthropoda > Insecta > Coleoptera > Curculionidae > Polydrusus > Polydrusus cervinus. Next base: position 3,774,934 of record OW284512.1, read on the forward strand.
TTAGGGTGAAAAAATGAGAAACGTTATGTGAGAAAGATCTAGAGAAGTAACTGTAACTTAAGTGGTGGAGTATATATTGTTGAGAAGTTGTGGTAGAACGAAAAGATGAAAAATTATGAGTGTTGGTAAGACAGATGCACCATTGTTGTTATAACAGTATGAACTGTGATGTTCGAAGACATTTTAGGGTATGACCACCTTAAGTGACATGGGCAGTTTATAATATGGTAACTATTAGAAGAAACTTAAGGAAAACATATTTTAGGGAAGTGAAGGTTTTATGGTGATTTTATTATGGAATTTAGTTTTTAAAAAAGAAGTGGAACGCTTATTAGTTAGGTAATCTTGAGGAATGGATAGACAGGGTATTCACATATTCTTACCTACCCTGTCTACATGTGAATACCCTGTCTATCCATTCCTCAAGATTACCTAACTAAGCGTTCCACTTCTTTTTTAAAAACTAAATTCCATAATAAAATCACCATAAAACCTTCACTTCCCTAAAATATGTTTTCCTTAAGTTTCTTCTAATAGTTACCATATTATAAACTGCCCATGTCACTTAAGGTGGTCATACCCTAAAATGTCTTCGAACATCACAGTTCATACTGTTATAACAACAATGGTGCATCTGTCTTACCAACACTCATAATTTTTCATCTTTTCGTTCTACCACAACTTCTCAACAATATATACTCCACCACTTAAGTTACAGTTACTTCTCTAGATCTTTCTCACATAACGTTTCTCATTTTTTCACCCTAAAATACCATGTAACTCCCATATTTATCTTCAGAACCTGGTAGTACAATTTTCTCCGCTACTTCTATGTAAGCATTATTCTCTCCAAGCCAAGTATTTAACTTCCTCAAAGGCTCTATGAGGGTGTCACTCACAATTTCCTTTACTATAACTATACTTCTCCTGAAGATGAACGTTTCTACGTTCGAAACATGTAGAACTAAGTAACAAAAAAAAATTTCTTACTAAATATATCCTATAGTGAAGGTTGACATTGAGTATTATTTCTCCCTATTTAAACTAAGTAAATTAGTTATTAATAATATAAATAAATTTCTTATTATACTGAAATCACCAATAATAACTTTATTTTATGACTATAAAATAAAAATTTGTGCTAACCATCTCTCTTTTTTTTAATTTTTCATGTAATAATCCATTAAGATGACCTTTTACACCTGGCTGTGACAACTTACACCTTGTGTCTCAAATATAATGAATACCAAAATATGTGACTATCCATTAAGATGACAATTTACACCTGGCTGGGATAACTTACACCTTGTGTCCCAAATATGATGAATACCAAAATATGTGAGTATCAATTAAGACGAAAATTTACACCTGGCTATGACAATTTACACCTGGCTGTGACAATTTACCCCTGGCTGTGACAATTTACACCTGGCTGTGACAATTTACACCTGGCTGTGACAACTTACACCTTGTACACAACAATGTGATGAATACCAACATCTGATCTAATACTTGATAAAGACTCTACACTGTGAACAAGTGTATCGACCCAAATGTAATCTGAATCTGAAAGTGACCTAAATACCTGATAAAGACTCAAGATTATATGCTGTGAAGAAGTGTATCGACCTAACGCTATACACTTTAAAGGCAAATTCTATTTTCTAACTGGAAGTAGTATCTAGGCTGAAATAGTATAGAATAGACATTTTTATATTATTGGGAATCATTTTCGAAGTGTATAGTACTAGGTGAATTTCGCGATAGTTAAGTTTATCAGTACGGTGCGACCATGATAGATTTATAGTGACATAGTGATATTTAAGTTATAAAATATCTTAAGTAGGATTTCTTTCTTAGTTTTTTCGATTTCGAAAATTAGCAGCTTGGAACAAGCTTGTTAGTTACGTTTTTTTTTTAATTGTATAAAGTAATAGATATAGAGCCTAATTATTTATGCAAAAATCAGGTTAGGTTATTTAAGATGTTGAAACTACTGACGAAATGACAGGACTTTCACCCCGAAAAAAGTAAATTCTGACAAACTAACAAATCTGGACAAAAAATGTATTACCCTCCCCGTTCAGCCAAAGTGTTTGCATTGCACTTTAGCTTAGTTGGATGTGCCCATGCCAACAACCTTTTATTTTAAAACACACTTATTTGGGAGTGCACCAGGTCTCATTCTGGTCTCAAATATAGTTGTACTAATATTTTTAAAATTAAACAAGTTAAATAGTCCCTTAAATTTTTTTTATTGGTAAACAGCCATTTTTAGTTTTTTCTCTTTGCTCCTGAGTGGTCTGCTGACACTTCAGTCAGCGGGGAAAAAGGTGGTGGGACCATTCCTGACAGACTGACAAATTGCACAGTAAATATAAATATTAAATTAATTAAAATAACTAAAATCCTAATACTTTATTAATAATTCTATTATTGATTATGTAAGGTATGCTCTAAGTTTTATATCAGCAGTGAAAAGGAGAAATTTGTAAAATGTCACTTATGTTAATAGAAAAGTATACCAGTAAGGTTAATGAAAATTTGTAATACGCCAGCGAGGTCAACAGAAATTATGAGCTGTTGTCGAGATAAATGTTTTATAGATTTTTATGTTTGCAATAAATATTTGTTTTCAGCCTACTTTATTGTTTTAATAGTTCCTTACCTACTGCATACATCAGTAAAATCGCCACTTAGTTTTTTACATTATTGATTATCCAGTAAGTAGTACTTACCTATTTTATATATATCACAAAAAAAAACCTTAAAAATTTAAACTATGGTGTGTCCGCGGATGAAGTTGACAATAGGGAAAAATCTCTTATTGATAATTTGATTTGATTATGACCAGAAGTCATCCTTTAAAAAAATCCGTTTGTGCGGAAATTAAAAATCAGATGTAAATTTAAATTATTCTGTCTTTAAATATTCGAATTTGTATTTAGACTTTATGTAACGATATAAACAACTATGTTTAATATAATTTATGTTAAAATATAATCTCACCTACTTTTCTCTTGAAGTATTCTCATGTTTCCTAATTTATTAATCTGATTAAAAAATTTTATGTTGCAAATTAATTTTCTCTAAAGGCAAAAGTTTTTATAAATAATTACTTTTTGTCGTAAAATCAATAACATATTTTTCCTATTTTACTCCATCTGCCAACACACTGTATATCGATAGCCTAGTTCGAATACGACGTAACCCACAAAATTTATTTTTTGATTAATATCAATAAATACCTTCATTTTCTACGTTGTGAAAATATGTCGTTAACCACATTTAAATAATTTGTTAATAAAATGGTCTACGACATATTTTCACAACGTAGAAAATGAAGGTATTTATTGATATTAATCAAAAAATAAATTTTGTGGGTTATGTCGTATTCGAACTAGGCTATCGATATTTGAAAATAACCAGTAATAATTTAAATAAGCGAATTTTAAAAAGCCCGCCACGAAAAAATTCCGACGGTGGCGCCAAGCGGTAGGATGCGCGGCTTATTCTCGAATAAGCCTTTTTTTTCTTTTGTGGAAAATCGACAAACCCTTTTTTCTTTTGTGAAAAATCCTTGTTGCTCTGTTTTTGTACGGACTTTTCATTTCTAATTGTTATATATTTTTTGATGTCACACATTTAGAACTCCTCCAGTGGCGGTGGCGACATTTAAAAATATTTCTCCCTCGAATGTTGTCTTATCAGAATTTACGGGTTTAAATATAATACGTCAATTCCATTACATTCTGTATAGGATATACTTATTAATTTTTTTAGTCCTTATCGATGAAAATTATGTTTATATTATATGTATATAGATATTAACGTTTGAAAGGAAAGAGGGCGGAATGTAATATAAATTATTTCGGGGGAGTAAAATAAACGTACAAAATAGCTTAACGCGTGTAAAATGGTATACAGGTCATTTTCTTTAACCTCGGCCAAGTTACAAAATTCTCACCTGCATCGTTTGTTTTCCCTTTCCCGTCTGCCAGCGGGTCAGCCCACCTTTTAACTTGTATTGGCAATAGCCTACGAAGTCTCTTGCTCATATAACTGGTATCCTGAACGATCCATAGGTATGGTTGACAATACGGAAATAAAGAAAATTACCTGTATACATAATTATTGGTTTTTACTGTAAGAATATCTTCCACTAGAAGTTTAAAATTGCAAACACAGTTTTCTGGACTTCATACTCATAACAAAAATTTGTTTTTCAGACCCTGTGAAGGAGTGAAACATAACCAAACTTATTTTAAATAATGAATAAATTGACTGTGCTATTTTTAATTTTAAATTAAGTTTTTAATTTCTCATTTAAAAAAAAATGAGGTTAGGTTATGTTTCACTTCGTTAAGGGGTTTAAAAAAACAAACTTTTGTTGTGATGTAGCATTTCAATCTACGTATTATTCACAAATATTTTTTCCTTAACCTCTAGCGAATTTGTTCAAGTTAAAGTCCCCCGCGCGCTCCCCTGTATAAGCTAGTACAACTGTACTTCGATGTACTATCGCCTTCTCTCCCTTTCTTGAATGGTTAAATAATAGCACGTCACATTCTTATAGCCGCATATATATAGCAGTACATATCTTTAACCAAAAGAGAATTTACCTGTGTCACTCTGCGGTCTCTATTGTATAATATGGTTGTTTTAAAAAATCTGCTACAGATGCCGTTTTGCCCTTCTTTCGAATTAGGCTTTTTTCCTCTTCGTTCGCTGCCAGGGCCATTCCCGAGGGGACCCACAGTTTAACGTGGGTTCCGAACCACGATCCTCAGTCATGCGACACCCCCCAAGGGCTATCAACCCTTAGTTTATTGCCATTGCATGACCTACCGATTGGGGAGTGTGTACCTTCTTCCGCACCCCACGAGATGTCCGATCTCATCCGGCCTGGTTACCGGCGTGAATGGGGCGGGTTGGGAGATGATACCTTTTACACTCTTCCCTGCATTCTTAAATCCACTAAATATCGGACATACTTTTTTTATTGTACGTATGCCCACTCCGGGAATCGAACCCGAGTCGCCACGGTCGAATGCCAGTAGCTCTACCTCTAAGCCACAACCGCGGTAAATCTGCTACAGATATTTATTTTCTATTACTTTAAGGCTTCTATTTATTACTATTGGTTAGTTTAAAAAAAATTATTGTGCCATGTTGTTTTCAAGTCAAAAATGCCAATGTGTTTTGATATTTACTGTGAAAAAATAATAGGAGAGAATGTGACATCTTCAAAACTACCAGTAATGTTGATATACAAACCGCTTTTATTGTATACAGTGCTATTTTTTTTGTTAAACTCATGTTTTGTTTGCTAAAAACACCGCGATGTTTGCTAAGATTTTTTAAGAGTGGTCATAGAATGCGGTTAAAATTTTTTTGGAAAAAAATCACAAGCGTTAGTTTTTACGAAAAGTGACTAACAAAAATAGCAACAAATTGACATTTCTGTTCTGGTGTTGTCCCACCTCCTCGATATAGCGGACTGTATTAATCAATAATCTTCAATTATTATTTTTGGGTAGGCTTTAATTTAAAAATGAAAATTTATAATATAATTAAAAGTGTTGTCTTATTTCGTTGTTGCTGCTGTCATTTGTTCTTGACATCTCTCGTTCTCCTGGTTTCTCTCACAGGTGTTATAGGTAACAATACTGTTTCTGTATCTTGTTATTACCGTAACATACTCCCCCCTTTTGAACGATCAGTTCAAAACATAAATTAGTTTTTGACCTAAAAACACTCATTGTCATTTAATGGAAGGGGACATATTTTTGAAATAGCGCGCTTGTAGGTACCACTTATAGTTTTAATCGTCACTACACGCACTTGGCCATCTTGCCCAGGATGTACTTGAGTTATTCTTCCGAGAATCCATTTGCATGGAGGAAGGTTGTCATTTTTCATTACCACCAATTGACCTACTTCAACATTGGAGTTGCCTACTTTCCATTTGTGCCTTTTCTGAAGCTCAGACAGGTAAAAACACGACCATTTCTTCCAAAAACTTTGTTGTAATTGTTGCAATAGTTGGAACCTAGACAATCGGTTGATCTGGACATCTTCAAACAGAGGATCAGGAGGCATTGTCAATGGGTGGCCAATTATTAGGTGAGCAGGAGTCAGAGGTGCAAAGTCATTGGGATCAGAGGACATGGGATAGAGAGGTCGGGAGTTTAACGTAGCCTCAATTTGAACAAGTAATGTAGAGTATTCTTCATACGTTAATACACTTTGACCAATGACTCTATATAAATGATATTTTATTGCCTTAATATTAGATTCCCACAACCCACCAAAATTTGGACTATTCGGAGGTATAAAATGCCAAACTATTCTTAGTTTAGCACAAGATTTGACGAATTCATCTTTAGAATTTTCCAAAAAATCATACAAAGTTTTTAACTCTTTTTGAGCTGCAATAAAATTGGATCCGTTGTCAGAGTACAAATGTGCAGGAGTGCCACGCCGAGCAGCAAATCTCCTAAATGCAGTAATAAATGCTTCGCAGGTTAAATCAGTGACTAGTTCGATATGAATACATTTTGTTACAAAGCATATAAACATACAAATATATGCTTTATATGTCTTGTATGGACTACCTTTTCTATCGCGTAAAATCACTGGACCCGCGTAATCAACTCCAACAATCGAAAAAGGTCTAGCAACCTCAACTCTATGTTTTGGTAAATCACCCATAATTGCGTTAATTAGTTTTGGTTTAGTACGAAAACATCGAATACAATTTCGCACAATCATCTTTGCTACATTCATGCCAGACGTAGCCCAATACTTTTGACGCACAGAAAACAATAATAATTGGGGTCCTGCATGATGTAGTCTCTTATGTTCAGATCGAAAGATCAATTTTGTTATTTTATGTTTACCGTCCAATAAAATAGGATGTTTTTCATCAAAAGATAAAGAAGCATTTTTTAATCTCCCCCCAACTCGCAATAAACCATCTGAATCTAAAAACGGAGTTAAAGAGAGCAATCTGTTATTTTTACTTAATTGTCTATCACCTTGAAGGGACGATATTTCAGTAGCGAAACTTTCGCTCTGTGCTAATTTAAGTAAATGTTGCATACTATTATCAATTTCGGGAACGGTAATTGGTCCGGTATTTTTATTTTTAATATTTTTTGAATTTAAAATAAATCTTAAGCAGTAGGCAAGAGTTCGCTGAAGTTTTTCCAACGAAGAAAATCTATCAAAATCTAAAATTTGAATCATAGTAGTGACAAATACGTTGCACTGTCTACGTATCTCCGGTATATCACTAGTCTTACTAAACTGAAATTCTCGTGGCCAATTGGCTTGTTCGTAAAGAAACAAAGGGCCGTTCCACCAGACATCACTCTTGTATAAATCGTCAGGATACATTCCTCGAGAAGCAATGTCAGCTGGATTGTGTTTAGTATTAACGTAACTCCATTTTGATATATCACTTAACTGTTGAATTTCAGCCACTCTATTACTAACAAAAACTTGAAGTTTGTTTGCGTCTGTGTTAAGCCAACACAAAACAATCTGGGAGTCACACCAATAATATGTTTCAAATTTACATGTAAGAGAATCAGAAACTTGTTTTACTAACCGAGCAAGTGCAAGAGCACCACATAGCTCTAACCTTGGAATGGTTAATGCCTTGACTGGTGCGACTTTTGTTTTTGAACAAAGTAATCTAACACAAATATTTCCACAAGAATCAGAAGTTCTTATATAAACTGCACCACTATACGCTTCTAAACTTGCATCGCTGAATCCATGCAGTTCAATATTAATTGGATTATCACACATAACAGATCTAGAAACTTTTAATTCGTTAAGTATAACTAATCTCGAATGAAAATATTCCCACTTCTTTCCTAAATCCGAAGGTACTATATCATCCCACTCTAATTTCAATGACCACAATTTTTGTATTAAAATTTTGACAATAATTATACAGGGACTGATTAGCCCTAGTGGATCATAAATTTTAGCAATATTACTAAGTAATTTTCTTTTTGTAATAGGATACTTTTCCGAATCAGTTAGAACCTTGTAAGATAACAAATCAGAATGACTAAGCCACTGAAGTCCCAGCGTTTTCACTTTATCATTCTCACCTAGTTCAAGTATGCTGAAGGCATCAGAAGTATCTTCTAAACCTTGTAAAATTTTATCACTGTTAGATGCCCATTTTCTAAGAGGAAAAGAAGCTGACTTTAATATTTTTGAAATTTCATTGCAAAGGACTATACCTGTTTTTTCATCATTAAACCCAGTTATCAAATCATCAACGTACATATCACGATCAATCAACTTACATGCAACAGGATATGTACTTATATTATCAAAAGCTAATTTTTTAATACATTTAATAGCCAAGTATGGCGCACTAGTTGTGCCATACGTCACTGTTTGTAACTCATAAACCGATATATCATCATTCGAATCATTTCTCCATACTATATTCTGTAAATATCTCTCATCAGGATGAATAAGAATCTGGCGGTACATTTTTGCTATATCAGCGATTACAACAAATCTATGCTCTCTAAAACGTAACATAATCCCAAATATATCATTTTGTATCGCTGGCCCTGAATACTGTATATCATTAAGAGATTTCCCTGATTTTGTTTTAACCGAAGCATCAAATACTATTCGAACACTTGTAGTCAAACTATCATTACGCACAACAGCAAAATGAGGTAAAAAACATCTAAACATTTTAATCGAATCGCTGTTTGTCAATCGCCTCATATGCTCTAGTTCGATATACTCAATCATAAAATCAAAATACTTATTTTTCAACACTTCATCCTTTTTTAATCTATTTTCTTGAAGAATTAATCTTTTAATTGCCAAATCTCGTGAATCGCCTAACTCTAGAGGACTCTCTTTTAACGGAAATCGAACCACAAATTTTCCTGAATAATCGCGTGAAACTGTTTTATTAAAATAATCTTCACAAATCTGTTCCTCTTTAGTTAAAGGATTTGCCTCAGTTGGAATTTCTTCTATTAACCAAAACCTCTGCAGGTCGTCATTCAAAGTAAAATTGCAATGAACTTGTTTCTCAATAGAAGTACTCATTAAACCTGTTACCACATACCCAAAAACGGTATCAATCAGAATAGGTTTGCCTTTACCTAACATGATGTTTTCTTTTCCAAGAATGCTCCAAAATAAATCTGCGCCTATTAAAATATCAACTGGCCGAGAAACATTGAAAGATGGGTTAGCTAATTTTATGTTTTTTGGAATGCACAAATCTGAAATGTTAAACCTACATGGAGGTAAATTATCTGTTATTTTTGGTACTACTAAACATGCTAGATTTGTTTGATAACTATTAACAGTTGATTTAATCAATAAATTACATTTAGAGTTTACGTTTGAGCTAACACTATTAATCCCAGAGATTGCAATATTGATACTATCCACTTTCAAATCTAACTGGTTTTTGAAATGTTCAGAAACAAATGAACACTGACTGCCTGAATCTAAGAGAGCTTGAGCTTTGTGATATTTTCCTTTTTTATCTCTTACTTCCACAATTGCTGTGGATAGCAGAACATAATCGTTATTTGAAGTTGTAGCACTGATAATCGAGGAAGCATTAAACGCATTTTCATGGTTTTTAGAATCTTGTACTTCATTACTCTGATTTCTTCGATTATCCCCTGTGTTATTATTGTTATGTAATAGGGAGCTGTGCTTGTTATTGCAAAATCTACACTGACCTGATTTACATTTAAAACTATAGTGCCCAAAACATAAACAATTTGAACATAATCGCATCTTTTTTACAATATCCCACCTTTCGGTTATAGTCATTTTTAAAAATTCTGGACATTTATATATTAAGTGAGCTTTCTTACAAAAATTGCATTTTTGTTCGGACCTTTCACTAGGACCGTTAATCAAAAAATTATGACGCCTTGTATTTCTATTATCGGGTAATCGCGTATCTCTTAATTTCTGATTATTATTCAATTCTAGAGTTTCAAGAAAATCGGCTCTATTTTTTAAGAACTTAAAGAAATCATTTAAATTTGGCAACGTTTTATCATTTTTTGACTGCTCCCATTCTCGCGTTGTAGCTTTGTCTAATTTCAATGATATCATATACATAATTAAAGCATCCCAGTGTTCCGTTGGAAGCTTAAGCGTGTTCAGTGCCCTGAGATGTTTATTTACTACATCGATTAAGTTGCGCAATCCTGAAGATGACTCTTTAGTTAAGCTCTCAACTTCAAATAAAGCTTTAATATGATTATTAACCAATAATCGAGTGTTATCAAACCTATCGCAGAGTAATGCCCAAGCATCATTATAACTATGCGCTGCAAACTCTAAACTATGAATAATTTTAAGAGCTTCCTCCCCCAAACATGACCTCAAATAGTGATATTTTTGAATCTCTGATAAAGTTGAGTTGCTATGAAATAAAGCTTCAAATGTGTCTTTAAACTCTAGCCATTTGTTAAACTCACAATTGAATGTTGGACATTTTATCGAAGGCAATTTAACTAAATTTAAATTATCACTGTTTGAAACATTAGCTTGAGGGCAGCTTACAGATTTAATCACGGAACCTTCATTATTATCATATTTATCCAATATTTCTTTGGCCTTTGCCAAGATATCTATATGGCAATCATAAAATTTGCTTCTCTCCTCGTATTGCTTTTCAAGTTCACTTAGAGCACATATCATTTCTATTTCTGACTGAACAGACTCAAATTCATCATAAAGTAGCTCCAATTTATTGACTTTAAATTGAAGTTCGATAATTTCTTTCGCATTTAATTCTTCATTATTTAAAAAAGCATTACGAAAAGGTTCAACATATTTTCCAAAATTTGTCAGTTTGAATTTTACTGTACCTCTTTTTCTTATCAACAAATTTAAATCCTCCATATTGTACTATTAAAGGAAAATCAAATTAATCGTGTGTAATCAAAATCGAACTAATCACTTAAGTACATTTGATAATATGTAATCAATTTAATCAAAATAATGAAATACACTTGTACGTAATCCAATTTCATTGGACACTCAAAATCGCGATAATCAAAATCGTATTATAATCTAAAACTTACTCAGGAAATCTTGTACTAACCATACAACTCTTGTATGTTAATTTGTGAAATATCTAGTATACCATTGTATTGGTAAAATCATAAATCAATATCCCAAAATATCAATTTTAGGAATCTAAAAATCAAGAAAATAATCAAAATCGTAGTAGGCACTTTAAACCTGTTAATCAAATTAAACCACCTGGAATCTTGTAACTCCAGTTAAATCGAAATCAATCTATAATCGTTACATTAATCGAAAATAATCTTAAGACAGCAACATAATCAAATTAATCGCAAATAATCGTGAAAATATCATCCGCTAATTGAAAATTGTAACCTGCGGTATAATATTTTCGAAATCCCGAAAATACACAACACAACTAACTCTACATTAAATGCAAATCAAAACTACAAGGATAAAAGGAAGGGAAAGGATACATGGACTTCTGTTACTTATCTTGAATTTGTTTTTCTTGTTTTTAATCCGGTTCGTGGGAACAAAATTTATGTTCTGGTGTTGTCCCACCTCCTCGATATAGCGGACTGTATTAATCAATAATCTTCAATTATTATTTTTGGGTAGGCTTTAATTTAAAAATGAAAATTTATAATATAATTAAAAGTGTTGTCTTATTTCGTTGTTGCTGCTGTCATTTGTTCTTGACATCTCTCGTTCTCCTGGTTTCTCTCACAGGTGTTATAGGTAACAATACTGTTTCTGTATCTTGTTATTACCGTAACAATTTCTGTTATTGGTATTAAACCTACGATGTAGTACATATATGGTGGTTAATGTTAAATATTAAGGCACATTATAATTTGAATAATTATTATTATTATTAACTTAGCAATCGTCGCTATCAGAATTGCTCAAAATAGTTAGGTTTTTATTTGAATTTTTTTTTGCTTAAGTCCTTTTGGAAATCTGGAAGGTTTTATTATCTAAATAAACATGTACCAGTATCTATTAAAGTAAGCGCCATAAAAATAACATTGTTTACATTTCTGTTCTCTAAACTGCTGGACAATTGCTTTCGAGCAAGAAAAATTTCGCCTAAATTTAACAGTTAATATTTTCTGAACCAGATGTGATATCGACCTACGGTTTTGAATGGTTGATAAATTCATCTTAGTAGAACATGGCTTCCTGTGTTATATTTTTTGCTTGAGTTTTTACAGAAGATGGAAATATATACAATGATTTGTGGCGGTTACCCGGTTACTTTACCGTGTTTCGCAAATTTGCTCTTTAAAAACCAGGCTATAATTTTCATTTTTTGATCAATATTTCCTTTCTTTTTTGTTCTTTGGGACACAAAAACCTACTTAAAAATTGTGATTGTAAAATTAATACAGGGTGATTCCTAAGTTAATACTTCTTTTTTAGCTGTGTATAGAAGGCATTAAAATAAACAACATTTTCAAATACCTTTTTTCAAAAAACTTTAAAATGAGCTACTACACTATGAATCAAATCCGGTTCTGCCTAACTTGCTCGTTTAATAACATTAAGAAAACTTCTGGGTGTAGGATGAGCCCGCAAATGAAAGCGTTCTGCGTATAATCTCGAAGCAGCAGCCGCACTTTGATGACACTCACCTTAAATTAGCACCATATCTACTGGTTCATTGTTTTTAAATTTTACCATTTTCACGTCACCAATTAAAAATTAACTTGCTTTAGAAAAACACACCGCAGCGGATTGCCAAATAACTCACCACCGACTAATAAGAGCTAAGACAAACAACATAAAGTATAGCAGGCTACGTTTTGATGACTAGGTCCGCACTTAGATTTTTTACTTCTGTATCTCGCCTATTTTTAAGTTTTTTGAAAATAGGCATTTGAAAATATTGTTTATTTTAATGCCTTCTATACACAGATAAAAGAGAAGTATCAACTTAGGAATCACCCTGTAGAACCAAAAAACGAAATTTAGTCAATTTTGTCCGTATTTTTCTGGTTTTATTATTTTATTATAGGTAAAAAAAAATTAAAGGGCCAAATGCCAGCTCAATACGTTCATAGTATGGAGTAAAAATAAATCATACGTTTAGAAACCACCGCAACAAAACGCCACCCGTAAAAATTTAATTAAAATTCAAAAAACCTCATTATAATTATTTAAAAACTACAATTTATTCTCGATAAATTATCTAAAAGTTTATCGATAAATCCAATTAAAAAATAAAAAAACTTGTACAACAAATAAGGGCAAAAAAGGTTTTTTTTTTGGGAGTTTATTTATCAAAAAATAAAATTACTGCTAGCTTACGTATGATAAATTTTAATTAGGGTAAGTATACCAGAAGCTCATATTAGTAAAAATATTACATTATATAGTTTTATTTTTATCCTAATTTAAAACGGTTAAAAATAAATAGAAAATTTCGTTGTCAAACAAATTATTGAAAAATTGTGAATATTATACAATTAGCATTGTAAGGCATTGTGTAATATTGCAATTTTAAAGTCGTTGTACAAACGCAGGGTATTTATTTTATATAAGTAAATAATTTAAATCAATTGTATAATTTAATGTTAATTTGCTTAAGACTGTTTGTGTTAAGCATTAGAAACGTATGGAGATTACGTTAGTATAATAATTCTAATAGATATGACGTTTGTTTAGAAAACAATGCAAAAATATACTGTTTTTAATGCACGTACTGTTATTAAGCGTATAAATTATTAAATAATTTTAAATTAGGGCTTGTGATTGTGTCGTTAAAATGTATCAGATGTAACGGATCAAAGAAATCTTATGCGTTACAAAATTTTATTTTCACGGGCGACAACGACAGTGTTGTATACTTTGATTTCTTTTAGTAACAGTGCTATGGATCATTTTGTTGTATACAGGATGCTACAAATTTGTGTGCGTACATGGGAATCTCGATATTTAATGGTAAAATATACGAAGATGGTTAAATTGAGGCAGAGTTGCCTATTTCAGTTAGAAGTCATATGCATTCAAGGTATACATGTATAGTTTTTAAGGCATGGGAAGTGAGTAATTCTATTTTTTATTACAATTATAACATTCACCTTGATTAGGTACTATGGTTTTTAGCAATTGCTTGCGCACCCATAGAACCTATGAAATACGCGCCTATGTTTATCTCAATTTAACCATCACCTCTTACCGTTTGCGAGATCCTCATTTACGCCTACGAATTTGTAGCACCCTGTATACTTGATCCTCACTAGTTATTAAAATATTTTAAAAAGCTATTTAAACAACTTTTTGTTAACTTACTATTCTTTATAATTCTAATGTCGGATTGCATAAAGATATTTAATAATAAACTAACCAGCAACTTTGACGGTGACAGGTATTTTACAATAAAATTGGTCCGATCACCTTAATTTTTAATTTACTAATTAGCCAAGGTTTTTTGTAAGTAATTAATGCCTGGCAATGTCATTTATGCCAGTGGTGGCTCGTTAGGTGAAGGGACTTTCGACAATATTAAATATTAATGTACCAATACAGCTACCATTTTAGTCCTTAAAAAATAATTATGTTCGAATTAATAATATTAATTTAATCCGAATGTAGCTATGCATAATAGGGCCACGGTTAACTCCGATGGACAATAATTATAAACACTCGTGCATTTTGGCGCGCCCCAATCGACCGCGTCCGTTAGCTCAAAGCAAGTGAAGACCCAACGCCCAACATGGCTTTGATTTTCACTGTTGCTATGGTTACATGACCTCAGTTAGGCAAGCAGCATGTAACGATTTGCATTATGATAAAGGACATTTTAAAACTAGATCACTCGTATGCACCATTGTTTTAGCATTGGTTCGCCTAACCTTAAGGTATTTATTTTGAGGCTTCGGGAAACTTACTGTCATAGATATCGTATTTACGTGATTTACTGTGTGATTAAAAAGTTTTGTTTTTATTTTTCAGTTAATTCAGTAGTGTACGTACCTACTTAGTTGTGTGTTTTAAAAATGAACCCAATTAATGACATAGTTTATAATTTGTTGGAAACTCTATTCAGTCGTTGGGCAGATGAGGATAAGAGAGTCGTTTTGTTACACGGGTTTTTAGTCAATGTTTGTTTAAGTACCCGCACTATACCTAGCTCCTCACCATTTTTTAAGACCGCGAGCCGCCACTGATTTATGCAACCCAACATTAATCATAATATAGGAAATTAAATTAAAGCATTGTATTCGATGTACTAAATGGTATGTTTTTTCCGACATATCAGCAGTCAAAAAGTTTACTTCTGTATTCTGTACTTAATTTTATTGAAATATTAGTTTACTTAAAGCGATGCAACCAACCAGTGGCGCAGTTAGGGGTGCCCAGGCCACCCCAAGTTATGCTCCGCATTGAATAACACTTACCGGAAAAACCATATACCGGTAGGGAAATGTGTTGTCCACCGATAGTAGGGTTACCACCTGTCCTGGTATCCCGGGAGTCTCCCGGAATCGGGCCTTAAAAAGCGTCGGTCTCCCGTCTCCCGGGTTACATATAAAATTTCTCCTGGAAATCCCGTTTACAAAACGCTGCACCTTTTATACAAATTTTAAACCGTTCATTTTTCGACAAATAAAAGCTCCATTCAAGCGTTTTCGTCCTTTGAGCGAACACCGCGTGCGAAATTTTGTTAACTATTATGCCTTATTTTTTTTAGACGTCACTTGTACCGGGTGATTCATTAAGGGTGACAAGCGACCATATCTCGGAAACTACTGGGCATAGAAATTCAGGAAAAATAATTATAACTAAAGTGGTCATGAGAAAATCCTGGAAATAATTTTTAAGTTCCGCATTTTGCCGCAAGAGGGCGTAATTGAAAAGTAAATTTTAAAATTTTATATATCTCCAAAAATTCCACATTAAGGTATATCTTTGATAACGCCCTTAAAAAGCTTGGACAATTATGCATCATTTTGGTCTTATGGTCATTGGCGTACCGACTTTAATAAGAGGGGGGAGCTGAAGTGTAATCAGTTAAATCGCTGTAACTTATAAATGACTTATCCGATTTTAGCAAACTAAAGACTGTTTGGAAGAGAAATGTATGCACTTTCACCAATCGTATTTAGTTGTCCATGATAGTTCTCAAAAAAATGCTAGAGGGCGCAATTTGTAATAATAACACTTTTTTTGATTTTACTCCGAAAAAATAAATCATACGGTATAATTATAATACCATAATCAAAAAGTAGATGAAATTTGCTAGAAAAAATATTAAAACCGCAGCTCGATATCTCCGTTCGTTTCAGCGTTATCGCCAAAAGAATAATTATGTTTATATATTAATGAAGAAGCGATTATATAGGTATTTTTTAGAAAAAAAGTGGGCCGCCACTGATATTTTTTCATGTGGATATTATTTCTGATTAGCCTGGTCAATTCTGCATAAAAATGGTCTCTTGTGTTTTTCTCCTCAGGCACACCGTTCTTAATTAAAATAATTAAATTAAATTAGACGGGCGGAAGCATGCCTATTAAGTGACGGTGGTCATTTCCAACAATTTTTATAAAACAAAATTGTTCGTTATCAATAGTAGAGCTCGGCCGCTCGTCACCCTTAATGAATCACCCGGTACAAGAAGGATTGTTTGCCTTTGCTTATTGCGTTATAGAGCGTGGGAAGGCGGCGACCTTTTTTTTTTAGAGGTCACTGGTGGGGTATTTGTTTATTTTGTATGTAAATAAACGTATCTACCTTCAACTTTTTTTTTTTGGTTATTAGACTCCCGGAATCGTTGGTAAGGAAGGTGACAACCTTAGCCCATAGCCTGTAATACGTTAGAAATTCAGGCAACAACGTACAACATGTTTTTAATATTAATTCAGTCGAAGCTGGTCTAAGCGGAACACAAACCGCAGCACAGCATCATAACAAGAAGAGATATACGACGCGGTGGACTGGGGAAAACATAATCTACCCATTTCAGTTTGCTTTGAGATACTTTATATTTTTATATTATATAGCGGATAACGTATTTCCTTACCTGTATACTATTGAATTGAGGTTTTTGCTAATTTTGAATTTAATGATGAACCCTATTAAAAATATCGTACCTATTTAAAAATTAAATTTTTGTAGATGTTATAAAATTAATAAAGATTTTTTCTTCTCGTTTTTACTTATTAATTTTTGCACTGAGAAAATCTCCAGCAAAAACATTTTTACTGATGTATTCTTGGCTATCCCAGGGAAAGTATATTTTTTTTTAATGTGCGTTAACACTGCACAAAAATTGAATGTTATGACAAGCTTTCAAGCGTACAGGGTGAATCAACGATAG
Organism: Polydrusus cervinus; assembly: GCA_935413205.1. Lineage (NCBI taxonomy): Eukaryota > Metazoa > Arthropoda > Insecta > Coleoptera > Curculionidae > Polydrusus > Polydrusus cervinus. Next base: position 3,792,318 of record OW284512.1, read on the forward strand.
AGCAAAGTTAATTTTCTTCTTTAATTAGATAAAAATTTGAAATGCAAAAGTTGTAGAGATCATTAACGTGCACATTTTAAAATTATATTGGAATATACGGGGTGGCCCAAAAAAAACGTGGCGAATATAACTTAGGTTTTTTTAAATGGAACACCCTATATCGGGTGTTTCAGAATAAGATGTTGATCCTTAACGGTGTGAATCCTTAGGTGATTTTAAGAAAAAGCAGTGGCGTACATATTATTTTTCCAAAATGTCTAGTCCAAACCCTTTCAGGACGCCACTGGTTAAAATTTTTCTACGCCAAAAAATGGCTATTGATGCTTAGAGGGCATGTGTGGAAAATTCATAAAAATATCTAGAAAGTTGTTAAAGTTATGATAGAAAAATGATTTTTTTCTTAACTTTAACGCCCTGTAGTTCGAAAGTTAAGTATACAGGGTGTGTCAAATCAAAGATAGGGAAAAGAGTGTAATATAAAAGTTAAAGGGTTTTTTAGGATACATAACCTAAAAATATTTTCTAATCTACAGGGTGGTCCTAAAAAGTGGTGCTGAATAATTAAAAAGAAAATTAAATGGAACACCCAGTATAATTTTCTTGAATATGATTCAATGGAATAAGGACTTTGCAACCCTATTAAAATTTTTAAAGTGAAATGCAACGTTGCCAAGTAATTAATTTTTTTCCGAAATTTTAGTAATTTTAGGGGTATCGTTAAAAAATCATAGCAACCTGTGGATTAACCCTGGGCAAATATAATTTACGTTGTAAGTACTTTAAGGTACGATATATTGATCTATAATAATGTTTTTTAAATTTCTTATACAGAGCGTTCATTACAAGTTGGATAACTTGATAGTTTTAAAAATGCTTTATTTCAATTTTTTTAAATGGAACCCCCGTAATTTTTTTAGGCAAAAGAATGTATCTTTCGAGAACCTTACTTTTTTGTTAAACATGTCATATATCTAAATATCATAGTTTTTGAAATATTTTAGGATTTTTCTTAAATCAGGGTAAAAAAGGAAAGTTCTAATTAAACAATTTAGTCAAGATTGCTTTGGAACAAAAAATAAATCATTTTCTTTGTCACAGCTGTCATTGCAAAATTATTTCGCCAACATTTTGTGCCTTATAACTATTTAAAGTTTAGTTTCCCGAACTAACTTTATCGAAATAGAAAAATATCGAGTTGTCCAACTTGTAATGACCGCTCTGTATAAGAGATTTAAAAAATATTATTATAGATCAATATATGGTACCTTAAAGTACTTACAACGTAAATTATATTTGCCTAGGGTTAATCCACAGGTTGCTATAATTTTTTAACGATACCCTTAAAATTACTAAAATTTCGGAAAAAAATTAATTACTTGGCAACGTTGCATTTCACTTCAAAAATCTTAATAGGGTTGCAAAGTCCTTATTTCATTGAACCATATTCAAGAAAATTATACTGGGTGTCCCATTTAATTTTCTTTTTAATTATTGAGTACCACTTTTTAGGACCACCCTGTAGATTAGAAAATATTTTTATATTATGTATCCTAAAAAACCCTTTAACTTTTGTATTACACTTTTTTCCCTATCTTTGATAGTTTAGGTACTATCTAAGACAGACACCTTACTGACACACCCTGTATATGATTAATTTGAACTTTTCTTCTTAAAATCACCTAAGGATTTTCACACCGTTAAGGATTAGCATTTTATTCTGAAACACCCGATATATTGTATTATTTTTTAATTCCCCATTAAATTCTACGCTTATTTTGTCATAGGTCTAAATTCAATAGTTTCTGAAGTATTGACGTTTAAAATATGGCATTTTCAGACTTTGACAGGCTGTACCATTGGATCCATTCTATTCCATTAAAAAGAAACCCAAATTATATTCGCCACGTTTTTTTGGGCCGCCCCGTATACTCCAGCATAATGTTAAAATGTGCACCTCAATGGTCCCTACAACTTTTGTATTTCGAATATTTATCAAATTCTTAAGATAAAAGCGAAAATAAACTTTACTCTCTCGTTGACTCACCCTGTACAGCTATAGATTTCAATATTATTTTCCCTGGATTTTCTGGCTGCGCCACTGGAATTAACTGACGTGCGGTTTCTAGTAATAGTTATTTTCCTAACAAGTGCGCAAAGTGATAATTTTTCGTACGCGGCTTTAAAGTTCGGACAACAGCTTTAAACATTTTGATTGAGCGTGAAAATGCGTGTACTTGCATGTGGAAAAATTATACTTTCCGCACTCGTTAGGGAATACTATGACGGAAAAAATAAAAACTCAAAATATTAATAATAATCATTTCAAACTTTATTAACAGAATTTATTAATAATTATATTAAATTGTAAATAGTGATATAATGTTAACTAAGAATAAAAAATAAATATTTTTTTATTATATATTTCTGGAATTATTTATTTGATAAATAATAACTTATTATAAAGTCTTCGTTATGGTGTTTTGGCTCGATGAAAATGACATTTTTGATACACTCTGCATATCCTGAAACAATAAAAAAAATATTTAAAACGTTATTTATGCTGATTGATTTTTAACGAACTAAATTAGATTCATATACAGGGCATTAAGAAACTGATTTAGCTATTTATGTACAAAGGGCGTAGACTATAAGGCCCGGAAGGCGATAGAAACTGACATAAGTCGTCCCCCCCCCCCCCCCCCCTTAGCAGTACACAATGAAGGTTTTTGTTTACTTGAATGTCGAAGAGCGTGTAGAGTGTAGAGTCAGAATTTTTTTAGAAGTCACTTTTGAGAGTAGAGTTTTTAGAGCCGGGTTAAGCTATTTTTTTAAAGGAGTAACTTGTTTTTAGTCGCCCCCTCCCTCCAAATTTACCCCTTTTTTAGGGGTAGAAACTGCCTCCAACTTTTTTTTAAATGTAAATTGCATTGGTAAGGAAATAAAAAAGAGCCACGTCCCACTCAGAGCTGGGCAGTAATTGCCTCGAAAGTGCTTGGAAAAGCTCTTCAAGCACACAACAAGCCCTGTATAAAAAGTGCTTGGATATTGAATTTCGCATCTCGAGCCATTAAAAGTGCTTGCAAGCACTCAAAATTACTTGTAGGGAATATTAAGATCCAAAGCACAGAGGAATGATAGGTCGGCGGTTGCAACACCGTTCATCACTAGAATAAATATGACATTATATCGGTTCAATTCACTGAAATAGCCCATTTATCCAGTCACTTTAGTTTAAAAGAAACATCAGCAATGTAGAAGTAGAAGATCACACATCGTTAAACTGTATGTCTAATATAACGGATTTATATTGGTTTTCCCATTGATAAAGAAACTGAAAAAATGGTAATTCTTCTATGAGCTTTTCTTTGTTTTTACCTTTTCAGATGTATTTGGCAACAAATATGGATTTCTGGCTACAACTAACTCTAACCTATCCCCCGCTGAGGCTATCAGGGGTACTGTTAGACAACAATCAAAATCTACTGTCTTCGTATCGTTCACCTAAAAAGAAAAAAAATTGTAATACAATGTTGCCAATTCGTGAGAAATTCCCGAATTCGTGGGGAATATTTAGATTCAAACTACAATGGAATCATAGGTCGGCGTTCTGCCTACAGGAAAAGAGAAACTTTTACGAAAAGTGTTGTATTCGAAGACTATTTTTTGTGCCATTAGTAGTTGTGATCTGCTAAAACTAACACTTTTTCAGTATTTTGTGCGTTCGTGGGGTTTATTTTTAAAGAGGAAATTTTACTCTACCTGTATTATCCTATCATAAGGCCTTAGCAATCCTACTATGTCTGCTGGGCCTCCCTTTCTTATTCGGTTAATATAAACTCCTTTTACATACAAGCCATCACTCACGCTAAAACCGTAATCGTCATAGATAGAATCCTAAAAAAAAACTTGTTCATTAAAAAAAAAGAAATTTTATTAAAAATAAAGTAGAGAGTTTAGCGTCCGTATAAGTAAATAGAACAAAGTTTTTTAGCGGCAGGCAGACAAAGTGGCGCATCTATCTTTTGCATTAAAGTACACAGGGACGCACAGGTAATGAGTTCTCTGGGCCACTCTGGGGGCACAGGTAGACAATGACAGGCTGTTTCGTTCTTGTTAGAACTCATCAGAAAGCCATAACCTGTAAGCAACTCCAAGTACAGCGAGACTGTTCTTTCAAGGCATTTTTAAGAAATAGAAACGCGATGAAAACCCAGTAACGCCATCAATAGGAATCAACTCAATGCAAAAGATATAGCCATCTAACGTGAAAACATAGAACTAATAAACCAAAGTACGGTGGCCAACAAACACCAGTATAGGAAACTTTTACGCTTCACTAAATTTTTTCCACTTTGTCCGCCTGCCGCTAAAAAACTTTTTTCTATTTACTTATACGGACGCTAAACTCTCTACTTTATTTTTAAAAAACACGGCATTGTATACGGAATGGATCGGCACCGCCAGTGGGCTACACGGCGCGATCTATATTTGAATCTACAAACCCGTGGAAAAAATTTAGTGAAGCGTAAAAGTTTCCTATACTGGTGTTTGTTGGCCACCATACTTTGGTTTATTAGTTCTATGTTTTCACGTTAGATGGCTATATCTTTTGCATTTAGTTGATTCCTACTGATGGCGTCGTTACTGGGTTTCATCGCGTTTTTATTTCTTAAAAATGCCTTGAAAGAACAGTCTCGCTGTACTTGGAGTTGCTCACAGGTTATGGCTTTCTGATGAGTCCTAACAAGAACGAAACAGCCTGTCATTGTCTACCGGTGCCCCAGGAAACCCATTACCTTTGACGTCCCTATGTACTTTAATGCAAAAGATAGATGCACCACTTTATCCGCCTGCCGCTAAAAAACTTTTTTCTAGAAATTTTATTATTTTAAATTATGTTTGAATAAAATATGCTGAAAATAGGGGCGTGTGGTCCAGCAAGGGAAGCATTATTTGCCCTTAAATTCTTGCTTTAATTTCTTTATTTTATAGCACAATCAAATAAATAAATACAATGAAATTCCATTTCGCGGGCATCCCTCTTACAAGGATACCTCCCTTGAACGGACAGTCTCTCTTGGTCCCTACCGGTTCTCATACTGGGTCTCTCAAAAGTTCCGCATAAAATTAATATCAATTAAAGGAAAAAGATCTGGGAGAAACGCTCGGAACCGTAAATTTTTATTTTTAATTGTGCTTTTTTTTAACAAAAACTAATATACAGGGTGTCTTATAGAACTGTCATCACGTCTTTGACAATTTTTTTTAATGGAACACCCTATATATTGTATTATTTTCTGAATCCCCACAAAAGTTTACGCTTATTTTGTAAATGTCATGTGTCTAAATTCAATAGTTTTTGAGATATTGACGTTTAAAATATGGCATTTTTTGGCTTTGACATGCTGTAACATTGAAACGGTTCATCTTAGAGAAAAATGGTTTTCACCTCCCTATCTTAGTTTTTTATTCTCTATCCAAAGAAACCAACCTCCGATTTACCATGTTAAACCAAAAAAACGGGTTTAACTCTTTAATCTTTATTAAATATAATTTTTAGAAATATTTTTTGTAATATTTCTAATTTTTTAACTAAAGTTCTATTTATTCCTCCCCAACCTAAAATACCGTAATTTAAATGAGTTTTAACTAATGCATAACATAATATTTTCATATGTTTTACGTTCAAATTTTTTTTAATGTTTCTAAAAATTGGTAGTAAACTTCTTAATTTTTTAATCAAATATTCTATGTGAAAATTCCAATTTAATTTACTGTCAAAGATTATTCCTAAATATTTTACTAAATTGACTTTCAAAATTTGAATGTCATCAGTTATTATAAAGCTTCGATTTCGATATATATTGGGGAGTTTTTACATGATACATTTGGGAATATTTGCATTTGTTGAAGGTAAATCATTTTGATTCGTTTTGAAAAATAAATTTGATTGGTATAATTTATAGGTGGGTCATTGCAGTGTGTGACATTGAAGTAAATACATAATTTTTGCTTCTCTCCTCCCAAAAATTACTACACGGCTGAAAAGGAGTTCTTCTACTGTTCGGTTCTGTCTTAGATACTTACCTTATAAAGCATCACGTGGTATATTTCCTTTTCTAGCATATTTTCGGTACTGTAGGATCCAGGTAATCTCTCCATAGTACCAATAGAGTGATTGTAATGACTAAAAAAGAGTGAAAGTCTAAACGTTCCGTTCTATGCAATAAAGATTCAATATTAATAGAGATATTTTTTCTCTTTATAAGCGCAAGATAACATAAGCCCAAATGTAAAGTTCCACTTGACTTCTGAATGTACTTACTTCATAGTATTTCCGAAACTGTAATTTGGCAATGGCAAAGGACTGGGACAAAATATTTCTTCTGTGTCCGAGTAGTACTGTAATTCAGAATTCCTTTTTTTGTTCTTGGTTAGGGTGAGGTCCTTGTCCTGATCGTGGATTTGGTCCTGATACGACAGTGGCTCGCTTAGGACACTTTCTATATCTTTGAGTTCTAGAAATTTTAAAAAATTTGAATCAAATAATTGTAAATAATAATTATAATTGATATTTATATATTATATAATGTATCAATTTGTTTCACCAGAATGTAGATCAAATGTTGAATATTAAAAAAGTTTTTATAACTCATTACCTAAGAAGTAGTTTTCTGATGTACCTGATGTATTTTCATTTTGATTGTCCCCTGTATTACTGCTATCCCAACTGTGAATAGCACTGTCGACACTCATTAGTCCAGGACTGGAATAGCTGCATCTAGGTTCCTCCAAAATTGCTGGATCTACAAAATATAATACTGTAATATTAGCATATATAAGCAGCTTTGAGTTCTCCTTTCTTTCGTCAGATCCTATCTCTACTGATAAGCCATGATATGGCGAAACGCGTCTGGGGATGGATCTGACGAAACGAAAGGAAATTCTTCTGTACTATAATATTTGTTTGAAGGTTGGAGACAATAATGTTTCTTGAATGATTGAAGAGTTTTGGATTTGCGATATATTTAGGAATAAAAATAAACAATTTGTTTTCTCAACCATAGCTAGTTTTATTAAATTGTTCTGCTGAAATGCACAAAAGAAAAAATGTTTGTTCGGGTTTATTTCTGCTTGCCTAGAAATTATATTACTTCGAAAATACAACAAAATAGCTGTAGAATTCGTTTTAAATAGTTAAAAATGACTTTTGTGCATTAATATGATTTTTTAACCTTCGCTAGGTAAAGTTTTTCAAAATAATCACCATTTTACAAACTAGCAACACTGTTAACGTGGAAAGAGAAGTGACAATACTGTAAAAATGACATAACCTTGAAACCTGTAGTAAAAAATGAAATTGGGGTTGGATCTTCGATCAAAATATATCAAAAAATATTGCGGTGGACAAATTTTTGCATGGAAAAAAATCAACCAAGGCTAGTAAAAAAACGTTCATTTAGAAGGTATATAGTACATTGTATGCATTAAATCTTGTAGAAATTGTCTAGAAATGAGTGGAAAACGGAAGATTTTTGAAATAAGAAAATCTTTAGTTCGGTCAGAAAATAACAATATAGTTCGGTGGAAATATAATTTGGTATTATACCCTCAATTTTCGCAATATTTTGTGCACTATTTAGGAAAAAATTGTGTATGCATAGACTCTGGGATAAATGTTTTGATTTAAATTAAAAAAGAACAAATTTTTTCTGACCGATTTGCATATTTTTAAAGTATATTGTTAACCTAACTTCTGTCAAGTGTCAAAAAACGACTCGTAAAAGTTACAAAGTGTAAATTTGGTTACTTTGTAGTTGGCCACTGTGATTGGCAGTTTCATATCCTAACCAGGATGGATATGAAATCATATCCGTTCAGTTAACCGGAATAGCCCACTTTTCCAATCACTTTAGTATAAAGGAAACAACAGTTTTCCATGTTGGTGTAAAAAAAATATTTCTGCGTTATAACCTATACCAGCGCAAAAAAATATACAGAAACGATATACAGAATTTCTGAACCCTAAAAATATACCAAAAAGTATATTGCTAAATTACCAGTTTTCAGATTCCTAGCAATCTTTAACTGTACTCTATCCCCAGAAGTTTGTAGCAACCTTATAGCATCCGATAGAGGTCTGTGCTCCAAGCTATCTCCATTTATCGCTAATATTCTATCGCCTACGTGAAGAGCGCCTGTTTTCTCTGCCAAACCACCTTCGGTCAACCTGGATAACACTATTGGATCACCGCAGTCTTCGCTGCCGGAGATAGTAATTCCAAGAGGGCCCCCATACCTAAAAGTTTAGTCAACATTAGGGGGTGAGCACCAAAGTAAGTAGGAGTAAAAACTCAAAATTTTATTTTTCTTTACACACCACAACCAAAATCAAAATTTAGTGAACAGCTCATAGAATTTTTTAATCGCTCAGCCTAATGTGTTTGGATTAGTCACCCAGTTAAATAGCAGTTTTAAATTACAAATTAACATAAATAAATATTACGAAATTGTTATCACATTGGAACACAAGTAATTAAAATTCTAATCTCTGTTATTTTGAGCCTAATTAATATTGATTATCATGTCCGAAGTGGTATTTATCCCAAACTTACTGCTTAGCATTTGATCACGATATAAAAAAATAGAAAGTGTCAGAAGCAGTAAGACTTGTTAATGAGAGTTACAGTTGTTGTAGGAATTAAAAATTTTAAAACTTTCACAAAGATAGCAATTTTCCATTGATGAAAAAACAAACTCAATAATTTTCTTGGTTTTTTTGTAATTCGGACGAAGAAGAACTACAATTTATTACGGCAAATTTTAGCGTTGTGAGACTAAACGAGATGTGTAAACAAAGCAAAATAAGGGAGCTATTGAATTGACGAGTCATATTTGGATGGGTTACTCGTTGACTGTCCAAGACACGTCTAAAAAGTTGGGTAAGGATCTCCAATACCAAACCATGGGAAAACCATGATTTTCTCAATGTAAAAAGATCTAATTTATTGAATTTGGAACTGCATAGTTTATTTGTTACACTATTTTACTGCCAGGTCGCTTCACTGGGACCGAATTCACACGCATAAGAAAACAACCGACGCGAGATCTCGAGGTTTTAATGATGGCGTCTGTCCGGTCTGTCGCTTTCGGTCTGTTTTAGTTAATTTATTTAATACACTACTTACAGGATTGTAGTTAAATAAATAGTTTCCGATGTTCGCGTTGCTTAAAGACATGGTATAAAGTCTTTCTGGCACATTGTTTATATTGTATGATGAAAATTTGTTGTTTGTTGTGAAATATGGGGAAAAAATCAAAGCTCTAAACCATGTTTTTTAAAATATTTATGTTAGTTATTCGGCTTCTGTTTACGAAAATAATTTATAACTTATTTGATTCGAGCCTTATTAAGCTAGTTGTTTTGTGCGTTTGAATCTTTAAGGATCCCTGGCACCGACGCAAAATACAGTGGCAACTCGCAGTCTTAAGAAATAGTGAAGAGCTAGGTATAGTGCGGGTACTTAAACAAGCATTGACTGAAAACCCGTGTAACAAAACGTCTCTCTTATCCTCATCTGTCCAACGACTGAATGGAGTTTCCAACAAATTACAAACTATGTTATTAATTGGGTTAATTTTTAAAACATACAACTAAGTAGATACGTACACTACTGAATTAACTGAAAAATAAAAACAAAACTTTTAAATCCCACAGTAAATCACGTAAAAACCATATCTATAACCGTAAGTTTCGCCAAGCCTCAAAATAAATACCTTAAGCTTAGGCGAACCAATGCTTAAACAATAGTGCATATGACTGATCTATTTTTTAATTGCCCTTCATCATAATGCAAATTGTTACATGCTGTTTGCGTGACTAACGTCACGTAACCATAGCAACGGTAAATATCAAGTCATGTTGGGCCTTGGGTCTTCACTTGCTTTTGAGATAACGGACACGGTCGGCTGGGACGCGCCAAAATGCACGTATGTTTATAATTATTGTCCATCGGAGTTAACCGTGGCCTTATTACGCATAGCTACATTCGGATTAAATTAATATTATTAATTCGAACATAATTATTTTTTAAGGGCTAAAATGGTAGCTGTATTGGTACATTAATATTTATTTAAGTTTCCTGTTGGTTTTATTTTATTTTTTGGTGAAAAGCCCCTTCATCTACTTTACCTGACGAAACGCCACTGGCAAAACATTGGCATTGCGAATTTTCGAAGCACTGCTGCCACTATAGCGGTTTCGCACCGTTGGTATGATCACGTTCGTATACCGCTTAGGTCGCGGCAGCGGACTTACGCGCCGGTCTGAGGGATCCCTTAGTCATAAGAATTATGATATGACCCAGTGTGTAGCGTTCTATATTTACCTATGAAGTTCTACCGTATACACCACACTATCCAAAAATAAATTTGAGTTTTCTGTTTCTGTCTTCTCTACTTTCAGGGTAACAATTTCGTTGTTTGAGGTTTGTAAAATATCGAACGCTGATTCCAGACTAAAAGTAAAATATCCATATTAAGAAAAATCGTTCTGGTATTTAATTTTTTTATTCTGGTTAAGTTATTTTTTATGATGTGCTTTGCTCGTTGACATTTTTGTAAATGTGATTTAAATTACCTAAGATGATCCAATGGTCGTCCATCTATAGCCAATAATCTATCTCCTGCGTGGAGGGTACCCGTTCTATGTGCAATAGAACCTCGTCTTATTTCTGAGATTATAAACGGTTCTTCAGGTTGATTTTTCGATGCTGAAATTAAAAAAATTATAGATAAGCATAATATATTCATTGGAATACTATAGGAATAGTAAATATTTCCGTCTCAGTTAATCGGAAAAAGAGAGATGAAATTAAATGGCCTGCCAGGACCTCGGACCTAACCTCTTTTTACTTTTTACTATGTGGGGTGATTTAAAAAATAAAGTTTACAAAAATAGACCGATTAATTTTGAAGATTTAAAATCTACTATTAAAAACGAAATACGTGAAACTCGAAACTTTTGACAACATCTTACGGGAATGAAGGGAAGACAGACTTGGCTATTGCCTATTGCTAACAATGGCAAACATTTTGACCATAGCTTTAGCTCAATTTCTAAATATTTTCCATTCTATTTACATTGTGTTCTTATCTCTTGTCAATTTATTTAAAATTTGTTTCTCTATGTCATTTTGATAGATAAATCCGTCAAACTCTATTAGGAAATCCAAACCACGTGATTCAATATGGCGGTTGGATGGCAAAAAGCATTGAGATACCAGCAACATTATTTTTATGGTCACGTGTACTAATTACAAAGCAGCATTATGCTATCCAGCCGCCATTTTGACACATCGTTGGATTGTCTAATATCTGGTGACACAAGAAAATTCGTAAAGGTGAAATTTAAAAACATGAAGCGTTAAGTGAGTAAATTTCAATGTTTCGGCTAATTAAAATCAAAAACAACGCGGATTTTTTCGGTTTTTCAAATGGCAACCCAACTTATTATTATAATAAAATTTGTTGTTTTATATTCTTGGTAACGGTGTATAACAAGTTAATAATTATCCATTATAATAGTAGAAATTAACAAGAAATATCATAAATGTAATTTCTAGATCCGTATAAGCTAGGAAAAGTTATGTATAATTACAAAAAATATAATTTTAAAATAATTGCGATTTTTTGAGTCAATGTTACAAATAGGCAAGGCGCAGGTGAAATATTTCCAACAGTAAAGATTACACGATAACATAAAATTATCTTTCCTCTCTCCTTACAACTTTTAATAACTACAAACCATCGCAAATTGGGTTAACAACTCTTCTAAATACTCTTTAGAAATTCAATGACCTGAAAAAACTCGGTAACACAGTGTAAACGTCCACTTTTTACTTTTAAGAACCCAGATTTTTCGCAAGTTATGCAAAATATTCATGCTTCTCACTTTCAAGAGGCCACTTTTAGAAAAAGTGCTTGCTAAACGCGACTTTTTTCTCGCGAGAAACGGCCTGACGGAGCGGAAAATTTTCAAGAGTTCGGGTTTTCGTGATTAAGTGTGTTTTAAAAGACCTGACTTAGTCGGTCGATTGCATAATATGTCTTTCTTAAAACTTAGAGGCGTACGGCTAGTTTTCAAAAAAGGTAGAACAGTAACAATCATAATTTGGTACTTTATTTAAGCCAGAATTGGTAAAATTGATTAATAAAGAATGAACATACTCCTCGGAAAGATTTACAGTCGATTAGTGTTTCCATGTTGGTGTGTGAGAACGAGACTAAGGGTACAAACATAGTGGAGAGGCGTCGCGAGCTAGTCACCAAGCCCTTGGCGGGTAGGCAGTCCTCACACTGGGAAACTTAAAAGTTACTGTAGTAGCTTGGATACTAAGAGACTGGACTTAAATGACGCTACTCACATGGCGCTACCTAAAAGTTGCAGCGACTGGTAGACCAGGCAACCCAAGTATCCGCGACTTAGCATGCTGGTCGCCACGCTACTTCAGTCTCTTAAGTGGCGCAAAATAATAAATATGGATCCATTTTTTAAGCTGAAGTACATAAATGTGCGGCCTTTAGGTAGCGATTGCGTGACTATAGTATCGGCGGTGTGAGGATGACAAACAACTCGAGTAGTCTTATCGCGCAATATACTAGTCTACTACAGTTTCTTTTAAGTTTCCCCGCGTGAGGGCTACCTAAAAGTCTCGGTCTCGCATGCCAACAGTGTCACACTACCTTCGGATGAAGTGAAAATATAGAAGAATGGTTAAATATCATCAGGAAAACCAAGAATTCTTTAGTAAATATTGTAGGACTTTTTAATGTCCTTTTTAGCAGTAATTACCAGACTTGTTGGTAGGTCCGTACTTAAAGAAGAATTTTTGTTTTTATCTTTTCAACGGGAAAATGGAATAATACCCTGCAAACTAATTAGTCCAAATGAACTTATTTTAAACTCGCTGTCAATGACTTGTAAGGAGCATTATTTTTAAATTTGTGCCAAGGGAGTTATATTTCTGGTTGCTCAAACTGTACAATAAATGCCAATGTTAATAATAAAAGTTAAAAAGATCCTTGTAATAATTTTTAACACTAGTGTTAAAAGAAACCCACTTTTAACAATATTATCATAACATTACATTTTAGACACTGACAACAAGAGATAAATAGATAAAATTATAAAAAAAAACCGCTCTAATGTTAAACTCAGCTTTAATGATAGCACGCCGCCGCTGTTAAGACTTATTAGAAGCTTTATTTTGCCTCGTTAGTTTCCTTTTAAAAGGAGATTTATGATTAATTAGTTGAAGCTATAATAGTTGGGATTATGACCTGTGTTCTAATTAGCAAGATTTGTTATTTTTTACCCGTCATATTTTAAAACCCTTTCTTATTGGTTGACAGCAAAGATAACTTTAAAGACTGTTACTGGAATATTTTCAGAAATCAGCCAAACCCCAATCAATTAGTTTATTTAGCTGCTATTGTTTTAGAGGGATATAATAAAAATTAAATTTTTGATTTAAAAAATACCAGTAATTGTTTTGAAAAATTATTTCAACAAAAGTTCTTTACAATTAATAACAAAATGTTGGAAAGTCGATGCTAAATTAAATAATAAATGATTTAAATATATACATGGTGCTACAAATTCGTGTGTGTACAAATGAATCTCGAAAACGGTAAGGTTAAATTGAGGCGTATTTCTTGACTTAATAGTTTGATAAAAGAAAATTGCAAATATTCCAATACTCGGTGATATCCTAAAAAAAAATCCGAAATTTCTATTTTTGGGTTTTAATTTTTTGCGCCTTCATTTTTGACTTGAGAAAAAAACAAAAAAAAAAACACTTTCTCATAGTCGTTTTTTATGTTTTACAAGATGGCGTTATTAGTTTTTAAATTCGACATTTTATTCTTTATTTACCAACCTCAAGTCAATTTTTTTAAATAATAAATCCGTCCATTTTTACTCAAAGAGGTCTGATATTTGATATTTTGTAAGAAAAAGACCTAAAGTATCGGCCTCAAATATTTTTCTGTCTGTTTATTTTTGTTACATATTTCGTTTAAAACTGGCATCAGCTGACCGTATAAACATTGTTTTTGAAACAAACATAAGCGCATCAAAGTAACATAACTGGACGAACACTCCAGTTACCTTTTCTTTATTCGGGATCATTAATTTTTTTGTTTTACAGTATTTCGGACTAGGTCTGTTCCATACGACTTAATATGTTATATTAATAAAATAAAAAATAGAATTACTTCTCACGCCTTGAAAACTTGCTTACTTGTATTGTTACGGTAAATTTTATTGAAATAATAAATAACGTCCTGTAATGTAAGTTATCCTAAAAATAATTGCCAGTGCCGTAATTGTAAAAAAAGAATAATTTGATATACTGAAGATGTGATATTTGATGACAAAACGTTAAAATTTTAAAAACCTTTAAAGAGTCGAAGTTTCTAAAACTGGTTTTAAAATTCCAGGTCTGCATTTAAAAAAATTGACTCTAACTAAAGAACGAAACGTCAAATTCTAAAACTAGTAACGCCATTTTTTAGAACATAAAGAACGGCTATCAGAAAGTGTTTTTTGTTTTTAAAAACCAAAAATAAAAATTATTCGGAATATTTGCAATTATCTTTCACCCAATTATTAAGCCCCAAAATACGCAACTTTGCCTTCATATCTCTTAACGTTTTCGAGATCCCTTTGCACGCACATGAATTTGCAGCACCCTGTATAATAAATATATGACAAACCAAAACGACTTTCCAATATTATTTGTTTAATTTCTAAAAACTTTTATAGGCAAAATTTTTTTCTTAATCGAAAAATAAGCCCGTGGGAAGAAAACTTTTTTAAGGTGTACAGTCTTCTTAAGGTTAAAAGGCAAGCTTTATGCATTTACTTCTTCCTACAGACGTAAATAAATCAAAAACCTTTTTTTATTATTGAGATTGATCGTTTAACTGTTTTGCAAACAGTACAAAACCTACAGTGATAGACACCTGTCTCAGGTCTAAATGAATAACAAAAACCTAAAACGTCCTTCAAAAAGCGGAAACTCTTGTAAAACCCCACAATACCTCAATTTTCTTTTTCGCCGGCTCATCCTTTCAAACGGTAAGCGTTATGCATTAATTCCCGCCCTGCGAGAAATCCCATTCGGGCATTTAACACGAAAAGCGCAGTGCATCAGACGGGTCGTTGAAAAAGCTGTGGTTCCGGTTCCGAGTCCGGGCAGTCCGTTATTTTCCGGTAAAATTTACGGCGACCGCGGCGCTACGGGACCGCCGAAACCGATATAGGCAGAGGATTTATCAAATAGTGCCGCCTGAAATATCGGCGCCGTCTGTTTAAATAGATTGAAACGTAAAGGTTTTTTCAGATTACTTTAAAAGATAGCTAGACTAAGCTCCGAAAGGGATGGGCATATCCAATATTGGTTTTCGGCCAAACGAACACGAAGGATTTTAGTGAAAAGAAATACTTATTTAGCTCTTATTCCGCAGTACACCACAATATACTAGTGAACAGGAAGAAACTGCCTCACATATACAGTGACTAGTTTTTGGCAGTCCCAAACAATACCTGACATGGCGCCACTATCGGATGCCTCTTGCAACGATAAAAATAACAAATAAATAATGCAATTTTGATTAGGGACTAGTGAGCAGATTGGTGGCTTATCCCTCCTAGTCCCCCCTAGTTATGCCTCTTTTTTTTACGATTCTCCGACTACGGCGGCCATTTTAAACCAGTCATCGACCACAACACCAATGTGGTCTACCGACTGGGGAGTGTGAAACGGAACCTTCATACTACGAGATATCCGATCTCATCCGGCCTGTCCAGCGTGAATAGGATAGCTAGGCGTCGATTTATTTTACACTCTTGAACCAAGAGCACGCAGCGTTTCCAAGCGGTCGCCCACCCAAGTACTAACCGCGCTCGACACAGAGAATTGGGAAATTTCCCATTAGACAACATTGTTATACAATTTAGATTCTTCTGTGGCGTTCTTATAAAGTACTGACCAATTATAGCTTATTATATTTACTGAGGCTCCGCTCTCTTTTTGTACAAACTACTATTTTCGGCGTTTTATGGGCTGTGGTAGTAAAAATTGGTATTATTATTATTATTACGGATTGTAAGTTGTTTCTTTTAATGTATGAAATGGGTGCCCACCCCAAACTTTCGACGCCTCTGTTGGCCGCATGAGTGTATAGATAAAAGTTGCGATCCTGTTAAAACTAGTATATTAATAGATAAAGTAAAATGACAGTCATTGTTTAAATTAAAGTTCGTAGACACGGTAACGTCGTATTAATTTAAAATAAACAACTACCAAAACAATAAAGAGTTTAAAAATTCCAGAATTCACTACAAAACTCTACTTTATCATATTTTAATCCCGGTAGATCCTACATTTTACTGTTAAACCACTGGACCTATAGGTTTCTAGTTATCCCCTTCGGACTTTATACCCGAGATTAAGCAGTATTTAACTTTAATCCCGCTGCTTACCCCGAGCCTGATGTTTTTATAATTGCCTAGAAATCTTGTATTATTTAATGGCTAAACTGCTGCATGTGTAGTTTACTAATTTAAAAATTTCAACCATGATAAATGGAGTTTTTATGCTTCGGAGCTAACACGAATAGAAAGAAAATGATTATATACCCAATGGCTATAAATTTGTTTAGACATAAATCAGGCTTACAGAAGTATGTGAAACGTAAAGAAGTCCTTCTCAATTTGTATTATACTGTAAAAAACATTATTATTGCAAAGGTTATGATTGGCATTTTACCCAGAAGTTTTCATAATGCCATAGATTATGATTCGCCTTTTATTATGAATTCACAATTTTTTAAGTTCTGATTTACATTGTGTGGTTTATATTTTTAGAAAATAAAAAATGTAAGCACGAGTACCTCAAACCGCATAATAACTCCTTAATCAAGAGTGTAATAACGCCAATGATATAATTACTGTGCTAAAACACAGTATGATAACAAGTTAAGTTTCATGTTATAAAAAATTACATTTTTATATTCGAAATAACTCTTTTAGTAAGACTAAACCCTCCTTGTTTGTCATTTACTACCAAAAGAACAAAAATAAAATAGGGTTTAAAATAAAAAAATAATCATTATTAAAGGATATTTCAAACTATGGTTGGCAGAAAATTATAAATAATGTAATGTTAACTGTTACGTATAACAACGGTTCATATTTTTTATGCTTCCTGTATAATTATTATAATAATATATCTGTTTTTTAAGCAAACACTTTTATTAGAAGTAACAAATTAACGTTTCTTCCAAAGTTGGTCCATTATGTCTTTTGTAAATCCCATCACGGACATACAATACACCTGCAATTTTTTTTAAACAGGTAATCTTCCAAAGTATTCATATCAAAATAAATCCAGTAACCTATCTGGATCCAAAATAAATCCCTAAACAAATCAGAAGATTCACGGTAAATAATCCGGAATAATCTAGGGACGACCCTATCTTTATTGGAAAACACAGATTAACTTCGAAAAAAAAAGGTTTACTGGACCCGAAATCTGAATCCGTTACCTGGGATAGTTGAGTGAGATCTTTTTAATGTGTCCATTTTATTTTAGTTTATTTACTTTCGTAAAATAAATTCTTTCCGACAAAGGGGTATTTTTTTAACAAAATATATAAATTTCATAGTTTTGATCGCTCAATTTCATTATTATGAATATAATTTATGGCCACAAAATAGGTTGTTTCCTAAAGCTCTTTTTCTCAGATTTATCGATTGTAAGTTACGGCAACGGTAGGTTTAACAGAATTAGAGAATTCTAACCATGATAAGTTTACTCACCTGTTATGGTAATTCCCAATCCCGGACCTCTCTTCGCCAATCGAACAGTAAATACACCGCTAGATGGCACTATGGTATCTGCCACGTCAAATTCCGCCGTCAAGGTGACAGTTCGACCTCCGGTTGAGTCAGCACCCATTTCCAGAATGGAAGTTATCTCTTGAAGAGTAAGGTTTGTTTGGTGATTTACTGATATTATTCTGTCTCCAATTTGAAGACATCCACATCTGGAAAGACATTTAAATTAATATGACTTTATTAATGAGAGAGATGAGGTAGCAATTGGATCGTATTAAAATATTCTGCAATAACCTTTTTACAATCATTAAGATTATTCAACAAAAGTTCAGGATCACTCTCATCTTACAGGCAGATTTTGAGGTGCTGATAATTTTACATGGTTTACCTAATAATTATTCCACTAAAACATTTTATAGTACCGAATATACAATGTAGCCTTAGGCCAAGGTCATGCTATTACGCACAAATCATGCTATAATTAACCTAGATAGATTTACATATTTCGCTAGTAGGCACCGAGTAAACGAAACAAGATACTACAAATTACTTTGGCTGGTGGCATCAAAGACCTGCTGGCAGGTGCCGGTTAGACATCTTTATAGTAAATACGAGAGATCGTTATAAAGTATTTACAACTGGTCAATAGGGCTGCGTTTATTTTGGCCAATTGACTTTAACAATACTATATCGACTGAATTTCCTTATTAGAGCTATATGCTGGATACATTTTTCAACATCTATTTTACATACAAAATGAACATGAATTAAATTGTACCGCTTCCATTCAAAATACTTTTAACCACACAGATAATTGCAGCGTGGTCATTTGGTGGGTGCCTCGTTACAAGTCGACAATTTACCGAATTTGGTTTCCGCATCAATGGACAGTGCTGACAAATATCGCGATTGCCCTATAAATATAAGTGTAAAATTGCCGATGTAGATTACTGCTAATTTCAGCGTGACTCTAATATTGTAGTAAAAGCACAAAGCATATCCTGTAAAAATTAATTGAATTTATATTCCTGTGTATAATGGAACATTATCATAATATAGAGTTAACCGTTTCTATTATACTAATGAGGTAGATACTTTCTGCCACATAGAAGATATCATTAAGTAAGTAAAAGACCAGACAGGTTTTTTATATTTTTTTAAAGATATTCTATCGTATGACAAGTCTATGAACACTTACTTGTAAAATGAAAATCCGGACACTAAATCGGTTACTTTACAGACCTACTAACTAATACCTTATAATATTTTTTTTATTGCAATTGTTTTGTTACATTGTAACGAATAAATAAGTTATTCATTACAGGTTTTATTTAATAATTTAAGTATGAAATTAATTTAAGTACCATTAACGCCATCTGTAGTTAATCTACAATACGTCTATAGTAATGATGTATATTTGGGCGAAAATATCGATTTTGTCTTCACTTATGGGTATATAGTACCTCTATAATACCTGTACAAATTCACGATTTTTATGACGCCATCTATGACCTTATTATCGAAGTTAATACTTTGATCCGGTCCAATAGTGGTAATAGATAACTGGTTCCGTACAGCTTTTCGCTTTAATTCGCCTCAAATCCGTGGATTTTGTGAATGCGCATTTCTATTGGAGGGGAAGGAAAAGGTGTAAAGGTAACCGGCAGGATTTTTAACGGGATTCCGATTAAGTTCGTGCGTCAGGTGAGTCAAAAACTTTCTCAGATCAAACTTTCATTTTTAAAATGTAAATTTATATCCGAATCTTTCTTTTTCATCGTCTCTTTCAGCTCTTGAAGCATGATAAATATAATATTTCAGTTAAAATAATCAAGGGTATCATGTATTGGAAGTAGTATACCACAATAGTGGAAATATTTAGTTTTTTTTCTTTGGCTTCACTTATACAAGATGGCCGTTTCCATCTAAAAAAAATGTTTTTTTAGTACAGTTCCATGATTTTTCATTAATTTCTATTTTCAAATTCTTTCCAATCATGATGTCTCGGAGTATAATCCAGTAGTTTCTCTTTATTTCATCATCTCTCATGAGTTTTACATTGTGATGGCCACACTTTATTAGAGAAGCATTTGGTTTCTCGTGCTTTCCTAATTTCATATCATAGTTGCTAAAATGTCATTATGTTATAATTTTATTTAAAATAACCTTAACTTAAATCAATAAATTTTATCATCCTGCTTCACAGGGGATTTTCCCTTTAATTCTTATAAGTCATATTTTCTTCGCGGAATAATCTAACCTCAATTTTTAGGAAACCATAGTGTCTTAGTTTCATGGCCATGATGCAAAATCTTTCAAATCCCTTTTTATTTTAGTCATCTCTCAGAAATGTTGAAATTTTTGTGGTGAATCCAGTCTGATTGATCCTTTTGTTTTCCGCAATAGTAGTATTTTTTCAAAATTGTAAGTCTTTAAGAAAATAATCGACTTGGATTCTGACCAACTGGTCAAATGAATTATGTAGATATCATAAATGTAATAATTTTATAACTGTCATAATTTTCTTTCTCCATAGACTTTAATATATCCATTTTCTTCAAATTTTCCTCTCTTTCTAAACGAATCTTTTATAAGTGTTATGCCTTTCTCTTGCTATAAATTTTAACATATCTATTTTCATGAAATTTTCATCTTTATCCAACATGAGCTCTGTATAAATTTTGTTTACACATCTTTCTGGCTGTTTCTTTATATTTTTAGAATAAATAAATAGTGAGTTTGAGTTCTTCAAGTCAATTCATGACAGAGGAATCTTCCAAATACATGGAGAACAACAATTAACTATTCAATTGAAGAAACAGAGTTGGATATTTCATTGGAATAGGCAGGATTTCAGACGTGACAGATGTGGCTTGCAGATCTAGGGAAAATACAGGTGAGTCCTTCTTTCTTCTATTCAATAGATATCTCGTTAAATCTTTTTGAGGGACTCATCTCGATTTTCTTTCTGCTCATGTCGGGAATCCACTGATTTTCAATTAATTTTCCTTTTTTTTCATTTTTTATGATCTGCACGAAAGTGAGACTCTACCTGATTTGGCAAGAACAAATATCTTATCTAAGAGTGATCTCTTCAAGTGCACTCTCTTATCTTTAACTTATATCTACCTTCATTTTTGCTTATCGAGCAGTGTATCTGTCGAGAAAGCTTCAGCTTGCAATCAGCAAGCTGAATTTATCTTTGTCTTATTTCTCTTTGGGCATAGGCCTTGGTTTAGAATGTTTTTCTAGACGTTTATCTTGTAAGAGCACCAACTTGTTCTTGGCAAGTTTCAGATTGTCTGAAGTATAACTTCAACAATTTATCTTTATTTCTTATCTTGAAATTGACTTTCTTCTAGTGTTCTTTGTTTAGTAGATCTATCAAAGAACCACCCACTTGCATTGGCAAGTTATACATTGACTTTAAACTTATATTAAATTTTATCTTATGAAATTCATTCATTAAGAATTTTCATTTACCTATTTTGTCTGCAATTTCTAGCTATCAGCCAAAGAGTGCAAAAGATTGCTAGAAATTGCATTTTGGCACTTTAATTTATTAATATAATTAATTTGCTATTCTCCATTTAAGATCTTACTACCTATGCAAGGAAGTAATACCACTTTCTTTATTATAAATATTTTGGTGATATACACAGGTGAAAGACTTTCATGTCTCAGTTATCTATCTTTGTATTAGTCTTTAGAACTTAGGATTAATTGCTTCTTAATTAATTCCAATTTTCCTTTCAAAATTAATTTCCTTTCTTAGGCTTTCTATCTGATAGTGAGCCTAAGTTAATTTGTTGTCACTTTTTACTGAGTATCAGTTCTGCTTCACGGCACTGACTCTTGTATAATAATGTCAATTTTTAATTAGCTTGATTTGAATATAATTTCTTCCTTGTAAAGAAATATTAACTCTAGTGGTCTAATTCCTTTTTTTTCCCTCCTGCTTCAAATACTTGAAAAACTGGGATCAAGATTCACTCAAAGCAGGATGTCATCCCTCTATAGGACTGTCACAAGGCCTTCAGTCTAAACCTAAGACCTGGATTGCAGAGATTCACTGTCCATCACTTAACTTGGATACACAAAGTTCCATTGGAATCTACGCAGGTGAAGAGGACTGAAACCTTGGACTCAACATGAGGATGAACATCAGTTGAGTATCCCAATGATACAGGAGAATTTGTAAAGACCAGAGTAATATTTATATATCAACTTTTCAATTCTATGTTAAAATTCTCAAGCTTTTGACAACATCAACCTTAATTCAGTGTTTTACACTGACATACTTACCATTGTAAATTCACATATTCTCAAATTTACTTCAATAAATTTTAGATTGTTTTTAATATTAGATTTTTCATTTCTGCAGGAGATGAGAGTGTAGAATGACTTATTTGTTTGTCATGATATACTCTCTGGCGCCCTTAAATAAATATTAGCTAAAGGAAAGAACAGAAATCGAACTCACTTCAAAGTCTCAAATTTAGCTCGGCTAGTTAAACAAAATATCACTGTTTATTGTTATAACATTATTACTTAAAATTGTTTCAATTTCATCAATATTTTTATTAAAACCGCAATTTTTTTTTGGTCGAGATTTTCAGTGGTCGTTGTGTATTTGTGGTTGCCGGTACTAAAAGATATTATGAAAATTTGATCATTCTTAAAAAACGAGGGTTACCCAGATTAATATGGTTTAAAGATTTTCAAGCGACTGTGAAAACATAATATTATTAAATAAACATTTTCAATTACATGATGGAAGGATCTTAAATACTCGTTATTTTAATACGTGCCCTGAACCCACCCTTGGCATATCAAAACAGGCAACCAAAGCATAATCAGACAGGTAGGCACAAGAACAACACCAATCCCAATGGAATAGGATACCTGGTTAAACCCAAGCGAGGGCCACAATTGGAAAACCCTCCAAAAAGCTATCAACTGGAAAGTTGCTTCTAACGCGCACCCAGCTAAAACAAGTGGTTGGCCTACTAAGAGGCCACTGCCACTTATAGGGGCGCACAATAAGCCACTAAGCTGCAGTGCTTGGGTCGAACGCCCGACCCTCGCCTTATACCAACCAACCAATACGGGGTAGAATTACAGTTAAAGAGTATTTTCTTCAACTTAACAGATGCGGTGCATTACAGGTACATAGAAAATGTACTACGTTTACTTGTGGGTTCAATTAGATACTTCAGGAACCAACTGGAGCTTTTCACATGAGCTCATGTTATCTTTATCGTATATTGAGAATGGTATGCTTAAACCTCATTGATTTTAAAGTCTGTGGTCTTTTCTACGGCGACCAAACGCGTGTTAAAGGACAGCGACTAAACTAAGCAACTTAAAACTTTTAATTTTAGAGCTGATGATTTATTTCTGGATTTATCATGGCTAACCATGTCAGCGGGGAACAAAGTTTTAAAACAGGATATTGAATTTAATATTCTAGATGGAAAATTGCGACGTGATTTCATTTAAATGCAAACCGAACGCATCCACATAGATCAACACTTCAATTATAATTTAATGGACGTATATACGTACGTATATATACGTATATTTAATATTTGGCTAGTTTAATTCAACGGGAAATTGTTTGCGCTTGTTATCGGAATTGTTATTAAAAATGAATTCATACCAAGTGGTCACAAATAAATGAATTGCTTTGAGATTTATTGTCTATGGAATTTGTTTCTGGAGAAATTCATGTCAATATCTTCATTCTACTTTCCATTTATACAAGGCCGGATTTACCGTTTTGCCGCCCATAGACTAACTTTACATTGCCGCCCTTAAAAAAACAGCGGCGGCGCCCCAGAAAGAGAGTTGGCACACGCGGGTCCGATATTTTTACGGGGAAAAAACGCATGTCTTCCGCAGTAACCACCAGAAAAAAAGGGAGTCCTCTCACGTGAAACTAAACTCTCCCCCGTCCCAAACTAACTTAAACAAAAAGGTCACCTCCCTGGTATAATTCCCAATTGCTTTCATTGCAATAAAATTACCGACTAGTTTGAAATTTTACCGCCCTACAAAAATGTTGCCGCCCTCTGAAAATTTTGCCGCCATGTAAAATTTTTGTCGCCCTCCGAAATTTTGTCGCTCTAAACTGAAGCCTACTCAGCCGATTGGTAAATCCGTACCTGCATTTGTAAAGAAAAACCTGAGGAAGCTGCGGTGCAGCGAAACATGTCGTAAAAATATTTATTTACTGTGTTTAAAATAAAGTGGGAATATAGTAAAACTTACGTTTTACTTCGACATATTTTATACCTTAAGTAATTAATATTATTTTATTTGCTTGTAGATACTAGATTTTATAGTAAGAAATATAAAATATTCTTACTAAGTAAGTAAGTTATTAATTAATTAGTTTCCTACATGGTATACACGG
The DNA here is from genome assembly GCA_935413205.1 of Polydrusus cervinus. Classification (NCBI taxonomy): domain Eukaryota; kingdom Metazoa; phylum Arthropoda; class Insecta; order Coleoptera; family Curculionidae; genus Polydrusus; species Polydrusus cervinus. The sequence goes on from OW284512.1 coordinate 3,816,641, forward strand.
TCCTGCGCCTCACCTTCCGTCTTCTCTAGCTCACTTATTAATTAAGTTAGGATTTTGATATTTTGCAGGCTTTACCTGTATCCTAGGGCGCATTTCAGGAAAATATTTTTGTTTATACAGGGTGTTCCAAAAAAGTGTGACGTCCTAAGGATATGTTTTTTTAGATTACATGCCATATATTTTCTTAATTATTCAGATGCATCTTGTAGTTGCCTACATACCCCTAAAATTTTAATAAAATCGGTTCATTATTATAGGCGAAAAAAAAATAAAAACTAAAAAAAAATCAGTTTTGCACCACTGGTTTTAAAAATTAATAAAAAATGAAAATAATGCCTCGTTATTAAAATTCTACAAAGGTACTTAATAAATAAGGTCCTAAAATCTCGTTAACCAAGTTTGATTAATACGAATTGTACAGGGTGTCCAAAATTTAGTGTCAAACTTTGCAAACTTTAAAGCAATTTATTTTTCTTATTTCAAATTGGAACCCCTCTATATTATTATGTCATTCGATGCAGAATTAAAATTCAAACATGTGTTCTAATTACAACTCTATCGAAATTTCTAACGCATTAAGACTTATTTACACAAAACTCGTTTTATCAACCTTTCCACCAGTCATTATTATATAATAAATATCAAAGGTGGCTTTGAAAAACAATTTATTGCTATTAAAGTTTATTGAAGTGACAAAAGCCCATTTTGACTTTAGTTATTTTATAGTTTCAAATATTGTTAGATTAGTATTAATTATTTAGGCTATATTCTTTTTTGTAATGGAACACAACCAAGAAGAGCTCGTAGATGTGATTTTCATATTAGGAGCATGCTAAAATAATTTTTATTTGTCCTTTTAGTAAACTTTAATATCAATAAATTGTTTTTCAAAGCCACCTTTGATATTTATTGTATAATAATGACTGGTGGAATAGTTGATAAAATGAGTTTTCTGCAAATAAGTCTTAATGCGTTAGAAATTGCGATAGGGTTGTAATTAGAAAAAATGTTTGAATTTTAATTCTGCATCGAATGATATAATAATATACAGGGGTTCCAATTTGAAATAAGAAAAATAAATTGCTTTAAAGTTTGCAAACTTTGACACTAAACTTTGGACACCCTGTACAATTCGTATTAATCAAACTTGGTTAAAGAAACTGTAAGACCTTATTTATTAAGTACCTTTGTATAATTTATTAACGAGACATTATTTTTAATTTTTATTAGTTTTTAAAACCAGTGGTGCAAAACTGATTTTTTTTAGTTTTTATTTTTTTCGCCTATAATACTGAACCGATTTCATTAAAATTTTAGGGGTATGTAGGCAACTACAAGATGCATCCAAATAAGTAAGAAAATATATGGCATGTAATCTAAAAAAATATCCTTATGAGGTCACACTTTTTTTGGAACACCCTGTATAAACATAAATATTTTCCTGAAATGCACCCAAGGATACAGGTAAAGCTTGCAAAACGTCATAATCCTAACTTAATTAATGAGTGAGCTACAGAAGACGGGAGGTGAGGCGCAGGACCCTGTATATAGTTTCTTAAAGTTTATTATCTGCGATTAGGTGATTGATTATAATTTAGTATAAGATGTACTTGTATTTGAATATTATACAGGGTACGTCAGTACAGTGTCAGTAATAATACATTAAAGTACATAGGGACGTCAAAACAATGGGTTTCCTGGAGCACGGGTAGACAATGACGGCCGTCTCATCCTTATTAGGACTCTACGGAAAGCCGTTATCCGTAAGCAACTACACAAATAGAAAAATCGCGTTTTCAAAAATTGGAACATCGCCATCTATCAAAAAACCATAAGGATCTGAAATCGAGTTACCAAGTCGCAGGCAAAAATTTTTTCGGGTGCCACGCCCAAAAAACCCTGTTTGTGGACCATAAAAAAAATTTCAAATTAGAAAAATATATAATATTTTTATAGAAACTTGTAGGGAGTTATACACTAATATAAATAATCTAAAACCTATAAAAAAACTTTATGAAAATATAAACATAACTGAGCAAAAATATATTAAAAATAAGGTTTATTTTTTATTTATTGAAAACCAAAAAAATATATTAACTATAGTCGATAATTATTAAAAGCCATATGTCGGGATGTACAAAGAATTTTAATAATAATTATTTAACCGGCAAGTTTGACTGTGACAGATGTAACATTGACAGAAATAATTTTCTCACAATCATACTTGCCCGGTTACCTTAATTTTTAATTTACTAATCACGTACCTTTGAATGTGAGTATATAATGCCTGTCAAAGTCATTTATGTTACAGTCAAAGTTGCCGGTTAAATAATTATTAATAAAATTCTTTGTGCAACCCGACAATAGTCATGCAAAGATTATGTATGCAAACACCAATAAAACTTTTTAAATTAATAAATAAAATTCGAAGAGGGTGCCTCGCGCCGCGGGTGTATTAAAAGTTTTAAGATTTGCGTAGATGTCGGTTTGTCTTGCAATCATTTTCTATATGTAAAATTATGTGTTATTTCATTTGGTGCGTTATTGATAGGGTTGCCGTAATTTCGTTTCCCAACTATATTTTAAATCTTCTGGTTTTTTGGATTTCGGGGAGGGGAGCCCCCCCCCCCCCCTGGCAATGCCACTGATAAACGCCAATACTATTATTGTATTTTTTTAAAATAACTAAAATGGAGATATTTGTTTACTTATCTTTCAGCATTTTCCGTCTACTTTGCCATTAAAGAGGACCTTCAGTTTAAATTATTTAAATTAAATGCTGTCCTACTCGAAAAATCTCGGTAGCTACGCCACTGAATAAGCGAAATTAGACAATTTAATTTCATTCGTAAAACTGAAACTCGCCGAATTAATGGCTAGTAATCAGCTAACGTAAAAGCGAATTACCAAAAGCTCGTCCTCAATTTATGTTAATTAAAGATTTCAATGAGAGCTATAATTCAGGATTATTAGGTATTGACAGATAAATAGTTCATTAAATTAAATTAGTATTTATTTCAGGAAATAATCTCTTTTCTGGCCTGTTTCGACCACTGAAGATTTTAGCACATAAGCTCGTCTTAAGGGGTCTACTACCACAATAAATCAATCAATTAAATCTTAAGGGTCCCTAATGCTCCACTTTTCCGTAAAGCCACGAGCCTTCACTGTTGGTTGGTTTAAGGCGGGGGTCGGGCGATCGGCCCAAGCTTCTTGCACTGCAGCCTAGTGGCTTATTGTGCTCCCCTATCTTCCTAGAAAAGGTTTGTTCCTTTTATAAGGTCCAGCAAATTCCTACCAAGTTTGTCATGTGGGAGGTTATCCCCACATTGGATGTCTCCGAAGATTCTGAGTCTTCCTCGGGTCAGTGCTTCGCAGTTATATATGATATGTGAGGCGGTTTCGTCATCATCGCCGCAAAGCCTGCATTCAATGGGACCATTGTAAATTCCTACTCGGCGTAGGTGTTTTCTTAAGCAGTGGCCTGTTAGTAGGCCGACCACTTGTTTTAGCTGGGTGCGCGTTAGAGGCATCATTCCAGTTGATAACTTTTTGGAGGGTTTTCCAATTGTGGCCCTCGCTTGGGTATGACCAGGTATCCTGTTCCATCGGGACAGGTGTTGTTGTTGTGCCCACCTGTCTGATGCTGCTCTGGTTGCCTGTCTTGATATGCCAAGGGCGGGGGGTTCAGGGCCCCTAAGTTTTTGAGATGATTCGGCTCTTGCCAGTTCATCGGCCTTTTCGTTGCCTGCTATCCCTGAGTGGCCAGGAACCCATAGGAGTTCTACCTTGTTGTTCCTTGCGGCCAGGTCCTTCAGGTCGCTTAGGCACTCCAGTGTGATCCTCGATTTGAGTCGACTGGAGTTCAGGGTCTTGAGAGCAGCTTGACTGTCTGACAGAATGTATATCTCTTGGTCGTGGTAGCTCTTTTCGATATTTTTCTTCACTGTTAAAATAGTATTGTTTCTTAAAATTTACGGTCCAATATTGAAGTTACGAATATTTAAATAAATTAACAGCTTAACGCCAAAAATTTTACAATCAGTCTAAAACTACAGAATTTCTACAAATCCTAACGCTTAAGAGGATTCAGTATCAGTTAGAATCAAACCGCGTTATTCCTGCTGAAACTATCAGGATTTACGGTCAGCGACGGGCTGGAGGTAACGAATTAATATAATCCAATGTCGAATGGCGATGCTAATGAAAGACGCAACTGGGAATTTGAGTTGGAACTAATAATTATAATTATTATCGATAGATATTTAGGAATAATGAGCTTTTTGACTATAATCAAATTTATCATATTCAGCACTCACATCCTATATCTATTGAAAATAAATCTTACTAATAAAAATCTTTCTAGAGTAACGTAAACCTTACACGTACACGAAGTAGGACCGAAGAAAAATGCATTTTTTTCTCTCTGGGCAAGTCTCCCACAGTGTTCCAAGCAGAAATCCACGCCATATTACAGTAGGCGTATGAAAACAATATTAAGGCTTACCTCAATAAGCGGATCCATATACAGGGTGTCCCATAACTTATAGGCCGTAGAGTAACTGGAGATACTAGACATCAAACTAAGCCGATTATGTCATATAAGTTTTTTTTTGATAATTAAAATATTAATATAATTATTATGTACTATATATTTATTATGCTTTGGGATGTTTAAAGGGAAATATCTCGAAAACCGTTAAAGATATTAAGATCAATCAAGTACACCATTTTGACTCCGAAAATACCCTTCTTTAAGAAACTATAATTGAAAAATACCTTATATTACAGGTAAGAAAAAAAATCGTAGATTTATGAAGCCCAGTGTATGCAACTAGCGTCCTCTAGTTTGAAACTTAAAAATGTCTACAAATTCTTATTTCTAGCTCATAAAAACATAATATTGCCAACTTTTAATTTGATTCATTAAACCGTTTTAAAATTATGGCTTATTTTCGAGAATAAACTTTTATTTTTAACACCCTGTATCTCTAGAAGGAGTAACAGCCCGAAAAAACGTATATGACTTAATCGGCTTAGTTTGATGTCTAGTATCTCCAGTTACTCTACGGCCCATAAGTTATGGGACACCCTGTATATTTTGACAGTCAAGCAGCTCTTAGATCAGTAATATGCAACAAAGTAACCTCAAGACTGGTATAGGAATGTCAAGGGGAACTGTAGGCCAAGTAAACAAAGTAATACTGCAGTGGGTACCAGGACACGAAGTTATTGGAGGAAATGAAAAAGCCGATGAACTTGCAAGGAAATGCTCAGAAAACATATTCATTGGTCCAGAATCGGCACTCGGAGTACCAAGGTGCTGTCAAGAACCATCTGCACAGAATGCAACACTGTACAACCAAAACTGGAACCAGAGGACATCCTTACCCTCTCCCCAGTTGACACACACAAACTAGTGCAAGGAACTGGGATCACGGACTGGGTGTTACAACCAAACAGAAATTAATAGAAAAGGTTGGCAATACGCTAAGAAGTTTTTCAAATATTTTAAATATAGGTTCTAGTTCAGGATGTTAGTGAACAAGCTCATTCTTGTGTTTTATAAGATGGCGTTATTATTTTCTAAATTCGATGTTTCGTTCTTTGTATAACACCGTCAAGTCAATTTCTTTAAATACGTACCTGACATTTTTAATACGGTTTCAGGGACTTCTAAGTTTTAGACATTTTAAACAATTCAAGGGTTTTCAAATTCCGTTCATGTATTCGTATTTTCATAAATTTTTGGGCTCTTAACTCAAAATATTGTATTTATATTTTATATACCCAATCTGCGAGCCAGGAAAACCTTATATTCAAAATTCGACATAAACCACTTCAAAAGGTTAAATTTTCCCCAAGGATTTAAACTTTTGAGCGATTAAATCGCTAGGCTTCTTGTTAGGATAAAGTTAAGTTAAATAAAGTACTTTAAAATAAGAATTGGATCATAATAAATTAGAATTTTTATTTAAAGAATATTTAAAGTTTTAAAACGCAAAGAAATTATATTATTTGAGAGTGTTAAAAAAATCCTAGTGGTATGACTGTAACATAAATTTTAATTAGTATTTTGAGCAACTAACAACAAAAGGGGATATGATGTCCATATCGCACGAGGAAGTAAACTTCGAAGCTCGATATGGACAATAACTGGAGTTAGTTGTACATTACATTCTTTACGAACCGGTTTAGAAACATATTAAAAATTTAAAAAAATATTATTACTTGTGAGATAAAAAAATTATTTCGTTGGCAAATCCATGCACCAAATTACACTGTAACATATTTGTCGATTTGGATAATTTATTATATTTACACAAAATCACTTTAAATCTATCGATCTTTCGCACATTCGGTCTCTGGTAGAATAACTGACAATTAGCGATATACAGGGTAATTCCCAAGTTGATACTTCTTTTTTAGCTGTGTATTGAAGGCATTAAAATAAACAATTTTTTCAAATACCTTTTTCAAAAAAATAGGCGAGATACAGAAGTAAAAAATCTAAGTGCGGGCCTGGTCATCAAAACGTAGCCTGCTATACTTCATGTTGTTTGTCTTATTAGTCATGCAATTTACGGGTCGGTGGTGAGTTATTTGGCAATCCGCTGCGATGTGTTTTTCTGAAGCAAGTTAATTTTAAACTGGTGAAACGTGAAAATAATGAACTAGTAGATATGGTTATGGTGAGTGTCGTCAAAGTGCAACTGTTGCTTCGAGATTATGTTTAAGTTAAGCAGGACCGTATTTGATCCATAGTGTAATAAATAAATGTAATCACCTTATTTTTAGTTTTTTAAAAAAAGGCATTTAAAAATGTTATTTATTTTAATGCCTTCTATACACAACTAAAAAATAAGTATCAACTTAGGAATCACCCTGTATTTATTAAAAAAATAACCACTGTATTTTTCTAAACTAGCTAATTTAATCTCTGGTCTGCTAAACTGTATTCTTGGGTGCCTGCGTGCTCTGGAATAAAAACACCGACAGATAAGCGTTGAAATTCATTTAAAAAAATTAAACAGGCTCTTGTGCATTAAAAATAATCACATTTTTTGCCAATTTAGATACTAGTATAAAGGTAAAAAGGGAAGTATCAATACTGTAATGGTACGGGCCAGAAAATTGATAAAACAAAACTGATAATATTGATTGATTTTATAATTTTTCAGTGTTATGAAACGAAGCGTAAAATTTAAGTGTAAATTTAGTTTCTTTGTCACCATTCTCAACTTATACTGACCTTTGTGATTGCTTAGTACTTTCATATCCTAACAAGAAATGCTATCCATTCAGTTAACTCGTATATCCCATTAATAAGAGGAACAAACAGTATCCATGTGGGAGAAGAAAAAATAATTTTATTTCGTACTTTTTAAAGCATTTTTGTTGTAGGTTGTTTTTTTATAATTATTTGTTTGAATTTAAAGCATACAAAAACATTAATATACCTACACACAATAATATATTATCAAAACTTTTACAATTCAGCCGTAATCAACCCTTATATGCGTGCTTTTATTTTTACTGTTTAGCTCGTTATACCACAGTTTAAATACCTTTGTTGTTATGCTTATCCTTTTCGGTCCCGAAGGCACTAACGACGGCCATAACAATAACATATACATTTCCAACGCTCCTCACTAATTCCTCCATGGAAAATGTGGCGATAGTGTCGCCCGAAAATTTTAACCCTCCAGGATAATTTCGCCTTTTGAAGTTTGTATATTTCGCCTCTTCTCGATGTTTTGACATGTATATTTGATAGTTGCGGTTCTTATAGCTAATCTTTATGTCCCATAGGGTTACCGTTTTAGTGCTTTAGGGTCCAGAATGTTCCTTTAAAAATTACTATCTACATATGGAGTAGTTAATGAATCCATGCTTGTTAATAAGTAATATTCAGTAACAGTGGCAGCTCGTTTTTGAGCCCGCGTGCTCCTCTGTCATCTGCCACAAATACGATACATTTAATTTCATCATGTTTATTGTTTAGTTTATCGGGAATCGATAAATACATCTGATAGATCTAACAATAAATCGGGAGGATTGGCAACACTTCCTACAGCTCTATAACAACCTTAGATACCAGACGATTATCCGCGCTTAGTGAGTACCGAGTTTTTTGAGGCCTTGCCGTGATGACGATCGATGTGTGACTAAAATCAGTGAAATCACGCTGACATTTCGCTGATTGATCCGCAATTGTTTCGTGGCAATTGGCAAAGCAATAACTTAAAGTAAGGGATGTGGCAACTCGACTACATCTCAAACCAGCACATCTAAAATTTTATACAGCAGTCGCCAAGCCTTCTTACCAAACAATATCAGTAGATTATGTGTATGTCCGTAAAATTAAATAAAATCTTTAGAAAAGAAACTAAAAATTAAAGAGTTTTGTGGACCTCTGCCTTAAACGTGCACGGAAAGCAGAAAACAGAACTTTTACAAGCCACTTTTCTAAAAATACTTATGCAAAAAATAACGTGATATGTGGATGTGAAATTAGAAAAGTATTATTCTGTTTCCGTATTTATTATTTTACAATATCGCGTCAGAAATGGATTCCAATTGAGCAAGAATAGGTATAAAATATCTTCATTATCTTTCTACAAACATAAAGAAAGATGAATCATCTGGCGGCCACTTTTCCTAGCTAACAAAGTTTATGATATGAATTTGTAAGTATGCAGGACCTTAAAAATTAGAATACTTCCACACGCACTTATTTTGCGTACCTCGATCTAGAACAAATGTTTAAGCTAAAAAATGGAAAGGAACTATAACTACGACGGGTGATAGCGTTTGCTAAACGTTGTATTTATTAATTCGATGATAATAAATGAAAGTGTTAGACATAAACTTTTAAACAAACATTAAAAGTTACTTTAAAAATACTAAGCTATACCAATGAACTTTAGTTTAACAATAAAACAAGGCAATAACAGAACAACATGTAGTTTGGTTATAAAATGTAGTGGTCTAAAATAATTTAATCCATTATACTGGTATATTGCTCGAACATATACGGTTCATTGTAATGATATTACATAGTACTTTAATACATCACATCGGAGCAATTGGTAGAAACGTTACAAACATAACAGGTATATAAATACATGATTGAATTGAATAGTTCCCGGAATCACCAAGTATAATGTTGTGCGACGTGAGTGCCAGTTATCTAAACAAAAAAAATCAAATTTCATTGTGTTTGCTTTTGTTTCAATGGGGTGCCGTAGTAGTAAATAGGTGTGAGCACATTTTAGTTTACACAAAAAAAATATAATATCCAGATTAATACCGGTTTCTTGCTGATTCTAAGAATAAAAAATTATTGCATGATAGTAACAATAGTGAGTTATTTGTTTTAAGATACAATGGACATGCCATTTTAAGTTTATATTATTTTTACATTAAATTATTGCCGTTTTCTTATTATAACGCCTAAAATAATTTAACCTAGTTTATATTTTATTGAAATATATGTTGTATTTTATATAATCGCAGTGGCGGTTCATTTGTGAAGTTGGTGAAAACCAAAAAAAAAAAAAATAAAACCAGGAGGAAAGTTTTTCGACAATATTAAATATTAATGTACCAATACAGCTTTCATTTTAGCCCTTAAAAAATAATTGTGTTCGAATTATTAAAAATAATTTAATCAGAATGTAGCTATGCATAATAGGGCCACGGTTAATTCCGATGGACAATAATTATAAACCATCCGACCGTGTCCGTTAGCTCAAAGCAAGTGAAGACAAAACGCCCAGCATGGCTTTAATATTCATCGTTGCTATGGTTACGTGACGTCAGTCATGTAAACAGCATGTAAAAATTTGCATTATGATGGAGGGCAATTCAAAAATAAATCAGTCGTATGCACCATTGTTTTAGCATTGGTTCGCCTAACCTTAAGGTATTTATTTTGAGGCTTCGCAAAACTTACGATTATAGATATCGTTTTTTCGTGATTTACGTGTAATTAAAAAGTTTTGTTATTATTTTTCAGTTAATTCAGTAGTGCACGTATCTACTTAAATGTGTGTTTTAAAAATGAACCCAATTAATGACATAGTTTGTAATTTGTTGGAAACTCCATTCAGTCGTTGGACAGATAAGGATAAGAAAGACGTTTTGTTACACGGGTTTTTAGTCAATGTTTGTTTAAGTACCCGCACTATACCTAGCTCTTCACCATTTTTTAAAACCGCGAGCCGCCACTGGTCAATCGTAGCCAATAGCTTAATTTCAGAACGTTTAAACTTGGTCGTGGTAAGTAAGTACAAATATTGTTGAAAATCGTTTTTAATAAAGTAAATACGTTTTTTAACGTTACGGCTTGCGGTATCCACTTCTGCTTTATCCAGTCAAGCATATTTACGTTAACTGAGGTCACTTATTCAGTGTTAATAGCTGATAATAAACTCAGTTTACCATTTCTTTCAAAGTTCACGCTAATAAAAAAATGTAGTTTATAGCAATGATGCTGCTGTGGCTGCTGAATTTTCTAAAGGTTTCAATGCGGTCGTTTCCAATAGCATAATTGTCAATCAGCATTGCCATTACTTTAATCGAAATTAATCGGATTTGTGGTCATCAAATTTGGTTGAAAGTAAAGGGATTTATGTTAATTATAGGTTTGAGTAAAAAAATAGTGGTTTTATATATTATTTAATTAAATTGTTTGTAAATGAAAATGATTTAAATAGAATCGTCAAAAATCGATAAAACTATTTGTAAAAAAAAGTACTTAAGTGATCCCACTGCGCTATAATTTGTCATGTTCAATTGCGGTTGTTCTTGGTCTAAATTACAAAAAAAAACTAAACTGGGAAAGTTATTTTCGTGCAGAAAAAAATTCGTTTGTTGCCAGTAATAATTTGTTTGAAAAATGTATAAAATAGTTATTTATTTATTAATGGTACTAAGTAGATGATTATGCCCTGAGGGTGACATTATTACAAAGCCGCGGGCCTCTGGCCCGAGGATTCGTAAGTCGCCCGAGGGTATATATCTATTAGTACCCGTGGTACATACAAACTTTTATGTCGTACCAGTTCGTTTTAAATAATTAACATTTATTTAAACTTTAATTTGATTTACCAATTTTTTATTTTTACCTGCGACATTAACGTAAATTTATATTTTGTTATTAAAGAATAAGTTAATCGATAACTGTTTCAGAGCTGTGAAAGTTACTTCAGAAAAGTAACTAGTTACTTTTTCGATACTTTTGCACAAATGTATCTAGATACTTATAAGGAATAGTTACTTTTACCTAAAAGTAACTTAGTTCTTAGTTACTTAGTAAAAGTAACTAGTTACTTTTTCGATACTTTTGCCCAAATGTATCTAGATACTTATAAGGAATAGTTACTTTTACCTAAAAGTAACTTAGTTCTTAGTTACTTAGTAAAAGTAACTAGTTATAGTAACTAAGATACTTTTACAGTAACTAGTTACATTGATTGTAACTACGATAATTTTAAAGTAACTAAGATACTTTTTAAGTAACTAGTTACTAAAAGTAACTAAGATACTTTTGAGTAACTAGTTATTTTAATTGTAATTACGAAACTCCAAAAGTTACTAAGATGCTTTTGAACTAGATACCATAAATTTACCAGGTAGTGATAATTCATTTTCCTGTACACACTACCACTATTACCATCAGAAAACTAAACTAAGAACAACGAACACGTAGAATAAAATGCTTTACAAGAAATTTCGCGTTCCAACCAGTTTGCTGTTTGACGCTCGCGACTCGCGGCTCGTCCCTTCGTGAAAATCTGATTAACGGCCGCCGATCGTCCCTTGGTCATCAGCTGATGATGTGCATTATTTGTTACTTTTGAAAAGTAACTTGTATCTAGTTACTTTTTAGGAGTAACTATACACTTAAAAAGTAACTAGTTACTTTAAAAGTAACTTAGTTACTCCTAAAAAGTAACTAGATACAAGTTACTTTTCAAAAGTAACGAAGTTACAGTTACTTTTGGCATGATTCAAAAAAGAACTAAGTTACTAAGTATCTAGTTACTTTAAGTAACTAGTTACTAAAAAGTATCTGTCTCATAATGTGTACTTTATGCCCGCACGGACATAAAGTAATCCATTATGTAGATGGTATCTAAGGTATAAAAACACAATAATATACTGGTATGACATAAAATAATATAAGGTCACATTTTGTCAACACTGTGTCAGATATCAAAATACAAATCAGATTGCACCACCGAGAAGTAAAAAGTTTACTATTAGGATGCAATCACTTGCAGACCGGCTTCGAACTCTTTGGTTCTCGTCGGGTAGGTTTGGATACTAAAAATTACATTATTGTCAACCTTCTAGAGTTCTATATAACTTTTGGCGCCATCTCTTGGTAGTCCTGGTGTGTTTGGTTAAGATAAATATTGAAAGATATAAGCTCATCGGTTGTTTGCAATATGCCGACTTGGTTGCCAATACTATAATACAGTGAGGAATAATATTTAAATGCAAAGAAATTTTTTTAGCGGTAAGCGGACAAAGTAGTGCATCTATCTTTTGCATTAAAGTACACAGGGACGCCAAAGGTAATGGGCATGGGTACCCTGGGGCACAGGTAGACAATGACAGGCTGTTTCGTCCTTATTGGGACTCATCAGAAAGCCATAACCTGTAAACAATTCCCAGTACAGCGAAAATATGTGTTCAAGACAAATTGTGATGAAAACCTAATATCGCCATCCAGTGGCCTAGCCAGAAAATATGTTCGGTAGTGAAGAAGGAGGAAAACCGCCGCAGGCGAAACATTTTCGAGGCCACGCCCAAAGTTCGATTAAAATTTACCTAACTGCTATCAAATTTTGAAAATTAAATTATTACCTCTCCCCCTCTGCATGGTTGGAATAAATTTGTTTTTGTAAATGTTTTTTTTACTTTTTTTTGACACTCCTAGCTGGGCTCTTAAAAAAAAAACCATTTTTTATTTTTGTGAAAAATATGAATATTTTTGTCAATCCCAAATTTTAACATAAGACGTGTGTATGACTCCAACCAGCGTTTTCGGGTTCGGTTTTTCATGATTAAAAATAAAGTAAATATCGGTCACCACGCCAAAATTGATGATTTTTTCATCATCATGTATTTTAGGAGCGTAAATCTAAGAGCAGTTTTTGGTGCAAATGCTTAGGTTTTGAAATACTCCTTCTTCTCTCCTTCTCCTTCTGTTTTGTATACCTACTCATAATAAAGCATTATCGTTTCTTCCCGCACTATTTTTTTATTATAAATTATCACACTTCTTCCATAAAAAATGTTTCAATTAAAATATTTTACTTTAATTTTTTTATTTAAAAATAAATATCTACCTAATTGTTTTTTGTTTTTGTTGTAAAAATATTTTATTGCATTGTGTAATATTTTTGTTGATTTAAAATAGCTCTAAAAACGGAAAACGGAACAGACAAGTATAGAATAGAAAAATACTATAAAATATTATTATTTTTACCTGTTTTTCTTTAAAATTGCATCATAAATCAATAACTAGAACGATATGCGTCTGAAACCTTAATCTCTATATAAAACAAGACTTTTAGAAGCAGAAACTAAACGTTTGCTACAAAACCTTTGTAATCTAAGCCAAGAATACATTATTTACAGATTTAAATTAAGAGACCAAGCGAGACGAAAAATTAGGTTGCAGTTAGACTTTTAAACCCGAGCTCGACGACGACGACGCCATCCATAGGAATTAACTCAATGCAAAAGATAGTCATCGACGTAAAAACAACAATAAACCAAGTATGTTAGGCCAACACATCAGTATAGGAAACGTTTTTGCGCATCTCTACACTTTTTCTACGGGTTTGTAGAATCAAACATAGATCGCGCTGCAGTAATCCACTGGGTGCTGCACTAATTCTTAATACAATGCTGTGCTTGAAAATAAAGTAGTATAGTGTCCGTATAAGTAAATAGAAAGAAAGTTTGCATCTATCTTTTGCATTAAAGTACACAGGGACCCAAAGGGAACCTATTACCTTTGCCATCTACCACTTTATTAATACTATTTAATTTCTTAAACTACTATTGTTACGTATTTTAAAGTCTATCTAACAAGAAAAAATGAGCTTGAGCGATCAACTCTTTTTTTAGGTAACACGAACGTTATCTATTTTTATTCCTTAAAAGATAAAGAGAGATTAAATAATATAGAAAAGCTGTCCGTAAAACATTTCAGTCCAGGGTCAAATATTCCAAATGGCCTGTGATGCAAATGGAAATGATCATAGAGAATATTCTGTTAAAAAACTGTTAATCCATATTACCGCAGCTGCAGTATGTGTGTTAAGGCACGATTATTACCAATTGCGTCATGCGAATCGCCCAGGCAATGCATTCGATAAAATCGGGCGAATATATAGACAGAGATTGCTGAAAATAAAGCACATTACTGCGATTTGTACCAATTTAATACCTGATTTGACAAGGGAGTGAAACTAATTATTGGCAAATATTAGGTTAGGATAGAGTATTTTGCCTGGATAAATAATTAAAGTTTCTGTTACAACCTCTGGTTGTATTGAGGGTTTTACTTATAACCAACCTTATCATATTTAGCCCTGAATCCTGAAGTAGAACCTACAAAAAAACTCTCAATTCAAAATTTTCTATGGTCATATAAATATTTCTTTAAAAATTGAGTAACTAAACTGCTGGACAATTGCTGTCGAGCAAGAAAAATTTCACCTAAATTTAACAGTTAATATTTTCTGAACCAGATACGATATCGACCTACGGTTTTGAATGGTTGGTAGATTCATCCCTTGGGAAACAATTTTTTATACTGGATTTTCTTTAACTGTCAGAAAATTTTATATGCAGGGTGTTAAAGAAGACGATGATTTTTGCTCCAATTTTAATAGCGTGTAACTTTCACAATAATATTTTTAAATTTTATCACTCTACGTCAATTGAATCACTGGTTCATAGCAAAGAAAGTATTTTGTCAAATTTTTGATATCTGCTATATTTTAAGAAATACCGATTTTTTTTGGAAAACCTTGCTTTATTTCAACTTATTGGTAGCTAGATCTCACTGTGCGTTTATCGTGCAAGCTTTGCGAGTGATTATTATACCTTATGAAAAGCTTGATTATGTTCAGTAACAATAGTTGTACCTAAATGTTATGATGTACAGTGACGTACCTATAAACACCTGTATGTCTATGGTATATAAGTATCTGACAATTTTTCACGATTGTTTTATATTGGAAAGTACTCGCCTCTAGTTTAGGTAAATTTTTTCTTATTTTTTTAGTTTTTTATATGACACTACAGGTATATTATGTTGTGTTTACAAAATTTTAACAAAGATAATTTTTTTAATTTAATTTTTGGAAAAAATGTATTTATTAATTTCGAGTACTTTCCAATATCGTGAAAAATTGTAAGATACTTATAAACCATAGACATACAGATGTTTATAGGTACGCCACTGTACATCATAACATTTAAGTACAACTATTGTTTCTGAACATAATCAAGCTTTTCATAAGGTATAATAATTACCTACTCGCAAAGTTTGCACGATAAACGCACAGTGAGGTCTAGCTACCAATAAGTTGACATAAAGCAAGGTTTTCCAAAAAAATCGGTATTTCTTAAAATATAGCAGATATCAAAAATTTGACAAATTACTTTCTTTGCTATGAACCAGTGATTCAATTGACGATAAAAGTTAAAAATATTATTGTGACAGTTTGAAGGTTGGAGACAATGATGTTTCTTGAATGATAGAATAGTTTTGGACTTGCATTGTCTTTAATTTGTTTTACATCACAACGTTTCAACTGGTAAGTATCTCCAGTCGTCTTCAGGTGAATACTAAATAAGTAAAGTAACTACAGCTCTATTTATACTAGCTAGATGTACTGGAGCATGACTGAGATGGGTGCAGTCATGCGTTTAATTCTTGTGCGGTATTTTAAGTTTACATCTACTTAACAAAGGTTTCCAGATATTTCTTATATCTAGTGAGGGCTTACTAAAACAATCTGGGTTCTGGTATATGATAGCAGCTTCCTTGAACTTCCTCTTCCTCCAATGTGGTTCTTTGTGCAGGATTCGAGCTTCTGTCCACTTAATGTGATGACCGTGTGTCCAGGCATGGTCAGCTGCCCCTGATTTTTCGGTTTCTCCTTTAAGCGTGTTGTTTCTGTGTTCCTTGACCCTAGTTTCAAGTGGCCTTAGAGTCTCACCAATGTAGGATCTGCCACATTCGCAGGGAATCTGATAGACACAGTTTTTCCTATCTTTTTGACTTGTTGGTTTCGTCTTCGTCAGGTGGCTTCTTAAAGTGTCTTTTGAGCTGAATACCGTATTAATGTTGTATCGTTGTCCTAGTCTTCTAATTCTCTCAGATACTCCTTTGACATACGGAATGTTGAGTGTTGATTGTGACTCTACTGGCTTCTTTTGTGTATTTGACCGATTCTTGCGATTTTCCATTAGTTTATCAACTAGATGCCCGGGGTAGCCATTTTTGTTGAGGTCGGTCTTGATGTAGTTAGTTTCCTGTTTGAGGGCTTCATTTGAATTACAGATGGTAATTGCTCTATCCACAAGCGTTCTTACTATGCCATGTTTTGTGCTATTTGAGTGATTTGAGGTGTAATTCAAATATTGACCTGTATGCGTGGATTTTCTGTACACTGAAGTATGGATGGTGTTGCCATTTTTCTTTACGTTTACATCCAGGAAAGGTAATTGACTGTTTTCTTCTCTCTCCATGGTAAATTTGATTGTCGGCGCCAGGCTGTTAATGTGGTATAGGAATTCCTTGAGTTCGTCATCGTTTCCATTCCAAATAATGAAGGTGTCGTCCACATATCTCAGCCATGTTTTTGGTTTCTTTTTTGCTTGTTTTATTGCTTCGGATTCAAACCATTCCATGTAAATGTTGGCGATTATTGGTGAGAGAGATAAGCCCATCGGTAGTCCGTCCACTTGGCTGAAAAACCTATCTTTTTCCTGAAAGTAAGAATTATTCAGGCAACATTCTAATAGTTCCATGATGGCCTTGATAGGTAGCAGTGTTCTTTCTTGTAGTGTCTGGTCTTCCTCAAATCTGCTTTTAATAACCTTTAGTGCATCTTTTACAGGGACGTTAGTGTAGAGACTTTCGACGTCAAAACTGACAAGTTGATCTTCTGGTTGTACTTTCATCCCGCCAATAAGTTGTACGAAGTGTTGAGAATTTTTCACCAATGATGTGCTATTTCCTTGGAGTGGTTGAAGTAGGGGTAGTAAGAATTTCGCAAGTTCGTAGGTAGGAGAGTTTCGAGAGCTCGTTATGGGTCTGAGAGGCATGTTCTGTTTATGTATCTTCGGCAAGCCATAGAGGTGTGGAGGCTTACTGTGATGTGGTGTCAGGCGTCTTCGTGTCTTTTCTGGTATATATTGGTCAAATTTCTTGACTGTTCGGTAGAAATTTGACCAATATATACCAGAAAAGACACGAAGACGCCTGACACCACATCACAGTAAGCCTCCACACCTCTATGGCTTGCCGAAGATACATAAACAGAACATGCCTCTCAGACCCATAACGAGCTCTCGAAACTCTCCTACCTACGAACTTGCGAAATTCTTACTACCCCTACTTCAACCACTCCAAGGAAATAGCACATCATTTGTGAAAAATTCTCAACACTTCGTACAACTTATTGGCGGGATGAAAGTACAACCAGAAGATCAACTTGTCAGTTTTGACGTCGAAAGTCTCTACACTAACGTCCCTGTAAAAGATGCACTAAAGGTTATTAAAAGCAGATTTGAGGAAGACCAGACACTACAAGAAAGAACACTGCTACCTATCAAGGCCATCATGGAACTATTAGAATGCTGCCTGAATAATTCTTACTTTCAGGAAAAAGATAGGTTTTTCAGCCAAGTGGACGGACTACCGATGGGCTTATCTCTCTCACCAATAATCGCCAACATTTACATGGAATGGTTTGAATCCGAAGCAATAAAACAAGCAAAAAAGAAACCAAAAACATGGCTGAGATATGTGGACGACACCTTCATTATTTGGAATGGAAACGATGACGAACTCAAGGAATTCCTATACCACATTAACAGCCTGGCGCCGACAATCAAATTTACCATGGAGAGAGAAGAAAACAGTCAATTACCTTTCCTGGATGTAAACGTAAAGAAAAATGGCAACACCATCCATACTTCAGTGTACAGAAAATCCACGCATACAGGTCAATATTTGAATTACACCTCAAATCACTCAAATAGCACAAAACATGGCATAGTAAGAACGCTTGTGGATAGAGCAATTACCATCTGTAATTCAAATGAAGCCCTCAAACAGGAAACTAGATACATCAAGACCGACCTCAACAAAAATGGCTACCCCGGGCATCTAGTTGATAAACTAATGGAAAATCGCAAGAATCGGTCAAATACACAAAAGAAGCCAGTAGAGTCACAATCAACACTCAACATTCCGTATGTCAAAGGAGTATCTGAGAGAATTAGAAGACTAGGACAACGATACAACATTAATACGGTATTCAGCTCAAAAGACACTTTAAGAAGCCACCTGACGAAGACGAAACCAACAAGTCAAAAAGATAGGAAAAACTGTGTCTATCAGATTCCCTGCGAATGTGGCAGATCCTACATTGGTGAGACTCTAAGGCCACTTGAAACTAGGGTCAAGGAACACAGAAACAACACGCTTAAAGGAGAAACCGAAAAATCAGGGGCAGCTGACCATGCCTGGACACACGGTCATCACATTAAGTGGACAGAAGCTCGAATCCTGCACAAAGAACCACATTGGAGGAAGAGGAAGTTCAAGGAAGCTGCTATCATATACCAGAACCCAGATTGTTTTAGTAAGCCCTCACTAGATATAAGAAATATCTGGAAACCTTTGTTAAGTAGATGTAAACTTAAAATACCGCACAAGAATTAAACGCATGACTGCACCCATCTCAGTCATGCTCCAGTACATCTAGCTAGTATAAATAGAGCTGTAGTTACTTTACTTATTTAGTATTCACCTGAAGACGACTGGAGATACTTACCAGTTGAAACGTTGTGATGTAAAACAAATTAAAGACAATGCAAGTCCAAAACTATTCTATCATTCATTATTGTGACAGTTACACGCCATTAAAATTGGAACAAAAATCATCGGCTTCTTTAACACTATGTATATAAAATTTTCTGACAGTTAAAGAAAATCCAACATTGACAATTGTTTCCCAAGGGATGAATCTGTGAACCATTCAAAACCGTAGGTCGATATCATATCTGGTTCAGAAAATATTAACTGTTAAATTTAGGCGAAATTTTTCTTGCTCGAAAGCAATTGTCCAGCAGTTTATTTTGAAGATTTTATTGTTAAGAGCCTTACCAGCGGAAAAAGCGGCATCGTTTTCTGGCTTGTCTAATTGAAAAAACATTCTCTTTTCAATGACATATCACACTTTATCATTTGTTTTAAAAATGACCGCCTGGATCAATTTTTCTTGGTTTTCTAAAATGTCCATAACTTTGGTAAAACAGGGTAAGTGGTAGAGAATAGGCCATGGCAACGTTAAAATGGTTTAATTTAACCTACCTTATAATAAAAGTTTGACGTGCTTGAGAAAAATGTATCCGTTAATTAACAATCTATTTTTTAAAAAAACAAAGCGGAATTTCTCGATTTTTTCAAATGGCAACCCAGGTTTGTTTTATATAATAATTTTCTTCGTTTAATTTTCTTTCTAACGGTATATCACAAGTTAATAATTAATTATTAAGTAATGGTAGAAATTAACAAGAAATATCATAAATGTAATTTCTAGACCGATATAAGCCATAATAAGTTTTGTCAAGACTAATCTAGAATGCCGTGGAAAATAAAAACATTATTTTTCTGCTTTGGTATTGAATGAAGATTAAAATAAATTGTTTTTCACGGCATACTTGACTTCTCATGGCTTATACGGGTCTAGAAATTATATTTCTTGTTAATTTCTACTAGTGCCTAATAAATAATTATTAACTTGTGATACACCGTTGAAAGAATCGAGAAATTCCGCTTCTTTTTTTTTCTAAAAACAGGTTGTAAATAAAATAACCCTAACGGATACATCAACAAGTCAATTTTATATTATAGCAGGTTGAAATGAATCATTTTAACGTTTCCATGACCTACTCTTTAAAACTTTTTTGTTTTATCAAAGTTATGGACATTTTAAAACAAATGATATCCCAAAAATACAAATTCTTTAATAAGGATTAAAAAGACGCCGCGAAAGCAAAAAGTGCGTAACACAATCAGTAACTTTATCCGCAATTATTTTATTTGCAGGCGAAAATGACACTTTAGAAACAGGAAACTATACTACCGGAGAAAAAGCGTAAAACAGAACGCCATCGACCGCTGTCGACTGGCTGGTTACCTATATGATGTATAGCTTATAAGCAATCCCTTAACTAAATCTATTTAAATAGTAATTTACATATTAAAGTAACTAAGTAACTATTGCATTACCTTGACAAATTGTTCACATATTATGTGTCGAAATCATTTGAATGTGTATCGTATACCCGGTTACGAGTATAGCATGTAATAAGATATTTATCAAGCATTATCATGCTGGGGGGTTAATACATTCTGTTTGTATTATAGGGTAAACAGTCTCAGTATACTTTGATGTTACAGACCAATATTTAATCGATACATAACATCATAGAGGTGAATTATTTGATAGTAAACAAATTGTATAAGTCATAATATAAAGGGGTTACAATGGAAGTGTCGGTTCTAGATCAATGTATCTATTTTCCGACCCGAGCGAGTGTTATACTCCCTTTAGTGCTACAACAAACGAGTTAAAAAAATAAAGAAAAAAAATAAAGGGAACTATCAAGCCATGCGTGATAAAAATTAAATTTTATATGCAAGTCTAAAAATAAAGTTCTTGAAGCAATTGACCTATTTTAAACTTTAAAAAGTCAAAAGAAAAGTGCTTAGTACACATATTAAAATCTAACCTTTCTATATTTGAGATACTCATGAAAGAAACTACTTCATTTCTAGGCTGCTTGTTTCGCAGAATTTCATCTTTCAATCTGCATAATTTCATACAAACTTCCAGAAAAGTGGATCTCAAAGAAAAATGCTTAATACTGGAAACTTTGATGAATGTGCCTATATTATACAACTCGTTTTAAAATGAGAATTCCTTAACTTTAATTAAACGTAACAAAACTCGTTTAGTTTTTCAAGAAACAAGAGCAAATAACAGTTTCTTTTTATTAAACTGTCTGCGACTATTTACTAAAAAATCCTTTGTTTAGTTACAACGGGAGTAGCTTTATTGCATCCTCATGAACATAGCTTAAATTTTATTTTGACCCATTATCAAGAAAAAGTTTGTAGGCCTTGTTTTGCTTAGTAGAACTATAGGTAGAGTAACCTCCACGAATTCTTGTTTATATCTCGGGTTTCAGTAAAAAACACCAGCACAAAATATAACAAAGAAAGTGATGTCCCCGTGTGAAGAATTTAAAGAGTCAACGTGAGATACAAGAACTCCTACTTTAATGAACATTCTATTGGTCTTTCAAGACCATTCTCCGCTCCTCTTTGGCTTTGTCAGTCAGAAATTAATCATTTTGTAAAATTTAACCAATATTTATGATCGTTCGAACTCGACGCGCCAATACGGCTTTGCTTCATTCTGATCTAAATATTACTTTAAAAAAAGATAACATAAAATAGTCATAGAGTTTGGCAACCAGCTTCCCTCGACTACTGCAGGTAAAGTTGTAACAAACAGTATTGAGTCAAAAATTCATATAGCCTATTATTTTACTACTTGCTTAATATATAACAGGCAATTGTCGCTACTAAGAATTATATGTATTATTTCTGTAATAACATTTGTTTTAAGAAAATAATTTTTACGCTAATAATTAAGTAGAAAATATTTTAATTTAAGAAATCATTATCTTATTGACTAGCTGTAGTACAAAATATAAAGATCCAAGAATCTATCGCCTTATTATTAGACAGTACACAACTAGATGTCAATCATAATGTAATTATTTTGTAATAATAATAAGGAAATTACTATGGTCTATTTCTTTTCAATTGCGAATGAACAAAAATTCACCTAATTGGTTAAATCATGGACCAATTTACACTACATAAATGCATAGCCAACTTATTAAAGGTATTTTTTTTTAATCACAGAAGAAAAATAAGAAATTTTCGTTCGATTGATTTCTAGCAAATATATGCTAATTGTAAACCTTTTAGCAATTAAAAATAACTGTTAGCTCTAGTTATTTTACGAAACAAACAATCTATTAACTTTCTGTACATAAAATCGGTTAATTTCACGTTTTTTTGCAACATAAAATAGTAAACCTATGCCTACTTTGTGTTGAAGCCAAAAGGATGCCCGATTTATCGACAAAATATAGAAGGCCATGCCAAACGCCAAACATTGTGACATAACCTAAAAAGTCATCTTCTTAAAGGCCGCTTTACAGTTTTGCAAGTTGTCTTGCAGCAATTAATATTGCGGCAATAAAAATTTCACTTCGTTTTACAGCGTGCGATGACTTGCCAAGATCGTAGGTGATGTACCACTTGCCAACCATTAAAATAAAAATACATTTGGTTAGGACTTACCGGCGCTTTTTGTGCATTCATTTTAACAAAACATCATTACAGAACATGAAAGCAAACCAACAAAAACAAAACGTACCCGCTATAGGTTAGAAAAAACATAAATAAATGTCAGGGATTTTTATATTTAGTTTGGTGTGTCATAAATCACCAGAAAATCCTCAGAATTGCGCTTGCAATGGCAATAAAAATAAGGTCCGAGTTATATTTCTTGCAAGCAATACAAATTGCGCCAGCTGATCATTAGCCTCGTTCTGCGCATACTCCCGGGCAATCTTTTCTTGCGTGAAAGAAAAATTGCAAACTGTAAAGCGGCCTTAACAAGTGTTAATTTAAAATTCTAACCGCTATAAACAGTAAACAACAAAATGTCAGTTTAAAGGTTGGAGCAGCCCGGTGAAACTTCTTATGGGCGGGATCGAAGCTAGAGTGACGTCAGACCTCCAGACTTTTTCAAGTTAGGACCTACGTGTATCCCCATCAGTTATGTGTCAATATTACACCTACGTAGTTATTTCTACAAAGAGAGCTACGGTAGACGAACTTGGTCTGACTATATTTGTCTCTTTTTATATCGAATGGAGATAACTTGATGCAGACAGAGATAGGTACTTGACATGAATAGCACGAGCTGTTAAATTATTTTACAACCTAACTTCCCTGTTTTGAGCTTGACCACCAGCACAAATCATTGACATTTATAATGCCAATGTCAATGGCACAAATGGAATTGCCCCTTTTTTTCTTTATAGCTGAAAATCAGACCAAGCTTTTTTGATATTCTAATATTATTTTTAATTTTCTAATCTTTTTACCAAAAGGACCGTTTTCTTGTTGTTGCAGGTAAGTAAATCTTTAGTTATTTTTATTCGTTATTTATTACATTAGTTTACCTACTTGTTGCAAAAATAATTATGTTCCAAACATATTTTTACTTTAAGGAGTTTTTGTTGAATTGAAACTAAATCATTTATAGTATATTTCTTAATTGTAGGTAACACAAATACCTACAAAATATATTTTTTTGCTATTCAATTATTTAGACTATTAGAAAATTTTAAGTCTGTCGAGTGTTGTAGTAAGTAATTCATTAATTTTTTTGTTTTATATTCTTTTAGGTTAGCTATTTCATCAAGAAGTACCTATACGTGAATTTTTGATGATTATGCATGTTGCATGAATAAATGTAAGCTGGTAAGTGCTTATTAAATACTTTTTTGCCACTATAAAAGATGGATTTTTTCACCAGAGAAGTATGGGGAAGCAAGCTGATAAATTGGACGACTTAGATAAATGTTGTACCCTTATCTTCGACGAAATGTTTGTTAGTGCTGGTTTGATCTATGAAACCAAAACACAACTGTAATCTAATGCTACCTTTTTTATTTTAATTTTAGTAACACTAAAAAAGGCCATACTTGTTCCAAGGAGGTTAGGATAATAATCTTGGCGTAAAAATGTACCATCGTATACCATAAAAAGCAGGACAAATAACTTTTATTATTATCTTCTAGTTTATTAATATTTGACTTAATGATTTTAACATAAATTGTTATTATTTTGTATTTTTTATGGTCCTAGTTTTTTTTGAAAAACCATTCATGAATTCATGTCATTATATTAAATAGGTATGCTTTAGTTTTCCTGGTGCTGGAGAAAAAATGAATTTTTATTTTAATACTGTTACTACACTGTATCATCATAGTTGTCAATAAAATTAATTATAAGCTGATTTCTGAAGTTTTATTTCTAATTGTACAACTTTAATAAATAACATTTTAAAATGATATTTACAGCTTAAAAATCTAATCAGAAAATCCTAATATTTAATTTTTATTCTACTTGAAAAATCAAATAAGAGGATTATTGTGAATAATTTGATTGCCTTAAATATCATTTTAAGGTTTTGTGTGCAAAATTTTTTAAAATTGCCATATTTGAAAGTCCCGCCTAAAGCCGAAAGGTTGTCCAAATTTTTGCACATATAATTTTAAAATGATATTTACAACCAACAAACTATTCACAATCCTCATTTAATTTTCCAAGTATAGTTAAAATTAAATATTAGGATCCTGATGGTTTCTTAAGCTGTTAATATCATTTTAAAATTTTGGCGGCCAAAATTTTTAAAATAGTTATATTTGAGAGTCCCGCCTATAGTCCAGTGGTTCCCTCCAGACCCGATGGTGGCACTGTTTTGGCGTTTCTTATGTCACATTTTGCTTCGACCAATTAAAACGTTTGTTTGTCTTCTTTCTATGTTTGTCTTCGTTGGGTTGGAGACAATGACGTTTCTTGAACGGCAGTAGAGTTTTGGACTTGCATTGTCTTTATTTGTTTAGAATCACTACGTTTCAACTGGTAAGTATCTCCAGTCGT
Source organism: Polydrusus cervinus (assembly GCA_935413205.1). Taxonomy (NCBI): domain Eukaryota; kingdom Metazoa; phylum Arthropoda; class Insecta; order Coleoptera; family Curculionidae; genus Polydrusus; species Polydrusus cervinus. Next base: position 3,841,731 of record OW284512.1, read on the forward strand.
CTTCAGGTGAGTGTGTTCGTGTGTGAGTATTCACCTGAAGACGACTGGAGATACTTACCAGTTGAAACGTAGTGATTCTAAACAAATAAAGACAATGCAAGTCCAAAACTCTACTGCCGTTCAACAAAATGTCAGTTATGACGTAAATCCCTAACCTTACTTTTTCAACTTGTCAAAAATGAAAATTCTTGCATTTTTTTATTGTAAAACGGGTTTCTGTCATCATTCGTAATTGAAAAGAAATAGACCATAAGTACTAATACTGATCGTGTAAGGGCAAATTTTATACATTCATTGGATTGATATCATTCAGGACTGTTAATAATATTGGTCATGCAGGGTCTGCAATACTTCACAAAGAAGGCGCATATTTGTTGGAGGGTTTATACAGAAGAAAAAAATATAAACAATAATTTTATATTTGCTGCGTTTACTCTAAATCCAGATTAGGATACGTTTAAATGATCAGTACTTAACAATCCAAGAGTAATGGCCTAGCAATCGCATATAACAGCATCGTTTTCATTGTAATAGCAGTTATAACTATATGCTATATGGTATACAACTTAATTTTAAATAACCGTAAAGAAGTTATAACAATCACTTAAGCAGTTGGAGAAGCCTAGTTATGTTATAATCACTTATAAAAAGATTGTTAGAATTCTAGATTACTGATGCCATGGTTTCTGTACTTTCCTGATGACTCAATGCATGACATGGCCAGAGTATGAGTATGATCTCTTGTTTTATTTAGACCACACGCCAACCTTAGGTAGTTCTCACAAGGGGAAACTCATTCAAATGTATAATGCTGGGTGACCTAGTCTCCCGGTTTTCTAGTATCAAAGCTACTAAAGTTCGTTTTAAGTTTCCTTGTGCGAGAACTGCCTAAGTCAAACTTAAGCCGGGGATTTTCCGCTTTCAATATGAGAACTCTATCTCTGAGTTCTATCTCTGAGTTATCAAGTTATAAATTGAAATTGGATTTAAAGGATAAATAAATAATAATGAAATATCTGTATAAATTATCCTCTATTTTATTTTGAAAATCTACCTGTCAAATTGCGTATTTGAAACCTTTGAAATATATTCCGTATATAACAAATGGCGAAATTAATAATTAATTGTTAATTACTACGAAAGTTCAAAATTTAGATCTCAAGAAAGTTTACAGAGAATGAATTTATTTGATGTGGTAGAACAAAGGCTACATTTTACGTTTATTGTTTATCGAAACAATTCAACCAAATTGTTAGCAATGTTTAGCCAATTAAAGAATGTTGTACGCTTATTAATAACAAATTTGATTGTGTTTTGGGCTGATAGATAACAGGCGAAGGGGTGACCGTCGAATCACTAGGCTCATGTTTAAATATACTGACTTAAAATTAAAGTTTAATATCCAATATAATAATATAAATTTTAAAATTACACTTAATTATTCTCAAACAATAAATTTCAATTTAAAATTGTGTTGTCAATAATTAATTTTACCATTACCATTTTACCATTTGACAAAATAAAATGATGCAGTTTTACTTAATACGGATAGATATCCAAAAATTAATGTTTAACTACCTGAAAGTTACTTTTACTATAAGGTTATAATTCGTCTAACACTGTTAGCTGTCAAAATACAAATTAGATTGCATAGTACTAATAAGAAGTGAATAACGTACTATCTGAGCTTAGATAAATTGCATGAAACTACTAAGAGATGGTGCTACAGGTTATTTACAACCGAAGAAGGTTGATATTATAGGTTTTAGTTTCAAGACTTAGAGAACAGTCTTCACTCTTTGGTAGTACTATACAGGGTGATTCCTAAGTAGATACTTCTTTTTTAGCTGTGTATAGAAGGCATTAAAATAAAAAACATTTTGAAATATCAGAAACTATTGATAAAAGTTACCCCTAGTCCCTAATACAATCTTCAAATAATTTTTCTGGTATAAAGTTATTTTTTTTTTAGTTTCAGATATTAGACTCTTAGCGGGTGGTAAAAAGAAAAAATTTAATCAGAGGCTGGCATGGTCAACTTCGTATTTGTGCGAAATAACCTTATATTTTACAAGAACTGGCACCGGACAGCACTGAGAGCGACCATTTTTTGCAAAATCTAAGGCAATTTTGCGAAAATTTTAATGTTAAAATTAAATGTTGTTTCTTTAATACGCTGTTAAGCTAACCGAGAACGATTTTTCTTTATGCAACCCACTGTCTGACTATATAAGGCGACGATATGATAACAAAGTAAAACAATAATTTACGACACAAGTCGGTAATTATATTTTCAGAAACTGCTAGAGTCTGCTAGAGTTTCCAGTAAATACATAAATAGGGAGTCACTTAATCAAATCATAATATCAAGACCTACTAAATCACGTCGTAATGACGTCAACTAACTGAACCAGATATAATCTTGATTCAGTGCTCTGAAATGCAAGAGCCACGGCTATATATTTCGATACACTCTATTATTAATGTCAGATTGCCAACAAAGTAAACAGTAATTGTACTAAAATTAATAAATGCTTTTTGCAGTTTGAATTTGCTCCATTACAAATTGCATTAAAAATTGAAACATAACAGATTAAGTTGTATTATTGGTACAAAGCAAATAATACAATAGAACTCAGCTAGTCTTAAGCTGAGGGGTTCAAAATATATAAAAAAATATAACCTGAGAGATTTCAATATACGGAAGTATCTAGAATCAAGAGTTAAGAGTCCTTCAAAACTTATACTAGCGCCTTTTAGCCCAACCACTTTCTTTGGTTAAAATAATTGGCAGTTTCCAGCTCAATAGACTGGAAAATGACATCGATCCAATTCGACATTTTGGATCAAACTTGTTTTCGTCGTATTCTTTTATGTTGTGGTCCAAACAATGGGACCGCTTTGGTAACTTTTGAGTAGAGTACGAAAAGGATCATCAAAATAAGTTGTATAAAAAGGTGTATAATAGTAGTGTGTACAACAAGAGTGGATATGATGTCCATGTCGCACGAGGCCGTAAATTTCTCAAACTTCCGAGGGCAATATCCACTCGACTTGTACAATATATTTTTTCTACGACTCAACTTCTGAACTTCATACTATAAATTTAAAAAATATATTTAAATTGCTAGCCGTGAACTCGTGAGAAAGATAAAGAAAAACAATTAAAGAAAAATTTATGTCGTTGGTAAACCCATGGACCAAATTACACGGTAACATATTTGTCGATTTGGGTCATTTCTAATATTTACACAAAATCACTTTGAATATATCTATCTTTATCACATTCGGCCCTTTGCAGAATAACAGATAAAAATCGATATATTTATTAATAAAAATGGACAATTTTTTTTTTAAACGATGGCCTATGCCTGCGTGCGTAATAAATCCGAATAAACACTTTTTTCTGTAAAAAAAAAACATGCCAAACCTTAGAAATTAATTGTTGTCTAAAACTCTTATAGATTTGCATTTTTGAATTATATTCTTAACCTCACTTTTGTCAAGTGTCAGAAAACGACGAACATTTACATGTAAATTTAGTTTCTTTGTAATTGACTACTGTGATTGGTTAGTTTCCATCCATATCTTAACTAGGATGGATATGAAATCATATCCGTTCAGTTAACCGGAATAGCCCACTTTTCCAATTACTTTAGTGTAAGGGAAATAGCAATAATATATTACATAACAAGTGATGAAAGTGACACTTTTCAAACGAATAATGTACACTATTTTTCCTACGACCACAAAGAATTATTAAAAAAGCTTTTGATATGTGAAAAAAATATTTCAACACTAGTGTTGATATTTTATATATCATAGGAAGAACTAATCCTGGATTGACTTCTAGATTAACCAGAATGAAAAATTTTAAATTTAATCAAGGAAAGATGTATAAACATAAATTTAAAAAATCCCCCCAACAAGGAAGATTTTAATTCAAAATAACCCTATAAATTATTTAATGTTTTTATAAAAAAGAAGTCAAATACACCTGATGAGATTTGAACCTGTGGCCCTGCGACCTGTAGGCTAGAGCTTTATTCTCTACGCTATTACTACCGATAAACATTTGTTGTTTAATACATGACTTTCCCTTCAGCGTGATTTGTTTTTTCTGGTAATAGATTTTCCAGTATATTATTAACATTTTTTATAATTTCAGATGGCATATTTTCACACTCTCATTTTGAATCACTTGACAAATACCTGATGAATAAGTTAAACACTTTACAATTACTGCTTTCTGAATTTCTTTTTTTTAATAAATAGGAGTTCAAAGTGGCACCATATGTTTAAATTAAATAATGTGCCTTGATATTCAACATGCGTGTTAGCCAAATTAACCCTGCTTTTTTCTCATTTTCATTGGTGGTCGTAGGAAAATTTCCATTTGGATCGGTAAAAACTGAAAAAATGCTTCGAAAGAGCGAATTTCCTTTTCGTGTAAAGTTACAAAATATTTCAACATCAATCAACGGACAACATTGATTTAAAATGGGATTGGAACAAGAAAGATTTTCTGTGTTACATCTTCATATTTTAATTTTTGCAGTTGGCTTCACAATTGCTAATAAAATTAACGACAATTTGTTCATTAGGGCGAAAACCTTGAATTCAAAACTAAAGAAACTTTACACAAGGATGGGTTTATTTTGATGTGGTACAACAAAGCAGTCCTTTGTTTTCGCGGCCGGATGAAATTAAATGAAAGAATTTCTCGAAATGCCTGAAATACTTAACTGACAAATTATGCATTTTGTTGTTTAAATCTTATGGTCTGCCTGATTATACAAAGGTTTTTTTCATTTTCTTTTCTGCAACCTGGTAGGTATTATTCTTTTAACAAATTATTATAATATTTACAGGGTGATTTCTAAGTTTATACTTTTAGGCGATAGGCGAAAAAAATAATTTTTTTTAACATTTCTCACATTTATAGGCAAATTTTTGATACTACTAGGGAGATATCAGAATGATACTCAACCAGTAGCATGTGATATGCAAGTACTCGGCTCAATCCGTATGGCTATTGGTCAATTGGAAAATAAACTGCGACTGGTTGTGCAAGATAACGATGCCCCCTACAGGGATCTCGGTAACTATATAGGGTGCTACAAATTCGTGTGCGTACAAGGAGGAGATATCCGAAAAAAACCGAAATTTACAGTTGTTGGTGTTTAATTTTTTGCGCCTTCATTTTCGATTTGGGAAAAACAAAAAAACATTTTTTCATAGTCATCGTTTATGTACTACTAGATGGCGTTTTTAGTTTTAAAATTCGACGTTTCGTTCTTTAGATACCAACCTAAAGTCAATTTTTTTAAATACGGACCTAGAATTTTATGTACAGTTTTAGGACTTCTAAGCTTTAGAAATTTAATACAATCTAAAAAGTTTTTGAAATTTTAACATTTTGTATCTAATAACACATTTTTAAATATTATCCTCTTATATCATTACGGTCCTGAACAATTAGAGCCAAACAAAAAAAAATATATTTGTGATATGAAGAATGCTTTTATTTTTACTCAAAGTGGCCTGATATTTGATTTTTGCAAGAAAAAAGACCCACAGTCGCTGTCTCAAATATTTTTTGTCTGTTTAATTTTGTTACATGTTTCGCATGAAACTAGCATCATCAGACAAAAACAGGAAACAAAATTTGATATTACTTTTCAAACAAACATAGCGCATCGCAGTAACCTAACTATAGTCTAGGTATGGTAACTTAAAATAGTTATCTTGAGGATTAACCTGAGGTAGCAATATTAAGAAAACAAGTAATAAAATAAAATAAACTACGGTTTTTGTTTATCGGTAGATCTTGTCGAGAACTAACATCATCAGACCTTGTAAACAGTAAAAAAAAAATTGAAAGAAACGTAAGCGCATCACAATAACAATACTATACTAACTCAAGTTACTTTTTTTTCAGGATTATTTAATTCACATTGTTGTAGTTTGTCCACCAAATTTTTTTTGCGGAGCGCTGAAGGAAGCGGTATTCCGCTGCCGTTGGTGCCTTAATGTCTGTAAATGGATTGCTTATTTAGGAGCTTAGTGGGCGTAAGAAGGACATTTTTTTTCTGGAGAGAAGGATAGTCGGAACTACATGTATTTCATAATATTGTACCTGGTAAAGAAGGCGGAAAAGTGCCGCAGGCGAAACATTTTCGGGGCCACGCCCAAAGTTTGTTTTAAATTCACCTAACTACTATCAAATTTCGATAATTAAATTATTACCTCTTCCCCTCTGCATGGTTGGATGAAATTTGTTTTTCTAACCAGCGTTTTTCGGGCTCGGTTTTTCATGATTAAAAATAAAGTAAATATTGCTCAACACGCCAAAATTGATTATTTTTTTATAAATCATGTATTTTAGGAGCGTAGATCTAAGAGCAGCTTTGGTGCAAATGCTTAGGTTTTGAAACACTCCATCTTAAGTGCCGTTTTGTATACCTATTCATAATAAAGCATTCTCGTCTCTTCCAGCACTATTTTTTTTATTATAAATTATCACACTTCTTCCATAAAAAATGTTTCAATTAAAATTTTTACTTTAATTTTTCTCTTTAAAAATAAATACCTAATTGTTTTTTGTTTTTGTTGTAAAAATATTTTATTACATTGGGTTATATTTTTGTTAATTTAAAATAGCTCTAAAAAAGGGAAAACGGAACAGACAAGTATATAATAGACAAATACTATGAACCATTATTCTTTTTATTCGTTTTTCTTTAAAATTGCATCATGAATCAATAACTAAAACGACATGCGTTCGAAACCTTAATCTCGATATAAAACAGGACTTTTAGAAGGAACAGTTTAAAAACTAAATATTTCCTACAAGACCTTTGTAATCTAAGCCAAGAATACATTATTTAAATTAAGAGTCCAAGCGTGAGACGAAAAATTAGGTTGCTGCAATTAGACTTTTAGACCAGAGTCTCGGGAAGGGGCGGCTGCAGCCCCCCCCCCTGCCCTAAATACGCCACTGATGTACGTTTCTGTTTGTTAAATACTTAAAGAGAAAAAAACTAGAGTTGTGTTGTTGTAGTTTGTTTTTCATGGAAAAACTTTCTGTACTGACGCCTTGGAGTAACTATATCAATCTCCTAGTAAACATTGAACATTTATTACAAACATGAAATGATATATTACTGTTAATGCAATTGCTGTAATCTTGCTTAGACATCCGCCGGGATGAATAATAAAAGGAGAAGGAGAATACGGCGCCATGCATGTCAGATTTAGTTTAGAACATTGAATCAAGAAACACACTGAGCTAGATAGTCGTGATTAATTGTTAGGTATTGTTAAGCGGATATATTTAATTATGTATTAGAAATACAAATGTTTTGTATATAAATGGTTGATGCTATTACTTGTTTCACGTGCAGATATACGAATTTAGATTTCATTATTAAAATACGAAATATTAAACTGATGCATAAAATATTATAATCACATTTTTATAATCTATTTTACATATTTTCAAATACTCGCAGACAAAATTCCCCGAAATAGATGTACATCCAATAGGAACTAGCGCGCTTAGTACTAATTAGATGGCCAAGTGGGTTATAATATCGTCTGGTGGAAAAGGTCATTACATGCATAGATTGTGATTGTATCGTTTTATTTGTTTTTAAGCCTACCACAGCTTAATTTGTATTTGGTAAACAAGACCCCCTTATACTGTAGTGCTTTGTATATCGAGATTAACAATTTTTTTCCCTTACGGGTAAAGTTTGTATATTAATTTTCTTTTATTATTCGTTAGGTTTAAGACATGTATTAGCCACTTTATCAATAGCAACCCCTAAATAGTTTGTGGTATCTACTATACAAATAACATGGTTTAAGTTAATAATTTATTTTATTAAAAATAAACAATATGCAATAAGAAACAGGTAATAATAAAAATTACAATATAAATTTCATTTCTGTTGCTTGTTGTTTAAAACTTAATTGTGTCGTGATTGATTTGTTTTTACGTATCAAAACACATTTTTGTTGATTAAATTGATTAAAGTCCTGTTTAATATTATATAGAGATTAAGGTTTCGGACGTTTATCGTTTTAGTTATTGATTTATGATGCAATTTTATAGGAAAACGAGTAAGAAGAATAATATTTTATAGTATTTTCTATTATATAGGTACTTTTCTGTTCAGTTTTCCCTTTTTTAGAGCTATTTTAAATCAACAAAAATATAAATCAATGCAATAAAACATTTTAACAAGAAATTATTTAAAAAGTATTTATTTAAAATAAAAAAATTAATGTACAAATTTTAATTGAAACATTTTTTATTAAAGAAGTGTGATGATTTATAATTAAAAAAAATAGTGCGGGAAGAAACGAGAATGCTTTATTATGAATATACAAAACGGCACTTAAGAAGGAGTATTTCAAAACCTAAGAATTTGCACCAAAAACTACGCTCCTAAAATGCATGATTTCTGAAAAATCATCAATTTTGGCGTGGAGAGCGATATTTACTTTATTTTTAATCATGAAAAACCGAGCCTGAAAAACGCTGGTTAAAGTCATATATACGTCTTATGTTAAAATTTTGGATTGACACCAATATTCATATTTTTCACAAATATAAAAAATGTTTTTTTTAAAAAAGAGCAAGGCTAGGAAAATCAAAAAAAAAAAGTAAGAAAAACATTTACAAAAACAAATTTTAATAATTTTGATGAAATTTCTTAGTAGTTAGGTGAATTTTAAACGAACTTTGGACGTGGCCCCGTAAATTTTTCGCCTGCGGCGCTTTTCTGCCTTCTTTGCTAGATACAATATCATAAAATACATGTAGTCTCGACTATCCCTTTCTCCAGAAAAAAATGTCCTACTTACGCCCATTCAGCCCCCCCCCCCCCCCACGAGCATATTTTCTGGCTACGCTACTGCCGATTTCTATAATCAGAGGATCACCTTGGATATTGAATAAATAAAGGGTGCAAGAATCCCTAGGTTTTGCTTTACAAATATACCTGATATCTCTATTTTACAAATAAAAATGGATAACATAAATTTCTTCAGGAACAAAGTTCATGTCTTGAAAGGGATTCTATCAAACTAAAATCTTTATGATCTAGTTCATCAGAAAATACTCGTAGGGTATGACAAGATGAAGCCATTTTAACAAACATATTTTTTCTTATGTTAATTAAAAATAAGATTTTGAATAATGTTAATTCTTTTCTGACAGGTGGAACGCCTGCAGCTATTTGGGTGGTATTTATCTTTGTATTAGCTCAAAAGTCACGTAGGTAAGTATATAAAAATAACTTCAAATGTCTACTAGCCCGATAATATTTTATTTAAAGCAGAGCAAAGTGTTTCTTTCCATGCCAATTGTGTTAAGTGCTTATTTAAATTAATTTCCAGCAACCCCAAAAATTATTAAACTTGCCTCTGTTCTCACCAATTAAGATCTAAATTCCTATCTTAACTTTTAATCAACAGCAAGTCTTTAACTTCATTAATTTATGCAAGTTGATTAACTAGAGGCATAATTACAATTACAAATTTAATGGTTTTTTTCTCAACCGTTTATTTCTTAATAAATCTGTGGAGATTATTTTACTCGATTGCAATAATAAACCAATAACTTATGGATATTTTTAACCAATGAAGTCATGATTTCAACATTTCCGAAGACCTAAAAATCGATTTTGATAGACGTCACCTGACTACTGATATAGCGGGAAAATTAAAAAAAATTGTGAATTTACAAAAAGTAACGTTAAGTGACGAGCTATACAAAGAATGTAGTTCAAATCGTTGTTTAGAATTAATTTCTTGATTTAAAAATCATAAAAAATTTAAAAAGCCAAATTTTTTAAAACTATAATAGATGTAGCCATTAAATTTATAGGCAAACCACATAAAAATTACTGGTATTTTACTTTAACTTTAGAACATATAAATTTCGAGAAAAAAAAACTTTAGAACATATAAATTTCGAGAAAAAAAAATATTAGGACTGACAAGAAGTGTAAAAAATATGAATTTAAAAAAATAAGCAAGGACAATTCATCATTATGAGAAAGTAATATCGCCATCACATTTTGAAGATACGAGGGTTTAAAAATCGGTTTAAAAAAATCCAGGTCCGTATTTAAAAAAGTAAAGTTGGTGATGGCCGCTCGGAGACCAAATGGCGGATCTTTAGCTTAGTAACGTCATTTTGTAAAGGAGAAAAAGTGGCAATGACAGTGTCATTTATTTTTAAATAGCTAGTCAAATGAGCTCAGGAAAAAATAAAAACGATTTTGCAAAATTTCGTTTTTTTTCGAATAAAATCCTGCATCGAATTGCACAACTTTGCCCCCATTGAACCATTTCTCTAACTCCTATGGTTTCCGAGATTCTAATGTTGGTATGTCGAATTTGTAACACCCTGTATAATAATTATTTACAAGCACACGCGTCAAGTCATCCCTTATTTTAAAACCCCTTAATAAAACAACACCTTTTCCCGTTCGTCAAAATGCATAAAACAAAACAGGACAACTGAAAAGGATTCACAAACAACGCTGACGACGCTCAATAAACGCCGCGAAGCTGCAACTGCATTTTACAAAAGAATATCAAACAAAAGAAAAGTAGCTTCGATAAGGATGCATAAAAGAGCAGCACAGAATACGGACCCGGTGCTTAGAGTTCCAGCGTAACAAAAGAGCAGAGCGCGAAAAGATGCTGTTGTCTGAAGCAGGAAAGTCAAAAATTTTACTGTTAGTCTTTGAGTCCTACTACTACCGAGATTCGCTCCAAAATCATTGTATTTTTACCACACTTTGGCAACGCCTAAGTTGGTGACTGTTAAGCCTTAGGCGAATGTCTGGACACGACACCGTGCAGTTTTTCTTTGAGTTGTCAGGTGAAGTTTTTTTGTGAAAGAAATTTTACGACGTGACTTGTAAGAAGTACAAAAATTTCTAAAGAAAGACGTATTATAGATTATAACGACGGATCTCATTACTCTTATTGTACCTAGCTGAAGAAAATAATTCACCTCCAAAAATTAATTTCTAGAATTCGCCTAATTTAAACCTACATGCTATGTGAGGGTACAATAATAGTATCTGTTACTTGTACTATAAAGTTATAATTCGTCTAACACTGTTAGCTGTCAAAATACAAATTAGATTGCATAGTACTAATAAGAAGTGAAGAACGTAATATCTGAGCTCACATAGATTTCATGAAACTACTAAGAGATGGTACTAAACGTTATTTACAACCGAAGAAGGTTAATATTATAGGTTTTAGTTTTAAGACTTAGAGGACAGTCTTTACTCTTTGGTAGTACTATACAGGGTGATTTCTAAGTTTATACTTCTTTTTTTGCTGTGTATAGAAGGCATTAAAATAAACAACATTATCAACCTTTTTCAAAAAACTCGAAAATGAAATACTTACATTTATTATACTATGGATCAAATACGGTCCTGCCTAACTTGCTTTTTGAATAACATTAAGAAAACTTCTGGGTGTAGGATGAGCCCGCAAGGGAAAGCGTTCTGCGTATAATCTAGCAGCAGCAGCCGCACTTTGACGACACTCATCGTAAATTAGCATCATATCTACTAGTTCATTGTTTTCAAATTTTACCATTTTCACGTGTCACCAATTTAAAATTAACTTGATTCAGAAAAACACACCGCAGCAGATTGCCAAATAAATAACTGAATGACTAATAAGAAAAAAATAACATAAAGTATAGCAGCCTACGTTCTGATGACCAGGCCCGCACTTAGATTTTTTACTGTCTGTATCTCGCCTATTTTTAAGTTTTTTGAAAAAAGGTATTTGAAAATGTTTTTTTTTTTTTTTTTTTTTATGATAAAACACTTTCACTGTAGGAAAAATCCTTTAAGGCGCTCTGGGAGCGGTGCGTGTGCGAAGAAAGCGATTAACATTGGTCTTGAAACGTTGAAGATTGTATTCATTGGAAAACACGACCTCAGAAAGATCATTCTACAAAGATGACGTTCTCCAGATGAAAGAATTCTTGAACAATGAAGTTCGAGGAGTACTAAGCTGAACAACATATGGATGAGCGGCAGTGGTTCGCCGTGTATTTCTGTTTTGCATTGCTCTAGGTGGAATCAAGTGGGCAATGTCAGTCGAACACCTGCCATGGAAATATCTGTAAAAGAGAGCCAAATCACCAACCTGTCTTCGATGCTCCAGGCTATCGAAGGTCTTGGTCAGCTCGGGGTCGCCGATCAGACGAACGGCTCTCCTTTGAATGGAATCCAGTAGCCGAAGGGTGTGCTTGGGTGCAGAGCTCCAGACATGAGAGCAATATTCTAATGATGGTCGAATCTGGGCTTTGTAGAGTGTCAAAAGTTTCTGTGCAGCTGCCCTGGCAATTGCGGCAACGTGATCATGCCAAGACATATTACCTCCCAGATTGACCCCCAGGAAATTAATAGACGGTGCCAGGGGAATTGCGTATCCTGCCATGACTATATCCGGTTCTGCAATGTTAACCTTTTTGGAGAAGACTGCTGCCAGGGTTTTCTTAGCATTAAATGCGACTTGGTTACTGTCACCCCAAGCCAAGATTTCTTCCAGGTCATTGTTGAGGCGCAATACTTCATGCTGCCTGCGAAGATGTGCGTCGGTAGCGGATGTTTGGGGAGTCAAGGTAAAAGATGAGACAAGTGTGCTGTCATCAGCAAAGCTATAAATTGGATTTCGGGTTTTCACTAGAAGGTCGTTAATATACAGTAAAAAGAGGGTAGGTGACAATATGGACTCTTGAGGAACACCGGCATTGATGGTGAAGGTGTCTGAGAGAAACCCGTCAATCGCCACTTGCAGAGAAGAGTTTATTTTAATGTCTTCTATACACAGCTAAAAAAGAAGTATCAACTTAGAAATCACCATGTATGCTGTTTTGCTTCACAATATTCTATTGTTAACCGATACCACTACAATTTTTAGAGTGTATGTAGTAACAAACCCAAATTCTAAACAAATATAAAGAAAAACAATTTCGGATTCATATAATAGTCGGTATTAGATAGAGAGGTTTTTAAATAAATTCAACAACGACCATTCGTGAAAATAGAACATTTTCTTTTTGTCAATAATGCATTTCTCCGTCTGCACTATATGCATTAAGGGACTAGGGCTTCCCGTGGCTTTCCGAATTTTCTTCCCATGGGAAACGTTGCAATAACATTTACTTCGAAATATCAATACAATTGCACAACAGTGTATACGCCGGAGGTTCTAAAGTTATTGATATTGAGAGCGTTCCAAATTGAAAATAGTATCGAATTTTTTTTTACCGTTAGGAGACAAAGAGTTAAGAATATCGAAAACGAAATACGATTGCTACGGAAAATAAAACTAGATAAATAGGCAACAAGATGACGAAACACTTGGGGGATTGAATGAAAACGTGTAAAAATTTGTCATTTCTACACAGAAAAAGTACTATTATGCATTCGAAAATAGTAAAAAGTATATTTTAAAACATTTTTATTTGCTTCAAATATATTTATTATTAAGTTAATAAAAATAAGAAAAGATATAAGAACTCAACTTTTTCCTCCACTGTAATATTAATGAAAAACTAATTTTAAAATAGGCAAGGGCCTGTCGACATATTAAGCACCGGTTCCCGCAGATCACCGAAGTTAAGCTGTGTCGAGCGCGGTTAGTACTTGGGCGGGTGGCGCTTGGGAACACGGCGTACTCTTGCCTCAGGGAAGAGTGTAAAATGAATCGACACCTAGCCATCCTATTCACGCCGGACAGGCCGGATGAGATCGGATATTTCGTAGGATGAAGGTGCCGATTCACACTCCCCAGTCGATAGACCACATTTGTGGTCGATGACCAGTCCAAGATGGCCTACGTAGTCGGCGAACCGTAAAAAAAAAAAAAAATAATAATTTTAAAATAGAAATTCTCTACATGTTGCGAATGCAGATGCATTCATCTTCAGAAGAACAATTGAAATTAAGAAGAAAATGGTAGATATCATCTTAACGGAGCCTTAATATTATAATATTAAATGAAATAAAAGTTCAATGAGTAGAACAGTGAGAAAATCATCACCAAAATACACGTCACACTGTGAAAAGGGAAATTTATATAAGGTTATTAGCTTTTGGGTGGTATTAGAGTTTAAGTGTAGAATAAAAGGTTTAACAACCAGATGTGACAAAGAGAATGTTAGGAGAAATGAAGAGGGGTAGAAATTTAATCACTCAATTTGAAAAATACTTACAACTTCCAGTTTAACATGTTAAACCGTAAAACCTTTTTTTGGTTAACCAAGTTAAACCGGAAGTCGGTATTTTGGAATAGAGAATAAAAACTGAGATAGGAAGATGGAACCCTTTTTTCTATAAAATTACAGTGCATGTTTTAAACGTCAATATATAGTGTTCTGTTTAAAATAACGATGTTGCCACCTGTTTCGGCCAAAAGCGGCAAAGCCGCATTGTTGAAAATATTTTAGAACGATAGACAATGGTTGTTTATCTGTGCAACCAAATTTTTAAAGAAAACGTATCACCCGTTTTTCATAAATGTCTAACTTTCTATCCACCATGAAAAACCGTGTATAATATGATTTTATACAGGGTGTCCCATAACTTATGGGCCGTAGAGTAACTGGAGATACTAGTCATCAAACTAAGCCGATTATGTCATATAAGTTTTTTCGGATAGTCACTTTTTTTTTTAATTTAATTATTTACTATGTTTTTTTATGCTTTGGGATGTTTAAAGAGAAATATTTCGAAACCCGTTAAAGATATTAAGATCAATTAAGTACACCTTTTTGACTCAGAAAATGCCCTTCTTTAAGAAAATATCATTGAAAAATACCTAATATCACAGGTAAGAAAAAAAATCATAGATTTATAAAGCCCAGTGTATGCAACTAGCGCCCCCTAGTTTGAAACTTAAAAATTTCTACAAATTCTTATTTCTTGCTCACAAAAACATAATATTGCCAATTTTCAATTCGATTCATTAAACCGTTTTAAAATTATGGCTTATTTTCGAGAATAAACTTTTACTTTGAACACCCTGTATCTCTAGATCGAGTAACAATCCAAAAAAACTTATATGACTTAATCGGCTTAGTCTGATGTCAAGTATCTCCAGTTACTCTACGGCCCATAAGTTATGGGACACACTGTATTTTATGATAATTATTATACAGAATGGAACAAAAAATTACAATCTGTTATAATAAAGTCAGTTAGTTCCGTGTAGTGTTTGAAAATTTACCATTTTATTACTCAAAACATTTCTTACCGCTACTACGTATAAAAGTTTTGTTTTATATTGCCTTAAAGCAAATATAGGAGCTCTTTTCTAGATACTACGACAATAAATAAAAATCTCTTTCCCATTGTACGTTATAAAGTTTTAACAGTCAACAGTCTCACTATAACAACAAGGATTTATCTTGAAAAGGACGTTACTCTACTTTAAATAACAAAAATAAATTCTAGCTCAAACTCCATTCCGAAAAATGAAGTCTAGCAATGCTCAAGAGGCTCAAAATGTACTTAATTTGATGACGCGACACTAAAAGCAAAACTACAAAATTTAAATAGTTCTCCAGAGGAAAATGTTTATTTGCTTTCTCACCGTTGTTATTCTAACTGTCTGTCGCTTATTGGATTGTGTTGTTTTAAACGGTTAACATACGGTACTTCCATTTTCTGAATTATAGATGTCTCGCTTGGATAGAAATGACAATAATATTTCAATATAGAGCCAAGTCAGCATGGATGGTTTCTTTATTTTTTTTATGAATTCGATATTATAGTCTATTTCAGAAAGGTGTAGAGTAATAAAATCGGAAATTCCGTCCAGTTCGGCTCAATTTCGGTGTCGGCCATAGGCACAGGTAAATTTTGTGCATTAAATTATGTATGAAAACCGAGATGAAAACTAACCAAAGAAAAAAAAGAAGATAATTTGATAAAGAAGGAACTATAAGCTATAGCAAGTTTACACAAACATCGTTTTATGAAATATGTTGTGGAAGATATAGCTGAAAAACATAGTGTAACTGGATGCGTACACCGCCATATTATTGCGAACTAAATCCTATAGAACTTATATGCGCGCAAGTGAAAGGATTTGTAGCAAGATACAACAGGACATTCAAAATGAAAGACGTTAAGCTACTGTTTGACCAAGCCATCAAGAAAGTGACACCAGAAAACTGGCGAAAAGCAGTCAATTATGTCATTAAAGAAGAGGAGAAAGTATGGGATCTTGACCACCTGATCGATCGGACCGTCGACCCGTTAATTATAACGTCAAGAGGAGATGACGAAGAATATTATGATTTTTTATAATTTAATTTCAGTATAATGAACTTTTTGTATTTTTTTTATAATGTTTAATAAAAAATAGGTGTACCTAATACTATGTACTGTACATAATGCACGCCCTTGTTATGCTATTTTGAGTGTTTGTAAATGGATAAAAATAGGCAAAACCGATAAATTGACCCAAACCCGGGTAGTTGCCTACACTTGATGAAAATAAAGAATTTGACAATGAAATCAATGGCAAATTATGAAAGTGGCTTAAATATTCGTTGGGTCACTCTGTAGTCCCTGTGCATACCACATGAACTTTTATTACTCTACACCTTTATGAAATATACTATAGTTAGATAAATTCATGTAGGTAACAAAAAGCCAAAAGTAACGAGTCTTTAATAAAATTAGGATTTGTTACTTTTAGTGATCACATAGTAACGCTTACTTTGTAACAAGTCTCTAATTTTTTTTTTTTTTTTTTTTTTTTATGATAAAACACCTGCACTGTAGGAAAAATCCTGTAAGGCGCTCTGGGAGCGGTGCGAGTGCGAAAAAAGCGATTAACGTTGGTCTTGAACCGTTGAAGATTGTATTCATTGGGAAACACGACCTCAGGAAGATCATTCTACAAAGATGACGTTCTCCAGATGAAAGAATTCTTGAACAATGAAGTTCGAGGAGTACTAAGCTGAACAACATATGGATGAGCGGCAGTGGTTCGCCGTGTATTTCTGTTTTGAATTGCTCTAGGTGGAATCAAGTGGGCAATGTCAGTCGAACACCTGCCATGGAAATATCTGTAAAAGAGAGCCAAATCACCAACCTGTCTTCGATGCTCCAGGCTATCGAGGGTCTTGGTCAGCTCGGGGTCGCCGATCAGACGAATGGCTCTCCTTTGAATGGAATCCAGTAGCCGAAGGGTGTGCTTGGGTGCAGAGCTCCAGACATGAGAGCAATATTCTAATGATGGTCGAATCTGGGCTTTGTAGAGTGTCAAAAGTTGATGAGGTGTGTACAACCTTTTGGCGCGGAAAAGTACACCAAGTTTCTGTGCAGCCGCCTTGGCAATTGCGGCAACGTGATCATGCCAAGACATATTACCTCCCAGATTGACCCCCAGCAAATTAATAGACGGTGCCAGGGGAATTGCGTGTCCTGCCATGACTATATTCGGTTCTGCAATGTTAACCTTTTTGGAGAAGACTGCTGCCTGGGTTTTCTTAGCATTAAATTCGACTTGGTTACTGTCACCCCAAGCCAAAATTTCGTCCAGGTCTTTATTGAGGCGCAATACTTCATGCTGCCTGCGAAGATGTGCGTCGGCAGCGGATGTTTGGGGAGTCAAGGTAAAAGATGAGACAAGTGTGCTGTCATCAGCAAAGCTATAAATTGGATTTTGGGTTTTCACTAGAAGGTCGTTAATATACAGTAAAAAGAGGGTAGGCGACAATATGGACCCTTGAGGAACACCGGCATTGATGGTGAAGGTGTCTGAAAGAAACCCGTCAATCGCCACTTGCAGAGAACGGTTCTTAAGGAAGCTGGTTAACCATAAACAGAATCCATTAGGCATACCGTAGGATCGCAATTTACTTAGAAGCCCATCGTGCCAAACACGATCAAAAGCCCTAGATATGTCCAGTGCAACAGCCCGGGATTCTCCATGATGTTCGATGGTGCTGCTCCAAAGATGGGTGACATATGCCAGAAGGTCACCTGTTGATCTGGACTTACGAAAACCGTATTGATGGTCGCTGATAATGTTAAGCCCTTCCAGAGTTGTTGGTTAATAGCTTTCTCCATTACTTTTGAAATTACTGAAAGCAATGCGACGGGTCGGTAGTTGCTTGGCAGGGTCTTCTTACCTTTCTTTGGAATGATGTTTAAGATACTCTTTTACTGTAAAAAGCTGTGCCGTAATATACGAAAGCACGACTCACACTTTGTGTTAAACGTTTAAAACAACATCATTTAAAAAGGTATGACAATAAAAATAATGTTAGTTGATAAACGAAAAAAAAAAACGTTTCTCTTCTCAGGACCATTTGAATTTTGTAGTCTTTTGTTTCGTATTGCGACATCAAAAAGTACTCTTGAGTATTGCGAAACTTTATTGGGCAAAACAGAGTTTCTGGTTAAATTTATTTATGCTTTAAAAGCAGAATAAAGTCCTCTTTAAGATATGTACAATGTATATCTTTATTGTTTTAGTAGCATAGTTTCACTGCTGATTGTTGAAACTCTAATGGAATATTTTAATTAAGTGTCATTCAATGTCATTTATATAAATGTAGTTTTTAAAAAAAAATATTTTCCAAAAAAGGTATGTAAATATATAAAAGAAACTTAGCGGCAAGCGGACAGAGTAGTGCGTTTATTTTTTGCATTAAAGTACACAGGGACGCCAAAGGTAATAATGGGTTCCCTGGGGCACAGGTGAACCTATTACCTTTGGGTCCCTGTGTACTTTAATGCAAAAGATAAACGCACTACTCTGTCCGCTTGCCGCTAAGTTTCTTTCTATATATTTTAACGGACACTAAATTCCTATTCCTATTTTATTTATGTGTAAAAATAACATTCGTATAAGGAAAATAAATAATAGGAACCAGTCTAACACTGAAATATTGTATATTTTATACTTAATTTTTTAAGACTGTGTTAGAAGACAAACAAATTATAAATAGGTTACCTTTTATAATAACAGAAAATAAGCTATGTTTTTTTTTGAAGAACACTATGCTTGGTATACAAAAATACCATGGGTAATCACAAAGTTATTTGTTGTGAAATAAAAAATGCGCTGTCAAAATGAAATAATTGTCAAGCATAATTTTTAATAACATGATTTTCTAAATATTATTATTAATTGTATTATTTAAAGAGGTTTCTTACCTGTAAGCTGGCGAATCCGGCAGAATCCTTGTAATCAATATATCAGCTGATCGATTCTCGGTATGTTCGCCAACTGAAACTGTCAATCCGTAACCCATACCTCGGTCAGCTGTCAAAGTAATGGTGAGGGTTTCGGGGTGGGACACGCCCATAGACCCTGAACATCCGCAGTAGTTACTACCTAAAAAAAATTATAATTGGGTGCTATGTTGCCACTATACGAGATCTTATGGAAATTACTTGGTACATTTAATAGGAAAATTCCTTGTCATTAATTTTACCCAATATCAAGGATTAAAGATTGAATTTAAATGATTCTATGAATTTTTTTTAGTTTTTAATTTATTGTTTTTAAAATACCAAAGCAAAATAAATAAAATTTTCGGCAATTATACAGAAATAGAATACGATTCTAAATATGCAATAAAATACTATTAAAAAAAACTGTTTGTTATCACACTTTTTTGGGCCATACTATATTATATGAAAAATTATTTTCCTGAAATATACCCTATGATACAGTTTAGGTCTGCATATGAATTAAATTTCTAATTAAATTCATATAGAAGCTATACAGGGTCCTGCGCCTCACCTCCCGTCTTCTGTAGCTCACTTATTAATTAAGTTAGGATTATGACGTTTTGCAGGCTTTACCTGTATCCTAGGGCGCATTTCAGGAAAATATTTTTATTTATACAGGGTGTTCCAGAAAAGTGTGACATCAAAAGTATATGTTTTTTTTAGATTACATGCCATATTATTTCTTACTTATTTGGATGCATCTTGTAGTTGCCTACATTCCCCTAAAATTTTAATGAAATCGGTTCAGTATTATAGGCGAAAAAAATAAAAACTAAAAAAAATCAGTTTTGCACCACTGGTTTTAAAAATTAATAAAAATAATGTCTCGTTATTAAAATTCTACAAAGGTACTTAATAAATAAGGTCCTAAAGTCTCGTTAACCAAGTTTGATTAATACGAATTGTACAGGGTGTCCAAAATTTAGTGTCAAACTTTGCAAACTTTAAAGCAATTTATTTTTCTTATTTCAAATTTGAACCCCTCTATATTATTATGTCATTCGATACAGAATTACATTTCAAACATTTGTTCTAATTACAACTCTATCGAAATTTCTAACGCATTAAGACTTATTTACAGAAAACTCGTTTTATCAACCTTTCCACCAGTCATTATTATATAATAAATATCTAAGGTGGCTTTGAAAAACAATTTATTGGTATTAAAGTTTATTAAAGTGACAAAAGCCCATTTTGACTTTAGTTATTTTACAGTTTCAAATATTATTAAATTAGTATTAATTATTTAAGCTATATTATTTTTTGTGATGGAATACAACCAAGAAAAGCTAGTAGATATGATTTTCATATTAGTAGCATGCTAAAAGGATTTTTATTTGTCCTTTTAGTAAACTTTAATATCAATAAATTGTTCTTCAAGGCCAAGTTTGATATTTATTATATAATAATGACTGGTGGAATAGTTGATAAAATGAGTTTTCTGCAAATAAGTCTAAATGCATTAGAAATTGCGATAGGGTTATAATTAGAATAAATGTTTGAATTTTAATTCTGCATCGAATGACATAATAATATACAGGGGTTCCAATTTGAAATATGAAAAATAAATTGCTTTAAAGTTTGCAAAGTTTTGACCCTAAACTTTGGACACCCTGTACAATTCGTATTAATCAAACTTGGTTAACGTAACTATGAGACCTTATTTATTAAGTACCTTAGTATAATTTTATTAACGAGACATTATTTTTAATTTTTATTAATTTTTAAATCCAGTGGTGCAAAACTGAGTTTTTTTAGTTTTTATTTTTTTTCGCCTATAATACTGAACCGCTTTCATTAAAATTTTAGGGGTATATAGGCAACTACAAGATCCATCCAAATAAGTAAGAAAATATATGGCATGTAATCTAAAAAAACATATCCTTATGACGTCACACTTTTTTGGAACACCCTGTATAAATAAAAATATTTTCTTGAAATGCACCCTGGGGTACAGGTAAAGCCTGCAAAGCGTCATAATCCTAACCGTATTATTAAGTGAGCTACAGAAGACGGGAGGTGAGGCGCAGGACCATGTATAAGCCTATTGCATTACCCTGTATAATTTCATATTTATCCTGGAAAACAACAATCAAAGTAGCTGAAAATAAATGGAATTGGTGTGCTGACATGATTCAATGATTAATAACCTTCCTAATAATATAGTTGGAATTTTGAAATTAAAAAGAAAAAAAATACTGTGCTGTTACTTTTGTCCAAAGAACTTGAAACTCTGCGCTGGTTGGAACCAAATATTATTTGGATTCTTATACAACAAATAAAATGAAATAAAAATAAATTACATTTCGTTCACCTATTAAAATTTTTATCCTGCGATACGGAAATACTCATCTCTCGCCCGTGGCACTTTTCCAGTCACATGAAATTGAAACGGGACAGAAAATTTACTTTATGTGAGATAAAAGCTTTCGCTAATTAAAAATGGGCGAGCCGCCTTTTGGACGTTGTTTGGAAACAAATAAATATGCATTCGGTGTGTCTCAGTAGTTTTTTTTTGTTCGAAAGATATAAAGCCCTCTACACGACCAGATTTATAGCGTGAAAAAACCGGCTTTTGTTAATTAAAAGTGAGGCCGTTGTGCTTGAAAGATCAGAATAGTCTTTTTCCCTACTGGAATTAATTGGTGTATTGGAATAATTTCAATTTCAAAGGATGGGGATGATTGTAACATTGGTTTTAGATTTAGGTAATTTATTTTTCTCAGTCGCGGTTTGTGACAAATACAAAAATATTTCCTTAAAAACTTCACTGAATATTTACATTCAAAAGAACGTAAAGAGTCTATTTTATCCATTTTATGGAGAGAAAAGCATATACGCTTTTCATCTAAAAAATTCGCCTTTTTAAATAGGTCCAAATCCCGTAATTCCCTTGCCCTAAATTTCCTATACAAGTCTGAAATACTTTTTTTCTTCATTGAAAGTCATTATATCTTGATCCAAAAATGGTTGTTATTGGCCCAGGAGTGTTTCGTCTCGAGTCAAGAGTTTGTTCTTGATCCAAAAGAGTGCCTTCTGGACTTAAAATCAGATTTCCCAAATGATGTGCATTCTATTAATCACTTAAATTAGCAAACCTCGGACTGTTTACTCTGATTACAAAGATTTTAAAAAATATCAACAACGTATTTTGTAGATATAAAGAAACGTCTACAGGGTGGCGCACCGAAAACTTTCCATCCAGGTGTATTTTCTTGTTAATAAATAAATCAAAATTCGCTCGAACACGGGAACCTTAGTTCTCAGGGGGACATATTTTTTTGCTATTTTCATTCCCCCTGCTGGAACTCCCACGACGGGGTGGCTTCCACCCTTGAAATCTTAAATGGAAAGGGGGGGTCGAGTGACACCTTATTTTAAAGGGAATTGAATTGCGACCTTGCTCGTTTAAATCGAGTTAAAAGTAAGAAAATTTGTTACCGCTTGTATCAATCAAGTAAATGTTGAAAATGTCCACCTACAACCTCCATGCAATTGTAAAAGCACTGTTCAAAATGTTTGCGAACATTAGTTCCCGTGTTCGAGCGAATTTTGATTTATTTATTAATAAGAAAATAAACCTGGGTGGAAAATTTTCGGTGCACCACCCCGTATACAGTTTTTCTAAACTGATTTAATTATTGTCCATAATTGACATTTTTAACTCTCATATTTTATTCAATTACCACAATGGTCGTTATTCGTTCAATTTAGTTTTTTAAGAACTACATTTCACACTAACTTTTGGGATAAATAAAAGCACAACTTTTCAAAAAAAAAAGTTCTTCACTGATGGACATTAAACTGTCTGTTTAAAGGTTGGAGACAATGACGTTTCTTGAACGGCAGTAGAGTTTTGGACTTGCATTGTCTTTATTTGTTTAGAATCACTACGTTTCAGCTGGTAAGTATCTCCAGTCGTCTTCAGGTGAATAAATAAGATGAATTTGCACTTATTCTTAGTGATGATGGGTTTTTAGGTTTGAAACATATATTATTAATACTAGGTGTAATTATGTCATTGAATTATAAATAGGAGGGGAATTTAAAAATAATAAAATAACATTTCCTGACTATTTAAAAAAGCAAAGTTGATGAAGGTTTTGAAAAAATGAAACGTCGGATTAAAAATATAATTATATCAACTTGTAAAGGAGGAAAAACGGTAATGAGAATGTAAACTTTATATATATCTTCAAATGAAGTCAGAAAAAAATTAATTGCGAAAATTTGGTTTTGCAAAAATATTTTCGGAAGGATTCGGAATTTTTTAAACTTGCAAAAATTGTTGCAGAATTTAGTGGGGAGCAATTTTTTTCTAATTTAACCATTTTTGAGAGTTATATGGTTTACGAGATCCCTGTAGACTGCATCCTTACCTGAAATATCCTGCACACCAAAATACGCCACTAATTTATCACAAACCAATAGGCCATGTGAATGTGCTATTCTGGTTATCTATGAGGGATTTAAAATATTCCTCTTTTTAATCAAAAATAGAGTTCTTAAAAATTTTGTACTTAATTAAACCATTAAATAGGATATGCTTATGTATTTTCGGTGACATTTATGTGTTGGCAAACTGGTTCAATTGTTAAAACTTGAAAAATGGAACAAATCTCAAACTGAGAGATGGATGGATAAATTTATCGAATACGTTGAAGGATTTTACCACACAATTGCATTTTCTGTTCCTTCGACTTATTAAAAATGAAGACGAACGGACTGGCCAAGGAAGGATTTATTGAGCGAAACTCGTTACAAATGTCGACACTTTAAAAGATTTATTATTTCATCGAGTTTGATTTGAACACTCTCACTTTTTTTAACTTAACACTGTAATCACTAAATTATTTGTGACTTATGCCGAAATAAAAAATCATCATATTATTGCTCAATTATTATCTATATTTAATAAAAGTGGGGGCTCCTCCTAAAGCCCCCCCCCCCCCTTGCCGCCTGCCACAAATCCGATAATTTTATTTCATCATGTTTGTTGTTTAATTTATCGGAAACAATAAATAAATTTAGTAGATCTACCGATAAATCAGAAGGATTGGCAACACTGCCTGCAACTCTCTTATCACCTTCGTTATCTACTAATCCACCCGCTCTTATGTAATGTACTCGGTTGACGCTCGGTGCCGAATTCTCTGCGGCAGCTCCTTTCTGACGAAGAATTTAGAAATATCGTTCAAATGCCAAAAAAAAAAAAATAAAGAAACGCGAATAATATCTGTAATATTAAACGGCAGTAGAGTTTTGGACTTGCATTGTCTTTATTTGTTTTGAATCACTACGTTTTAACTGGTAAGCATCTCCAATCGTCTTCAGTTGAATAAGTAAGTAAGAAGTATTCACCTGAAGACGACTGGAGATGCTTACCAGTTGAAACGTAGCGATTCAAAACAAATAAAGACAATGCAAGTCCAAAACTCGACTGCCGTTCAAGAAACGTCATTGTCTCCAATCTTTAAACATATCTGTAATATATTAGAAAATAAGGTATTTAAATGTGTCACCATTGCGGTGTTCGAGTAAAAAGGTTTTTGTTTGTAGTTTTAGAATAAACACTATTATGGCAAAAACCACGAACAAAAAAATCGCGCCATCTTTGTTACCACCCGAAACCAATGTAAGCAAATGATAGACCAAAGCAAAGAAGCTCATAACGGGAGAATCAAAAACAAACTTCTTGCCAGTCCTAACGGATCAAGGTCCTTTTGGTCAGTCGCTAAGGCCGTCAACCAAAACTTTACAAAGTCAACTATTCCACCTCTAACACGTTCCGACGGCACAATAGCAACCACAGCCGGGGATAAAGCAAACCTACTTGCTGAACTGTTTTCCTCGCATTCCACTGTAGACTTTCAGGGAAAACCACCACCCAACATTCCCTCAGTTCAATCGCAAATGTCTGAAATCGTGTTCCGTCAGCGTCTTGTTAAACGGATTCTTAAAGGACTCGACGTCAATAAATCTTCTGGTCCAGACGAAATTCCTATGATTGTTCTCAAGACATGCGCCGATGAACTTACACCAGTATTTTGTAGACTTTTCAACTTATCCTACAAAAAAGGAATATTTCCATCCTGCTGGAAGTCGGCGCGTGTCCAGCCCATTCCAAAGAAAGGTAAAAAGACCCTGCCAAGCAACTACCGACCCTTCGCATTGCTTTCAGTAATTTCAAAAGTAATGGAGAAAGCTATTAACCAACAACTCCTAAAGTATCTGGAAGGGCTTAACATTATCAGCGACCATCAATACGGTTTTCGTAAGTCCAGATCAACAGGTGACCTTCTGGCATATGTCACCCATCTTTGGAGCAACACCATCGAACATCATGGAGAATCCCGGGCTGTTGCACTGGACATCTCTAGGGCTTTTGATCGTGTTTGGCACGATGGGCTTCTAAGTAAATTGCGATCCTACGGTATGCCTAATGGATTTTGTTTATGGTTAACCAGCTTCCTTAAGAACCGTTCACTGCAAGTGGCGATTGATGGGTTTCTCTCAGACACCTTTACCATCAATGCCGGTGTTCCTCAAGGGTCCATATTGTCGCCTACCCTCTTTTTACTGTATATTAACGACCTTCTAGTGAAAACCCAAAATCCAATTTATAGCTTTGCTGATGACAGCACACTTGTCTCATCTTTTACCTTGACTCCCCAAACATCCGCTGCCGACGCACATCTTCGCAGGCAGCATGAAGTATTGCGCCTCAACAAGGACCTGGAAGAAATTTTGGCTTGGGGTGACAGTAACCAAGTCGAATTTAATGCTAAGAAAACCCAGGCAGCAGTCTTCTCCAAAAAGGTTAACATTGCAGAACCGGATATAGTCATGGCAGGACACGCAATTCCCCTGGCACCGTCTATTAATTTGCTGGGGGTCAATCTGGGAGGTAACATGTCTTGGCATGATCACGTTGCCGCAATTGCCAAGACAGCTGCACAGAATCTTGGTGTACTTTTCCGCACCAAAAGGTTGTACACACCTCATCAACTTTTGACACTCTACAAAGCCCAGATTCGACCATCATTAGAATATTGCTCTCATGTCTGGAGCTCTGCACCCAAGCACACCCTTCGGCTACTGGATTCCATTCAAAGGAGAGCCGTTCGTCTGATCGGCGACCCCGAGCTGACCAAGACCCTCGATAGCCTGGAGCATCGAAGACAGGTTGGTGATTTGGCTCTCTTTTACAGATATTTTCATGGCAGGTGTTCGACTGACATTGTCCACTTGATTCCACCTAGAGCAATGCAAAACAGAAATACACGGCGAACCACTACCGCTCATCCATATGTTGTTCAGCTTAGTACTACTCGAACTTCATTGTTCAAGAATTCTTTCATCTGGAGAACGTCATCTTTGTGGAATGATCTTCCTGAGGTCGCGTTTCCCATAGAATACAATCTTCAACGTTTCAAGACCAACGTTAATCGCTTTCTTCGCACTCGCACCGCTCCCAGAGCGCCTTAAAGGATTTTTCCTACAGTGCAGGTGTTTTATCATAAAAAAAAAGTGCCTATGTGAATTTGATACTCTATTTCGCGTACCTAGATCTGCGTCCCACTATGCTTAATATCCACGAGTCACTAATTACTGACTCATTTATACTTCTTTACTTCCCATTACAGAAAGAAATAGGTCATTAAAAGTATTTTTAGTCTCACATTCTTAATTTTTAGTTACCAAAGTGAAATATATTCTTTTCGAGAACAAATTTACGCTGCTATAGAATGCCAATAAAATAAACCGTCTAACAATCCAGGGCTCCATTTTATCATTCCTCGGTACGCATTAAACAATTTTCTTTTAGAACATAATTTTCTTTCTGAAAATAATTTTCGTTCTGGCAATTTAATCCAGAAATTTTAAACCGGCTTTTCCACAACATGTTTTGAAGAAAGGTCGCTTGTTTGAACCGGGAATTGCCTGCGCACTGTATTATTGTAAAAACAGTTGTTGGTGACGTGTAATTATTAAAGTAGAGGACAGCGTAAACAAAAACAGCTGTTTAAAGCATAGCAAAATCGTATAAAATTTTGTATTTTTATAACAAAAGCATATATAGAGTAGTACATTTTTTGAATGATAAACACGGATATAGGGGGAGGGGGGAAGAGAGTCCTCCTTGGCGTATTTTAGTTGTTTTTAAATAAAAATTAAAATCACATTATTGGTAGATCATAAATAACAACCCATATTAAGAAATGATAAACGTTATTTAGTTATACAGGGTGGCCCATTTGTCTGACAAAGTAATATACCGTCTCTACTATGAAAGATATTAATAAAAAGTTTTTATAAAAGTTGTGAGGTACAAAAAAATATATGTTCTAAAATTATTTTTAAACATACAGGATGGTCCAAAAAAGTAGGACAATAAAAATATACATTTTTTTAAATAGAACACCCTATATATTTTAGCATTTTTTGTTTCCTTACAAAATTGTCCATATGACGCCATATTTAGTTTTTTAATTTTTTGAAACGTTTCCAAACAAAATGCAAAATTCTTAAAATTTTGGAAAAAACATGATAGTAAAAAATTACCTGTATTTCACAATAAGAGTATCGAAAATCGAAAATTTCTTGTAAGCTCTTAAGTTTAGGGATAGATAAACTAAAAAATTTTATACAGGGTGTTTTCTGTTGACATCCAAATATACAAAATTTTCAAATACAATAACTCTGTTTTTTTTCAAATGAAACACCCTATATTTATTAGGCTCGTGTGATAGATATTGTTAGTATCTTTTATTGTTGTCATGTCACACCTATACCTAAATTTACTAGTTTTGGCAATATTTCGATTTTTATTTAAATTTTGGTGAAAAAAACTATAGTTTTTATTTTTCTAGTAAGCCATGACTAGCAAAGTCAAAACAAATGTAATTAAATATAATGCCATATTTATAATTATTATATTTATATTTATAATGTTTGTAAACTTATTTTCAATATCAAGTTGCGTAATAAAAACAAAATTTTATTAAATTAAATAAATACGTAACTAACTATGGTTATCAATTTATTTTAATATGGGATAATTTTTAATTACATTTGTTTTTAGTTTGCTGGTCATGGCTTACTAGAAAAATAAAAATGATAGTTTTTTTCACCAAAATTTGAATAAAAATCGAAATATTGCCAAAACTATTAAATTTAGGTATAGGTGTGACATGACAACAATAAAAGATACTAACAATATCTATCACACGAACCTAATAAATATAGGGTGTTTCATTTGAAAAAAACAGAGTTATTGTATTTTAAAATTTTGTATATTTGGATGTCAACAGAAAACACCATGTACAACATTTTAGGTACTTAAAGATTTAAGACAGTTTTTCTATTCCCAAACTTAAGATCTTACAAAAATTTTCGATTTTCGATACTCTTATTGAGAAATACAGGTATTTTTTTACTATCATGTTTTTTCCAAAATTTTAAGAATTTTGCATTTTGTTTGGCAACGTTGCAAAAAATTAAAAAACTAAATATGGCGTCATAAGGACAATTTTGTGAGGAAACAAAAAATGCTAAAATATATAGGGTGTTCCATTTAAAAAAATGTATCTTTTTATTGTCCTACTTTTTTGGACCATCCTGTATGTTTAAAAATAATTTGACGACATATATTTTTTTGTACCTCACAACTTTTATGAAAACTTTTTTTTGATATCTTTAATAGTAGAGACGGTATATTACTTTGTCAGACAAATGGGCCACCCTGTATGATATTATTGTAATGTAAAGCAACATTTTTGTCTCTAAAAGAGACGTCCTACATTATGCTGGGTCGTAGTCTAGTGAGACACAGCATTCTGCATTTTGCTTCTGTGCTGGAGAAAAAAAAATAGAAGGAACTATCGACAATCACAAAATTAACATACATTATTTTAAAGGGCTGTAATTTAAAAAAAAAATCAAATCCTTGGCCCTTTTATAAGGTGGAAGCATAGAGAAACTTAACCAATAAGAGAAACCATCCCATATAGAAATTTACCGCTCAAAATTTTGGAGGCGAGTCCAAATCTGTAACGAGTTAAGACTACCATTGTTGTGGGTACTGGGTACATGTCTATCAAACGCAAACATCCGTCCAAAGACATTTCGTTTTTCGGCAGTATCCAACAACATCCAAGCCTGGCGCTTCGCTTTCTTTCATTTAGGTTCACTTGGTTTATGGTGGAAGTAATATTCTAAACTCGGGTATCCTGATGGCCTTCGATCTCTTATTCGATCGTGATTTAATCAGAGGGAAAATATAGTGGTAACTTGGTATATCTCTATCATTAATTATTAAATTAAGTGTAAGAAATTGGAGAATGCTCCAAAGTAGATTTCTTAGCAACCAAAATTTGTACCAAATTGATTGGTACACTTACACTCTACTACTACTCCTTTATTGCATTTTTTTAACCATACTAAAAATTGTGTTTATATTTATTATGTTCACATCGGCACACGTTATGCTATATTTTATTGATTATTATGCCAAGAGGTCTTCAATATATCACAAACTATGCACACAATAACGGTCCATTTCGAATTAGACAACTACCGGTAGTCGGTAGTCAGTTATTTATCACTTGAGGCATAAAACATAACTTCCATCGTGTCGGGATTTGATGGTAAACTTCAGGGACGGATTTTGTGGGAAGCAAAATATCTACAAGGATGCTATATTTAATTGTTATGTTGGTTTAAGATCTTCGGCGACAGCAAACTAAGGAGGGTCTAATTATTAATATTAGCTTCCAACTGGATCTCCAAAAAATAAAGACAAAAGTAATAAAGCTACGGCGTCGCGAATGCACACTGTAATACAATCCATAGTGAATCATTAAGTGATTAAAATCGTACGAATCAAATCGAAGAAATATAATCAAAACAATGTCTAATTTCATAAATATAGATGTGCCTCGTGTCCCGATGTATGGGTTCCTAAAAGTTGGTTAAAGTTTCGAATCAAAAATTTGAGTCTAGTACAAAACCAATGTTTTCCATAGATTTAATATATCGTTCAAAAGCACTTTTCACGATATATTTATCAACAAAGTATACATGAATATTTAATTTTTAAACATATTGTCGGATATCGATTGGTATCCTTAGGATGGATTGCTTATCTACTACTTCGCTGTAAAGTTAAGACTCTTATTGGATGATAAGTTTGATAAAAATAGGTGTAGTGGAAAGATAGTGCATAGAACATGTACAAGAACATTTCTAGTTTCGTAGGAGGGGTCAGTAAATAAATGTTTATAAAAATACCTGTTTGTAATTGGTTGAAGAAAGGGTTCCATTTTGAATAGTACATTTAAAAAGCTTTTCTCCTAATGTTAATAATTCTTGACACAGCAAAAAGGAACCCCTTCTCTATTTTGGTAGGGGTTACAAAGCATTATAAAAACTCAAAGAAACGCTTACTCAGTAGAGTTGTTTAACGTATTCAAGTGTAAGGGTAACCTCTGTCCGTTTGGTCACTCAAGTCTCCCTAAATGATGTAAAAACACAATCTCAGAACGAAAGCAGTTTCCAGCCAGTGGATAAGTGATCTTTGTAATGTTTATTTAAGTGTTAAAATGTTTATTTCTCTTTTGGTCTGAGTTGAGTGTAAAGCAGAAATGCTGAACTTACTTGATATAGCTTCGGATGTGAGTTTTCATGGGACAATTTTTCTTTAGAGGAAACTTAATTTACTGATTTGATAACTTTATTTTTATTTCTTAAGACTTGTATGTTATTCACCGTAATATAGTCGTAAATTGTTTTGTCTTGCCTTGTTTAAATAAAGCTATTAAAACTTAAAGAAATAGCACACAACAAATTAAAGAAATTAAAACGTAATTTTAAACTATCTAAGCTACACGTTCCAGCCGTCTACCTTTTTTTTGTGAGATTACTGTCGTGAATCAGATCCAGGGGAGTTGTTCAAGTGAAGGTATTTTTTAATTTATATATCAAATCTGAATCAACTTTTACCGTAACTATACCGATTTGTTTGTCTATGAGTATTTTATGTTTACAAAATCCGTCCCTGGCCAAATCTGGATACTCCTTTCTCCGTGTATGCACTAGCAGTGTTTGGAGTTATGTTTTCCGATGGTTAACAGAACAGCGGTTACGGGTACCGTATTTAGGCCCCAAAGAGTGTTTTCGCCTCAAGTTAACGCAATATTTAAAAACACAAAAATCTTTGTAAAGTACTTATAGAATTTTGTAAATATAACTTGCTATTATTGCTTAAAATTCTTTCTAGGTAGTAAACCGATTATCTTTTTAATAGCTTAGCAGGTTTCCAGATTTTACAGTTGAAAAAGTCCGCTAACCGATGACGAAAACTCGCCCGTGTTTTGGTCAAAACGGTTATTTATGCAGACGCGTTTACCGTGTCAAATGTAGAAATTATGTATGGCTGGGGTGATAATGAAAGATGTAAATTGCGGCGTCAAAGGGCCAATGTGGCGAACATTAACATTACAAAGTGTAAAATTTAAAAATTTGGTATTATACAGATCGCCTACAAAAAAAAACTTGTTTTAAGAAAAGTGTCATTAATAACATTATTTATAAGAAACTTCATATCAAACTTTTCAAGCATTAGCCTGAAGTCCAAAATTACTGTGAGTGATTATTCGCTTTCATACAGAGTGCAGCGGGTTGTACGAAGTTAGAGGAAACAATTTCAGTGTACTTTTGAAATTCTAATAGAACAGAATATTTATTTTTGTGGAATTTTTGTTCTCTGACTTTGTACAAACCGCTATTCTCTATATGAAAGCGATGAGTCATTAACAGTAATTTTTGATCTGGAGTATAAGTAATTCTTTTAAAGAAAATCCAAAAAACTTTCTAACGGATTTTTAGATTATTTAATAATATTTACCAACAGCCGGTCTTTCGGGTCAACCTTGGTTGGTTTATGTGCTTTTTTTACAGAAAGATTTGTAAAATAATTTTTAATCCCTAATAATTTTGGTTGCCGGGCCGGCCCGAACCGGGCCGCGTCGCAAAATTCCGGCTCAGGTCGTGAAATTCTGGCCCGTGCGGGACTCTAGTATAAGGTAAGCCGCGCCAGCATTCCGTTTTTGTAAAAATGTCGAAATTTCTGCGCAATGGTTATGACGTCGGTAAGTAGTTTCGCGTGATTTTATTAGAGAGCGTATTTTGCAAGCCATCAAAATTAATTGTTTTTTCAGGCCGTTGAATCTCCGCACTGACTGATACCTGAAACGCGTTTCTTGATTCGTTGGAAATAATTATAATTGCCGCTGAATATAAAACAGGTTTTTATAAAATTGTTTGTGTGAATTCCGAGAAAATCATGTTTGAAATAGCGTTTAGAGGGATTTTGTTTGCAAAATGTTACAATTTTCTCAGTATATAATTTAGGAATTTAAGAACTGAAACAGTGGAATATTTTATTTTTTCTTGCTAAATATGCTACGGTGAAAATCAAAATTTAGTAAAAATCCCATTGGTATTATTAACGATTAATATATATTAATTAATATTACATATATTAATAAATGTTCGCACTTGACTACGTACCAAATATTTCAAATTATTGGGAATAAAGTTATAAAAAATACATTTTCTTTTTAACTTCAAATATAGACAAGGAGAAATAAAAAGAAAAGTGCTTTTCCGGTGATAAATCACACACGCGAGGCGATGTGGGCACGTTCAAATTGTAATAGTCCAATTTGTTTGTTGTGCGCGGCTCAAAATCGTTGCGAAATACATAAATAATCCGGATGCCGCCTCAGGAAAAATGATGCCGCAATGAACCCGGCATAAACCTGACAAAGACGATCTATAGTTCGTACAAGAGCCATCTTTGATGCGAGAAAACCAAGAGAGAGAAGGAATCTCGGCTTTTTAGGTATGCAGCGTCAAGCCACGGAGATACAGAGGTACTATATGTGGCGACCTCTATATGTCGAAGGGTTCAACTTGCTATTTATTTTTTCAAAATTTTTTCTATTGACAATATATAATATTGTGTAGTAATAGTCAAACTTACGCATAAACCTAACCTAAATACATTAACTAACATAAAATCAGACAGACAGCGGATTGCATATAGAAGTTCTTGATTAGCTTAACCGCGTATTAAAAAGGTAAAATTTATTCAAAGGCAAGGCCAACTTCGTTTGTTTGCGAAAAAGTCTTATATTTTACAAGAACTATTATCTGACAGTACTGACAGCGGCACACACACGGCAGCAGACGTCATATGGTCGTCGGAGCGGTTATAGTTATGTTATGGTAAAGAAGTTCTGAAACGTCTGAAATAACGTCGGACTTTTTCTTTATTTGGGCAAGTGTAATTTTCTGGAATTTGTGAACCACGTTTAGACGTCGCCTTTTACACCAACCCAACTTGGTACAAAATAGGTAACATTTTTTTTCGTCAGTCGCGGTGAGTTAAAATAAAAAGAAAAAAACGACTTCCTGATTTTTACACCAGGGTGGCGCTATTACTGTTGGGAGTAATAATTAAAATATGATTTTGATAAAAAACGTTGCATTTAAAAGGTTCATAAGGTCAAGGAAATCAAGGGGAAATTACTCTCCCTCCGCCCTAGCTACGTCACTTTTTTTTCTTGACGTTTGAATATTTTTATATCTGAAACTCTTAAAACTTTTAAGTAGTTTCTCAGTACTTTGTATTATTAAACTGCCAAAACAGAGTATATTATATTTTCAACGCTTCGGAACTGTTGAACGCAAAAAAAGTTGAAAAAGTGGCAAGTCATGCCTCGTATACGGCGTTTGTATCCTTTTCATTTCGAACATAAGTAGAAAATTGGCCATTCCAAAGTTTTATTAGTTATTACAAGCACACATGGGTCTGGAACATAAACTACTCGAAATACGAGTATATCTATGTATATGCGTTTACCGCTTTTTAAAAAGTTTGTTTCCAACAACCTAAATAAGGTACGAAAAGAAAAGAAGAACTACGAAGTGAAATGAGGGAACTTTTGAATTGCCAGCTGTTTTTTTTATAGCCGAGATCGCTATAATAATATAATATACAGGGTGTTCATTTGAAAACTTCCCACCATGGATTTATATAAAACCACTGATTAAAAGAAAAAATGCCGAGATCAAATGATGTGCCAAGGGGGACAACTTTTCAGACAAAAACTACTTCACCCCCTATTACCCTCTGCCCTCCGGGGTCATCACCTTAAAAATTTTAAATGGCAAGGGGTATCAAGTAATAGCTCGTTTGAAAGGTCTTTCAAAATGCTTTATATATTTATTTATCTTAATTTGCTCAGAAAAAAAAACACACGAAAATATCACTTTTTATTTCAATAAGTGGTCAAAATGTTGCCCGTTATTGGCCAAATAATGATATAGGCGATTCCTGACGGACATTTTCAAAAACATGTTGTGGGAGATCATGGCAGCTTTCGATGATGCGTTGACGAAGTTCATCCAAAGTTTCAGGTTGGGGAGTGAACACAATAGATTTCAAATGGCCCCTTAGAAAAAAGTCTAATGGCGTCAAGTCAGGGCCAGGAGTTCTAGCAGGCCATTCTATAGGCCCTCTTCGCCCTATCCATTTATCTGGAAACTCGCCGTCTAGCCATTGCCGAACCGGAAGAACATAGTGGGGAGGAGCGCCGTCTTGATGGAAATATATTTCAGCCTCATCAAGTATAGGGTTTCCATCGTCTTCGATTTGGTTTTCAATGGTTTCAGTGATAAGCGGATTGATGGTATTTTCCAACATATCTAAATAAATGCCTCCATTTAAATTCCCATTAATAAACAATGGCCCAATCACTTTGTTTCCTAAAATGTCTGCCCATAAATTAAGTTTTTGGGGGTACTGAGTATGCCCTTCTACAAAAGCATAAGGATTTTCATTGCTCCAATACCTGCAGTTATGCTTATTAACAAATCCATTTAGATAAAATGTGCATTCATCACTGAAGCAGATATTCTTTACATGAATGGTATTATCATTAATCGCTGCAGTCATTTGTTCACAAAACTCAACTCGCCTATCGAAATCATCTTCGGTTAACTCAATGCAATATTTTCATTTTGAATGGATGAAATTTATGTAATTTAGTAACTGTGTGTACATAGCCTATTGAAATACCAGTTGCATCAACAATTTTGCGTAATGAAGTATTAGGATTTATGGCAAAATGACCCAAAACTTCAACTTGAGCGGCCACATCCAAAACTCTATGATGATTACGTTTTTTATTTGCAACAGATCCAGTTTGAGTAAATTTAGTAACAAGGTCCAAAACATACCTATGCGAAGTTATCTTTTCCGGATGTCTGGCGTTAAATGTGACGGCAGTTTGCCGACCATATTGATTTTGGGCACCATAAATTAGAATCATTTCCACTCTTTCGGCTAGTTTGTAAACCATTTTGGAAGTAAAATGTGAATCAATAAATTAATACTATCCCGAGATTGTCACAAAGGTAACTGACAGCATATTAAATTCTTTCTTTTCCTTAACAACCATAAAAAACTAAACAGGTATAAGAATAAATACAGTTCGCCAATGTTATCTGTGTTGATAAAAAGAAGGCGGAAAAAAATTCTGGTTGTTATTTGGTTAATGCCAAGTATAATCTTCCGAATTGCTGTTTATGTTGGTTTTTGAACACTTATTGAAATATAAAGTGATATTTTCGTGTGTTTTTTTTTCTATATGAACAAATTAAGATAAATAAAGATTTTTCTAATTTTCTCGAAAACGATTCGACCGATTTAAAAAAATCAAACGTCAAAATAAAGCACTTTGAAAGACCTTTCAAACAAGCTATTACTTGATACCCCTTGTCATTTAAAAATTTTTAAGGGGATGACTCCGGGGGGCAGAGGGTAAAAGGGGGTGAAGTAGTTTTTGGTTAAAAAGTTGTCTCCTTTGGCACATCTTTTGACGTGTCTCGGCGTTTTTCCTTTTAATCAGTGGTTTTCGATAAATCCGTGGTGGGAAGTTTTCAAATGAACACCCCTGTATGTATGTATATATAGGTATTTAATTGCTTTTGTACTAGTGTTTATTAATATAATTTATATTAAAATGAGTTCACTGCATAAAGTAATATTCAAATTACTCAAAAGATTTAACAATAAGTTCTAAAAATTAACAAAACCCTTTAGAATATCATAGAAAAGTGTGCACAGTTAGTAAATAGTTATTAAAGGGGAGAAAAAAAAACTTTAGGTCTTCCTCCACTGATATAATAATTCAGAAAATTATTTAAAAGTTAGACTATCCACATGTTTTGAATGTTTAAGCATTCATCTTCAGGATAGTTACTTTTAGAACTTTAAGAAAACAAAACGTGGAACTGAGCTTTGAGTTCATGGTGTAGTTGAAACGCGTTCAGAAATTTTACAGTGGAGAAACGTACCACCACAGTTCAGGTCTAGTGAAGAAAACCCGCAAAGTACACACTGGTACAAGGTTAAGAGTTTAAGTCGTTAGAAAATAAAGAAATTGGATGTAAAAAAGCAATTAACAGAAGCATTTGAACAGTTATGAAGTAGGCATATTAATTGAAAGGTCCACGAGAGGAAGCAATCTTCCAAATTGATTGTAAGAAAAAGATTTTTTTATTTTAATTGAGAACTCAACAGGTAAATAAATGTTTGATAACTGACTTAGTTGGGAAAAGTAAAGTTTCGTCCTTCTGATTTAGGGTAAAGGGACAAACTCTTCTTTGTTTGTTGTAAAAGGTCTTAGGTATTAAGAGTAGGCAATTAATATGCCTACTTCATAACTGTTCAAATGCTTCTGCTAATTCCTTTTATACATCCAATTTCTTTATTTCCCAATGAGTTAAACTCTGTACCAGTGTGTTTTTTCCTAGTTTTCTTCACTAGACCTGAACTGTGGTGGTCTGTTTCTCCACTGTTAAATCTCTGAACGCGTTTCAACTACACCATGAACCCAAAGCTCAGTTACGACATTGTCCACCTTTTTTTCTTTCTTAAAAGTAACTCTCCTGAAGATGAATGCTTATGCATTCGAAACATGTAGAGACTATAACTTTTGACTACTTTTTTGAATATCTCAGTGGAGGAAGACTTTAATTTTCTTTTTCTCCCCGTTAAATTCCCACTCCACGTATGGAGTATTTCTTCAAGTTAATAGATATTAACATATATGTACATATATTAACTATAAGTCATATCTTTACCATTTGTGAAAAAAATCGTTTTATCAATTTTTTTCTTGTACAATTTTAAACTTTTTTAAAATTCAAATCCTCGCCTAAATCTAAATAAAACAGATTTAACCAAACTTATGGTGGGTTCGTTTTGATTATCAGAATCCACACATTTACAATCATTCTTCTATTGATACTATGCGTGGTGTATGTGTAAGTAAAAACACCCTTTTTGTAAGGCTCAGGGGGAGAGGGAACCCCCCCCTGGAACCGCGCCTGGATGCAATACTCCAAAAAGTAACATACAAATAGAAACACTTACTACAATCACTTTCGAATGACTTATTGATCGTACTTTGCCGATTTGTCCTATTTGTCCTGCTAGCCCTAGATCTCCTGCTATTCAAAGTACTAAATCCTGCTACACTGGAACTGCTCCCTGAGAATTGTCCTGCAACAAATAGTTAATATAAAAATTTGAAGAAGGCAACTTGCCTAAAAATTAAATCATCAAACGACCCACAGTTCAAAAAGAAATGTTTTTTTTTGTCTTTTGGATTAAATAGAAGCGACTAAAGTTTGCGGTTGCGACGTCACAGCAGCGTACTAAAATACATAACGCGAGAGCGGACAATTCATACTATGTGACGTCACACGGCAAACTTTAATTTAAGGAGCAATATTTACGACGTAATATTTTGCATGTTTTTTCATGTGACTGAATATTTTTCAGCAATAAGAAAAATTGGAAAGTTCTTTACTATTAGTAATTTAATGAAAAAAAAAAAATGTAAGTACTTTTGAAAGTTAATGTTTTCCAGATTTAAAATTACTGTCAGTTACTCATCACTTTCATATTACAAGCAGCGGGTTGTATGAAGTCAGAGAAGAAAAAAAATCTATGAAAATAAATATTCTACTCTATTAGAATATCAAAAATACGCTGTATTCTCTAACTTTATGCAACCCGCTGCACTCTATATGAAAACGATAAATTGATGACAGTAATTTTGGACTTATAGGATAGATATTTCTTTTTACGTACGTTAATAAAAAAAATGTATTTTTTAGGGTTGCACAGAAGAGTTTTGTAAAATAAAAAATAAAATAAATAATTTTTCCTTTTGACAGCTGTCATTGAAAAATTATTTCGCCAACATTTTGTGCTTTATTACTGTTTAAAGTTTAGTTTTCCGAACTAACTTTATCGAAATAGAAAAATATGAGTTATTATTATATAATATAATTTAATTATTTTAATAATCAGAAATAATATCCACATGGAAAAATATCAGTGGCGTCCCACTTTTTTTCTAAAAAATATTCTTAGAGATATCGAGTTGCGGTTTTAATATTTTTTCTAGCAAATTTCATCTACTTTTCAATTATGGTGTCATAATAATTATACCGTATGATTTATTTTTTCGGAGTAAAACCAAAAAATGTGTTATTATTATAAATTGCGCCCTCTAGCATTTTTTTTGGGAACTATTATGGACAATTAAAAACGATTAGTGAAAGTGCATGCATTTCCCTTCCAAACAGTCTTTAGTTTGCTAAAATCGGATAAGTCGTTTATAAGTTACAGCGATTTAACTGATTCATCAGCTTCCCCCCCTCTTATTAAAGTCGGTACGCCAATGAGCATATGACCAAAATGATGCATAATTGTCCAAGCTTTTTAATGATGTTATCAAAGATATACCTTAATGTGGAATTAATGGAGATATGTAAACTTTTATAATTTACTTTTCAATTACGCCCTCTTGTGGCAAAATGCGGAACTTAAAAATTATTTCCAGGATTTTCTCATGGCCACCTTAGTTATAATTTTTTTCCCCTGAATTTCTATGCCCAGTAGTTTCCGAGATATGGCCGCTCGTCACCCTTAATGAATCACCCGGTACAACAAGAGTGGATATGATGTCTATATCTCACGAGGAAGTAAATTGAGCACGACGCCGTAGCCGGAGTGCTCAAACTTTCGAGTGAGATATGGACAATCCACTCGAAATGAACAGTATATTTTTCTACGACCAAACAAATGAACCTTATGCTAAAAAATGCCCAAAAAAAGTTTGCAGGCCTACGGGCTTGAACTCACAACCATGGGATCCAAAGCTGGATGTAATGTCGCTTCGCCAGATCCCTATATTAGAATTTAGGGTAAAACCAACTTAATAATAATGCTAAATAAAATTAATTTTCTATGAACATTCAGCAGGTTGTATTATTGATGAAACTATTATAGATGCGTATATATTTTGTCATATTGAAAAAAAATTACATATTGTTGTACCATATACTTGTAAATTATATAATTTAATGTTTTGAAAAAGAAGATGGAGCCTCAGTAGATACAAGAAACTGTGATTGGTCAGTATTTTATAAGAATGCCAGAGAAATCTAATTTTTATAACAATGTTGTCAAAGAATGGAAAATTTCCGGAATCGTGAGAACAAAGCACAGAGGAACGATAGCTCGACACTGTAACCAAAGGTTAAAAAGAAATTTTTAGCACATATTAAATATGTTATATTCGTAGGAAATTCTTTAGGGTCCGTTGTGGTTATGAGCTGCTAAAAAATACTTTTTTGTACAACTGTCAAAAAAAGTTGACATTTTTTCATCGCTATCGATACGTAAACCTTTTGTTTTTTTAACAGTGAAAAAAAGACTTTTTTTCACGATGAAAAAAAGACTTTTTTTAACTGGAAAAATGATTTACAAAAAAAACGATAAAACTTTTTAAAAAATGTATTGAATTTTTTTGTACAAATTTACTAATTAATTACCAACTACCAAAAAATCTCATTTGTTACAATAATAATTGATGGTAAAGTTCAAACAATTGCTTCCAATATTAATTCCCGAAGCTGGTCCACCTTGCTGCTGATCAGAAACGCTAGATATTCCTTGAAAAGTTGAGTCCACAATTGTATCAGTTATATTGATTTGTTTGGAAGTAGAGGAACAATTTAATTTATTAGAAATATCAATTTTATTACTCAAACTATCTTCTATATATCCTTCTGCTATGGCGGCAGATTTCCAACCACCGTGGCGTTTTATAGATGTCATGTTACCCCCTGCATTGGCTAAGAGAGTTGCAGAACTCCTCCTAAAACAGTGACCTGTGTAGCTCTTATGCAATTCTTTTCCCAGCCATTTTGCAATCAAGCTAGGAATTTCCCCTATTTTATTTATTCCCACATGTTGGTCAACACATTTTCCTCTTGAATATTTTAAAAATAATCTCTTTTTGTGTGTATGGGACGGCCTTAGTGCTCTATACTTGCGATATATCTCAATATAATCAGAATTTGAAACGGTAAACATTCTTGGGCAATAGGTCTTTGTATCCGGTATTTTAACAATCAATATAGACCCGGTATCTTCAATGTCATCAATAGTTACCTTCAATAATTCTTCACGGCGACAAGCACCGCTGATTCCCAAAATTAACGCAACCTACAATTAAAAAAATATTGAAATTACTGAAATAATACAAAATTTTGATCATCTGTACCTTATAAAGTAAATTTGTTTCATCATCAGCTTCTTGAATGAATTTATTAATATCGTCTCTCGATAAAACTTTAGATTTCTTCCCTCGGTATCCGACGTTTTTGTTCTTAATAAAAGGCACCAATTTTGAAAACTTCTTTATATCAATATTTTCTTTAACATTCAATGTACTCTTC
Organism: Polydrusus cervinus; assembly: GCA_935413205.1. Classification (NCBI taxonomy): domain Eukaryota; kingdom Metazoa; phylum Arthropoda; class Insecta; order Coleoptera; family Curculionidae; genus Polydrusus; species Polydrusus cervinus. Next base: position 3,882,941 of record OW284512.1, read on the forward strand.
AACATTGAGTAGACACTCCATAAAGTAGAAGGTTTTACAGTTTTTGATTTCTTCTCAAAATAGCATATAAGTACCTTTTCAGACACTTTTTGTATATTTTTCTTGCCGCACCATTCACGGAATTGGTTATAATTTTTCTCGTATATAAATCTTGATTTCGCCGGTAACATGTTAGCTATAGCCGAATTTGCTATATCGGCTATATCTGAAGGAATCTCGCTATCACTATCGTAATCTACATCCATTTTAAGTACTTATACTATTTATTTAAAAAATTGCAATAAATATGAACAGCTATCACCGTATGACAACAAAACAAGCAACGTGCCAACTATTTTTATAGTAACGACAGGGCTGTTAACTTGATTATGTGAAATTATATGGTAAAATTTTTTTATAATATACAATTTAACCGATTAATTCAAACTTTCAGTTGTACAAAAAAATTTTGAGAATTTTTCGCCTCGACCTGCGGTCTCGGCAAAAAATTGACACTCTCATATGCCATTAAAAAAACACTCACTTCACGCACTTAATACAAAAATAACTATTTCAGTATTGTGTGCAATCATGGAATTTTTCTTTAAAAATGAGAAATTTAATTTTTAAAGGTCGCAACGCTGTGCAGCACTGAAGAGTAAGAATATGAAATTTTGCCATAGGTATAGTTAACTGGAATAGCCTACTTTTTCATCACTTAAAAGTGAACGAAACAGTAAATTTTCATGTGAGATATAGAAATAATATAGATAGAAAAATATTTTCCGTAGTTATGATAAAATAAAACAAGATATTTAAAAATGTAGTTAGATATGATTAGTTAGATATGATTAGATGTCACTTCTTGTGGTTTTTCTAGTATCTTACTTTTCAACTTTGTTGATATTATTTAAAATTATCCAAAAATCCTTATCGACAAAAAAACGAGGAAAATTGTTTCAATCAAATCACATTTAAGTGCTTTTTCGTAAAACCCCTTAAAATAAGTGGTCGTTAGTGGGATCACAACACGCCGCAAAACACAAGAAAAGGCCTAAAGCTTTTGTTTTTGCGGTAAAATACATTTTATCGCGCTACTTTACGCCAGAATTAATGTAATATATGATAGCAGGGGAGTAATAACAACAAAGTATCACGCATTAAAAAAAAAATAAGTAATGCGTAATTTTTTTAACATTCATTCCAAAATTACTAGGATATTTGGAAGATTGCCTGGTTTCTTGGTCGCTTGGAGAATGGGATGCGCACGCCTTCCCTGTATATGCTACATTTGTATTTATGCCGATACTATACAGAGTGTCAAATAAGTCTGGGATCTTTCAAATATTTTAAATATTACTAAATATAATTTTCTTTAAATTGCCCATAGTTACAAAAGGCACACACCTAGGAAGACTGAAACCGTTTCAATAATTATACAGGTTAGTCAGAAAAAGACTAATTTTTTTATAAACAAAGTCAACGATATAGGGTTTCATGGATTTATCTGTCAAAATGACATAGAAATACAAATTATAAATGAATTATTAGATTCATAAAATGTTTGCCATTATTTGCTAGACACCCTTGTAATTATTATTGGTGTTCTACGTCTATATTAGAAAACATTGTTTTAAGTACAGTTCACTCTATAAGTAACTCCAGTCTTAAACATAACTGTGCGTAAAGAATAAAGACGCACTACTGTGCGTTATGATGCATAACGACACACAACTGTGCGTTATGATTCCTAGAATAACAATCAAGTTAGCCTTGAACACATTTCTAAAAATAAACAAATTGATTCCAAGTATTCTTTTTTCCAATTTTCAATTTGGTAGGGGAAACTTTAGAAGACACATTAAAACTTGTTCAAAATTAGCGTATATTGTTTCAGAAATATCTATAATTGGTAAATATGGTTGCTATACAGGGCATGGACCAGTTACATTGTAGGGTAAAATAAGACTTTATCTTTTTTTTTCTTATGATAAAACACCTGCACTGTAGGAAAAATCCTTTAAGGCGCTCTGGGAGCGGTGCGAGTGCGAAAAAAGCTATTAACGTTGGTCTTAAAACGTTGAAGTTTGTATTCATTGGGAAACACGACCTCAGGAAGATCATTCCACAAAGATGACGTTCTCCAGATGAAAGAATTCTTGAACAATGAAGTTTGAGGAGTACTAAGCTGATCAACATATGGATGAGCGGCAGTGGTTCGCCGTGTATTTTTGTTTTGCATTGCTCTAGGTGGAATCAAGTGGGCAATGTCAGTCGAACACCTGCCATGGAAATATCTGTAAAAGAGAGCCAAATCACCAACCTGTCTTCGATGCTCCAGGCTATCGAGGGTCTTGGTCAGCTCGGGGTCGCCGATCAGACGAACGGCTCTCCTTTGAATGAAATCCAGTAGCCGAAGGGTGCGCTTGGGTGCAGAGCTCCAGACATGAGAGCAATATTCTAATGATGGTCGAATCTGGGGTTTGTAGAGTGTCAAAAGTTGATGAGGTGTGTACAACCTTATGGTGCGGAAAAGTACACCAAGTTTCTGTGCAGCTGCCTTGGCAATTGCGGCAACGTGATCATACCAAGACATATTATCTGCCAGATTGACCCCCAGCAAATTAATAGACGGTGCCAGGGGAATTGCGTGTCCTGCCATGACTATATCCGGTTCTGCAATGATAACCTTTTTGGAGAAGACTGCTGCCTGGGTTTTCTTAGCATTAAATTCGACTTGGTTACTGTCACCCCAAGCCAAAATTTCTTCCAGGTCATTGTTGAGGCGCAATACTTCATGCTGCCTGCGAAGATGTGCGTCGGCAGCGGATGTTTGGGGAGTCAAGGTAAAAGATGAGACAAGTGTGCTGTCATCAGCAAAGCTATATATTGGATTTTGGGTTTTCACTAGAAGGTCGTTATACAGTTATTTTACCTATTTTAGTTGTATTTATAATGTTATTGTTATAATCATTCCCGAACCTTGATATCAATAACAAGGATATTGTCGAGGGTATAACGCTCTACCAAAGGTGACGGTATATTAACTATAAATAATAACATTTATTTAATCATAGGTTAAGTTTAGAGTTAAGGTTAAAAGTTTAAGGTTAAGTTTAGTATATATAGAACTACGATTGATTTTGTAAGAGAGAATAGATTAAATATACAGTTTATACGCATCTCTATGTCTCTCACTCGTCGAACCAACTAGTCACCTTAAATGGCGATCCTGCCAGTCCAGTTACCTTACAACATGATCAAAAGCTAAATTTTGAATTTTAGCAAATAACATTTTTTCAAGATAATAAAAATGTTTAAATAAAATGTTTAAATATTGGTTTTTAATCATTTAACACATTTTCATTAAATTGATGCAAATATGACAGTAACATTTGATATTTTTTTAAATTAAAAAAAATGAATTTTATTTTAAACTTTGCACACCAGCATAAAATTAAAATGGAAACACTTTTTTCAAATAATTTTTTTCAATATCTTATATTCTAATATCAAATTTTTACGACAAAATATATACTTTTCAATATTCCAGACAAACGAGTGGTCTCGTGACTAATGTCAAAATAAATTTTTAGGTTACCAATCATGCAGAGGCATCAGCATAAAAGGTTTTTTACAATTTTAATAATAAAAAAGTTTCCCATATTGGGTCCAACTTTTTGCCGGTCACTGTATAAGGTTTAAAGATGGACCGAAAAATATGTAATAGAAATTAAAAAGTTATTTTAGCCATGTATAAATTGTAGAATTTTCAGGCGGTGTATTATAACGAAATATAGGAATACGACATGTAACGGTGGTAATATTTACACACTTTTTAATAGTCTATTTTGTGTATAAGATCTATATACAGGGTGGCCCATTTGTCTGACAAAGTAATATGCCGTCTCTACTATTAAAGATATCAAAAAAAAGTTTTTATAAAAGTTGTGAGGTATAAAAAAACATATGTTCTAAAATTATTTTTAAACATACAGGATGGTCCAAAAAAGTAGGACAATAAAAAGATGCATTTTTTTAAATGGAACACCCCATATATTTTAGCATTTTTTGTTTCCTTACAAAATTGTTTATATGACGCCATATTTAGTTTTTTAATTTTTTGCAACGTTGCCAAATAAAATGCAAAATTCTTAAAATTTTGGAAAAATCATGATAGTAAAAAATTACCTGTATTTCTCAATAAGAGTATCGAAAATCGAAAATTTCTTGTAAGCTCTTAAGTTTATGGATAGATAAACTGTCTTAAATCTTTAAGTACCGAAAATTTTGTACAGGGTGTTTTCTGTTGACATCCAAATATACAAAATATTAAAATACAATAACTCTGTTTTTTCAAATGAAACACCCTATATTTATTAGGCTCGTCTGATAGATATTTTAAGTATCTTTTATTATTGTTAAGTCATACCTATACCTAAATTTACTAGTTTGGGCAATATTTCGATTTTTATTTAAATTTTGGTGAAAAAAACTATAATTTTAATTTTTCTAGTAAGCCATGACCAGCAAACTAAAAACAAATGTAATTAAATATTATCCCATATTAAAATAAATTGATAACCATAGTTAGTTACGTGTTTATTTAATTTAATAAAATTTTGTTTTTATTACGCAACTGGATATTGAAAATAAGTTTACAAACATTATAAATATAAATATAATAATTATAAATATGACATTATATTCAATTACATTTGTTTTGACTTTGCTAGTCATGGCTTACTAGAAAAATAAAAACTATAGTTTTTATCAACAAAATTTAAATAAAAATCGAAATATAGCCAAAACTAGTAAATTTAGGTATAGGTATGACTTAACAATAATAAAAGATAATTACAATATCTATCAGACGAGCCTAATAAATATAGAGTGTTTCATTTGAAAAAACAGAGTTATTGTATTTTAAAATTTTGTATATTTGGATGTCAACAGAAAACACCCTGTACAAAATTTTCGGTACTTAAAGATTTAAGACAGTTTATCTATCCCTAAACTTAAGAGCTTACAAGAAATTTTCGATTTTTGATACTCTTATATGGACAATTTTGTAAGGTAACAAAAAATGCTAAAATATATAGGGTGTTCCATTTAAAAAAATGTATCTTTTTATTGTCCTACTTTTTTGGACCATCCTGTATGTTTAAAAATAATTTTAGAACATATATTTTTTTGTACCTCACAACTTTTATAAAAACTTTTTTTTGATATTTATAATAGTAAAGACGGTATATTACTTTGTCAGACAAATGGGCCACCCTGTATGTAATGGCAATTTTTTGACGCTCTTTACATTGTACGATATTCCATAGTTGTTTCTTCTTAAATTTTCCAAGACTAAACGCCAGACCTGGCCACCAGTCACTAAGTGCGTCCTAACTATGGAGAGAACGAAATTATAAAGGGTTTAGCTGAATGTTTTATCTGGAATTGCCGAAAAAGATGTTATCTGCGCTTATGAATAGCTGAGGACTATTGGGTGGCTAATTCGCTAAGAACTTTTCCCATTGACCCCGATTGGGGAATAAAGAAAAACGGCCCCCTTGCGTGTTTATTAACTTGGAAATTTGCGAGTGACTTTCTTTGTTCTTTTACTGCTAGAAATAGATGCATCCTGCGATTTTGTACAATAAAATGGGGCTTTTTATTGCACAAACAAGTAAATTTGTTTTCGTGGAAGAAATTTACGAAGTTTCGCTTTCTTAAGGGCAATCTATCAACCTACAGCCCTCGGGAAACAAAAATCAATTTTTCACGATATTTTTGTTTTAAAAATAAAATTTGGCCATCATCAATTTCTGGGGATATTAGTTGTCCATCATTGAAGGTGAGAAAAAGATGTTTTTCCAAACCCCTATAAAAATTATGGATCCATAAAAATATTTTGAAATTCCAATACTTTTTCTAGGAGTTTTGAAATAAAAATGTGACTACTATCTAAAAATACATATTTAAACAAAAGAAGCTTAGCGGCAAGCGGACAGAGTAGTGCGTCTATCTTTTGCATTAAAATACACAGGGACTCCAAAGGTAATGGAATCCCTGGGGCACAGGTAGACAATGACAGGCTGTTTCGTTCTTATTAGAACTCATCAGAAAGTCATAACCCGTAAGCGACCCCCAGTACAGCGAGCCTGTTCTTTCAAGGCGTTTTAAAGAAATAAAAATGCGATGAAAACCCATTAACGCCATCCTAAGGAATCAACTCAATGCAAAAGATATAGCCATGTAACGTGAAAACGTAGAAATAGAAATAAATCTAAATAAATTAAGCACGGAACGGCCACTTCACCAGTATAGGAAACATTTTTTCGCTTCTCCATACATCTCCACGCTTTGTGGATTCAGATCTAGATCGCGCTGCAGTCGCCCACTGGTTTGCAGCACTATTCCCTAAGCCGTGTGTAAGTATAAATAAAATAGTAGAATTTAGTGTCCGTTAAAATATATAAACAGAAGAAGCTTAGCGGCAAGCGGACAGAGTAGTGCGTCTATCTAACACTACTCTGTCCGCTTGCCGCTAAGCTTCTTTTGTTTATATATTTTAACGGACACTAAATTCTACTATTTTATTTATACATATTTAAATTTTAACACACAGGGCATATAAAAAGGTAACCAATGACCTTAATGTCTGTTTGAAGGTTAGAGACAATAATGTTTCTTGAATGACAGAAGGATTTTGGACTTGCATTGTCTTTATTTGTTTTAAATCACAATGTTTCAACTGGTAAGTATCCCCAGCAGTGGCGTAGCCAGAAAATATGTTCGGGGGGGGGGGGGGGGAGGCTCAGTGGGCGTAAGTAGGACATTTTTTTTTCTGGAGAAAGGGACAGTCGGGACTACATGTATTTCATGATATTGCATTTAGTGAAGAAGGCGGAAATGCACCGCAGGCGAAAATTTTTCGGGGCCAAGGCCAAAGTTCGATTAAAATCCACCTAACTAATATCAAATTTCGAAAATTAAATCATTACCTCTCCCCCTCTACATGGTTGGATAAAATTGTTTTTGTAAATGTTTTTTTACTCTTGTTTTGATTTTCTTAGCTGGCTCTTTATTTAAAAAAAACATTTTTTATATTTGTGAAAATTATGATTGGTGTCAATCGAAAATTTTAACATAAGACGTATGTATGATTCTAACTAGCGTTTTTTGGGCTCGATTTTCCATGATTAAAAATAAAGTAAATATCGCTCACCACGGCAGAATTGATGGTTTTTTTAGAAATCATGTTATTTAGGAGCGTAGATCTAAGAGCAGTATTTGGTGCAAATGCTTAGGTTTTTAAATACTCTATACTTTTGTATATTCATAATAAAGCATTCTCGTTTTTTCCGGCACTATTTTTTTATTATAAATTATCACACTTCTTCCATAAAAAATGTTTCAATTAACATTTTTACTTTATTTTTTTTCTTTAAAAATAAATACCTAATAGTCTCTTGTTTTTGTTGTAACAATATTTTCTTGCATTGGGTTATATTTTTTTAAATTTATAATAGCTCTAAAAAAAGGGAAAACAGAAGAGACAAGTATATGATAGAAAAATATTATAAAATATTATTCTTTTTACTCGTTTTCCTATAGAATTGCATCATAAATCAATAACTAAAACGATATGCGCCTGAAACCTTAATCTCTATATAAAACAGAACTTGTGGAGGGAAAAGTTTAAAAACTAAACGTTTCCTACAAGATCTTTGTAATCTAAGCCAAGAATTAAAGATTTAAATTAAGAGTCCAAGCTTGAAACGAAAAATTAGGTTGCAATTAGACTTTTAGACCCGTGGCTCGGGGAGGGAGGGGGGGGGCTGCAGCCCGGTACGCCACTGATCTCCAGTCGCCTTCAGAGCTGAGATACTTACCAGTTGAAATGTTATGAGTTAAAACAAATAAAGACAACGCAAGTCCAAAATGCTTTAAGCTTGGCGCGCACTTATGCGCGCCGAAGCGCGGCGAAGCGCGGAGAAAAACCGTGCATTGGATTAACTGCATGTATTCTTATAGAGCTCCGCTAACTTAAGCGAAGCGCGGCGCGGCACGTCGATGCGGTTGAGGTTGGAAGGTGCCACGCTAACTTATGCGCGCCGAAGCGCGGCGAAGCACGCCGAAGAAGGCGTTTTGGATTAAATTACATGTATTCTTATGGAGCTCCGCTAACTTAAGCGAAGCGAAGCGCTGCACGGCATGTCGATTCGATTGGGATTGCAAGCCTAGAATCCTGAGCGAAGAAATTCTCTTCGGCGTGCTCAGTGGCGGCGCCAGAAAAATTATAATGGGTAAGCATAAGCGGGCTTAATGTTTTTAGAATGAGCCCAGGATCAAAAGTGAATTCTAAAAAAACCTTCGATCATCGGCGACTTTACAGAAATTCCATATTTATTTAGAGTGGCGTCCCAAGTAGCATTTTTAGACAAAAGTTATTTGCTTTTTAGAAACTATTGCAGCCCATTTTCGAATTCAGTTACTGGAAACATTTAAGCATTGCTTATTTCAAAATACTTTACCAACCATAGTGTCCATACATTAACGACACGTGCGGATAGTGACTATTTTTCGAAACATTGTTAATTAAACTATATGAAGGTGTGGTGTGGGATTTTTTTGCTTCGAAATATTTACCAAATAATGGTATCCATCCATTTAGATACAAAACTTATGAAGAAAATATTTTTCGAAACTTCCAGGAACCCACCAAACCTACTCTTTTATCACAGAACCCCCAAACAAAATTTCATAACCTATAATTTTTACATTTTGTTTAGTTTGGTTTTTTGAATGATCCTTACCATTTTACATGTGTTTCTTTAAATATGGGAAGAAAACAGTGTAAACATTCCCCAAGATTAAGCCACTAAAAAAATAATTTTAAATTAAAAAAAAAGTTTAACCACAGAGTTTTTTTTTATAGATAGGTAATATGCCAAATACAATTATGTCAAAACTTAGACAATTATATCATAACTTTGCTTTACGACATTTTAATCTAACTCGCAAAATAAACTGAGGGGTGAAGGGGGGGCCTCTTTTGAAAGAATTACTCATAACTCTGATTTGCCGTAACCAAATTCATCAAACTTGGTTTCATTTAAAAAAGCTTGTCTTATAGTAACATTTAAAATGTAGTATGACTATTTTTTGTTATATCTGTCGCTGCAAGAGGGCGCTATTTGCGTAATCACCAGATTTTTCAATTTTTCTTAAAATTTTTTATTAGAACGATATATAAATTGTCATTTAATTAAAAAATAGAAAGAAAACTGGTAAAAACCGCATGCCCTTATCTATATATATATATATACAGAGATAGGGTAGTCGTTGCTGACTAGTTAGGAATTAAACTAGGGAAATATTTGAATATGCAGCAAATGAAAGAGTACCTACTACTCTTTAAAAATGGTCCAAGCTTTCGGAAAATTTGATTTCCATCTTCAGGGAAGAACTTTTGTGAGGTTATTCATATAGGTAGATGTAAAATAGGTATTGGACAATATAGTAAAAATACTGAACGGGTCAAGTGAAATTGGAATAAAATACAGCACTACATTTTAAAATAAGGTAAAATTTCTTAATAAAATTCAAATAGATTTTTTTCTTCAACGGACATTTTGTAACTCAGTTTCAAAAAATTCTTCATCAAATAACTAAAATATTAGGTAGTACATTTTAAGTATAATGAATTAATATTTGTTTTTAAATGAATACATATCTAATTTGCTCTCTCTAAGATGCTCTCATCTCACACTGAATTGGAAACGTAACTATACCAAATAAGGTGTGCAACTGCGTGCACCAAACCGCGCTATAGTTAGCGGACCCTAGGCGTGCAACGGCGTGCAGCGCTTCGGCGTGCTTCGCCGCGCTTCGCATAAGTGCGCGCCAAGCTTTAGTCATTCAACGACCTTAATGTTTGCCAATTATGTCGTTATGAAAATATAAAACATATGATGGTCTTTTCCAGCTCAAGAAGTACGATTAATATATCAGTTGATATAAACATCAAGTCATGCCACACTGGGGGGTATTTGTACTATACTGTGGTTAATATACTAAGGCCTTTGATGTCACTCCTTTTAGTTTATATTTACTTTATGATTAATTTATACACTATGTTATTTGCTTTGATAATTTTAGAAAATAAGATTAAACCTGCCAGTGGCGCACACATCGACTCCTTTTTAAAAATCTCTGTGTCGTGCATCCCATGTAGGGTAAAAATAAGGACATTATGGTAGAATTACCAAATCCATTATTTTACCTTTATTATTAAATAACACATTGTTTAATGTTATTGTTATAAGTTACTGCTTAACATTGAACACCCTAACAAGGTTAAGTCAGGGGTTATAGTCATTGTCAGACGTGATGTGGTAATCACTCTTGATACTTATAACAATAATGTTTCCTTCTAAACCAAAGGTTATTATCGTAGTTTACGGTTAGTACGTAGTATAAATAAGACTGATTATAATATAGTAAGTTAGATTCTATAAGGTTAGATTCTATTAGATTCTATAAGACTCTATAAGTTAGATAAGGTTCATTATAGCTCTGATATAATGTAACTACTAGCACAGAATATATAGGCGTAGCTATATATTATGTGCTACTAGTAACAAATATACCCTTTTTAATACCTAACCAGTAAAACAAGTATTTTACTTCTTCGAACCAAGTAGTTACCTTACATGGCGATCCTGCCAGTCCAACTATAGTACATGGATTTTCAGTAACTACCTTACACCCATACTTTATTTCGCCCGTCTGAAAAGTCGCGCAAGGACCCTTAAACAGTGGCGTACGGTACCAATTAAAGCATGGTAGGTAAAATAACAAAACATTTTTAAATTACGTAGTAGAAGTCCGGTGACTTTGTCTTTTGCATTGGAGTTGATTCCTACAGAATTTTTAAACGCTATAATATCTTAGCATTCTCAAACTTCTGACACCTGATTTTTGGGTGGCAAAACTGACCAAAAATATTTCTTATGAAGACAGTAAAAATTAACCTATTAACATATAAAAAACCTATTTTCTTTAAGTTTTCTCTGTATTATAGGTTAGGTTAGGTAAGAGTGGCAGACCCTTGGTTCTGACCAAACAGTCTCACGTAGTCCTGATTAGGTCCGTTGTGATACCACACGTGTTCCGTAGAACCCACCTTCAGCAGATCTCTGATGGTTAGTGCGACGTAACCGCGGAAGGATTTTAACAACTCATTCAAACCAGCCACTACTGTTCAGAAATCTGCTCAGCCGTCCAAGTTGTAAGTTGCTTAGTTCTTCCAGGCTATCGAAAGATGGTTCACCCAGAGTAGTGAACCTCCTTCTTGCTAGGCCAGGGCATTCACACAGAAAATGTTAAATACTTTCTTCCTCTTCCTCATCTCTGCAACTTCTGCAGAAGTCGTTAGTGGGTATTTGCATACGTTCGGCATGTCTACCGAAGAGGCAATGTCCGGTAACAACCGCAGTAATATTTCTCACGTCCTTTCGACTGTGTCTCAATAGCTCTGCGGTTCTCTTTTTATCGAATGTGGGCCACAGTTGCCTGGATGTACTACAGGTTGTCAACCCTGTCCATCTGTTCTGTGCAAGCTACTTGGCCGTGCAGTCAATTTCGAACGAAACCCAGTGGTTTGTTCACTGTATTGTCTGCTAGATCAGCTGGCATACCTGCGCCCTCTCTTTCGAGAGCATCGGCAGCCTCGTTGCCATCTATTTTGGAGTGCCCAGGAACCCAGCACAGAATAACCCGATGTTGGTTGCCACTCTGTATTATAAGTCTGCCTCTAAAAATAATTCGAAGAATTCGTCCATTTTTACTCAAAGAGACCTGATATTTGATATTTTGTAAGAAAACAAGGGGAATTTTGAGGCCGAGACTTTGTGACCTTTTTTCTTACAAAATATCTCTAAAAATAACTAAAACAGTTATAGTGCTCCCGTAAGAACCCCTTTCACGGGACGCCAATGATTTACAAATTCATCCACTATATAATTTGCTTTGATAATTTTAGAAAATAAGATGAAACCCGCTAAGGCCATTAGTCGTTAAATAGGCTTACTTTGAGAGGATATTCATGGCTTTATTAACAAGATAATTACGAAAAATCCATAGTCTATTTAATAAAAGTTGTTATCTTGCCATAAATAAAGATTTGGTTCGATAAATGCTTTTATTTTACTTAGTTTCTATAAAGGGGTAGTTAAGGGTGCGATAATTCAATGGGTTAAATCAAGGCCAGTGGCGGCCTCTGATTTATAAATAAGGGGGTTGGTTGCATAATTGATAATAATACAGGGTGCTACAAGGGGAACTTGGAAATGGTAAGATGATTTAAATGATGCAAAGTTGCTTTTTTTGGCTTAACAATTTGGTAAAAAGAATTCTAAACATTTTGTATACAGGGTGATTCACGTTAAGTGGCCTATTAGAAAATCTCGGAAACGACTTACTCTATCTTTCTAAAAATTTGATAGCAGGCATAATTGGTTTTGAGCTTTTAAAACATTATATTTTGAAGTTTTTATCTTTTTCGGTTATACCGGAAGTTAATGCAAACTTTGCTATTTCAAATGGAATACCCTGTATATTTTAGCATTTTTGATTACCTTCTTAAAATCTAAATAACTTTTGTTAATAATAATCTATTCCTATCTCTAACCGTTTTTGAGATATGAATTATAAAAGGATTTTTTTGTGTAAAAACGCTCAGAGAAGACAGTTTAGTAACTCTGAAACTAATAAAGGTGAACATTTAAAATTTTGTAAGCTTTCAAGTAATATATAGATCTTTAGTTTAAATTACTTAGGTTTCGCGTTTTTTATACAGGGGTTTCTTAAAATTATGCCAATGTTTCAATTTAAATAAATGTGCATTAGTCAATTTTTACAAATGGAACACCCTATTTTTAAGCTTACTAATAGAGAATTAAATTTCCTATCTAAATACCTAATATGTTACAATACACATTTTTAGTCGTTTTGAAATTATGAGCAATTTAAATAAAAAATCTTAAAATTTCTGTTTGTGTTAAAGCGACATTATTTTTGAAAAGAAGGCTTCGACTGGGATTTTCGTTTGACTTTGAGCTTTGTTACCATTTGTTATTAACCGCCTATGTTCGTTGCTTACCTATTTCTCATTCAAAGCCAAACGAAAGTCCCAGTCGAAGCCTTCTTTTCAAAAATAATGTCGCATTAATACAAACAGAAATTTTAAGATTTTTTATTTAAATTGCTCATAATTCCAAAACCACTAAAAATGTGGATTGTAACATATTAGGCATTTAGATAGGAAATTTAATTCTCTACACGTTAGTAAGCTAAAAAATAGGGTGTTCCATTTGCAAAAATTGACTCATGCACATTTATTTAAATGGAAACATAGGCATAATTTTAAGAACTCCCTGTATAAAAAACGTGAAACCTAAGTAATTTAAACTAAAGATCTATGTATTACTTGAAAGCTTACAACATTTTAAATGTTTACCTTTATTAGTTTCAGAGTTACTAAACTTTCTTCTCGGAGCGTTTTTACACAAAAAAATCCTTTTATAATTCATATCTCTAAAACGGTTAGAGATAGGAATATATTATTATTAACAAAAGTTATTTGGATTTTAAGAAGGTGATCAAAAATGCTAAAATATACAGGGTATTCCATTTGAAATAGCAAAGTTGGCATTAACTTCCAGTATAACCGTAAGTGATAAAAACGGCAAAATATAATGTTTTTAAAGCCCAAAACCAATTATGCCTGCTATCAAATTTTTAAAAAGATAGGGTAAGTCGTTTCCGAGATCTTCTAATAGGCCACTCAACGTGAATCACCCTGTATACCTTCGAAGATGTTCGAAAGAAACGAAATTTATAGTTTCGGTTTTTAATTATTTGCGCCTTCATTTTTAACTTGGGAAAAAACAAAAAACACTCTTTAACAGCCGTTTTTTATGTTCCTTAAGATGACGTTATTAGTTTTCAAATTCGACATTTCTGACTTAGGATACCAACGTCAAGTCAATATTTTTAAAACAGACCTGGAATTTTAAATACAGTTTTATTTTTAAAAATATTATTAAGGACACATTGTTTATAGGAACTTTAGTAAATTTATTAAAAATTTGGAATGTTTGTATTTTTAAAGTCCGCCTTCGCAAGGCTAAAATACGAGAGAAAAGTTACCCTAGGGAATTTCTACATAAGTGCATTTTATTTTTATTGACTGGAAGTAAATTTGATAAAGTCGAGAATACAACAGGTAAAAAGGTACAAAAGGCGCGATACAAGAAAATAAAATAAATCTTTCTCTAAAATATTTTGGATACAGAGAGCTATTTTATATAGGTTGCACTATGTTACCAGCTTTAAATGTGTTTTATCAAAAGGGGATTGAGCAGTCAATATACGACAGTGAACTAGTGGGTATAGTCGATACAGTTGAACATTGTTATTGTTATAATGGGTTTGTTCAACTATACAAGGTGTTCCATCTAAAATAAGAAAGTTTTTTACAATGAGCCCTTAATTGTGACCTCCCTGTATATTTTATGTCATATTTAATTATTTTTTGAGATTTGTTAATTCTTTAACTATACAATAACAAACAAATTTTAGTCCAAGAGCTAAGGTAAAAAATATATACGGATAATTTCATCGCTATGCATTTTCGAAATAATTACAAAATATGCAGATATCTTATAATTAGTAGACTTAGGTAAAAACGTGTTCCATAAAATGTAATTATAATTTAATGCAAAAACCAAAAATATAATAAAAAATGCGATATTGTATTTAAAAAATGAAAGTTGAAGCTACTTCCGGTATAACCGGAAGTGACAGAAACATGTTAATATTTTAGTTTAAGAGAGCATATCGATAAACTTAAACCTACATATTTTCAAAAAAATATTTTCAGCAGTTTTCTCAAAAGTTCTAATGCAAGCTCATCGTGAATCACCCGGTATAGCAAATATTAGTTAATATCATTGAAGGAAGGTGTTGAATCTGTCTTTTGCATTAAAGTACACAGAGACGCCAAATTAATGGGTTTCCTGGGGCACAGAGAACGCTGTCTAGTCCTTATTAGAACAGCAGAAACAGCGAAAATTTGTTTTCAATACTTACAACTGTCTACCTGTGCCCAAGAGAACCCATTATTTTGGCGTCTCTATGTGTCGTAATGCAAAAGATAGATGCACCAGGATTTCCGCTTGCTTGAAGCTAACTTTTCCTTCTATAATATTATTGCCGATACTAAATATCTACTATATTGTTAATATTATTTTATTTTTATGTGCCAATAATTGTGAGGAATTTCAGAGTGTTACTTTTTAGTCAACATTTTAATTAAAGTGTATAAACAAAATAACATTTTCTTTCCTGGCTTTCGTAGATATTCAAAGCAGAATTATTTATTTTTAAAATTTTATTCTTGTATCCGGTACATAGGGCCTCATAAACAACGCCACGCCATAATTTTATAGGTACAAATGAGATCTGTCGCAATACGGAAAACGCTGTATATTTTGCATTCAGTAAAAGATCAAAGAGTCGCATCACGCTTTCTTTGAAGTAAAAAAATACTTTCCATAAGTTTCCAGCCTATTTGCGACCTGTTTATATGCTAAACGAATTATGATTTATTTTGCATGTGTGATTTATATTCAAGCTTGTATACACAAAGAACTGAAAAAAATATTTGTATTTAAATGGGATGTCACAAGCAATAGAGCAGCTAGAGGCGTGCTGTATGATTTAAAAGAGGGTTTTTTTTTACTAAATTTTGACTTTGGTGTTAGTGTATAAAGGAACATCTCTGTTTTTATTGTTTGATATTTTTAAGCCATCATGTAACATGATAAACCTTAGTTTTAGTTTATTCTTTTTTACCTTCATTATTTGTTTGTAATAGGGAATTTCTTTATTGCTTAAATATATTCAAATAACATATGCAAAATATTACGTCTTAAATATCGCTGCTTAATTTTTCGTCGTGTGACGTCACGTACAGTATAAATAGCCCGCTCTCGCGCCATGTATTGTAGTACCGCTTTGACGTTACAACAGCAAACTTTAATCGCTTATATTTATTCCAGAGGATTAAAAAAAAAACTTTTTTGTGAACTGTGGGTTTTTGATATTAGCTCACGCTTATGAGTATTATTTTTAAAATTTAATATGCAAGTTTCTTGTTTCGGTATTTTAGCTTAAACAAATAAACATATTTTTGAAGTACTCTGTGTGAAGTGGCGTAGCCAGAAAATATGGTCGGGGGGGGGGGGCTCAGTAGGATATTTTTTTGGAGGGAGAGACAGTCGGGACCATGTATTTCATAAAATTGTACCTAGAGAAGAAGGCGAAAAAGCGCCGCAGGCGAAACATTTTCGGGGCTACGCCCAAAGTTCATTTAAAATTCACCTAACTACTATCAAGTTTCGAAAATTAAATTATTACCTCTCCCTTCTGCATGGTTGGATTAAATTTGTTTTTGTAAATGTTTTTTTACTTTTTTTTTGATATTCCTAGCTAGCCCTTTATTTAAAAAAAAACATTTTTTATATTTGTGAAAAATATGAATATTGGTGTCAATCCAAAATTTTAAAATAAGACGTATATGTATGACTCTAATCGGCTCGGTTTTTTATGATTAAAATTAAAGTAAATATCGCTCACCACGCCAAAATTGATGATTTTTCAGAAATCATGTATTTTAGGAGCATAGATCTAAGATCAGTTTTTGATGTAAATGCTTAGGTTTTGAAATACTCCTTCTTAAGTGCCGTTTTGTATATTCACAATACCGTATTCTCGTTTCTTCCGGCACTATTTTTTTTAATTATAAATTATCACACTTCTTCCATAAAAAATGTTTCAATTAAAATTTTTACTTATGCGACTGAAACCTTTATCTCTATATAAAAAATTACTTTTAGAAGGAAAAGTTTAAAAACTAAACGTCTTCTACAAGACCTTTGTAATCTAAGCCAAGAATACATTACTTAAAGATTTAAATTAAGAGTCCAAGTGTGAGACGAAAAATTTGGTTACATTTAGACTTTTAGACCCGAGCTCCCCTAAATACGCCACTGGCGTATTTAGGCTATAATAAAATATCAATCACAACACAGGGACAAATGGCGTTAAGATCCTGGCCTATTTTGAGAATTTATAATAGTAGTTTTTACAACAAGAGTGGATATAATGTCTATATCTCACGAGGAAGTCTACGGTGTCGTGCTCAGATTTTCGAGTGCGATATAGACAATCCATTCGAGTTGAACAGTATATTTTTTCTACGACTAAACTTACGAACCAGTGGCGGGGCAGGATTTTTAAAATGGGAGGGCACAAAGGGGCCCAATGATTTTTGAGTGGGCACTACCCAAATGAATAGTGACTTAAAAAAAAAGTCGCCGGCGTTTCAACACTTTAGAACGCCATAAGCAGCGACAAACAACTCTTGAAAATACCATACAACCACTCTTTACTCATCAAAACTTTGGGTCCCTCTTCCCCCGAAAATTCCATTACAAAACCGAATCTATCAATTTTGGGAAGGGGGGGGGGGGCACCAGGGTGGCCCCCCCTGGCGCCGCCGCTGTTACCAACCTTTGATTAAACACAACAAAGTTCAACGCTTTACCGTCTTAGCCACGGAATCATTATTAGAAATTATGGTAAAACCAGCTCAATAATCATGCTACCTGAAATTAATTTTCTATGCACTTTCAGCAGGTTGCATTATTGATAAAACTATTATAGATGCGTATATATTTGGTTATATTGAACTAATTAATAACATATTGTACCATATACAAATAAATTATATAATTTAGTATGTTAAAAAAGAAGGCGGAGAGAAGGCGGAGCATCAGTAAATACAATTAACTGTGATTGGTCCGTATTTTATAATAAGGCCACAGAGAAATTTAAATTTAAGTGTTCTTCAAGCTATTATCATTTTTTTATAAAAAAGCAAAATGTAGAATGCTGACCAAAAAAGTCAACGTTTTAATCAAAGATAAAGTTTCAAGATTTATAGAAGAAGCGCCTGATCAAATTTACTTAATAAAAATTGCCACCATTTTGTGGTTGGCCTGTGCTTTTTAAGTCAAAATCAACCATGAAAAGTAGAATGACGTTGGTGTCTATGCAAATATTGTTGATTTCGAAACTTGGGTGATTTTTGATAATTAACGAATCAGCAATTGTTACGGTGATTGATACATGATATTGGTCGAAATACATTTCTCATATTAATAGTGGCGTCACATTAATTTACTAATCAGACAACTTCGATTGTGAGTAAATAATTCCAACCAATATCTGTAATGTCAAAGTCAAAGTTGCTGTTTACCTAATTATTGTTAAAAATCTTTGTGCAACTCAACGTTAAATGTTGTGTTGCACAAAGATTTTGTTAAATGATTTGTAAAATAGAAAATCTCAATAAAATGGTATGTATTGTCAAGCGACTTTCCATAAAAAATTCAAATGCTTCGTTTAAGCCAAATAAGTCAATTGAAAAGTCAACAACTGCCTTAAAATATCAAAAGAATGAAGCATTTTCAGCTTTCTATTGAATATTTGTTTAACCTGGCTCTGTACCTGGAATGTGCAGAAATTGTATAGCCTCATCAATTCTTGTTTACCCGACAGTTTATTTACTAAACGTATAGACATCGCAGTGCGGAAGTGTCTTGTATTTTTATTTTTGGAGAAAAAATTGGAAAACATAAGAAAATAAACGAAATAAAAGTGGGAATTTTAAAAGACCGTTTTGTTTATTTAAATCGACTTTATTTTTTTAACAAGAAGTTCCACATATAAAGCGTAATTACAGGTTGACCAAACGAAAACGAAACAGCTTTGTTTGTTAGGTACTTGAGCATATTTAAAAAAAAAGTTTTCGGAAACTAAATTATCAAAGGGGACACTGCAAATATATTGTACTAACCATGGATCCCATTTCAGAGGGGGGGGGGGGGATCGGATAAATATTCGTGTGTTAAAAAACCATAATAATCATGCGCAGTTGTTAGGATGTACCTAGTCATAATTTTATACGTTTTTTCAGATAGCTTTTACTGTCATTGGACGAGAACTTTACGTAAAAAAATAATAGGAGAAACTAAAAGAAAAGAAAATGGGAAAGTTTAAACATACTTTAATATTTAGGTAGGATAGTCTTGTGTGAGATGCCATTTTAGAGTAAAGGAAGCAATTTTTTATACAGCCTGGTCTATTCTAAATAAATAATTTAATCAAATGTAAAGCCGAATGAAACAAAATACTTTTATATTGTAGACTGTGACGACTAATCTCATTAGAAATGTGTATGCTGAGAAGTGTGAAACTGTGGCTAGAATATTTATTATAATTTTTGAAGATACAAGTTTAAAGTAAAAACCTAATTGAAAAACATAGAAAATGAAGGGGTTTTTGCTTGTTTAATGAAGAAGAAGGGTAAATTTCATTATGTACAATAAAAAATAGCGATCAAGAAGCACCAATATAATATTTCAGTATGCATCCGCAACTTAATCTATACAAAACGGCATTTTAAGAAGAAATATCTGAAAAACTAAGTGTCTCAACAAAAACGCCGTCTAAATTAAATTTGTATTCTACTACCTACAACGGGCAAGGGCCTGTCGACATATTAAGCACCGGTTCCCGCAGAACACCGAAGTTAAGCGGTGTCGAGCGCGGTTAGTACTTAGGAGGGTGACCGCTTGGGAACACGGCGTGCTCTTGCCTCAGGGAAGAGTGTAAAATGAATCGACACCTAGCCATCCTATTCACGCCGGACAGGCCGGATGAGATCGGATATCTCGTAGGATGAAGGTACCGTTTCACACTCCCCAGTCGGTAGACCACATTTGTGGTCGATGACCGGTTCAAGATGGCCTACGTAGTCGGCGAACCGTAAAAAAAAAAAACTACCTAAAATAAATATTTCTGAAAAAATCAATTTGGGAGCTGTAACAGATAATTAGCCATTTCATAACAAATAAATTATACTTTAAAATTAATAACAAATAAATAAACTTTAAAAAGTAGGTCTTTAGAAATCATAAAGGAAACCTGACATACATTGGATGTATACAGGGTGATTCCTAAGTTGATACTTCTTTTTTAGCTGTGTATTGAAGGCATTAAAATTAACAATATTTTCAAAAAACTTAAAAATAGGCGAGATACAGAAGTAAAAAATGTAAGTGCGGGCCTGGTCATCAAAACGTAGCCTGCTATACTTTATGTTATTTTTGTCTTATTAGTCATGCAATTTACGGGTCGGTGGTGAGTTATTAGCAATCCGCTGCGGTGGGTTTTTCTGAAGCAAGTTAATTTTAAATTGGTGACACGTGAAAATTGTACAATTGGAAAACAATGAACTACTAGATATGGTGCTAATTGACGATGAGTGCCGTCAAAGTGCGGCAGCTGCTTCGAGATTATACGCAGAACGCTTTCCCACGCCCAAATTTCGTTTAAAATTCACCTAAGTTAAGTACCTACTAAGTATCAAATTTCGAAAATTAAATTATTACCTCTCCCCTTTGCATGGTTGGATTAAATTTGTTTTTGTAAATGTTTTTTTTCTTTTTTTTGATATTCCTTTGATATTTGTAAAAAATATGAATATTGGTATCAATCCAAAATTTTAACATAAGACGTATGTATGACTCTAACCAGCGTTTTTCAGGCTCGGCTTTTCATGATTATTAATAAAGTAAATATCGCTCACCACGCCAAAATTAATGATTTTTTCAGAAAACATGCATTTTAAGAGCAGTTTTTGGTGCAAACGCTTAGGTTTTGAAATGCTCCTTCTTAAGTGCCGTTTTGTATATTCATAATAAAGCATTCTCGTTTCTTCCCGCACTATTTTTTATATTATAAATTATCACACTTCTTCCATAAAAAATGTTTCAATTACATTTTAACTTTAGTTTTCCCTTTAAAAATAAATACATAATTGTTTTTTGTTTTTGTTGTAAAAATATTTTATTGCATTGGGTTATGGCCTAACATATATATATATACTTCTAAATACGATCGTATTATAACATAATTGTATGACTCTAATGTCTACTGAATCGTTCTATAGACATTTCTAATAAGCCGATAATACGAAGCTCCTGACGTGGATTGTCTCACTTAAAAGTACTTTATAATTAATAGATCTAACGATGTAATCTTCTTTGCTAATTTTGCAAAATAAGATGAAACAAGAAACAGGCAGATCATTAGGAGATAAATAACTTAGTTTTAGATGTATCTTTTAATATAAAAGATAATGATGTACTTGAGAATAAGGTAATTTTGCATGGAAGAATCACGAGTAAAGTAACAATTTTTCAAGAAAATTGCTTTTTCGACGTACTTGTTGCCAATGACCTCCTATACCATTAAAAAAAGGTATTTCCCGTTGGCGTTTAGAATAGGCATCAGAACCTTCTTTCAATGGACTTTTTTACTATTATCATATTGAGCACTAACATCCTAAACCGATTCAAAATATATCTTAATAAAAAAAATCTTCCTAGACTATCACAAACCATTTCAAAAAATAATTAAAAACACCGCGTGAAAGCAGGAAGTTTAAAAACATAAAATGAGAAGCGATTTACGTCATCCTATTAACAGCGCAATTCTTTTATTTGCCCGTCGTGCGACCGATTATATTGTTATCTTTGTTTTGATAACTTAAATAGACAAAGACAGTTTAGAATCAGGAAACCAGACTTGAGATCTTAGCCTGATAGGATTGCGTCATTTACGGAGCGAACGGCTTTTGCCATTGCATGTAAGTGTTGTGACATCACCCCTACCGCCTCCTATGGATCAAATACGGTCCTGCCTAACTTGCCCGTTGAATAACATTAAGAAAACTTCTGGGTGTAGGATGAGCCCGCAAGGGAAAGCGTTCTGCGTATAATTCAAAGAAACAGCCGAACTTATTACAAAAAAACATAAAGTTAGGCAGGCTACGTTTTGTTGACCAGGCCCGCATTTAGATTTTTTACTTCTCTATCTCGCCTACTTTTGAGTTTTTTGAAAAAAGGTATTTGAAAAAGTTGTTTATTTTAATGCCTTCTATACACAGCTAAAAAAGAAGTATCAACTTAGGAATCACCATTTATGTGAATGGCAGTAGAGTTTTGAACTTGCATTGTATTTATTTATTTTAAATCACTACGTATCAACTGGTAAGCATCTCCAGTCGTCTTCAGGTGAATACTGAGTGTTTTTATTTTTTTTTAAATTCTGGAGCACCTTTAAACGTTGACCATTTTCTGGAATAAAATTTATTCCGTTCAATTTGTTCATTAAATTCAAACGGAATACATGGAAAAAGTTGAGGAGTGTTTCTTGTAACAACCAAAATATTTAGGGCTGGGGCTAGCGTTTAGAGATGCGTTCAGAATTTTGAAATTCGAAAATTTTTGTGTAAATATATTTTTTTAATTTGTAGGAACGTGATCTAATTTTTGAGAAAGACTTAACAATATTTCTCAAGGTGACTGTAAAAAATATATTTTGGCCAGCTTCACATTTAAAGGTGCCCCAGGATTTTTAAGAAATCGAAAATTAAAAACATGACGCCTCCCAACATATTTCGCCTTTAAAGTCTTGCTACGGAGTAACGCATTTTGAAAATCACTTATGTGCTAAAATTATTTCCATTATTATAATTTTGAGCTTTTAAAACAAAAACTCACGAAAGTCTAAAATTATATTTGTAAATCTCAAGAGAAGGAGCCAAATCGCTTCCAAAGAGGCCTTAAAAGGCTTACTTTACGGTGCCAACTGACTAATAGAGAAGATATGGCAACAAACTGGCTCTTTTTACACCTCTAATTGGCTCTAAGTTCTCCTTTTTATCGACTTAACTTTCTTAAAGATTTAACGGAAAAGATTAACTCGAGGGATTATATGAATTTTAACTTTTGGAAGCAGTTTATTAGTGGGATGGAACTTGTGAAAGAAACGGTGTGAGTTCTTGACAACTTTCACTTGCGAGGTTTATTTTTTTTTACGAGAATATTGATAATTGTCATTATTGAATTTTAAATTTTACCTTTCTAGGCAGTATATGAATTTATATGACCGTGAGTCCGTGGATCAGTCTATCATTCGGGAATATTTCGTAAACAATAATGGCTATATCATTTTTAGGTTTCATAATACAACTCTATGGAGATACCCGGTCCAATATCAATTAAAAATCATTTGCTAGAAACTGCTAGATTTGGGTACGTTGAAGTTGTTCGTCATTCGAAACACCTCACCGATCATATTCAAACGGAACAATAAAAAACACGAACATATTTGACGTCATGACAATCGTCCGTTTACGTCACTGATAACAGCTTCTAATAACACCGCGCCGCGCTTTGGATTATTCCGCTGTCTGAGATAGTGCCTCAGTGGAAGCATATTAGAAACGATTGGATCGATATTAAGAAATTGCGCCAACTGCCATCAAGTAAATTACATTTTTAAATCTTTGGAGATTTATTGGTCAAGTAGCACTAAACGCGGCCGGCCCGGCCCGGCTCTCGGGCTCGGATCGGGCCACTTAATCAATAAAGGTTCGGGTTTTCGGGCCCTAAAAATTTTCGTCGTGCCGGTCGGTCTTTCGGGTCAGCCTTGGTTTGCTTACAGGCTTTTTTTTAAAGACATATCTATAAAATTATTTTCAAGAAAATCTGATAAAACACCGTATCTAAGTTCTAAGAATTTTTTTCGGGCCTGCCGGAATTTCCAGGTGTTCCTGGCCCACCGGGTCTGCGGCTTGGTGGGCAAAAGTATGATAACATTTATGGTAATAGTTCGAAATCCATGGTTTTTAAAAATATAAAAAGAACGTCAGGGATAGCTAAACTATCCTTTAAAAAAAAATTTCAAAAAAATCGTACTTAATCAAGTGAGTTAAATGAAAAAGTTCATCAAATGGTACAGATGGTACACAATCCTATTGTCATACCCCATGTCATTTTGTATGGTCATAGTATTTTATGTTGTGCGATTATTATATATATTGAAAAAAAAGTTTTTTAGCGTCAGGCGGACAAAGTGGTGCATCTATCTTTTGCATTAAAGCACACAGGGACGCCAAAGGTAATGGGTTCCCTGGGGCACAGGTAGACAATGACAGGCTGTTTCGTCCCTATTAGGACTCATCAGAAAGCCATAACATGTAAGCAACTCCAAGCACAGCGAGACTGTTCTTTCAAGGTATTTTTAGGAAATAAAAACGCCATTAGTAGGAATCAACTCAATGTAAAAGATATAGCCATCTAACGTGAAAACATAGAACTAATAAACCAAAGTACGGTGGCCAACAAACACCGGTATAGGAAACTTTTACGCTTCACTAAATTTTTTCTACGGGTTTGTAGATTCAAATATAGATTGCGCCGTGTAGCCCACTGGCGGTGCCGATCCATTCCGTATACAATGCCGTGTTTTTAAAAATAAAGTAGAGAGTTTAGCGTCCGTATAAGTAAATAGAAAAAAAGTTTTTTAGCGGCAGGTGGACAAAGTGGGGCATCTATCTTTTGCATTAAAGTACACAGGGATGCCAAAGGTAATGGGTTCCCTGGGGCACAGGTAGACAATGACAGGCTGTTTCGTCCCTATTAGGACTCATCAGAAAGCCATAACATGTAAGCAACTCCAAGCACAGCGAGACTGTTCTTTCAAGGTATTTTTAGGAAATAAAAACGCCATTAGTAGGAATCAACTCAATGTAAAAGATATAGCCATCTAACGTGAAAACATAGAACTAATAAACCAAAGTACGGTGGCCAACAAACACCGGTATAGGAAACTTTTACGCTTCACTAAATTTTTTCTACGGGTTTGTAGATTCAAATATAGATTGCGCCGTGTAGCCCACTGGCGGTGCCGATCCATTCCGTATACAATGCCGTGTTTTTAAAAATAAAGTAGAGAGTTTAGCGTCCGTATAAGTAAATAGAAAAAAAGTTTTTTAGCGGCAGGTGGACAAAGTGGTGCATCTATCTTTTGCATTAAAGTACACAGGGACGCCAAAGGCCACCGTACTTTGGTTTATTAGTTCTATGTTTTCACGTTAGATGGCTATATCTTTTGCATTGAGTTGATTCCTACTGATGGCGTTACTGGGTTGTCATCGCGTTTTTATTTCTTAAAAATACCTTGAAAGAACAATCTCGCTGTACTTGGAGTTGCTTACAGGTTATGGCTTTCTGATGAGTTTTAACAAGAACGAAACAGTCTGTCATTGTCTACCTGTGCCCCCAGAGAACTCATTACCTTTGGCGTCCCTGTGTACTTTAATGCAAAAGATAGATGCACCACTTTGTCCACCTGCCGCTAAAAAACTTTTTTCTATTTACTTATACGGATGCTAAACTCTCTACTTTATTTTTAAAAAACACGGCATTGTATACGGAATGGATCGGCACCGCCAGTGGGCTACACGGCGCGATCTATATTTGAATCTACAAACCCGTGGAAAAAATTTAGTGAAGCGTAAAAGTTTCCTATACTGGTGTTTGTGGGCCACCATACTTTGGTTTATTAGTTCTATATTTTCACGTTAGATGGCTATATCTTTTGCATTGAGTTGATTCCTACTGATGGCGATACTGGGTTTTCATCGCGTTTTTATTTCTTAAAAATACCGTGAAAGAACAGTCTCGCTGTACTTGAAGTTGCTTACAGGTTACATCAAGAACGAAACAGCCTGGCATGTCAACCTGTGCCCCAGGGAACCAATTACCTTTGGCGTCCCTGTGTACTTTAATGCAAAAGATAGATGCATCACTTTGTCCGCCTGACGCTAAAAAACTTTTTTTCTATTTACTTATACGGACGCTAAACTCTCTACTTTATTATATATATTATTTTTTTGCTCATGCATCTTGAAATTATTAAAATACCCATTAAAATCTTACAAAATTAAGTTTATAACTTTTGAAAATAAAAAAAGCACAGAAAACGTTCCTCTAATGATCTGTTTACAAAATAGTGGTATACTATTTATTTCCAGAACTTCTTTGGAAAACCTTGTAAAGTTACGACCTGCGACAGCTTAAAACCATCGTTACAAAAATAAGTATCCAGTCACTTTAAGAATTGGAAAATTTATCATTTCCTTCTTTGAAATGTATTAATAACTAGAGATCGGATACAGGCAAAACGCAGGGGCGAATTCAGAAGCAACCTGCCCATAGTGCCCATGCATGCGGCGTGTATGACCATACAAACAGTATTAGACCTTATAAGTTTAAAGCATTTTAAAAATATTTCAGACAATGGTGACATTTTGCAAACCAACATAATCCCTCTAAACCCTATTTTAAACGTTTTTCAAAATCCACACAAACAATTTTGTAAGAACCTGTTTCATAGTCAGCGGCAAAAATAATTATTTTCAGTGAATCGAGAATCCGGTTTCAGATATCAGCCAGTGCGAAGATTTTAG
Source organism: Polydrusus cervinus (assembly GCA_935413205.1). Taxonomy (NCBI): domain Eukaryota; kingdom Metazoa; phylum Arthropoda; class Insecta; order Coleoptera; family Curculionidae; genus Polydrusus; species Polydrusus cervinus. The sequence continues at coordinate 3,909,432 of OW284512.1, forward strand.
GGCCTGAAAAATCGATTAGCGGGATTTTGTTGGTTTGCAAAAGGTCACCAATATCTGCTGCCAAATCACGCACCGAACTTCGATGCGCGCGACGTCGACGGATTTACATCCAACTATTGGAGTCGCCAGAACAAGGTTACCAGTTATATGCGAAATTATATCTATATACAGGGTGTCCTAGATGAGGAGGCACTCTACAGGGATCTCGTAAACCATGGAAGATAAACAAAGGTTAAATTAAAAAAAAGTTGCGCATTACTAAATTCTGTAACATTTTGTTTTTAAATTTAAATAACTCCGAATCCTTTCGAAGATATTTAGGCAAAAGTCAATTTTGACGATTTGGTTTTCATTTTTTTGTGCCTCTTTTTAAAGAGATATAATAAAATAAAATTTACTTTCTCATGTCTCATGTCACCAACACTCTGGCTGAGAGTTTTAAATAAAGTTCTCATAGCGTTGGAGAAGGCTGGAATAAAAGTGATTGCATACGCTGACGATATAGTTATACTAGTGTCAGGTAAATTTGTGAACACAATCAGCGACCTAACAGGAATGACGCTACGAATACTACAACAGTGGGCCATGAAATGCGGGTTAAAAATCAACCCCGAAAAAACGGAGGTAGTTCTATTCACACGCAGAAGGGTGATCGAGAACTTCAGACTCCCAGTACTCGACAATAATGCTTTAGTGCTTAAGGAAAAAGCAAAGTATTTAGGATTGGTACTTGACTCCAAGCTAAACTGGGGCATAAACTTGCAAGAACGAGTTAAAAAAGCGTCGGTAGCATTATATGCCTGCAAAAAAGCAATTGGAAAAAAATGGGGACTAAAACCCCACATAGTACACTGGATCTATACAGCTATTATAAGACCTATATTAATATACGGGGTCCTGGTTTGGTGGACCGCTTTGGAAAAAGCAGTGCACACTAAGTCAATAACAAAGATACAAAGGGCAGCTTGTTTAGGAATAACCGGAGCCCTTAAGTCAACCCCGACAACGGCGCTAGAGGTCATGTTATATATACCCCCCTTGGATATCTATGGAAAAAGTATAGCTGCAAAAAGTGCCCTGCGACTAAAAGAGTCGAAATTCTGGAAGGAAACTAACTACGGGCACAGCAGTATACTAAAGATTCACCCGGGGAATAATCTACGAGACCCGACTGATTACTCTGTCCCAATAACATGCTTCGATAGAAGGTATTCTATACTCATTCCGAGTAGGGAAGAGTGGGAAGGCAATCAGAATATACCGAAAACAGATCACGCAATCTTCACAGACGGTTCAAAGATGGACGTTGGTGTGGGAGCCGGGCAAGGTCCTTAGATAGATAGGTTGTCTGGTAACATGGTGGCGGAAGCGACGATGAGCGGGGTGTCCGCGTCATCACGAGGAACTAATACATTTGTTTACATCTGATTTGTATGTTTTTTAAGCTAGATACAACGCAAAAAAGCGGTTTTCAGTGTTATTTGTGTGTTTAACGTTAAATTCTAAAGTGTGAATATATTTGTTTTTGAACTGATAATAACATTTAGTGGAAAAACTATTAAAAATACTGAATTTTCATCAAAGTTTTCTTCTTCTTCTTTTTCTATTTCGTTTGGGTGGCCTTAGTGGTCAAAGTTTTAATTTTGTGTATTTTAAGGTTAGTTTATTAAACTAGATTCTCACGCTAAATCGTTAGTTTCAAACGAATTCTGTGATTATTTATTTAGATAATGGGTGGTGGCAATGTTTGTAGCATAGCTACATGCAAAAGTAACTCCAAGAGGCCAGATCCAGATGGAAAAAAGATAATTTTTTTTACATTTCCAAAAAACCCCAATATTTTGAAAGATTGGATTAGAAAATGTTGCCGAAAATACAATTGGACGCCCTTTTTTGGACTATCAAAACCTAGAAATTTTACGTTTTGATAAAACCAAAAAAACGTAGATATAGAGAAATTTTGAAATATGGATCAACGACAATGCAAACATGCAAAGATGATTAAAAAAAAACTGATCTACCTATGTATTTGTGGCGACAAAATCGTATTTAACACTCAAAATATTAATATTGCGTATAAGCTTTTAGGAGAGTAGGTACCTACTTAAAAATAAAAGAAAGGACAGTTTCGATTTGAATCAATTCGAGGACCTGGAAATAGATTTTTAAAAGTTGTAAAACGGAAAAAGAGAACTTTTACCTAAATTTTAACAAAAAAAAAACAAAGAATACTGGAGTGATAAATAGAGAACTGTTCTCTTAAAAAGAGTACGTCTGGTCAGCCTATCATAAGATAAGCTTGATCTCTCTATATTTACTTGTAATTATTTTGCGTTAAAATTTTGGACTACATACAAACTTAAAAAATATATTTGTCAAATATCAAACAATCTATTAAACCATATTTTCAGAAATATTTTTATACCACCAATACATTTTGATAGTGATTTAAAATGAAAGTGTGGTTTTTAAATTTATGGTATAAGTGTAGTTTTATTTCTCTCAATTTCCACAATTCCTATTTATGATAAAACGTGTTTTTTAAATATACATTTTTTGACACTATCAAGTCCAATTCTTTTAATAATTTTAGCACTTGGACCTATAATGTTGCTGGGGCTATTTTCTGATAGACCTATTTAATCACAATATTAATATAATAAGGTATTTATTAAAAGATTTTTTTATATATTACCGCAATCATAAATTCTTCAATAAAAGAAAATCAAACAGAAAAATATTTTGTTACGATAATAGTAATGATTTGTAAAAGGCGTTTTAAGGGCTAGATTCAGTTTATTTCCCCTCTTAAATAGGGTTCGTCCATCGGGACTATATTTCTTCATTTCTATATATGTATGATTTACACTTGCCTCTTTAAAGTTGCGGTAACTACGTGATTCGTGATCATGTGCCAGAAGTTATATTTTTTAAATTTAAGCTATGTAAAAGAGTCACAATATCTCAATATTGGCTGAGAGACTTATGGCACCTACACACAATTTGTCGACAAATGATATTTAAAAAAACACGTTTTAAATTACATTTCCAAACTCCTTAGCTTGCATTCGTATATCAAGAGATTTTAAAAAGTTCCTCTAAATGACGCATTCCCGCACATTAAATGCGAACATCTGATTGGTCCAAAGTTACCAGACAACCTATCTATCTAAGGACCTTGGGAGCCGGGGTCTTTTCCGAAAGTTTACAAATACAGAAATCGTATAGACTCCCCAACTATTGTAGTATTTTTCAAGCGGAAGTACTGGCAGTAGAGAAGGCGGTCAATATCCTGCAAGAACACCTTGGCTTAGGAGTAGCCTCGTCAATCACCATCTTCAGTGATAGTCAGGCGGCGATTAAGGCAATCTGTTCCAGCAGCGTCAAATCAAAGCTCGTAAAGCGATGCCGCAACAATCTATGCACACTTGGCAACCAACATCGGGTTATTCTGTGCTGGGTTCCTGGACACTCCAAAATAGATGGCAACGAGGCTGCCGATGCGCTCGCAAGAGAGGGCGCAGGCATGCCAGCTGATCTAGCAGACAATACAGTGAACAAACCACTGGGATTGGTCAAAGAGGAGATTGACTACACGGCCAAGCAGCTTGCACAGAACAGATGGACAGGGTTGACAACCTGTAGTACATCCAGGCAACTGTGGCCCACATTCGATAAAAAGAGAACCGCAGAGCTATTGAGACACAGTCGAAAAGACGTGAGAAATATTACTGCGGTTGTTACCGGACATTGCCTCTTCGGTAGACATGCCGAACGTATGCAAATACCCACTAACGACTTCTGCAGAAGCTGCAGAGATGAGGAAGAGGAAGAAAGTATTCAACATTTTCTGTGTGAATGCCCTGGCCTCGCAAGAAGGAGGTTCACTACTCTGGGTGAATCATCTTTCGATAGCCTGGAGGAACTAAACAACTTACAACTTGGACGGCTGAGCAGATTTCTGAACAGTAGTGGCTGGTTTGAATGAGTTGTTAAAATCCTTCCGCGGTTACGTCGCATAAACCATCAGTGATCTGATGAAGGTGGGTTCTACGGAACACGTGTGGTATCACAACGGACCTAATCAGGACTACGTGAGACCGTTTGGTCAGAACCAAGGGTCTGCCACTCTTACCTAACCTAACCTAACCTACTTTCTCATTACTAATTTTCCTCCTCTACAAGCTGGACTTTTCGTTTTCTCACAACCATCATCAACTTTGCTTGTTTTAAATAGTCGGGAAATTTTATTTTAATATTTTTAAATTCCCCTCCTCCTTTATAATTCAACGACGTATCAGACCTAGTATTAATAATACGTTTCGGACTTAAAAACCCATCATCAATAGGAATAAGTGTTAATTCATCTTGTATCTATCAACTCTTTTTTGTTTTCAAAGCCCACTAAAAATTATTTGACTCTGGACGTCGACTTCAAGTCATATCCAATTTTTTTTCTCTTAAATAATGTTTCATAATTTTTATTTAAAAGAAAAACTGCAATCACACAATTCCATAAAAATATTGTTCAAAATCAATTTTTCTCATTAGTTTTTAGGGTACATACTGGTAAATTATAAAAATTAAAATATTAAAAACCCTGTTCTTATACCTACCATAAAATAAATATCTTCCTCAATTATTATAAAATTTAACTGCCTTTAGCATGGGATGTTTATTGGTTTATGGTAGGACGGGATTCCCCAAGAATAGAGGGTCAATCATAGTTAGGTACAAGAAGGAGCGAAAAAGGTTTACCTAAATGGTCGGGGAGTACAACTTTTTCCTTCGCCAAACACGGTCGATTTCCACTTTTTAAGAAAAGCACACAGCTTTCGATGTCACCCTGTACTACGGGTTATAATTTATACTCACTGTACAATTTCAATTACTAATTTCTTAATAAGGTAATTTTTGGCAGATACTCTTGTAACATACTCTTATACTATAGTCATTTTTTAGTGTACTCTATTATGTAATTTACCATCGCATTGTTAAAACGTTGTGCTCCTGTTACCACAGAAAAAAAAGTGTTTTTCACCAACTCTAACCTATGGAGATATAATTTTGCAACGAAGTAGTTGGTGGTCCTTCAATATCGAAGAAATACTGTTGGGCAATCCCCAACAAATATGAAAGTTTTATTTTAAAGAAATTAGATAAACGATTTCATTAACCTAAATTGTCATTTGCCTACTATTAATCAATCCAACGATGTGTCCAAATGGCGGCTGGCTGGCAAATACTGCTTTGTAATTGGTGCACGTGACCATAAAAATAATGTTGCTGGTGGAATTTAACGGGTGACTCAATGCTTTTTGCCATCCAACCGCCATACTGAATCACGTGGTTTGGATTCCCTAATGAGACAGATTAGGTTACTGACATTGACAACAAAATAATTAGGCAATCCAACGATGTGTCAAAATGGTGGCTGGATGGCAAATACGGCATTGTAATTGGTGCACGTGACCATAAAAATAATATTGCTGATGGCATTTAACGGGCGACTCAAAGCTTTTTGGCATCCCTATAATCCCTATAATTTCAAATTCAAAAATTTTCTTTTCTTTGCATGGCCTTAGAACTATATAACAAGCTATATAACAAGAAAATAAATAAACATAAATGTTTCAAAAAAAAAAAAACAACAAAGTTCATAACATTTTATTACGAACATTTCAAATCCGTTACTGAAATCTACTATTCGTATCCGATCTCTGGTAATAACCGATGTGATTTAAGGGGTAAGACATTTTCGAGTAGAAATCCCCGCATGTGTTTTGAATTACTATAATTGCAAAATTTCAAAGCTGTTTCAGTCCGTGAAGATATTTTATTAATTACCGTCTTTTGATGTATTCACCTCGTTTTTTGTTATAAAAATATCCCGATTATATGCGCTACCTGGTGTATTTTAATATAAGTAATAACCAAATATTTAACTATATTTTATACAAGTTGAGTTCGGTTTCATATTTTCTCTAGTCATTGCATTTTAAATTTTGAGATGCGGCTGCACGTCGCCAGTGGCGGCTCGCCAGGTGAAGTAGGTGAAGGGGCCCTAATATTAAATATTAATGTACCAATACAGCTACCATTTTAGCCCTTAAAAAATAATTATGTTCAAATTAATAATATTAATTAAATTCAAATGTAGCTATGCATAATAGGGCCACGGTTAACTCCGATAAACAATAATTATAAACAGTTGTGCATTTTGGCGCGCCCCAGCCGACCGTGTCCGTTAGCTCAAAGCAAGTGAAGACCAAACGCCCAACATGGCTTTGATATATTCACAATTGCTATGGTTACGTGACGTTAGTGCAGCATGTAACAATTTGCATTATGATGAAGGGCAATTTAAAAATAGATCAGTCGTATGCACCATTGTTTTAGCATTGGTTCGCCTAACCTTAAGGTATTCATTTTGAGGCTTCGCGAAACTTACGGTTATAGATATCGTTTTTACGTGATTTACTGTGTGATTAAAAAGTTTTGTTTTTATTTTTCATTTAATTCAGTAGTGTATGTACCTACTTAGTTGTGTGTTTTAAAAATGTACGCAATTAATAACAGAGTTTGTAATTTGTTGAAAAATCCATTCAGTTGTTATGCAGATGAGGATAAGCGGGACGTTTTGTTACACGGGTTTTTAGTCAATATTTGTCGCACTATACCTAGCTCTTCACCAGTTTTTAAGACCGCGAACCGCCACTGCATGTCGCACAGTGGAACTAACCACCGCCATATTTTATTAAAAGGCGACCCTACACGATTAGTTATACTGACAGTCCTGTATGATATCCATCAGAAAATGACTAAAGTTAAATCATTAGTTACTAGATAAATTCCAATAATAATGTAATTATTATTTTGTACATGTACGGATACATTTATTTTCTAAAAATCTCAAAAGGGACTTATCCATTAACCCACTCAAAGATGCGAAGGGGGTGGTTATGTATCCTTCTTCCACAATTAACCTTAAGTCATTTAAATAATAAATATTTTTTTCCTTTCTTGTTCTGCGAATATTTTTTACCCACTCTTGTATTTACATTTCTCCTCTCTGCAACCTTACCCATTCCTATTTTAGTTTTTTAATCTCAATAAAAAAACTAAAATTTCTTGTTTTTAATTTAAATATTAATCTCCCAAATTAATAAGAGAATTATTCAAAGCTGCTTGCTACATTTCCATTTAACAAAATTTACCAAAAGCTGAAAGCAATATTAACGCAGGCACCTCTTTAAAAGTTCCCCACATTCAAAATATATAAGATGAATAATTAACTAAATTTAATTTAAATCCGTTTATACGCTTGACGTTTCTATAACGTGCACAAATACTCGTATCTTGTATGGTTTACTTTAACCATTAACAAAACTCTTGAAACTTTTAACAAAAACTCCCTTAACGAACATACAGCCCATTGTTCATTTATAAATTGTTTTCTACAGAACAGTAACGTAGTTGTCCAGGATTGGGTCAAGAAAAACGTTGGTATCAATTAAAATAGGTTGTAAGAATGAAATAATCGGTAATATGTCGCCCCTACCCGCGTTCTGTGACCCCCAAAGCACAATAAAATAAATGCGTATTATAATAATTTCTATATAACAAATTATTTTGCTTGCACCTCCTTACAGCCAGTGGCGGCTCGCGGTCTTAAAAAATGGCAAGGAGCTAGGTATAGTGTTGGCAGTGACGTAGCCAGAAAATATTCTCAGGGGGCTTACTGGGGGTAAGTGAGACATGTTTTTGTCTGGAGAGAGGGACAGTCGGGACTATATGTATTTCATAATATTGTCCCAGTGAAGTAGGCGGAAAAGCTAAAAAATTTTGGGGCCACGCCCAATGTTCGTTAAAAATTCACCTAACTACTATTAAACAGGGGCAGTTTTAGACCCAAAATATTGGGGGGGGGGGCACCACATTGGCATAGCCAGAAAATATGCTCAGGGGGGGGGGGGGGGGGGCTGGGGGGGCGTAAGTAGGACATTTTTTTTTCTGAAGAGAGGGATAGTCGGGACTATATTGTATTTCATGGTATTGTACCTAGTGAAGAAGGCGGAAAAATTTTCGGGGCCACGCCCAATGTTCGTTTAAAATTCACCTAACTACTATCAAATTTCGAAAATTAAATTATTACCTCTCCCCCATTGCATGGTTGGATTAAATTTTAATATGTTTTTTTGATATTCCTAGCTGGCTCTTTATTTAAAAAAAAAAACATTTTTTATAATTGTGAAAAATATGAATATTGGTGTCAATCCAAAATTTTAACATAAGACGTATGTATGACTCTAACCAGCGTTTTCCGGGCTCGGTTTTTCATGATTAAAAAAAAGTAAATATCGCTCACCACACCAAAATTGATGATTTTTTCAGAAATCATGTATTTTAGGAGCGTAGATCTAAAAGCAGTTTTTGTTGCAAATGCTTAGATTTGGAAATACTCCTTCTTAAGTGCCGTATATTTATATTCCTAATAAAGCATTCTCATTTCATCCCGCACTATTTTTTTTATTATAAATTATCACACTTCTTCCCTAAAAAATGTTTCAATTGAAATGTTTACCTTAATTTTTTTCTTTAAAAATAAATACCTAATTGCTTTTTGTTTCTGTTGTAAAAATATTTTATTGCACTGGGTTATATTTTTGTTGATTTAAAATAGCTCTAAAAAAGGGAAAACAGAACAGACAAGTATATAATAGAAAAATACTATAAATTCTTTTTACTCCAAGGGTCGGGGGGGCTGAATCCCAGCAGCCCCCCTAAGTACGCCACTGCGGCACTGTTGAAAAATACCGCAAAACGTTTTAATTGCAAACGTAAATTTACCTAAAATTTGCAACGATTTATTATAACATGCCGCAGTCTTTTATTTCTGGTACGCTTTAATTACATTTTGAAGTGCCTTATTTGAAGCATATTGTGTTTTTGTGGTTTTATTTCTGTTGAAATTTTGAACCATTGTGTTATGGTGCTTTTAAACTTGGCAGGTTTTTGCGAAAAGCTTGCGTATAAGCGACGGGTCGGTATGTAGCTGTGTCATTGTGATCGTTTGCATTTTGTAAAGTCAGCAAAATTCATCACATTAAAAAGTATTTTTTGTGAAGAATTTTTTTTCAAAATATGAATGGTCCCTACAATTTATTTAAAGTTTGCAGTTTCTTATCCATTATGTGTATCGGCAGCTCAAAGAGGAGTACGTCTTTTTTAAGTTTTGGTGCTCTACTGGTATAACAAACCAGTGAAGATAAAGCTTATTGACAGCCCTTTTATTTTAAAGAAATCATCAGAGCCTGCAAAAAAATCAAAAAGTATCTCAGAGGACCTTATTTTACAGATAAAGACCCGTTGAGAAAGGATATTGATGCCCAATAGGAATCATGTCTCAGAAAGAATAAGGTAGTTGTATCGCAGGTGGTGCAAGTACATTTAAGTTAAGAAAAATTAAAAAATATTAAAAAGTATTTGATTTCAGATTTAGTGGAAATACATACTTTTCTACACTGGTCAACAAAATTTAAGATTTTTTTTGTCCCACGAGCTGAAGTGGGTGTACTTGGTAGTACTTTTTAAACATATTTCATATATGTTTTCAGAATTTTTCCATCACGCAGGGTTTTAAAGTGACAAAGCAATGAATTTTTGTGAACGTATATATTATAATATGGGTATAAGTTATGAAAAAATAAAGTACAAAGTGATATATTTACATAGAAAATGTGGTCATATATGACTTTCGACTGTACTTTGCATCAGAAACATCTCTCTTCAGCGTCCAGCAATAGTCTGCCAACATAGCGGGGCTCCATTTGCCTTGGTATCTCTTCTCCATGTCCAGAATGTCCTGGTGAAATCGCTCGCCATGTTCGTCACTTACTGCTCCAAGGTTTTTCGGAAAAAAGTCCAAGTGTGAATGAAGAAAGTGTATTTTTAGACTCATGTTGCAACCCATGGCTTTATATGAGACCAATAAATTGTTAACATTCTCTACGTAATTTTCGGATTTACGATTTCCCAAGACGCCGTTGCAAATGTCCTTGAAAGAAAACCATGCTGCTTTTTCGGACAAGGTCGTTAAGTTCTTCTTGACTTAGAAGATGCGGCGCACAAGAAGACGAATCTGGTGTAAATGTTGGATCCAGATCAATATTTTCGGCTGAAAAACTTTCGTTGTTTACTTCGTCATCGGCAGTTTCATCGTCGCTCGGTGTCATATTTTGTGGGGGGTCAGGCACAGGTAATTCCGGACTGTGCGGCACTGGTCTCAGTGCAGATGGAATATGAGGATATTTAACAGTATGTTTGGATTTAGAAGTTATACCACTGATATTTGTAAGACCAAAATAGCAATCGGTAATATGGTCTGATGGTTCCCTCCAAATCATGGGAATAGCAAAAGGCATATGTCGTTTACCTTTTGCCCACGCTGTAAGAAGTCTGACACACGTAACACAGCAAATATGGGGAGCCCAGCTTTTGTCTTGATCGCCTTCTTTACACTTGAAATACTGTTCATAGCATTTATTAACGAGAGGCGTGAAAGACCGTTTTTGAAATTTAAATGTCAATTCACCGCAGATGTAGCAAAAAGAGTTCGGGTGGTTTACACAATTTCTTGGCATTTTTACAGGTGAGTTACACTACAATAGCTTAAAATGCACCACAGCACATTCTTCAAAACGTTAAAAAAGTCTGCGTATATGTTCATTCACCGAGCTCTAGCCGATAACTAAAACAACAATAAATGTTATGTAGGACTCGGAACTGCTTGCAGGTCTCAACAAGCCAAGACATGTTCCGCGTGACACACAGAGCACACTTTGTTATTTCCTAGTCACAACAAGTTATTGTTACAATACACAAATAATAAAATAGCAATGCCTGACACAAGTTTTTTGTTAGATGACTCTTATAGTACAGACCTATGCGTGCATTTTATAGGTAAATAATCACATATACTGGAACATAAAAACTAAGGGTGATGGAGAAATTCTGAAAACTTGATTGATTTCAGCATGCAAAATTATATTGAAATCAGACATTTTTGCGCTTGGGACAAAAATCTTGTTAACCAGTGTAACTATTGTATTTATTAGAGAAGTAGTCCATACTTGAAGTAAAGTGGTAAGTTAAATTGGGGAAATAATACTCAAAGTCAACCTTCACTAAGATATATTCAGTAAGAAGTTTTAGTTAGTTTTACATGTTTCGAACGTATAAACGTTCATCTTCAGGAGAAGTATAATACTTCTCCTGAAGACGAACGAACGACTTTGAGTATTATTTCTCCCAATTTATTGTGTTTATATTTAAAACCGTTTCTGTTAAGTAAAACACACAAATAACTGTTAGTTTTTTGTAGAAAAATTCATATTTAATATTCGGATTTACCAAGGTAGCAATAATTACAATGAAGATACCAAGTGAAAGACTTTGTAACAATATTTTAGGACGAAATTCCGTTTTAATTTTATTGCCCAATTAAACAATTTAGCGCTCTTTTGTAGAAAGCTCTCTAAAATATTTCGTTTCCAAACAATTGCCGGGTTTTTGTTCGAGTTAAAATTTGAAATATTTTGTTAAAGGAAATTAGAGTTAGGTGTAGCATTAAATTTCATAATATTGACCATTATAAGCCATATTATTTTGTGAAAAACAATTTGAAATAATTATCATTTGTATTATATTTTAGAGAGGGATTTATTTCTATAGTATCTACCTTTATCTACAATATAAATAAATTTAAAATAACATTAAGTACTTATTTTTTTAACTAGAAACAAAATACTGGGTTTAGCGTTTTAATAGTAGTTTGTACAACAAGAGTGGATATAATGTTCATATCGCACGAGGAAGTAAATTGAGCACGACGCCGTAGGCGGAGTGCTCAAACTTCCGAGTGCAATATGGACAATCCACTTGAGTTGTACAGTTTATTTTTTCTACGACTTAACTTCCGAATTTAAAAAAATTATTTAAATTAGGCATCATAACTTGTCTTTTAAGTTGGCCATGAACTTGTGAGAACGGTAATAAGAAACAATTGAACAAAAATTCATTTTGATGGCAAACCCATAGACCAAATTACACTGTAACATATTCATCGATTTGGGTAAGTTCTTATCTTTATACAAACTCATTTTTCAATATATCTATCTTTCTCACATTCAACTTTTTGCAGAATAACAGACAAAAAGCGATATATGTATTAATAAAAACGAACAATTTATTTTCTCAACCAGGTAATTTGATCAATATTATTTTACTGAAATGCACAGAAGAAAAATAGATTTTTCGGGTTTATTTCTGCTTGCGTAAAGAATTATAATTCCGAAAGTACAACAAAATAGCTGTAGAATTCGTTTCAAACAGTTAAAAATGGATTTTGTGCATTAATATGAATTTTTAACGTTCGCTATGGTGAAATTTTTCAAAATAATCGCCAATTTACAAACTAGCAACACTGTTAACGTGGAAAGAGAAGACGAGAAGTGGCAATAGTGTAAGTAGAAATAACATAACCTTAAAAATGTTAGTAAAAAATCTTTTATTTTTTCTAGAAATCTTATAATTTCGTCTGTTTTATCGGGTTATCTTTATGTTCCACCATTTAAGGAAGGATTACCAGTTAATTTTCTATGTTTGTTGCGCATAATAAAAGTTTTAAGATCAATTGGGGTTCGATCCCCGTTCAAAATATATCGGAAAATATCCCCGTGCACAAATATTTATAATAATATATATTATTTAAATGGAAAAAAATTACCAAGGTTAGTAAGAAAACGTTCATTTGGTAGGTATTTAGTACATTTTATGTAAAGCTTGTAGTAGTTGTCTAGAAATGAGTGGAAATAAAGATATTTTTGAAATAAAAAAGTACCTCTGTGTGCAAATCTTTAGTTCGGCAGAAAATAACAATAATTTGGTAGAAATATATTTTGGTATTAATTTTGTTATTATACCTTCAATTTTTGCACCATTTTGTGTACTCTTTAGGAAAATATTGTGTATACACATAGACTCTGGAATAAATGTTTTGATTTAAATTTAAAAAGAACAAATTTCATCTGACAGATTTGGATATTTTTGAAGCATATTGCTAACCTAACTTCTCTCAACTGTCAGAAAACGAATTTACAATATGTAAGTTTGGCTTCTCTGTAATTGACTACTGTAATTGGTCAGTTTCATAACCTAACTAGGATGGATATGAAATTTTGCCGCACAGTTAACTGGAATAGCCTACTTTACCCGCCACTAAAGTGTAAAGGGAACAGAAAATTTCCATGTGGGAGTAGAAAAAATATTTTCAGCAATGCGGGGTTACCGCTTCTGCACAGGTGGCAATATCGTTATTTTGAATAGAACACCCTATGTTTTATATTATTTTCCTACGACCACCTACGAAAAAGAGAAAAAAAGCACGGTTAACCTGGCTCGAAAGCGCCGAATATCACACGCGTGTTGAAAGCAAATATTTCAACTCTAGAGTGGTAATACAAGGCACACTATTTAATTTAAACATATGATGTCAATTTGACAACCCACCCCTATTTATTTAAAAGAACAAATTTTAGAAATCAGTAATTGTAAAGTGTTTTAACTTATTTTTCATGTATTTGTCAAGTGATTTAGAATTAAGAGTGTGAAAATACGCCATGTGACATTATAAAAAATGTTAATAAAGGAAAAAACAAGTCGCGCTGAAGAAAATGTCATATATTTAAACAACAAATGTTAACTGGTAGCCATGGACGCCATAGCGTAGACACTAAAGTTCTTGTCTACAGAACGGGAGGTCACAGGTTCAAATCCCATCAGGAGTATTTGACTTTTTTTTATAAAAACATTAAATGATTTTTAGAATTATTTTGAATTGAAATCTTCCTTGTTGGGTGGATTTTTTAAATTTTGGTTTAATGTATATTTCCTTGAAATTTAAAATTTTTCATTCTGGTTAATCTAGAAGTCAATCCAGGCTTAGGTCTTCCTATGATATATAAAATATGAAAAAATGAAAATGTTAAACTACAAATAAAGGAAAAGCCTATTGGCAAACTATATGAAACCAAATATTAAGTGGAACATAATCCTAGATATGCTAATTTCAACTCTAGAGTTGAAATATTTTTTTTTAACTCTAGAGTTGAAATATTTTTTTTTACAAATCAAAGGCTTTTTTAATAATTCTTTGTGGTCGTAGAAAAAATAGTGTACATTACTCGTGTGAAAGTGATTATTCTAAAACTCGGAGAATTTCCGCACTCGGCTAACGCCTCGTGCTAAATATCTCCTCATTTGAAAAGTATCGCTTTCATCACTTGTTATGTAATATACTATTTCTAATTTTCTATACAATTCCAAATATATTTTGTATAAAACATTATACGTCTCAATTCAATTGTTTTGAAGATTATGACGTTTCAAAATATGGCATTTTCAGACTTTGACAGGCTGTAGCATTAGAATGGTGCATCTTAGAGAAAAATGGTTTTCACCTTCCTATCTTAGTTTTTTATTCTCTATCTAAAAGTTTTAACATGTTTAACAGTACAACCATTTTTTTTTTGATATGGTATTTTACACACTTATTATAACCCCTAACATTTTTTGGGGTATTTAAAAGCCCAAGGCCTCTTTGTCACTCTCCGTATGCCCCACTGCTTTATCTAGTAATAAGTAAAAATAATGTTCTTTGTTAAACCAAGTAATTCTAATCACTATTACTCGTAAAGCCAAGTAGTAACCAGTTTTACCTTAATTTTACATAAAGGGTCTTCTAAGCCTTAGGTAAGGGATAAGAAGGAATTTTGTAAAATTCCCAAGGGATTGATAACAAAATCAATTTATCGCTCATACACCCTTAAAATTAAACCTAATTATATTGTTTTTTTTTCTTCCCAAAATTTAATACCTGTGCTGTATTTTTAAAGCCAATTCTTTTATGTAATTTATTATAGTAAATATTACAGATTTCGTAGGAAAATAAACTTAAGTTTTGAAGCAAACAACTATGCCGACAATCATAATATAAACTTATGTCGGTAGCTCCAACTAGGGCAACTAATTTTAATTTTATATTAGATTAACTAATTAAACATCTAAAAAGTTCTCCTGCGAGTTCAGTGTTAATAGGGTTGCATTAAAAGTTTAAAAGCCTATTATGTATTCAGTGGAGCTTGTTTGTATGTACTTGGTTGCATTTTGCCTTAGAGTAATTGTTGTTGCAAATATGTTCTTGTAATATGCATAGTAGAAGAAAAGAAGTACTACAACAAAGGGATTTATAAAGATTTAATAAATTGTAAGGAAAATTAACAAAAAGTATTTTTTAGAAAAAATTATGTGTACGAAGATTTAAAACAACTACTCCTCTAGCAGCCGAGAAAACTTTAACATGTTCTTTCATTTCAACGGCTGTTTTACCCCTTTTAATGTAATGATGTTCTTATATTTTCAGATCAAATACAGCCCACAATATTGTCTCTAGGAGACTTCCACACCAGCGTAAAATGCGGAATCGTTTCCTGGCTTGTCTAATTTAAAATTTAATACAAAAATTTTAAAAAGGGGTTCTAGTTTGGCGGATGATACCTTATTTTTTTTCAAAAAAAAAATTGAATATTTATTTTAAAGTTTTAATTATACCGGGTGTTGCATCGTCGAGCGGGACACAGGAAATCCGATGTAATTTTAAATGGGGTCAATTATTGGCTTCCCTAATTATTTTAGAGAAAAATTCTATTTAGGTTTATTAAAGAGCACTAAAACCCAAATTAAAAAAAATAACTTTAGATATTTTTGATGAGCCCGTTTACGGGTTATCGCCGATTTCTTTTTAACTATTTCTCCTTTTTATGGCCCCGTATTTGCGGGCACCAGTCAAGGTAAAAGATGACTGTCAAATAAATAATAAATAAATCTAGACGAGTTAAAAAATGCTATTTCTGCCGAATGCAATAGAATTTCAGTTTACCAACTAGCGAATGTAAGAGAGAATTTTATGATCGCCTCGGTTATTGTCTAGCAGTCAATGGAGGAATATTTGAACATCTTCTTAAATCCTAAAGTTCTAACAATTTAATAGTACCTACCTATTAATTAGTAAAATATTGAAACATGTAAAATGTCATAATTAACCTTGTAATTGGATACTTTATTTTAATTTTATTCAGATTAATTTGTACTCATAAATACACCTTTAATATTTTCGATGTACGAGTTTTTATAACAATAAAGCACACATTTCAAAATGACAACTTTATTTGACAGTCATCTTTTACCTTGACTGGTGCCCGCAAATACGGGCCATAAAAAGGAGAAATAGTTAAAAAGAAATCGGCGATAACCCGTAAACGGGCTCATCAAAAATATCTAAAGTTATTCTTTTGAATGTGGGTTTTAGTGCTCTTTAATAAACCTAAATAGAATTTGTCTCTAAAATAATTAGGGAAGCCAATAATTGACCCCATTTAAAATTACATGAGATTTCCTATGTCCCGCTCGACGATGCAACACCTGGTATAGATTCAACTTATATAATCAGCCAGTATAAAAATAGAAATATTGGGGCTATTCATGGTAATTTCTTATTTTCCATTAAAGTTACAAACAATGCCCCGATATTATCTTCAAAATACCGTTTGGCGATGACAATTAAATTTCTTTTTTTATATTATAAAAACGAATTTTACGAGAATTAAGTGGCGCGGCGTCAGTAGAGATTTTCAAGATAATATCGGGGCATCGTTTGTCATTTTAATGGAAAATAAGAAATTAACAGGAAGAGCCCCAATATTTCTATTTTTATGTTTTGCATGGCGGATGATATAATTTGAACCTCTACAGGGTGATATCACGTTGAGTGACCTATTAGAAGATCTCGGAAACGAGTAAACTTATCTTTCTAAAAATTTGATAGCAGGTATAATTGGCTTTAAGCTTTAAAAACATTATATTTTGAGGTTTTTAATACTAACTAAGTTAATGCCAACTTTGCTATTTTAAATAGAACACCCTATAAATTTTAGCATTTTTGATTACCTTATTAAAATCTAAATAACTTTTGTTAATAATAATCTATTCCTATCTCTAACGATTTTTGTGATATGAATTATAAAATGTTTTTTTTTTGTGTAAAAACGCTCCGAGAAGAAAGTTTAGTAACTCTGAAACTAATAAAGGTAAACATTTTAAATTTTGTAAGCTTTCAAGTAATACATAGATATTTAGTTTAAATTACTTACGTTTCACATTTTTTCTACAGGGAGTTCTTAAAATTGTGCCAATGTTTCAATTTAAATAAATGTGCACAAGTCAATTTTTTCAAATGGAACACCCTATTTTTTAGCTTACTAACGTGTAGAGAATTACATTTCCTATCTAAATGCCTTATATGTTACAATCCACATTTTTGGTGGTTTTGGAATTATGAACAATTTAAATAAAAAATCTTAAAATTTTTGTTTTTGGTAATGCGACATTATTTTTGAAAAAAAGGCTTCGACTGGGATTTTCGTTTGACTTTGAGCTTTGTTACCATTTGTTATTAAGTGCCTATGTTCGTTGCTTAGCTATTTCTGATTTTTTTAAATAAAATTATTTTAATAATTATTATTCGCCATTCTCAGATTACCAAGAATGAACATAATTTTAAATAATATGACAACAGGGCTAAGATAAGTGTCAAGTTTAAAATCTTTTTGGTCAAAACCTACTTTACAAATTGGCAACAAAGCTTAAAGTCAAACGAAAATCCCAGTCGAAGCCTTATTTTCAAAAATAATGTCGCATTAACACAAACAGAAATTTTAAAATTTTTTATTTAAATTGTTCATAATTCCAAAACCACCAAAAATGTGAATTGTAACATATTAGGCATTTAGATAGGAAATGTAATTCTCTACACGTTAGTAAGCTAAAAAAATAGGGTGTTCCATTTGCAAAAATTGACTTGTGCACATTTATTTAACATTGGCACAATTTTAAGAACTCCCTGTAGAAAAAACGTGAAACCTAAGTAATTTAAACTAAAGATCTATGTATTACTTAAAAGCTTACAAAATTTAAAATGTTTACCTTTTTTAGTTTCAGAGTTACTAAACTTTCTTCTCGGCGCGCTTTTACACAAAAAAATCCTTTTATAATTTTATTCATATCCCAAAAACCGTTAGAGATAGGCATAGATTATTATTAACAAAAGTTATTAAGATTTTAAAAAGGTAATCAAAAATGCTAAAATATACAGGGTGTTCCATTTGAAATAGCAAAGTTGGAATTAACTTCCGGTATAACCGGAAGTAATGAAAACGTCAAAATATAATGTTTTAAAAGCTTAAAGCCAATTATGCCTGCTATCAAATTTTTAGAAAGATAAGTTTACTTGTTTCCGAGATCTTCTAATAGGCCACTCAACGTGAATCACCCTGTATATTGAAAATTTAAAACAAAATTTAAATTCAAAAAAAAAAAAGGTATTATCCGCCAAATTAGAAGTTCTTAGTAAAATTTTCAGTTAGATAAGCCAGGAAATGATGCTACGTTTTAGGCTAGTATAGAAGGCTCTAAAATTACGAGTTTATAACGCTTTATATGTTATGTTGTTCAATTTTATTGAGCAAAATAGTTGAAATATTTTTCCTTCTATTTTAGAATTTATTGTGGTTTTAAAACAAAGGAATAATTTTAATTTACAGGCGCAGAAGCACAGTTCTCTAAATAAGTAAATAAATGTTTAAGAGCTCACGTTCCTTTTATTCTTGCGTGAAGTTTTACTAAATATCTAATAAATTTTTACCATAAGAAAAAAAAAGTAAAAATATGTTCTATAATCTTTTATTCGCGAGGTTGACATTAATTTTATTAGGCCTAACGGTGGATTTATTAGGTTGCGCTGGGATATTTAAACCGGATAAACATTCCTGAGGGTCCAATAAATTAGGATTTAGTGGATAAAGGTTAATAGACGAATTAACCTATGCTAACGAGTTGACACAAATTAGCAATAAACTAAGTTTTTATGTTTTTGCTCAATTATTACAAAGTGCTTTGGTTTAATACTTAGTTACGTAACGTGCGTGGAACGAATTTGCCTCTAAAGTACTCTTTCTAATTCTGTAACACATGCGGAAAGTGCATTTTACCACCCTCAACGACTACCGACTTCGACGGGTTCGTTTGGGGTCGGGTCATACCACCTAATTAATGAAAATTTGGGTTTTCGGGCCTACATGATTTTTCCTTGGCCGGCCGGACTCTTCAGGCAGCCGGACTTTACGGGCCGACAGGACTTTTCGGGCTGACCGAATTGTACGGTCGTTCCTTATGTAACCTTGGTTGATGGTTCGGATCGCGTCGAGTAGCAAAATTCCGGCCCTTGCAGGAATCTACCGCTTGGTGTCATTTGGTAACTGCCATTGCGTAAGATTAAGTGTCACTATCACATTTGTTAGGTAATATACTAATTTCCTACGACCACCTATAAAAATGAGAAAAAAAGCACGGTTAACTTGGCTCGAAAGCGCCGAATATCACACGCGTGTTGAAAGAAAATATTTCAACTCTAGAGTGGAAATTCAAGGCACACTATTTAATTTAAACATATGATGCCAATTTGACAGACCACACCTATTTATTAAAAAGAACAAATTTTAGAACGCAGTTTAGTATATTTATCACGTATTTGTCTAGTGATTCAGAATTAGAGTGTGAAAATACGCCATCTAAAATTATAAAAAAATTAAGAATATACTGGAAAATTTATTACCAGTCAAAACAAGCCCCGCTGAAGAAAATGTCATATATTAAATTTAAGCAGAAAATGTTTATGGGTCGCCATAGCCTAGAGACTAGAGCCATGACCTACGAATCAAAAGATCACAGGTTTAAATCCCATTAGGAGCACTTGACTTTTTTTTATGAAAACATTAAATAATTTATAGAATTATTTTGAATTGAAATCTTCCTTGTTGGGCGAATTTTTTAAATTTATTTTTAATGCATCTTTCCTTGATTAAATAAAAAAAAATCATTCGAGAAGGAAGATTTAAATTCAAAATAATTTTATAATTTATTTAATGTTTTTATAAAAAAAAGTTAAGTACTCCTGATGGAATTTGAACCTGTGACCTTTTGATCTGTTAAATTGGCATCATATGTTTAAATTAAATAGTGTGCCTTGTATTTCCACTCTAGAGTTGAAATATTTTTTTCAGCTCTAGAGTTGAAATATTTTTTTCACAAATCAAAAGTTTTTTTAATAATCCTCTGTGGTCGTAGGAAAAATAGTGTAAATTACTCGTGTGAAAGTGATTATTCTAAAACTCGGAGAATTTCCGCACTCGGCTGACGCCTCGTGCTAAATATCTCCTCATTTGAAAAGTATCACTTTCATCACTTGTTATGTAGTATACTAATTATTTCATACTGGCTGACACATCTTCCTAAACCTCTTTATTTCAGACCGACACACAGCTTATTACGTTACAAGACTGGAAAGAAATAATTACCAGAATCTTGTGTGTCTAAAAATATGCAAAATTTACCCTAACGGAATGTCAATATTAACAAATTATTCAAACAACCAAAATTTACAATAATTCTTCTGGATAGTATGATATAAAATATTATAGTACTACATTGTTAAGGAATAATATTTAATGTAGTTAAGTATTCCAGATTGTTCCATCTTAATATTGAAAATTAATTTTCCATGAAACTATAAACCTTCAATTTCCCTGTAATAAAAATTTCTCGTACAACACCGTTTTTGCTGGGTCACAATCTCATAGCCTCGATTAACTTTCCTTGTTATAGGAATGACAACGATATATCGATATTTTATTACATCGATTATTTTTGTTATTATACATAAACCTCAAGAGATTAAAATCAGAATGACACGTTATTAAGATTATCCTGTCTAAAAAATTAAAACATAGTAACAAATTTTTGCCCCCTTCCCTCCCCGAGCTTAGGAGCTCGGGTCTAAAAGTCTAATTGCAACCTAATTTTTCGTCTCACTCTTGGACACTTAATTTAAATCTATAAATAATGTATTTTTGACTTAGATTACAAAGGTCTTGTAGGAAACGTTTAGTTTTTAAAATTTTTCTTCTAAAAGTCCTGTTTTATATAGAGATTAAGGTTTCGGACGCATATCGTTTTAGTTATTGATTTATAATGCACTTTTAAAGGAAAAACGAGTAAAAAGAATAATATTTTATAGTATTTTTCTATTATATACTTGTCTGTTTCGTTTTCCCTTTTTTACAGCTAATTTAAATCAACAAAAATATAACCCAATGCAATAAAATATTTTTACAACAAAAATAAAAAATAATTATGTATTTATTTTTAAAGGGAAAATTAAAGTAAAAATTTTAATTGAAACATTTTTTATGGAAGAAGTGTAATTTATAATATAAAAAATAGTGCGGGAAGAAAAGAGAATGCTTTATTTTGAATATACAAAACGGCACTTAAGAAGTACTATTTCAAAATCTAAGCATTTGCACCAAAAACTGCTCGTAGATCTACGCTTCTAAAATACATGATTTCTGAAAATCATCAATTTTGGCGTGGTGAGCGATATTTAATTTATTTTTATTCATGAAAAACCGAGCCCGAAAAACGCTGGTTAGAGTCATACATTCATCTTAATTATGTTAAAATTTTGGATTGACACCAATATTCATACTTTTCACAAATATAAAAAAATTTTTTTTTAATAAAGAGCCAGCTAGGAATATACAAAAAAGGAAAAAAAAAGTTTACGAAAACAAATGTAATCCAACCATGCAGAGGGGAAGAGGTAATAATTTAAGTTGTCGAAATTTGATAGTAGTTAGTAATTTTAAACGAACTTTGGGCGTGGCCCCGAAGATTTTTAGTCTGCGACGCTTTTCCGCCGTCTTGACTAGACACAATATCATAAAATACATGTAGTCCCGACTGTCCCTCTCTCCAGAAAAAAATATCCTACTTACGCCCACTAAGCCCTCCCCCCCCCCCCCCCTCCGAGCATATTTTCTGGCTACGCCACTACAAACAAGTAAGGCTTGTTCCACAACTCTTTGTCCTCCTTAAGAGAGCTAGTCAGATCCTTAATTAAGTAAGTAACGTTTGTCTCAAATACATGTTAATCATCAGGTGTATTTAATGCTTTTCAAGGTACGTTGCCGCATTCCTTAGATCTTCACATTTTCCAGGAGGAGCCTGATTTATTTATAAGCGAGAGTGAGAAGAGATAATTTAAAACATATTATCGATATATACCTACATTTATTTAGCCATCCCTATTTCTGATACTCCCGCAGAGTTGATGACGCATTCAATATTAATTGGGGATTTCGTCTTAGTAGAGCAATTTAATAGAGTCGACGGCGAAGATTCTCGAGGCGTCGCGATGCTAATAACTCTAGACATCCGATCCTGTCAAGGACAAAGACGACGGGCGATTATACACGGTGAATGCAGCCTCAAAGATTTATGTATGTTTAGTCATTAAGTGAGGTCTATAAAGGTAAGAGCCTTGGCAAATTTATCGTCTGAAATTATAAACTAGTTTTGAATTTTAAATATTTTATGGTTTATTTTAGTAATGCGATGATGTTTCAGTGTTGTTTGTAATAAAGCCGCATCATTTCTTAACTTTGGTTTTGATAGATATATTGTACAGATAACTACCAAAGAATGTTAAAAAATTCTTGTAAAATTTAAATTCGGTGTATTTTAGGAAATGAAACTTTCTTATTTAATTAATTTTTTCTACTAATGATCTACATACACACGATACAGTAACAACGGTATGCTAATGCGCAAAAATTCTCTATCTCTCACCCACATTGTAACGTCATGTACGAGGACGCTTTTAAGGCTGGTTTACATAAGGTGCAAGTGTAAGAAGAAAATGATCGTTTTTGGTTTTGATTCATCTCAGTTACTTCTTTTAGAAGATAATTACAAAAATAGTTTTTACTCACCATTCTATAAATTGATTTGGTCACCCCTTTCGTAAGCAATTATCATTTTTTGGAAACCCAAAATATTTTATATCTGTGTTTTTTGTGTTTTGGTTGCAATTCTTACAAGTCGCCACAACACAATTTGGCATTGTCAATATCCAAAACCCTACACAATTACAATGAGTATAAAACTACAGAGAAATAACACAGCGGAACTGCTACTTGTTTTCTAGTTTTGTTCTGACAAATTCGTAACCGAGCACTACCCTCGTTGAGGGTACCGAACCGAGTCGATGAATATCCTTTAGTTAATAATATAATTACTATACAGGGTGTCCATGAAATGACTGTACAACGCTTTACAATAAATTCCTTAACCAAAAATAAGGCGATCTAGGCAAACTTACCTATATGCAATGTTGCTTTGTTTTGCCGCTACAGGGCGCTAAAGTTTTCAAATTAATATTGTTTTTTCTGAATAATTTCTAAACGCCTTTATCGATTTCCACTAATTTTGGAACTAAGGATGACCACTAATAATAGCGTGTTTTAATGTATGCGCCATTTTTTTTTAATACCTGCAAATCTAAAAATGGCGTGTGATTGGTAATTAAAAGTTTCTCTTTTTGTTACCCCCCGTATAAATGACTCTAATTATTTCTCTGACACTTGCTGACCTCATGTTGAAACTTTTTGTCTCTTGAAAAATTTTCACCAGACATGCAATTTCTCTACAAAAAAATTATTTACGATGCAAAACATGAAAAAGTTTCGAACAATTATAAAAATCAAACTAGGTAGTTGGTAGTTATTTAGAATTAATTTTTTTTCATGTTTCTCGTTCTGAATAAACAGCAATGATGAATTACACGGTATGGTAAATATTTTTTTTGTAGAGAAACTGCATGTCTGGCTGAAATTTCATAAGAGACAAAAAAGTTTCAACATGAAGTCAGCTAGTGTCAGAGAAATAACTATTCATTTATACGGGGGGTAACAAAAAGAGGAACTTTTAATTACCAATCACATGACATTTTTAAATTTGCAGGTATTAAAAAAAGATGGCGCATACGTCTAAACAAGCTATTAATAGTGGTCATTCTTAGTTCCAAAGCTAGTGGAAATCGATAAAGGCGTTTAGAAATTATTTAGAAAAAACAATATTCATTTGAAAACTCTAGCGCCCTGTAGCGGCAAAACGAAGCAACATTGCATATAGGTAAGTTTGCCTAGATTGCCTTATTTTTTGTTAAGGAATTTATGGTGAAGCTTTATACAGTCATTTTATGGACACTCTGTATAACTACTCGAACCCGAACTGAAAATAAAAAACAACAGCCTCAGAATAGAAACAAACGTTTACGCGTGCGAATGAACGTCTTCGACTAAATTCGCTCGGTTGAAACATCGTAAAGCCCGCTTCTTACAATGACAGACAATGTAAGTTTAGAACTGTCACTCTCGTCAAATGGTTACTAAGCAACGTCCTTCAAATGCTACTCTAGTCGCTAGTCATTAGGTTCAGGAAACCTGTCCCTTAATATAAAATTAACTTTGGATAAGGCAATACATTTTACTACGAGACCTCCTTAGTATTCCATATGTATAACTCTAAAATTCTACCTTTTCCAGATGAAAATACCGCAAGCCGAATAGACACCGAAACTATGCTCGATATTCGTCCCGTATTTCGTCTTGGATGCTTAAACTTGACGCTTATCACCGCTAATTTGTATTCGCCTTCCGTCTTTTCGGTCTGAGAAACGTGTGATATGCTTCGTGATATGCCGTGTGATATGCTGGTGTATTAACCTCGAACATTATTGTGTGTTCCGTCCGCGGCTGACTATTGAAACTTGAAATATACCGTTTGCATACCTCTGAAAGAAAGAAATTATTATCTCTAGAGAAAAGAAAAATATATTTAAAAAGTTTAGTAATATATATATACACGGTGGAATTTTTAACTGGAATAAATTCAATATTAGAAAGCTTTTTTATTTGCGGAGAAAATACGAAAATACGGGTGCCTTTATTTTTACTTTGGTACACTTTTTTCGTTCCGTCATGAAATTTACCTACTCTTTTGAGGGTATAAACCGGCCCCAACTTTTTTTCTCAAATGTAAAGGTGCGTATTGCGATAGCTCGTTGGAAAGGGCATAATACGACCCATTATTTACTTTTGCCTTTCTGAAATCTAGACGCAATTTTTTTTATTGTAAAAATTGGAAATGCTGACCATTATGTACCATTTGTATTTTTTCTACGATTTAAAAGAAAAATATACCAACCATAAATTATTACGAAAAATGAAATATTAAAGAAACTCTCACAAATTTTCACTTTTTAAAAGTTCTATTGACATTTAATATTTGCGGGGTATCCAGGATTTGATAAAGAGGTATGGTATTCAGTTGAACATGGACATTGGCTATAACTAAAAAATCGTTGGTCAAAACTTTTTGGAATTTTTTTAAAATTATAATAAAGCAACTAATCGAAATTTAATAGAAATAATTAAGTTTCTGAAGTTATCGCTAGAGGGCGAAACATGCATCACGAAATGAGTTATTACTGTTTTCTATCTTTATCGATCGACAACCTAGAGTGGAAGTACACTCAATGAAAAGCTGATGTAATTTAAGGTTATTTTAATACCCTGATTGCAATTAGGCAATCCAACGATGTGTCAAAAGGGCGGCTGGATGGCAAATACTGCTTTGTGATTGGTACACGTGACCATAAAAATAATGTTGCTGGTGGCATTTAACTGGTGACTTAATGCTTTTTGCCATCCAACCGCCATATTGAATCACGTGGTTTGGATTCCCTAATTATATCTTGTAAAGAATAGGCGTAGTAATGAATTAAGGTTAATTACGACAAGACACTGTTTAAATGTAGTTTTCAAAATGCACATAAAGCTGTGTTAAAAAAAACTTAAGTTCATCCGTTCAGTCAAACCGAAGTTATACCGGCTTCAAATTAAAAAAAATAAAACTCTTACCATTCCCCTAACAAGATATGGTTGCTATCGGAATATCGAAACAATGTTAAATTACATAAGCATTCATTGAGTGTTATTCACTATAGGTTATCGGTCGAAAAAGAGGGACAACAGTAGTATTAACTCTTTACGTCATTTTTCGCCATCTAGCGGTAACTTCCGAGACTTTCAGCGAATTTTCCTTAGTCTTTTTAATAATAAAAAATTCTTCAACTTTATAGTTACCTTTGATAATTCACAAGCAAAAAGCATCCATTTTAATATTATTATACAATTTATCAGCCTATGACACACTTTTAGTGTTTAAACATTACATTTCTACTTATGATAGGCCTTTTATAATAAAATTTATCATAAAAAATAACGAACGAAAATTAGGGGCTAGTGGACTGTGTTGTATATTTGTCTTTTGCATTAAAGTACACTGTCTCTAGCTGCTAATTTTCGTTCTTTATTATTACGGACACAAAAATAACGTGATGAAAAATAATAATAAAGTTATAAATTTAATTACAGCCGTCTTGTAGCTGACATAAATCTTGTTACCTTAGGGAAAATAAAATAATTGTCTCAGAGGAATATTTACACAAAACTTATTTTTCCAAAGGGGGTGATAAAGTAAGACATTGAGGAAAGGGTAGAAATGTTAACATATGCAGATAACTAAGTAAATTAACATAGATTAGGCTTTTATCAGTGGCGGAAGTACTGGAACGGCCACTACTTCCATAAAAAAAGTAACAAAAAATCAATTTATGTTTATTAATATAATACCATTTTAAACTTTAATAAATACAATTCTCTAAATTCTTATTATTATTTATTAACCCTTTTGTAGTTTATTAGTACTGTAGTACAAGATAATAAAAGGAAATTTAAACCTTGAGAGGTACCTAGTCCTAGAGGCAAACAAGACAAAATAAATGTTTTGGGTTGTAAATCAAAACCAAGCCAATCGACCAATAGCAATCTCATTCTTATTTATGCCAACCCATGACGGGAGACTGTGTGATGGCGGCAGAAGTCGTCGAAGATTATGAAAACATCGTAATACATAGTTGAATGCCATGGCATCCATGACGTTCTATATGTGAGAGTTTGAAAGGTTTGAAATGCTGGTATTTGCCTCTTTGATAATACGGATCTTGTGTTAACTATGAAGGCCATTCCCGACTGCTTGTATTTGTTGTGACGTTGATAAGTGCTTTCGTGTTTTTTTTTAAAGAGTGTGTTTTGTGTAAGTAGATCCAAACTAAGTAAATTATTGAGTTTTTTTTCACCAATTTAAAGCTGATATCTATGAGGGTATAGGCAAGTTAATATCATACAGAAAAGAAAAGTAGAAATGTAAGGCAATTAAACCCCCAAAAATAATAATATAATAAATAAAAATAAATAATTACTTAAGTATTGTAAAAAACATTGAAAATTATTTTTTTCTACAAAAATAACTTTCACACATTCTTCACTATCTGTAAAGTCCAAATTAAAAAAAATAAAAATAAAACCCATTAATAATTATGGCCAAGATTCGGGTCAAGAGAACCCAATGCATTTGGTCTAATTTAATATATATTTATATATATAGATATAA
Organism: Polydrusus cervinus; assembly: GCA_935413205.1. Classification (NCBI taxonomy): domain Eukaryota; kingdom Metazoa; phylum Arthropoda; class Insecta; order Coleoptera; family Curculionidae; genus Polydrusus; species Polydrusus cervinus. The sequence goes on from OW284512.1 coordinate 3,937,020, forward strand.
GTTCGCCTGGAGCTGCTAACTTTGGATGAGAATTTAGAAAAATTGACCCAGGCGTTCAACTACGCAATATGCGACAATTTGTTTCTTCTTTTGAGCACCCCGAAAAAGACCGTTTTGGAATGGAAATTAAAACATTCGATTCAACATAAGTTCTACATTGCCAAGCGAATAATCACATCGGTAGACCTATTTAGTCGCAGTTTAAAAGTCTGAAAACGTACCAGAGTGACACAGACTTAACTTATACTGGATGTACTAAAAAAATCACTTTCCGTCCATTTTTTGAAGATGACTAGGTCGCTGTATACTGTTATGATGAATAGTTTCGGAAACTATTGTAAGTATTGGGTAATTTATTGTAGGTATACAAAATATGTTTCAAACCACTATTTAACAGCAAAAGCTTTTTTTTAATAACATTTAAAAAAAATTTAACATATTGCTTCGTAAAAACTTATGATAGCAGGGGAAGCGATGATTCTATAGCTACTATGGACCGTACGCCACTGCTACAAGCCGAAAGCAACGGTAATTACTATAGTCCCTTCTTTTAAACTCCCCCCTTCTCCATGAAAGGGGAATAATAAATTATTCATATTAAGAGAAAAACGTCAATTCAGAACTAGAATTATGCCAATGTTCTTAGTCGTGTTCCGGTGCAAGTTATTAAACTTTCCACGTATCACCAAGCTAATTCGTATTCGCCTTCCGTCCTTTCAGAAACTTAGTTAATCTTCGATATAATCGTATGTTCTCTCTATCATAATAATTTAAGCTTTTGAGACGTATTTTACAATGGTAAACATTTTGATTACTTTGGGTAAAAGAAGGGCACTTTAACATTTCAACGCGGTCTAAAGATGCCGAAAGAGGAAATGTGAGTAAAACGTTCTGGTTGCGATGCACGTTGCTTTACGGGGATTTCTACTGTGATGATCCTATTTTCATCGTTTCTGTACGATTTTTTTCTGGGGATAATAAGACAAATGCAGAAAAACAAGTTTTCAAATCTTTTTATTAAAGATAAGATGTACCAAAAAAATTTTTTCAATCCCCAAAAAATGAAAAACTTGAGGGTGCTACAGAGTGCTGAAGTTACCCCCTCAAAAAAAAAACGTAACTTGCTGGCGGAATTCAAAAAAAAATTTGTATTCATGGCAAAAATAAAATTGACCCAGATTCTTCAATTGTAAGCATGTAGTTATAGCCCCCACTAAAATCAAGTCAAAATTCGAGTAACTGTTAAAATAGCGCGAGATTTAAAATTTTTTTCCAAAATTTAACATTTTTTTTTGTATATTAAGGGCCGTAACATTTTCTGTAATATCGCAAAATACTTGATTCTAGAGAGGGCCATAACCACTTGTATTCTGAGCATTTTAGGACCAAAATCATTAAATTTGAACATACCGAAGTAGTTTCCGCCAGCGCGAAAAACAGGGTTTCGAGAAAAACAACTTTAAAGTTTCAACGGTGGCTCACAACCAAATAGTCTCACTATCACTGAGTCTGCAATGCCTGGTCCGTAGATTACACCCTCCTCTTCCTCGAAAAACGATAAACGAGCTGATTCTTCCTGCCTCTTTGCGAGCCTGGCCTGATGATCCTGATTGGTCGAGATGATGTCGCTGGCGACAGAACGTAGCTGAGAACGCGGCTTAACTCAAAAGCGGCTAGTGGTGAGAACTGACCGGCAATCATAAATACTAGTTACTTTTGTCATTAGCAAACTACCGGTTTGTTAATTGAAATGGTATGTTTGCTGCCAATACTAATTTTGTTGTTAATTATAAGAATTATTGGAATATTGTCTCGACAATATTTTAATATGATTATGGGATGATTTGTACAATTATAAAAATAACATGTATTAATGAAAAGAGGTTTGAATTACATATACCTTTAGCAAAACCACAATGCTCTTGTCCATGAAACTTCAAAGGTTATAAAAACTGTCGTTTTGAACTTAGGACCTAACTTAACACACACATTTTCAGCGGGCTGCTTAAAATACCAAAACCAATCACAAATGCATTCAGTGGTGTAACCAGAAAATATGCTCGGGGGGGAGGGGGGCTCAGTGGGGTAAAATTAAATTATTACCTCTCACCTTCGGCGTGGTTGGATTCAATTTGTTTTTGTAAATGTTTTTTTTTTACTTTTTTTTGATATTCCTAGCTGGCAACAACATTTTTTATATTTGTGCAAAATATGAATATTGGTGTCAATCCCAAATTTTACCTTAAGACTCTAACCAGCGTTTTTCGGGCTCGGTTTTTTTAAATTGAAAATAAAGTAAATCTCGCTCACCACGCCAAAATTGATGATTTATTCAGACATCATGTATTTTAGGAGCGTAAATCTAAGAGCAGTTTTTGGTGTAAATGTTTAAATTTGAAATACTCCTTCTTAAGCGCCGTTTAATAGAAAAATACTATAAATATTATTCATTTTACTCGTTTTCCTATAAAATTGCGTCATACATCAATAACTAAAACGATATGCGTTCGAAACCTTAATCTCTATATAAAACAGGACTTTTAGAAGGAAAAGTTTAAACACTAAACGTTTCCTACAAGACCTTTGTAATCTAAGCCAAGAATACATTATTTAAAGATTTAAATTAAGAGTCCAAGCGTGAGACGAAAAATTAGGTTGCAATTAGACTTTTAGACCCGAGCTCCCAGGCTCGGGGGGGAGCCCGGCAGCCCCCACTAAAATACGCCACTAAATGCTATAGTTTCTTCGTTGTAGACTGAAAAACTAAACCGACCGGCATAAATTAAAGGCCTTTTTACATTGGGTGCAATTGCAAGAAAAATGGCCTGGAAGCATGCGCTTCGACGACGTTTTAATCAGCTGATGCACGTTTTCCCATTTAAAACCTGCATCAGCTGTTTAAAACGTCGACAAAGCGCATGCTTCCAGGCCATTTTTCTTGCAATTGCACCCAATGTAAAAAGGCTTTAACAAACATAAAATAAAAATGGCAAGTTGACGGGACAAACCTGTGAATCGCGCTCTCCCGCGTATGCAATGTTGCCAAAAAATAAATCTGTTTCGCGGTGTGCTTATTATGATAATTATTTGAACTAGTTGTTTAAACTAGGTAAGCTTTTTGTTGGTTGCAACTTACTGATTTAATTACTAATACTATAATACAGTTAAGAATAATATTTAGTTTCCAAAACGAAAGAATTTTGTTTAAACTAACCAAGTAATAGCTACAATTGGTTTAGCAAACTAAAGATTTTGTGGAAATAGTCCATCTCTCAGTGGAGTGATATTATGAGTGGGGGAATAATACACACAGTCTGCTCCACTCACATCTCAATAATTAGAAAATCCTAATGTCGTACATGTTTCGAAAGTAAAGACCTTCATCATCAGCGAATAAAATTAATTCAAGGTTTTACAAGAAGAGAGAACCTCAACATTGCAAGATGAACTGCTTGAAGAACAGAAAAAAGAAAAAATTTAAAAAAATTAAATTTTACATAATTTGATTCATGTTTAAATAGGAAATTGTTTTAATGAATTTTTAAAAATTAAAAATAAAATTAAGAAGTAGAAAAGATACTCTTACGAAGGGTCCTTTAAAAACAGTAACAGTCTAATACTCAAAAACATTTTAGAAATCAAAATCGAAAATCGAAATTTTCAAAACGTGCACACTGAATACATTCAGAGCACAATTTTTGTCTTTCACCACTATCACATTTTAAAATTATTAAAATAACTTATTCGTTCCAGGACTTTAGTAATAACATTTAAAAATAAAACTCTAACATAGCCGGCAATGCTTTTCACTAACCGAAAGAATGTAAAATACCAGATGTGTTTATGTGGTTGAAACTTGCCTTTGCCTTCTTAATATTCTCTTTGCGTGCTTTGGAAAAGTTGCATATTTCGAAATACTAACTTTGAAATAAAGGTCCAGAACTATGCCAATATATGTCGCCCGTCAGATTATTTCAAGTACCCGAACTTTTCACTTATCATCCCCTATTTGTATTCGCATTGGAACTTCAACGGTTTAATGTGTTTATATTTAAGGGTCCACACAGTAATATAATTCAAGTATAGAACTACGTTTTCATGAAGGATCGTCGAGAATTGAATTCGAATTCACTCTGATCCTATGGTCTATTTCTTTTCAATTGCGAACGATGACAGAAAAAAAAATTGAACAAAAATTCACCTAATTGGTTAAATCATGGACCAATTTTTACACTACATAAATGCGTAGCCAACTTATTAAAGGTCTTTTTTTTAATCACAGAAGAAGAATAAGAAATTTCCTTTCGATTGATTTCTAGCAAATATATGCTAATTATAAACCTTTTAGCAATTAAAAATAACTTTTAGCTCTAGTTATTTTACGAAACAAACAATCTATTAACTTTCTGTACATAAATTCGGTTAATTTCACGTTTTCCTGCAACATAAAATAGTAAACCGATGCCTACTTTGTGTTGAAGCAAAAAGGATGCCCGATTTATCGACAAAATATAGAAGGCCATGCCAAACGCCAAAAATGTGATATAACCTAAAAATTCATCTTCTTAAAGGCCGCTTTACAGTTTGCAATTTTTCTTTCACGCAAGTTGTCTTGCAGCAATTAATATTGCGGCAATAAAAATTTCACTTCGTTTTACAGCGTGCAATGACTTGCCAAGATCGTAGGTGATGTACCACTTGCCAACCATTAAAATAAAAATACATTTGGTTAGGACTTACCGCCGCTTTTTGTGCATTCATTTTAACAAAACATCATTACAGGACATGAAAGCAAACCAACAAAAACAAAACGTACCCGCTATAGGTTAGAAAAAACATAAATAAATGTCAGGGATTTTTATATTTAGTTTGGTGTCTCATAAATCACCAGAAAATCCTCAGAATTGCGCTTGCAATGGCAATAAAAATACGGTCCGAGTTATATTTCTTGCAAGCAATACAATTGCGCCAGCTGATCATTAGCCTCGTTCTGCGCATACTCCCGGGCAATCATTTCTTGCGCGAAAGAAAAATTGTAAACTGTAAAGCGGCCTTAACAAGTGTTAATTTAAAATTCTAACCGCTATAAACAGTAAACAACAAAATGTCAGTTATGACGTAAATCCCTAACCTTACTTTTTCAACTTGTCAAAAATGAAAATTCTTGCATTTTTTTATTGTTAAACGGGTTTCTGTCATCGTTCGCAATCGAAAAGAAATAGACCATAGAAGCGTATTCAAATCGCTTCTGAAATTTTGACAATTATTGACAAAATGATTAATTTATTTCAAAATTAATTTCTTTGTTTTGTTATGTGCTGTTTTATTGTCATTACTTAAGCTATTTCATTTTGATAGAAGAATTTTGGACTTGCATTGTCTTTATTTATTTGTAAATCACAACGTTTGAACTTGTTAAACATATTTCCAGTCGTCTTCAGGTGAATCCTAAATAAGCATGGTAACTACAGCTCTAACTAAAAACTAAGACAATGATACAACATTAATACTTCTCAATTATTACTATTCAACTCGAGAGACACTTTAAGAAGCAACCTCACGAAGACGAAACGAACAAGCCAAGAAAACGGTATCTACCAGATACCCTGCGAATGTGGCCAATATTATATAGACATTAAGGCAGTCGTCATGCGGGAAAACTTAAAAGAAACTGTAGTGGCTTGGAAACTAGGAAGCTGAGTGACTAGGCTACTCGAGTTGCCTCTCATACGGTCACGCAGTCGCGACCTAAAGGCCGCACATTCATGAATTATAGCTAAAAAATTGCCATCATATCGTGTAGACAGTAGTGGTGGGTCGGTATATGTGTAACTGCTACTTTAAAACGGTATTTTTTAATACCATCGTGTCGCGCTCCACCTCATACAATGAAGCAGTTCCCTCTGGAACTATTAAGATTTCGTCCTTCGCCGCTACACGCACACGCTGCGATGTGAACCGAGAGAAAGCGACAGCGGCCGGCTGACCAGGCCGCCGCGCCGGTTCGTTGTGGAGTGTGTAACAACAAACGCCGCAAACGGTATGAGTAACCGTCTGGAGCTTGAGGGTATTTTTTTTCTTGACGGTATTTTTACCTTAACGGTATTTTTACCTTGACGGTATTTTTTCCTTGACGGTATTTTGTCAGACTGAGGACGAAAGGTTGCCAGTGGAACGTGGAACTGTTGCGGCGCCGTTCGCGACGGTATGAGTATAACAGTCTCGAGTTGACGGTATTTTGCTTAAAGGTATTTTGTCAGACGGGGGACGAAAGGTTGCGGCCGCCGTTTGCGTTATAGTTATATGGTGCTGATGCATGTTTTCTGGCGCGGTGTATAGTATTTTTCATTGGACGCGGTCTCGCGAGGATCCCTTTGGCTTGTATCGATGATGAAAGAAATGACTCAAGAAGTTGAAAATCATTGTCGTCAATTAGATTAAAATATATTATTAGTATTAAACTTTATAAATTGTTATATAAAATGTTTCTGCAAGGGGATAATATATTATATTTTATAAATACAAAAATACTTAAATTATATGTAAATAAACGATATAAATAATATAAGTAGGCATGTATATTTAACCTTATATTGAAAAATCCAGTAAAACGATTAATATTTATGAAACTAATATTAGGATTCTAGAAACTCATAATTTTTCTGTGGGAATTTAAAAATAATAGTTTTTTGACTTTGGTAAAACCCAATCTATTATTTCTTCTATCTGAAAGAATTTGTGCTGTTTTAGAAAACGTTCTTTCACAGGGTAGGTACGTATGTTGCAACAGTAAGTAACTATGTTAGATTTTACAAGTTCCGCTAGACTGGGATAATAATTATTGTAGGAATGTTTCGGGAGATTGGTGGTTCTTCTAAATCTAAATACAAATTCCTACAGGTTCAAAGATTTAAATTTGTAGTCAAAATGTGCTCATATAGAGATCGCTTCTGAAGCTTATTCGAAAGTATTCCTTATTTCCTGGCCTAAATATGGGAATTTGTTCTTATTTATTTGCGTTTTATGGGTTGCACGGGATATAACATTATTTTTGACTCTTTCGAAGAAGAACCCAAGGCCGTTTTAAATTCTTTCACAGAGGAAGGATAGGTCGCAGAGGGCGCTTATCACTTAGCGTGACACACTTCAAGTTTTGACCAATCAACAATGTTCTCGATATTTTTCCAATATAGCGGAAGTCATACCGAAAATCGTTAAATGACAGGCACGTCATCAGAAGATTGACGAATGAGTTTATTGAGGAATATAAAATAAACCTCATTTTTATATTGTAACTGACTATTGAAAATAAACTTGTTGTTATTATTATTATTATTATTAGTTTGAGATTTCAAGGTCACAGACAGGAATGATGAAACATTTTTTATTTCTTCACATTTTTGTAAACCAAACTCGCCCTAGTTCGTTTCGGAGTAACCGTTATTTAGTCGCGGTATTTTCCTGTCGCGGTATCAAATGGAACGTTCCATATCGGTAACAGTATTTCCCACCTCTAGTAGACAGAAGCCAGAATCTTACATAAAGAATCACTCTGGAAGAAAAAGAAGTTTAGTGGCAATTGCAATCATACACCCGAGCCCAAGCAGGGGTGGCTCGTCAGGTGAAGTAGGTAAAGATAAAAAACCAGGAAGAAAGTTTTTTGACTATATTAAAATATTAATGTACCAATACAGCTACCATTTTAGCCCTTAAAAAGTAATTATGTTCGAATTAATAATATTAATTTAATCCGAATGTAGCTATGCATAATAGGATCAAGGTTAAATTCGATGGACCATAATTATAAACACTCATGCATTTTGGCGAGCCCCAGCCGACCGTGTCCGTTAGCTCAAAGCAAGTGAAGACCCAACGCCTAACATGGCTTTGATATTCACCGTTGTTATTAACCTTAAGGTATTTATTTTGAGGCTTCGCGAAACTTACGGTTATAGATATCGTTTTAACGTGATTTACTGTGTGATTAAAAAGTTATGTTTTTATTTATTAGTTAATTCAGTAGTGTAGGTACTATTGTGCCGATAAAAAACTGGGACAAGAGATTTACAAAAACAATGTAAGAAATACATATCCTATAGACTATAAAAGGTGTCTAGAGCTAAAAAGGAAAAACATTCAAAATTTAAAAAGTAACCTAGGTTACATAATGGAATGTTTTGTATTTTTCGATACGGGGTGGTTAAATTTGAGAGACATCATATAATATGGATAAAGTAAATTTATTAGATTTTTTTAAAGTCAAATATTTTATAAATTATTATATTTACCATTACCACAAAATAATAAATAAAGCTAATACAGGTAATAAAATACATTTAATAAAAAGAAAAAAATTGCGAACACAAAGTTTGTCAAAACAACACAAAATTAATATTTGGTCATAGAACCATTTCTGTTTATTACTTTTTGGAGCCTTTGTGGCATACTTAAAACTAAGTTTCTACATAATTCGACAGTTATTTCATCCCAAGCTTGATTTATCCTATGACGTAATTCATCCCTGTTTCTAGGTTGAAAATCATGTTTATACATAAATTTGACCATGGCACCCCAAATGTTTTCTATCGGGTTCAAATCGGGACTCTTCGAAGCCCAGGGAAGAACTGCTATGTTATTTTCTTGGAGAAAATTTTGTACAATGCGCGCTGTGTGTATTGGAGCATTATCATGCTGAAATGTGTAATTTTGACCGTATACAGCGTTTACCGATGGTATCATCACTTCGTTTAGTATATTAACGTATACTGCTGCAGTTAGTCTTCCTTCGACGATTTGGCAAAGTCCTGGTCCTCTAGCGCTAATCCAGCCCCAAACATTTATGGAGAAACGCCCACTTTGGTTGGTTTTGTGGGTGTATCTCTCATCATACCGCATGCCGGAAGGCCTATACACCCGAATTCTCCCATTATTGCATGACTGAAAAGTTTTCTCGTCAGAAAATATAACTGTTTCCCATAAATTTATTTGATTAATATATTCATGTGCAAATTCTAACCTGCCCTGTTTATTTATTTCCGTTAAAAAATTTTTATTGGCAGCACAACGGCTTCGTATATCGGAATTTCGAACCCTGTCTCTAGCGGTATTTGCAGAACCTGGAAAATTCGTCTCTTCTTTTGCCTTGATTGCAGTTTCGAAGGGATGATCCCTTAGATAATTAACCAGTCTTCTATCATGATCATCAGTAGAAATTTTAGGGGGACCAGAACCTGCATTCCTAATAATAGTCCCATGTCTTGCTATTTTTTGTTTTGCCAATAGCACGGTATTCTTGCTTACTCCCAGTTCATCTGCAATATCCCTAATAGCAACACTATCTCGCAACCGACTATAAATAATTGCCTTTTGCTGGGGGGTTAATTGTGGCATATTTACAAATAATATATGATTGTATGTTTGACGAGTCAATCATAAAGTGACAATCTTTATTGACATGCAAATTTTCATGACATTTTACTGGTACCAGGCTTGATATAAAATTATTCTTTATAGTCTAGGAGAAACTGGGACAGGAAATTTTTCTATTTTCTCCTAGACTATAAAGAATAATTTTATATCAAGCCTGGTACCAGTAAAATGTCATGAAAATTTGCATGTCAATAAAGATTGTCACTTTATGATTAACTCGTCAAACATACAATCATATATTATTTGTAAATATGCCACAATTAACCCCCCAGCAAAAGGCAATTATTTATAGTCGGTTGCGAGATAGTGTTGCTATTAGGGATATTGCAGATGAACTGGGAGTAAGCAAGAATACCGTGCTATTGGCAAAACAAAAAATAGCAAGACATGGGACTATTATTAGGAATGCAGGTTCTGGTCCCCCTAAAATTTCTACTGATGATCATGATAGAAGACTGGTTAATTATCTAAGGGATCATCCCTTCGAAACTGCAATCAAGGCAAAAGAAGAGACGAATTTTCCAGGTTCTGCAAATACCGCTAGAGACAGGGTTCGAAATTCCGATATACGAAGCCGTTGTGCTGCCAATAAAATTTTTTTAACGGAAATAAATAAACAGGGCAGGTTAGAATTTGCACATGAATATATTAATCAAATAAATTTATGGGAAACAGTTATATTTTCTGACGAGAAAACTTTTCAGTCATGCAGCAATGGGAGAATTCGGGTGTATAGGCCTTCCGGCATGCGGTATGATGAGAGATACACCCACAAAACCAACCAAAGTGGGCGTTTCTCCATAAATGTTTGGGGCTGGATTAGCGCTAGAGGACCAGGACTTTGCCAAATCGTCGAAGGAAGACTAACTGCAGCAGTATACGTTAATATACTAAACGAAGTGATGATACCATCGGTAAACGCTGTATACGGTCAAAATTACACATTTCAGCATGATAATGCTCCAATACACACAGCGCGCATTGTACAAAATTTTCTCCAAGAAAATAACATAGCAGTTCTTCCCTGGGCTTCGAAGAGTCCCGATTTGAACCCGATAGAAAACATTTGGGGTGCCATGGTCAAATCTATGTATAAACATGATTTTCAACCTAGAAACAGGGATGAATTACGTCATAGGATAAATCAAGCTTGGGATGAAATAACTATCGAATTATGTAGAAACTTAGTTTTAAGTATGCCACAAAGGCTCCAAAAAGTAATAAACAGAAATGGTTCTATGACCAAATATTAATTTTGTGTTGTTTTGACAAACTTTGCTCGCAATTTTTTTCTTTTTATTAAATGAATTTTATTACCTGTATTAGCTTTATTTATTATTTTGTGGTAATGGTAAATATAATAATTTATAAAATATTTGACTTTAAAAAAATCTAATAAATTTACTTTATCCATATTATATGATGTCTCTCAAATTTAACCACCCCGTATCGAAAAATACAAAACATTCCATTATGTAACCTAGGTTACTTTTTAAATTTTGAATGTTTTTCCTTTTTAGCTCTAGACACCTTTTATAGTCTAGGGGATATGTATTTCTTACATTGTTTTTGTAAATCTCTTGTCCCAGTTTTTTATCGGCACAATAGTACGTACCTACTTAGTTGTGTGTTTTAAAAATATACCCAATTAATGACAGTTTGTAATTTGTTGGAAACTCCATTAAGTCGTTGGACAGATGAGGATAAGAGAGACGTTTTGTTACACGGGTTTTTAGTCAATGTTTGTTTAAGTACCCGCACTATACCTAGCTCTTCATCATTTTTTAAGACCGCGAGCCGCCACTAAGCCCAGGATGATTTAATAAGCCGTTATTGAATGTAAGAATTATCTGGAAAATTAGGAAGGACTTATGTTGGGTTGCATAAATATTTTTAACGTTAACTAACCAACAACCGTCCGACTTTAAGAAAAAAGCATACCAAATATATATTTTTAAGAAACTTTAAAGAAATCAGCACCAATTTTTTTTTAAATAAGTCGACCTTACCAATTAGCCATATTTTTAGCGAATTAATCGTTATAACATAAAATAACCCGTTAAAGTTTCTATCCGGACCGGTGACATAAAACCCATTAAAACTCCGAATCTAGACCAAGAGGCCATAAAAGGCAGACATCATTTTAAACCGAATAATTTTTACAACCAGGATTATTGCGAGTTTATTAGAGTAATTAAAGTTAACAGAGAATTTGCTAATAATCAGGATAATCCAGGTTAAACTTTTTAATTTAAGGAGAGTAGAATTGGAAATGTACGCAGAATGTACAATTTACACAACACACATCGGGGAAATATGTGCAAAAGATGGCCAAAATTAGGTCGCCGTTTAAAAATTTAAGGAAAAAGACTATGAATAATATGCATTTTGTTAATCAAAAGCACATACGAGCAGCAAAATTGAGAATTATTAAAACCTACTGAAAACGCTTTCAAGTGTCCCCCAGAGTAACGCGGTGCGGCTGTAGCGGTGCCGGTGGACACCAAGCGGTATACCGCGTTCCTTCCTTTTGGCTATTTACACCGGCTATTGTTCTGTATATACCGGGTCCGCCAACGAGCGGGGACGGAAATTTAAATCATTATCGAGGAACTTATCAAAATTACTAAAGCAGCATGAGGTATGGACTTAAAAGCGGCATATTTTAAAAATATTTTACATTGTACAGGGTGGCTTAAAAAAGTGTGGCGGACTAAACTTGCATTTTTTTAAATGAAACACCCTATATATTATATTATTTTCTAATTCCCTATACAATTCCACGTATACTTTGTATAAAATGTCATATGTCTAAATTCAATTGTTTTTGAGTAATTGACGTTTAAAATATGGCATTTTTTGACTTTGACAGGCTGTAACATTGGAACGGTTCATCTTAGAGAAAAATGGTTTTCACCTCCCTATCTTAGTTTTTTATTCTCTATCCAAGGAAACCAACTTCCGATTTACTATGTTAAACCGTTAAAACCGTTTTTTTGGTTTAACATGGTAAATCGGAGGTTGGTTTCTTTGGATAGAGAATGAAAAACTAAGATAGGGAGGTGAAAACCATTTTTCTCTAAGATGAACCATTCCAATGTTACAGCCTGTCAAAGTAAAAAAATGCCATATTTTAAACGTCAATTACTCAAAAACAATTGAATTTAGACATATGACATTTTATACAAGATATACGTGGAATTGTATAGGGAATTAGAAAATAATATAATATATAGGGTGTTCCATTTAAAAAATGCAAGTTTAGTCCGCCACACTTTTTTGAGCCACCCTGTATAATGTAAAATATTTCTAAAATATGCCGCTTTTAAGTCGATACCTTATGCTGGTTTAGTATTTTTGATAAGCTCCTCGATAATGATTTAATCTTCCATCCCCGCCACGTTGGCGGACCCGTCGTTGTCAAAATAAAATGCAGAGTTCTATGACACCGCGGCGAAACCGTCACTTCAGTACCGCGTTGGTTTAAGGAATCCTTTAAAGTATGTTAAATATATTTATCGGGTGTCTATTTAGTGTCTGAATATCTGGATAACGTATCAAAAAACCTTAAATGAAAAAATTGTGGCGGTTGATGATGTGCATATTTTAAAAATATTTTTAAATATACCGAGTGTGTCAAACATGCATTTTTTTAAATGAAACGTTATACAGGGTGCTACAAATTCGTGGGCGTACAAGGGGATCTCGAAAACAGTTAGAGATATGCAGATGGTTAAATTGAGGCAAGGTTGCATATTTTGGGGCTTAAAAATTTGGTGAAAAAATAATTGTAATTATTCCGAATGCTTTCGGAGATATCCGAAAAAAACCGAAATTTCCATTTCTGGTTTTTAATTTTTTGCGCTTTTAATTTTAACTTGGGAAAAAAATAAAAAACATTTTTTCATAGCCTTTTATTATGTTCTACAAGATGGCCTTATTAGGTTTTAAATTCGACGTTGCGTTCTTTAGTTACCAACCTCAAGTTAATTTTTTTTAAATACGGACCTGGAATTTTAAGGATTTCAAGCTTTACAAATTTAATATAATGTACACATTTTTAAAATTTTAACGTTTTGTCATCTAATAACACATTTTTCAAATTATCTTTTTTCATTTTATTATGGTCCTGCGCATTTAGATCCAAACTAAAAACAAAAGATTTCTGATTTAAAAAATCCGTTCATTTTTACTCATAGAGACCTAATATTTAAATATCTAGGTCTGTTTATTTTTGTTACATGTTTTGCCTGAAATGAGCATCATCGGCTCTTCTAAACAGTAAAAAAATTTAAATTGTTTTTGAAACAACCATAAGCGCATCACAGTACATAACTAGACTCCAGTTACCTTTTCTTCACTCGGGAGCATTATTTTTTTTTCTGTTTTACAGTATTTCGTTGTAGGTCTAAGGCAAAAACCATAGGACTTAAGATATACGTTATATTAATAAAATAAATAAAATACTAATAAAAAATAGAATTACTTCTCATGCCTTAAAAAACTTACTTACTTCCTAGCTAATAGTATTGTGACAGTTAATCTTATTGAAAAAATAAACAGCCTTAACACCATAACTTCCCGTTATGTAATTTTAATATTTAAGTAATCATAAAACTAATTGCCAGGGCCGCAATAGTAAACAAAGTATAATTTGAAATGCTAGTGATGTGTTATTTGATGACAAAACGTTAACATTTTAAAAACCTTTAAATTGTAATAAATTTCTAAAGCTTAGAAGTCCTTAAAACTGTTTAAAAAATTCCAGGTCCGTATTTAAAAAAAATTAATTGAGGTTGGTATCTAAAGAACGAAACGTCCAATTTGAAAACTTAAATCGCCATCTTGTATAACATAAAGAACGGCTATGAGAAAGTGTTTTTTTCTAAGTTAAAAATGAAGGCGCAAAAAATTAAAAACCAAAACTATAAATATCGTTTTTTTTTAAATATCTCCAAAAGCATTCGAAATATTTACTATTTTCTTTCACCAAATTATTAAGCCCCAAAATACGCAACTTTGCCTCAATTTAACCATCTTCGTATCTCTTACCGTTTTCGAGATCCCCTTGTACCCATACCTGTATGGTATTTTCTTTATTATATTATTATTAAATCCTATATAATGAGTTTTCAATTACATGGGCTGGTGGTTGCTGTCCAGTAAGCGGCGAAGGAAGATCGTTCCTCTTTGCCCCCGTCTCACGGATACACCACTGTTTCATTGTGTAATACACAGACATATTTCGGCTAGTAATGATGTCTCCTGACAAACCTTAAGTTTCTGTTTGCAAGGTAAGTCTAGACCCGGAGCTCGTATTGAGTTAAGGAAGTTTAGACCCTTATTAAATTAGAAATTGAGTTCCACAACAACGGTCTTGGGTTACCCCAAAAATTGTATAACATGACAGTTCTTGTGAGGAAACCTAGTTGCTGTAATGTTTCCCGAATTTGAAACCTACCGTTTCTAATTTGAAAAAAGGATATGTTTGACAAGATATCTACCTCTCCTTTACAGATTCTGCATAAAAAATGTTTAATCTAAGTGGTTTATCCTATAAAGAGTGACAATACCAGAGGAACATGTGTTTGTTTTAGAGTCAATTGATCGAAGTCAGTGACCCGCGATTACCTGTTCTAAGTTAAAAAATTAAAATTAAATCTACCTCAAAAATCTCAAGAATGATAGATAGAATGGCTATAAATCTAATCTACGAATACAACTTTTACCACAGTTCATATCACAACAAAACTTTTACCTTAATTCACAGCACAACAAACTTTTACATCTTTTAAACATTAATACATACATAACTGTGCCAAAAATATGTTACTAAGCAACTCGACATTAAAAATTAGTTATTTAACCACAAGGTACAAACATTTAAAGAGTATAAAACTAAACCAAAAAAACGAAAGGCGATATTATTTAATAGACTGCAATCGAAATGGCGAGTTTCGAGTATCTTGTTGAAGTCGGTGTCGGTGTCGGCATCGGCGTCGGCATCGTTCAAATACGGTTTTATGGAGGATCCTCCCGTAACGGGTAGATTCTTTAAAATTGTGTTCCCCATTAGCGCCCTATAATTTCGGTCTGGTTTCAGGGATACTTATCCTACTTTACATATTATCGTTTATAATAAATGTATGAAGTGTATCTCTAGGATATTCAATTTACTTATAATGCGTCAATGCTAGACCAGGTCAGTGAAACCAGTAAAAGAATGGGTTTAAAAATTAATATCAAAAAAACCAAGTTCATGGTTGTCAGCAGAAACAATATTCAGTATCCACGGATGCATGTAGATGGAGAAGAATTTGAGCGAGAAATTTAAATAATAGGGGTGTATGCTGAACCAAAATTAGGACCCAGAGCAAGAGATAAAATGCAGGATAGAACTAGCAAGAACAACCTTTCTAAAACTTAAACAATTCCTCGTAGATAGGAATTTAAGCTTCAGCATTAGGTACAGTTCTCTTCTACGGGGTGGAGGCATAGACCTTGAAATCTGCTTTGATAAACAAAATTGAAGCATTCGAAATGTGGACTCTGCGCAGGATGCTTAGACTATCATGGATCCATCATATAAGTAATGAAGAAGTACTCCGAAGAGCAGAATTGATAGATCGTGAACTTTTCGAAGACACAAAAAGAAGAAAAATAGCTTACTTAGGACACATTATGCTTGGAGAACGTTATGAGTTTCAAAGTCTTATCCTGCAGGGTAAAATCGACGGGGATACAGGATTTTTAAACACTCTAAAACGCTGCAATAAATAGGAATATCTGATAAGGACAAAAGGACCTACGCAGGAATCTGCATGGTACCCTAAGAAGAAGAATAATTCCATAACACCCTGTATTTGTAAAACAATATCTAGCTAGATATTCTTGTAAACCTTTCAATAAATTTTAACTTCTCTGACAATTTTAGTGTAATTCTTATTTCAGAACAAATTAGCCTTGCCATCATCTATCTAAAACATCGAACCTATTTTTAAATAATAAATTTTAATAGCATTTAACTTAAACGTTAGCTCCATTATCGACCCATTAGTATTCGAGATAAATGATATAATAACTCGCAGAGAAAACTGAAAGATTAGATAAGAAAAGTTTCGCAAGGATATTTTAAGGAAAATAATTTCGGCCGACAGGAATTTAAATGGAATTAAATATTTAGATAGTAATAGGAACTTATAGAGCCCTTTTAAAAACAACTGATGGCAAGGACTGATACTCGATCACGGCCATGGATTTAAATCGGTAATTTTACTCATTTCTTAATGTACAGGGTGTCTCAAATTCGAGCCTCATTATGGGTACCTCGAAAACTATAAGAGAGGTCAAATATTGGCAAAGTTACAGAAAATTGTACTCAGTAATATAGTAAAAAAATTGAGCTTTCTTTTTTCCTTTTTGAACCATCCGAAAAAAACTAAAATTTTAAGTTTTTTGACTTATTTTATCAGCTAGAGAAAAACATATACCTAGACGTTTTGATGTCATCTTAACATCATCAGGAATTGGATAATTATTTTTAAATAAATACGGCTTTGGTGTCAGTCACTTAACAATTTCTAACAAATAAAATATGCAAATGAATGCGAAATTTAAGTTAACTATATCTATTTCGAGCTAATTTTATTACTTAAATTACCGATCCGTAGATTAAAGGGCTATCGAACTATTAACCAGAAGTTACATAAATATGTAACTAAATAGTTATAGTTTTCCATAATAATATATCTGAAGCAGATAATTAGAAAAAATAACTAAAATCTTAAATAAAAAGTCTAATCCAGCCTAATATAAATATAAAGTGGTTTTTTACCTTTTTGGTTTCTGTTGTTGGTCTTTTTTTTTAAATTTGTTTGCTACATAATGTACTACTCATATCCTGCTGTATGCAATTATACCATAAATAAATGCCAGAACCGTATTTATTTAAAAGTAATTATCAAATTTCTGATAATGTAATGATAACATCAAAACGTTTAAAAATTAAGTGTGATACATGGTTGCATTAAGCGCTTAAAGAGATTTCAAAAATAAAATAAAAAATGGAGGTCCGTATTTAAAAAGTTGATAACAGTTCCACAAAAACCAACCGATATACAGGAATTCTATAAACACGATAGTATAGAGCTAAAAAAGTTGCTTTAACAATGACGTATTTATTTTTCTGTGGTGGTTAAAATAAGTCAGACAAATTAAAAAAAAAAACAAAACCCGAAATTATAGTTTTTTTTTCAAATATTTTAAAAAGTAAAAACGAAAGCTCACAATTTTTTTACGATATTACTGGGCACAAAATTTCGCAACTTTGCCATCATTTGAATCATGTTGTATTTCCTATAATTTCCGTAATATCCATGATTGAACTAAAATTTGGGACATCCTGTACCTTCAATTACAAAAATTAATAAATATAAAATATTTCAAAAAGTTATATTTTAAAGCTAGCATAAATTTTCTAGATTTGTTAGCAAAGCGTTTCTAAAGTTGTAAAAAAAATAAATATTAAACAAAAATATTCTGATCCGATTTTAATAAAATTTGCGTACATTGGGCGAATTATGATTGCGACGTGGAGCATTTATTTGTTTGTTTCATCAAAATGTACATCGCAAATACTCTAGCTGAAATAAATTAGGCTTACTGTTGCAAATTAACCAATACCCACTGCTCTTAATAGATTGAGTATGCACCAAATGAAAATTCTAGATACTATATTATTTAATGATATTGTATTTACATTCATTACTAATGACAATGAGCCACATATTTTATACAATTTGTGCGTAATAAACTTTTTCTACACCCACATGGAAATTTGCTGTTTTCTTTACACTAAAGTGACGATAAAAATAGGCTATTCCAGTTAACTGTAGGTGAATTCACCTAAAGACGACTGGAGTTGCTTACCAGTTGAAACGTAGTGATTCAAAAGAAATAAAGACAATGCAAGTCCAAAACTCTACTGCCGTTCAAGAAACGTCATTGTCTTCAACCTTTAAACAGACAAATATAACATTGTTGTTTAAAATTTTTTCTTCTGAATAAAAACTCCAATAAAAAATGCGCCCTCTTTGTGAACTATTGCAGACTCTACCCGACCAATATTACGGACAGTCTTCCCTCACGTGATCTCTATTAGTACCGTCATTCCGTCATTATTAGTACAAAATAATTACATTATTATTGTGATTTATAGAACCGAATGGTTTTACTTAGATCATTTTATGATTGGCATCTGGTCGTGTACCGCCTAATAATAAAGGGATCTTTATATTTTGTACAGCTATCAAATAACGTAATGATTTCTTATATTATTATATTTTCTACTAAATTATTAGAATACAAATTATTTTTTTATAAAAAATGTTATTACAGAACTTGTCATTTTTTGCCATTCATGCTTCTTACCTCTTCGTTCGCTGCCAGGGCCATTCCCGAGGGGACCTACAGCTTAACATAGGTTCCCCCTTACCCCCCCCCAAGGGCTCACCCTCGGTTTCTTGCGCCATTGCATGCCCTACCGATTAGGAAGTGTGTACCTTCTTCCGCACCCCACGAGATATCCGATCTCATCCGACCTGGTTACCGGCATGAATGCGATGAGTTGAGAGATGATACATTTTACACTCTTCTCTGCATTCTTAAACCTACTAAAATTCTGACACACTTTTTTTTATTGTGCGTATGTCCACTCCGAGGATTGAACTCGGAACGCCACGGTCGAATGCCAGTCACTCACCGCTGAGACAGCGCCGCAGCAGTTATTTTAGAAATTAATAAATATAATTCTTAAAACAGTCGCGACAATTGCCTGTAATGTATTAAGTAAATGGTAAAATAATAGGCTATAGAACAGACTCAATACTTTTAGTTACAATTTTACCTGCAGTAGTAGAGGATAGCTGGTAGACGCTAATACGATTTGATGCTATCCCTTTTTAACGATGATATAGATAAGAAAGGAGTGAAGCTGTGTTGGCACGTCGACTTTGAGCGATCGGAAATACTGTCCATTGATTAAATTTTGCATGATAATTAATTTTTAACTGATTAAAGCCAATGAGGAGTGGAAATTGGGCTCTAAAGGCTAATAGAATGTTCTTTACAGTAAATCAGATAGGATTTTCTTGTAGTCAAGACTCTTTAAATTTTTTTTACGGGAACATCGCTTCCTTTGTTATATTTTTTGCTGGTGTTTTTTATAGAAGTCGTCAATATAAACAAGAATGCTAGATTTGTGGAGGTTACTTTAGTAATGTCATGTTACAGTTAATGTAGTGTATTACATAAATTGAATAGTAAACAGGTATAAATAAAGATGACGAAGACACTGTCTCCCTGCGTTGCATAACGACTGAACGAGAGAGTCAGTCAATATACGACCGAGAACCAGTGAGCATCGTTTGCATAAGAACGTTGTTATTATTATATTAGAAGTGATCTAAATAGTGATAGTGATATATATATATATACGGATACTACAGTTAAAGTAAGACCTACCGTTAAAATTTTTTAACTTACTTAAAAACGGGCAGGCAAAATACGACTTCATTTGCTTTCTATTAATATTCCGTCCAAGTCACATAAACCCTCTTAACGGTAGCAACGGAACTACAGGACGGGATAATAATAGAGAGGCACAAATATTTTAGGCAGGTTAATTTTAGCAAGAAGTTTTAAATTAAAATTTAATTTTAGGTTTATTTCAGAAAGGTGTAGAGTAATAAAAGCTTATTAGTTATGCAAAGGGTCTACAGAGTGACCCAGCGAATATTTAAGCCACTTTTATAACTTGGAATTGATTTAATTGCAAAATTCTTTATTTTCATCAAGTACAGGTAGTACCACCCGGGGTTGGGTCAATTTGTGCGTCTTGCCTATTGTTATCCATACACAAATACTGAAAATGGCGCGCGTTATGTACACAGGATTAGGTACACTTATTTTTTATTAAACATTATAAAAAAATACAAAATACAAAAAATAAGTTATACAGAAATTAAGTTATAAAAAATCATAATATTTTTCGTCATCTGAGGAACTGTCATCTCCTCTTGACGTTATAATTAACGGGTCGATGGTCTGATCAATCAGGTAGTCAAGATCCCACATTTTCTCCTCTTCTTTAATGACATGAAGGACTACTTTTTGCCAGTTCTCTGGTGTCATTTCCTTAATAGCTTGATCAAACATTAGCTTAACGACATTCACTTTTAATGTCGTGTTGTGTCTTGCTACAAATCCTTTCACTTGCGCCCATAGTTCTATAGGATTTAGTTCGCAATGATATGGCGGTGTGCGCAGCATAGTTACGCTATGTTTTTCAACTAGATCTTCCATGGGATATTTTATAAAATGATGTTTGTATAAATTTGCTATAGCTAATAGTTCTTTCTTTATCAAATTATCTTCAAATTTAATACTTTGGATGTTTAACCAGTCGATAATTTCTTGCTTTCTCCAAGATTAAGTTGAAGACAGATGCCAGTATGCCACAGTGACAAAAAGCAAGACAATTCGGTATAGCGTAGGAAAAGTGGTGGGGGGAGATTACAAGATCGCTATTTCTACTGACCTACAGAAATGTATTTCGACGTTTCCAGGTACGTATCCAACTTTCAATTCAAAACAAATTATACTATTATTATCCCTTTAAAGGCGCGCTAAATTAAATCAGCAAAACTAACACCACTCGCAAGTTTGGTGCTGAACACACAATTTCTCTTTATAGAGTTCCCTAGCGAAACCACTAAAACCATATCATACAGCATTTCTTGTTATTACTTCCAAGTGAAAATATGCTGCTCAACTACTTAGAACTTGTGTGATGTTAATGTTATGACAACTTAAACAATTTCGAAAGTTCAGTTATAACGTTTCTCCCTTTACTCCTTACAAGTTTTGGTAGAATTTAGTAACTGTGAAAACTAATTAAAGTTAGTATTTACCGCGATCAAGCCATAGTTTTTCGATGGTGGAAGGTAACTAGAGTGATTAGATTAGATGCTAAATAATTTTCTCTTGGTAAAAGAGTGTGAAATGTAATCCAAAAGAAATTGTTCAAAAAAAAAACACCGTGTTTTTTGTCACGGTGGTTCTTTATTCGTGTTTCATTATTCAATGATTAAGCGACAACGTGATTTATAACTATCCATCTTAATTTATTTTAATAATAAAGGTGAATAAAAACATAACCCAACGTCTCAAGGGCAGTATCTAGGATCTTCATTGATTAAAATTTTAAGCGAGGCTAGGCCTATAACTCCTCTTAATTATTGATAAAACATTAGCTTAAAACTAGTACATTATGTTCGTGTTGTGTGAGGGGTTTGAACCTGGGTCCCTCATTGTCGTGGTAGCCTGTATGGACCTGCCTGGTGTTGTGGTTGGTGGGAATGGCGGATTAGCGGGTTCTGGCTTTGTTCTGCTATGTTGAAGTAATTGTTGCTGGTGTTCGTGATGTAGTCTTGAATCGTTTCCATTTTAAGGTCTCTATGTAATGTAGCATTACGTACAAACCATGGTGCATTAGTTATTATTCGTAGCAATCTGTTTTGATATGTTTGTATTTTGCTTTTCCCCGTCATGCAGAGCGTTGACCATGATGGGGCGGCATACAATAGTGCTGGTCTTATGCATAGTTTGTAGATGGTAACTTTGTTGCGGGTGTTTAGCTTGCTATTTCTATGTATTAGTGGATAGTACTGGTGTAGGAGCCTGTTTGCTTTGGTTAATGTTTGGGCCAGGTGTTCCTTCCAGATAAGCTTGGAGTCGAAGTGTAAACCCAGATATTTGGCTTTTTTGAACCATGTCAGTTGGGTGTTATTTAATATGATTTGCCTGGGTAGCGGTTTTCTAGATTTGGTGAATATAATGGCCTGTGTATTCAATGGCGCAATACGTCGCGTCGGCGTCGCGTCGGTGCCAATAAAACATGCTAGACCGAGAAAAAATTATAAGGAAGAATTGCAGATTGTTTTAATAATTTAAATTTATTATTTTGAAAAGTTTATCCACTGACTTCCGACGTCATCGTTTTTTGGTTGTCATTGTGATTTGTTGCAGCTTTAAAATTTATTTATTCATAAAAATAGTTCTTATCGGAGTTTTTATTATCGTTCTCTTGTGTTTCCGGTAAGTAGTTATTGATACATGGTTATTTATAGTAAAAAGTTTTAACTTATACCTAGAAAAAAATTACGGCAATGGCTAAAGTTCTCTAAATGAAGATATGTTTAAAAATTAAATATTCATGTATACTTTGTTGAACCAAAGGGGGTAACGGGGCGGTGAAACTCTCCTACAGTGTTCCAAGCAGAAATCTACGCCATATTACAGTGTGCGTATGAAAAAAATAGGAGGGCTTACCTCAATGAGCTGATCCATACATATTCTGACAGTCAAGCATCTCTTAGATCGCCAATATGTAACAATGTCATCATATCAAGACTGGTATGGGAATGTTAAGGGGGATTGGAAACCCTGGCAAAAGTAAACAATGCAATACTGCAGTGGGTGCCAGGATACGAAGATATTACAGGAAACGAAAAAACCGATTAACTTGCGAGGAAAGGCTCAGAAAACATATTCATTGGTTCAGAACCGGAGCTCGGAGTATCATGGTGCACAGTACGAGTTGCCATAAAGCCATGGATCAGAAGTAGACACAAAATCCACTAAAGAAACATACAGGGATTACACCAGAGCAAAAGTTTCTTTGGAGATCAAGCTCCAAGACTTACGAAACAGCTGCTTCAAATGAACAGGAACAAGCTGAAAACTATTACAGGAATTCTGACAGGACACATGGCTGCCTAGAACCATCGGCACAGAATGCAACTGTACAATAGAGATCTTGAATGCAGATTATGTGGACAAGTCAGGGAACTGTACAGCAGTTTGCCATTGCGAGACACTGTTGGATCGAAAAAGGCAACAAATACTGGGGAAACCAAAACTTGAAACAGGGACCTCTCCCCAGTTGACCTACACAAACTAGTGCAAGAAACTGGGATCACTGAGTGGGCGCAACAATCAAACAGGGTGAACACATCAGGCCTAAGTGCATCCGGCGCATGGACGGGCCCTCGGAAGAAAAAAATACTTTGTTGATAAAAATATTGTGCAAAGTGCTTTTGAACAATCGATTAAATGTATGGATAACATTAATTTTGTACCTACTAGACTTATATTTTTGATTAAAAATTTTAAACAACTTTTAGGAACCTGCACATCGGGATATTAGGTATATCTATTATAACATTTATGAAATTATGCTTTTTTTTACCATTTTTCTTCGATTTGATTTATACGATTTTAAAGACGTATAAGTTATAACGCACCGGTAATCATTTACCGATAATACTCCATGTTGTCTTTAAATAAGTTATAAGAATAAAAAACACTAAATAGCTCATTAAACTTTCTTTATAAAGCAAAAAAATTCACTGAAAAAAGGACACCGTAATTTAAAAAAAAATCCTATATCATAAATTCGAAAATATGTTCAGGGACGTAACTTGACCAATTCATTTTAATTATATATAACCAAATATACCGGGTGTCCCACTAAGAATGGCTCTCGGCCGTATCTCGGAAACTACTGGGCATAGAAACTCAGGAAAAAAAAATTATAACTAAAGTGGTCATGAGAAAATCCTGGAAATAATGTTTAAGTTCCGCATTTTGCCGCAAGAGGGCGTAATTGAAAAGTAAATTTTAAAATTTTACATATCTCCGAAAATTCCCCATTAAGGTATATCTTTGATAACACCATTAAAAAGCTTGGACAATTATGCATCATTTTGGTCTTATGATCATTGGCGTACCGACTGAAGCTGTTGAAAGTGTAATCAGTTAAATCGCTGTAAAGTTAAACGACTTATCCGATTTTAGGAAACTAAAGACTGTTTGGAAGACAAAATGTATGCACTTTCACCAATCGTATTTAGTTGTCCATAATAGTTCTAAAAAAAAATGCTAGAGGGCGCAATTTGTAATAATAACACATTTTTTGATTTTACTCCGAAAAAATAAATCATACTGTATAATTATGATACCATAATCGAAAAGTAGATTAAATTTGCTAAAACAAATATTAAAACCGCAGCTCGATATCTCCGTTCGTTTCAGCGTTATCGCCAATAGAATAATTTTTAAAAGTAAGCGATTATATATTTTTTAGAAAAAAAGTGGGACGCCACTGATATTTTTTCATGTGGATATTATTTCTTATTAGCCTGGTCCATTCTGCATAAAAATGGTCTCTTGCGTTTTTCTCCTCAGGCACACCGTTCTTAATTAAAATATTTAAATTAAATTAGACAGGCGGAAGTGAAGGTGATCATTTCCAACAATTTTTATAAAACTAAATTTTTCATTATCAATGTTAATAATGATAATAATAAATAGTAGAGCTAATTTATTTTAATTAAGAACGGTGTGCCTGAGGAGAAAGACGCAAGAGACCATTTTTATGTAGAATTAATTAATAATCAGAAATAATATCCACATGAAAAAATACCAGTGGCGTCCCACTTTTTTTCTAAAAAATATATAATCGCTTACTTTTAAAAATTATTCTATTGG
Organism: Polydrusus cervinus; assembly: GCA_935413205.1. Classification (NCBI taxonomy): domain Eukaryota; kingdom Metazoa; phylum Arthropoda; class Insecta; order Coleoptera; family Curculionidae; genus Polydrusus; species Polydrusus cervinus. The sequence continues at coordinate 3,962,058 of OW284512.1, forward strand.
CGATAACGCTGAAACGAACGGAGATATCGAGCTGCGGTTTTAATATCTGTTCTAGCAAATTTAATCTACTTTTCGATTATGGTATCATAATTATACCGTATGTTTTATTTTTTCGGAGTAAAATAAAAAAATGTGTTATTATTACAAATTGCGCCCTCTAGCATTTTTTTGGAGAACTATTATGGACAACTAAATACGATTGGTGAAAGTGCATACATTTCTCTTCCAAACAGTCTTTAGTTTGCTAAAATCGGATTAGTCGTTTATAAGTTACAGCGATTTAACTGATTACACATTCAACCGCTTCCCCCCCTTTTATTTAAGTCGGTACGCCAATGAGCATAAGACCAAAATGATGCATAATTGTCCACGCTTTTCATTGGTGTTATCAAAGATATACCTTAATGTGGAATTTTCGGAGATATGTAAACTTTTAAAATTTACTTTTCAATTACGCCCTCGTGCGCAAAATGCGGAACTTAAAAATTATTTCCAGAATTTTCTCATGATTACTTTAGTTATAATTTTTTTTCCCTGAAATTTCTATGCCCAGTAGTTTCCGAGATACGGCCGAGAGCCATTCTTAGTGGGATACCCGGTTCACAGGTAAAACACTATATTGTCACATGCAGAGCCGCACTGTCAAGTTGGTGGTGTCACTAATACGTTACTGAAAATAATTTTGAAAATTTAGTAGATATGACATATTTTATTTGTTGACGACCGAGCACTACAATTATAAAATATATTTTCATAACACTTGCTTTTAGTACTGGATTTAAGTGACTTGTACAAGTTTCTGACACCGTGTAGATTCGCCTTAAGGCGGAACTTTGTGCAGCAAGAAATATATTTGCAAGAGAGTCTCACCCGAAGTGGGCATACTAGCGAGCTTATGACGTGGTGAAAAATATTCCGTAAACATCGACACACACTGAAAGCACGATGCAAGGCGGTAGGTTCTTTATTATGCTAATGAGTTTTGGTTGATTTTATTTCGGAGACGAAAAATTTGTTTTGTGGAAAATAAGTAGGTACTTGTTATTGTATTCTTAGTTAAAATAATGTACCTAATCGGTATACGGATATATCTTTTAAATTTTGTCTTATTTTATTATTAAAGCTATAGAATATTTACAAAAAATAAAATTAGGTAGAGCAGAAAGTTTGAAGTGTTAATTAATAATAGGTATAAAAGCACCTGCAAACAGGGTGTTCGTGTTCCACCGGGAACTGCTTCGAACTATATATGGAAAACTATACATAGGAAAATTTTCAAAATTTGCCATCGTGGTAATACTGATGGGGACGACCGGACTAAAAAAATTTCATAATGGTGGTACTTCCTGTTACACCGGAAGTTAGTGTTAGCTAGGGTAGCCAGATTTTAAAAATTGAAAAGCGGGAAGTGGATAGTGCCTGGAGGACAAGTTTTTTTTGAGGTGCTTAAAATAATTATTATATTGATGATTTCTAAAAAAAAAAGGTCGATACCCCGTTGACCTTACGCTGTGGCGTGCCTTTTATATTTCTTCCTCCTATCATCAAACGTGCTTTCTAAAAAAAAAATGGTCGCCCCTCTCTAAGGCAGCTGTACAGTTATTAGGCGTCCGTCGTGTTATTGGAAAAAACCGGGAGTTTTGTTTAAGTGCGTGGGAGGCGGGAGGTTAAAAGTAAAAAAGCGGGAGCATCCCGACTAAATCGGAAGGGTTGGCAACCCTAGTTGACACTAGGGTCTATGTTCGTCAGCGTGTTTATTTTAAATAGAACATCCTATATATTATTACATTTTTGCATTCTACGTAAGATTCTAGGCAGATTTTGTACAGGGTGGGGACTTTAATTGGAATAAATTCGATATTATTAAAACTGCTGAGGTTACGCCTACAAAATTTAGTATGTATGGTTTTGAAGCATGCGGAATTGAATTATAATGTCGGCGCAGTTGCCAGATTTCTCAGCTTTCCGCTACACGTAGTAATTTTAATATTTTAAATGGAATGCCCTATTTATTTTTATTGCAGTGCATTGGGCGTGTCCAATTTAATAAGATGCCAAATTAACAAAATTATATCTTCACTAATTGCTGAGCTATGGCAATACTGTAATTCCATTAAAAAGTACCATGAGAATTTCTATTTTTAAAGTTTACGTTAAATAGGCCATATTGAAAAGACAAGAACTTTTCTTGAATCTTGTCAATAACTTAGTAACTATGGAGGTAGACAAGCGTCCAATTTTGTATTGTAGGCGCAACTTCAGCAGGTTTAATAATATCGAATTTATTCCAGTTAAAGTCCCTACCCTGTATGCCTATACCTATAAATATCTAAGCGTTTTTGACATATTTGAATTTTTCTGTTAAGAATGACGTTTGCAAGCCTTAAAATGATTATCAATTTTTTCTATAAAGAAGCCTTATATTTATTTAATTTCAGCGGGATTCCTTGTTATAAAGGACCTGCTTTATTAGATTTTTTATAATATTTTGATAACTATTAATTCAGGGTGTTTAAACAATAAGATTGAAAAAACTGCAAGAAGTCTAAATTTTCAAAGGGAAACACCCAAATTTTATAATTACTTTTAGTTTAGCAATAAAAAAGGGTAAGTTTGTATATCCCAAAAATGTTGAACATTATTAATAAGCACATTGTGATGGCTTCTGTTTTGCGGATATCGATTGGCAAATGTGTCCCATGTTCTTGATATAACTTTAACACATTCTCCATAAATAATAAATAAATTTAAATAATCTTCGTTTGTATGTACAATTTAAGCGCACAGGCATGATAATTAATGATGTTTAAATGGTGACAGCTTCATAAATTTTTCTTGCATTTAATTGTTTTTCAACGCCGTTATAGCCCACTAAAAGTAACTAAACTTAAAATCTGCAGCAAAATCGCCATATAAAAATATTAAGTTGGCAATGTTTCTAAAACTAAAATTTTTTGGAATATACAAACTTACCCTTAATTTTAATGCTAAATAAGAAATAATTATAAAATTTGTGTATTTCCATTTGAAAATCTAGTCTTTTTGCAGTTTTTCAATTTAATTTTTAATCGTATTGTTTAAACACCCTGTATTAATAGTTATTAAAATATTATAAAAAATCTATTAAAAATATCTAAAACGCTTAGACATAGATATAGGACATGGTATACAAGATATGCCTAAATTCTTGCGTAGAATGCAAAAATGTAGTAATATATAGAGTATTCTATTTAAAATAAGCAAGTTGACACTTACTTCCGGTATAACGGGAAGTGCCACCATTATAACTAAAGGTTTTCAGCATTGGTTATCAAATACTTCGTAAGGTCAATAGTTTTTCAATCAAAATTTTCTTATATTACAAATTTTTCACCATGTTTATTTATAAAACAAAAGATAAGTCCCGCTGGTTCCAGGATTTGTTGACTGTGGTTACTAACTCGCGCAATATTTTGTCCGTCGCGTTCCGTGCCATTATAATTAATTTTTTTTAAAAGTGGTATGTTTTTGACGATTAGTTGCGCTGCACCTTCAAAAGAAAAAAAAGTAAGTACCTAGATTTTTTTTTAGTAACACAGAAACAACAGGAGGTAGTACCGTATCGTCGCGCCAATCCGATACAAAATCACGGTATTAATGTTTCTTATAAACATAAAGTGATAGGGGGGTAGCCAAAAAAACGTGTAAGTTCTCAAAAGTTAATTCTATAAAATAAAATACTTCGCAGCCTTTTCTACACTTTCTCCACCGTTCAAAAGTGGCTACAAAAAAAAAATTGCGTTTTCAAGAACTTCTATCAAAAGTGATTCCTACAAAAAAAAATGTCGTAGTCGTTTCATAAACTCCCCCTAACAAAAGTTAGTAAAAAGTATATTTACCCCCCCCCCCCCCCCCCTCTCCCCCTTGGTCAAGAGACAGGGGCAACTGCCCTCTTTATGGACGCTCATGCCTAACAAAAAATTGTATTTTATTACTCTGCGTGGCATACTGTCCAATTTTTATTTATTACCTACCTAGCTTCTTAGAAGCATTGTCACTATACAGTAGTCTCGCTGCACCAAATTGTAGCTGCGAGCCAATAACATGAACAGATAAATGTCATGTGACCAACGCCAAATTCGTGCCTGACAACTACTTTTAAATCGTTAAACCATGGATAAAATAATAAACACATTTCACCTTTAAAATTAAATTATATTTTAACAGGTTTAGACAGAAGCTCACTATATAAACAATATATAGAGCCTGTATAATAAGCATAAAATATAAAAACAATCGAATAGAAATAGATTCATTATGCAACAGTTGGTTTCTTTACTCACTAAGAACCTTCATAAATGGCTTTATTTTATTGCACCTATCACCCTTTACCAAGACAAATTAAACTTTAATTTTAGATCTAAGAGTTAATATACCAGGGTTACCATACATCCTTAGATTTGTCGTAAGTTCCCGGTGACCCAGTTTGGGCCTCTAATACCGATAAGCTATTTACCTTAGTATATTTTGTTCACTATCAAGAAAATAACCCATTTCGATAAAAAACGAAACAAAAAATTCAATATAGCCCATTTTTGATTGCAACAAATCGACTGGATTTCGTTCAATTCTTATCCTTACCTAACATGAATAAGAAATTTTGAAAGCTTAAACACCAGTTTTGACAAAATGGTGAACGCGACTTTAACATTTTGCCCTGCGGCGCATTATAAACCATCCCGGTCTAAGCCGAAAAATGTATGGTAACCCGGAGTTAATAGCACAACTACTAGTTACGTCTTTTTAATATTAACGCTTAGATATTCTGTTATTGGCACAGACAATCCAAAAAGGAAAACATAAAATTTAGCCCAAAATTACCCCCGAAAACACTTCTTGTTCGACCACCTATAACTTTTTTCAGTGTATCATTATTCTCTCTGGATGTAAATTGTTTCACGTCAGCCGAGAATAAATTCACCTGTATATAGGCAACTTCTATAACATGACAACAAAATTTACCCAAAACATGAGTTGCGCGCTGCAAGATAACGGACTTATTACGACATTGTTTTGTCGCAATTTTTGAAGTCTTAAAGATAAGACATGCAAGTTCTAAGGTACATGGCTATTTTTTTGAAAAAAAAAAATCTTAGCTACGATATTAACCTTGGAAAAGTGCCTAAAAATACGCACCTTTAGTGGGCATTTTCTTATACATATTCTTATTTTTTTCAAAAAAGGGCTTTGTACCTTAGAAATACAAACATTCCTTTATTAAATTTTAAATTGTCCCGACAAATATTTCAAATAGCCTTTGCAGAATCCTGCAGTAGCGAAACGGTGTTTTTCATCCTCTAAATTTGCGCGTGGTAGAGCCTTAAGAATACATAAAAATTCTCAGTGAGAGGCTAAAAAATGGGTTTATTTTGTATGATGTGATGAACTCTCACTAAAATCAAAGATGAATTGCTACGTTTATAATAATACCAAACTCCCAGAACTATATAGACGGCACCGATATATCTTAAATATTTACTCGCTTAGTCAGTTGCACAGACCAGAAAGTTTAACAGCTTCACAGACAATTTCTCTTATTAGAAATGCTCTTAGAAACACTAAAACCAACAAAGTTTAAACCTTACGTAGCTATTCATGTTTTACTCAATATTAATGTGGAAATATGTTGTTGAAACACTTAAAATTTGTTCAAAAGCAAATTATTGCACACGGCAGTTTTCTACTTACCAAAGTTTAACGTCATAGGGTTTCTCTCTTGTTTGGTCATGTATCCAGGAAGTTCCGACAGATTTATAAGGTAAATTCGATCGAATAAGTTATTAACTTATATTTCAAATTGTTCTCAGTAGATTTTACTAATCGACCAATTTCAGTTGGATCAACAATAAGAAAAATAATTTAAAATTTGAATCCAAAGGTACTCTACCAAAATGCCGATGCAAAACTGTAAATAATAGGACCCAAGAAAGGGATAATGATAGTAACCTAAATTACTGCTTCATGTCGAAGAAAATAAAGGTATATAGTCTATTTAAGAAAGGTGTAGAGTAATAAAATGGGAAATTCCGTCCAGTTCGGCTCAATTTCGGTGTCGGCCATAGGCGCAGGTAAATTGTATTTATAAAATATAATTTGATAAAGAAGGAACTATTAACTATAGCAAATTTACACAAACATCGTTTTATGAAATATGCCGTAGAAGACATAGCTGAAAAACATAGTGTAACTGTGCTGCGCACACCGCCATATCATTGCGAACTCAATCCTATAGAACTTATATGGGCGCAAGTAAAAGAATTTGTAGCAAGACCCAACACGACATTCAAAATGAAAGACGTTAAGCTACTGTTTGATCAAGTCATTAAGGAAGTGACACCAAAGAACTGGCGAAAAGCAGTCCATCATGTCATTAAAGAATAGGAGAAATGTGGGATCTTGGCCACCTGATCGATTGGACCGTCGACCCGGTAATTATAACGTCAAGAGGAGATGGCAATTCCTCAGATGACAAAGAATATTATGATTTTTTAAATTTAATTTCTGTATAATGTATTTTTTGTATTTTTTTATGTTTAATAAAAAATAAGTGTACCTAATACTATGTTGCACGCCTTTGTCACACCATTTTCAGTGTTTGTGAATGGATAACAATAGGCCAAACCCATAAATGGACCCAAACCTGGGTGGTACTACCTGCATTTGATGAAAAGAAAGAATTTTATATTTAAATCAATGCCAAATTATGAAAGTGGCTAAAATATTCGTTGAGTCACTCTGTAGTCCCTTTGCATACCTAATGAGCTTTTATTACTCTACACCTTTCTGAAATAGACTATAATTACTACTACGACACTAGGAAAAACCATAGCCGAACATCATAGTGCTGCATTACGAGTTTTACAGAATCAAAATTACAATTGATACGAGGTGGTGATAAAAAATACCGCGAAATGGTCGCTCCATCTAGTTTGTGCTGATCAATAGATAGAAGTGTTTTACTAAATATCACTTTTCGGTTTTGTAACTTAAAGAATAATTTTTCAGACTAAAATTAGTGACGTAAATGGAACATTGGTGATATTTTGCAAGCCAACAAAATCCCGCTAATTGATTTTTCAGGCCGTAAAATCTTCGCACTGACTGATACCTGAAATCGAATTCTCGATTCGCTGGTAATAATTATAATTGCCGCTGAATATGAATCAAGTTTTGACAAAATTGTTTGTGTGGATTCCGAGAAAATCATGTTTGAAATAGCGTTTAGAGGGATTTTGTTGGTTTGCAAAATGTCACCATTGTATTTATGTATATCTTATAAAATAAATATAATTTGTGCTGTACTTAAAGAGATAAGCAAGTTTGTTGGGAGTATTTAGATCACTTATTTTTTAAAAACAGTTATATAAAAATTCTTCAAGCTCAAAACGAGCAACGATAATTATATAAAATGCAAAGACTCTAGGCGGAAGTTCAAAAATAAAACGAAGAGTATAAAATAAACGAACATTTAATTCCTCCAGGAAAGTAGTACAATATCTGAAATAAGGAATCTTAAACAAGGTAGGTACATTACGTAAATAAGATTTTAAATATAAGTTTTGTTCGTAATGTAGGGGAGACCAGGTATAACTGTCCCATATTTTTTGTCTTTGTCAAAAAAATGAATAATTAACCAGTAAATTTGTAGATAATGGCCGTAACTTTAAATAAAAAGAAAAAAAGGAGTTTAAATAGGACTGCTACGACAGAAATGATGTCATAGTAGCCATTTTGAATTACCACCTTAAAATGTCATTGAGCACAACTTTTTTCTAATTTAACCAACTCTGTATCTTATATGGTTTACGTGATCCCTGTAGAGCGCATTCTTATTTGGGACCTCCTGTATAAACCAAAAACACATATAAGAAGAAAATTACTTTTTAGTAATTTATGCGTAGGATAATTGATTGATTAAATCTGTCAAACAAAATACCAAGAAGGAAACGAGCACGGTTTTGCCCTAACAGTAATTGTTTCCACACACCACAGTACCAGGTCTGTAAAGTAACAGATTTGGTGTTAGAATTTTCATTTTACAATTAAGTATTTATTGACATGTTATACGATGGAAATTGACGGTGTCAGATCTGAGTTGGGTAATGTTAGTTATGGAGTACCGCAGGGATCCGTCCTTGGACCCCTTCTATTTATCATTTACATTAATGATCTGTGTTATTATATGCAACGAACATGTCACTTGACTGTATATGCAGATGACACTTCTTTTATTACTTCGGCTTCTAGTCTGGAATATTTAGAGTTAGCTTCACAACTGCTTCTGGAGGACGCGGAGGAGTGGTTTTCTTCCAATTTCTTACAGCTTAATAAAAATAAGACTCAAGAGCTTGTTGTTGCTGGCAATCGAATGTTAATTAAAAACAAGACATGTAAGTTGTTGGGGATCACTATAGATAGTTCTTTGTCTTGGGTGGCCCACATAACTGAATTGGGACGAAGACTGTCGAGTACGCTATTCCTTCTTAGAAATTTGCGTAAATGTGTAACATTTGACGTTTTAAAATCACTTTACTTCGGTCTTTTTCATTCCCGCATTGCGTATGGTGCTGTACTGTGGGGAAACTCTACAAACGCATTACAAATTTTTCGACTACAAAAAAGAGCTGTAAGACTTATGGCTAACGTTGGCAATAGAGAACAGTGTCAGCCCATTTTCAAAAAATTTGGTATAATGCCGCTCCCTAGTATTTATATCTTTCAAACGGTATTAAAGTTACACTCGCGTAGGGATGAACTCACTAGGCATTCAGATGTTCATAGCTACAACACTCGAGGCTCAGACAAGATCCTGCAGAATCCTGCACAGATTCAGACTAAGTAAATCAAAAAACAACTCTCTTAATTATAATTTATATAATAAGATCCGGAGACGGTACCGAGCCCTCGATGATATCCGATTCAAAAAATATGTAAAACAACATTAACTGCTTTTACTCTTTGAATGAGTACCTTGTGGCTTCCTGGTAGGCGTTTGCCTGAAAGCTGTGCATTGGTGTGGTTTTGCCAGTTATGTCTCTCCATCTCTAATCATTATTTTTTATATATGTATTTGTGCATAATTTGTTTGTATTCTATTATAAGTAATGTTATTTTACCCTAAATGTATGATTATATTTATTTATATATTTTTTTTTTGTGACGTGCTATAAACCTTTTGTGTAAGTAGCAAATAAAACTTTGACTTTGACTTTGACTTTGATGAATGTCCTCCTATAAACAGTGAGTTGTCAGCATGGAGAAAAAGTACTTTTATGATTCAAATTATTTATCTATCGTACTTAATCATCATTGGTGATGTTTTCATTTCGTCATTCGTGTTTTCACGAACGGAATAGTACCTCAGTGTGACAACTAGAACTGATCTCCCCTAATGCAGAGAAAATGGAGATAGAGGCGAAGACAAGGCGAAGTTAGATTAAAATTAACAACTTTTCGTGGTTTTAAGAAAATTGCTCGAATGAGGATGTAGGCGTAGCTAATGGTTGGAAAGGGAAATGGAGCGGAGAAAATTTCGCTATCAAATTTACATGTTTTGTGAATCAGGACTTAGGTAGCACTTTCACGGAAATTTAGGCGTTGTAATGAAAATGGCCGGAAAATTTATGTTAATGATTTATAAATCGATTTAGGAGATATGAAAATAATTTATTTTGGGGTAGAAATTAGGTTTAAATTAATTTTTTTATGGTAAAAAAAATAAACGTTGTGAATAAATAAGCAATATACAAGTACTGCGCCAAGCAGTAGCGAATCTAGGGGAGCAATCGGGATGCAGTTCCTTCCCCCAGACACCCTAAAGTTCCTGAGATATGAATTTATGATAAAAGATGAAGAGACGTCACACAACGATACACATTTTTTATGACTTTAGACTCTTTTCGCCTAAAGAAAGTATTCTTATGGCATAACAACTTGGAGCTAATTTTTTTCATAATTTTCTAAAAGTTAGGATTTTGACTAATGCAAATTCCTAAAATTTGAATAACAAGTATGTTGACATTGATCATGTCTGGAGCTCTGCACCCAAGCACACCCTTCGGCTGCTGGATTCCATTCAAAGGAGAGCCGTTCGTCTGATCGGCGACCCCGAGCTGACCAGGACTCTCGATAGCCTGGAGCATCGAAGACAGGTTGGTGATTTGGCTCTCTTTTACAGATATTTCCATGGCAGGTGTTCGACTGACATTGCCCACTTGATTCCACCTAGAGCAATGCAAAACAGAAATACACGGCGAACCACTGCCGCTCATCCATATGTTGTTCAGCTTAGTACTCCTCGAACTTCATTGTTCAAGAATTCTTTCATCTGGAGAACGTCATCATTGTGGAATGATCTTCCTGAGGTCGTGTTTCCCAATGAATACAATCTTCAACGTTTCAAGACCAACGTTAATCGCTTTTTTCGCACTCGCACCGCTCCCAGAGCGTCTTAAAGGATTTTTCCTACAGTGCAGGTGTTTTATCATAAAAAAAAAAAAAAGAACCGCCACGGGGGAACCAAATGCATCCATCTATTGTTCTAATTTCTCCGAGGATATTTGACACATTTTTAGTACAATTACAAAAAATTCGTTGACATTATTGATTAGTTTTTCAATAATTAAATCTTGTCTATGTATATAAATACTACGTTATGTGAGTAAGAAATCAACTTACCGCTTACACCATACTGACTCCTGCTCTGAGCCTTTTGCATAGCACTCAAAGGTAGCACCTGGAGTTTGGTTGCCCTCCGTAGGAGCTTCTCCGCGTCAGTCGGACTCCCGTTCCAGGTATCGAGGTGTAGATCATCAATTGCTAGCAGTTGGTCACCTGAAAAATTAAAATCACACTCCAAAAGAATTCCTATTTAAAAAATTCGAATAACTTAAGACTCGGTGAACACAGAAATGCTTTTAACATGCCATACACAAGTTACCCTTAAATTTGTACAGCTTATTAAGTGTGTAGATAAATAATAAATGAACTTCCCCTTTTTAGAAGTTGAAATATGTTCTATTTTTTTATATTCTATATTAAATTTAATGTATGAAACTTCTGAATAAAGATTATATTTATTTATTTATATAAGCTAAGATTTATGGATCATACGGCGACCCTATACGATCAGTATTACTGTCATTCTTACTGACGGTATCTCGAATGTCAATCATTAAATGGCTAAAGTTAAATCATTCGTTACTGGAAAAATCACAATTAAAATGTAATTATTTTGTAATTGAGACCCTACATGATCATTAAAATCAACGGTCTTGATCATAAACATTTGATAAATCTTCTGTCGAAAGAGATTTCGCAGAAGGAGTGAAATTTATCTCTTCAACGAGAATAATCTGCTGCAAGGAGACCCTAATGCCAAATTCAACTACAAAAATGAATATACAGAAAAATCTAGTAAGGAAACTGCAAAAAAATAATAAACTCTTGGAGAAGAATCCGGGCCTGTAAAGAGAAAAATAAGGTACTTAGAGGAGAACATATATTTAGGTAGTTAATAATAATTTAACAATGTTTGGTATAAATAAAATAATACTACTCCTTGGTAAATATGCATTTTAGAGAAACTAATGGGTATTTATAACAAATTAAGCATTTTTATAATTAATCAAATAGCTGTAATACAGAGTATATAAATCCACATTGCTATTACCATCCTATGCATTAATGATAAATAAACTCTTCAATAATGAAAAGTTTAGTACAAAGCGTAAACCAAGATTGGTTCAGGCTAATAATATAACTTACTTACCCACAGATAAGGCTCCACATCTATCCGCAGTACTGGCAGGTACTATTCTTTCGACATAAAACCCAGCTGCCAAAATGTCATCCTGCGATGACTGTAAATCTAGCAATGAACTGCAATTGGTCAGAATAAGACCAAAATCCTCTTCTACTTGCCTAAAAAAATAAGAAAATTTTGAACTATGCAAAAGAAATTTTAAAATTTGGCTTAATATGTATAGATACTATCTATATCACATATATTATGTATTGATGTCTGTATTTATCATAAGTAGAGCTTCCCATATTTTCTTCCGTGGCGGGTGAAATACAGGGTGTCCCACCGGGAACCGAATCGATCTATATATAGAAAACTATACATAGGACAATTTTGAAAATTTGACAGTATGCTGATGCTGATGGGGGCGACTGGGCTAAAATATTTTCATAATGGTGGCACTTCCGGTTTTACCGGAAGTAAGTGTCAACTTGCTTATTTTAAATGGGATACCCTATATATTATTACATTTTTGCATTGCATTTGAATTTTTATGTCAAAAATGACGTTTGCAAGCCTTAGAATAATTATCAATTTTTTCTATAAAGAAGCCCTATTTATTTAATTTAAGTGGGATTCCTTGTTATAAAGGACCTGCTTTAATAGATTTTTTATAATTTTTTGATAACTATTAATACAGGGTGTTTAAAAAATAAGATTAAAAATGAAATTGAAAAAACTGCAAAAAGTCTAGATTTTCAAATGGAAACACCCAAATTTTATAATTATTTCTTATTTAGCATTAAAAATAGGGGTAAGTTGATTGGTTGGTTTAAGGCGGGGGTTGGGCGTTCGGCCCAAGCTTCTTGCACTGCAGCCTAGTAGCTTATTGTGCTCCCCTATCTTGCTAGAAAAGATTTGTTCCTTTTATAAGGTCCAGCAAATTCCTACCAAGTTTGTCATGTGGGAGGTTATCCCCACATTGAATGTCTCCGAAGATTCTGAGTCTTCCTCGGGTCAGTGCTTCGCAGTTATATATGATATATGAGGCGGTTTCGTCCTCATCGCCGCAAAGCCTGCATTCAATGGGACCATTGTAAATTCCTACTCGGTGTAGGTGTTTTCTTAAGCAGTGGCCTGTTAGTAGGCCGACCACTTGTTTTAGCTGGGTGCGCGTTAAAGGCATCATTCCAGTTGATAACTTTTTGGGTAAGTTTGTATAAGGTGGTATATCCCAAAATTCTTAGTTTTCAAAGTATTGCCGATTTAATATTTTTGTTGGAGAATCACTCTCCAACAAGATGAAAATCTCTTGATTTTTATAATTCAAAACTATAGATGTGGTTTTATATAAGTTGTTGAAATTAATAATTTTATGCCTAAATGAAGTATATTTTACTTTCAATATTCCAATAGCCAGACAAATTTCGGCGAATAAAACTAATCGCATCCTTTGATGTTTGCCGCCTTGGCTCTCCTAGTCTGCACGCCATTGTATTTATTTACAAAGCTTGCCGCTTCCCTTGATGTATCGCCGCCTTAGCGCGAGTCATTTGACCAACGTTGACTGTCTGCAATTTGCATATGTTTAACCCTGTAACCATGGCGACGGTTCCGCCTCCAAAGTTTTATTGGCTGGTCGGTGAATGGTTTCGACGTTTCCTCCCTGGTTTAACCCCCCGATCGATGTTATCGAACGACCCAAATGATCGAGAGGGCAGTTCTTCAACTCACATGAACGAGGTGACATCTAGTCACTTCTCTCTGCAAAAACCCCAAAGTTCTCGACGCGAGAATAATTAATCCAAGTTTCCGATGAAACTTCTACGAAACGTGTATATTTAGACGTTAACAGGATATACCACTGCCTGTTGCCGGCACTTACGTGCGAAATACCCCAAGTCTCGTAGTACACCTTTACAAAATGTGTATTTAGACGTTAACAGGATACCAGTAGCTGTTCTCGGCACGTAGCGTTGTCCGGCTTACTGGCCCTACGTGACCATTACCCCTAATTTCTTGTGTAGCCTCTCTGCTAGGTGCATAAATCCAAAGTGCTGTTACTGCCAAGTCATTTGGTGACTAAATCAATAAAAAGTGAAGTGTTGTGCAACGTTTTTATGTGTCGCACCCCGTAGGCAATTTAACGCCTAACCACCCCATCAACTATTGTCAAGGAGAATCTCATCTTCTCATCCTGATACCAGCAAAATAGGTATGATTACTTGACTTTTATTCAAATCTATCTTAACCCGATTTGAACCTACGCAAAACCTATTGAACAATATTGATCTTTATTGTCTAAATAAAGATTTTAATACCAAATCTTTCAACATTAGTAGTTGTCATAGTTTGACAAGTCTTATGCTAGTTATCTTTGTTTAACTTTACTTATGTTACAACTCTGATTATTTATTTTGAGTAACAAAAATGGGATATTCACAAATGCCAATCATTATTAAAAAACATTACTTTTCTCTTTGTATTTACCTAAATTAAATATGAACTTTATTTAACTATTATATTAATCTGACTTTTGATATTGTACCTATTGTGATTTTATAAATCGGTCAATATATTGTTTTGTAGATTTGAGAGTTTTTGTTGTAATAATATCAATTCACACCCCCCAGCACCTATCGATTGCAGTTTGTTAAAAAAAAAAGTAAGAAATAGTTTTACTACTTATTATGAGGCGAGATTAAAATTATTTATTCTGGCTCAATTTTTATATAGGGATTTTGCTGCAGATTTTAAGTTCAGTTACTCTTAGTTGGCTATGAAGGCGTTGAAAACCAATCAAATGCTAAAAAATCTATAAGGCTGCCACTTACTATTTAAACATTATTAATAAGCACATTGTGATGGCTTCTGTTTTTGCGGATATCGAATGGCAAATGTGACATGATATAACTTTATCACATTCTCCATAAATAATAAAAAGTTTAAATAATCTTCGTTTGTATAATTTAAGCGCCCGGGAATGATTATTAATAATGTTAAGTGACAGCGTCATAGATTTTTTTAGCATTTGATTGTTTTTCAACGCCGCCATTGCCAACTAAGAGTAACTGAACTTAAAATCTGCAGCAAAATCCCCATATAAAAATATTAAATTGGCAACATTTCGAAAACTAAGAACTTTTGGGATATACAATCTTATACAAACTTACCCTTATTTTTAATGCTAAATAATAAATAATTATAAAATTTGGGTGTTTCCATTTGAAAATCTGGACTTTTGACAGTTTTTTCATTTTCATTTTTAATCTTATTTTTTAAACACCCTGTATTAATAGTTATCAAAATATTATAAAAAATCTATTAAAGCAGGTCCTTTATAACAAGGAATTCCACTTAAATTAAATAAATAAGGCTTCTTTATAGAAAAAATTGATAATAATTATTTTAAGGCTTGCAAACGTCATTTTTGACATAAAAATTCAAATATGTCAAAAACGTTTAGACATAGGTATAGGAAATAATATACAAAATCTGCCTAGAATCTTGTGTAGAATGCAAAAATGTAATAATATATAGGGTGTCCCATTTAAAATAAGCAAGTTGACACTTACTTCCGGTATAACCGGAAATGCCACTATTAAGAAAATATTTTAGCCCCCATTAGCATCAGCATACTGTCAAATTTTCAAAATTTCCTATGTAAAGTTTTCTATATATAGATCGATTCGGTTCCCGGTGGGACACCCTGTATAGTGATACAAATTTAAATAGTTGCTGGGAACAACAGGGTTTTAACAATTATGGGATTTGTGCACATTTGTTTGTAATATTGCACCGTATTTTAAAATACTCCTACTCTGTTTAGAGAGGAACAGTATATCATATAGAAGTTTGCTCGCATAAAGATTATCAAAGTGTGCTTCACAGCAAATAAACTATATCATCTCTGTACACTCCTGTACACATATTACAGTTTTGACGTACGTATATGTTCTCTTCCCGATCAAAACACCGCATATTATATTTAGCTTTTAATTACGTATTAAATTTACTTACCTATCAATTTCTACCAATAGTGGCCCGTTGGCGTACTTAACGGACTCCATGACGCTGACGTCATAATCAATTGTCAAAGTTGTCAATGTGATGCCGTGCGGGTTGCAACCGGCCGTATCTCTGAGAATTTGTTGAGCTTCGAGTAGGGTCTTGTTGACCAGAGAATGTCTGTCTACTTTGATGAGGCGATCCCCTACTCTGATTAGGCCACTTCTAAAACGAATAGATAAAGTTGAGCAGCATATTTTAATTAAATTTGGCAGTACAACTATAATATAATTAAGATGATTATGATGTGAGGATCCTCGAAGAGGAAACTCTTTCCTAGCAGGAAAGGCTATTTTTTTTTCGTAGTAACGGAGGTTGGCGAGGTAGGCCTAAGAGGCTCATTGTATCCCATATCGTCTAGGTAATGTTAGCCAGATTGGACCTACAGCTTAGCGTGGGATCATTACCATGTGTGTGCACTAATTTATCTTTTTTACTTCCTCAGAGATCCACGACGCCCTTCTCAGTTTAGATATTAGAAATGACTGATAACTGTTCTATTGATTGTAAAAAACACAGAATTTCTTACTAGTCAGGTGATAGCAAACATTTAAGAAAGCATGAAAAATAATTTTTCCTATGACCACCTATGAAAATGAGAAAAAAAACACGGTTAACTTGGCTCGAAACCGCCGAATATCACACGCGTGTTGAAAGAAAATATTTCAACTCTATAGTGGAAATACATGGCACACTATTTAATTTAAACGTTATGGTGCCAATTTGACAGACCACACCTATTTATTAAAAAGAATAAATTTTAGAAAGCAATTTAGTGTTTAACTTATTTATCATGTATTTGTCGATTGATTTCGAATTAGAGTATATTATACTAGAAAATCTTTTACCAGTCAAAACAAGCCCCGCTGAAGAAAATGTCATATATTAAACATAAAATTTTTATGTGTTGCCATAGCGTAGAGACTAAAGCTATGGCCTACAGATCGAAAGGTCACAGGTTCAAATGCCATCAGGAGTATTTGACTTTTTTTTATAAAAACATTAAACAATTTATAGGTATTTTGAATTGAAATCTTCCTTGTTGGATGAATTTTTTTGATTTATATTTAATGCATCTTTCTTTGATTAAATTTTAAAAATTCATCCAACAAGGAAGATTTCAATTCATAATACCTAATTCTATAAATTGTTTAATGTTTTATAAAAAAAAAGTCAAATACTCCTGATGGGATTTAAACCTGTGACCTTTCGATCTGTAGACCATAGCCCTAGTCACTACGCTATGGTTACCAATAAAATTCTTTGTTAATATAATATATGACTTTTTTTTCAGCGCGGCTTGTTTTGAATGGTAATAGATTTTTCAGTATATTATTAATATATTTTATAATTTCAGATGGCGTATTTTCACACTCTAATTCGAAATCACTCGAAAAACACATGATAAATAAGTTAAACACTAAACTACTTTCTAAAATTTGTTCTTTTTAATAAATAGGGGTGGTCCGTCAAATTGGCATCATATGTTTAAATTAAATAGTGTGCCTTGTATTTCCACTCTAGAGTTGAAATATTTTTTTTACAAATCAAAGGTTTTTTAAATAATTCTTTGTGGTCGTAGGAAAAATAGTGTACATTACTCGTGTGAAAGTGATTATTCTAAAACTCGGAGAATTTCTGCACTCGGCTGACGCCTCGTGCTAAATATCCCTCGTTTGAAAAGTATCACTTTCATCACTTGTTATGTAATATACTATTTCAAACCACCTGAAAGCGCCTTATACCATAAGGTAATGATTTCATTTCGTATGGTATGAACATCTACCCTGTACTGACGAGAACAAAAGAGTTCGAAACCGGTCTGCAGGTGGTGACATCCTAACAATGCAAAGTTTTCATTTCTTGGTAGAACTATGCAATCTGATTTATATTTCATTATCTAACTGTGTTAGATAAAATATAACCTTATAGTTTACGGCGCTTTCAGGTGGGTTAAAAAATTATTTTTCATGCTTTCTTAAATGTTCTATTGATACCAGTTCTTCTCTTCTCTTGGAATAAAAAACTAGGACAAAGGAATTTAAATACTATATTCATACTGCTACAATTACGGTTGAAAACAAGGATGTACCATCCCGGTCATTAAGGTTTTTTAAAATACTTCTTTGAGTGTTTGTGTTCAAAGTACCTCCTATTCGTTATTGGCGACCTCCGTATGTCGGGGGTTTTACTTCTGTGTCAATATTTTTACGAAAATAAGATTGCTAATGAATGATAGAAGAGTTTTGGACTTGCATTGTCTTTATTTGTTTTACATCACAGCTTGTTGTCCTGGGATTGGTGACTTAATCCTAAATCCATCTGGAATAATTCCTTGGTCCCTTGCTCGTAGTTGAAACTGAATTTGTGTTTCTTCCTTTGTTAATTTTACCTTAGATTTCTCGTAGTTACGAAACTTATCACTTATACCGGGTCCATACCGGGCTTCTAGTGTCTGTTTGAAGGCTGGAGACAATGATGTTTCTTGAATGATAGAAGAGTTTTGGACTTGCATTGTCTTTATTTATGTTGTAAAACAAATAAAGACAATGCAAGTCCAAAACTCTTCTATTATTCAAGAAACATCATTGTCTCCAACCTTCAAAGATTGCTAATGATAAGAAAGCAAATGAGGTTAAGAATATAGTTTACTGTTTTTGGTGGAGGAGATGAAACTTCTGTAGAAGAATATGTAGGTTAGAGAAAAATTGGTTGATCTGTAAAGCATCTTTATACAACTTGTTTCATCTTCAATCACCAAGGCTTTTCTATTAAGTTGCTACTTGTTGCTATATTTATTTGTTCGAGAAAAGTCTCTCAATTCAAAATTTTCCATGATCTCAATAATATTTCTTTAAATTAAGTAATTATTAAAAAAAAATTAAGATAGTTTCATTAAGACCGACATCTTGGGCTTTTATTTTGAAGAAAAAAATGTCCAAAATTTCATTTAATCTTAAAAAAATACTTAATTCAAAAACAACAAGTTCTTAATTTAATTGATTTAATATTAAACAAATGCCGTTAATCAAAAGTTTTAATAATTTTATCTTGAATTCCTACAGCCGCCCTATCAGAAAATATCTAAAATTAAAGTTGGAATCGTATTTTTACAAAACATTCAAAACTTTCCTATAATGTCCTAAGAACATTCAGCTACAAGATAATTGCACTTCTTAATGACTCGGCTAAAATTACTCGAAGACTCCAAAAAGAGTAAAAGAAAGAAAACTGCAATAATGAGCTTAATTAGAGAATTTTAGTCAGTTGTTGGGAAACGTCCCGTCGTTAAAGTTAAAAGTGTTATTTTGAAACTGTTTAGATGAAGTCGACTTTCTTAGAAGTGTTTCATGACCAAAGCTAAAATTTACTGGACCGTTATTCCTTTTTAGGATTTATACCTACGAAAGCCTACCTATTGTTTTGGCTCAGACGCACATAAGCAAATTTTGTCCAAATCTTAGACGTAAATCGGAAAAAATAACTTCAGAACTAAGTACGCCGTTTCGCCGTTTCTGGAGTTAAAGTTCTCGGGTTTGTTCGGGTCAATTCGTTTTCTATTAAAATATCCGTTTTGAAAATAAGTTTATTGCGGACACTAGCATTGACGGAACTTGTCAACCTGTGATTTTTCATTGTCAATAGTATTTTATCTACTTTCATTTAGTAATATGAATTTTACAGTTCTGTAAATCGTTTTTTAAGGGCATCTATTACAGCACTAGTGCTGTAATGGAAAAAAAATGGTTTTATTAAAATTTTGCGGTTAAATAAAACCACACTTTTTAGAAGAATGATTTATTATTAACAATTATAAAATTAATAACCAATTATTAATTAAAATATATCTTGACTTTTCTTGACTAAAATCATAGTTCTCAACATTGAGTAGTGAGTCCATAGTGTAGATGGTTTTTGGGAGCGTTGCTTTACGGAAAAATAACCCAAAAGGATTTTCTCAGACACCTCCTTTATTTTACAGGTGCATTTTTATTTTTAAAAATGCCTTTTGCCAAATATTTTTATTCATAGATGAAAGTAGATAAAATTTTGTACAATATTCTTGTTGTAAATTCATATTACTACACTCGATGTTTTATTAAACTCGGCTAACGCCTCGTTTGACAACTTTAACATCTCGTGTTGTAATATGAATCTTTACAACACTTATATCGTAAATAACTATTATAGAAAAGCTACATTTGAAAAAATGTCTGAATCGTGTTTCAGTAAATCAGAATTACGGATTTAAATATAATGCGTTAATTCTATAACACCTTGTATAATTATCCTACTAGTTTAAGTTGGTGTTTGTTTAAAACATTTTCAGAGCTTATTTTTCAAAACCTAACCCTAAAACAATAAGTGAAACTTTCGAATGAGAAAAGTTTTTTCAATAAATTTACGATTAGTCTGCCCTAAGAAATAAAACTTTCTTAAATTTTCTTGTAATATACCGCGGACTTTTATAAAGTAATAAGAATAATAAAAGGTTTGGTTATCAAGTCTTTGAAATGGCTTTTTTGTTTTTCTCACAAGTTAGAAGGACTGTTTATTTTTCCTTTTCAACAAAGGAAAAATTTAAAGTCAAAGGTCAAGAAGCCCTTTTGTGTTGTGAAAAAAAAAACTAAAATATCGTATTCGTTGTTATTTTAGATTTTCGTGGTTGTTTACAAAAGTTTGTTCAAATAACGTTTTATAAATAATAATAATGTATTATTGTACAATTGTTTAATTCATTTTAATAAATTGTGGCCGCTCAATGCTATTAAGAGCCTTTCATACCAGCGTGGAAGGCGGCATCGTTTCCTGGCTTGTTTAGTTGAAAATTTAATACAAAAAAAAATTACTAAGGGGTTTACAAGAACTTCTAGTATGACGGATGATACCTTATTTTTTTTCAAAAAAAAAATAATTTTTTTTTTAATTTTCCAATATATCGGTTCAACTTATATCATCCGCCATGCAGACCATAAAAATAGAAATATTACGGCTATTCGTGCTAAATTATTATTTTCAATTAAAATTACAAACGATGCCCCAATATTATCTTCAAAATCTTCCAAGTCTCATGAAATTTGTTTATATAATATTTTGTATAAAAAAATAACTTTTATTGCCATCGTTAGACGCAGGTACAGTATGCGCGATATGGCGGAACTGCCGTATTTAATCGTGACGACTCGTCGATTACTATTTGCTCTTAAGCAGATTCTTAATTTTTTCTGTTCGTCGCATTTATAATGAATTCTATTGATATTGATTATATGAGAAATACAAAGGAATTTATAGAAATTAATACGAGAATCGAGAGTTTTAAATTAAAAAAATTAAAGGAATGTATCAAATTGTACTCACAGTTACAAAAATGGAACATTTTACCGAAATTATAAAAATACGGTATTATAAAGCTAAAAAAGTTGCTTTAACTATTTTTTTATTTGGTTTGAAGAAGTGGTCCATACTTGAAGTGAAGTTGCAAGTTAAATGGGGAGAAATAATACTCAAAGTCAACCTTCACTAGGATATATTTCAAGGAAAAATATTTATTTCACACTACATGTTTTGAACGTATAAACGTTCATCTTTAGGAGAATTGTAATTCATATTGAAAAAATTCATTAAGAAATTGTCACGGATATCCTCATAGGCTTTTAAGGTAATTAATTGGATAAAGAAAAGTGTTAAAGAACTTCCATAGAAGTAGGAGAGAAAAACATACTATCAAGTTATAGGTACCGGGTCCGCCAACGTGGAGGGGATGGAAGATTAAATCATTATCGAGGAGCTTATCAAAAATACTAAACCAGCATAAGGTAGCGACTTAAAAGCGGCATATTTTAAAAATATTTTACATTATACAGGGTGGCTCAAAAAAGTGTGGCGGACTAAACTTGCATTTTTTTAAATGGAACACCCTATATATTATATTATTTTCTAATTCCCTATACAATTCCACGTATATTTTGTATAAAATGTCATATTATGTCTAAATTCAATTGTTTTTGAGTAATTGACGTTTAAAATATGACATTTTTTGACTTTGACAGGCTGTAACATTGGAACGGTTCATCTTAGAGAAAAATGGTTTTCACCTCCCTATCTTAGTTTTTCATTCTCTATCCAAGGAAACCAACCTCCGATTTACCATGTTAAACCAAAAAAACGGTTTTAACGGTTTAACATAGTAAATCGGAGGTTGGTTTCCTTGGATAGAGAATGAAAAACTAAGATAGGGAGGTAAAAACCATTTTTCTCTAAGATGAACCGTTCCAATGTTACAGCCTGTCAAAGTCAAAAAATGCCATATTTTAAACGTCAATTACTCAAAAACAATTGAATTTAGACATATGACATTTCATACAAAATATACGTGGAATTGTATAGGGAATTAGAAAATAATATAATATATAGGGTGTTTCATTTAAAAAAATGCAAGTTTAGTCCGCCACACTTTTTTGAGCCACCCTGTATAATGTAAAATATTTTTAAAATATGCCGCT
Source organism: Polydrusus cervinus (assembly GCA_935413205.1). Taxonomy (NCBI): domain Eukaryota; kingdom Metazoa; phylum Arthropoda; class Insecta; order Coleoptera; family Curculionidae; genus Polydrusus; species Polydrusus cervinus. The sequence continues at coordinate 3,984,411 of OW284512.1, forward strand.
TTTAAGTCGATACCTTATGTTGGTTTAGTATTTTTGATAAGCTCCTCGATAATGATTTAATCTTCCATCCCCGCCACGTTGGCGGATCGGGTATAGATGAAGTTGGGACAACGGTTGATAATTTTCAAAAATTCAAAGTGACGAGGTGAGAAACGTTAAGTGGAAATGATACTGAAAAAAGAGAACGACGTTAGTGGTGAAGCTTATTATTGAAGAAAAATTTTTTGTTAAACGGTGTAAGATGAAGATAAACACATGTAATTTTTCATTTTACACAGTTTAACAAGAATTTTTCTTCAATAATAAGCTTCACCTTTAGTGGTGTTTTCATTTTTCAGTATCATTTTTACCTAACATTTCTCATCTCGTCACTTTGAATTTTTGAAAATTATCAACTATTCTTCTAACTTTATCTATATAACTTGGTAGTATGTTTTTCTCTCCTACTTCTATGGAAGTTCTCCAACACTTTTCTTTATCCAATTAATTTCCTCAAAAGCTCTATGAGGTTGTCACTGACAAGTTTCTAATAACTTTTTCAATATAAATTAAAATTCTCCTGAAGATGAACGTTTATACGTTCGAAACATGTAGAGTGAAATAAATATTTTTCCTTGAAATATATCCTAGTGAAGGTTGACTTAGAATATTGTTTCTCCCCATTTTTTTATTGGTTTTTCGGTAGCGGTTAAAAGTAAAAAACTCAATGTTTTAGTTTTTTCGAATATATCAAAAAGTAAAAATTAAAGCTCAAATTTTTTTTTACAATATTACTGAGAACAAAATTCCGTAACTTTGCTCCCATTTGACCGATATTTATTTATTTTATTTATTTATTTATTTTACATTAAGGAATACAAAACGGGACTAACCCAAAAACAGTATTCACTAAATAAAAAAACATATAATTCTAATGTAATAGTAGTATTAACTCGTTAAAAAATTTTTTTAAGATATATAAATATATAATTTTGAATTAAACAATAAACAACATACTAGTAGATAAGTGCTATTATTATAATAAATAAATTCACAAATATATTTCTTATAAAATATGATCTAAATAAAACTTTTTGAGTGCACTGGTCAGTGCCATTAGGGAAATAAAACAGATATCCAGTGGAACCAAGTTTGAAAGTGTGTTGTACGATTTACAGCAACGATTCAGAGGCGAGTTAGAGTGATAATTGCTAGTACTAGGTTGTATTGTATATGAAAAGAAAGCTCATTTCGCGTGTTATAGGATGGAACGTTTATATTTAGTAAATTAATAATTGGCGTTGAATCAATCATGTTGTTGAGAATTTTATGGGCAAATTTAATGTCATACATTTGCCTTCTATCCTCGAGTGATAATAACTTAAGATTTTGTTTAATTAAAGTCAAGTTGTCGTTTAAACATACCAATTTTGACGGCTTGGGTTCTGTTGTTGACATAAGAAGACAGCCATCGAAGCAGACTCCCATGAACACCGACGTCATCAAGTTTATGTATCAAAATATTATGGTCAATTTTGTCAAATGCCTTACTGAAGTCAGTATAAACCGCATCTACCTGATAACCCGCATTCATACTATCCAGCAGGTACTGTGACTAACTGAACAGGTTACTCTCAACAGAACGTTTTTTCATGAAACCGTGCTGTTCGGGGTTAATAATATGTTTACAATCTATATATAGGTATTCACATATGATTGACTCAAAAAGTTTAGCTATAATACATAATTTAGATATTGGCCGATAATTCTCCGCAAGAAATTTATCGCCGGACTTTAGAACGGAAACTATCAAAGCCGATTTCCAAATCCGAGGGAAACAACCCTCATTTAGAGACTTATTAAATATAATATACAACGGTTCGGATATTTCATTCACACATTCCTTTAAAAACCTAGTGGGGATGTTATCACACCGGCAGCTTTATCTGGAAGTTCCTTGATTTTTTTATTAATAGTTGTGATAGGTATGTAATAATATCTCTTATAGTTTCCGAGATACCCATAATGAGCATTGAATTTGGGACACCCTGTACTTTGGTAGAATAGCTTAAAATATACCCAAAAATTAAAGTGAACATTTAATATTTATGATTCTCTAATTTTTTTAACGAAGTTCCTAATAATCTCTGAAACGATTTCGTCTCCTGGACTACAAGCTTTTGGAATACTTCATCCACAAGTTCAGCTATAATGTTTAAGCGTTTCGATACGTATCGGATTATCTAGTTTAGTTTCAACTATTCGAGGAGAGCCGTCTTATCGCCACTTACCTGTGAGCAGGTCCATTCGGCCGCACGTGCGTGATAATCAGGGGCCGGCTTAAGTGCGGGTGCTCAGGGACGTATCCGCCCCTGAGGGTTATTCCCAGAGAGCCATCGACTCTTTCTATAGTCACGTCGGTTACTTTGGACGTCACGCAGAGGGAATTTTGTGAAGCTGAAACAAGGAATATGATAAGTAGCACGGGTAGAGGCTTGGAACGTGTATAGGGTATTTTTTTTTGTGGTATTAAAAAAATATTTGAAAAAATCACAAGTTAACTTGTTGTTTAATTTGTTATGAAGATATTTTTATTACTCATGGGGTTTTCACAAAATTTTGATTTTGGTTGTTTGATATTTTTAAATCATTATTGAAAAAATAAATAAAAAAATTATTGGAACAAAAACGTGAACTTAAGAGCCTTTCATACCAGTCTGAAATGCGGCATCGTTTCCTGGCTTGTTTAATTAAAAATGTAATATAAAAATTTTACTAATCGGTTCACAACAACTTCTAGTTTTGCGAATGATAATTCTCGTGAAATTCGTTTATATAATATTTTGTGTACACCATTTTTTTTATTGCCATCGCCTGACGCATGTATAGTATGCACGATGTGGTAAAAAGGCAGTATTTGTTCGTGATGACTCATCGACTATTATTTGCTCTTAATTAAATCTTTATCTTGAAAACGGCAACTTGACAATGTTTCCAACGTGCCTTAAATTTTTTATATTATAATACCAACAATGACAAAGTCTGAAAAGTAATCCGTTAGATATAATTATACGAACAGTCTAAAACTTAAACGGAAAAATAAAAAAATTGCCATATTGTTTCCCAAGTGTTATCTGTATTTTGCATGGATGGTGTTATGCAAAACAATAGACCATACCATAGACATATAGGTATTTATAAGTACGCCACTGTACATCATAACATTTAGGTACAACTATTGTTACTGAACATAATCAAGCTTTTTATAAGGTACAATAATCACTCGCAAAGTTTGCACGATACAATGCACAGTGAGATCTAGCTACCAACAAGTTAAAATAAAGCAAGGTTTTCCAAAAAAATCGGTATTTCTTAAAATATAGCAGATATCAAAAATTTGATAAATAACTTTCTTTGTTATGAACCAGTGATTCAATTGACGTAGAGTGATAAAATTTAAAAATATTATTATGAAAGTTACACGCCATTAAAACTGGAGAAAAAATCATCGTCTTCTTTAACACCCTGTATATAAAATTTTCTGACAGTTAAAGAAAATCATTGACAATTGTTTCCCAAGGGATGAATCTATCAACCATTCGAAACCGTGGATGGATATCATAACTGGTTCAGAAAATATTAACTGTTAAATTTAGGCGAGATTTTTCTTGCTCGAAAGCAATTGTCCAGCAGTTTATTTCAGTTATAAAACTTTTTTCAGGTGGTAACATCTTAGGAGACTCTCCAAAAATTAAAGCTTGAACATTTAAAAAAAATGTTGGTATTTTTATAGCACACTTTATATGAGACAACGAAATTGAGCTATGAATATTTACAGTAATGGTGACCAACTAACATTTGTTTCAGCGACACGAAAAGGACCCCTATTACAAAAAAGTCCCAGAAAAGGTAAAAACAATTCAAAAGATAACCTGGATTAAAAAGTGCGTATTTAAAATAAAATGAAACAGTCCGGTAATTTGGCCAGCCCAACAGTCTCGTCTGAGCTTAATGAGCTTAATGAATGTATTTTTTACGTGCTTCCCTTTTTTTACCTTTGTTTGGGCGCGTTTTTTAATTCGTTATGTTTAACCCCCTAAAGGTTTTTCCCCAAATGAACTAAAACGATATTGGGGTGATTTTGTAATTTTCAAATAAGCTTTTAAAAACCACTATATTTAATGTTATGGATGCCAAAGTGGTGCCCACTTTTTAAAAGTAATACTTATTTATTTTTCACATGGGAGCAGTGGCGACTCTTCCATAAAGTTATTTGGCAAATGACCTCCCTTGGTAGTTCTTTTCTCATCAGTGGCGTAGCCAGATTTTAGGGGCGGGAGGGGCGAAATGTTTTAAGGTGCGCCATGTTTTTAATTTTCGATTTTAAAAAATTCTGGGGCATCTGTTAAAGTCGAGCTAGCCAAAATATATTTTCGCAGTTGCCGTAAGAAATATTATTAAACTTTTTTCAGGAATACATACCGATCCCAAAAATTTAAAAAAAACTATACAGGGTGTTTATTAATGACGTGCTAATATTTTAGGGTGTGATTTCTCATGTCATTTGATAAGGAAAAGTTCACATAAACATATGTCCTAAACGGCTTAAATTTTTTGCTAAAGGGTGTTGAATTATTTTTTTTAATGCTTTTTTTGTAATATCTCCGAAAGTACTTTAGATAATATTTTCAATTTTAGCATGCGCTAATAGGACATAAAGCCACATCTTTTAGTAATAAAAAATATTCTTTTGTCCCACCAGTGGCGTCCCTGCAAACGTGTCCTCTGATTTTCCATGTGGATATTATTTATGATTAACATGGTCAATTCTGCTTAAAAATGCTTTCTTGCGTTTTTCTCTTCAGGCACACCGTTCTTAATTAAAATAATTAAATTAGCTCTACTATTTATTATTAAAATTTAGTTTTTATCCGATTGTGTCAAAAAATGACGTTTTATAGATCAGATATTTGGACGAAAAGGTAACCTTTTTAATAAGGTATTGATTATTGCGCTGGTAGCTAGGCAACCTTTGTCGTCCTAGTCCGAAAAACATTTTGTCGGACACTAAAATATTTTCAACAGTTTATTTTATTCATTTATTTACAATATTGTACAATAATGTACAATTAGAACAATTTTGAACAAGAACGGGGTGATGTAAATTTGATTTTGAGGATGTGTTATTATATTGGTCTCCGTTATGATATTATTCTCCAATGTTGAACTCGATTGGGAGACGGATTGCGACACCTGAGTCGAGACTGACTGCAGGTCAGATTGTGGAATGTTGAATATTTTCTTGGTCAGCTCTAACTTATTACTTAAGGAATCATCTATGTAGCCCTCCGCTACTCCCGAAGACTTCCAGCCTCCATGCCGTTTTAGAGATGTTATGTCTGCTCCCGCATCTACAAGTAATGTGGCCGATGTTTCTTCTGAAACAATGTCCCGTGAATTCCTTGGCATTCGGCAGTTTTAAGTAAGATGCTATTTCCTGAGGTATAGAGCCAAATTTGTGTATACCGACAACTTGCTTATGGCATTTTCCATTGCGATAAGACACAAAAAATCGCCCATCACTCATATTTGTTGGACGTAAAGCCAGATAATTTCTATAATACTTTAGATATTCTCCAGTCACCGTAAATGATCTCGGTTTGTTTGTTTTATTATAGGGAATTTTTATTAACAAAGCCGTTCCCAAATCTTGTATGTCATCAATTTTCATATGAGCCAGTTCTTCTCGACGACATGCGCCCGCGATTCCAAAAATAAAAGCAACCTGTAATTAAGAAAATTGTTAGTCAGAAATTTAAAATACTATTATATAGTTATATTTACCTTCAACATTAAGTATTTGTCATCTGGAGCATGGCAAAGGAATTTGTGAACCTCTTCTCTAGTTAGTATCCTTGATTTCTTTGGACAATATCCAACACTTTTTTGTTTCAACAATGCTCGTAATCTCATGTATTTAGGTATATTAATATTCTGTTTTACATTTACCACTGCACGTAGCATAGAATACTGCGACCACAGAGTAGATGACTTCATAGTTTTCGATAATTCCGCCATATAGACCAAGAAGACGTTTTCGGAGAACGACTGTATATTTTTTTCTTGCCGGTAATCCATAAATTTTTTATAAGCTCTTTCATATAATTCCTTAGATTTTTGTGGCAACAAATGTAACATTACTTCCTTGGCAGTTTCTTGAATGTCAGGTGGTGTACCTTCTATAAGATCATCGTCTATTTCCATTTTTAATTGTGTTTTTCAGGTTTTAAAACTAGCAGAACACGAAAGATTAGTTAAAACTATCGCCTGATTGATAAAACGTCAGTTGATAATATTAATTTAATTATTTGTTAGATCCATGGATACGCATATTACAGGTTTCATTGTTCAAACATTCAAGGGACAAAAAATTACAATGCAAGATGAAATATATTGGTTTCCTTAATTTTTACATTATTTTATAATCTTAGCAAAAACACAATCGGATAAAAAAATAACGTATGTTATACGGACGAAAAATGTATTTCAGACTATGCGGGTTACTGGCCTCGGCTTTGCCTCGTCCAGTAATCTCCCGCAATACGTCCGAAATACTGCATTTTTCGTCCTTGTAACATAATATACTATTTATAAAAATTGTTGGAAATGACCACCTTCATTATTTAATAGGCATGCTTCCGCCCGTCTAATTTAATTTAATTATTTTAGTTAAGAAAGGTGTGCCTGAGGAGAAAAACGCAAGAGAGCATTTTTATGAAGAATTGACCAGGCCAATCAGAAATAATATTCACATGGAAAAATGTCAGTGGCGTGCCACTTTTTTTCTAAAAAATATCAGAGGAAATGTTTGGAGGGACGCCACTGATGGGACAAAAAAAAACTTTTATAACTAAAACATGTGGTTTTATGTCCTATTAGCACATGTCAAAATTGAAAATATTATCTAAAGTACTTTCGGAGATATTACAAAAAACGCATTAAAAAAAAAATAATTCAACACCCTCTAGCAAAAAATTTAAGCCGTTTAGGACATATGTTTATTATGAACTTTTCTTCATAAAATGACTTTGGAAATCACACCCTAAAATATTAGCACATCATTAAGGAACACCCTGTATATTTTAACGAAAATTTTCGATTTTCAAAATTTTTTAAGAAACACTCCTTAACTTCTCCCAGATATTCTCTTTGGATAAAATTAATAAATTGGACGGAATAAATTATATACCAGAAAATGCTTAAAATTTAGAGGTACCCAAAATTTTTTTGAAAATCGATAGTTTTTGTAAAAATAGATTTATTTTATTTCTTCGTATATCTTCTAGAAGCATATAAACTGGCAAGTAATGGCTAAGAAAATATATTCACTGGTCCAGAACCAGCACTTGAAGTACCAAGGTGCATAGTACGAGATGCCATAAAGAGATGGATCAGGAGTAAACACAAAATCCGCTGGAGCAATAGACAGAACCACAGCACAAGCTTAATTGGGGATCCAGACCCAAGACTTACGAAACAGTTGCTTTAAATCAGGGGTTCCCAAACTTATTTTGTCTACTGCCCACTTTGAGAATAAATTATTTTTTAGCGCCCCCATTTTTTCACCTACTTAAAAACCACTATAACTTTTTAATTAAGAAAATAAATTAAATTAATTAATTATTGTAAGCTATAGTTAGAGTTAACTTGAGACCTGACCGCAGTAGGTAGTACACAACGTCGCTCAGATCTCAAGTTAACTCTTACGGGCAACACCTGCCAATGAGAATGATTATTGAAACGCAACTTTATAGTATGCAGGCAGAGTATCTTTTATTCAAAATAAAACAAGCATAATCGATTCTTATATAAAAACTAATGTGAAGGATGAATCTGATGCTGTTTAATAAGTTTGTTGATATCAGGTTCCTATTTACTCAAGAACAGCCGCATTGATACAGAAATGCACAAATCGGGTTATTTATCAAAAACTTGTTAAAACATGATTGCCCGCGGTTTATTATCTACGAAAATTACCCATCTAGGAATACTAATAACTATTAAAATGCGAAAGTGTGTATGTTGCCTTTTTATTTGTTTGTCTACTTTCATTTCGAAACGGAGCGACCGATTGACATGATTTTTATTTTATTTATTCAATAAAACAGGACAGATATATGAACTACGCGGAGAGAAATATCGAACCTAGTTTGAGCAATCTCTTAATTAATATTAGTTGATGTTCACAAGTTGTAGTCGAGAGCTCAGTCGGTGTCTAAGAGTCCTCCTAGCTAGATGAAATTACAAATCGCCCCCAAAGCCTATACACAACCACCCTGGGTCTCTTACCGCCCCCCTTTAGGCCTGCAGCGCCCACAAGGGGGCGTTATCGCCCACTTTGGGAAAGACTGCTTTAAATGAAGAGGAACCAGCTGAGAATCATTACAGGAATTCTGACAAGACACATGGCTATCAGGAACCATCTGCACAGAATGCAACTGTACCTACAATTGAGGCCTTGACTGTAGAATAGGCGGACAAGACAGGGAGACTGTAGATCACATAGTTGGCCATTACAGGTCACTTGATCGGAAGAGGCAACAAATATTCGGGCAACCAAAACTGAAACCAGAGGATATCCTTACCCTCTCCCAGTTGACCTATACAAACTAGTGTAAGGAACTGGGACTGACAAAGCCAAACTATATGGAAATTAACTGCAAATAGTTCCTCTATTTTAGAAATAGTTACGTAAATTTTTACCATTTATTCATCATTACTGATCTTGGTTAGCTAATTATTGTTAAAAATCTTTATTCAACCAAGCATTAGTGTATAAAAACATTTTAATCGCGTAAAATAAACAGAAGAGAATTCCGGCAAGTTAAGTCTTTTGAATTGTCAGCGCTACCAAATAAAATTGCGTCTCGGTGTTTGATATTTTTAATACTTATTTTTTTCTACGACAAAAGCAGATAATTCAGGGCACGCATAAATTCTTGTCTGTTTTTTTTTTCTTTCAAAGCGATATAATGTGCCTCTCTTCCGAAACTTTTTTCTTTTTGACAGTTATTAAAACAAGAAAAGTAAATTGTTTTCCTACTTATACAACTTCTGAGATTTCCCCATTGTCTTTTAATTTTTGTCAAATGTCAGCCGTTATTCATTTACGGGCTGTCACCAGGGATAAAACTTTTTTCTGTGACATTAAGTTTGGGTTTAAATAATTTTTCTTGGCGTAAAAATATAACTTTTCATGGGCTTTTTCGCATAATCCCCGCAGTTAGGGTGGACGGTGTTAAGCCCCAGAAAGTACTAGCGTATATCTTAATACAAAATATTAACATAATTTTCAAAAATAAATATAGTAATGATGCATATACAGGGTGATTCCTAAGTTGATACTTCTTTTTTAGTTGTGTATAGACGGCATTAAAATAAACAACATTTTTAAATACCTTTTTTCAAAAAACTTAAAAATAGGCGAGATACAGAAGTAAAAAATCTAACTGCAGGTCTGGTCATCAAAACGTTGCCTGCTATACTTTATGTTGTTTTTGTCCTACTAGTCATGAAATTTACGGGTTGGTAGTCAGTTAGGTAACGGAAAAAGGCGTCACTTAGGAGCCAAGTCGCCTCCATATCATTCACGTCTAAAATCTAAAATATAAACTTACCATAACTTGGCAATGAATACTCCACTTCCATGACAGCGTTGCCATCGATATTATCAAGCATATTTGCCACGTCATCAGGACGCATGCGTGCCGTTGCTATGCCGTTGATGCTGAGAAGCCTGTCGCAGGGAGCTAGTTGGTCGGAGCTTATGGCAACACTGCCCGGCCTTAAGGCAGCGATGCTCGGGCATGGGTCTGCGTCGGAAATGCCTGAAAATAAAAATAATACACTTGAGGCCTCAGTATAAATGCAATGTCTTCATAGAAAATTAACAGTTATATTCATCAATATGGTTTTAAAAAATGATTACGTACAGTATTTACAGGGAATAGTTATCCATGCGTCATTAAAATCGTACAAATCAAATCAAAGAAATAGGGTCAAAAGAAAGTCTAACTTCATAAATATTTGAATAGATGTGCCTAATATACGGGTTTCTAAAAGTTGTTTAAAGTTTTGAATCAAAAATCTAAGTCTTTGCATAACAAAGTATACATGAATATTTAATTTTTTAGTACTTATATCTTTATTTAGAGGACTTTATCCACGGCCGTAATTTTTTTCGTGACAAACCATTAAAAGTTAGAACTTTTTACAATAAATAAATACGCATCATGAACTATTTACCGGAAATACAAGAGAACGATAATAGAAGCTCCGAAAAGAACTATTTTTACGAATAAATGCATTTTCAAGACACAACAAATCATATGTTAAAATAACAGTAAAAAAAAAACGATAACGTCTGATGTCACTTCAAAAAATAATAAAAATAAAGAGTCAAATCTAACTGGAACTCTTCCTTACAATTTTTTCTCTGTCTAGCATGTTTCATTGGCAACGACGTATTGCGCCAGAGAATAGTACCCGGAAGACGTTGGGTTATGTTTTTATTCGTCTTTATTATTATAATAAATAAAGATGGGGAGTTGAAAATCACGTTGTCGCTTAATCGTTGAACAATGACTCACGAGGAAGAGCCACTGATAACTGTCGATGTCGTGGAAATTTATTGATCAATAATTTTAAATCTATACAATTCAGTTTCCAAACCACGCTGTTCATAAATAAAATAGAGTTTTAAGCGATATTATTTTTCTTCAGTGGATTTTCTTTGGACGAGAATAGTATATTACATAACAAGTGATACTTAACTGTTAAAACGAGGATATATTTAGCACGAGGCGTCAGCCGAGTGCTGAAATTCTCCGAGTTTCCGAATAATCTTTTTCACACCAGTAATGTACAGGTCATGCAATGTAGCATGAGCCCTGAGATGCGCAGAAGAAAGAAAAGGAGAGTCAGTGTACGACAGAGATACCTAATACCGAATTTTAGTAAAGTACAGTCCGCGTAGAAAATAAAAGTGGGATTTGATTGATAAAGCCGTAGTGACTGCTAATCGTGTTTGCTAATTGGGCCCTGTTATGCAAAAATCAACCAACCAACAAAATAGTTAATTCCTTTTAATTATTTTTATAATAATTTAAATTATCGGAAATTTTTTCAACACTAAACTTAACTATTCAATATGTAAATTATATTGTAATTCTATTATTCTAACAGTAAAATTATTTTATATATTTTGACCATGCAAACTTAGATACATTGAGGGTTAGTTGCTTTTTGCATAATATGGCCTAATTATGTGTTTATTATGCTTTTATGGCTGCCCTTTCTCGAAACAATATACATATTTGCATCTATTCATATGTGTTTAAATTGTTGGTAATCCTCAGTAATGGGTTTTCCATATTTAATGAGCATTTATTACTTCGCATCCCTGTTTTTTTTATAATTTTATTATGGCCGACACAATTTCGGCTTTATATAATTAAAGATGTATGTACATAACATATTAAGAGTCTAAGTTTTAAAAGTACATGTATGACTATTATATAATATTTATCAGTTTCATCTGTCTAATTCTTCTATTCCGGACAGAGAACCCTCGCATACATAATCATCAGAGTCTTCGCTTGAACTGCTGTCAGTGTCATTCAAATGTATTATTAGGTTTTCTACAACAATATCCACCATGGGTTCGTTTTCCATATACTCTTTTTCAAATCTTTTTGCTCGCTCGCAACGTGATTTCCACTGGTCCACCGAAAATTGTTCAAAAAAAGTATCGGTTAATTTCATAACACGGAAACTATCATTTTCTTTAAAAATTGGATGCGGAGATGCCTTACGTCAGGTTTCTCCATTAAAATTTTTCTATTGGTTTTGATTTTTCTCCAACGAAATCCAATTTTTCTTATTTCTTTTCTTAAACTGTTCAAGCATCCCTGGTAATTGATATCATTTTGAAATTTTTTATGAATTCTCGCTAGAGTTGGCACTTGCTTTTCTGTTTTATGAAAATTGTGAATTGTTCTGCGTAAAACACCTTGAAAAGCAACGTTCAAGACTATTTTGCTTTTTCTGTTTTCACGCTTTTTGTTTGGCGTGGAAAAAGATTTAACTGCTCCGGATTCGATATTTTTGGCTTTTTGCTTAATTCGTTTAATTGCGCTTAGATTAATCTTTGTAGCGGCTGAAACACGTTCGTGAACCTTCCTGATATCTGATATCAATTTCTGGTCTTCCTGTATCTGCCTCTTCTTGCATAAATTTTATTAAATTATAAACTATTTCACGGCTTTGACCGCTCAATACTCGGTTTAAGACTTTACTTTTAAAAGGCATTATTACAAATAAATATAGTAATAACTTTTTTTTTTAATGAACGTCCTACTTTTCTGACAGACTGTACAGAAGTGTGCGTTTCAAAGATCATCACAATAATGAGCTCTCGGCTAGCTCCTCCCACCTGTTTACTGCGCACCCAAAAGTCAGAGCTCAAGCTATATTGCACGAGCTGTACACTATTTTTCCTACGACTATAAAGAATTATTAAAAAAGCTTTTGATTTGTGGAAAAAATATTTCAACACTAGTGTTGACAAAAAAAAAATATCAACACTAGTGTTGAAATTAGCATACGTTTCACTTAATATCTAGTTTCATAGTTTGTCAATAGGCCTTTCCTTTATTTGTAGTTTAACCTTATCATTTTTCATATTTTATATATCATAGGAAGAACTAATCCTGGATTGACTTCTAGATTAACCAGGATGAAAAATTTTAAATTTAATCAAGGAAAGATGCGTTAAAGATAAATTTAAAAAATCCACCCAACAAGGAAGGTTTCAACTCAAAATAATTCATTTGAGATGGGCTACATTCTTGGTGAAACGGAATTTCCTTTGTGTGGAAAATAAAAAATAACTACTTGTTATGTTTCAACAATTTAATCAGTTTCCTGACACGTGTTTCCACCTTCTCAGGTCATTATCGAAGGAGTACAAGAAGATACTAAATTCTACGTGCTTTAACAATGGTATTTATATTTTAGATTATGGTAAATCTAAACATGTAATAAAATTAAAATAAGGGTTGCAAAATTTGATGGTCACCGGTAGGTTTTTACAAATTTTAAGGTACCAATGAATATTAATATCTTAAATTAGTGTGCTATTAAGAATGGGATGGACACCTGAAGGAATTTCAATATGATTATTGACAACATTACATTTGTTTTTTAAAGCTTTTTTGATTGCTAATGTTTCTAATAGATTTAATTTTTTGCTTTTATTGTGTATGTATAAAGGTTTTATTTTATTAGAAATAGTGTGATTTTGATTTATGCAATGCTCTGATATTCCTGTTTTGTTTTGATTTGTTAAAATAGATGTTTTATGTTCTTTAAGTCTGGTGTTAAAATTAAATCTATTAGAAACATTAGCAATCAAAAAAGCTATAAAAAACAAATGTAATGTTAAAGTAAAAAGAGTTTTGTTTCCCTTCCTTCATCGGACTTCATCCCTAGACGCGTTTCGTCATATCATGACTCATCAGTAGGGCTAGAAGTCGATGAGTGAAGGGAAACGGTCTACAGTAGAAATTGCTTCGGAGCTTTGTACCGACGACTACGGTAGCGCGTACCTAGCGGTAACACTTGGAATTGTGACGAATGTCTTTACAAGTGACCTTCTCTGGCAATTGTGCTTATTTCTATAGGCTTTGTTAGAGGTGCAGGTACTTTATCGAACATTGACTAGATGTCGCTACTCGTAAAACTTCACTTCTTTAAATGTAATGTTGTCAATAATCATATTGAAATTCCTTCAGGTGTCCATCCCATTCTTAATAGCACACTAATTTAAGATATTAATATTCATTGGTACCTTAAAATTTGTAAAAACCCACTGGTGACCATCAAATTTTGTAACCCTTATTTTAATTTTATTACATGTTTAGATTTACCATAATCTAAGATATAAATACCATTGTTAAAGCACGTAGAATTTAGTATCTTCTTGTACTCCTTCGATAATGACCTGAGAAGGTCGAAACACGTGTCAGGAAACTGATTAAATTGTTGAAACATAACAAGTAGTTATTTTTTATTTTCCACACAATCAAAATAATTCTATAAATTATTTAATGTTTTTATAAAAAAAAGTCAAATAGGTACTCCTGGTGGGATCTGTAGGCTAGAGCTCTATTCTCTACGCTATCGCTATCGATAAAGATTTGTTGTTTAATAAATGGAACTCTCTTCAGCGCGATTTGTTTTTTCTGGTAACAGCTTTTCCAGTATATTTTTATTAACATTTTTTATAATTTTAGATGGCGTATTTTCACACTCTAATTCTGAATCACTCGACAACTACATGATAAATAAGTTAAACACTTTACATTTCCTGCTTTCTAAAATTTGTTCTTTTTATTAAAGAGGGGTGGTCTGTCAAATTGGCATCATATGTTTAATTTAAATAGTGTGCCTTGTATTTCAACACTAGTGTTGAAATATTTTTTTTCAACACGCGTGTGATATTCGGCGATTTTGAGCCAAATTAACCGTGCATTTTTTTTCTTTTTCATAGGTGGTCGTAGGAAAAATTTAAAATACTAATCTCGCAAAGCCGACTCGTAAATTTCTTCATGGTAGAATACAAATAATAATCTAAAATTAATTTAAAAAATATTAAAATTAGATAAGTGCACGGGAACCAGTCCACGTGACGCAGGGCGGTCGTAATGGCTAATACATGTTCTGCGGTTTCGGAAGTTTGTATAACTTTACTCGTTAGAGGAGTTTAAATAAACCCCGGAACTTAAGTAATTATCTTTTAATCTTTGTTGCGGTGGAAGGTGTAAACGATTTTCAATTGGCTACAGGCCACTGTGGTGACATTATTAATGTTTTCGTATTTTTCGAGAAAATTCTGGATGACAATTAAATGAGTCAGAGGCAAAACTGCCAAATAGACATTAATTTTATAAATTGAACAACTGCAAATTTATTGATTGTAAAAAATTTAAGTAAAATTTAAATTCGTATTGACATAATTAGGGCAAGAAGGAAACTTTTCAGTTCTCTTTAAAAATAATCTATTATGCACTATTGGCAAACTTATGTGGGGTGCGAAATTTCTAATGCAACCAAGAGAGAAGGCACATATGGGCAAAACCTTCAGTTAAAAAGAGACACCTAACCACTCCTACATTCCTACTGAAAGGGGGGATATGTGTGTGGTGTGGCCGAGCCGACGTATCGATCGCTCCCGTGCCTCCTTCGACCACATGTTCTAAAGAATGGAAGGTTGGAGGTAGGGGATTCAAGTTTGCCAATAGTGTATATACTTTTTATTACTGATGATATGAAACGACAAAAGAGTGAATATAATTTCAAGTATCGCAAAAACGTTGGCACTATGTTTTTCAGACCTGTTTTGGAATGTGATGTGAATGACGTTATAAAGGCATTAAAAAAATCTAATTCAGTTGGCATCGATGATATATCAGTGAATGTGCTGAAATCAATTAGTGACTATATATTGAGTCCATTGACGTATCTAATAAATATGTCATTGGAGAAGGCAATTTTTCCTGATATCTTTAAGACTGCTCGGGTTATTCCACTTCATAAAAAAGGACAGAAAGATAGAATAGACAATTATCGCCCGATTTCTTTATTAAGCTCAGTATCAAAAATTCTGGAACGAGTTGTTTTTAACCAAATTTCGATGTTCCTGTCTACTTTTAATATTCTTACAGATTGTCAACATGGTTTTCGTAAAGGAAAGAGTGTAAATTCGGCGATCTTAAGCTTTGTTGGCGAGCTTTATAGTGCACTTGATAATAATAAAAAATGCTTCGGTCTTTTTATGGACCTCAGTAAGGCCTTTGACCTTGTTGATCATGCCTTGCTAGCGGCGAAGTTGAATGAATATGGCATAAGAGGTATGGTTGGTGAATGGCTGCAGTCATATTTAACTGGGCGTGATCAGGTCGTAGATCTTCAAAATATTCGATCTGATAAACGAAATATAAGCATTGGTGTACCTCAGGGATCCATTCTGGGTCCCCTATTATTTCTAATTTTTGCGAATGATCTTCCAAGAGTGGTTCACAATGAAAGAGAACTTGTTATGTTTGCTGATGATAATTCCTATTTGAGTTGTAGCAGCGCCGCAGAGAGGTCAATTGCATTATTGCGTGACATGCTTGCAAGATTTAACGCATGGTTTACCAGCAATGGGTTATGTTTGAATACAACTAAAACAGTATTTATCAACTTTACTCCGGGTCGGTCAAACTTTAATGAGAGCCTTCTTGTCAAGGTGAATGGCAGATCGATTGAACAGGTGGCCCAAACAAAAGTACTGGGTATACATATTGATAATGCCCTATCTTGGAGCTTTGCCTACGCCTGCGTGGCGTAGTCAGCAGGAATATTCTCTTGTCTTATTACCATGCCCAATTTGTTTCTCGAGTGAAAAGTGGTATTTTATTTTGGGGTTCCTCTCCATTAAATTTAAATAGAGTGTTTTTAATCCAGAAGAAAGCTGTAAGAAGTATGATGGGAGTGTCTTGTCGTCACTCATGTCGGGGGCTATTTAGATCACTTAAACTGCTTACTTTGCCGAGTTTATATATTTTAGAAGTTCTTATGTATGTAAAAAATAATCTACATAGTTTTTTATCCATGGAAAATGTTCATAATTATGAGACGCGTAATAATATGAACTTTGTTGTACCGGCGCACAACATGACATTATTTGAAAGGAGCCCATTCTACATGGGAACCAGGCTATATAATAAGTTGCCTAGGGAAATCAAAAACATACCAAGTAAAGCAATTTTTAAGAAAACCGTTTGTAGTATATTAGTTTCTAGTGTTTTTTATAATGTTCGTGAGTTTATGGATTGTGATTTGTAGTTTGATTTGTCATGCTAATTGTAATTTAGTATACCTACCTATTTTGTATTTATAAATCTAAATAGTCGTTCATCCACAGTTCTCTGTGGATAATTTTTGACTTTTTCTATACCAATGTAAATTTTGGTCTCTTGAAATACAAATTTATTTATTTATTTATTTATAAAAATTGTAGTAATAAAATATGGCGACGCCAAATATACATTTAGCCGCAAAAATAATGCATAACTAGTTGATTTTCTTGCGAACCGATAAATCAATTTCGATAACTTTTTTTTTAAACTGTAGCTTTTTCTTTGGTAATTGCACTGTGATTTGATTTTTTATTTAGATTTCAGTTTTAGGCTTATACATACAGGGTGGAAGAATGAGAATAGTTTCTTTACATTTTGAGACACCCTGTAGGGAGCATTAGCAACAGCAACGGATGCATGATGAAATCATACTGTAGCCTCATGTTTTCTAAACATTTAGGTTTTTTTTAATTTCTCTGATATCTATAATATCAAAGAAAATGCGACGGATTTAGTTTGGCTCTAAAAGTTCAGGACCGTAATGAAATGAAAAAAATAATTTTAAAAATGTGTTATTAGATGACAAAACGTTAATATTTTAAATTCATGTACATTGTATTTAATTTCTAAAGCTTAGAAATCCCTAAAACTGTATTTTAAATTCTTGGTCCGTATTTAAAAAAATTGACTTGAGGTTGGTAACTAAAGAACGAAACTTTAAATTTGATAACTAATAACGTCATCTTGTAGAACATAAAAAACGGCTATGAAAAAGTGTATTTTATTTTTTTCCCAAGTTAAAAATTAAAGCGCAAAAAATTAAAACCAAAAATAAAAATTTCGGGCTTTTTTCGGATATCACCGAAGGTGTTCGGAATTTTTAAAATTTTCCTTCACCTTCTCAATTGTTAAGCCCTAAAACACGCAACTTTGCCTCAATTCAACCATCTTCGTATTTCTTACCGTTTTCGAGATCCCCTTGTCCTTGTACACACACGAATTTGTAGCACCCTGTATAGAACACTCTGTATAATTTGAAATAATTACGTTATTGAAAAATATTAGTAGTTTAGATGCTATGAAATCCTACGATTTACGAAAATTAAATGGGACACCCAGTATAATCTTCCAGAATATGATTCAATGGAATAAGGACTTTGCAACCCTATTAAAATTTTGAAAGTGAAATGCAACGTTGCCAAGTAATTAATTTTTTTCCGAAATTTTAGTAATTTTAAGTGTATCGTTAAAAAATCATAGCAACCTGTGGATTAACCCTAGGCAAATATAATTTACGTTGTAAGTACTTTAAGGTACGATATATTGATCTATAATAATGTTTTTTAAATCTCTTATACAGAGCGTTCATTACAAGTTGGACAACTCGATAGTTTTAAAAATGCTTTATTTCAATTTTTTTAAATGGGACCCCCCTAATTTTTTTAGACAAAAGAATTTATCTTTCGAAAACCTTACTTTTTTGTTAAACATGTCATATATCTAAATATCATAGTTTTTGAATAATTTTAGGATTTGTCTTAAATCAGGGTAAAAAAGGAAAGTTTGAACAAAAAATAAATAATTTTCTTTGTCACGGATGTCACTGCAAAATTATTTCGCCAACATTTTGTGCTTTATTACTGTTTAAATTTTAGTTTCCTGAACTAACTTTATCATAACTCATATTTTTCTAATTCGATAAAGTTAGTTCAGGAAACTAAAATTTAAACAGTAATAAAGCACAAAATGTTAGCGAAATAATTTTGCAATGACAGCTGTGACAAAAAAAAATAATTTATTTTTTGTTCCAAAGCAATCTTGACTAAATTGTCTAATTAGAACTTTCCTTTTTTACCTTGATTTAAGACAAATCCTAAAATTATTCAAAAACTATGATATTTAGATATATGACATGTTTAACAAAAAAGTAAGGGTTTCGAAAGATACATTTTTTTGTCTAAAAAAATTAGGAGGGTCCCATTTAAAAAAATTGAAATAAAGCATTTTTAAAACTATCGAGTTGCCAACTTATAATGACCGCTCTGTATAAGAGATTTAAAAAACATTATTATAGATTAATATATCGTACCTTAAAGTACTTACAACGTAAATTATATTTGCCTATGGTTAATCCACAGGTTGCTATGATTTTTTAACGATACCCTTAACCTTAAAATTACTAAAATTCCGGAAAAAAAATAATTACTTGGCAACGTTGCATTTCACATCAAAAATTTTAATAGGGTTGCAAAGTCCTTCTTCCATTGAATCATATTCTAGAAAATTATACTGGGTGTCCCATTTAATTTTCTTTTTTATTATTCAATACCACTTTTTAGGACCACCCTGTAGATTAGAAAATATTTTTAGATATTGTATCCTAAAAAACCCTTTAACTGTTGTATTACACTTTTTTCCCTATCTTTGATAGTTTAGGTGCTATCTAAGACAGACACCCTGATGACACACCCTGTATAGCTCAGTTTTACCCAATTTTAAATTAACTCTCTTAAATCATCAGCTGTTGTGTTTATCGTGCTACCTTTAAAATTCATTTAAAATTCTAATTAGTGTTGTTTGTCCGGGACGCGTTTGTGCTAGCGTATACTTCGAAATGCTCGTTTATAAATGGTAAAATTCCTGCATGGAAATGCTTGATATTTTTTAATTTGTTGTCGGATACCAGTTTTCCAAGAATGCTCTCCAATATTTACATTTTGTGTAATATGGTTTGCATCAATTGCATGTCAATCGATAATTTTAAATAATAGTAAATTAAATAAAGATTTTTCTTTTATTTCATTACATTCATCCCTAGATGCGTTTCACCATATCATGGCTCATTAGTAGAACTAGAATCCGACGTAAGAAACGTATAACTCAAAACTGCTTAAGCAGTATTTGGCGGAACACACCAGTAAGATATTGCATGGAGCGACATCTGTGTCGTTGTTACACACTCTTAAGCATACCAACGACCGTGCAAGATTTTGCTAAATTATATTTTGTACAAGAGTGGATACGATATCCAGATAGTACCAAGAAGTAAATTGTAAGTAATTTTTAATCAAATGAGGGCGCAAAAAATTAAAAACCAAAATTAAAAATTTTGGGTTTTTTCGAATATCTTCGAAGGTATTCGGAATATTTACAATTTTCTCCCACCAAATTCTTAAGCCCCAAAATACGCAACTTTGCCTCTTTTTAACTAACTTCGTGCACGCCCCTATCCAAATAATGCATCAAGCCTTGTTTCTAGAAAGGGTTTTTGACATTGTAAGAAGATTTTTATTATTGAAATGTATTTAAAATATTGGTATTCGGTTATAATGAAAAAGTCTATTGGATCTCCTACAAACTACCAATAATTTAATTAGGCATTTTTGATAAATATTATTTTTTTTCATGCCCTGTAAACTTTTAATCGCAGCTTGACCTTTCATAGTTTAAAGCTATAAAATATCATAAATTTTACAGCGCTTTACCGAATAACTAAATGATAGATTGCATAGCTAGGCAGGTTGTAATTTGCGATGCGGGCACGAGTCCAGGTATTCCCGTTAATGTACTTTCTTGCTAAAATTAATTTTTAATTTAAAGTAAAAAAAATCGAGTCATCCATGCCGGTATTTTAAATAAAGCGCCTAGTCGTAGAAATAATTACTCTTAAGCTCGGAAAGTGTAGCTGGCTTGACATGATTTAATTTTACAATAATTTACTTTTTGAGCTTGTTTTGTTGGCGGTTTTGGCAGGCAGGATATTTTATAGTCGGGGGAAAATTTCTTTCCAATTAAAGCAACAAAAAACAGCAAAATAATGTAAATTTATATTACTTTATAACGGGAACAAACAAATCGAGGTTGGAGTGGCTTCTGAACAAAAAACTGCGAACCCTTAATTTATTATTAAGGATTCTACCAGGGTACTGCCGGACGACTGAGAAAACCCATGGCGCTAATTGGCGTAGAGGAAGACGCAATTTGTCTTAAGTGTCTGAAGAAAAAAGAGGAGATACGGTTGAACTTTCTAGATACGTGAGACGCTGTGAGGAGACTAAGGCTTGACACGCATTTATGCGTGGCGCGGTTAGTGCGAAAAACGGTGCTTTGGATTTATTGCATGTGTTATAATGTAGATTCGCGAGCAAAAAGCAAAGCACAGCGCGTCGAACTCAATGCTAAAATCTCAATCCACGTGTTTCGCCGCAAATGCGTGGCATAATTTAGGCACCAAGTCGTTAGGTCGCTGCTTTAACGAAGAGAGGAAGTTCGAGTCTCTTGGAAGCAGTGGCAGTCTAATTGCAACCTAATTTTTCGTCTCACGGCTGGATTCTTAATTTAAATTTTTAAATAATGTATTCTTGGCTTAGATTACAAAGGTCTTGTAGAAAACCTTTAGTTTTAAAATTTTTCCTTCTAAAAGTCATGTTTTATATAAAGATTAAGGTTTCAGACGCATATCGTTTTAGTTATTGATTTATAATGTAATTTTAAAGGAAAACGAGTAATATTTTATAGTATTTTTCTTAGACGTGTGATAATTTATAATAACAAAAATAGTGCGGGAAGAAACGAGAATTCTTTATTATGAATATACAAAACGGCACGTAAAAAGGAGTATTTAAAAATCTAAGCATTTGCACCAAAAACTGCTCTTAGATCCACGCTCCTAAATAACTTGTTGTCTGAAAAACTCATTAATTTTGCCGTGGTAAGCGATATTTACTTTATTTTAATCATGAAATATCGAGCCCGAAAAACGCTGGTTAGAGTCATACATACGTCTTATGTTAAAATTTTGGATTGACACCAATATTCATATTTCTCACAAATATAAAAAATGCCTTTTTTAAATAAAGAGCCAGCTATAAAAAAAAGTAAAAAAAGACATTTCCAAAAACAAAATACAAGCATGCAGAGGAGGAGAGGTAATAATTTAATTTTTGAAATTTGATAGTAGTTAGGTGAATTTTAATCGAACTTTGGGCGTGGCCCGGAAAATTTTTCGCCTACGCCGCTTTTTAGTCTTCTTCACTAGGTACAATATCATAAAATACATGTAGTCCCTCTCTCAAGAAAAAAAAATGTCCTACTTATGCGCACTGAACCCCCCCGAGCATATTTTCTGACTACGCCACTACTTGGAAGGATATATATACACACAGTGATAGATATTGTAAATCATTTTTACCCTTTTTAAACAACAACATTACCGTTTCGGCAACAAGATGCATGCTTTTCAGGCGGCTGATTAATACCTATCGATTCTTTTTCGTAAGAAAATAAAGTATGTATATATCTTAAGATGGAAAGTTCTTGTGTATAAACACCTAATTTGAAATTCAGAAAAAAGTATTTCCTCGAGCCGGATTCGAACCGACAACCTCCGTATATCCAGTACAGAGCGCTAACCAATTGCGCCATCAAGGAAGTAGGTTCACAACGGCAAATCGGGAAACACTTTCGTCCGAAAATTTCAAATATTTACTGAAATACGCACAGTTATAGATATTGTAAATCATTTTTACCCTTTTTAAACAACAACATTTTACCGTTTCGGCAACAAGATGCATGCTTTTCAGGCGGCTGATTAATACCTATCGATTATATATATATTTTAACCTGTAAGGCGGGATAGTTCGGCTTTTCGGAAAGGTACGTAAAATGCATCGTCATGGTCTACTTTCCAGGTTGCTTAGCCTTCCTACAACTACGCCATATTACTTTATTGTCATTTTGTACCTCCATACGTCAAATGTAACATTTTGAATGATAGAAGACTATTGGACTTGTATTGTCTCTATTTGTTTTACACTACAACGTTTCAGACAGAAGCTCAAATCCTTCATAAAGAACCATGCTGGGAGAACAGGAAATTCAAGGAAACTGCTATCATACACCAGAACCCAGATTGGTTTAGTAAGCTCTCATTAGATATAATAAATATTTGAAAATCTTTATTAAGTAGATGTAAACTTAAAATACCGCGCACGAACTGAAAACTGAACGCATGACTGCACTCATCTCAGGTTCCAGTGCATCTAGCTGGTATAAATAGAGCTGTAGTTACTGCACTTATTTAGTATTCACCTGAAGACGACTGGAGATACTTTCCAGTTGAAACGTTGTGATGTAAAACAAATAAAGACAATGCAAGTCCAAAACTCTTCTATCGTTCAAGTAAAATAAATGATTACAATGTAAGTTTAAAACTTTTCTAAGAAATGGTATATTACATAACAAGTGATGAAAGTGATACTTTTCAAACGAGGAGATATTTAGCACGAGGCGTCAGCCGAGTGCGGAAATTCTACGAGTTTTAGAATAATCACTTTCACACGAGTAATGTACACTATTTTTCCTACGACCACAAAGAATTAATAAAAAAAACTTTGATTTGTGAAAAAATATTTCAACTCTAGAGCTGAAAAAAAATATTTCAACTCTAGATTGGAAATACAAGGCACACTATTTAATTTAAACATATGATGCCAATTTAATAAATCGAAAGGTCACAGGTTCAAATTCCATCAGGAGTACTTGACTTTTTTTTATAAAAACATTAAATAAATTATAAAATTATTTTGAATTGAAATCTTCCTTCTTGAATGATTTTTTTTATTTAATCAAGGAAAGATGCATTAAAAATAAATTTAAAAAATTCACCCAACAAGGAAGATTTCAATTCAAAATATTTCTATAAATTATTTAATGTTTTCATAAAAAAAGTCAAGTGCTCCTGATGGGATTTGAACCTGTGATCTTTCGATTCGGCTCTAGTCTCTAGGCTATGACGACCCATAAACATTTTCTGCTTAAGTTTAATATATGACATTTTCTTCAGCGGGGCTTGTTTTGACTGGTAATACATTTTCCAGTATATTCTTAACTTTTTTATAATTTCAGATGGCGTATTTTCACACTCTAATTTTGAATCACTCGACAAATACGTGATAAATAAACTAAACTGCTTTCTAAAATTTGTTCTTTTTAATAAATAGGTGTGGTCTGTCAAATTGGCACCATAATGTTTAAATTAAATAGTGTGCCTTGTATTTCCACTCTAGAGTTGAAATATTTTCTTTCAACACGCGTGTGATATTCGGCGCTTTCGAGCCAAGTTAACCGTGCTTTTTTTCTCATTTTCATAGGTGGTCGTAGGAAAAATCATAGTCTCCAACTGTCGACACAGACATAAGCAACATTTTGTTACAACACCGTGGTGATTTTATTAATTATGGTGCTGTATTGTTTGAAAAAAGAACTTCATACACACTTATCATACGTAATCACAATTTTTGTTTATTGCTAAATCTTCTATTTTCTGATAAATTATTTTTCCATACATTTCGTTTATCAAAATTTTAATTAAAAACTATTAAAGCTCACCATTATAAAATGTTACGTTATCCCTTCCGCAGAGAATAATTAAAAACCATAGGAATCATCTTTCTTTTTTAAAAGCCGGCAAAAACATAACGAAAGTTATTAATGAGAGCATCTCGCAGAACAAAATAAAATCGGAAACACCCAGCCGCTCATGATCTCTAAGGACGTTATTCTTGCAGTTTTTTTTCGCTAAACGATTAGATATTTTTTTGTCTTTTATTCTCTCCCCTAAAAATATCTCGACACCGATTGTTTCGGCCGCTGCGAATTATTTTTCGTTATTGTTAGGTTCTGTTTTGTCTTTTTCTTGAAACAAAGTAAAATTAATGTTTTCTCCTGATGGCGTTTCATAAGCGATATCAGAAAGAGAAACTGGCACTGACCAATCTAACTGGGAAACTTTGTTTTCAATTGTAGACATTTATTTTTTAAGATAATTTTCTATGTTAAGACCATAAAAAAATTGACTAGGTGATTATTGAGGCACTTATTGTTTTTTTTTTGTTTTACGGTTCGCCGACTACGTAGGCCATCTTGAACCGGTCATCGACCACAAATGTAATCTACCGACTGGGTGTGTGAAACGGCACCTTCATCCTACGAGATATCCGATCTCATCCGGCCTGTCCGGCGTGAATAGGATGGCTAGGTGTCGATTCATTTTACACTCTTCCCTGAGGCAAGAGCACGCCGTGTTCCCAAGCGGTCACCCGCCCAAGTACTAACCGCGCTCGACACAGCTTAACTTCGGTGATCTGCGGGAACCGGTGCTTAATATGTGGACAGGCCCTTGCCCTGCACTTATTGTTGGTCTGCACTAGAAAAGAGTGAAAAAATGTGTCGTCTCTCATTTACGCCGGTAACCAGGCCGTATGAAATCGGAAACCACTTGGAGTGAGGGACAATACACACTCCCCAATCGATGGATCTTGCCGCGATGTGTGAAAGAGAGGGTTTATAGTTCTTGGGGGTCCTTCTAAATAATCAAGGATCTAAATTTAAAGCTCATGTTAAACCGTTGGTTATCACGAGAAGGAAATAATAAAAAGTAGGACTTGAAACCATGTTTTCCAGTGGCGTATTTAAGGAGGGGGGGGGGGCTACCGGGCTGCAGCCCCCCCCCCCCCCCCCCCCCCCCGGCGCTAAAAGTCTAATTGCAACTTCATTTTTCGTCTCACGCTCTCTTAATTTAAATTTTTAAATAATGTATTCTTGACTTAGATTACAAAGGTCTTGTAGGAAACGTTTAGTTTTTAAACTTTTCTAAAAGTCCAGTTTTATATAGAGATTAAGGTTTCGGACGGATGTCGATTTAGTTATTGATGTATGATGCAATTTTATAGAAAAACGAGTAAAAAGAATAATTTTATAGTATTTTTCTATTATATACTTGTCTGTTCTGTTTTCTTTTTTTTAGAGTTATTTTAAATCAACAAAAATATAACCCAATACAATAAAATATTTTTACAACAAAAACAAAAAACAATTAGTTATTTATTTTTAAAGAGAAAAATTTTAATTCAAACCTTTTTTATGGAAGAACTGTGATAACTAATATAAAAAATAGTGCGGGAAGAAACGAGAATGCTTTATTATGATTATACAAAACGGCACTTAAGAAGGAGTATTTCAAAACCTAAGCATTTGCACCAAAAACTGCTCTTAGATCTACGCTCTTAAAATACATGATTTCTGAAAAAATAATTATCAATTTTGGTGTGGTAAGCGATATTTACTTTAATTTTAATCGAAAAAACCAAGCCCGAAAAGCACTGGTTAGAGTCATACATACAGGGTGGCCCATTTGTCTGACAAAGTAATATACCGTCTCTACTATTAAATATATCAAAAAAGAAGTTTCTATAAAAGTTGTGAGGTATAAAAAAATAAATGTTCTAAAATTATTTTTAAATATACAGGATGGTCCAAAAAAGTAGGACACGAAAAATATACATTTTTTTAAATGGAACACCCTATATATTTTAGCATTTTTTGTTTCCTTACAAAAGTATGCATATGACGCCATATTTAGTTTAATAATTTTTTGCAACGTTGCCAAACAAAATACAAAATTCTTAAAATTTTGGAAAAAACATGATAGTAAAAAATTACCTGTATTTCTCAATAAGAGTATCGAAAATCGAAAATTTCTTGTAAGCTCTTAAGTTCAGGGATAGAAATATTGTCTTAAATCTTTAAGTACCGAAAATTTTGTACAGGGTGTTTTCTGTTGACATCCAAATATACAAAATTTTAAAATACAATAACTCTGTTTTTTCAAATGAAACACCCTATATTTATTAGGCTCGTCTGATAGATATTGTAAGTATCTTTAATTATTATTAAGTCATACCTATACCTAAATTTACTAGTTTTGGCAATATTTCGATTTTTATTTAAATTTTGGTGAAAAAAACTATAGTTTTTATTTTTCGAGTAAGCCATGACTAGCAAAACAAATGTAATTGAATATAATGTCATATTTATAATTATTATATTTATATTTATAATGTGTGTAAACTTATTTTCAATATCAAGTTGCGTAATAAAAACAAAATTTTATTAAATTAAATAAATACGTAACTAACTATGGTTATCAATTTATTTTAATATTTATTATTAATCTCGTGTTACTAGGC
Source organism: Polydrusus cervinus (assembly GCA_935413205.1). NCBI lineage: Eukaryota > Metazoa > Arthropoda > Insecta > Coleoptera > Curculionidae > Polydrusus > Polydrusus cervinus. The sequence goes on from OW284512.1 coordinate 4,011,382, forward strand.
CACTCAGAAGTCTGTCAGAAAGTTTTAGGAAAAGTGACGGTTTTGGTTAACTTCCCAATATGGTTTAATTCAGAGCCCCTGTCACTCGCTGGATTAATTTTAACATTATTAAAATTCCATCTCCCCCATAAACTTATTAAAGTTTAAAAACCTTTATTCAAAAATTCCAAATATCTTGAAATATTGATTAATATTATCATCTTTCATTAAATATTCTTTTCTGTGAAATACCTGCTCAAATTTCAAAAGTAATTAATTTTGTTTCTTCAACAAATAATCAGAAATTCGAAAACAACAGATAAGACGTTATCGCGCTGGTCATAATTATTTTCCTTCAAACTTTTTGAGGAAAATACACAAAGGAAAAACAAAAATAAGAAGTATTTAATCTTTTAAAAGGGAACTGGCTCAATATCGTCTTAAGAATTCAAGCATTGGGTTATCTGTCTTTTTCCTCTAAGAGACTAATTGGCCTTAATTTGATTAATTGAATTCCAGAGAGCTTTTTGTTGGTTTTATTTAGTTTCTGTCTTATTTTTATTAGAAATTCATGACCACATAAGAACCTACTCTACTTTAAAATTTAAGAAATAATATAGTTCATTAAATATTTATTTTTTTCTGTGACGGGAAAAAAGTTTGACATTTTATCTCTGTTGACAGGTAAAAAAATGTCGCTTTTTGTGAAATTACTTTTTTCCCCGGGAAAAAAGTGATTACTTTTTTCCCGGATATAATATACACACATAAGTGAAGGTATATATTTAATTTTAGAATATTTTAATATACAAAAAGTTACATTTTCTTTAAATCAAAAAGTACAATTATTAAATGTGCATTGCATGCATGACATGTTCATTTTACTATTCGGTACAGTCGAATTTTCTCGTGTTGTAATTATATTTTCTGCCATGGACACAACTGCCGTTGATGTACCTGGTAGCAAATCGGGTGTTCTTTCAGCACTGCCACAGGCTCTAAACACTTTATTAGCTATTTCTGTCCTGTGCTACCGATTCATCAACATACCCTTCAGCGACCGTTGATGACTTCCAACCGCCATGTTTCTTGAGTGTCAACAAGGCTCCCCCAGATTCAACCAAAAGTGTAGCAGACGATCTTAGAAATGAATGACCCGTGTATAAGGTAACATTTTCAAGTTGAAGAAAATTAGCTACTGTTTGGGGTACCTTATAAAACTGATTTTTACCCACAACTTGATTGATACATTTTCCATTGTGATATGCATAAAATAGGCGGCGATCCTTTGCTGCTGTTGGACGAAGGGCTATGTACATTCGGTAAAATTTAATATATTTTTCAGTAACTACAAATCTCCTGTTGACATCATTCTTTGTTTGCTTAATTTTCACAATTAATAACGTTCCCGAATCTTCAATATCATCTAATGTTACCTGGCTGATTTCGCAAATTCGACAAGCTCCTGTAATCGCAAGTAAAACAACAACCTTGGCCATTAAATAAACTTCATCGGGAGCATTATTTAAAAAATCACTAATATTTGTACTCGTAAAAATCGCAGATTTCTTGGGTGTGTAACCTTTCCCATTTTGTTTTAGAAATGTAATTAGTTTGAAATATTTTGAAATGTCTACATTATTATTGGATTGTAACATACTTTTAATCATTGAATAATTCGACCACACTGTTGATGGCTTTTGTTGTTGTGTCAGTTCCGAAAAATAGGCCAATAACACCGTCTCCGACAAAGAACTGCATGCCTTTTTCATCTTCCATTCCATAAATCTTGAAAACGCGTTTTCGTAAATTTTGCGCGATTTAGCTGGCAATAATTTTTGTGACGCTACTTTCGCTGCTTCTACTAATTCCGGTGGAGTCAGAGAAAACTCAGAATCAGACATTCTAAACTTTATATTATTTAATATAACTACTAATTAACCACTAAAGTTCTTACTTTTTATATTAAATCACGAAATTAAATTGACAGATATTTGATTATTTTAAAGGTTTCCTTAGAAACGCAGGTCCAATTGTCGCTATAAGTAAAATAGCCTACCTACTAGTTTAAAAAGTCAAATTTCACATCGATACTTTTCTGACTTTAATATATTGTAATAATATCGTCGTTTTTCCCGTCACAGAAAAAAATAGTGTATTATACACGGGAAAAATATTAGATTTTAGCTCTCGCTTTTTTGTCTCCCTCCGCTTCGCGTCGGGAGACAACACAACCTCGAGCTAAAATCTAATGCTTTTTTCCATTGTATAATAAATAAGTATTAAATACATTTTAAAAACGGGTAAAGACAGATATACAGGGTGTTACAAATTCGTGTGCGTACAAGGGGATCTCGAAAACGGTAAGAGATACGAAGATGGTTAAATTAAGGCAATGTTGCGTATTTTGGGGCTTAATAATTTGGTTAAAAAAAATTGTAATTATTCCGAATGCTTTCGGAGATATCCGAAAAAAACCGACATTTACGTTTTTGGTTTTAAAATTTTTACACTTTTAAGTTCTACAAGATGGCGTTATTAGTTTTTAAATTCGATGTTTCGTTCTTTAGTTACCAACCTAAAGACAATTTTTTTAAATACGGACCTGGGATTTTAAATACAGTTTTAGGGATTTCTAAGCTTTAGAAATTTAATGCAATGTACACATTTTTGAAATTTTAACGTTTTGTTATCTAGTAACACATTTTTCATATTATCTTTTTCATTTTATAACGGTCCTGAACATTTAGAGCCAAACTAAAAACAAATTTCTGATTTAAAAAATCCGTCCTTTTTTACTCAAAGAGGCCTAATATTTAATATTTTGTAAGAGAAATTACCCAAAGTCACGGCCTCAAATATCTAGATCTGTTTATTTTTGTTACATGTTCGCCTGAAACTAGAATCATCAGATCTTCTAAGCAGTAAAAATTTTTTTAAATTGTTTTTGAAACAAACATAAGCGAATCACATTAACATAACTAGACTAACACTCCAGTTACCTTTTCTTCACTCGGAAGTATTATTTTTTGTCTGTTTTACAGTACTTCGGTCTATGTCTAAGGCAAAAACCATAGGACTTAAGATATACGTTATATTAATAAAATAAAAAATTACTGCCTTAAAAACTTGCTTACTTCCTAGAGTATTGTGACGGTAAATCTTATTGAAAATATAAACAGCCTAAACACCATAACTTCTTGTTATGTAATTTTAATATTTAAGTAGTCCTAGAAATAATTACCAGGGTCGTAATAGTAAAGAAAGGATAATTTGAAATGCTAGTGATGTGTTATTTGATGACAAAACGTTAAAATTTTAAAAACTTTTAAATTGTGTTGAATTTCCAAAGCTTAGAAGTCCTTAAAACTGTTAAAAAAATTCCAGGTCCGTATTTAAAAAAAATGAATTGAGGTTGGTATCTAAAGAACGAAACGTCCAATTTGAAAACTAATAATGCCATCTTGCAGAACACAAAGAACTGCTATAAGAAAGTGTTTTTTGTTTTTTTCCTAAGTCAAAAATGAAGGCGCAAAAAATTAAAAATCAAAACTAAAAATTTGGGGTTTTTTCGGATATCTAGGAAAACATTCGAAATATTTACAATTTTCTTTCACCAAATTATTAAGCCCCAAAATAAACAAAACTTTGCCTTAATTTAACCACCTTTGTATCTCTTACTGTTTTCGAGATCCCCTTGTACGCCAACGAATTTGTAGCACCCTGTATTATTTTAATTTAGGGAGAAAATTTAAAAATAATATGTAAAATATCTATTTTTATGAATTTATTACATGCAAATTAAATAAAGTAAAATATTTTTTAATAATCTCATTTTGGAAACATCAAGAACTATATAAGAACCGCAGCAGTTTTATAAAAACAACTTTTTTAATAATCTAGAGAAGTTCGTTTGGCAGCCGGCCATGCAGCTCATTTAAAAACTTTCTTTTCTCTCAGTTGCAAATTCCGAATAAAGAATTGGCATAATATTATAAAGTTGCCAAATAGCTTCTTGGTTCTCAGATATTAATAATTATTTTCATTAAAAATACTTTTGAACTAAAAGTGCCAAAACTTGAAAGTAACATAATTTAAAATACCAATCAATGGTACTACGAAACTTACTTATTTCCATTTTAAATGCATTTTTGAGACCTTTCCATAAATAATAAAACGGAAATTTTAGCTAAATATTAAAACTAAACAGAATCAATGACAAAAAGAGATTATTTCTTCCAGTTGCGTAAAGATCCTCTTTTTATAGACTCATTCACCTGGCGGCAATAACCCACTATCAAAATCCATTTATTCAACCTGTTGTTAACAAACATCTTTAAATATAAATGGAAATAATGGAAGATAATGCTGCAGCTAAAATAATTTCCACAAAAGTTTCGAGGAAAAGCACAAAGAACAAAAACAAAGTAGAAAGCGTCTTATCGTTTATGGTGAAAATCGTACGAACAATGTCCTTAAAGAAAGAGAAGAGCCTGGGTGTTGATCCCATTTGGATTGTCCTTAATCACTTTCATTATATTTTAAAGACTTTATTATAAAAATATAGGTAATATTTATATAGATATATAGATTATTTTTGGTAAATATTTACAATTTTCTTTTACCCAATTATTAAGCCCCAAAATACGCACCCTGTATATAATTATATGATTGATATCTTATATGATAATATATACTGAATAGAGACCCAAATAGCTTAATATATAATTACGTTAACTTGACTTTCCATCATTTCCATTAAAGTTTAGTGCTGCACAACTGAGCCTTTTATTCCCCGCATCATTTCCATTGTGGAAAAGGCATCGCGTCGTCGTCGAGTATCGGTAAAATTCGATGAATTAGCCTCTCTCGTTCGAGAATGATGGATCGACTGGCCGTTATTGCCAACAAGGAAAATTCATCACGGAAATATTAATTTCAGCTTTTCATTTATCACGCCATCTGGGGAATATTTTTGACTATCGCTTTCATTTTCTCTCCCTTCTTTCTGGATTTGAGTGCCGGCGGTTGTGAGACTAAATTGATATTTTATAATAAGTAATGATGTTTGCTCTACGCGTTTTGAACCCATTGCCGTTGTCTTAAAATTATAATGAAGACCTGGGAACAGAAGAAATTAGAAATAATCTGTTTTAAGGCAACCGTAAGATTGAGATAAAGGAATGGATAATCTTAACCGAAACATGATTTCAGGGAAATTTTTGTGCTGAAGTTAAACGGAAATGGGAGTTTCAAGCAAATAAGTTCAGAGATTTGAATAAACTAATTGGTCAGTAAAGAACTAATCCCAAAGTTAATAATCAGAATTTAGCTGCATTCAATATTGTACTTTTTTTAAATAAACATGCTTTGGACATAAAATGCAAATATTTTTAAAATGGCAGGTTTAGACATAAAAATAACTACCTGGTTTGGTCTCCAACATTGAAGACATTTCGCAATAGGATCAAATATTATTTTTTAACTTAAACTTTTTACATCTACTACGGAGTTATTTTACTTGGTTTTTAGCAGTGCAATCCAATATAGTTTTTGAGTTATGCCGCAAGAACATGAACCGATATAGAGACAGACAAACCTGCCAAGAGACTAAATGTTTACTTTAAAAAGGTAGGTGGTCGGAAAGGAGAAAATACCATTCGACCTTTGTTTGTTAAAAAAATAAGATTCACTTGCATATTCTCTAGAAGTAGTAGTAATTAAGAGGTGGTTTAGCGTCAAGCAGGTTAATGTGCGACTTTTGCCAATCCCGTTTTACGTCTGGGTAATCTCAGCTAGACGGAACCTACAGTTTTACGTGGATTTCTAACCAATATTTTATTGGCAGATGTAATTCTTGGCACAATTTTAAGTTTTTGTTCTGACACTTCACAAATATCGCCGAAAGCAGCATATTACGTCTTCGTGGTGCGACTTCAAGGATGTTGTTGCCCCCCCCCCCCCCCCCCCCCCCAATCCATCGGGATCAGTATCGGAAGCGTCACTCCATAGAACATCCTCCCTATTACCCAATACTTTGATTTAGGGCAACCCCTAGTCCATTAGGATTGATATTGGATATGCGTCTCGTCGTAGGTCATTGTCCATCCTGAATCCTTCACTTAGTTCGCGCTTCTCATTTCTTAACAACTGCTATCGGAAGAGCCCAAAGGTACCACAGCTCTATCGTATCGAGGTCTTCTTTCAACTACAGTAGTTTGCGAATGAAAATGTCAGTATGTAGGGTCACCGAACTCGGTACCTTTCTTTTGCAATACGTAACACTATCGCTGCCCTAGATTGCCACCTTAATGCTCTATCCTACCAATTAATTTGCTGTTGTCGCTCGTAATGATGTACCGCTTACTTAGTTTTTTTAAAGGTTATTCTTAATGGGGTTGACCAACCCTTAATTGCCTAAAATAGCCGCGTATATTCGAGTCTGTTTCATTTCAAAAAATCTCATTATAAGACGTCTTAAAATAAAAAAGCGTCTGCCTTTTAGCTGAATAATTTGTGAAGGAGGGATGTCAATGACTTCTATAGCCCTTGTTTTGATTAATTTATCTTAACATAATAAGTAGATTGTTAAGTAATGATGTTAATCCCAAAGTTAAAGGCTTGCTGATTAATGTTGAAGGATCATTATCATATTATAATAATCCGGACCACTTATATTGTTCTTGTAAGTATACAGAAGTCTGAGTTTGATCATTTATAAAGAAAGGGGTGGACATTCGGTTGAATAAGTTTTCTGCTCAATTTAGTTTTATTTAATTCAAATAAATAGTCAGAGTCGGCTTTACATGGGTGCTATTGGGTGCTGTATAGAACTGGGTTTTCAAAAAATTCTTCCAAAAAAATTGGTACGCCATCATTTCGTTACGGCATCGCGCCAAAATGAAAATCTCTTTGAAAAATCTTTTTTTAAAGTTGTTTTCATTATTATGAACATACAGAAAACACTCTTAAAACTGCATTTATTGCTACTGGTTGTTCAGTAAAGATACGTTATTCTCCAGTAGCGACAACGGATTCGTCAAGACATGTGCATTAATTTACAATGGTTTTCTGAAGTTCGGTGGCAGCAGTTGGGTAGTTTATAGGAAAACAAAAATATTCAGGAACCACAAATTGTACATGTCTTGGCGAATCAATCATCGCTACTGGGTCGTAGACGTTAGCGACTAGCCACCGTGGAGGAAAAATCAACCTTCACTGTTCTTGGACTGAGCTATGTAGATCAGATTCGAGGATTGTATCACAGATTCCGCACGATACAATTTCTTGCTTGCTTAAACTCTGCATGGGGGTTTGTGGGTGTTCATTACCAATTTGCTTTACTTCTTTTACTCTTTGGTGCAGTGCGAGCTCAAGAACTCCCACTTTATTCCCTTCTATTCGCACTTCCTGCGCTATAAATAAAGCCACAGAACTAGTCAAAACTTGAACTGTACACTGTAAAATGTAAAATTTACTACATTTATCTTGATAAAAATTCTAATTTACATTAAGGTGTATGTAATATTATAGATTTGATGTAAAAGTTGAGAATTTTTTGTGTAAAATGTAATTTCCGTGTGAAAATATTTAACAAGTAGTTAAATTACTAATTATTTACACGACATACTGGTAAAATTATACAAAAAATGCACTTAATTAATAATATCACAGCGAAAATAAACACGTTTGTAATTTCAGAACATATTAATGTTGTGAAATTATACAGGGTGTCTCTAAAAGGCGCTTAAAAAAAGCTACCAGAAGATCCTGAGGTGTAAATATGACGATCTAACTCAACTTACTTTAGTCCAAAAGTGGATGATTTCGGAGATACCGTCAAAAGTTCAATTTAGTTTTCATTTTTTATAAATCATTTTTTTATTAATTGGTGTATTGTCACAATATTCGGCTTGGGAGGGTTTTGCGAGGTGAGAAATGAGAATCTGCCCTCATTTTTATTGTAAAGTTTAGAGGGCGCCACCTGCGGTACCTTGCACACATTTTTTGAGCCACCCTATATTTAACTTTTAAATAAAAATTCGGATTCTCCAACGTCTTTTACCTAAAAAAGGTATACATGGTAAGAGTTTATTTGAGCAGCGGTTTTTGAGATATTTGGAGTTAAAAAATTCACTTCGTGTATGGCCAGATCTAAATTATTGTAATAATTGAACACATTTGCAGAGTAGGCGGTAAATTAAAAAAACGTCACTAAAAACCAAAAAAAAACAATTAGGTACATAAATTCAATAAATCAAAGAATAAAAAAATATAAATAAAATAAAATAAATCAAATGTGTTCAATTAATACAATAATTTAAACCTAGCATACACGACGTGAATTTTTTAAATCCAGATATCTCAAAAACAGTTGCTCAAATCAACTCTTACCACGTATATCTTTTTTAAGTAAAAGACGTTGGAGAATTCAAATTTTTATATAAAAGGTAAAATAGGGTGGCTCAAAAAAGTTCTTTCGTTTTAAATGTGTGCAAGGTAACGCAGGTGGCGCCCTCTAATTTTTAAAATAAAAATGAGAGCTGATTCTAATTTCTCACCTCGCAAAACCTTCCCAAGCCGAATATTGTGACAATACACCAATTATTAAAATAAAAAATTAAAACCAAATTGAACTTTTGACACTCTGTATCTCCGAGATCATCCACTTTTGGACTAAGGTAAGTTGGGTTAGATCGTCACGCCTCAGGAACTTGTGGTAGCTTTTTTTCCGCACCTTTTAGAGACACCCTGTATAACATTATATGAATATTCATCAATAATTAATGAATATTTACATAGAAGTGGTAACTTGGCTCCTTAGCAGGTTAGGCCGCGTATAGGCTGTGTGCGTAATATTTATGCCGTATTTTGTAGTAGTTCTGCTGGATTTATTTAATATTTTACCTACGACCACTACTGTAAATACTTAAAAACACACCGTTTCCGATCAATGTAAGATTCCCATTACGCACGGTAAAAAAATCGCACAGCTTGGTAAAAAAATCGCACAGTTTTCCTAGCAACCGCTTAGCAACGGTCAATACAAACAAACTTATTCAAAAACTGACATAATCGTAGATCAAATTTGTATGTGAGTAATATTATAAAGTGAAATTAGTTTGATTAGGTACATAAAAAATGTCGAGTGACAGTGAAATAGAAAATTTAACTCCACCCAATATTAGCGAAATTGCAGAAGCTGCTAAAAACAACTTGTTACCGGCGAAATCTGAATATCGATACAAATTTACTTACCAAAGATTTATGGAATGGAGATTAAAAAACGACGTTAAATCATTTTCCGAGAATATAATGATGGCATATTTCCAAGAACTATCAAAAACGATGAAGCCTTCCTCACTTTGGTCATTTTACTCAATGTTAAAGGCCACAATTAATATAAATCACAATGTCGATATTGCAAACTACTCCAAATTACAAGCTCTTCTGAAGAGAAAATCGGACGGCTTTAAATCCAAAAAATCCAAGATTTTGACAAGCAAGAATATAAACGATTTTCTAGAAAACGCACCAGATGATAAACATTTGTTTATGAAGGTAATATATTGAGCTCAATATAATGTTAAATGTGTAAATTTATTTCAAATCGTCTTTTAGGTTGCTCTTATAATTGGTATAAGCGGTGCATGCAGGAAACAAGAGTTGCGTAATATAAAACCGTCAGATATCCAAGACACAGGGAAGAATCTAATTATTAATATTCCCGATTCAAAAACTAAACGGCAACGTTCTTTTGTGGTGTCAGAATATTTTTACCCAAAGGTTAAAAAATATATAAACATTCGCTCTGCAGTAAGTACAGCTCCAAATTTACCTTTTTTTCTAAACTATATAAACGGAAAATGTACCAAACAGTCTGTTGGTATTAACAAGTTAGGAAAGGTTCCAAAAGAAATAGCCAAATATCTGGGACTACCAGAAGCAGCGAATTATACAGGACACTGTTTTCGACGCTCGTCCGCGACTATTCTTGTTGACGCGGGTGGTGACTTATTAGATTTAAAAAGACACGGCGGATGGCAGTCCTCAGCCGTAGCTGAAGGGTATGTGGATAATTCCCTAAATAATCAAACTAACAATTCGTCTAAAATATCATCTGCAATAGCAAGTACTAGTAGTAGTACTAATAGTATTAATGAAAATTTCATTGAGGCAACTAATAATGTAAATCTTACTTATGCTTCAACAAACAAAAGAAACGATATACCTTTTGTCTTCAATAATTGTTCTGTAACTATAAATAATTATTGTAATGAGAATAAATAATATTATAAAAAATAACATTTGTAAATTTAAATAATCATACTGTAGAATTATTACAATATATACCTTCTCGTTGATGTTATCACGTTCTTAAATTAATAATATTGTTACCAGTTAAGATGAAAAACTAAAACTAAATGATGTTGTGTGAATAAGTAGGTCGTAGGTAAAGTATGGTACGTAATACGTGTTGTAATGCAATTACGCACTCATAGAATTACGCACTCGCCGCTACGCGGCGTCGTGCGTAACTTTTCTATTTGTGCGTAAATTGCACACTTATTACGTAATATACTATTTTGCAATAAAATATTTTTATTCTTTAATCGAATTTACATCGATATAACAACTCTATATAAAAAGAATTATTAATTAGAACTATTAAGAAGCCGCCACCTCCGCGTCGTTGGTCATACATACATCTATATGGCGTTTTTTTATAATTATAGCAAAAAATGTTCGTTAAAATATATTTTATTGGAATTTAAATTCGATAAAAGAATAAGGTACCGGGTGATTCATTAAGGGTGTCGAGCGGCTATATCTTGGAAACTACTGGGCATAGAAATTCAGGAAAAAAAAATTATAACTAAAGTGGCCATGAGAAAATCTTGTAAATAATTGGGGGGGGGGGGGTGGGGGAAGCTGTTGAAAGTGTAATCAGTTAAATCGCTGTAACTGTAAATGACTTATCCGATTTTAGCAAACTAAGAATGTTTGGAAGAGAAATGTATGCACTTTCACCAATCGTATTTATTTGTCCATAATAGTTCTCAAAAAAAAATGCTAGAGAGCGCAATTTGTATTAATAACACATTTTTTGATTTTACTCCGAAAAAATAAACCATTCGGTATAATTATGATACCATAATCAAAAAGTAGATAAAATTTGCTAGAAAAAATATTAAAACTGCAGCTCGATATCTCCGTTCGTTGCAGCGTTATCGCGAATAGAATATTTTTTAAAATTTAAAATAAAGAATATTTTGTAGAAAAAAAGTGGGACACCACTGATATTTTTCCATGTGGATATTATTTTGGATTCGCCTGGTCAATTTTGCATAAAAATGGTCTTTTGCGTTTTTCTCCTCAGGCACACCGTTCTTTATTAAAATAATTAAATTAAATTAGCTCTACTATTTATTATTTTTAGTAACATTGATAATGAAAAATTTTGTTTTATAAAAATTGTTGGAAATAACCACCCCGCCCGTCTAATAATATTTGGCCAAGCTTTTTATTGGTGCTGTCAAAGATATACCATAATGTGGAATTTTCGGAGATATATTATGTAAACTTTTATAATTTACTTTTCAATTACGCCCTCTTGCGGCAAAATGCGGAACTTAAAAATTATTTCTAGGATTTTCTAATGGCCACTTTAGTTATAATTTGTTTTTCTTGAATTTCTATGCCCATTAGTTTCCGAGATATGGCCGCTCGTCACCCTTAATGAATCACCCGGTACAATTCTATCAAAAAAGTTGACGTCACTGCCGGTTATACCTTAAAATAATCTTAAAATTACGACCAACATTATGATTTTCTGCAATAATCTACTGTAAAAATCATGTTATATTAATGGACAAATTAGAAAACAGTTACACCACCGACCCTGTCGAAAATTAGAATTAAAGTTAAACAATAATTATTGTATTATTAATGAATTTACATTATCTGACTGTAAAAAAGGTAAAAATACATTATTTTTACTCAAGTTGTGGTATTTTTACATATATCTTACAGTAATTTTTAGGATTAATTTATAAATGGTAGATTAAAACGTATTTACTTAACAAATGTAAAACTACAATTAGAATGTAAATTGAAAAATTTTTTTGCCGGCGTACAGACACGATTAAAATTGAAAAAGTTTTAGGCCTCCGCTGGGAATCGAACCCAGAACCTCTCGATTACATGTCAAGCGCTCTGCCAATTGCGCTACGGGGGACCTGTAGGCATAAAACGTTTTTAATGTTAATCATGTCTGTACGCCGGCAAAAATATTTTTCAATTTAAAAATTATTTACAGACGCCAACATAACTATATTGGAATGTAAATTAGCTGTGATATTTGGTGGCCAAAAATAACCAAACATATTTATTGTAATTTTCCCAGAATTTCTTTTAAAGTGTACGTCTTGCCACAAACCTATTTTATAAAGCAACTCCGAAGGGATATTTTCTTTTAGCCAATACCACACGGTTCAGTTAAACAACACAAAAAAAAACTACTCCGCTTTTACCCTATCCATATTTTAAAATTCTTTTGGGTCAAACGACGGGTACATGCAAATCTATACCTATACATATACGAAAAAGGCTGTTCATCTGCAAGTAAAAAGGCTATTTAATTTTCCGAATTCACTGAATTCGCTGAATTCTTTGAGCGGCCGCAAAATCTAATAGAGCAATAAAGAGTGACCCTATATGCAAACTAGTCTTATAAATCCCGTATGGAAAACCAAGTTGGTGTCTGTGGAGTTTTACGAGTTTCGTGGTGGTAAAGAATTTATTTTACGGGTTTTTAAATTAAAAAGGAGGTTAGGATAAGATGTGATCTTTTTTTGGACATATTAAATCATTCCGAAACGTTGATATCTGTTTGCTTAATAAACCTCCGGTGGCTTTGTCTTCTGCATTCGAATTGATTCCTATAGATGGCGATACTGTGTTTTCACCATCTATCTAAACTGCTGAACAATTGCTTTCGAGCAAGAAAAATTTCGTCTAAATTTAACAGTTAATATTTTCTGAACCAGATATGATATCGACCTACGGTTGTGAATGGTTGATAGATCCCTTGGGAAACAATTGTCAATGTTGGATTTTCTTTAACTGTCAGAAATTTTTTTTATACAGGGTGTTAAAGAAGACGATGATTTTTGCTTCAATTTTAATGGCGTGTAACTTTCACAATAATATTTTTAAATTTTATCACTCTACGTCAATTGAATCACTGGTTCGTAGCAAAGAAAGTAATTTGTCAAATTTTTGAGATCTGTTATATTTTAAGAAAAACCGACTTTTTTGGAAAACCTTGCTTTATTTTAACTTACTGGTAGCTAAATCTCACTGTGCATTGTATCGTGCAAACTTTTTGAGTGATTATTATACCATATAAAAAGTTTGATTATGTTCAGTAACAATTAGTTGTACCTAAATGTTAGAATGTACATACAGTGGCGTACTTATAAATACCTATATGTCTATGGTTTATGAGTATCTGACAATTTTTCACGATTGTTTTATATTGGAAAGTACTCGCCCCTAGATTAGGTAAATTTTTTCCTATTTTTTAGTTTTTCATATCGCACTATAGGTATATTATACTGTGTGTTCGGGTCTGTTCATTTATAATAATTTTAACAAAGATAATTTTTTAAATTTAATATTTGAAAAAAACACTATACTCTAAACCATAGATGTATAGGCGTTTATAAGCACGCCACTGTACATCATAAAATTTAGGTACAACTATTGTTACTGAACATAATCAAGCTTTTCATAAGGTATAATAATCACTCGCTAAGTTTGCACGATACAACGCACAGTGAGATCTAGCTACCAATAAGTTAAAATAAAGCAAGGTTTTCCAAAAAAATCGGTATTTCTTAAAATATGGAGGATATCAAAAAGTTGACAATTTACTTTCTTTGCTATGAACCAGTGATTTAATTGACTTAGAGTGATAAAATTTAAAAATATTATTGTAAAAGTTACACGCCATTAAAATTGGAGCAAAAATCATCGTCTTCTTTAACACCCTGTATATAAAATTTTCTGACAGCTTAAGAAAATTCAATATTGACAATTATTTTTCAAGGGATGAATCTATGAACTATTTGAAACCGTAGGTCGATATCATATCTGGTTCAGAAAATATTAACTGTTAAATTTAGGCGAAATTTATCTTGCTCGAAAGCAATTGTCCAGCAGTTTATTTCTTAAGTAAATCTTAAATACCCACTGTTTCTGGAGTTGTTTACGAATTTTGACTTTCTGATGAGTCTTAACAAGGACGAAGCATCAGTCATTGTGTAGCTGTGCCCCATGGAACCATTAGTTTGGCGTATGTGTGTACTTTAATGCAAAAAACAGATGCATGAAATGTTTCTTTCTATTTTATTATTAAGGATACTAAACTTTGACTACTTTACTTCAAGTTTTCTTGAACTATTTATTGAAAAAATAATTAATTACACTACATTCTCTAATAAAAGCAAGCGAAATTTCTACCTGAATGAGGTCCCGAGTCTGATTTTCTGTTTCTAAACTGTCTATTTAAATTATGGAAACAAAGATTATAATATAATTGTTCGCACCATTGGCAAATAAAAGAAACGCTCGGTTAATAGGATGACGTTCATCGTATGTTTGTAAAATTCCTGCTTTTGCACCGTGTTTTTAATTGTTTCCAGAAAGGGTTTGTGATATTCTAGGAAATTTTTTATTATTAAGATATACTTTGAATAGGCTTAGTTCAGGAGGATATTGCCGAATATGATAAATTAGATTACAGTGAAAAAGCTCATTGGCAAAAACCTCAAAAATCTACCCTAACCGAGTAGCAGAAGTCTGTGAGTCAGCCCAGTTAAATGTTATATTTTTACTTGTTTTTTAATATGAACACTTCTCCTCAAAAGCAGAAGAGATTAATTCTCATTTATTTACTTCTTCTAAAATTGCAGGGGTCTTGGTCGCCAAACGTAGTTTGCCCTATCACAAAAAGTAATCGGTATTGGTCTATATATGGTCTCTAGGATGCTTAGTAGTAAAGAGTAGTAAAAGACATCCGGTCTAGGCAAAATAACATTTTATAAAATTTCCGATCGGTGAGGTTGAGAGGCTGAAGGATGTCCATGGTTTAGTTGTCAAAGTGTCAATAGTTTGTTTACTTAAAAAGAATGTTTAATAGTTGAAACTTTATCTTAAAATTGAATTATTTAAACTAAATCCTTTGTTAAAACTACGGAGTTTCATACAATTTTAACCATTAATTTAGTAATAAACAAACCAATATAAACGTATTATCAATTTTACATTCATTATTATTGAACTACGGACGTTACTCATCCCCCAACCAACCCGCTAATACCCTTTGCCATGGCCTGATAATTCTGTCTTTCTCTTCACTTACATCGTTAACGGCCATGTGTGAATATTAGCCAGATGTTCCTCTTTATCTTTTAAATCATTCTTTGCTTCTACGTTTATTTTCAAACCAGTAAACATCACCTTTAACACCAAACTTTTATAAACCAAACTTTCCCGCTATTAAAGACTGTTTCACAAGAAGATACGGGGTTGTATATGCGAAAACTGCCATTATTTTCGTGAAACTGCGACCGATATAACGCGTTTTCTATATCCCGGCGTTTGGTGCTTGTTCCAGTTTTATATACGATCCGGGGTTTCACCTTTGACACCCCCATTCGCGTTTGGGAAGGTTTAAAGGGTCAATTTTTGGTCGCGCCTTATTTTATCTTTGAATAAATGAGAATTTGACATACTTACACGAGCTGAAATAAAGGTAATGGATTTGTGGAAATCGACTGCAATAGTAGCTTTGTTAAATCTGCTAAAATAGTAAGAGTAAACATAATAGAAACACTATAATATTTGTGATGTTTTAATAATACCTTAAAGTAAAATAAATTTTTAAAATGTAGATACGTTGGTGTCTGTAAATCACCTCCGCTAGGAATCGAACCCAGAACCTCTCGATTACGCTTCAAGCGCGCTGCCAATTGCGCTACGAAGGATCTGATATTCTCTCACCAACTTCGGTCATATAACTTATTCAATTTTATGTTAGTAGTAACAGTCTAGAATATCCTGCGATTTACATACCCGGTCTGAATAACTACACCTAACTTGGAACTACCGTTAACGACAAGTAAGACCACTCACAGGAAATTCGGTGTCGTATAGAGAAAGCCAGAGCGATATTCTTAAGAATGAAGAATGTTTTTGGAAGCAGGGATCTGACCTTAACAACGAAGATAAGATTACTGCGCTGCTATGTGTTCTACATTGTTCTGAACGGGGTAGAGTCGTGGATACTGACTGAAGCTGCAAGCAAAAGACTGAAGTCTTTTGAAATGAGGCTTTACCGTAGATTGCTACGTATTATAAGGTATTTATAGGTGATGCGGAGGATAAACAAGGGAAAGGAAGTACTTATCACAATAACGTCCAAAAACCTCGAATATCTAGGACATATTATGAGAAACCCGAACAAATTCCAGTTACTTTAACAAATATTATAAGGGAAAATCCTGGGACTGTGACAACGCGGACCAGGACATAGAAGAACTTCATGGCTGAAAAATCTAAGAACATGGTTTACAATGACCACCATTGGTCGTTTTCAAGCTGCCGTCAACAAGGTGATAATTGCTGGGTTGATAACCAACATCCGGACCGGATAGGCACTCAAAGAAGAAAAAAAAGAAACTCTTTGTGGTACAAAATACGAAACAATTTTACTAAATTCTTATCTTAATCCCACCCAACGATGAGAAAGCAAAGATAGACCCCTCATTCCCCTTTATCAAAATAAACCGACAAGAACTAAAATTCAAGCTACCACTTAGTTCCGGACGAGTTCTTTTGAAAGAGCCGCCACTGCTTATGAAGTAAATATTTGGAACTTGGAACGATAACCTTATTAAATTAAAAAAATACATTTTCTGTCAGTGCCGTCTTTAGTCGGTCGATAAAATATAAAAGCACTTGCATTCTTTTATCTTAAGCAAGACACTGTTATAATACAATAAAGTCGACACTGAAAACAATGCAATTTTCCTAACCGATTTTTATTGGCTTTGTCTTTTGACCGTATAAATAGAGAAACTCCATTTAAATAAACGATTCTTTGTTCTGCATCAACAAATTGACCGTATGCAGATGACCATATAAATTCGTTTAAAAGAAAACAAAACAAAAATAATGTGGATAAAGAAATTAATTGTGTGAATAGAACTTGTAACATTTATTTAAATAGACCGAAATAGTAGTTTGTACCACAAGAGTGGATCAACTTCCGAGGGCAATATGGACAATCCACTCGAGTTGAACAGTATATTTTGTCTACGATCTTATGCTAAAAAATGTAAAAAAAAGTTTGTAGGTTGCCGGGCTCGAACTCACGACCATTGGTTCCATAGTACAACGCTCTAACGTCTGGACTATCGAAGCGAATGATTTCTGGTGTCCCTAGGTGGAACTCGAAAATTGATCCGATGTAATAGGGCAGGGCATTTAATTATTCCATTGACTAATTTAAATAAGAAATATATATCACATTTGATCCGACGATCAGAAAGTGAGTCCAAGCTCAGTCTTCGCTTTAGACCATCACAGGAGTCAACAGGTAATTTAAATTTATATGAAATGTATCTAAGCAATTTGTTTTGAACTTTTTTAATGTTTTGGATATGTATTAAATAGGATGGTGACCACACACAAGAAAGGTATTCCAGACATGACCTGACAAGAGCCTTGTAAACCGCATTCAAACTAATAATCTTCTGAAAATCTCTAGTATTTCTACACATAAAACCTAATAACTTTAAAGATTTATTGACAATGTATTCATAGTGAATATGAATATTTAGTTTAGCATCTAGGTGATTACCTAAGTCACACACAGTGGTAACTCTGTCTAAAATACAATCATTTATTTTATAGTCATAGTTAAGGGAATGCACCGTGCGATGTTAATGTTTAAGTCCATTTTATTTCTAACACACCAGTCATACACTCTTGGATTCTCAAAGCATCATACACTGACTTAACTATGGCATACAATTTTGGATCATCAACAAAAAACAGAGACTGTGAAAACAATATTTCCAACCTTAAGTCATTAATAAAGATGATAAAAGTTTTATGGTTTTTGACTTAGACCTAGATCGAAATACT
Organism: Polydrusus cervinus; assembly: GCA_935413205.1. Lineage (NCBI taxonomy): Eukaryota > Metazoa > Arthropoda > Insecta > Coleoptera > Curculionidae > Polydrusus > Polydrusus cervinus. Next base: position 4,029,577 of record OW284512.1, read on the forward strand.
GTAAAACAGAAAAAAATTATTTTTCCATAGTGGAAAAAAGGAAATAGGAGTGTAAGTCTAGCTATGTTACTGTGATGCGTTTATGTTTGTTTCAAAACAATTTCAAATTTTTTTTTACTGTTTATAAAGCCTGGTGATGCTAGTTTCAGACGAAACATGCAACGAAAATAAACAGACAGAAAAATATTTAAGGCCGATACTTTGGGTCTTTTTTCTTATAAAATATCAAATGTCAGGCCTCTTTCAGTAAAAATAGCCATATCTTTCAAATCGGAAATCTTTTTTTTTTGATTTACTCCAAATGTTCAGGACCGTAAAAAGATACTTTGAAAAAATGTGTTATTATCGGATGCTGCATAAACAGCTTTGAGTTGTTTCTTTCTTTCGTCGGATTCTAGCTCTACTGATGAGCCATGGTATGGCGAAACGCGTCTAGGGATGGATCTGACGAAATGAAAGGAACATCTATATTTTATTTAAATATGTATAAATTTGCGATTTGCTTTCATTGTTAAAAATAAACACCTTTAGGATTATGTTAAACCTATTTAAATTTATATTTCTCCTTCATGTAATTTTGCCCAGCTCCAACTGAAATTTCACCGATTCAACTAGAACCTGAAACAAAATATTACGTTTGCTACAAAGTAGTTTGTTTACTTCTCAATAAAAACCATGTGTTGGTAAAACCTGTTAGTGGTCTATATAAAAAAATATACCGTTAATGCGCTGTTTTACAGTTTAGTACATTTTTAACACGTTATAAAATGTGTATTTTATGCACTTAAAATGGCGAAAATGTCCAGTTTTTATTAGATTGTACAAAAGTTCTTTTATATGTTTGAGAGAATGTCTGCAAATGCGACCATTTGGGAATTTCGCCTGAGGCTACAACTGACCCGTTTGCAAAGTAGCCGTATAAATCCTTATCAGAAATCGGAATTGTTAAAAGGAAATTGTTTCAGCTAGATAAATCAATTATCTTGGTCTTATTTTAGAAATTGAAAATGGTTTGAACGAAACGAACATATTTTATCGGATTTCTTTTTATTTAAATGTAGATATGCATGCAGCTTTTTTAATTTACTGCCAACTGGGATGTTGAAAGCAGAAAAACAATTCTTTAAGATGTATTTTATTGAGGAATGCGAACAAAATTGGTACAGTAAACAGTAATACGAAGAAAAGAAAAATTGTGTCTCTAACAATAAATTTAATTTTTTTACACTGATGTCACCTACCTTGCAACGACCTTATTCCATTTCCTGTTTTACAAAAATATACCTAAAGGCAGTGGCATAGCCAGAAAATATGCTCGGGGGGGGGGGGGGGGGGGGGCTCAGTGGGCGTAGGACATTTTTTTTTATGGAGAGAGGGACTATTATATATACTATAAATTAATTCATGATATTGTACCTAGTGACGAAGGCGGAAAAGCGCTGCAGGCGAAAAATTCTCTGGGCCATGCCCAAAATTTGTTTAAAATTGACCTAGCTACTATTAAATTTCGAAAATTAAATTATTACCTCCCCCCTCTGCATGGTTGTATTTTGTTTTTGTAAATTTTTTTTTTACTTTTTTTTTTGATAGCTGGCTCTTTATATAATTTTTTTTATATTTGTGAAAAATATGAATATTGGTGTCAATCCAAAATTTTAACAGAAGTCGTATGTATGACTCTAACCAGCGTTTTTCGGGCTCGGTTTTTCATGATTGAAAATAGAGTAAATATTGCTCACCATTCCAAAATTGATGATTTTTTCAAAAATCATGTATTTTAGGAGCGTAGATCTAAGAGCAGTTTTTGATGCAAATGCTTAGGTTTATAAATACTTCTTCTTACGTGCCGTTTTGTATATTCATAATAAAGCATTCTCGTTTCTTTTTGCACTATTTTTTTTTATTATAAATTATCACACTTCTTCCATAAAAAATGTTTCAATTAAAATTTTTACTTTAATTTTTCTCTCTAAAAATAAATACCTCATTATTTTCTGTTCTTGTTGTAAAAATATTTTATTGCATTAGGTTATATTTTTGTTGATTTAAAATAGCTCTAAAAAAGGGAAAACGGAACAGACAAGTATATAATAGAAAAATACTATTAAATATTATTCGTTTTACTCGTTCTCCTATAAAATTACATCATAAATCAATAACTAAAACGATATGCGTCTGAAACTCTGAAATTTCTCTATAATACAGGACTTTTAAAAGGAAAAGTTTAAAAACAAAACGTTTCCTACAAGACCTTTTTAATCCAAGAATACATTATTTTAGTTTAAGCATGAGACGAAAAATTAGGTTGAAATTAGACTTTTATACCCGAGCTTCGTGTGGGGGAGGGAGGAGGGGGCTGCAGCCCGGCATCCCGCCCCCCTAAATACGCCACTGCCTACAGGGTTATGATAAAGAAATGTATTATATTCAATAAAATTATGAAAAATATTTTAAGCAATGGCAATACCAAAAATTTTATGAATTTGGGACAAGGATATTGTAGGTCAACAGGAATAATTTATTTCAAAAATGGAACTAATAAAGAAAACAATATTGTTTTACATACGTCTTCTGCGTTCCCTGCTTTTCGGTGAAGGATTTGGGGTCCTGGGTGGTTTCCCTGCATGACTCTCACTGGACGGCCTGGGAGGTAATCCGGAAAAACTTCTCGCACGCGGTCGCAGTTTAAAGTTTTGGAACATTTTGGGCATGCCACTGTTACTGTTACAGTTCATTGTGACCAATAATTCAGTCTGTTCACTTTATTTTTAATTTGAAAGTCTCAGATTAAAATTCGAAAGATTAAATTAACTAAGTTTCATACCTTGAAAAAAAAACTTTTGTTACCACCTACATAAAAGTTTTTTTTTTATCAAATTTGTATTACCTAATCTCGTAATAAATAAAATTAGCATTAAAATACAGAGATCTAGCAAATGGTAAAAATAATTTTAGGTAGGTAAAAATAAGAACACAAAGTCTTCCTCCACTGTTATATTATAGAAATATTTCAATCAACTTTTCTACATGTTTCGAATGCAGAAGCATTCATCTTCAGGAGAAAAATTAAAAGAAGAAAAGACCAGTAGATATCACCCTAACTGAGCAACACAATTATAGGTTCGGTATAAAATGAGTGGAACGGTGAGGAAACCGATACACACATTGCATTGTGAGTAAGAAAAGTATATGGGTTTGAGGCTTAAGGCACTGTGAAAACTTTAAAGGTAGAATGAAAGATTTAACATCTTTGTGTGAAAGAACTGTCGAAAGATGAGATTGAAGTGAAATGGAAACATTTAAGCAAAAAAAAAAAACTGTTAGCTAGTCTCCATATTTTTTTTTCTCTCTAATGACTAGCTAACAATTTTTTTTTGCTTAAATGTTCATTCCCTTTCACTTCAATCTCATCTTTCGACAGTTCTTTCACACAAAGATGTTAAATCTTTCATTCTACCTTTAAAGTTTTTACAGTGCCTTAAGCCTCAAACCCATATACTTTTCTTATTCACAATGCAATGTGTGTATCGGTTTCCTCACCGTTCCACTCATTTTATACCGAACCTATAATTGTGTTGCTCAGTTAGGGTGATATCTGCTACTGGTCTTTTCTTCTTTTAATTTTTCTCCTGAAGATGAATGCTTCTGCATTCGAAACATGTAGAAAAGTTGATTAAAATATTTCTATAATATAACAGTGGAGGAAGACTTTGTGTTCTTATTTTTATCTTCTAAATTCCCACTCCACTTTAAGTATGGACTATTTCTTCAAGTTGATCATTTTAGGAAATAGGCAAATGCATTTTTTTTAAATATACAGGATTATGCAGTAACTAAAAATATGACACATTATTTTTTCTCATAGCTTATTTTTGTGATTTACAATATCGATATTTTACAACATCAAACATCTCTGAGAGTCCCATATGTATTGTTAATTGTCTGGTTGCTCACCTACAAGAAATCACCTTCCATGTTGCAATTGTAGAATCAAAAATCAAGTTACCTGCTTTTAAATGGATTGTTTTCATTATTAATCATGGGCAATAATAATTAGGAGAAATTCGATTTATTTACTAAGGTCAATAATGGTCCTTTTATAGGTTAATAATAAAAAAATATATTTAATTTAATAATAAAATTGCTATTGCTAAAAAATGCCTGTTTTTTGTTTATCTATTATTCTAAAATTCCTGTGAGTAGCAAGAAATTATGATTTTTTGAAAGGGTTAAAACGTAAAAACGCTGTTTTAAACTATAAGCGGAAATTGTAATAATTACAAAAAATACAGTTCTTAAATATTACAATGTAAACTTGAGAATATTAAATAGGAAAAATGAAATAACTTATCTATAATGAGCACGACACGATATTTTCCATTTTGTATCATATTTTACCTTATAATTTATCAATTTATAAAAATCAATAATGATTTCCGTTCCAGTGCTTTGCCAATATTTGCTGAATAAACGAAGTGAACGCTTTTTTCCAGAAAATATTTATATTTGTTCAAACAGAGCTTGATAAATATCAAAATGGAGTTACACCTTGGACTTCGTATCAGGATCGATCTGTTGTATGATTTCTTTTGTTTATTTGACGTAATAAATAAATGCATAAATATGTCTTTATTGTAATATAAAGGTGATAATTCCCAATGGCAAAGTTACTTTAGCTTCCTATCTCTTTACCCCAATCAAAATATTGACATTAATTATTATTATACAATCCACTAGATTAGAATTTTTTTAAAATTTAGAAATACGCAATAAAAATGTGTTCCTATTCAATTATAGTTTAAAGCAAGGCTTCCCAAACTTATTTTGACTGTGATGACCTTGGGAGTTTGCCATTTCTTTGCAACGACCCCCTCTCTGACCAAAAAGTATCTATCAGTGTGTAGGTCTAGCCTAGAAACAGGCTATCAAAAAATCTGTAAATAACACTTAAAAATTGTATAACTTAGTTGAGCTGGGCAACATTCTTGGTTTTAAAGGAAAAAAGGAAAGACAACAAAGTCTCGGTCTCAGCAAATATAATTGTGTGGTTACACGTGTTTCACCCTTTCGGGCATCATCAGACCTAAAACAAGAGACCTAACTAACAGATACACGAATAATTAAAAAAAAAAAAAAAAAAAAAAAACACAAATTACCCAGAATTTAAAACAGAAAAGAAACAGTTATAACATATTAAAATTTAAAAATGTAAATAACAAAAACAAAAAATCAAATGTCAGAGAGCAGTCGGGTCAATTGGAAAACCATTATTAAGTGCCATTTGTTTAATTAAGTCTATAAATAAACTTTATTACAAATTCGTTAACAAATACAAGTTCTCTTACCATATTATACATGCAAAACCCACAGATGTTAAAAACAAGTTTAAATGTCTTACATTTTTTGGTAGCATATCCTTACAACTAGCTAAGTTTTTTAAAAACCTAAATATTTCAATTGCATTTAAGACAGTTAACACTTTAAAACAACACTTGGTTAAGATCAAGGACAGAACGGACCGTTTTGCAAAGTCTGGTGTTTATGCCTTAAATTGTGATGATTGCTCAGCGGTTTATGTCGGCCAATCAGGTAGAAGGATATCCACTAGAGTACAGGAACATCTCAGCCTTGTCAATAAGTATAAATATTCGGATTTCACCGAGACTAAGTCTGCATTCGCTAATCACCTGTTAACTTCTGGACACCAGTTCTCTTCCCCTACAAATATCAAGGTTTTACACGAATGTTCTAAGGGTGTGAAGTTGGATCTGTTGGAAAAAATGGAGATTACTAAGGCCAAAAAAAGTCCCATACTTACTTGTGTCAACGACGTGTTTAATTTTGAACCTAATTTGATTTTTAACAATATTAGTAAATGAATTGGTTATGATTTGTTTTGTTTATAACCCGATGTTGATATCGGGACGGTCACCTTTCGCTAATTTTTAATGCACAGAACAGATTGGCTACGCTCTCATCTTCTTTCATATTTTCAGGCATTTGAACATAGTTAGATCCCGTCGCATTCGTTTCACTGGATTTATTGATCCAATTGACCCGACTGCTCTCTGACATTTGATTTTTTGTTTTTGTTATTTACATTTTTAAATTTTAATATGTTATAACTGTTTCTTTTCTGTTTTAAATTCTGGGTAATTAGTGTTTTTTTTTTTTTTTTAATTATTCGTGTATCTGTTAGTTAGGTCTCTTGTTTTAGGTCTGATGATGCCCGAAAGGGTGAAACACGTGTAACCACACAATTATATTTGCTGAGACCGAGACTTTGTTGTCTTTCCTTTTTTCCTTTAAATCTATATCCGGTCTCTTTGAGAAATATGGACGATTTCTTCGATTAACATTCTTGGTGATGATGAATGGAGATTTCGTCCATTATATGGAAAATAAAACAGTAGTTACTTGTTATGTTTCACAGTTTTTTAATTCAGTTTCCTGACACGTGACTCAATCTTTTCAGATCATTCTCAAAGGTAATAAGTACAAAACGCTAAGAAATCTATTGTAGACACACTGTAAAGTTATTAGATGTTAAAACCTGTTCATGTACGTATAAAAAAAAGTTGTCTTTGAAAACAAGCTACCTTTCGATAACCCAATTTATTTCAATTCACTAAAATCAGTTAAAGGGGCTTCCAACTTATTAAATATTTTACTTTTCAATGCTTTCGGTAAATACAACGAAGGAAATAACTTTTTAGCAGTAAAGCGAATTTATCAGTTCCAATATTTGAAAAATGCATTTTAAATATTCACAACATCGTAAACTTAGTATCAGATTTAATTTCCTTTTTTGGGAGCATTTACGGCTAGTCTCGTCCGTGTATTTATTTCTCCTCTACAGGCTTTTTATTATATTTTTTTTATTACAGTGAAATATTATAACATAACAATATATTATTTATTTTAAAAAAATACAAATAAAGTGTAGGAGTTTACATGATATTATTTAGTATTTATTTTATGTGAAATAAGTCCAGTAAATATTTGTCGTATTTTTTCATTGAATAATTTATTTTATAAATAAAAACATGCGAGATAAACTGTGCTTCGATTTCGAAATATTTACAGGGTGATTTAGAAATTTTTGAAAAACTTGTAAAAATATAATATTCTTGTTAACTTGTTTATTTTAGTTTAAATTAAAATAACTGAGAAAAATCCTATAATGCTAAAAAAATTGTTGTAAAATGTAAGTCATATACTGTTTAATTGTGGAAGATATACAAATCGGTACGTCATATTTTGTGTTATAAGTATGCCTTAATTATGACTCCAATCGTTTATTGTATACTTAACAATACAGTATTTTCACTTGTTCTCAACAAGCTATTTAATCAAGACAGAATAAATAGTATCATCCACATTTTTTTTTTGAAAAGAAATTCTTTAATTTATAACTGCTAATCTCAAAAATCTTGATCTACAAAAATATTTTCTATAAAAGATTTCTGCGAAAAACATAACTATAGAATAAGTTAAACTCGCAATATTCTCCATAACATTTTTATTACTAGTACCAAAGAAAGGATTTAAAAGGGTGAAAATGGTGTAAATATTTTGGGGCCAACTGGCCTTATCGTCAGCACCATATGGGAGGGGGGGGGGGGTAAAAATAACATATAGAGTTGATAATAGCCAGGTTTAGGAGGCCAAACAGTTAAAGAGCCACTTCACAAAGATATCTTAGAACTATGTTAGACGTTTTTGAGGAGATCTCAGTCTTGAGGTAAGTTTGACTGCTTGGATTACTTATCTAGCTTTTTTAAACTCAATGTAATATGAGGGTAAAACACTCTGTATTAGTATATTGTATTTAGTGTTCTAATTAGTTATTATGATTAGCTAGTATAACAATACTGTCGATATAACAAATATGTAATATAAACATTAGCGTAAGTGGAACAACCTGTATGTGGCGACATAGATTAAGATTCAGAATATAGTTTGATGTTGAATATGAAACACCGTTTTCTTTGAACCCTTTGCTGCCACCTATCAGAACATCAAATTATTACACAATATGGTATTTTTATCCCCCTCGCCTTTTATAGTGCTGTTGATGAGGCCAATTGCCCCCAAAACATGTCCCAAGTTCACCTTTTTAAACCCTTTTTAGGGTACTACTAATAAAAATTTTGTGGAGAAGGTTGCGAGTGTACTTTATTCTATATCTTAGCAGCTCCAATTTGAGTTAAAGGATTATTTTCACAAGATTTAGTTGATGAAACTTATAAAGCGCGTTAAACCCAAAGAAAAGTACTCTAATAATTAGTTCTTGGATGTATTATCAATGTTAAGTGTTTTCCACTGGCGCCTTGCTTAGAAGACGTTGTATTGAAGAAATATTTAAGTTAGACGGGACTGTATTGGTAGATTTTTCTAAAATCATAACGTAAGAATATTAATTTTTAGTTTTCTTAAAAAAGTCATGTGCAAATTTTGTTTATTTTAATAAGTTCTATACACAGTTAAGAAAGAAGGATCACCCTTTATATTTGACTGCTATGCTGCTAACGGACGCAAAGATAAATATTTTTAAAATCGTTGCAGGTGTTTGGCAGTCACAAAAATATTCCCTGTAATATTATACACCAGTTTCAATTTGTTACCATAAATAAATGTTTAAACGTTATGCCTTGTGCCATGTAATAGATTTTTAATTTAATCCGTTGCGTTACTGCAAATTTAAAGCTAATGTAATACGATTATTATCATCCAGATCAACAGGTGACCTTCTGGCAAATGTCACCCATCTTTGGAGCAACACCATCGAACATCATGGAGAATCCCGGGCTGTTGCACTGGACATCTCTAGGGCTTTTGATCGTGTTTGGCACGATGGACTTCCACGTAAATTGCGATCCTACGGTATGCCTAATGGATTTTGTTTATGGTTAACCAGCTTCCTTAAGAACCGTTCTCTGCAAGTGGCGGTTGACGGGTTTCTCTCAGACACCTTCACCATCAATGCCGGTGTTCCTCAAGGGTCCATATTGTCGCCTACCCTCTTTTTACTGTATATTAACGACCTTCTAGTGAAAACCCAAAATCCAATTTATAGCTTTGCTGATGACAGCACACATGTCTCATCTTTTACCTTGACTCCCCAAACATCCGCTGCCGACGCACATCTTCGCAGGCAGCATGAAGTATTGCGCCTCAACAAGGACCTGGAAGAAATTTTGGCTTGGGGTGACAGTAACCGAGTCGAATTTAATGCTAAGAAAACCCAGGCAGCAGTCTTCTCCAAAAAGGTTAACATTGCAGAACCGGATATAGTCATGGCAGGACACGCAATTCCCCTAGCACCGTCTATTAATTTGCTGGGGGTCAATCTGGGAGGTAATATGTCTTGGCATGATCACGTTGCCGCAATTGCCAAGACAGCTGCACAGAAACTTGGTGTACTTTTCCGCACCAAAAGGTTGTACACACCTCATCAACTTTTGACACTCTACAAAGCCCAGATTCGACCATCATTAGAATATTGCTCTCATGTCTGGAGCTCTGCACCCAAGCACACCCTTCGGCTACTGGATTCCATTCAAAGGAGAGCCGTTCGTCTGATCGGCGACCCCGAGCTGACCAAGACCCTCGATAGCCTGGAGCATCGAAGACAGGTTGGTGATTTGGCTCTCTTTTACAGATATTTCCATGGCAGGTGTTCGACTGACATTGCCCACTTGATTCCACCTAAAGCAATGCAAAACAGAAATACACGGCGAACCACTGCCGCTCATCCATATGTTGTTCAGCTTAGTACTCCTCGAACTTCATTGTTCAAGAATTCTTTCATCTGGAGAACGTCATCTTTGTGGAATGATCTTCCTGAGGTCGTGTTTCCCAATGAATACAATCTTCAACGTTTCAAGACCAACGTTTATCGCTTTCTTCGCACACGCACCGCTCCCAGAGCGCCTTAAAGGATTTTTTCTACAGTGCAGGTGTTTTATCATAAAAAAAAAAATAAAAAAAAATTGCGTTGTAATTAAGTATTGAATTAAATGTTTATTTGACATTTTAATATACATGAAGCTTTTAACATATTTGTTCCTCTTTTTATCAATTATTTACCTGCCGGTACATGTAGCCACTTTACATTGCAAAGAGCAAAGTCAATAAAGGCGAGAAAATCGTTTTCCCTTTTCTCACGCTTTTCGTGCATTCATTAAATGCTCTAAAAAACTCTCACAATTCTAGATTCTGCTTTTCAGATCTTTGTATACAACTCGAACAAAGAAAACAATTTTCAACAAATTTTGTTTATTTATCAGATGTAATTTATTCTGGAATTGAAGCACGTGACTTTTCAAGGTTTTTTAAATTTTGTAGTACAAAGGGTATTAACAAACGTTTTTCATGCATCAAAAAAATAGATTGTCATCGTTAGATGGTTAAATTAAGGCAAAGTTGCTTATTAATTTGGTAAAAGAAAGTTGTAAATATTCAGAATATCTTCGGAGATATCAGAAAAAAACGAAATTTTTGGTTGTTAATTTTTTGCGCCCTTATTTTTGACTTGGGAAAAAAAAACACACTTTCTCGTAGCTGTTTTTTTATGTTTTATAAGATGGCGTTAGCAGTTTTCAAAGTCGACGGTTCGTTCGTTAGATACCAACTCAAGTATTTTTTTTTTAAAGCCGGACCTGGAATTTTTAAAACAGTCTTAGGGACAATTATATAAATTCAATACAATTTAATGGCTTTGAACGTTTTATCATGAAATAACACATCTTTAGTACTTCAAATTATGTTTTCTTTATTATTACGGCCCTGGGAATTACTTTTAAGATTACTTAAATATTAAAATTACGGTAATACTCTATACAGGGTGTCCATGAAATGACTCTACAACGCTTCACCATAAATTCCTTAACCAAACATAAGGCGATCTAGGCAAACTTACCTATATGCAATGTTGCCTCGTTTTGCCGCTACACGACGCTAAGGTTTTCAAATTAATATTGTTTTTTGTGAATAATTTCTAAACGCCTTTATCGATTTCCACTAATTTTGGAACTAAGAATGACCACTATTATTAGCGCATTTTGACGTATGCGCCATCTTTTTTTAAGACCTGCAAATTTAAAAATGGCGTGTGATTGGTAAGTAAAAGTTTCTCTTTTTGTTACCCTCCCGTATAAATGACTCTAATTATTTCTAGCTGACTTCATGTTGAAACTTTTTTGTCTCTTGTAAAAATTTAGCCAGACATACAGTTTAGGTAAAATTATTTACAATGCAAAACATGAAAAAGTTTCGAACAATTGTTATAAAAATCAAACTAGTTGGTAGTTATTTAGAATTAAAATGTTTTTCATGTTTCACGTTCTGGATAAATAAACAGCAGTGATGAATTACACGGTATGGTAAATAATTTTTTTGCAAAGAAACTGCATGTCTGGTTAAAATTTTACAAGAGACAAAAAAGTTCCAACATGAAGTCATCTAGTGTCAGAGAAATAATTAAACTCATTTATACAGGGGGTAACAAAAAGAGAAACTTTTAATTACCAATCACACGCCATTTTTAAATTTGCAGGTCTTAAAAAAAGATCGCGCATACGTCAAAACACGCTATTATTAGTGGTCATTCTTAGTTCCAAAATTAGTGGAAATCGATAAAGGCATTTAGAAATTATTCCGAAAAAACAATATTAATTTGAAAACTTTAGCACTCTGTAGCGGCAAAATGAAGTAACATTGCTAATTGGTAAGTTTGCCTAGATCCCCTTAATTTTGGTTAAGGAATTTATGGTGAAGCGTTAAATAGTCATTTCATGGACACTTAGAAAAGCGACTACAAGAAAAATCTAAGAATCTCCTTACGGAAATAAATCTAAACAATATAAAAAAAAATAAACACCATTTAACCCTTGGCGACCTGAGCCACTTTATCTTTCATCCTTTTATTAAATTTCGAACAATTTGAGGCAAAAAATAAGAAATCTCCGTCATAAAACAAAAACGACGGGTTAAGTCATCTGCTAAAACATAAACCTCGCTGTTAAAAAAAATCTGTTACACCTCATTTAGCAAATAAAAAGACAAGAGCCCGTTCCCTCATCCAGAATGGCTTTTTTACTTAACTTTCACGCACAAATCATTTTTTATTCGTCCATTATTTTAAAAAAGGCCCCTTAAGACAGACCCACAGAGCTTTTAGAGATACCATTTTGATAATAGAGGGCTACGGCTCTTTCGTCATAAAATAGCCGAATAAGATGGACTTCGACATAATATAATTTTTGTTTATTCCGTTCACTTTAAGAATACAGCAATGTAGTTTCTTATGTTTGTCGTTTTTCGTTAAAACATAAGGCTAGTATTTGTAACTGGACGTTGCATTTTTTAGGCTTGTACCCATGCCGAGCAATACACTCATTTACGGAAATAAAAAATCTTACCGTCCTTAAAGGAAATACATATTTCCATTACTATCTCTTTAAATTGAACAACGGCATGCCTAATTCCTTAAATTTAACTTTATCTTCTAAAGAAAGACTTAAAAAATTGGCATGTAATACATTGCCAACAAAGCCGCGGCATCACCCTATCACGACAATACAGACGTAAATACTACCAAAACAATAACAGCTAAACAAACTGATTAATTGGTACTTTGTCAATTACCGCGAAAAAATTGCAGCCTATTTTAGCCACACCGAGAATAGTAGCTATTTTGTCCTGTTTAATATTTACATTCTACAAAATTATGTAAACTGCTTAAATTCTATTTCTATAGTTTGAGTTCTCCTCTGGGTCACAAATTTTTTATACGCCATTAGCAATACAGGGTGATTCCTAAGTTGATACTTATTTTTTAGCTGTGTATAGAAGGCATTAAAATAAACAACATTTTCAAATACCTTTTTTCAAAAAACTCAAAAATAAGGTAGGTACTGACATTCATTTATTACACTATGGATCAAATACGGTTCTGCCTAACTTGCCCATTGAATAACATTAAGAAAACTTCTGGGTGTAGCATGAGCCCGCAAGGGAAAGCGTTCTGCGTATAATCTCGAAGCATCAGCCGCACTTTGACGACACTCACAGTAAATTAGCTCCTACCATATCTATTTGTTCATTGTTTTCAAATTTTACCATTTTCACGTGTCACCAATTTAAAATTAACTTGCTTCAGAAAAACACACCGCAACAGATCGCCAAATAAATAACTAACCATGCATGACTAATAAGACAAAAACAACATAAAGTATATCAAGCTACCTTGACCAGGCCCGCACTTACATTTTTTACTTCTGTACCTCGCCTGTTTTTAAGTTTTTTGAAAAAAGGTATTTGAAAAAGTTGTTTATTTTAATGCCTTCTATACACAACTAAAAAAGAAGTATCAACTTAGGAATCATCCTGTATACTGGAAATCTTTGATATTCTAAATAAATTCACCCATAATATGAACTAGGGAAAAGTCAACGGCGTAAAAAAATCTTGATTTTTTTTGGGACACTTTTTCACAAATTCGATCCTATTTAATACAGGGTGAAAAAATAAAACCAATAAATCAGCGAAAATGTTTTGGACATTCTGGCATTTGGGAATTTTGTCCTGGGACTTACCGTAGGTCTTAAGTTACGCTATCGTGGTCTTTGTGTTCGTTATTATTCCCAAAAGTATACTAGCGAAAGCAATAAATCATGTAGTTTTAGATCTTTTTGGCTATAAAATATTTAAATTGTAGTAAAAATTTATGTATGTACACAAATTAGGGTCTTTGAGAGTTATTGTAGAATAGCCTAAAAATTATGGACGTATTTTCGACATTTTTAACTATGAAAACCTTTGGACTATACCATGGTATATTTTTCATATTTTTTCTTTGGGGAAAGACAGCTTATTGATTATTTCGTTAATCATTATACGAAATCCTGCATGCAGTTAACTGTTTGTGGATCGATGAGCCAACGAATAGCTTTAAAATAATCACTAAAGTTCATTGTCGTGTAAAAAATTTTGAAAGTTTTTTTAATAAAAATAAATTTAAATTGTTTTTTCGGGTTTTAATTTAACCCTCTTTTTGGGGGTAGAAACAGCCCCCAACTTTTTTCTCCCAAAGGTATGTATTGTGAAAAAAACATAAAAAAGGTAATACGACCCACTATTTACTTTTGCATTTCGGTAATCAGAAAGCCAGAAAAATAACTGGTCATTTTATCAACAATTGATACTGGGGGATCCAGACCCAAGTTTAACGAAACAGCTGCTTCAAATGAACAGAAATCAGCTGAGAACTATTACAGGAATTCTGACAGGACACATGGCTGTTAAGAACCATCTGCACAGAATGCAAACTGTACAATGGAGACCTTAACTGTAGATTACGCGGACAAGACAGAGTAATTGTACAGCACATAGTTTGCCATTGAGAGTCACTGGATCGGAAAAGGCAACAAATACTCATGCAACTAAAACTGGAACAAGAGGACATCCTTACCCTTTCCCCAGTTGACCTACACAAACTAGTGCAAGAAACTGGGATCACGGAGTGGGTGTAACAACCAAACAGGGTAAGCACAAAGGGCCAAACCTGGTCTAAGTGCATCCGACGCACGGACGGGCTCTCGAAAAAAAACCCAATTAATACTACAATTTTTAGAGGACTTTACACGAAACTCGCTAAGTAACCCCGGATATGGTACAAAGAAAAAAATGGGCAACATTACCAACAATTTTTACTATAAAATAAATGGCGTCTACATTACCGAAATACAAAAGTAAATAGTGGGTCGTATTTCATTTTTTATGCCCTTTGCAATGAGCTATTAAATTGTAAAAAAAGTTTGGTTCGGTTTCTACCACAAAAGAAATGGTTAATTTCATGAAGACCCGAAAAAAATATGCCAAACTAAAAATAAACGCCGCCGTAGTTCTGTATTTTTATTTTTACGTTACAAGGCCGGTAGGTGACTTATTATAGTATGAGTTGGTTTATGGACGAGGCGACGTAGGAGCCGAGTCTGGAATATAAACCAGTGCTGTAATAACACCTAACGGACGTGTATCGTACGATATTTTATTTCATTTTGTCATTATAACCCTTTTAAAAAAGATATAATAGAAATGTTTATTACAAATCTTAAAATATAAATGCGACTGTCGTTTGCTTGTCACTGTCAAATAGATAAAATTATAATATTTGAGTAAAGAATAAATATAGTTTAAATAGAATAAAAATTACTAACTTTAGTTAAGCAAAATATTTAAAAAATTGTAAAAGATAGTCTATTCTGTAGTTGCGTAATATTTTTCATTTACTAAAGTTGGTAGAAAAAATACTTTTACAAGTTAAAGCATCTACACAAAGTTATTTGGTATCGATAGATATATATTGAAAACAAAATAAAAATTACTAAACTTTAGTTAGGTAAACTATTTAAAAAATTGTAAAAGAGAGCCTATTCTGTAGTTGCGTAACATTTTTCATTTACTAAAGTTGGTAGTTGGTACAATATGTGTACTTGAACATTTTGTTTCCTATAATTTTAAGTGACAACTTGTCAAAAATCCAAAGTAAAAAGTCATTATTTCTAAAAGCAAAAGATGGTTGCTAGGCAATACATTACAGTACCTGACACTGTAATGTTCCACTTACCGGCCGCAAATGAGTACCTACATGGTAAGTTGATTTACTGGACAAAATGAAATAAATGTAATATGACGTAGTGGCTAAAAAAAAAAAGTCGATTATATCTGTATTCAGGGGTGGTCTTCTATAACTCTCTTGTGTAATCGTTGGCAGCGGTAATATAAATATTTTTCAAAGAAAACTTGAAGAAAAGCGGTTTTAAATTAACTTCAAATATTTCTAAATTATGTTGTTTAAATCTTATACAAATATTTATGGTTTGAGATGGAAAATTTAAAAATACCTTTCACTTTCATATTATAAATACAAAAACATTTTGCTGGGGTATTTTTGCTCGCTTTAAAATAGCTATGTACTATTATGTTTTTATTACAAGAGAAACTAGATTCAAAAATCCAAAAATTCTACTCTCTGCAGATGTTAAAAAAATAATTTATGTTTATCATTTAATTTGTATATCATAAACCTCGCCGTAGTAAAGTTTTTTTGTACTAAATCTTTTTATCTACTCTTTATACGCACCTTTTTATTTACCAACAGCATTTCTCTTTTCATAAGAAACTCGCAAAAAAGTTAAATCCTTCATTCTGACAATTAAAGAAATTCCTGAGAAACATTTTGACCGTTATTGATGAAAGCGAGTATAAAGAAAAGTCTGATAAACTCTAGTTAGAGTTTCATTTGGCTCAGTTTTCTTTCTTTATTGGGCCGCTTTATGGGCGTTTAAAGTAAAATGAATTGCAAAGTTTTCTCTGGAAGATCTTATTTCTTTCCAGAGAATTTTTTTTATTAACAATTAAGGTATACAAAATAAATTTTCAAAATTGGAATAATGAAAAATTGTAGATATGCCGTGTAAAGAACAAGGATGTTCGAAGGGAAGGAGAAGCATTTTATTTTCATTAATAAATATATAGTTTCTGCAAAATGCCGAATATGAAAGAGGTAGTTAGAAACCCGATGTCTTCAATATAGGAAAAGCTGAACATTCCCGGACGACCGTAGAGATTGTATGTGAAGACCCAAGCCGAGACTGACCATCCGGCAATGTGGCTTTTTCTACGAGGTATACATACCATTATTACGTAAACCGAAAATTATTAAAAGGACATAACTTATTACAAGCAACTTGTTAAAATTTTGAAATAACTATTATTAACTTTGTTCACAAATAAAGGATGCCATTAAATACTTGTGTTGTAACTATGGAAACACAGTTAAATTGAATTGTCAAGCTTAACACATTTTTTCGACTCCCACATGGAAATTTGATGTTTCCTTTACACTTAAGTGGCGAGTAAAGTAGGCTATTCCAGTTAACTGTGCGGGAAAATCTCATATCTATTCTAGATAGGTAATGAAAGTGACCAATCACAGTAGTCAATTACAGAGAAGCCATTGTTGTTTTTAAAAGTACTGACCAATCACAGTAGTTACTTACAGAGAAGCCATTGTTGTTCTTAAAAATACTGACCAATCACAGTATATTATTTTTACTCTGTCTCCGCCTTCTTTTTCAAGACACGAAATTATATAATTTAAATGCATATGGTACAATTTGTTATTAATTTGTTCAATATAATAAAATCTAGACGCATTTATAATAGATTTATCAATAATGCAACCTGCTGAATGTGCATAGAAAATTAATTTCATGTAGCATCATTTATCAGTTGGTTTTCCGATAATTAATTTAACGCTTCAATAGTCCAGACGTTAGAGCGTTGGACTATGGAACCAATGGTCGTGAGTTCGAGCACGGCAACCTACAAACTTTTTTTTTACATTTTTTAGCATAAGGTCCATATTGCCCTCGGAAGTTTGAGCACTTCGCCTACGGCGTTGTGCTCAATTTACTTCCTCCTGCGATATGGACATCATATCCACTCTTGTTGTACAAACTACTATTAGTTTACAAGTAGACGTACAGAAATAACATTAAAATATTTCCTAACAGTTCTTTTCCGTTGCCTGGCAACGACTAAGTGTAAGGAAATATTGACTTTTCTTTCAAAAATGTTATCAAAAATGTCAATATTTCCGATCGACTTTTGGAAAAACGATTTTCTGTAAATATAAGAAATAGCTCGAATTGATAAATATACATGGTGATCCTCAAGTACATGACGAAAATCCTGATATCATTTTTTTATTTTTATTATAGACGAAAAGTTTATATGGACATATTATATGCCCTAAAATGTGTACCCTCTAAGATACAGGGTAAAAAAAAGTAGTTATTTTTTTTTTTAAATTCCAAAAATCCTTGAAGATATTGAAAATTAATGCCAACTAATTTTGCATTAAACTACACTTTTTCGTTAAAAAAAGGTTTTGCTTACTCCACCAGTGGCGTGCGTGAAGATACCATCAATATTTCTGTGATACGCCACATATTTTGTTAAGCTCTGATGCATTTTTTGCATTATTGATACAAGTTGAAAAAAGTTGTCTCTACTACATTTTTAAAAAAAAAAGTAGTTAACAAATAAAATGTTAAGACATCGCTGTGGTAATGGAGTTAAACTGTTTTTACCTTTCTTAGGTTTTCATTCTCTATCAAAAACTCCCGGTTTAACTTCTTAAAGCCAAAAACCGATTCTTCTCGTAAACCAGAATAATATAAAATACAAAAATAGTATTTTATATTGTGTATACTGCCACACATTTTCTTTTTTATAATAAATATAAAAGAATAACATTTCCACTTAAACCTACACAATTTTTGCCAATTGTAAGTTTGTTCCATTAAATTGTATTAGTTTCATTTGGCTGGTTTCACCGTAAATTTCAGTTTCTTCTCTGTTGTTTTTCCATTTTTGCCGTTTTCTTTCTTGCCGGTCGCCGCTGGTAGTAAAGCAAAACTTTGGGATGTTTGTCCGATTTTTTTTTTAATTTTTGCTATTAGCAGGAGTTATGCTGAAAGCGCAATGAAATTATAGCTAAAAGTTTCCTCGTAGTTTTTCCAGTTTGCCATTAAATTTATGTTCTTGACATTTTACAAAAATGTGATATTTTTATATTCGGGTTTTTAATACGAAACACACAATTACATAACAAGTACTATAATGTAATTTTTCCATCGACCGTGTATTTACATCCGATATTAACGTTCAAAAAATCATTCATTAATGACCCCTATTAATGCATGATTTTCTGTAAATGCACGATTTTGGTAATTAAAATTAAAGACAGCCATGCAAACAAATCAACAAAATAATAAAACGTCAATCCAAAACGTCGTCCGCTGTCATTAGTATTTGTAGAATTGTGAAATCTGGATTGTAAAATAAAAGTTGTTAACTGTTTTTCTTCACTTTAGTAAAAAATACGGTTGACGAAAAAACATTGTAACCAACTCTTACATTTAAATGCGATTAATGATCTCGAACATTAACGCGTTCGCTACGCTCACGCGTTAAAATATTTCGATCATTAATCGCCATTATTAATGTACTTGTTGGTTAAATTACTATTTTGGACCCTTGTTTGTTTATCCATACATTTTATGAATTTATAATTATTTTAATTGATATTCCCCAATACAACTATTTAACAGAAAGAAATAAAACTTTATTTGTACCCCTTTTCTATTTCTCCCACGTCTCATTTAATAGTGCCTAATATCATAAGAATGATTTTGTAAAGCTGGTGTTGTTAGAATGACCTTTATATTTTAAACAAACTTTATTTGGTTTGCTTTCCTTATGTCGAGGCTAGATTCCGTTACTATTTTACCAATTTATAGCTGATGATGACTTTCTCTAAGGTCGAAACATGACCTACCCTTTCGTAGAAATTTCTCAATTTACACATTAAAAAATTATGTTATAGACAGACTTTTGTTCACAATGAAATGACTAATTAAACAAAGAATTTGGTTAAATATCGTGTTGCTTTTGTTGTTGAATTACGGGTTAATTTTTAAAGTTTGAATTGCAGATTGGATTTACAAGAATTTGGTTATTTTATTATGGTTTTTACGTCAGTTTTTAAAGGTCCTTGCTGAGGTATGTTTAATTTTAATTTCCAAAAAGTTTGAGTACAATTAATAACATAAGGTCAGTGAACTCTTATTTAGTAGGTCACTATGATGCAACATTGTAAAATCACTGACGCTCCTCTTTTAGGTTGACAGTTTAAAATAAAGACACATGCACGTGGGTCAGGCAGTGAAAGCGTCGGGTATAAAAACACAAATGGTGAATTTTTGACTTGGTAAAGCAAAGCGATATTTAAAAATATTTTTTCTTCGAAGGCAATTTCATAATACCCTGTATAATGAATTATACAAAGTTCATAGGTATGACTAGCAAGGTGCTAGAAATTCAACTATTTAGAGGTAAACTTTGCCCTACATCAAACTAAACTCCATTTGTAACTAATTTATTGGATTGCCACAACTCGATCTTCTCGCTTGATTTAGGTTCGCGTTTCTCGTTTCCGATTGCCTTCCGCAGGCTAGCGTGATTTCAGTGTCATTGATAAATACCCATTAGGTTAGAATGGGTTTAGGGTTTCGTTAAAAAAAGCTGGGCCACCAAAAGACGAGTTAATTTTATTAATTAACTCACCTAGTTTGTAACTGTCGAAAAATGCAGTTATTAACAAAAAAACGTATCTAGCAACAGAGTTGCGTAAAACGATACAACATAAAATATTGACGTAAGATGGTGAGCATAATTTAAATTTGCAACATGGAAGCCTAAAAAAATCATTTATATAATAACATTTTTCGAAAGTTAAGTGTCTCACATGTTTCCTTTACACTTAAGTGACAAGAAACGTAGCCTGTTCCAGTTAACTGTATGACAACATTTTATATTCTTACGATACAGTGCTGCACAGCGTTGCGACTTTTAAAAATAGAATTTCCCATTTTTAAAGAAATTTTCCACGAACAACACTAAAAAAGTTGATTTTAGCAGATCATAACCACAAGTGATCCTGAAGGATTTCCTACGAATATGACACTGCAGTAAAAATGTCTTTATTCCCTTTGGAGACAGCGCCGACCTGTCATTCCTCTGTGCTTTGTTCTCAAGAATCAGGAAATTTTCCATTAGTTGACAATATCGTTATAACAATAAGATATCTCTGGCATTCTTATAAAGTACTGGCCAATCACAGTTTCTTGTATTATATTGTACATAAATTATATAATTTAAGAGTATATGCTTTTTTTTTTTTTTTTTTACGGATCGCCGACACTCTTCCCTGAGGCAAGTGCACGCCGTGTTCCCAAGCGGTCACCCGCCCAAGTACTAACCGCGCTCGACACCGCTTGACTTCGGTGATCTGCGGGAACCGGTGCTTAATATGTCGACAGGCCCTTGCCTTATAAGTATATGTTACAATATGTTATTAATTTGTTCAATATAACAAAATATATCTATAATAGTTTTATCAATATTGCAGCCTCCTGAATGTTCATAAAAAATTAATTTTAGCATTATTTTTAAGTTAGTTTTACCCTAATTTCTAATATGAGGATATGACGAAGTGACATAACATCTAGCTTTAGATCCAATGGTCGTGAGTTATGAAACACTCTGTATATTGAAAAGTAAGAAAAAATGTGTAAATATACAATAATTTGCAATTAATTATGTTATGATGAGTAGGGGAGGGGCGGCGGGAGCGGTGTGCCCTGGCTGCCAAAGAAACTAAATGTGCCATAAAGAAAGAATTGTTTTAGAAATCCTTCTGATACGACACACAGAAACGCCGGTGCCTTTTCTTAAAACTCAGTACATAAGTTAGTAGGAGAGGATGGGGGGGGGGGGGGGGGAAGCTCAGAAATTGGCCCCTTCCTAATTCGACAGAAAAATCAATCTATGCTTACAGTTAAAATTGGCAAATGACTGATTCACTTCACTTACTGATTCATTAATGTCTAGATAAAACAACTAATGCAACAAGTTGAAATTTTACATATAACTTTAGCTTTAGACGTCCACTAAAGAAAACTCGTCCTCAAAGGGAGAAGAAGCAATCCCTAACAATAATATTATTTAGCCTCGTTAATTTTTTAATTCTTTATTAAATCAATTTTTTTTTTCGTGTTGAAATTTTACCCCCGCCTATCCCTCCCGCTAAAGCCAAGTATGCTCTTACCTATTTTATTAAAACATGAAAAATCAGAGAGACCAATATCCTATCTATTTATCTGATGCTTCAAGTCTACAGTTTTGTTCTAATGAAGTGCTGTAGATATATAATGAGATTTAATGAAATAAATCATTTTTTTGGCACAGAAAACGGAATAATGGCTGACCTCGGCTCTGTCTGTCAATAACACCAATTAACAATTTTTTTTGGCTCATTCATTGTATTTTTGTGGCCTATTTAAAATAGTTTTACGATAGTTTTTAAAACACTCGAGAGCTTGCCAATTACAATATTGAGCGCCAAGTGGTAAAATATTTTTTTATATTATAGTTGAGGCGGTACCGAAAACAATTTTTTTTTTAAATTTATGATGTGCACCATTAAGTCGTTCTAATCGCTATTTTCTAATTTTCCACTTGCAGTTATACCGTTTAGTCAGCAACGGTCGATGCTATTAAATTTATTTAAAAATATTAATTTTTTTTGACAAATAATTTTTTCCAATATATTCATTTTTGTACATTTGACTTTTGTGTATTCTTTTGAGAATTGTAAATTGGGGGACCCAACTCGGGTCAATATACTGTATAACTCAAGATTGTCCATATCACGAGTCGTCCTCAATTTACTTCCTCGTGCGATATGGAAATCACATCTGCTCCTGATGAACAAGAAATTAAACTGACCCTCAGAAGCAACTCTAACCTATATAGTCTACTTTAGAACGTGTAGAGTGATCAAATGGGAAATTCCGTCCAGTTCGGCTTAATTTCGGTGTCGGCCATAGGCGTAGGTAAATTTAGTGCATTAAATTATAACTAACCAAAGGAAGAAACTATTAGCTATAGAAAATTTACACAAATATCGTTTTATGAAATATGCTGTGGACGATATAGCTGAAAAACATAGTGTAACTGTGCTGCGCACACCGCCATATCATTGCGAACTGAATCCTATAGAACTTAAATAGGCGCAAGTAAAAGATTTGTAGCAAGAGACAACACGATATTTAAAATGAAAGACGTTAAGCCACTGTTTGATCAAGCCACTACCGAAGTGACACCAGAGAACTGGCGAAAAGTACCCCATTATGTCATTAAAGAAGACGAGAAAATGTGGGATCTTGACCACTTGATCGATCGGACCGTCGACCCGTTAATTATAACGTCAAGGGGAGATTACAGTTCCTCAGATGACGATATTATGATTTTTTATAATTTAATTTCTGTATAATGTATTTGTATTTTTTTATAATGTTTAATAAAAAATAAGTGTATCTAATACTATGTACATAATGCACGGCTTTGTTACACCATTTTCAGTGTTTGTGAATGGATAACAATAGGTAAAACTAGGGTTGCCACCTTACTTACCAACGATTCCGGGAGTTTAATAACCAAAAAAAAAAAGTTGAAGGTAAATACGTTTATTTATATACGAAATAAACAATAACCTCACCAGTGACGATGTCTAAAAAAAAAGGTCGCCGCCTCCCCCACGCTAAGAGAGCTGAGAAGAATATAACAACAATACAATACTGCCCTTTTGTCCAAATAACCTCTAAAATAAAAGGTCGCCGCCTCCTCCACGCTTATGCAGCGTGTTGTAAACTGGAATCCGGGAGAAATTATATGAAGCCTGAGAGACACGCTTTTTTAGGCCCGATTCCGGGAGCCTCCCGGAATACCGGGAGAGGTGGCAACCCTAGGTAAACTCCATAAATTTATCCAAAACCTGGTAATACTACTTTCAATTGATGATGTGTGTTTTTCACTATTTTATTATTTAATTCAATTTTGCTTAAATTGGCAAATGAACTCCCTTCTGGGACGCTTTCAAATGCCTGAAATTAAGAAAGATCCAAATCCGTATTTGGCAGATTTAAAATTGGCAGTTGAAAGAAAATCAATAGATGGTGGCGCCCTCATTTAAAAGTGAAATTGATTCAAACCAAAACAATAAACAAGGCTCTTTCAAAAGCGGACTCGAGTGTGTTTAGATTGGGAAGCTAATAATAACTAAATCGACTACTCCAACACCGAGGAAGTTTTAAGTTACTCAGGAATCCATTTCTTTGGAATGTATTTACTTTCCAGGTTTTCTTTCATTATCATGAGCGTAGATATAAAAATTAAGCTAATCGAACTAAAACATATAAACTAATATAATCTGAAGAAAAGGCGTAAGCGTACATTAGTATACAGGGTGAATCCATTCCAATAAAAAAAATACAGGAACGAGGGTAGGTTTTTACTGGTAGAAAAGTTGAGGACTGATATTGTCTTTCTTTGTTTTTAAATCACAATGTTTCAACTGGTCACTATCTCCACTCGTCTTCATTTGAATACTAAATAAGGATAGTAACTATAGCTGGGTGTGGGTGTACTAAAATATAATGGGCTCTGTCACTAAATTTTCTGCCTTTGTTCTTTTTGATATTTTTAAGCCATCACTGAGAAAATAAATAAATAAAAAAATCAGTTGAACAATTTTCAAATATACGTCATAAAAACGGCAGATTGGCAATGTTGCCAATGTTCTTTAAAATTTTTATAATATAATACAATGAACAAGTCACATGTGGCAACACCGAAATTATTGACAAAAGACCAAGCTAATGAAATGACAGTTGATAAAAGTCTAACCTAAGTTATTTGTCGATCTTTCTACTCTATGAACAAATAAATAAAAATAACAGTTATTTTAAGCAGAAATAGATGAAAATTCCATAATAATTCGGATGTAAACAAAAACACTAACATGACAAGTGAAAGATCGGTAACGATGCTCACTGAAAATTTTTATCGGACCGACGGACGTCATCGAGTTATCGCGCCAGTTTTGCGTTTTTAAAATTTATAGATATGGTGGATGAGTTGCAAAAAATTCATGGTATGACCTAGCAATAGTTTTATTGATGATAAACTTCTATTTTAGCACCGATTTAATTATAGAAGATTTTCCTTTTCATTTCGCCAGATCCATCTCTAGACGCGTTTTGTCATATCATGACTCATCAGTAGAGCCAGGATTCGACGAAAAGAAAAGGGATCTCGAAGCTACTTAAGGCAGCACTTGGTGGGACACACCAGTAAGATGTGGCACGGAGCGCCATCTCTGATTTAATTGCCAAAACTATCAATAATGAGAATAGTGAAAGATCACATTGGATTGGATGGAGACATGTGTTTAATTCATATAGGAGGTTATTGTAAGAGAACATTTACCTAATAAAGGTTTTCAGTTATTTCTCATATCCAACCACCTGAGTTCAGGTGTATGGTAGCAGCTTCCTTGAACTTCCTTTTCTTTCAGTGTAAATAAACAAAAACAATATATATCCAAAACTCTTGCGGACTTAAGAAAAAGTAGCTTATATTCTTTAATAATAGCACCCTGATTTCTCATTAAATTCCCAAGGCACCGTTAGCAAAAGGATATACTATGTACCAAAACAACTACAACCACATATAATGGAGGAAAAAAAAAACACATACTTAAACATCTTGCTTAGTCTATAATATAATAGTAGATTCTGTAACGAGGTTGGAATGACAATTTGATCCGAGTGGAAGATTCCGAACGCGAGCGTAGCGAGCGCGAGGAATCCGAGTATCGAATTTTCATTCTAACCGAGTAGCAGACTTTACTTTCTCCACGACCAAAAATACTATTCGCAATATTTGTAATTTCAGGTGGAGTATTATCCAGTTCCATATCTGATTCATCTGATTTTTCACTCATATTTTGACTTGCACTAAAATTTGTCTGCTGACATTGACAGTTTCGAAATTCATGGCAACCTATGTCGTTTAGATCAATTACAGAATATTCATTCCGTATCTTGTTATGGAATGAAAATACACACAAAACGCATAAGAGGCAAGTGTTTCAGAATAAATATTCCAACTCAAGAGCGAGAATTTTTACATTCTATTATCAAAAATGATTTTGGAATTATTGCATTCAGTAATGGTCGTGGAGAAATAAAATGATATTATATCTTAATCTTTTTTGCCAAAGTACCGTATTCCAGCTGTGGCTGCTTTCTTCCTTATCATACAGATTCAGCTATTCATGATGATCGAATATGGTGGATAGAGAAATAAGGTGCAATTGAGTGATTTAAGCTTAACGATTTTTATTGTGGTGGAAAAAGTCTTTGCAGCACAGAAGGGTGCAAGTGCATTGTAATTAAAGGAGACCAAGTTCAAACATAAAAAAATTCATATGTATCAAAAACTTTTTAGAGGAAAAAACTCCACGTCACTGTTCTTTAAAGTATATTTTTAAAGAATACTTTCAACTTGAAGCTGTGACTCGAGGTCTTATATAAATATAGGACAAAATGACCTGTAACAAAGTTTTAGGTAAATTGAATTTTTTACATTTTCCACGAAAGATAAAAAATAACGGGATGTTTTCCCATTTCAACAATGTACGTACCAATGATGAGTTTGTTTTCCCAATTATGTAAAAGGCCAAGTTTTGGAGGCATGTTTTGCACATAAAGTTTTTTTTACAGTTGGCAAGGATTGTAATTATTTAGACCAATAATAGTTTGTACAACATGAGTGGATATAACGTCTATTTCTCAGGAAAAAGTAAATTAAACATGACGCCATAGAGTGCTCAAACTTCCGAGTGTAATATGGGCAACTCAGTCGAGTTAAACAGTATATTTTTTTTACGACCAAACCTTCTAAAAGTCCTGTTTTGTATAGAGATTAAAGTTTCGGACGCATACCGTTTTAGTTATTGATGTATGATGGAATTTTATAGGACAACGAGTAAAAAGAATAATATTTTATAGTATTTTTTAGAGATAATTTAAATCAACAAAAATATAACCCAATGCAATAAAATATTTTTACAACAAAAACAAAAAACATTTAGTTATTTTTTTTTAAAAGAAAAAATTAAAGTAAAAATTTTAATTGAAACATTGTTTATGGAAAAATTTGATAATTTATAATAAAAAAAATATAGCGGGAAGAAACGAGAATGCTTTATTATGAATATACAAAACGGTACTTAAGAAGGAGTATTTCAAAACCTAAGCATTTGCACCAAAAACTGCTCTTAGATTTATTCTCCTAAAATACGTGATTTCCGAAAAAATCATCAATTTTGGCGTGGTTTTTTTTTTATGATAAAACACCTGCACTGTAGGAAAAATCCTTTTTAAGGCGCTCTGGGAGCGGTGCGAGTGCGAAAAAAGCGATTAACGTTGGTCTTGAAACGTTGAAGATTGTATTCATTGGGAAACACGACCTCAGGAAGATCATTCCACAAAGATGACGTTCTCCAGATGAAAGAATTCTTGAACAATGAAGTTCGAGGAGTACTAAGCTGAACAACATATGGATGAGCGGCAGCGGTTCGCCGTGTATTTCTGTTTTGCATTGCTCTAGGTGGAATCAAGTGGGCAATGTCAGTCGAACACCTGCCATGGAAATATCTGTAAAAGAGAGCCAAATCACCAACCTGTCTTCGATGCTCCAGGCTATCGAGAGTCCTGGTCAGCTCGGGGTCGCCGATCAGACGAACGGCTCTCCTTTGAATGGGATCCAGCAGCCGAAGGGTGTGCTTGGGTGCAGAGCTCCAGACATGAGAACAATATTCTAATGATGGTCGAATCTGGGCTTTGTAGAGTGTCAAAAGTTGATGAGGTGTGTACAACCTTTTGGTGCGGAAAAGTACACCAAGTTTCTGTGCAGCTGCCCTGGCAATTGCGGCAACGTGATCATGCCAAGACATATTACCTCCCAGATTGACCCCCAGCAAATTAATAAACGGTGCCAGGGGAATTGCGTGTCCTGCCATGACTATATCCGGTTCTGCAATGTTAACCTTTTTGGAGAAGAATGCTGCCTGGGTTTTCTTAACATTAAATTCGACTTGGTTACTGTCACCCCAAGCCAAAATTTCTTCCAGGTCATTGTTAAGGCGCAATACTTCATGCTGCCTGCGAAGATGTGCGATGAGCGATATTTACTTTATTTTTAATCATGAAAAACCGAGCCCGAAAAACGCTGGTTAGAGTCATAAATAAGTCTTATGTTAAAATATTGGATTGATATTCATATTTTTCACAAATATAAAAAATGTTTTTTTTAATAAAGAGCCAGCTAGGAATATCAAAAAAAAAGTATAAAAAACATTTACAAAAACAAATTTAATCCGACCATGCAAAGGGGAAGAGGTAATAATTTAATTTTCGAAATTTGATAGTAACTAGGTGAATTTTAAACGAAATTTGGGCGTATCCCCGAAAATTTTTCGCCTGCGGCGCATTTTCGCCTTCTTCGTTAGATATAATATCGTGAAATACATATAGTCCCAACTGTTCCTTTCCCAAGAAAAAAAAATGTCCTAGTTACGCCCACTGAGCCCCCCCCCCGAGCATATTTTCTGACTACGCCACTGGTGTGCATTCGTGGAGTTTTTCTTAAAAAATAGGAAATTTTATTTTTATAGGTCGCAACACTGTGTAGCTCTGACAGTAAAAATATGCAATTTTGTCCAACAGTTAACTGGAATAGCCTAATTTTCTCGTCATTTAAGTGTAAAGGAACCAGCAAACATCCATGTGGGAGTAGAAAAAAAGGTTTTTATTTGTACTTTATTGTTTCTTTAGAAAAAGTTAACAAAAGTATTGTGTTTGCTTACAAAACAAAACATTGAGTAAGTATGCGAAGGAAAGTAGAAAAATATCTACCTAACCATGATAAGAACAAAAATCAAAAATCCGGTTTTGTTCCATTTGCATTTAATCTTTTCCTATCTCCCCTCGTATGTCTAAAATGAAAATCTGAAAAAGGAAACATCGTTTGGTATAACTTCACATTACATGTCACATTGTCACTGAAAAAACCCGTTGCATAAAACTATATCCTATATAAGTCCGACAAAAGTCTCTCTCAACTTTTCCGACTTTGTTCGTTGGTTGCTCATACCACTTCCAACTAAAATAGAAACTTCTAGAAGTTCGGATAAACTTTCCTGGAAGTTCCGCCCGTCTAGCAAAACTGTTTAAATTCAAGACACACAAACGTTTTGGAAAACATTGCATATGTGAATGTATTATTAAGTTGTTTGTTCGATAAAACGCATTATCAAAGGTGCTTTATTTTCTAATAGCTTAGTATATTTGTCTGTAAGAATACCTTGATACCTAAGCGACAAGGTGCGAGCAAATCAATGACGGCTCGGAGGAGAGAAGAAGCTATATTTAAAATTGTACAATAGTCTATTTTAGAAAGACGTAGAGTAATAAAATGGAAAATTCCCTCCAATTCGGCTCAATTTCGGTGTTGGCCATAGGCGCACATAGAAGCGAAGAGGTATTTTTAAAAGAAGGTTTGCTAACCTTTCAGTCGTTCAATATGGGAGATTACCACGAGGACATGAATTCGAATGTTTTTGAGGACTAGTTTGGTGAAATAATAAAATATATTCCAGCTCATTCAGTGGTAGTTAAGGATAACGAAAGCTCATTCATGACACACAGAGAAGACTCCAACTTCATCTTGAAGAAAACTAGAAATCAGAGACTGATTAACCACTAAAAGTGTTGAATTAGAAGATAATTTGATAAGGAAGGAACTATTAGCTATAGCAAATTTACACAAACATCGTTTTATGAAATATGCCGTAGAAGACATAGCTGAAAAACATAGTGTAGCTGTGCTGCGCACACCGCCATATCATTATGAACTAAATCCTATAGAACTTATATGGGTACAAGTGAAAAGATTTGTAGTAAGACACAACACGACATTCAAAATGAAAGACATGAAGTGTTTGATCAAGCCATTAAGGAAGTGATACCAGAAAACAGGCGAAAAGCAGTCCATCATGTCATTAAAGAAGAGGAGAAAATGTGGGATCTTGACCACCTGATCGATCGGACCGTCGCGTCGACCCGTTAATTATAACGTCAAGAGGAGATAACAGTTCCTTTGATGCCAAAGAATATTATTATTTTTTATAATTTCATTTCTGTTTAATGTATTTTTTGTACTTTGTATTTTTTTTAATGTTTAATAAAAAATATGTGTACCTAATACTATGTAGGCATAATGTACGCCTTTGTCACACCATTTTCAATATTTGTGAATGGATAACAATAGGCAAAACCTGACAAATGACCTAAACCCCGGTGGTACTTCCTGCACTTGATGAAAAGAAATAATTATGCACTGAAAACAATGCCAAATTATAAAAGTCGCTTAAATATTCTTTGGGTCACTCTGTAGTCCCTTTGCATACCTAATGAGCTTTTATTACTTTACACCTTTCTGAAATAGACCATAGTAAAAATTTACTATATTTAAACATTTTGTACTAAAACGTGAAAACTAAAGTTTTTTTTTTAAACTTTTCCTCCAACCAAAAGCGGGGCCTATTTTCCTAATAGTCCTGGCACACATTTGTCACCTAATAATACAAATATGAATTATATATTTTAAGAAATATCAATATTATTCTTTTGCGAGAATCATAAAGAAACCGTCACCGACGTACATTTGCCGATATAGTATTTGTTCAATCACACGCCTCGACGATGGTAGAGGCTTCTTCATAGTTTCTGAGAAAACATGATATTTATATTTTTTTAAATAATTATTTTGGGGGAGTTTTTATTTCTATTTAAATACAAACACAAATAAAAATTCTTTTTTAAAAGAAATTTATCCAAAATTATTATATTAATTTAAAAATATTATTAAATACAACTAGTCGTACCAAGGAAGGTGAACGGATCAAAGGGCCCGACAAACATTGTGCCGTTTACTAGTCTAGCAGGATAGGGGTAGAAAGCTCGATTTGTTCTTTGATCTATATCGGCTTCTTTGTATGTTATATTTATTTCAGAAGTTTTTTAAATTCTTTTTTGATTTTATGTCAACATACCTATTTTTTTCCAGAATTATTATTGGTTTTATAAAAAAGCAAAGCAATTATTATTTAGCGGTAGATATTGTTGGGTAATGGTCAGTAAAATAGCTTAGAAGTTTAAATTTTGTATTTAGCCTACGTTTTGACCCCTATAAGGTCATCCTCGAAGCGATACAGTAGATAACTATCTCTCTCCTCAAAACTTCGATCAACAGTGACTTCTAAAGAAAAATAAGAATTTTTTTTTAGAAGTTACTTCCTCGCATATACGTCGAGGCCTTGAATCCCGCTTTGGCCAATTTACGAGGGATGTCTGGGTTTACTTAGTTTATGGTACAATAATTGTATTATCTCTGGTAATGCTGGAAGAAGTCCTTTTCGCCACGCTTTCCATCTATCTTATTGCTGACGTAGGACTTGTTTTATAAGAAAGTAATTTTTTTGAAGGGACCCAAAACTTTTATGTTTTATTTTATTTTGGAAACTTCACATCTCTACAATCGCATGTTTGTTTATCTGGACAATCGAGGAATATATTTACCTAATTTTCATCAATATAGATGGCAATGACCGGTTCGCTTGCCAAGGAAGGTACAGGCATGCCAGACAATCTAGCAGACAATACTGTGAATAGACTATTGGGATGAGTCAAAGAGGAGATTGATCATTTAACCCAACAACTTGCACAAAACAGATAAATATAGTTAACAACCTGTAACACATTCAAGCAATTGTCAAAATCAAAACCGCAGCGTTATTACCCTAGAAATTACATCGCTGGTGGAATTTAACGGGTGACTCCATGCCTTTTGCCCACATCCCAGAAATGACATATTGAATCACGTGGTTTGGAGTACCTAATTGTAATAATATTAAATTTAAAAATATTGCCATTTTATCTTTATATAGAAAGTTTAAACTCTATATAAAATATGATATTTAAACCTATGTGCTTCTGACAACCTTATATCGAAACTTAATTCATAACTTTAGTGGATAAGTTGGACGAATCCAATATAGTACATTTATGCACTAGTAACTTACATTCTTTTATTTTCACTGAATCTTTTTTTCTAAAATTCAAGCTCTAATCAGATTTTTAAAAAAAATTCTTTTAGTGCTCTCTGAAGTTTTTCGAAAACACATCAAATTGTATAGTTGTACAAGGGAAAATGACATATTTTTTTATATTGGGGTTTCTTTCTTTTTAGTCAAATAAAGTTACTCTTCGCTTCAATAATATAGTAAATTATAGCCGTTAAACCCATTTATAAACAATGTCGTTAAGACATAGTAAAAAATAAATATAGTTTAAAACGTATTTTAAGTAAAGTGCAATTTAAAATTATAAAATTTTTAGGTTTAAAAGATGTCATTAAAATTTTCATGGTTATAGTACAAAGTAACAATTTTCTTAATTATTTAATTACCCCATTATTTCCATAATTTAAACAACTAATAGAAAGTACCATTAAACTATTTTTGAACCACAAATAGGACTAAAAATAACGGTCCCTAGGCAGTTTTCAAAGGACTTCGTCTGTTCTTAAAAGTTTATTACTAAGTCGTAAAATAAAAATAATTTGTAAACCATTTAGGATATCACATTATACACAGTAAAATCGACTCGTAACATGTAGTAATATTACAGTAAATTCCTGTTTACTAAAATGCGTAATTTTAATGAGGTAATAACATGTACTTTTTGTTGTATGCATATTTTATTTATACAGGGTGCTACAAATACGTGTGCGTACAAGGGGATCTCGAAAACGGTAAGAGATACGAAGATGGTTAAATTGAGTTGCGTATTGTGGGGCTTAATAATGTGGCGAAGAAAAATTGTAATTATTCCAAACGCTTTCGGAGATGTCCGAAAAAGAACCGAAATATCCATTTTTGGTTTTTAATTTTTTGCGCTTTCATTTTTGACTTGGGAAACAAATAAAAACACAGTTTTTTATGTTTTACAAGGTGGCATTATTAGTTTTCAAATTCGACGTTTCGTTCTTTAGTTACTAATCTTAAGTTAGTTTTTTGAAATACGGACCTGGAATTTTAAATTCAGTTTTATTGTCTAAGCTTTAGAAATGTAATACAATACACATTTTAAAAATTTCATTTTTTTACGGTCCTAAACAAGAGATTTCTGATTGGAAAAATTCGTCCATTATTACTCAATACCAATTGATATTTTGTAAGAAAAGAGACCCAAAGTCTCAGCCTCAATTATTTTTTTGTTTGTTTATTTTTGTTACATGTTTCGCCTGAAACTAGCATCATCAGATTTTTTAAACAGCAAAAGAATTTTAAATTGTTTTTGAAATAAATATAAGCGCCTCACAGTAACATAACTAGACTAACACTTCAGTTACCTTTTCCTTCACTCGGGAGCATTATTTTTTTCTGTTTTGTAGTATTTCGGTCTAGGTCTAAGGCAAAAACCATAGGACTTAAGATATACCGGGTCCGCCAACGTGGCGGGGATGGAAGATTAAATCATTATCGAGAAGCTTATCAAAAATACTAAACCAGCATAAGGTATCGACTTAAAAGCGACATATTTTTAAAATATTTTACATTATACAGGGTGGCTCAAAAAAGTGTGGCGGACTAAACTTGAATTTTTTTAAATGGAACACGCTATATATTATATTATTTTCTAATTCCCTATACAATTCCACGTATATTTTGTATAAAATGTCATATGTCTAAATTCAATTGTTTTTGAGTAATTGACGTTTAAAATATGGCATTTTTTGACTTTGACAGGCTGTAACATTGGAACGGTTCATCTTAGAGAAAAATGGTTTTCACCTCCTTATCTTAGTTTTTTATTCTCTATCCAAAAATACCAACTTACAGATTAACATGTTAAACCAAAAAAACTGTTTAAACGATTTAACATGTTAAACCGGAAGTTGGTATTTTTGGATAGAGAATAAAAAACTAAGATAAGGAGGTGAAAATCATTTTTCTCTAAGATGAACCGTTCCAATGTTACAGCATGTCAAAGTCAAAGAATTTCGACATATGACATTTTATACAAAATATACGTGGAATTGTATTTTTTTTTTTTATAATAAAACACCTGCACTGTAGGAAAAATCCTTTAAGGCGCTCTGGGAGCAGTGCGAGTGCGAAAAAAGCGATTAACGTTGGTCTTGAAACGTTGAAGATTGTATTCATTGGGAAACACGACCTCAGGAAGATCATTCCACAAAGATGACGTTCTCCAGATGAAAGAATTCTTGAACAATGAAGTTCGAGGAGTGTATAGGGAATTAGAAAATAATTTAATATATAGGGTGTTCCATTTAAAAAAATGCAAGTTTAGTCCGCCACACTTTTTTGAGCCACCCTATATAATGTAAAATATTTTTAAAATATGCCGCTTTTAAGTCGATACCTTATGCTGGTTTAGTATTTTTGATAAGTTCCTCGATAATGATTTAATCTTCCATCCCCGCCACGTTGGCGGACCCGGTATGTTATATTAATACAATAAAATACTACTTAATAGAAAATAGAATTACTTCTCATGCCACAACTTTCTTACTTCCTAGAGTATTGTGACGGTAAATCTTATTGAAAAAATAAACTCCCTAAACACCATTGTAATTCTAAAAATAATTGCCAGCCCCGTAATGGTAAAGAAAGGATAATTTAAAATGCTAGTGATGCTAGTGTTATTTGACGACAAAACGTAAAAATTTTAAAGACCTATAAATTGTATTAAATTTCCAAAGCTTAGAAGTCCTTAAAACTGTTTTAAAAATTCCAAGTTCGTATTTAAAAAAATTGGCTTGATGTTGGTGTCTAAAGAACGAAACGTACAATTTGAAAACTAACAACCCCAACCTTTAGAACATAAAGAACGGCTATGAGAATTCTTTTTTGTTTTTTCCAAAGTCAAACAAAAATTTCGGTTTTTTTCGCATATCTCCGAAGGTATTCGGAATATTTCAAATTTTCTTTCACCAAATTATTAAGCCCAAAAAACGCAACTTTGCCCCAATTTAACTATCTTCGTATCTCTAACCGTTTTCGAGATATCCCCTTGTACGCACACGAATTTGTTTGACCCTGTATAGATATAATTTCGCATGGGCCTGGTAACTTTGGAGAATAATTTAGATATACTGGTAGAATGCTTTTAGAAGATTCTGTTGTTATTCTAGCTAAAACTAGTTTTTACCTTTAATCAATTGCGAGATCTCTGTATTTGAGGGAATAAGTAATTTTCAAATAATTAGCTTTACTAAATTACCTAATATTAGGATATCTTAGAAAACTTTATTAAAATTCACATTTAAACTGGACATAAACACTTAAAAGTAACTTTAGGACACACAAAATTAAACACACTTTTAATATTAGTTTAAGTATCTTTCTAAATCAACAAACTTTTATTCTAATAACACCAATTTTTTAACATAGTTTAAAGCATTGTTTTGATATAATATTTCAAGCTTGAACGAAACTACATTTTCTTAAAAATACAAAGTTGCTTTTATTTCACTTTTACACGAACATTTACACGCTTATTTTTAGATCAATTGCAAGTCTGTTTCAACCTTTTCAACGATTTTTCACGGCATTTTACAACGAAATTTTCACGACTATCGTACCGATGAACTAAAGTACGGAAGATTCAAAAGTGTTTGGCCAGTCATAGACGTTAGTGTGTTTATTTTCGGCGGGCTGGATTAGACGCCGACGTCGAATCTTAGACGACCAGCGCCAGCGTCGATATACTCTCGTTTACAGACACATGTGCCTCTGTTTTTTTAATTTATAAAACAGTTTAATTCGATAATAGGTTTAAGCTGTGACGGCAGGTTTCGATCAAAACCGTCCAATACAGGGTGTCCCAGATATGGATGCACTCTACAGGGACCTCATAGACCGTATAAGATACAAAGATGGTTAAATTTGAAAAAATTGCGCCCTAACAAATTCTGCAACATTGTGTTTTTAAATTTAAAATACCCCGAATCCTTCCGAAGATATTTGGGTAAAACCGAATTTTCGAAATTTCGTTTTTATTTTACTCTGACTCTAATTTAAGAGATATGTTAAAATACATTTTACGTTCTCATTACCATTTTTTATCTTCTACAGGTTGGGGCAATTAGATTTTTATTTCGACGTTTCGTTTTTTCAACTTTGCTTTTTAAATAATCGAGAAATTAGATTGTTATTTTTAAATTCCCCTGGTTCTTTATAATTCAACGACATAACAGAGTGTCCCACCGGGAACCCAATCGATCTATATATAGAAAACTATACATAGAAAAATTTTGAAAATTTGACAGTATGCTGATGCTGATGGGGGCGACCGGGCTAAAATATTTTCATAATGGTGGCACTTCTGGTTATACCGGAAGTAAGTGTCAACTTGCTTATTTTAAATGAGACACCCTATATATTATTACATTTTTGCATTCTACGCCAGATTCTAGGCAGATTTTGTATACCATGTCCTATACCTATGTCTAAAAGTTTTTGACATATTTGAATTTTTATGTCAAAAATGACGTTTGCAAGCCTTAGAATAATTATCAATTTTTTTTATAAAGAAGCCTTATTTATTTAATTTAAGTGGGATTCCTTGTTATAAAGGACCTGCTTTAATAGATTTTTTATAATATTTTAATAACTATTAATACAGGGTGTTTAAAAAATAAGATTAAAAATGAAATTGAAAAAGAGTATTCACCTGAAGACGACTGGAGATACTTACCAGTTGAAACGTAGTGATTCTAAACAAATAAAGACAATGCAAGTTCAAAACTCTACTGCGTTCAGTTATCAAAATATTATAAAAATCTTTTAAAGCAGGTCCTTTGGAACAAGGAATCCTACTTAAATTAAATAAATAAGGCTTCTTTATGGAAAAAATTGATAATTATTCTAAGGCTTGCAAAGGTCATTTTTGACATAAAATTCAAATATGTCAAAAATGTTTAGACATAGGTATAGGACATGGTATACAAAATCTGCCTAGAATCTTGCGTAGAATGCAAAAATATAATAATATATAGGGTGTCCCATTTAAAATAGGCAAGTTGACACTTACTTCTGGTATAACCGGAAGTGGCACCATTATGAAAATATTTTAGCCCGGTCGCCCCCATCAACATCAGCATACTGTCAAATTTTCAAAATTTTCCTATGTATAGTTTTCTTTATATAGATCGATTCGGTTCCCGGTGGGACACCCTGTATAGGTGACGGAGTTCTAATTAAAATTGCTATAATGAATACCAAGAGACACGTTTTAAAAGTTTATGATTGCTTCTTGTATTATTCACACTACCTATAGCATGCGATCTTTTAAATAACCTCTAAACCCTCCCCTCTACCCGTCGGTTTCGTGTTTCTTGAAACCTAATTAGTTCTAACACACATAACCGCTCTTCCAAACTCCAGTCTGGATATAGTTTCGAAACTTTTTGATCTGTCAGCCAGACTCTATCCAGAGTTCGTGTTAAAACGTTTATTTGCTGAGACAGTTTAAGGGTGCTAATTAATTTTTATTTAAAAAAATTCATCACACCCTTCTAGGTTAAAATATAAGATAATAAACTTGGTGAGTTGATGAAAATTAAAAGTAATTAGAACAATTAAAATTCATAATTATTATGAGGATAAATATGATAAAATCTATATGTTTGTGGGGTCATTTATGTTATTTACTGACATTTTTTACTATTAAAGTGTTTTAAAATTTTTATATTTATTTAAAGGCAAAAAATATCCAGAAAATTCTACTACACAAAATAAACCAGCGAGAAATGGTATCTACAAATTTGTTGGTATGTTACTGAATAGTTATGGGCAGTTACCGTTAAATAAAAGGAGCAAAACAACGTTTTCCTATGACCACCTATGAATATGAGAAAAAAGGCATGGTTAATTTGGCTAGAAAGCGCCGTATATCACATGCGTGTTGAAAAAAAAATGTTCAACACTAGTGTTGCAATATCAAGGCACACTACTTAATTTAAACATACATGGTGTCAATTATTAAAAATAACAAATTTTAGAAAGCAGTAATTGTAAAGTGTTTAACTTATTTATCATATATTTGTCAAGTGATTCAGAATTAGAGTGTGAAAATACGCCATCTGAAATTATAAAAAATATTAATAATATACTGGAAAATCTATTACCAGAAAAACAAATCGAGCTGAAGAGAATGTCATGTTTTAAACAACAAATCTTTATCTGTAGCAATAGAGTAGAAAATAGAGTTCTAGCCTACGGATCGCAAGGTCACTGGTTCAAATCCCATCATGAGTATTTGACTTTTTTTATAAAAACAATAAATAATTTATTGAATTATTTTGAATTGAAATCTTCCTTGTTGGGTGGATTTTTTAAATTCATGTTTTTATTCTGGTTAATCTAGAAGTCAATGCAGGATGAGTTCTTTCCGTGATATACTGGGTGATTCCTAAGTTGATACTTTTTTTTAGCTGTGTATAAAAGGCATTAAAATAAACAACTTTTTTACATACCTTTTTTCAAAAAACTTAAAAATAGGCCTAGTTACAGAAGTAAAAAATCTAAGTGCGGGCCTGGTAATCAAAACGTAGCCCTTTACTTTATATTATTTTTCTTCGTTTTTTGTATGTGAGTCATACATTTTACGAATTGGTCGTCAGTTATTTATTGTGGCAATTCGCGGCGCGGTCTGATTTTCTAAAGCAAATTAATTTTAATAAATTGGTGAAAATGGTAAAATTTAAAAACAATGAACTAATTATGGTGCTAATTTATTGTGAGTATCGTAAGAGTGCGGATGTTTCTTCTCTATACCCAGAAGTTTTCCTAATGTTATTCAACGGGCAAGTTAGGCAGAACCGTATTTGATTTGTACACTATAGTGTAATAAATGAATGTAAGTACTTTATTTTTGGGTTATTTAAAAAAATTTATTTGAAAATGTTGTTTATTTTAATGTCTTCTATACGCAGCTAAAAAAAGTATCAACTTAGGAATCACCCTGTATAAAATATGAAAAAGTTAAACTACAAATAAAGGAAAAGCCCATTGACAAACTATGAAACCAGATATTAAGTGGAACATAATCCTAAGTATGGTAATTTCAACACTAGTGTTGATATTTTTTTAACACTAGTGTTGAAATAATTTTTTCACAAATCAAAGGATTTTTAATAATCCTTTGTGGTCGTAGGAAAAATAGTGTACATTACTTGTGTGAAAGTGATTATTCTAAAACTCGGAGAATTTTTGCACTCGGCTGACGCTAAATATCTCCTCGTTTGAAAAGTGTCACTTTCATCACTATGACAGAAATTACATCATAGTAGCCACTTTATGTCACTTTCAAATGTCATTGTTGACAAATTAAGTCGATAATAATTATTTATGTATCAAGGGTACTAAGTAGATGATTGTTACAAAGCCGAGGGCCTCTGGCCCGAGGGTTCGTAAGTCGCCCGAGGGTATAAATCTATTAGTATCCGTGATACATATAAACTTTTATGTCATACCAGTTTGTTTTAAATAATAAATATAATATATAAACGTAATTACGTTACAAGGCCGGTAGATGACTTATTACAGTACGAGTTGGTTTACGGACGAGGCGACGTAGGAGCCGAGTCTAGAATATAAACGAGTGCTGTAATAACACCTAACGGACGTGTATCGTATGATATTTTATTTAATTTTGTCATTATAATCCTTTTTAAAAAGATTTAATAGAAATGTTTATAACAAATTTTAAAATATAAATGCGACTGTCGTTTGCTTGTCACTGCCAAATAGATAAAATTATAATATTTGAGTAAAGAAAAATAAATTAAAAAAATTGTAAAAGAGTGCCTATTCTGTAGTTGCGTAACACTTTTCATTTACAAAAGTTGGTAGTTGGTACAATATGTGTACTTGAACATTTTCTTTCCTATAATTTTAAGTGACAACTTGTCAAAAATCCAAAGTAAAAAGTCATTATTTCTAAAACCAAAAGATGGTTGCTAGGCAATACATTACAGTACCTGACACTGTAATGTTCCACTTACCGGCCGCAAATGAGTACATGGTAAGTTGATTTACTGGACAAAATGAAATAACGGCAGTAGAGTTTTGGACTTGCATTGTCTTTACTTGTTTAGAATCACTACGTTTCAACTGGTAAGTATCTCCAGTCGTCTTCAGGTGAATAAATTTATATTTTGTGATTTTGTTAATAAAGAGTAAGTTAATCGAAAACTGTTTTTTGCGTCTTAATGCCCGCGCGGGCCATAATGTGTACTTTATGCGCTCACGGGCATAAAGTAATCCATTATGTAGATGGTATTTAAGGTAATAAATAGTATATTACATAATAAGTGATGAAAGTGATACTTTTCAAACGAGGAGATATTTAGCACGAGGCGTCAGCCGAGTGCGGAAATTCTCCGGGTTTTAGAATAATCACTTTCACACGAGTAATGTACACTATTTTTCCTACGACCACAAAGAATTATTAAAAAAGCCTTTGATTTGTAAAAAAAAATATTTCAACTGTAGAGTTGAAAAAAAATATTTCAACTCTAGAGTTGAAATTAGCATACCTAGGATTATGTTCCACTTAATATCTGGTTTCATATAGTTTGTCAATAGGCTTTTCCTTTATTTGTAGTTTAACATTTTCATTTTTTCATATTTTATATATCATAGGAAGACCTAATCCTGGATTGACTTCTAGATTAACCAGAATGAAAAATTTTAAATTTCAAGAAAATATACATTTAACCAAAATTTAAAAAATCCACCCAACAAGGAAGATTTCAATTCAAAATAATTCTATAAATTATTTAATGTTTTTATAAAAAAAAAGTCAAATACTCCTAATGGGATTTGAACCTGTGACCTCCCGTTCTGTAGACAAGAGCTTTAGTGTATACGCTATGGCGTCGATGGCTACCAATTAACATTTGTTGTTTAAATATATGACATTTTCTTCAGCGCGACTTGTTTTTTCTTTTATTAACATTTTTTATAATTTCATATGGCGTATTTTCACAATCTAATTCTAAATCACTCGACAAATACATGAAAAATAAGTTAAAACACTTTACAATTACTGATTTCTAAAATTTTTCTTTTTAATAAATAGGTGTGGTCTGTCAAATTGACATCATATGTTTAAATTAAATAGTGTGCCTTGTATTACCACTCTAGAGTTGAAATATTTTCTTTCAACACGCGTGTGATATTCGGCGCTTTCGAGCCAAGTTAACCGTGTTTTTTTTTCTCATTTTCATAGGTGGTCGTAGGAAAACACTATAATGTACTGGTATGACAAAAAGATTATTTAAAAAAAAAAACAGTTTTCTGCTGATGAACTTACACAGTTTCCTA
This sequence comes from Polydrusus cervinus, assembly GCA_935413205.1. Taxonomy (NCBI): domain Eukaryota; kingdom Metazoa; phylum Arthropoda; class Insecta; order Coleoptera; family Curculionidae; genus Polydrusus; species Polydrusus cervinus. The sequence continues at coordinate 4,070,600 of OW284512.1, forward strand.
GTTTTTAATGAGATTTTTTCGATAGATTTAGTTAACTATTACAAATAAACATAAAATATAGAATCAATAAACTCTTCTTTTAATTAGCAATTTCCTATTTCCATCGAACTTTCGACATAACTCCGTACTTACCTCTGACCCGAATCCAGAGCCTTTGATGTTATTCCAATTCCTCCATCGAAGAAAACAAACTACTAATAAATAAAAGAATTAAACTAATTCCGGAGAAAATCGAATTTATTTATGGAATTGGATCCCATAAACCCGTTTGACTGGCTTAATTTTTGTTTGGATTTATTGCTATGGATGGTCCAGAATATTAATAAAAGTCTTTTTAAATGACTTTCATTTGCCGATTTTGACACGTTAATATTAATAGAGATAACATTAGCATTAAGAGCCGCAAATATACAGCTTTTAAGATGGGGTTTTAGCAAAAATTATTTTTCCTCTGTTGTGCGACAAAAATCCATATTTTTGAGGTTAAAAATGTTGATTGTACATTAAGATTAATTACAATTTTTGCAACTCGTTTGACCCATTAAATAAATGGACGAGAGGCCCACCTATTTTTAGTTACACAGTTAGAATTGGTTTGCAAGTTCATTTAATGGACTAAATGAATTGATTATTATCCTAAGAAAAAATGTACTATACAGGGTGTTACAAATTCGTGTGCGTACAAGGGGATCTCGCTAGCGGTAAGAGATAAGATGGTTACATTGAGGAAAAGTTGCGTATTTTGGGGAATAATAATTTAGTGAAAGAAAATTGTAAATATTCCGAAGGCTTTCGGAGATATCCGAAAATAACCGAAATTTTTAGTTTTGGTTTTTAATTTTTTGCGCCTTCATTTTTGACTTAGGAAAAAAACAAAAAACACTTTCTTATAGCCGTTCTTTATGTTCTACAAGATGGCCTGTTTAGTTTTTTAAATTGGGCGTTTCGTTCTTTAGATACCAACCTCAATTCATTTTTTTAAATACGGACCTGTAATTTTTAAACAGTTTTAAGGACTTCTAAGCTTTGGAAATTTAATACAATTTAAAGGTTTTTAAAATTTAAACGGTTCGACATCAAATAACACATCACTAGTATTTTAAATAATCCTTTCTTTACTATTAGAAATTATTTTTAAAGATAATAATGAGAGTTTTCCTGCTTTGTTTTATTTTTAGAAATAACACAAAATTCTCCCCTTGTATTGTGTTTAGGTGTAGTTTGATGAATATCTCAAATACTTCAAATCATGGAATGGCAAAGCATAATAAACCTAATTATAATTAAAATAGCAATAAAATTAAAAGTAAATCATCTGGCAGTAGAATCGAACAAAAATAGATGGACAGACTCTCATAGACAATTTTTTACGTTCATCGAGCCAGGCGGTCAATGACTGGTCTATTAATTTGTTTATGACGTTCTTCGGTATTATAAAAAAAGGGGAAGACAACATGGAAAATTAAAAACGTTCTTGGAAAAACCAAAAATTACAAAATTTTTAGAGCATCAGAACATTATTTCCAAATTCTTTTAAAATGCTCCCAGCTCCATGCGAATTTATATTTATATACATTACAGAAGAAGAATTTCCTTTCATTTTGTCAGATCCATCCCTAGACGCGTTTCGCCATATCCTGGCTTATTAGTAGAGCTAGGATCCGACGAAAGAAAGGAGCAACTTAAAACTGCTTATAACAGTATTTGGTGGGGCACACCAGCAAGATGTTGCACGGAGCCACATCTGTGTCGTTATTAGACACTCTTAAGCATACCAGCACCTCTAACAAACTTATAGAAATAAGTAAAAATGTTAAGAGGAAATCACCTGTAAAGATATTCGTTATAATTTTAGGAGTCCCGCAGCGCTAACTCGCATCGGTTTTTCAAACCGAAAACAATAAGTGTACAAAAGAAGAATTTCCTTTCATTTCATCAGATCTAACCCTAGACGCGTTTCGCCATATCATGGTTCATCAGTGGAGCTAGGATCCGACGAAAAAAAGAAGCAACGCAAAACTGCTTGTAACAGTATTTGGTGGGGCACACCAAATACATTAAATCCATGTTTATTAATAAGTTTTTAAGAACTTTTTATAAGTATTTGAACTCTGCAGATATTGAAGTGTCAGAAAGTTATTTTTATACCGGGTGGTGCATCGTCATTGGAAATTTAGGAAACTCCATGCAAGTTTCAGACTGTCCAAATATTTGCTCACCTGTTGACTTTAGCGCGGGGTTGTAGGAAGACTTTCTTAGGGTTTCTAGGATTGCGGTTGGTTTTTATTGGAATTCAACAGATGCTGAGGACACCAGCATTGATTAGACTTGTCAACCTCTGATTTGTTATCGGGCAAGGGGTAGAAAAACTACACACCACAGTATTGTCAACTTTAAAATATAAATAAATATTCATATAAGTATCAAAACCATCAAGAATTGTTGGATGACGAGCGAAGATCATTTTTTTATTTTAAAATGATCTAGCGAGCTAACAACAACAGATATTTTTCACAAAATATTTCCCTTTCAGACGAATGTACGTTTACATTAAATAATGAGCCGAATACACAAAATTATCGGTAGTGGAGCCTACAAAATGAACATTGTCTTGCATGCACTCGAACCCAATATCTTCAGAAAGTGAATGTTTGGGCAAGAATTTTTTTCTCCTGAATTCACTCTTATATAAAAATATACATTATATACATTGTTTCCATCTGTTAAATCAATCGTTCCGGTTTCCATTTTTCTCCGTTTTTTTTTAAGAACATCATTCTTACGTCCAACTAAAATAAAAATCTTGTCACACACTTTCCGACATATTGAGCTTATATCGAACATTCCAGATTGTCGCCATTAATCTGCGAAAATAAATATGTCTGCCAGACCGTGAAAATTGAAATTTGATGGCTTCAGGGTCTGCTGCGACCCTTTTAGCTTAGTAGTTGCGAAATGGGCCCGAATAGGATGGATGTTTAGCAGCTACAAGGTCTGTAGATGGGAAACAAAGGGGGTTTGTATAAATAATTGTTATTAAGTAATCGATTTTTCTGGGCTTGGGTCGATACCGTCAGGTCAGATACCGATACTTTATTTGAACTTTAGATAACAGTACATATGTAAAGGAATATTTTTAATTGATTTGAAATTATAGATTCTAACAGAACAAACTAATTTTTAGGAAAAATAAGTTATTGAACGTTCTGCGAGGTCAGCAATGTTCGATTCGGATGCACTATGTGGTCCGCTTTCTAGAAAACTGCCCTTCTCTATTAAAATATTTCCATAGACATTGTTTGTAATTAAATTTAAAAACGAATAGTTAATATAGTTTCGCGATCATTGCAATTATACACACAGGAAACCAAAAGCGGAAGACGACTACAAAAATATTAAGAAATTGCGAATAGTAGTAGCTAGTAAAAAGAAAGTATTTGAATTTCAGATACTTTATGTAAAGTATCGACATTTATTTGTAATGTCTCAGTATCAGCAGATACTCACATACTGAATAACGGTATCGGCCCAAGTCTAGACAGTTCTGTAGCATATAATGTCACTTTACTTCAATAGTTCACTGCAGGCTTTAAAAATCAATGTTGATATTCAAAGCTGTAAGTAAATTAAATCCATTGTTTGCCCTCCACTGTCGTAAAATTTCTTCAAATTGGCATATACGTTGGTTGGTTGGTTTAAGGCGGGGCTCGGGCGTTCGGCCGAAGCTTCCTGCACTGCAGCCTAGTGGCTTATTGTGCATTGTGCGATTATGAATCTTCTTCGGGTCAGTGCTTCGCAGTTATAATGATATGTGAGGCGGTTTCGTCCTCTTCGCCGCAAGATCTGCATTCAATGGAACCAATGTAAATTCCCATTTGACGTAGGTATTTTCTTAAGTGGCAGTCGCCTGTAAGTAGGCCAACCACTTGTTTTAGCTGGTTGCACGTTAGAAGCAACATTCCAGTTGATAGCTTTTTAAAGGGTTTCTCAATTGTGGCCCTCGCTTGAATTTGACCAGGTATACTGTTTCATCAATGATAATGCTATGGGTATTCCACTGAACGAAAATAATTTATATACATTATGCTTCGCCGACTATCAAGTTCTAATAGCTCAAGACTACGACGACCTAAACGACATGACACGAAAACTCGTGGCGGAGTAGAAAACGTGGGGACTAGAGGTCAATATTAACAAAACTGAATATATGTGTATAGGTGGTCAAGAACAAGATTTATTACTGGAAGATGGACAAAATATCAAACATACTCATAAATAAATAATCTAGGAGTAAAAATTACCAACGACGGAACCTTATACGCAGCAATTAAAGAACGGAATAACCTAGGACGAAAGGGTATCACCTTATTGAAAAGCATCTTATGGGATAAGCATATCAACAAGGAAAATAAAAAAATAATTTATACTTAATACTATCGTTAAAAGTATAATAACCTACAGTTCCGAAGTATGGCCACTTAAAGACAGAGCAGAAAAATCACTGAAATCTGAAATGGATTACTGGAGAAGAACAGCTGGTATTTCAAGAAGGGATAGAATCACAAATGAGCGAGTGAGAGAAATAATGGAAATAACAAATACTATAACTGATGATGTTAAAGGTAAACAACTAATATGGTTCGGACATGTGCAGCGAATGCCCGAGAACAGACTGCCAAAACAAATATTAGACTGGCAACCAAGGGGCAGGAGAAGACCAGGAAGACCAAGAAAAAGTTGGAGAGAAGGCTTGACAAAGAAGTAAGAGACAGGAATCTCGATGAAGATTTGTGGAATGACCGAGACAGATGGAGATTGGAAATAGGAAGACGTCGGATAAACGATATGAATATATATATCCTGTTTCATCGGGATAGGTGTTGTTGTTTCGCCCACCTGACTGATGTCGCTTTGGTTGCCTGTTTTGATATGCCAACGGCGGGTTCAGCGCCCCTGAGATTTTGAGATGATCCGGCTCTAGCCAGTTTATCGGCTATTTCGTTCCAGCTATCCCCGAGTGACCAGAAACCCAATCTACAATATTGTTCCTTGCTGCTAGGTCTTTCAGGTTGTTTAGGCACTCCATACCCCATATACGGGTTACTTCAGCTTGAAGATTTTGAAAGAAGCATTCCTAAGCTGTGTTTCTGATGTAATTGATTTTCAGATTTAACTTTTTTGAAATAAGGTTATACTAGCATAAATTACTGTCTACATGGTTATGATAAGGATAATCCTTATTCTATATAAAATGATCCCTTTGTTTATTATTATACGTAGAATAATTTATGCTAGTATAACTGGAAGGCAAAAGTGAAAAATATCCAAACCGATGAAAGACCCTTAAATCGTTTTTAACGCGACCTTTCGGTGTTAAACTGCCAAAACTACAAAGAGACCCGTTTAAATTAATTTGTCCCCATGTAAACACATGGTGTGCGAATTAAGAACTTAATGAAAACCCGTTAATTCGTTGAACAAATTTCCTTCAGTTCAATTATCTCCCCTTTCGAGAGTTCTTTTGTCGCTAATTCATCGGCCGCAAAAATATTAAACACAAGCGCAGCGTTTAATGCGTTTACGGGATCAAATAATGTGTTTAGACAGCTTTTGCAGCATTATCTTAACGTAACTGTAAATAAAATTTCTTTTAGTAATCTCGTTTCTCCTATGGATAGAAATTGCCAGTTGTGAGTTTCTTTAGATCTTGATTTTATTACATCCACAAAGTTATCAAAGTAAACAAAAAAAACACTCAAGGAAAAGAATAATAATAGTAGTTTGTACAACAAGAGTGACGATGATGATGTATATATGGCACGAGGAAGTAAATCAAACTTCCGAGCAAGTGGCGATTGACGGGTTTCTCTCAGGCACCTTCACCATCAATGCCGGTGTTCCTCAAGGGTCCATATTGTCGCCTACCCTCTTTTTACTGTATATTAACGACCTTCTAGTGAAAACCCAAAATCCAATTTATAGCTTTGCTGATGACAGCACACTTGTCTCATCTTTTACCTTGACTCCCCAAACATCCGCTGCCGACGCACATCTTCGTAGGCAGCATGAAGTATTGCGCCTCAACAATGACCTGGAAAAAATTTTGGCTTGGGGTGACAGTAACCAAGTCGAATTTAATGCTAAGAAAACCCAGGCAGCAGTCTTCTCCAAAAAGGTTAACATTGCAGAACCGGATATAGTCATGGCAGGACACGCGATTCCCCTGGCACCGTCTATTAATTTGCTGGGGGTCAATCTGGGAGGTAATATGTCTTGGCATGATCACGTTGCCGCAATTGCCAAAACAGCTGCACAGAAACTTGGTGTACTTTTCCGCACCAAAAGGTTGTACACACCTCATCAACTTTTGACACTCTACAAAGCCCAGATTCGACCATCATTAGAATATTGCTCTCATGTCTGGAGCTCTGCACCCAAGCACACCCTTAGGCTACTGGATTCCATTCAAAGGAGAGCCGTTCGTCTGATCGGCGACCCCGAGCTGACCAAGACCCTCGATAGCCTGGAGCATCGAAGACAGGTTGGTGATTTGGCTCTCTTTTACAGATATTTCCATGGCAGGTGTTCGACTGACATTGCCCACTTGATTCCACCTAGAGCAATGCAAAACAGAAATACACGGCGAACCGCTGCCGCTCATCCATATGTTGTTCAGCTTAGTACTCCTCGAACTTCATTGTTCAAGAATTCTTTCATCTGGAGAACGTCATCTTTGTGGAATGATCTTCCTGAGGTCGTGTTTCCCAATGAATACAATCTTCAACGTTTCAAGACCAACGTTAATCGCTTTTTTCGCACTCGCACCGCTCCCAGAGCGCCTTAAAGGATTTTTCCTACAGTGCAGGTGTTTTATCATAAAAAAAAAAAAAAAAAAAAATGCCACTCAGTATTTTTTTTACGACTCAACTTTTCACAATCGGCCTTTTGCAAAATAATAATTATGAAAAATTTATTTTTATCATTATTAAATTGTTCTGCTAAAATGCACAGAATGAAAAAGGGGTTTCTAGGTTTTTTTTTGCTTGCGTAAGAATTATAACTTCGAAAGTACAACACATTAGCTGTAGAATTCGTTTTAAACAGTTAAAACGGCTTTTGTGCATTATTGTGAACTTTTAACGTTCGCTATGTTAAAGTTTTTCAAAATAATCACCCATTTATAAACTAGCAACACTGTTTACGTGGAAAGAGAAGTGGCAATATTGTAAAAATAACATAACATAAGTAAAAAATAGAATTAATTTTGTTCTAAAAATCTGACAAGTTTGTCTGTTTTATCTGGTTCGTTATCATCTTTATGTTCCAACATATAAGGAAGAATTACCAGTTAATTTTTTATATCTGTTGCGTATAATAAAAGTTGGATGGGGGTTGGATCATTCAAAATATATTAGAAAATATCGCCGTGGACAAATATTTGCAAGAATCAACCAAGGTTAGTAAGAGACGTTAATTTTGTAGGTATATTTGTATAGTACATTTTATACATTCAATCTTGTAGTTATGGTCTAGAAATGAGTGGAAAACTGAAGATTTTTGAAATAAGAAAGTGCATCTGTCACACATCTTTAGTTCAGTTGAAATATTTATTATTGTATTATACCTTCAATTTTCGCACTATTTGGTGCTCTCTTAAGGGAAAAATTGTGTATGCATAGACTCTGGGATAAATGTTTTGATTTAAACTAAAAAAAGAACACATTTTATCTGACCGATTTGCATATTTTTGAAGTATATTCTTCCCCCCACTTTTATCAAGTGTCAGAAAACGACTAGTAAAATTTACATGTGAATTTAGTTTCCTTGTAATTGACCACTATGATTGGTCACTTTCATGTCCTAACTAGGATGGATATGCAATCATATCTGTTCAGTTAACCGGAATAGCTCACTTTTCCAATCATTTAAGTGGAAACGAAACAGCTAATTTTCATGTGTGCGTAGAAAAAATATTAATCAATATCCAGGAAGATGGATTGTTGACTATTTTTTTTATTACTATTGTGGTAAACTCTAAACTAAAAGTACTGCACTATTTTGCTATAATAGTTATGCAGATGCAGACGGTGCGATGAGAATGAGATGCCACATGCTGTGCCAATACGCTGAACCAGATCTACTATGTAGAATCTAGAAGGTTAAAAACCATTTAACTTATGTTTGATAGCCGGTTTAAAACGGAAATTATTTTTTCTATATTATTCCCGTCAAATTTAGCCAATGTTTTTCCAAATTGACATTTAGACGGCGCCAAATTTTACAAGTCATATTTGATTAAAGTAACGGCAGCGACGGTATTTTTACAAGCACCTTTTGAGAGGAGAAGAATTGTTTTTTAAACGTCAAGAATTTTTTCTTAAATAAGTTAATTTTGATAGGAGAAAACCTATTAGCAATCCAAGCAAAGAGCGCCAAAGTTTCGTAATACGCCACTGGGGAGGGCCAAGGTTAGGTTAAAGGGACTCAATTGTGTATGCTTGCCCGGGGTGCCAAAACACCGCCGGTGCTAAGCATCCCTGAAATCTAAATTAGCACAACCTTATTACAGAAACAGGCTGTAAATTAATAATAAAGGATGCGTTGTGTGTCGTCACTTATGTTTGAGATAAGTCCTTCAAGTAAAGATTTAAAGAGAACCTTCTCTTACACGAAGAAATATATACTGGATCTCCCAAAAGTCCCGCATAAAATTAATATCAATTAAAGGAAAAAGATCTAGGAAAAACACCCTCCCTATCTTAGTTTTTTATTCTCTATCCAAAGAAACCAACCTCCGATTTACCATGTTAAACCGTTAAAACCGGTTTTTTGGTTTAACATGGTGAATCGAAGGTTGGTTTCTTTGGATAGAGAATAAAAAACTAAGATAGGGAGGTAAAAACCATTTTTCTCTAAGATGAACCGTTCCAATGTTACAGCCTGTCAAAGTCAAAAAATGCCATATTTTAAACGTCAATATCTTAAAAACTATTACATTTAGACACATGACATTTACAACATAAGCGTAGAATTTTGTGGGGAATCAGAAAATATATATAGGGTGTTCCGTTAAAAAAAATTGTCAAAGAAGTGACGACAGTTCTATGAGACATCCTGAATAATACTTTTTATGTCAAAAAATGCATAATTAAAAATAAAAATTTACGGGTCCGAGCGTTTTTCCTAGATCTTTTTCCTTTAACGTCAAGAGAAATATATATAATATAAATTTCTTAAATAATATAACTTTAAAACCTTTGAAACAAGGTATTGAAATTCTCTTATTTAAAGATAATTTCTCTCACCGCTAACAATTAACTTTCAAAAGAGTTCACTACTTTAGCACATATTTTTTCAGTATAGAGGATGATAGGAAATTCCTAAAAATTGGTAATAGGGAAAAAACGTTATAGTTACTGAAAATAATTCCTTATTTCCAATGCAGTAGATCTCTATTTTTTACCGAAACTTCCGATTTCCTCTCCCATAACGCAATGAAAATTGTTCGACAAACAAAAACACGGACTTGTAGAGAACCCTCGACTTCCTTTTAATTAAATTATACTGGAAATCCCGGAGTAATATGGGAAATTTTCGGGGAATTTTGAAGTTTTCCTGTGGCGCAAAGGAAGCACTTAATAAAACGCTGAGTTAAAATCTTATTTGAGAAGTAATCGGGACAGATTTTTTCAGAATGGTTGGAATAATCTTAAAAAAATTGTATAAATTACATACAGGGTGATTCACGTTGAGTGGTCTATTAGAAGATCTTAGAAACGAGTAAACTTATCTCTCTAAAAATTTGATAGCAGGCATAATTGGCTTTTAAAACATTATATTTTGACGTTTTTATTACTTCCGGTTATACCGGAAGTTAATGCCAACTTTGCTATTTCAAAAGGAACACCCTGTATATTTTAGCATTTTTGATTACCTTATTAAAATCTAAATAACTTTTGTTAATAATAATATATTCCTATCTCTAACCGTTTTTGAGATATGAATTATAAAAGGATTTTTTTATGTAAAAACTCTCCGAGAAGAAAGTTTAGAAACTAATAAAGGTAAACATTTAAAATTTTCTAAGCTTTCAAGTAATACATAGATCTTTAGTTTAAATTACTTAGGTTTCACGTTTTTTATACAGGGAGTTCTTAAAATTGTGTCAATGTTTCCATTTAAATAAATGTGCATAATAATAATAAAAATTATTAATTTTTGTTTAAATTTTTGACACTCTGTATTTCCAAAACGAAGCCGGTAAAAAACATAGTTTATTAAAACTTTTTCTTTTAAACTAATGTCAGCAACGATATCTCGAAGTTTGTCAAAATATATAACTTTTTCCAAAAAGCTTTCGGAAATATTGACATTTTTGATACTATATTTGAAAGAAAAAGTCAATATTTCCTTGTACTTAGCTGTTGCTAGGCAACGGAAAATAACTGTTCGGAAATATTTGCGTTTTTAAGTTTGAATAATTTACTTCCTCGTGGGAGATGGACATCATATTATAGCGGGACACAATTAAAATATTAGCAATATGCAATAAGAAACAAGTAGTACGAAAAAAAAATATAAATATTAATTCTTGTTGTTTGTTGCTTAAAACTTGATTGTCTCTTGATTGATTTGTTTGTACGTGTCAAAATTTATTTCTGTTGCTTAGTGCTTATTACCTAATGCATAATTTTTAATTGTGTCTCGGCCTATATCGACTCTTGTTGTGCAAACTACTTATTCTGTGCAGCTACTTGTAAACTAATATGCGTCAAGCTTGACAATTCAATTATTATTTATTTCCATAGTTATAACACAAATATTTTATGGCATTTTTTATTTGTGAATGAATTGAAGTTAATTGTAACAATTTATGTTATTTAAATAAATTTCGATTTTCTGAAAAATACTATGTATACCTCGTAGAAAAAGCTACATTCCCGGACTCCGTATTGCCAGTCTCGGATTGCACCTCGACATACAATCGTTATGGTCGTTCGGGAATTTTCAGCTTTTCCTACTAGGTATACGTTTTTGCTAACTAATCGAACAAAAATGTCATGGCAACAGCAAAACCGCTTATATAATTTAAAGATGTAAGAAACATGATTTTTTGTTAAACAATCCACTCAGTATTTAATAAAATATGATATCTCAATTAACTTCCAAACAAATAAATATACTTTCAATGCAATTGAAATTTAAAATTACCGATTTTCTTTTTAAAAAATATCAAATATGATTGGAAAATTTGCTCATGCTAAAAAAAATCTAATTCGACTGAAAAGCAACTTTTTTATTTTTAAATTAAATTTCATGCAAAATAGCTTTAAAAACGACGAAAAATAATTTCATTATTCTAAAAAAAAAATGGAAAAATAATAACCATCAGCAAAAATAACAACTTTATTAACTCGCATACAATGCAAAATAAGCGAAAATGCAAACGTGATGTGTCGACTGCTGGTGGCGATACAAAATACATTTTATTTTAATTTGAATAAAAAATATACGTATTTTGTTTTAAATAATAATTAATTAAAATGATAATACTAATTATTAATTATCAATATAACCACAGCTATTTTGCTGTGAAAGGAGTGAGCGAGACAGTAAGGTTTATCGGTACTTTGACTGATCCTGAAATCGGTGAAATTCAGAGGAAAGGAAGTACCACCGATTTAAGACTATACCGGGCCCTAGCAACAACTCCTACAATACGAGTTGTTGGTCCTAGTCGGCATGCGGCAGTAGGTTGTATGCATGTTTAAATGGGGCCCGTTGGTCACGTAGGGAACGGATGAAACAACGCCGAAGGCAAAACAATTTTTAGTTCTACGCCCAAACTTACTTTTAACTTTTTTTCAATGAATTTCGGGGCCCAATTGAACTCCCGGGCCCTCGGCGGCCCCCTAGTCCGCCTAGTAGTAAAACTGGCGCTGAGAGGAAGAAAGGTGGTGACCGCCATGTCAGTGGGCAGGAGTTTATCTAAATAATTTTAGGTTAGGGTAATAGCTACATCAGGAGCGGAGGTGGGCAAAGTAGTCGAAAAAAGTTCTTCGAACACCAAGCTCCTTGAAAAAGCAATTGCCAACATCAAGCACAAAGTACTTTGGAAATTTAAAGTGCTTGTAATTGCAAATTACCAAGGAAAGTAATTTTGAGTGCTTTTGAGCACTTTAAATGGCTTTAAATGCGAATTTTAATTACCAAGCATTTTTTACACGTTTGTATGTTTGCATGTATTTTAAAAGTGCTGGCAAGTACTGTGGTCGAAGCACTATTGTGCCAAAAGGATTTTTTTAAACACTTTCAAGGCAATTATCGCCCAGCTCTGATCAGGAGGACACGCAACAACATCTAGAATAGATGTAGTTGGTATTAGGCGATGGTTTAGTTCAGGATGTGTTAAATTTTGGCCATTTGTCTAGTATTCTAGATTTTATAACCTTTATATGCCTCGGGACGTTATCACACCTTCCGTAAATATTTATTTAGCAAGAAAATAATTCTCCTTAATAAATTATTACTAAAACTATCTCATATCAGCCGCCTCCCTCGTTCTGTAGCCTGTAGGTTGCTGAATTTTAATGAGTCGCTGGATATCTGATTAATATCCTAGGAACAAACTCCCCGGGCAAGTTTTAATGCCCAACCCGTGTAATCAATGCAAATTTGCAAGTTTCCCACCTTAAGGTTTATTAACAACTTGGCAACAACAATATTTTACTTTCGGGCGTCTAAGCCTCGGATATCGGGCAAATAAATTTACATGAAGTAATTAATCATATTACCTTTGGAGAAAATGAATGGAACAAGAAACAATGGCATATGGAGCATGCTGAACATACTACACACAGTGGCGTATTTAAGGGGGGTGGGGAGGAGTTTCCGGGCAGCACCCCCCCCCCCCCCCCCGAGCCTAGGAGATCAAAAAAAATTAGGTATTTATTTTTAATGAGAAAAAATAAAGTAACAATTTTAATTGAAACATTTTTTATGGAAGAAGTATGATAATTTATAATAAAAAAAATAGTGCGGGAAGAAAAGAGAATGCTTTTTTATGAATATACAAAACGGCACTAAAGAAGAAGTACTTCAAAACCTAAGCATTTGCACCAAAAACTACTCTTAGATCTACGCTCCTAAAATACATGATTTCTGAAAAAATCATCAATTTTGGCGTGGTGAGCGATATTTACTTTTTTTTAATCATGAAAACCCGAGCCCGGAAAACGCTGGTTAGAGTCATACATACGTCTTATGTTAAAATTTTGGATTGACACCAATATTCATATTTTTCACCAATATAAAAATATTTTTTTTTAAAATAAAGAATAGGAATATCAAAAACAAAGTAAAAAAAATATTTATTACGAAAACAAATTTAATTCAACTATGCAGAGTGGGAGAGACTATAATTTAGTTTTCGAAATTTGATAGTAGTTAAATGAATTTTAAACGAACTTTGGGCCTGGCCCCGAAAATTTTTCGCCTGCGGCGCTACTCCACCTTTTTTACTAGGTCCGATATCATAAAATACATGTAGTCCCGGCTGTCTCTCTCTCCAGAAAAAATGTTTCCTACTTACGCCCACTGAGCCCCCCCCCCCCCCCCCCCGAGCATATTTTCTGGCTCCGCCACTGACTACGCATATAACAGCTGTCTATTTGTATTTTGTTTTTAATCTACTTAGGGATAAGACTATGTACCCCTCCTCCATGAGTGATTAGGGGGGCCAAAATCTTTCTCATATTTCCCATTGCATTAAACATTTTCGTCTGCAGCTCTATTTTGTATTGGCTCTTTATCCCTTGTTGCGGCCATTATTAGTAATACGAATATGTTTAATTCAATCAACCAAATTAAGTTTTCTTGGTTCTTGAATAATCCATTTTAACTGTCCTAACCTTTTGAACAAATAATCTTTTTAAAGTAAATAAAATTCTTTTCGAATTTCATTATTAATCATTTGTCACCATTACTCTTACATAAACCTCTATTACGACGCCGCCTAACTCCAAACTTCGACGACAATTCAATTACAGTTAGGTAACTTTAAAAAATTGACTTTTTAAAGCAAGTACTTTTTCCTTCTATACATGGTATATTCACATAAATCACTGTTTCCTTCTTTAAAATTGTTACTCTGAACTTTGAATTTCAATATTTAAAGAACGACGGATCAGTGCAAAAATGTGGCAACCGTTTTTGGAGACGAACTAATGTTTGTCTCCGTTTTCGATCGATTTCAGACACAAGATTGTGTATTATTTTATGCAATAAAAGACGGCGCGCTCCGAAGTCACGTCGGTTCTTACGTAACGAATGAATCATAGTGCGCCTATCTATTCGGCTTTCTTTAAATGTTGAAATTCAAAGTTAGGAACTACTCTTAAGTTTGTTAGCCTCTGACATTACACCATCGGTTTAGATTTTTATTTTTTATTCCTTCATTTTGTACGTGATCTGATTGATAGCCATACCACGTTTCATCGTGTCATGAATAAAAAAAATTGAAAGAAAGCATTTCTTAAATTTAAATTCAAATATTAACTAATTGATTTTTTTTAATTTTTGATATTTAATTTATTATACAGGGTGATTCCTAAGTTGGTACTTCTTTTTTAGCTGTGTATAGAAAGCATTAAAATAAACAAAAAACAAGGGCAATTACACATTTTCCTAATAAAACTGAAATTATCTATACATTCTAATAAAAACCTTGGTATAAAATTAGTAAAACTCAAAACACTGCTTACATTAGTCATGGAATACAGAGAAAAAAAGAGTTTCTCAATACAAGATTTTCGATGGTCTTAAAAAGATGTCCTTAAATTGAGTAACTATACGGGGTGATTCCTAAGTTCATACTTCTTTTTTAGCTGTGTATAGAAGGGATTAAAATAAACAACTTTTTCGAATAAATTTTTTCAAAAAACTTAAAAATAGCCGAGTTACAAAAGTAAAAATTCTAAGTGCGGGCCTGGTAATCAAAACGTAGCCTTTCACTTTATATTGTTTTTCTCCGTTTTTTTTATTGTTAATCATGCATTTTACGGATCGGTCGTCAGTTATTTATTTTGGCAATTCGCTGCGATGTGTGGTTTTCTGAAGCAAATTAAATTTAATAAATTGGTGAAAATGGTAAAATTTGAAAATAATGAACTAATTATAGTGCTAATTAATTTTGAGTGTCGTAAAAGTGCGGATGTTTCTTCTCTACACCAAGAAGTTTTCTTAATGTTATATAACGAGCAAGTTAAGCAGAACCGTATTTGATTTGTAGTGTAATAAATGAATGTAAGTACTTTATTTTTTGTTTTTTTGAAAAAAGGTGTTTAAAAATGTTGTTTATTTTAATGCCTTCTATACACAGCTAAAAAAAAATATCAACTTAGGAATCAGACTGTATAAATTCATCACTTTTTCTGCTCTGTAGGTAAAAAAAGAAAGATTCATTTGATATATGCCAATACCTAATTTAATTCCTAAATCATCATCAGGACTCTAAATCTGGATCCTTCGTGATAAAAAAAAATAAATTTAAAACGTACATGCTGGGCATGCACTGATAATACGTGCCTATTACTGTCTATTTTGTTTTAGCAGTTGTTGGTATAGGTAAACAGTGAAAAAGTTAAACTCGAAATAACAGAAATTAATTTTTTTATGATACTCTGTATATAGCACACCCAAACTATACCTAGTTTTGACCAGAAATACCTCACACACAATACAAGATTTCGTCAAGTCGTACCCGTCAGTTCTTAAAATTTCGAGCTAACAGATAGACCGACAGACAGACAGACAGATTAACGGAAATGGGATAAAAATATTAAAATTGTTTTTTGTTGTATTTCTATCATGTTGTATAATTTTCAAGAAAGTACATCAATTAATATTATGACCGATTAAATTAATTAATAATATTGGTTATTTTAGTGTTTGTTTTTTCTTAAATAAATCTACCATGCTATTGTTGAATAATGCGTCTTTTATAGGCCATCTTTTGTCTTCATTTTTCTAGGCAGATACGATACAGCCCCAAATTTTTCAAACGTCGCCTTCCTCGAAAATAAATGATCTGATTAATATAAAGCCCATTCAAATGGGAAAATAATTCCATTCAATCGGTCGTCGTCACATATAAAACGTTTTCTTGGTTTTGGTGAGTTTTGCCATGGGTTTTAGTTAAAATATTAACTATTTATTGGTTTGATAGAAAATCTTGTAAAATAAGTACCCTCTACTGTTTCACGTGTGATAAGTTGAATACTCAGATATTTATTTTTTCTTCCGAGGGGCTGTCCATGTGCCGGATGCACTTGGGCTAGGCTTAGCCCATTCCATTGTTGATTTTCACATCCACTCAGTGATCCCAGTTCCTTGCACTAGTTTGTGTAGGTTCACTGGGGAGAGGGTCCGGATGCTCTTTGGTTCCAATTTTGGCTGTACGAGTATTCGTTGCCCTTTTCGATATAGTGACTCGCAGTGGCAAACTATGTACTGTTTTCCTGACTTGTCCGCATGATTTGACGTTAAGTTCTCCATTGTATAGTTGCATTCTTGCATATGTGGTCTGTCAGAATTCCTGTAATAGTTCTCAGCTGATTCCTGTTCATTTAAGGTAGCTATTTTGTTAGTCTCGGGTCTGGATCCCTAATGAAGCATTTGCTATGGAGTAATCCCTGTCTGTTGCTTGAGTAGATTTTGTGTTCATTTCTGATCCAGCGCTTTATGGCATCTTGTACTATGCATCTTGGCACTTCGCGTGCCGGTTCTGGACCAATGAATGTATTTTCTGAGCTTTTATTCGCAAGTTCATCGGATATTCGTTCCCTGTAATACCTCCGTGTTCTGGTGGGTACCAGCAGCAGTGTTACTTTGTTTACTTTTGCAAGGTTGACTGTCAGAGTACATATGGATGCGCTTATTGAGGTAAGTAATCCTATTGTTTTCATACACACACTAATAATTAATTTCACTTTATGTATCAATGTCTCAGCTTCCCTATTGTTTTTATACGCACACTGTAATATGGCGTAGATTTCTGCTTGGAACACTGTGGGGAAAAAATGCGATTTTTTCCGGTCTTCTTCCCCCTGGGAAAGTCTCCATAGTGTTTTAAGCAGAAATCTATGCTATATTACAGTGTGCGTATAAAAACAATATGGAAGTTGAGACATTCTAGATACATAAAGAGAAATTAATTATATAATGTTTAATATTCATTGTTTTTCAACATATAATGTTATGAGTCTATAACGGTTCTGTAAAATTTCAATTATAAAGATGTTTTCATGTTACATATCATCGGTAACGTTCCAGAGATGTTAAAAAGTCTACTGACAACAATAAAATTATACATTTTTATGCACTGCGTTAACCGCACAAGGTTGTTTCTTTTGGATATCATAAAAAAACAAAAATTCTTTCCAAAGAGAAATCTGTACCAAAACTCACTGCACCTAATTTTACTTTTCACAGTTCAGTCAACTTCACAACCGATACGTCGCGGGAACAGCAGCGAGACATTTTCCATTACTGTCACTCAAATTGGCTTTAGTTGACTGTGCAGTTTTACCGCTTCATTTGTTTTATTTTTATTTCTATTTTCAGTTCGTTCAGGTTAGTTAAGTATGTGTTTTTGAAGACCAAGACGCACGTGTTAATGCTTTTACATTTGGTTGAAAGAAAACTGTTTTAAAGTACTTAATAGTTTTGCAAAATTATGTATTAAAGCTCCTTTTTAATGGTTTGGCTATAATCGACAACCAAAATATACCATTCCTACACTAATCAATTATATTTGGATATTAAACATCGCGGTAATTACAACAAGGGAATAGTGAGTTTTTATAATAGTTTGATTGTTTAATTCAACGGGAAACGATAAATTAATTTGGTAAATCTACCGATAAACCAGGATGACTGGCAACATTGCCTGCAACTTTCTCACAACCTTGCGTATATTTACAATTTTCTTTCACCAAATTATTAAGCCCCAAAATACGCAACTTTACCTCAATTTAACCATCCTCGTAACTCTTACCGAATGAATTTGGAGCACCCTGTATATGTACAATGTGTTGTATTAATACTGTTCAAATAATTGTGTAGGTAAGTCCTTGTATTTTTAAACAACAAGAAGTCGTATTTTTTGGCTAGCTCTTTACCTGTACTCGCCTAAAATAGGAACGTAGGAAAACTGGCGTAAATTTAGATTTAAGATTTTCCAGAGCACAGCTTGCCCAGGTAAACAACTGGATACTGGAAAGCTAGACAACGAGATTTTAGGGTTTAGATTTTGTTTTATTAACACCACGCCGAGACTGTATTGGTTTTTTTACATTGACAAATTACTCATAAATCGGTAAAGTTCATTGGGTGTGCCGAAAAAAGTTAAAATGTATGGATCAAATAATGAGCTTGTACGTACGGCTGCCGGTTCTAATTTATTTTTCATCGATTTTTTCCCATGCCTAAGCTTTTCTTTGATTGTAAGAAATCCAAGGCATGGGGAAAAAATTGATTTAAACTGCATTTTCTTTTCATCTTGAATTATAACGAAAAAGGTAATTCTAACCAACACTTCCTTGGCTTCTTACTTAATAACGCAAAATTAAGGTAATTTACTCTTGATAAAATTAATATTGTTAGAGATTTTAATTTCTCTGTATACAAAAACTAAATTTTATATTGACAAATCTTCTCTCTTCTCACCCTGTATGGGGTAGACAAAAAAATTAGTATTTTTTCGTTTTTTGCCGTGTATTCGTATTCGGAAATAACTTTTAATTCTAAAAAAATTTTACAAATAAAAATTGTAACTAAAACAAAAAAAAAATGTGTTTTTTGAGAAACTTTAAAAAAATTAATTTTTCCTAGTATGTACTCCATTTTTTTTTCGATTTCGACGCAGAAGCTTCTATCAAGAATAATACCCTAAGCCGCAAAAATAGAGCAATACCAAAAATTATGCTCAATTTAAAAGTTGATTTTCTGATTTCTGAACCGATGACTCGATTTCAATAAATTTTTTTTGAATTGTAGCTTTTTTCTTTGGCAATAACACTGTAATAGAATTCTTTTATGCAGATTTCAGTTTTAGGCTTATACAGGGTGCAAAAATAAAGATAGTTTTTTTACGTTTTATTTAAGCTACTCTGTAGGAAGCATCAGCAACAACAACGGATCCATGATGAAATCATTCTCATGTTTTCTAATCGTTTTTTTAATTTGTCTGATCTCTGTAATTTGAAAGAAAATATAGTTTAATACAAGAACATGGATTTTCATGCATTAGTAAAAAATGATTCCCAATGTAGTGAGCGAAAGGGACAACGTGCTCAGACGAAATTTCACTTTCGCAATGATTTATAATAGACTACTTTGTTTGTTAAACCAAATAAGTATCCAGTAAAATTGTGATTTATTCAAGAATAGTAGATTCTGTAATGAGGTTGGAATGAAAATTTGATCTGAGTGGAAGATTCCGAACGCGAGCGTAATGAGCGTGAGAACCACGGGTATCGAATTTTCATTCTAACCGAGTAGCAGACTATATTTTCTCCACGACCAAAAATACTATTCGCAATATTTGTAATTTCAGGTGGACTATTATCCAGTTCCATATCTGATTCATCCGATTTTTCACTCATATTTTGATTTGCATTAAAATTTGTCTGCTGAATTTGACAGTTTCGAAATTCATGGTAACCTATGTCGTTTAGATCAATTACAAAATATTCATTCCGTATCTTGTTATGGAATGAATATACACGCAAAACGCATAAGAAGCAAGTGTTTCAGAATAAATATTCCAACTCAAGAGCAAGAATTTTTACATTCTATTATCAATAATGATTTTGGAATTATTGCATTCAGTAATGGTCGTGGAGAAAAACATGTTATGACATAAAACTGTGTATTTTCTTTAATATTACAGATATCAAAAATATTAAAACAACAAGAGGTTTAAAAAACATGAGGCTACAGTATGATTATTCACATTCTATCACAGTTTAATTACCAAAAAAAAAAAAATTAGCGAACTCGATTTATCGGTTCGCAAGAAATCAATTTTGAAATTAAACTGCGTTATTTTTGTAGCTAAGTGTATATTCTGTGAAATCAATAATAAAAATGTTTTTTATTTGGAGAGAGAACTCTGTCAGTCACTATATATAGATATAGTTTCGCATAGAGCTGGTAAACTGAAATTTTTTTTAAATGGTCCCATGCTTTACGAAAAGTAGGCGCCAATAATTAAGATTATTTCCGATACAAAACATTGTTGTCCAGTGCTATTGTTTGTTCGGTGATGTAGAGATCCAGTTAGATGCAGTATTCACAGTGGTTTTTTCCTAGTGCGTCATTGGTGACATTTCGCCAACCAACAAAATCCCGCGAATCGATTTTTCAGGCGCTAAAATCTCCGCACTGGCTGATACGTGAAACCGGATTCTCGATTCGCTAGAAATAAGTATATTTGTCGCTGAATATGAAACAAGTTTTTACAAAATTGTTTGTGTGGATTCCGAGAAAATTGCATTTGAAATAGCGTTTAGAGGGATTTTGTTGGATGGCAAAATGTAACCATTGTTCACCGATTAAGCGACAACGGTTTTTATAACTCCCCATCTTTATTTAATATAATAATAAAGGTGAATAAAAATATAACCCAATGTCATCCGGGCACTATTCTATGTCGCAATACGTCGTTGCCAGTGAAAATGAAGAAAAAATTATAGATTGATTTGACTTGAAGTTTATCCATTAATTTCCGAAGTCATCATCATTTTTGATTGTCATTTTGACTTATAATTTTTTTTAAATCGACCGGAAAACAAGCACTTTCTAGATAAGTCCCTCTTTTTTGCCTTTGGCTTCCCATTTAAGGAAATAAACCAAACTCATTTATAAGTAATATTAAGTAGGCTTCAACATGTTTATATTTTCTTGCTTCCATAGTAACGAACTGTCAGGTACGATATTATGACTGAAAAATAAACATTGTTAAACAAGATAATATTTTTGTGGCTTCATAAAATTATGTGGAAATTAATTTGGATTCGGAAGAAAATAACATTCCAGTTGAAATAACTGAGGCAGCTGCTAGAGCTACATACGATTTGTTGCCGCATAAGTCTAGAAAAAGGGATGAAAAAACGTTGAGCGTTTTAAAAAATTGGTGTAGAGAAAAAAATGTTTTTGTGGATGTTGTGTCGATTGTAAAAAAAATATGATACGCCACTTAACCTAAAAGTACGTTAACAGGACTCGCCTAGCGGCTCGTCCTGGAAATTGTCTGCATCTTCCTGTAAAATAGTACTTTCCGGTCTTGTAACGTAATATACTATTGTACTTTGAAACTGTATTTATTCGTAAAATGAGTTCTTTTCGGAGCTTTTATTATCGTTCTCTTCGTTTTCAGGTCAGTATTTATGATACGTTTTATTTATTCTTAAAAGTTAGCTTTTAATGGTATATCGCGAATAAAATTATGGCGGTGCGGGTGGCTAAAGTCCACTAAATGAAGGTAATGCTAAAAAACTAAATATTCATGTTTACTTTGTTGCTTAAAATATTGTGCAAAGTGATTTTGAACGGTCTATTAAATGTATGGATAACATTGGTTTTGCTAGACTTAAATTTTCGACTCAAAACTTTAAACAATTTTTAGCAACCTATACATCGGGACATCAGGCCCTTCTATTCTAATATTTATGAAGTTTCACTTTGATTTGACCATATTTCTTCAATTTGATTATTACGATTTTAATGACGTTTATCTTATGACGCACAATTAATCAATCGTTTTCTGTGAATATTGTAATAGTAGATTCTGTAACAAAGTTGGAATGAAAATTTGATCCGAGTGGAAGAAGAGAGAAGCCACGAGTATCGAATTTTCATTCTAACCGAGTAGCAGACTATATTTTCTCCACGACCAAAAATACTATTCGCAATATTTGTAATTTCAGGTGGAGTATTATTCAGTTCCATATCTGATTCATCCGATTTTTCACTCATATTTTGACTTGCACTAAAATTTGTATGCTGACATTGACAGTTTCGAAATTCATGGCAACCTATGTCGTTTAGATCAATTACAGAATATTCATTCAGTATCTTGTTATGGAATGAAAATGCACGCAAAACGCATAAGAAGCAAGTATTTCAGAATAAATATTACAACTCAAGAGCGAGAATTTTTACATTCTATTATCAAAAATTATTTTGGAATTATTGCATTCAGTAATGGTCGTCGAGAAAAGTGTTTTACCATTATTATTCTGAAATATATTCAGAAAAGTTAAGGCACAAGACAAATTTTCTTCTGAGTAAAAGAGGCACAACACGACCTTAACCTGCAACCTCTGAACTTCCGAATTTTCTGAATACACTCGAAGTTATGAAAATAATAATTAGGAAAATAGAAGAGGGTGGCTGAAATTTTGTATTCGTGCCAAGAAAGAGTCAGGTGTATTACGTAATTTATTATTAGGTAAAGGAACATTTATAATATTAATGTCGTTTCGGAGCGATATTCTAAAAGGAATAATAGAAGAGATCTTAATGTTTCGGAACGAGTTTAGGGAGTCCTATGACTTGAGCTTAAGTTGACAGCGAAATTAAATTACGCATAGAGTTTTTAAAATTAATTATAAAATAATTAATATAACTTTCGTAAGTTCTCAAAACTAAGTTAAATAATACCAGTATTTACGAAATAATCCTTTCGAAAATGCGTATTAGAAGCATACTTTTTTTTACCGTCGATTTACTAGCGACATTTTGCCTACCAACAAACCCCCGCTAAACAATATTTCAAACGTGATTTTCTCGGAATCGGCATAAATACTTTTGTGTTTGTTGGCAAGTATCATTCTTTTCAGCGAATCGAAATTCCGGTTTTATGCTTCAGCCAGCGCTGAGATTTTAGCGCCTGGAAAATTGATTAGCGGGTTTTTGTTGGTTGGAAAAATGTCACCATTAAGTGGATCCAACCGTGTTAAATTGCGGGTCATGTATCGAATTATTGTGATAAAAGAAAGATATATTTATTTTTGTTTGCTCGATCCAAATAATACCCAAAGACAAGTATTTAAGCTGTTTTTTTCTTTATATCAAACGAATAAGAAACGAAATACTAACAAAAAGAACTGGCGAATGCGTCGTTCTAACTATAGATACAAAAGTGGCAAATTACAGGGTAATTCCTAAGTTGATACTTCTTTCTTTTGTGTATAGAAGGCATTAAAATAAACATTTTTTAATACCTTTTTTCAAAAAACTTAAAAATAGGCGAGATACAGAAGTAAAAAAATCTAAGTGCGGGTATGTCATCAAAACGTAGCCTGCTATATACTTTATGTTGTTTGTCTTATTAGTCATGTAATTTACGGGTCGTTATACGTCAGTTATTTCGCAATTCGCCACGTTGTGTTTTTCTGAAGCAAGTTAATTTTAAACTGGTGAAACGTGTCATCAAAGTCCGGCTGCTGCTTCGAGATTATAAGCAGAACGCTTTCCCTTGCGGGCTCATCCTACACCCAGAAGTTTTCTTAATGTTATTCAACTGGCAAGTTAGACAGGACCGTATTTGATCCATAGTGTAATAAATAATTAATGTAAGTACCTTATTTTTGAGTTTTTTGAAAAAGCTATTTGAAAATGTTTTTTATTTTAATGCCTTCTATACACAGCTAAAAAATAAGAATCACCCTGTATAAGCAGCCAGTCAGTAAGCGAGTTCGGTTTTACCATCAGATTTGTCAGATTACTCCGCGCCCGTTCGTTTAATGTTTCAGAGGACAAAAATAAATCTGAATGTCGTTCGTTTATCATATCGACAAGCAAATGGAGGTACATATTTTTCGTCGGAGAATTTCGACAGATTTTAAAAATGAAATTTCTGAAAGGCGGGATAATTTAAAATCTAACCGTTGTTGTTTATTGAGGAATGAAGATAACCTTACCTTTCGTGAAATTCGCCCAGAATATTTTTTCATGCACTTTACAAATAATATAATATGAATCCGACCAAATTTTTTGTTTAAACTCGTTTACATATAACTTTACAAAATTCTTAGGTTAGAAATTCAAATAGAAACCATTAAGATCGTTCAGTAAGTACGAAGTCGTCTGAATCCTTCGTGATCACACGATCTAAACATTTCATCGCTCTCGTCTCATCTGCGAGGTAAAAACCGAACTTGCTTAGTGTGACACATGGGAAAAGATCCCGCGCGCGTGTCTAGTGTATGTCTAAAAATACAATTCAATGGACGAAACCTACATTTTATAAGTTTTGTTTGTTGAACTGATTATACAATAAACTATTTGTAAAACGGAAATGGTAAAAATATCTAACTGGAAATACCGATTCATTTTTCTATTTTTATTATCTCTAATATGACAGCTGTCCCGCAATATGAAACACTACAAATTTAATGAAGTGTTTTAACTGAGCATAAAACATGACCAACAGATAAATTGGAAACTACGGCCAGGCCGCCTTAACCCTGAAGACGGTCCACTTTACTTACATCGGTTACATATTAAGTGCAGTGGGTTGTATGAAGTTAAAGGAAACAATTCCAGTGTGTATTTGAAATTGTAATAGAGCAGAATAAAATAGTGGAATTTAGTGTCCGTTAAAATATATAATGAAAAGAAGCTTAGCGAAAAGCTGACAGAGTAGTGCGTCTATCTTTTGCATTAATGTACATAGGGACGCCAAAGGTAATGGAATCTCTGGGGCACAGGTAGACAATGACAGGCTGTTTCGTTCTTGATAGAACTCATCAGAAAGGCATAACCTGTAAGCGACCCCCAGTACAGCGAGCCTGTTCTTTCAAGGCGTTTTTAAGAAATAAAAACGCGATAACGCCAGTAACGCCATCAGAAGGAATCAACTTTAATGCAAAAGATAGACGCACTACTCTGTCCGCTTGCCGCTAAGCTTCTTTTCTTTATATATTTTAACGGACACTAAATTCCACTATTTTATTTATACTTACACACAGCATTTACGGAATAGTGCTGCAAACCAGTGGGCGAATGCAGCGCGATCTAGATCTGAATCCACAAAGCGTGGAGATATATAGCGAAGCGAAAAAATGTTTCCTATACTGGTAAAGTAGCCGTTCCGTGCTTGATTTATTTAGATTTATTTATATTTCTACGTTTTCACGTTAAATGGCTATCTTTTGCATTGAGTTGATTCCTTCTGATGACGTTACTGGGTTTTCAACGCATTTTTATTTCTTAAAAACGCCTTGAAAGAACAGGCTCGCTGTACTGGGGGTCGCTTACGGGTTATGACTTTCTAATGAGTTCTAACAAGAACGAAACAGCCTGTCATTGTCTACTTGTGCCCCAGGGATTCCATTACCTTTGGCGTCCCTGTGTACTTTAATGCAAAAGATAGACGCACTACTCTGTCCGCTTGCCGCTAAGCTTCTTTTCTTTATATAGAGCAAAATGTTTATTTCCTAGAAATATTTTTTCTCCGGCTTCGTACAACCCGCTGCTCTCGACATGAAAGCGATGAATTTTGGATCTGGAATATACAGGGTGTCCCAGATAAGGATGCACCCTACAGGGATCTCATAAACCATTGAAGAGGCAGAGGTGGTTAGATGAGAAAAAAGTTGCCCCCTACTAAACTCTGGAATATTGCGTTTTCAAATTTGAAAAACTTCGAATCCTTTCAAAGATATTTGGGCAAAACAGAATTTACGCGATTTCGTTTTTATTTTTTTCTGAAGAGATATGTTAAAATAAAATCTACATTCTGATTACTACTTATTCTCCTTTATAAGTTAGTGTAAGTAGGTTTTTAATCCGACGTTTTGTTTTTTCAAAACCATCATCAACTTTACTTTTTTAAATATTCGGAAAGCCTTATTTTAATATTTTAAAATACAACTTCTACTTTATAATTCAACGACGTATTACACCTAGTATTAATAATACCTTTCGGATTTATAAACCCTTTATCAATGAGAATAAGTGCTAATTCATCTTATATCTATCAACTTTTTGTTGTTTTTAAAGCCAACTAGAAATAATTTCACTCTAGACGTCGACTTCAAATCATATCTAATTTTTCTTCTCTTAAATAATGTTCCAAAATGTTTATAAAAAAAACTACAATTAGGTACCTACACAACTTAAAAACCTTAAAGTTTTATTTCAAAGAAGTTAGATAAAAAATTGCTTGACCCGTTAGTGCTCGACTGCACAGTCGTCATAACATTAACATTAAAGTGTCATTCTCCCTGTAGCTTACCACGTACACCCGGGCACTAAAATAGTATACAAAATATCTCCATTTACATCTAATACATAGTTTGCTATAATAGCATTATATCTACCTTCATAATATCAAAAAAAAATTGGCGTAAATTTTGACCGATACCACTTTTGATTTTAGTTAAACGGTTCCAAATTCAAAAATTCCTCGGTAAAGATCTTATATTATCAGGGGTTATTGCGTTGAATTCTGCCAGGAAAGAAATTGTTTTGAAATTTCATATTATATCCAAACTGTTTAAAAACTATGCCTCAAATCTTCGACTTGACTTTCCAAAAAAAATAAGGCCAACTTTTATTTAGTGTAAAAACTTATAGAGAAATTATAGGTAGTATAACAATAAGAAAACTATTAAATACTCGATTGTACGCCTCAGCAGTTGCCTGACCGTAGTTCCCTATTTTTACTCAAGAGTTATTTGTAAATACACTTAAGGCTACTACAACACACACCAGATAAAAATAGTTTTTCATTAATTAAAATTTAAATTTAGACCCTATTTATTAGCTAACAAGAAAGCCGATAAATCTTCCGAAATAATTAAGACAAGTTTTGACTTTCAAGATGGGGGATAAAAGCTAACTTAAGAAACAAAAAAAATTGTATTGTAAAATATTTTTGAAACAGTCATTATAAAATTATGCCAATGGTATCTAATGATTATTATATGTCAGTAAAACTACTATTTTTTTTTGGTGTCAACCTGTTATTAAGAGTTACAAATGTATCAGGAATTGTTGCTTGACTGGCTGTAATAAAAGTTTTTGTCACGAACTTTTAGATTTCGATGGTCTACAGTCCAGTACGTTTAAAGTCCCTCCCTAGTTGCGTCAATGGAAGATACACAAAATTTTGGAAGGCAACGAGAATCTAAAGGGAACCGAAGGTAACGATCGTTTTCTCGTGGTAAGACAATGGCGGCTCGTCAGGAGGAAAGTTTTTCGAAATAATAAATATTAATGTACCAATTCAGCTACCATTTTAGCCCTTAAAAAATAATTATGTTCGATTTAATAATATTAATTTAATCCGAATGTAGCTATGCATAATTGGGCCACGGTTAACTCCGATGGACAATCATTATAAACACTCGTGCATTTTGGCGCACCGCAGCTGACCGTGTACGTTAGCTCAAAGAAAGTAAAGACCCAACGCGCAACATGGCTTTGATATTCACCGTTGTTGTGGTTACGTGACGTCAGTCACGCAAACGCCATGTAACAATTTGCATTATGATGAAGGGCAATTTAAAAATAGATCAGTCGTATGCATTGGTTCGCCTAACCTTTAGGTATTTATTTTGAGGCTTCGCGAAACTTATGGTTATAGATATCGTTTTTACGTGATTAATGATCTGATTAAAAAATTTTGTTTTTATTTTTTAGATAATTCAGTAGTGTAGGTACGTACCTACTTAGTAGTGTGTTTTAAAAATTAACCCAGTTAAAGACTTAGTTTATAATTTGTTGGAAACTCCATTCAGTCGTTGGACAGATGAGGATAAGAGAGACGTTATACGTTATACGGGTTTTTAGTCAATGTTTGTTTAAGTACCCGCACTATACGTAGCTCTTCACCATTTTTTAAGACCGCGAGCCGCCACTGTGGTAAGATCCTTAAGAGATTTAAGGGACATCCTATTTTCTTAGAACTATGAATTGTAAGTGATACTTAGTATAAATATAAGCGATTAAACAGTTCGAAACAAGAACCGTCCATGTAAGCCAGAGAGAGAATCGCATAACGCAAGACAAGTTTAAAATTAAAAAAGTTGTATGCCTTCGGTAAAATTCAAACCCTGAACCTATCGATTAAACCTCAAGTGCACTGCCAATTGCGCTACGGAGGACCTGATATTCTTTTATCAACTTCGGTCGTCTATACGCTGGAAAACATTTTTCAATTTAAGAATTATTTACAGACACCAACATACCTACATTTTAAAACTATTAATGGCTGTTCAGAGATCTCCTTCTGATTCCGGCAGATGTCACCATACGTCGATGATGTACGGTTAATAGAAAAATTAGAAATTAATGTTCAGTGGTAGTGAATGAATTCCCCCCTTTAGCCTTATAACACCCTCATCGGTCTGTAAATCGCAGGAGATTTCAGACTGTTGAACTAACATAAAATTAAATAACCAATGTCCATATCCCTAAGGGTGTCAAAGTACTTCTGAATCAACACATTTACAAAAATTGGTGTGTAAGTTTCTTACTCAATAATACTCTCTATACAATCAACGAACACACGGACGGACTACAGGCTACAGGATCGGAAATTTCTTTCTTTCAAAATTCACATTCATGCAAATGAAACTCATATCGTTTTTAGTCTTCACCTTTCTCAGGTGTTTTCGTGGAAAGCAGTGATTTAATTTCAGATAAACTCGCAACTCCCGTTTTGTATTAATTAAGTAAATCCCAACATTTTAAAATGGATACCCCGGATTACGTACCTAATTTATTGCCCAAGACCGAAGGCTTAATAGACATAATTTAATTCGAAATCTTACAACAAAGTTTATTCATTGAAAATTCAAAAAAAAAACATTTTTTTTAAAGAAAATTCGTTTTAAAAATTGTTCGGGTTTGTTGTTTTATATCCTTGTGTTATTTTTCTTCTTTTTGCTGCTGCTATCGTTTAATTATTGAACTATATATTTCCTGTATTATTTCTAGAATAATCTGGCTGTAGGGAATATGCTATACATTCCTTGCAACAGTTTGTAAAAGGCGTTGGGATAACCGACGGTTCTGATTTTGATGGCCCGATTATTTATTACCATGATCTTTGATTTTCAATATTTAAAGAACGACGGATCAGTGCAAAAATGTGGCAACCCTTTTTGGAGACGAACTAATGTTTGTCGAATGAATCATAGTGCGCCTATCTATTCGGCTTTCTTTAAATGTTGAAATTCAAAGCCATGATCAATATAATCTAAAGCAAAATCATTTGTATTCGAACCATAGACTTATCCATTTAAAAAAATCCAAATTAAACAAAAAGTTGTACCCATTGACATGTGATAATGCCCAACATCCTTATGAAAATACCTTATCATGTCGTGTAAATGCCTATTTGGAAAAGGAACGTTCTATATTGAACGTTATCCGCCGCGCCACACTGTTTCATAGATAAGTTGCATTCCAATTTAATGAAACAAAATCAACACCGCCATGGTAGAGGGCTCGTCAAAGTTTCCGGCCGTTCGCAGTAGTTTGAGAGATTCTTATGCTGCTTGTCCTTTTCCTCCCGATGCCACGCTTTACTATTTCAACTCCATCATCACAGCTTTAGTAATAACTCGCACTAGCACAGTATATGCTGTGCTGAACCATATTCCTGTCTTGCCTTTAGAGTATGCAGCTTATGTGTGTCCTATTAAAATACCTGTGGTAATTCTCATTATTGCTCATCAGCAAGTTCTAGAAACACTTAGACAAGGGAATGAAAGACACGACCTTTCATTTCATATGTGAGTATGGTAATAAGTAGTCGTAACCGCATAGGCAACGGAAATATACGGCTGGCCGGTACAGGAAGATAATACTAGAACGGCAGTAGAGTTTTGGACTTGCATTGTCTTTATTTGTTTAGAATCACTACGTTTCAACTGGTAAGCATCTCCAGTCGTCTTCAGGTGAATACTACGTGCGAGGTCGACGCGATAGCATGTTTTGCTCCATTACGAAATTGAAAACCGTATAGGAAGCGCAGTGCTATGATGACTAGCTTTTTACTACTATCTGGAGTTAATTCTTATACAGTGACAGTTTTATAGCATCGCTGCCAGATGAAAATAGCTGTCATGTATGTCTTCTATTTATTTTATTTATTTATTTATATAACAACAATCTACAAATTACAAAACTTGGTTCCTTATATTCTAACTATTTTTTAAATCTAAACCTGTTTTGCACCTAGGTGATGTCACCTGTATGTGCAACTATTAACAACTTGTTTGCTACTTGCGTAGCCATAACTAAACCAAACCAGACAATTTCGTGAAACTTATAGATGTAAAAAAAAACTATATATTAAAAATACATTTACTATTTACTACTTAAGATTTAAAAAAAGAAGATGAAGAAAGGGGATAGATCAACCACACAGCTAATAATAAATCTCTACAGGAGATTATCAACAAGATGTTGGTTTTTATGTAAAAAACTTCTACATTTATTAACAAAGGATTTGTATCGAGATATTGTTCTCACCTCAAGGGGTAATAGATTGTATATTTTTGGTGCTAAAATTAAAGTGAATCTTTGATTTGCATCATGTGTTCTAAAGGGTACAGACATCATTTTATTAATGTTGTGCCTAGTTTGGTAACAGTGGTTTACAAAGTTCCTATTTTTATCTTTAAAACAGTATACACAATTACTAAGATAGTATAAACATCGAACATTTAATATATGTTCATTGTACAGCAGGTCAGTTGAGTACAACCTTTTCCGGAAAAAAACAACCCTCAATATAAAATTCTGTACAATGTTCAATGGCTTTAAAGCGTTCTTATATAGTCCCCCCAGACAATGATTCCATACCCAAGCAGTGACTCTACTAATGACCTATAAATCCGTTTAAGTAAAACCCTTGGTAATATCTTACGTATTAGATAAAATTTATGGATTAGACGTCTAATTTTGTTGGTCAAATCTTGAATGTGGTGAGTTCATTTTAGATTTTTATCTATAGTAATACCCAGATACTTTATTGTGTTAGTTTCCCTTATAATGAGATCAGACTTGACCAACACAATTGAGTCAAAGTTAGGCCTTCTTAGATCAGTCAAAGAAAATGCGACGTAAAATGTTTTATCCGCATTTAAAGTTAGTTTATTTTGATCCAGCCAACATTTCACTTTTTCCAATCCCTTAATCACCTTACTCCTAGTATTCTTCCAAGTGTCTTGTTTAAAAAACAATACCGTATCATCATAGATACGTCATATATATCCAAATTTAATAAGGAATTAATATAGGTGATAAAAAGGAGGGGTCCAAGCACTGTCCCCTGCGGGATGCCAATCTTGACCTCCAATGGATCACTATAAACGTTTCTTATTTTTACTACCTGCCTCCTATCCTCAAGATAATCTCTAAAAACCTCCAACACCACACCCCTAATACCATAATGTTCAAGAGCATCAATTAGTAATTTGTGGGGTACCGTGTCAAAGGCCTTCGCCAAATCCAGAAAGACCGCAATACCCTTTTCGTTGTTGCCAAGACTACTTTTTATGTCATTTATAAGTTCGAGCATCGATAAGTATTCATTATTCATTTAATACTCATTATTCGGTGGTTGTTTCTGCAATGGCTTGGTATATATTTATTATAAATTTTTTTCTAGTTTCCCTGGTAAGCTAATACTGGACCAACAGCAACATCACTCAAGCTAGACGGCTTTGGTTTGCATACTCCATTAATAACTTAAATTACGCGACGTACAATAATTGTAGGTGCTTACACTATACAAACTACCGACTGGTGGCCATTATGCCGACGCCATGCTAGAGAGCCGCCATGTTGATAAATTGGTCCTTTTTGAGCACTCTATAGTTTCCGCTTTACGCCCGTCGCAAATTTAAATAAAAGGTGTGTTTGTACGCCGGGAAAATTAATTGGTGTAGTGTGAATGCGGCCTTAAATTAGGATTAGCCGGCAACAAAGAGTTACTTTCGGTAAAGGAAAATTAAGGGAGTGTAGGGGGAGAGATAAAAAGCGGGTTTTGTGCAAATGTTTGGAAATTTTTGGCTATTATTTTACCCTTAACAAAAAACGACATCCGGAGGAAGGAGTTGCTTTTTCTAGAGGCTTATGTGACATTATTAGGATGGTAATATTATATTAAATTATTGCAGTTAGAGAAATAATCTTAGGATGTTACATCCATGGACGCCTTTGGAGAGGGGAGCAAGAGGAAGCACTGCTCACTGCCATCTACCCTGAAAGAAGGCGATGCGTTTCTTGTTAAATACCTTTTACATTTTGTTATTTTCGTTCTCATTTTATTAATTATTTTTTATTTTTACTGTAAATGTGACATCCTTTGAACGTTATATTTAGGTTTATACCTAAATGTATTCTACATTGAGTCCAATGAGACTTCTAATTTTATGTTTTTTTACACAGAATGAAGAAAAGGTTAAGTTTTTATTTTACTCCTAATTAGTATAATATTATATGATAAGTTATTGTTATGTTTTAGCTATTAATATTATTTCAAAAAAAAGGTATACGTTTCTATTATATAGCTCTATTTATGTTTTTTTCTGAGAGCATGTCCGTGCGCCGGATGCACTTAGGTCATGTTTGACCCATTGTGCTCACCCTGTTTAGTTGTTACACCTCCTACGTGGTCCCAGTTCCTTGCACTAGTTCTTGTATGTCAACTGGGGAGAGGGTAAAGATGTTCTCTGGTTCCAGTTTTGGTTGCCCGAGTATTTGTTACCTCTTCCGATCTGGTGACTCGCAATGGCAAACTATATGATGTACAGTTTCCCTTATTTGCCGCATATTCTGCAGTCAAGATTCCATTCCATTGTACAGTTGCATTCTGTGCGGATGGTTATTGACAACCATGTGTCCTATGAGAATTCCTGTAGTGGCTTTCAGCTGGCTCCTGTTCATTTAAAGCAGCTGTTTCGTAAGTCTTGGGTCTGGATCCCCAATGAAACTTTTGCTTTGGTGTAATCCCTGTCTGTTGCTCCAGTGGATTTTGTATTCACTACTGATCCATCGCTTTATGGCTTCTCGTACTGTGTACTTTGGTACTCCGAGTTCCGGTTCTGGACCAATGAATTTCTATTTATGTTACACTGGGGGTCAATCTGGGAGGTAATATGTCTTGGCATGATCACGTTGCCGCAATTGCCAAAACAGCTGCACAAAAACTTGGTGTACTTTTCCGCACCAAAAGGTTGTACACACCTCATCAACTTTTGACACTCTACAAAGCCCAGATTCGACCATCATTGGAATATTGCTCTCATGTCTGGAGCTCTGCACCCAAGCACACCCTTCGGCTACTGGATTACATTCAAAGGAGAGCCGTTCGTCTGATCGGCGACCCCGAGCTGACCAAGACCCTCGATAGCCTGGAGCATCGAAGACAGGTTGGTGATTTGGCTCTCTTTTACAGATATTTCCATGGCAGGTGTTCGACTGACATTGCCCACTTGATTTCACCTAGAGCAATGCAAAACAGAAATACACGGCGAATCACTGCCGCTCATCCATATGTTGTTCAGCTTAGTACTCCTCGAACTTCATTGTTCAAGAATTCTTTCATCTGGAGAACGTCATCTTTGTGGAATGATCTTCCTGAGGTCGTGTTTCCCAATGAATACAATCTTCAACGTTTCAAGACCAACGTTAATCGCTTTTTTCGCACCTGCACCGCTCCCAGAGCGCCTTAAAGGATTTTTCCTACAGTGCAGGTGTTTTATCATAAAAAAAAAACTGCCGTTAGAAAAAAATTGATTTGTACCTTTATTTTTTTTTAAAAGGGACCGAAACAGGTGCAGCTAACCATGCCTGGACACACGGCCATCATATCATGGAGACAGCAGCCGAAATTCTGCATAAATAACCACACCGGAGGCCCCAAGTTGTTTTAGTAGACCCTCATTGGGTATAAGAAATATCTGGAGAAACCATTTTTAAGTAAGAATAACACTGCACACAAATTAAACGCATTACTGATACCCATCCCAGCTATTCATTCAGTGCACAAGCATAAACAGAGCTTGCAAATTGCGATATAAAAACCAATAAAGACAATGACAATTGTCTCGAAACCTCAGACAAACACAAGCCAATCAACATATTAACTAATAAAATATTGCAACCGAGTTATGCAGTTATTAACGTCGCTATAGCTAATTTTTTATAGTAGTTCATTGCCATCGATATAGACCACCCAAACTTACGTTTTTAATAGCCACTATTTAAAATAATTCAAATGTGTTCATTATCATTAATAATGTTCCATGGCGTATGCACATGTCTAGTTAACAAGTCATAATACTAGTGCTATTTTGGCTTCGTATTTATAGAGCAAGCTAAAGTATTAAGTCTGAAAATCTTGTAAGGACATCAACAGGAAACTAATGAGTGGGATCACCTTTGTCTGGAAAGTCTGGCATTATTCATAGTCTGATTTTCATATTTCAATTTTCACTTATCAAGCACATGCTACTTGATGACTTGACATTTTTAAGTATAATGTTTTACTTACCGTGGCAAGTAGATTGTTAAAGTAAATAACAAGTCAATGGGCAGATACGATTTTAAAATTTATTAAAAACTTTGCGGTTTCTAAATGCCTCTTCGGAGGGCCTTTGTACATATTTTCCATATACGACATTATTTATCTATGACCATTTAAATATAAACATTTTTAAATATCATATCAAATTTAACATAGTTTCATTTTTAGGAGTTACCTATGCTTATTTTTTTATCAATATTTCATAATTTTTCCTTTTATTCAAATACTAGTTCTTCGGATCCAACGGGCGTTTTCACTAAAGAATGAAAAATAAAATTATCTACGGTTTTACTTTTTAAAATCTTGAACCGTACGAGAGAAAAAAATTTAAAAAAATACGCTCCCAAATGTAAAAAAATACGCGACAAGATGATATGTTGTCATAACAGCAGGGTATATTTATGTATGGGCTGATTGGGTTATAGCCCAGGGCGGTAGAATTGTAAAAACGGCTAATATCATTCTCTCTTTAATTTAAGGAAAAAAAAACAATATACTGAATTAGTTTTTTTTCATTTTAACCTTATTTTCAATGCCAGATTTTACTTACCCACAAAAAATGTATTATTATCCTTTATGACTCAAATTTATTGCTCTTAAAAATTTAAATATCAATGATGATAAGTTGGTTGGTTGGTTGGTTTAAGGCGGGGGTCAGGCGTTCGGCCCAAGCTTCTTGCACTGCAGTCTAGTGGCTTATTGTGCTCCCCGATCTTGCTAGAAAAGGTTTGTTCCTTTTATAAGATCCAGCAAATTCCTACCAAGTTTTTCATGTGGGAGGTTATCCCCACATTGGATATCTCCGAAGATTCTGAGTCTTCCTCGGGTCAGTGCTTCGCAGTTATATATATTATGTGAGGCGGGTTCGTCCTCATCGCCGCAAAACCTGCATTCAATGGGACCATTGTAAATTCCTACTCGGCGTAGGTGTTTTCTTAAGCAGTGGCCTGTTAGTAGGCCGACCATACTTGTTTTAGCTGGGTGCGCGTTAGAGGCATCATTCCAGTTGATAACTTTTTGGAGGGTTTCCCAATTGTGGTCCTCGCTTGGATATGACCAGGTATCCTGTTCCATCGGGATAGGTGTTGTTGTTGTGCCCGCCTGTCTGATGTTGCTTTGGTTGCCTGTTTTGATATGCCAAGGGCGGGTTCAGGGCCCCTGAGTTTTTGAGATGATCCGGCTCTAGCCAGTTCATCGGCCTTTTATCCCCGAGTGTCCAGGAATCCGTAGGAGTTCTACCTTGTTGTTCCTTGCGGCCAGGTCTTTCAGGTCGTTTAGGTACTCCAGTGTGATCCTCGATTTGAGTCGATTGGAGTTCAGGGCCTTGAGGGCAGCTTGGCTGTCTGACAGAATGTATATCTCTTGGTCGTAAGTCGTAAGAGAGAAGGGTAAAATTATAGTCGGGCACTTGACCGGCCACTAAAATAATTGTGGGTAATAAGATAATGCAGACAATTTGCTTTTTTTAAACTTACTGCCGTTGCGGCGTTTTTAATATTGTTTTTAGAAAGGTTTGTGACACTCTAGAAATTATTAATAATAAAAATGGTATTTATTTGTGCCAAACAACAACATAATTAATTATATTATCTATTTGAAGGTTAGAGACAATAAAGAAAAGAAGCTTAGCGGTAAGCGGACAGAGTAGTGCGTCTCTCTTTTGCATTAAAGTACACAGGGATGCCAAAGTTGGGTTCCCTGGGGCACAGGTAGACAATGACAGGCTGTTTCGTTTTTGTTAGAACTCATCACAAAGTCATAACCTACTTACAGGTTTGTTCTTTATATATTTTAACGGACACTAAATTCCACTATTTTAGTTAGAGACAATGATATTCTTAAATTATAAAACAGTATTAGACTGACATTGTCTTTTTTTGTTGTTAAATCACAACGGTTCAATTGGTCTTCAAGTGAATACTAAATAACTTTGAAAATTATAGCTCTATTTATACTAGCTAGCTGGAGCATAACTGAGATAGGTGTAGTCATGCAGTCATGCGTTTAGCTTGAGTGCTGTCTTATTCTAAGATTATATTTACTTAACAAAGGTCTTCTGGGGCAATAATCTGGTACAAAGACGACTCAAAAATCAAAGAGGGTACCGGAGTACTTACACGGAGTAAAATTTAAGAAAAACTTCTCTCTGGGTAAGGCTCCCACAGTGTTCCAAGTGGAAATTTACGCCATTCTACCATTTGCGTACGAAAACAACAGGATTACTTACATTGATAATTTACCTCACATATATAGAACCAATCACGCAATTTTTCATAGCAACCACCTTGGTAACGTGGTCTTACCCGATAAGACCTACGACTAGCTCGGTATGACCACAGTAGCTTTTTGTCAAACAAACAGTAATTTATTTTAAGAAATCAAGTTTAATAAATAAATATTATAACCCCTACAAAATAAAAGTTACACACAACACTATTTGAGGTCATTTTAGGGCATAAACTTAAGTTAATTTTGATATTTTTAACGAAATGTTTTATGACAAAATGTATTTAAGATTAAACCCAGTGTGCTTTGCTGTGACGTAAGCTTAAGAAATCTTGGCATTTTCATGGCAACCGTGATGACAACAAGCGAATTTGATTTTTGACGTTCCATATTTCTGATTTAGTCTTGGATTTTTAATTAATTGTTAGTTGTGGCACGTTTATAAACTTAAAAGTAAATCAAAATGATGTGGCTGCATATTTTCCTTTATTACAAACGGCTTTTATTTCGGGTTCAGTAAATTATCCAATAAAATACACCTCTAGAAGCGGCGTCTTATCTTCATACCGTTGTTTTTCACTTGAAACTAGATTTTCTAAGAAAATGTTCACTGAATATAATTTTTACTTATAATCAAAGAGAAGACCCTCGAGCTAAAGCTCTCGGGATCTTATCAGATTATAAGTTAAAATTACATTTCGTGAAAATTATCAGAAAATCGATTTCTTGTAAAAAATAACGGCATTACCGATAAGACGCCTCCTCTATCGGTATATTACTATTGATAAGCGGATTTATATCATACTCGGACAGTCAAGCATCCTTTAAAGCATTAATGTGCAACAAGGTGACATCAAGACTGGTATGGGAATGCCAAGAGGAATCCTTGAAATGTACTCTATTGGCGCCCATGATCATTATACCTGATTTTTCTGTCTTAGGCCCAGAAGATTATGCCTGGACGGACGCCGATCATTAAAAAATAAAATTATCAAAAAAAAAAGTTTTTCGTTTTCTAATTATATTTTCTTAGCGTCCCTGGTATGTTACACGATTTTTAATTTAATGTCATAACTTTGAGTAAAACTTTTTGCTTTATTAAACTTGTATTCCCTGTAAGCTTAAAACTCTATAAACAAAACTTCTTTAATTCTTTAATACTTTGCGACTGCCATAAATACTTATTAGAGTTGCGGAAAGTGCCTACAACTAAATTATCAAGTATTATCTACGTTTATCTTATTTTTATGAAAACTTTCATAGTGCTGATTTTTACATTTAAAGTTTATAACCAAATTAGGATCACTTCAACTTTTTTAATTTAGAAAATTAAAAATGCCTTCAAAACATTTTTAAAAGTTTTACGCAGTGACATGAAAACTAAATTTCTTTCTAGACATTATTCCACAAAGAAAATTGTATATTATTTTATAAACCTTAATGACAGTTATTATTAAGGTGATTCTCACTTTTAAAATTTGATTATTTTTAATGTAAACCGAAAAAATAGGTGCTCCTGGTTCAAAGTAGTGAACTCCATTGAGAGTTAATTCACTGGTTAACAAGATTTTTGTCCCAAGCGCAAAAATGTCTGATTTCAATATAATTTTGCATGCTGAAATCAATCATGTTTTCAGAATTTCTCCATCACCCTTAGTTTTTATGTTCCAGTATATGTGATTATTTACCTATAAAATGCACCCATAGGTCTGTACTATAAGAGTCATCTAACAAAAAACTTGTGTCAGGCATTGCTATTTTATTATTTGTGTATTGTAACAATAACTTGTTGTGACTAGAAATAACAAAGTGTGCTCTGTGTGTCACGCGGAACATGTCTTGGCTTGTTGAGACCTGCAAGCAGTTCCGAGTCCTACATAACATTTATTGTTGTTTTAGTTATCGGCTAGAGCTCGGTGAATGAACATATACGCAGACTTTTTTAACGTTTTGAAGAATGTGCTGTGGTGCATTTTAAGCTATTGTAGTGTAACTCACCTGTAAAAATGCCAAGAAATTGTGTAAACCACCCGAACTCTTTTTGCTACATCTGCGGTGAATTGACATTTAAATTTCAAAAACGGTCTTTCACGCCTCTCGTTAATAAATGCTATGAACAGTATTTCAAGTGAAAAGTCGGCGATCAAGACAAAAGCTGGGCTCCCCATATTTGCTGTGTTACGTGTGTCAGACTTCTTACAGCGTGGGCAAAAGGTAAACGACATATGCCTTTTGCTATTCCCATGATTTGGAGGGAACCATCAGACCATATTACCGATTGCTATTTTTGTCTTACAAATATCAGTGGTATAACTTCTAAATCCAAACATACTGTTAAATATCCTCATATTCCATCTGCACTGAGACCAGTGCCGCACAGTCCGGAATTACCTGTGCCTGACCCCCCACAAAATATGACACCGAGCGACGATGAAACTGCCGATGACGAAGTAAACAACGAAAGTTTTTCAGCCGAAAATATTGATCTGGATCCAACATTTACACCAGATTCGTCTTCTTGTGCGCCGCATCTTCTAAGTCAAGAAGAACTTAACGACCTTGTCCGAAAAAGCAGCATGGTTTTCTTTCAAGGACATTTGCAACGGCGTCTTGGGAAATCGTGAATTACGTAGAGAATGTTAACAATTTATTGGTCTCATATAAAGCCATGGGTTGCAACAAAAATACACTTTCTTCATTCACACTTGGACTTTTTTCCGAAAAACCTTGGAGCAGTAAGTGACGAACATGGCGAGCGATTTCACCAGGACATTCTGGACATGGAGAAGAGATACCAAGGCAAATGGAGCCCCGCTATGTTGGCAGACTATTGCTGGACGCTGAAGAGAGATGTTTCTGATGCAAAGTACAGTCGAAAGTCATATATGACCACATTTTCTAAGTAAATATATCACTTTGTACTTTATTTTTTCATAACTTATACCCATATTATAATATATACGTTCACAAAAATTCATTGCTTTGTCACTTTAAAACCCTGCGTGATGGAAAAATTCTGAAAACATATATGAAATATGTTTAAAAAGTACTACCAAGTACACCCACTTCAGCTCGTGGGACAAAAAAAATCTTAAATTTTGTTGACCAGTGTATTAGAGGCAAGAGAAATTATCTTTATATGAGATAATTTCTCTTGAAAAACCTTCAAATTTCTCTTGGACGTTTATCTCTTGAGTTATCTTGTTTTGCCAAAGCGATTTATCTTGTTTCAAAAGGCTTAGAATTATACTAAACTGCTGGACAATTGCTTTCGAGCAAGAAAAATTTCCCCTAAATTTCACAGTTAATATTTTCTGAACCAAATATGATATCGACCTACGGTTTTGAATTGTTGATAGATCTATCCCTTGGGAAACAATTGTCAGTGTTGGATTTTCTTTAACTGTCAGAAAATTTTATATACAGGGTGTTAAAGAGGACGATGATTTTTGCTCCAATTTTAATGGCGTGTAGCTTTCACAATAATATTTTTAAATTTTATCACTCAATTGAATCACTGGTTCATAGCAAAGAAAGTAGTTTGTCAAATTTTTGATATCTGCTATATTTTAAGAAATACCGATTTTTTTGGAAAACCTTGCTTTATTTTAACTTATTGTTAGCTAGATCTCACTGTGCGTTGTATCGTGCAAACTTATGATAATTATACCTTATGAGACGCTTGATTATGTTCAGTAACAATAGTTGTACCCAAATGTTATGATGTACAGTGGCGTACTTATAAACACTTATATGTCTATGGTTTAAGAGTATCTCACAATTTTTCACGATTGTTTTATATTGGAAAGTACTCGCCCCTAGATTAGGTCAATTTTTTCTTAGTTTTTAGGTTTTCATATCACACTACAGGTATATTATACAGTGTGTTTACAAAATTTTAACAAAGATAATTTTTTTAGTTTAATATTTTTGGAAAAAAATTATTTATTAAATTCTTATTCTTGCTATTCCTAAAATTAAACTTACATTGAAAGAGACTTTGATATTAAATATCACTAGCTGCCGTCAAACCAAACCCTGTCCATCCAAAGAGGGCCTGCAAGGTATTAATCCCATTAAAATCAAACAGCGACACTTAATTTTAAGGATCCCAAAAAAGGTTTTCCAAAAAAATCGGTTTTTCTTAAAATATAGCAGATATCAAAAATTTGACAAATTACTTTCTTTGCTATGAACCAGTGATTTAATTGATGTAGGGTAATAAAATTTAAAAATATTATTGTGAAAGTTACACGCCATTAAAATTGGAGCAAAAATCATCTTCTTCTTTAACACCCTGTATATACAATTTTCTGACAGTTAAAGCAAATCCAACATTGACAATTGTTTCCCAAGGGATGAATCTATCAACCATTTGAAACCGTAGGTTGATATCATATCTGGTTCAGAAAATATTAAGTGTTAAATTTAGGGGAAATTTTT
Organism: Polydrusus cervinus; assembly: GCA_935413205.1. Lineage (NCBI taxonomy): Eukaryota > Metazoa > Arthropoda > Insecta > Coleoptera > Curculionidae > Polydrusus > Polydrusus cervinus. The sequence goes on from OW284512.1 coordinate 4,111,887, forward strand.
CTTGCTCGAAAGCAATTGTCCAGCAGTTTATTTAAGAAAATTTCTTTATATTAAATACTCAATAATAGGACGTAATTTTAACGGCGCATTTCTGGATAAATTTAAGTTGAAAAGTTCATATAAACATTAGTTTTAAAAAGTCTGGTTTTCCAGATACAAGGTGTCCAAGTTTAAAAAAAAATGTTTTTTTTTCATATCTCGAGGCTTCTTTTGTCGATCTTGTTTAAATTTGGCACTGTTGTTCATTATAATAACACGTGAAGTTAGCACTAACTAAAAGATAATTATAAGTTCCAGTGGCGTCTCGGGGGGCAGCCTCACGAATAATATTGACAAGGAAAATGTACACTACTGAGTTTTTAAATAAATTTATATTTTTTCGAATTAACTAGCTGAAGGAAATTTTTCTTTGTCTCTTGGCATCCTACTTCATTTTCGAGAAAAAAAATAAAAACCACTTCATTGCACATCGAAAAATATTTATTTCTAATCAATTTTTTAAAATCTAATAAATTAAAATTAATAACTATTTATGAAAAGGTGAATGACTACCTTCCGCTTTTATGTAGGCTTCTGTGCTTTTTCTCGTCGAGAGACGAATTTTTTCGAAAATTCCAATTTTTCGACGTGTAATGAAATGGTTTTTATGTTTTTCCTCGAAAACGAAGTAAGATACGAAACGATTATAAAAGACAAAAATGTTGTATTTTTGGCTCTTTAATCCGATAAAAATATCCATTTTTTAAAAGCTCAATAGCGTACATTTTCTTTGTTAATATTATTCATGATATTGCCCCACGAGACGCCACTGGAACTAATAATTATTTTTTAATTAGTGTTAGCTTGGCGTTTTAGTACAATGAATAACAGTGCCAAATTTCAACAAAATCGGCATAAGGAGCTTCGAGATAATAATTATAAACCAGTTTTGTTTAAAACCTTTGACATTCTGTATCTTGAAAACCAACTTTTCGGGACGCATATTTTACGAACTTCTTTACATAAATTTGGTTTAGAAATGCGCCCTTGAAATAACGGCCTTATTAAGCAAAAACCTGTTTAACTCTTCGAGTAAAAGAATTTCTCTTCGCATAAGAGAATTTCTCTTCGCGTAAAGGATATTTAAAAAAAACGTTTGTGGTTTTCCTGACCGTTAATTCAAATAGATGAGTTTGTATTTTGGGATTCGGTCAAATTAAATGCAGTTTAATTGGTTGACGTTTCGGTTTATTTAATAATTAAACCATCATCAGAACTTAATACTAGCAGATGTTAGCACTAATATTCACATTTAGATTTACATTTTAATACATTGTAAAGTGTTTCTGGTGTAACAGAGAACTGTTCTCTGTTACACCAGAAACACTTCTAAATGTGAATATTAGTGCTAACATCTGCTAGTATTAAGTTCTGATGATGGTTTAATTATTAAATAAACCGAAACGTCAACCAATTAAACTGCATTTAATTTGACCGAATCCCAAAATACAAACTCATCTATTTAAAAAAAACTTTATATAAAGGACTCAAAAGCAAGCGACGACGCAATCATGGACGGGATACAGAAGCGGTATGGTTGCCGAGATGGCTTGATCGAAATAACTTTTAAGCATGGAATAAGTTTAGAATTGTGCTTATAATTTAAAGTGTTGAAATTTCAAGAATCTGCACTTCCTTATCAATTAAAACATAATGCAAATCAATTATCTTTGTCATTAAGCTGCGATGTCAACAAAAGTGTGTTAATTTATTTTAGTTTTCAATGAAGGATAATCCAAATAAGGTGCTCACCATTGATAAATTGTTACTTAGGAAAGACAATAAGTTGAATTATCAGACTAGTATGCAGATAACGGATTTTTTGACCCCTTTATAATGAGGTAAAAAAGAACAATTTTTAAACACAACATACTATTTAAGTATTTTTGTTTAATTATTTTTTAATTAATTAATTATGGTTATGTTTGTTGTCCTTCTGACCTGATTTGAAGTAAAAACCAAGGTTTTTGTGTAAAGAACAAATTCTTTGGGTCAAGACCATACACTCTTGGGCCAATAACAACCACTTTTGGATTAAGATATAACTACTTTTAATGAAGAGAAAAAAAAATTATTCCACACTCTTACAGGAAGTTTTTGGCAAGGGAATTACGGTTTTGAGCCAACACCTTTTTAAAAGCGCGAATCTTTTGGATTAAAGAGATTAAGGATGATTCCTAAGTTGATACTTCTTTTTTAGCTGTGTATAGAAGGCATTAAATTAAACAACATTTCCAAATACCTTTTTTTTAAAACTTAAAAATAGGGGAGGTACAGAAATAAACAATCTAAGTGCGTGCCTGTTCATCAAAACGTAGCCTGTTATACTTTATGTTGTTTGTCTTATTAGTCATGTAATTTACGGGTCGTTATACGTCAGTTATTTGGCAATTCGCCGCGGTGTGTTTTTCTAAAACAAGTTAATTTTAAATTGGTGACACGCGAAAATGGTAAAATTTGAAAACTATGAACTAGTAGATATGGTGCTAATTTACGGTGATTGTCGTCAAAGTGTGGCTGCTGCTTCGGGATTATGTTTAAGTTAGGCAGGACCGTATTTGATCCATACTGTAATAAATGAACCTTAATTTTTAGTTTTTTGAAAAAGCTATTTAAAAATTTTGTTTATTTAAATACCTTCTATATACAGCTAAAAAAGAAGTATCAACTTAGGAACCACCCTGTATAAATTTTTCCCATTAAATTAGTTTTTTCGGCAACGTATACATTTTTTTCTGTACGACACTGTAGTCCATCAGTCTTACGGATTTCGGCATTTTGAATATTATTTTTAATGTCGCGCATTAAAATCCCTCTAATATTCGATAAGTTGTACCAGTGCACACATATGCGGCCATAAAACAATTAACCTGATCATAAATAAACAGAATAAAAGCATTTTCCTAGTTTATTATTGGTGGAACACAATGTGCCCCTAACTAACAATAGGCCGGAATGTTAAATAAAGGTGTTGTGTTAACACGTTATTTCAACAAGCTGTTTATTTTGTTTATTTTAAATTACTCTTACCCGGTAAGGAAACAAAGATTATAATATTAAATTAGCTATTGTAATACGTATCTACAGGCAGTGGCATGCAAACAATATAGGCAAAAAAGCATTGCCTACCCTGGGAACAATAGAACAAACAGAAACAATTTATTTTTATATATTAGTTTTTATCCGTGTAATCCAACTTTGGCAATTTATCTCTACATTAATATAATAAATAATGATATAGGACCGAAAAATGAATCCTAGGTCATTTTCACGAACGCATTCTTTTCTTATTTACATCATTAACTAGATCCCGGTGTAAGCATTCCGTAAGACCGTTCTAAAAGCAAAGATCCCGCTGTACCGGGTAATTCATTAAGGGTGACGAGCGGCTATATCTCGGAAACTACTGGGCATAGAAATTCAGGAAAAAAAATTACAACTAAAGTGGCAATGGGAAAATCCTGAAAATAATTTTTAAGTTTCGCATTTTGCCGCAAGAGGGCGTAATTGAAAAGTAAATTTTAAAATTTTACATATCTCCGAAAATTCCACATTAAGGTATATCTTTGATAACACCATTAAAAAGCTTGGACAATTATGCATCATTTTGGTCTTATGCTCATTGGCGTACCGACTTTAATAAGAGGGGGGGGGGGAATGCTAGAGGGTGCAATTTGTTATAATAACACATTTTTTGATTTTACTCCGAAAAAATAAATCATACGGTATAATTATGATACCATAATCGAAAAGTAGATTAAATTTGCTAGAAAAATACTTAAACCGCAGCTCGATATCTCCGTTCGTTTCAGTGTTATCGCCAATAGAATAATTTTTAACACTTTAAATGAAGAAGCGGTTATATATTTTTTAGAAAAAAAGTGGGACGCCACAGATATTTTTCCATGTGGATATTATTTCGGATTAGCCTGGTCAATTCTGCATAAAAATGATCTCTTGTGTTTTTTTCCTCAGGTACACCGTTCTTAATTAAAATAATTAAATTAAATAATTGAAAGTGCATACATTTCTCTTCCAAACAGTCTTTAGTTTGCTAAAATCGGATAAGTCGTTTATAAGTTACAGCGATTTAAATTATTACACTTTCAACAGCTTCCCCCCCTCTTATTAAAGTTGGTACGCCAATGAGCATTTGTTCTAATGATAGATTGACTAAAAAGCACCACATTTTTATATTCACCTTGAAAATTATAAAAAATGGATTTAAATCGTTTTGCACAGTTGCTCCTCAATTGTTACTATTCCGGCTAGCAGCGCGTCTGCAGAACCTTTTCTGGATTAAAAAGAATTTATACATATTTACAAAATACACAGGGAGAGACCTTTGGCAGGATTTTAAACGCAAAACCAATTTTTATGACGATGTTTTAAAAGAATTTTTACTCTTACTTACGTAAAGACCGCCTTGTTGAACTCATTTACAAATAATATATAGGTTAGGTTAGGTTAGGTAAGAGTGGCAGACCCTTGGTTCTGACCAAACGGTCTCACGTAGTCCTGATTAGATCCGTTGTGATACCACACGTGTTCCGTAGAACCCACCTTCATCAGATCACTGATGGTTTATGCGACGTAACCGCGGAAGGATTTTAACAACTCATTCAAACCAGCCACTACTGTTCAGAAATCTGCTCAGCCGTCCAAGTTGTAAGTTGTTTAGTTCCTCCAGGCTATCGAAAGATGATTCACCCAGAGTAGTGAACCTCCTTCTTGCGAGGCCAGGGCATTCACACAGAAAATGTTAAATACTTTCTTCCTCTTCCTCATCTCTGCAACTTCTGCAAAAGTCGTTAGTGGGTATTTGCATACGTTCGGCATGTCTACCGAAGAGGCAATGTCCGGTAACAACCGCAGTAATATTTCTCACGTCTTTTCGACTGTGTCTCAATAGCTCTGCGGTTCTCTTTTTATCGAATGTGGGCCACAGTTGCCTGGATGTACTACAGGTTGTCAACCCTGTCCATCTGTTCTGTGCAAGCTGCTTGGCCGTGTAGTCAATCTCCTCTTTGACCAATCCCAGTGGTTTGTTCACTGTATTGTCTGCTAGATCAGCTGGCATGCCTGCGCCCTCTCTTGCGAGCGCATCGGCACCCTCGTTGCCATCTATTTTGGAGTGTCCAGGAACCCAGCACAGAATAACCCGATGTTGGTTGCCAAGTGTGCATAAATAATATATATCGTTTTATTCTTCTTCTGCCAGTGTTCTTTCGACAAACTCAAAAACAAGACATTTTGTGACAAAATTTGAAATGTAGATGCTTGAATGCTACGGAAGGTAAATTTTGGTCCTAAATACAATTTTTGCCTGCCCTGATTAAAACGGTATTGCACGTCACTGTCTACAGGAAACAACAAACACAGTCAAACTTATGACTGCTAAAACTTAAACTTATTTAACTCCATGGTAGAGTAGGGCGTCTTTACCAATCCTACAAAATAGCTCTACTCCAGTGTTGTGGTTCATTTTCTATTTTAAAAATGACTGTGAAATATTAGACAAAAATGCGATATTAATAAACAACGGTTAAATAAAGATATCTTTTAGGGATCGTGTGTGAGCGGCAGAGATAAAATTTAGGTTTAAAATATTAGCTGCCTGCTCAGTTACTCAGGATAACTTTTTTTGAAAATTTCGCTAGCTCTATTTCTTACGATACGTTACGTTATCTAAAATAAAGTTTAGTAGAGATGAGTGTGGCTGTGTATTTTTCACTACGAGTTTCTAATAAATAATAGATTTTTATTTGGTTGACGTTATTCAAGGTATCGTTTATCGTGAATCTTGTAATATTGACCATGAATAAAATCTGTGTTTCAAAAACACTTTTAGTGGTTTTTCGCCAGAAGAAAAACTTCAAATTAAAAATTAGGAGGATAAGTTATCTTCTTTGCTTTGTCTTCAGCTCAGATGTAAATTTATCTATAGCACTTGTCTCATCTTTTACCTTGACTCCCCAAACATCCGCTGCCGATGCACATCTTCGCAGGCAGCATGAAGTATTGCGCCTCAACAATGACCTGGAAGAAATTTTGGCTTGGGGTGACAGTAACCAAGTCGAATTTAATGCTAAGAAAACCCAGGCAGCAGTCTTCTCCAAAAAGGTTAACATTGCAGAACCGGATATAGTCATGGCAGGACACGCAATTCCCCTGGCACCGTCTATTAATTTGCTGGGGGTCAATCTGGGAGGTAATATGTCTTGGCATGATCACGTTGCCGCAATTGCCAAGGCAGCTGCACAGAAACTTGGCGTACTTTTCCGCACCAAAAAGTTGTACACACCTCATCAACTTTTGACACTCTACAAAGCCCAGATTCGACCATCATTAGAATATTGCTCTCATGTCTGGAGCTCTGCACCCAAGCACACCCTTCGGCTACTGGATTCCATTCAAAGGAGAGCCGTTCGTCTGATCGGCGACCCCGAGCTGACCAAGACCCTCGATAGCCTGGAGCATCGAAGACAGGTTGGTGATTTGGCTCTCTTTTACAGATATTTCCATGGCAGGTGTTCGACTGACATTGCCCACTTGATTCCACCTAGAGCAATGCAAAACAGAAATACACGGCGAACCACTGCCGCTCATCCATATGTTGTTCAGCTTAGTACTCCTCGAACTTCATTGTTCAAGAATTCTTTCATCTGGAGAACGTCATCTTTGTGGAATGATCTTCCTGAGGTCGTGTTTCCCAATGAATACAATCTTCAACGTTTCAAGACCAACGTTAATCGCATTTTTCGCACTCGCACCGCTCCCAGAGCGCCTTAAAGGATTTTTCCTACAGTGCAGGTGTTTTATCATAAAAAAAAAAGTTAATAATGTTTACAAAATGTTGGCCTTTGATGCTGTAATTTACTCCCTTTGCCTCTAAGCTCTAAAGCCTGTAACATCTATACAAGATACAAACACTTATAGCCAGTTTTAAAAGTGTTCATAATAAATCTGATACATGTTATAGAGAAATTTGTGCCATAACCACATCACTCATTTATCTAATACTTATCTCTTTAAAATGCTAGAAAATTCCATTTGGCCTTAAATATCCAAAAAAAATAAAGTAATTTATATTCAGATGAAGAAAAATATTACTTTTGAAATGCGGAGAATATTTATCTTACAGAGATTGAATTATAAAACTTGTTATTTCAAATTTATTATTTAGATTATTTTTGAGTTTTCCAATACAGAAATATCCAGACGTAGATGCGGACACAAGCAAGAAAATAAATATCTTTCTATCTCCTTTTGAAGAAAAATGACATTATATTGATGGTTTGATGGATTTATTTTATGATAACAGTGTAAGTATCTGCCAAAAGAAAATTTTTAAATCGATTTTACTGAAAAATGGTAAATCCTACCACAATGAAGCAAGTGTATCTTTTTTCAGTAGAAGATTTTAGTGCTTTTAAAAATTGCACCTGGCGTTAAAAAATTCTACAAATAAAAAAGTTAGGGCAATATTCTCCTCACTACCTACCCAGTGGGACGCCACTGGAAGAAATACACCTAAGCTAAACAAACCGTTTATTGCGTCTTGTCATGGGTAAAACATGTATCAAATTTTGTTTTGATACTTCAATCAGTTTCTGAGATATGTCACCTAATTTCGGGACACCCTGTATAATTAAGAACCCTTATCATCTAATAAAAAGTTCCATTATCACTTGAGAACCTGCCAAACCTAGCATAGCTGGGTAACCCTCTCAAGAACGATTAAATCCTTAATACATTTTCTATCATCTTCAACCAAAAATATGACTCAAAAAAAATCGACTTAAGAGAATGTTTAGGTTATAGTAAAAATATTGGATAAAGAACCAGACATGTCCTATGTCAGACATGTAATACAATAGAATGTCTTCTATAAATAATATAATATACAGGGTGTTCGTATTCGTTTTATAAAGAAAAGTTCATATAAACATAGGTCCTAAACGGCTTAAATTTTTTTGCTACAGGGTGTTGAATTATTGTTTTTTAATGCGTTTTTTGTAATATCTCCGAAGGTACTTTAGATAATATTTTTAATTTTAGCATGTGCTAATAGGACATAAAACTACATCTTTTAGTAATAAAAGTTATTTTTTTGTCTCACAAGTGGCCTCCCTCCAAAAATTTCCTCTAATATTTTTTAGAAAAAAAGTTATACGCCACTGACATTTGTCCATGTGGATATTATTTCTGATTAGCCTGGTCAATTCTGCATAAAAATGGTCTCTTGCGTTTTTCTCCCCAGGCACACCGTTCTTAATTAAAATAATTAAATTAGCTCTACTATTTATTATTATTAACATTGACAATACAAAATTTTGTTTTATAAACATTGTTGAAAATGACCACCTTCATTTGGCATGCTCTATACAGTCTAATTTAATTTAATTATTTTAGTTAAGAACGGTGTGCCTGAGGAGAAAAACGCAAGAGACCATTTTTATGCAGAATTGACCAGGCTAATCAGAAATAATATCCACATGGACAAATGTCAGTGGCGTACCACTTTTTTTCTAAAAAATATCAGAGGAAACGTTTGCAGGGACGCCACTGGTGGGCCGAAAATATAACTTTAATAACTAAAACATGTGGTTTTATGTCCTAATAACACATGCAAAAATTGAATATATTATCTAAAGTACTTTCGGAGATATTACAAAAAATGCATTAAAAAAAATTACTTCAACCCCCTGTAGCAAAAAATTTAAGCCGTTTAGGACATATGTTTATATGAACTTTTCTTCATAAAATGACTTTAGAAATCACACCCTAAAATATTAGCACATCATTAAGGAACACCCTGTATAAGTTGTCGTTGACTCGATATATTAATTTTAGTATTCGAAAGTGTTAATACGTAACTCAGCCGTCCAATCAAGAGATGCGAATAAAACTCTGGTTTCAACAAATTTCTGAATCTTTTGAAGTAAATGCTCTGGGTAAAAACGTGTATCGATACGGTGAATCAGATTGTTCCACTACACGTTTGTTCATAAGAATTCTCTATCCAAAAGTCTAACACATTTTTATACATATTGTTTTAAGTCACAGATACAACTCTTACCTGGCGACAGTATGATGCCCAGAGACTCTCCAGCTCTTTTTCTAATTTGGACTGTAGTCGTGAAAAGCCCTTGTCGATTTTCCTGACAAGTGCTTGACGGTTTTCCCGAGTCTTCGGAAAATGTAGGCGACATCGATTTAAGTTCTGCAATAGAAAAATAAATTTGAAAATCATAATTTTATATGGTTTTTACAACGGCATTATAATAGTTTGTACAACAAGAGTGGATATGATGTCTATAACTCACGAGGAAGTAAATTGAGCACAACGCCGTAGGCGGAGTGCTCATACTTTCGACTGCGATATAGACAATCCACTCGAGTTGAACGGTATATTTTATCTACGACCAAACTTACGAACCTTATGCTAGAAAATGTTTTTAAAAGTTTGCAGGCTACCGGGCTTGAACTCCCGACCATTGGATTCAAACCTCAACGCTCTATTATCTTGACCACAGAATCATTCAAGAAATTATGGTAAAACCAACTTAATAATGATGCTACATGAAATTAATTTTTCATGCATATTCAGCGGGTTGCATTATTGATAAATCTATTATAGATGCGTATTGCGTATAGATTCTGTTATATTGAACAAATTAATAACATATTGGACCATATACATATAAATTATATAATTTAGTGTCTTGAAAAAGAAGGCGAAGCTTCAGTAAATACAGGGTCCTGCGCCTCACCTCCCGTCTTTTGTAGCTCACTTATTAATTAAGTTAGGATTATGACGTTTTGCAGGTTTTACCTGTATTCTAGGGCGCACTTCAGGAAAATATTTTTGTTTATACAGGGTGTTTCAAAAAAGTGTGACGTCATAAGGATATGTTATTTTAAATTACATGTCATATATTTTCTTACTTATTTGGATGCATCTTGTAGTTGCTTACATACCCCTAAAATTTTAATGAAATCAATTCAGTATTATAGGCGAAAAAAAATAAAAACTAAAAAAAATCAGTTTTGCACCACTGCTTTTAAAAATTAATAAAAATTAAAAATAATGTCTCGTTAATAAAATTATACAAAGGTACTTAATAAATAAGGTCTTACAGTTTCGTTAACCAAGTTTGATTAATACGAATTGTACAGGGTGTCCAAAATTTAGTGTCAAACTTTGCAAACTTTAAAGCAATTTATTTTTCTTATTTCAAATTGGAACCCCTATATATTATTATGTCATTCGATGCAGAATTAAAATTCAAACATTTATTCTAATTACAACCCTATCGCAATTTCTAATGCATTTAGACTTATTTGCAGAAAACTCATTTTTTCAACTATTCCACCAGTAATTATTATATAATAAATATCAAAGGTGGCTTTTAACAACCATTTATTGATATTAAAGTTTACTAAAAGGACAAATAAAAATTCTTTTAGCATGCTCCTAATATGAAAATCATATAACGAGCTTTTCTTGGTTGTATTCCATTACAAAAAATAATATAGCTTAAATAATTAATACTAATCTAATAATCTTTGAAATTATAAAATAACTAAAGTCATAATGGGCTTTTGTCACTTTAATAAACTTTAATACCAATAAATTGTTTTTCAAAGCCACCTTTGATATTTATTATATAATAATGACTTGTGGAAAGGTTGATAATTCGAGTTTTCTGTAAATAAGTTTTAATGCGTTAGAAATTGCGATAGGGTTGTAATTAGAACAAATGTTTGAGTTGTAATTCTGCATCGAATGACATAATAATATACAGGGGTTCCAATTTGAAATAAGAAAAATAAATTGATTTAAAGTTTGCAAAGTTTGACACTAAATTTTGGACACCCTGTACAATTCGTATTAATCAAACTGGGTTAACGAGACTTTAGGACCTTATTTATTAAGTACCTTTGTAGAATTTTAATAACGAGGCATTATTTTTATTTTCTATTAATTTTTAAAACCAATGGTGCCAAACTGATTTTTTTTAGTTTTTATTTTTTTTCGCCTATAATACTGAACCGATTTCATTAAAATTTTAGGGGTATGTAGGCAACTACAAAATGCATCCAAATAAGTAAGAAAATATATGACATGTAATCTAAATAAACATATCCTTATGACGTCACACTTTTTTGGAACACCCTGTATAAACAAAAATATTTGCCTGAAATGCGCCCCAGGATACAGGTAAAGTCTGCAAAATATCAAAATCCTAACTTAATTAATAAATGAGCTACAGAAGACGGGAGGTGAGGCGCAGGACCCTGTATAAGAAACTAGGTCAGTACTTTTAAGAATGCCACAGAGAAATCTAATTTTTATAACAATGTTGTCAACTAATAGGAAATTTTCGAATTCGTGAGAACAAAGCACAGAGGAATGATAGGTCGGCGCTGTCTCCAAAGCGAAAAGTGAAATTTTTACGCACTGTGTTATATTCGTGAGATATTCTAAAAAATGCGATCTGCTAAAAAAACTTTTTCTGTATTGTGTGCATGCGTGGAATTTTTCTATAAAAATGAGAAATTTTATTTTTAAAGGTTGGAACACTGTGCAGCACTGTTATGAAATCTTGCCGTACAGTTAACTGAAATAGCCTACTTTTCTCGCCACTTAAGTGTAAAGTAAACAGCAAATTTCCATGTGGGAGTAGAATTTTTTTTTTATTGATATTTACCAACGACAGAAAAGGAGTTTGAATCAGTGAAAGCTTCTGTATAAGAACTCATCACACCGCCACTGATGTCACCATATACACAACAATCCGATACGTTGTAAAGACAACAGGAGTCAGACAAAATCAGCCCTTTGATATGTCTACATTGTCTACTATCTCTAAAGAAACATTGAATGTAATCGTTTCATTTTGAAAACTTTTCATTGTCGTCCTTCTACGCCCTTGAGATTGAATACGCAGTTAATATTTAATTAAGTTACAGCAAAATAAAATTGTTTGCTGCGCTTATTTTATCTCAGTTTAAAACGTACACTAAAAGTTTCTTTTTCCTTTCAAAACTATCTCGCCAGCAACCAGCAAAAAGTATTACACAACTTAAAACTTTAACTTGTTTGCTTTCACTCAGTTTTAATTTTTTGGTATTAAATTTGTAAACAGCACAAATGAGAAAGAATAATAAAAATTTGAAAATTAGAGTTTGAAGAAAATGTTTGAGATATTGTACTTATATAAGTTTGAGCGAGTTGTATAAATAAAGAAATAGAAGTTTATAGTCCGTATATATTTACGTCTGGTGGCTTTGTCTTCTGCATTGAAGTTGATTTCTACGGATGGCAATACGGGTGTTTTCTTCACTTATTTCTTTCGTAAGTAAATCTTGAAAACGCATTTTCGCTGTTTTTGGAGTAGAAGTGAGAAATACTGTTACTTGGGAACGAACTAGAGTTCAAGGTTTGCAAAAAAAAGTATATCATTTGTCGAATTTAAAAATAATCATTCCTACCTGTGATCTTGAAATCTCAAACCAATAAATTAAAAAATTCAAATAAAAAGTCAATTTGAATTAAACGATTTTTGAGAGTAATTTTCTTGGCGCTTACCGGAAAAAAAATCCTCTTATTGGTCAAAACTTGAAGTGTGAACCTTTTCTTTTATTTAAAACATTTCTTGGTGGTGTCTGAAACTGTTTATTCGATTAAAACTAATTTAGTGACTGATAAAAATTATAAAAGTCCTCTATTTTAGTCAAATTGACAACAACGCTTTTCAACTTCTTGAGTCATTTATTTTATGATCGATAAGCGCCAAAGGAATCCTCAAGACCGCGTCCATTAAAAAATACTATACCACCGGGGCTACCGCGTCAGTAAAACACCTGCACCGTAACTACAAGTCGCAGCGTTAAAATCAAACGCTCCCACGATATATACATATCCGCGAATGGTGGCCGTAACAGTTCTGTCGGCAACCTTTCATCTCCGGCGTGCCAAAATACCTTTAACGAAAAAATACCGCTGCGCGCTCCACAACGAATGGCTGAACAGGCCGACCGCTATCTCTTCCTCTCGGGTGTAGCGGCGATGGACGAAATGTTACTAGTTCCAAAATAACTGTTTGCTTGTATGAAGTGGAGCGCGACACGACGGTATTAACGAATACCGTTTCAAAGTAGCAGTTACACAGATACTGACCCTTCATTAGTCAGGAGTGGCTTACGGGTATTGACTTTCTGATGAGTCCTAATAAGAACAAAACAGCTGTCATTGTCTGCGGAACAAATTATTTTCGCGTCCCTGTGTACTTTAATGCAAAAGATACAGCACCGCTTGCGGCTAATTTTTCTTTCAATCACTGGCGGCTCGTCAGGTTTGATATTCACCGTTGCTACGGTTACGTGACGTTAGTCACGCAAAGAGCATGTAACAATTTGCATTATGATGAAGGGCAATTTAAAAATAGATCAGTCGTATGCACCATTGTTTTAGCATTGGTACGCCTAACCTTAAGGTATTTATTTTGAGGCTTCGCGAACTTACAGTTATAGATATCGTTTTTACGTGATTTCCTGTGTGATTAAAAAGTTATTATTTTTTAGTTAATTCAGTAGTGTACGTATACCTACTTAGTTGTGTGTGTTTAAAAATGAACCTAATTAATGACATAGTTTGTAATTTGTTGAAAACTCCATTCAGTCGTTGGACAGATGAGAATAAGAGAGACGTTTTGTTACAATGGTTTTTAGTCAATCTTGTATAAGTTTGCTCTTACGTTTTGTATAATCCTATTTACACCATTAACATAGCTACGGTATGGTACTTCAATAGTAGTAATCTTCCGTTTATTTTGAATTTTTCTATGAAACTCTAAAAATTAAACCTAATTGAATGCCCTTCAATAAGTATGAGACGGGATATTGGAGAGCAAAGATCTCTTAAAGAAAATCGATAAAATCCAGTATAATAAACGTCCTGGAAAATTTTTAATAATCCACCTGGCCGATCTTTTTCGCAAAGGGATTTAATTCAATTTTTATTATATCTAATCAGGAGGAATTTCGTAGCGCCCAATATGATTAGAGAGAACTGGTTCGTATAAAATAATTTTTTTTCTGGAATGTTTTATTTTTTAAACTCTTACACTCTAAAATATGAGTCGGTCGCTCATTTTTTCTTGCTAGATAGACTTTAGTATACTTAACAATAATTCTTAGTCTCCCAAACGAATAGTAGCTATTACTTGGTTGGTTTAAACAAAATTCTTTAGTTTTGGAAACTAAATATTATTCTTAACTGTATTGGTTATCAAGTCGGAATGTTGCAACCAACAAATATTAGCTTATCAAGTTCTTACAACTAGTTTAAATATTCATCTTAACTAAGCACACCCCAGACCAAATTTATTTTTTGACAACATTGCACGTAATCTCGGTTCACAGGATTGTCCGGTCAACCCGTCATTTACCTGTTATGTTTGTGTATTTATGCCGTTCGGTTCAGTTATGCAGTCTCTGAAGGAGAAACTGTGGGTAGTGTATTTGTGTGTGATTGGTTTTGGATTTTTAAGCAGCCCAGTGAGACTTTTTGTGGGATATGAAAATATGTGACGTTACCAAAATCTCCAGACTATTAGGCAATCCAACGATGTGTCAAAATGGCGGCTGAATGGCAAATACTGCTTTGTAATTGGTACACGTGACCATAAAAATAATGTTGCTGGTGGCACATAACTGATGACTCAATGCTTTTTGCCATCCAACCGCCATATTGAATCATGTTGTTTGGATTCCCTAATTCACTTAAGTTAGGCCCTACACATTAATTGTTCATAACATAACAAGATAAAGGTGTTTTATTATCTGTAAAATAAATATTTTTACATAAGGGAAATTGAAAGGAAAATTTAAAATCTCTGTGACAAATTGTCAAGATAAATAAAATTGTCTTTCCGACAAATAAAGAATAGAGAAAACTGCATGTACATTGTACACCTTGGAGTAAGTTGTCATTTTATACAAGAAACAGAATATAAAACGCTTGGAAGTATATAAATGCAAGTGTAGATAGACAAAATGTACTTGGTTTATACGTATAGTCTAACAAAAAAACCATTTGATTGATTGATTCTTTACAATTCCGGCCTCTGTTAATAACTCCAAGAAAGAATATTGCAAACAATTGAGAAAAAGAGGCTAGTGTATAAAATGATGAATACTTGTAAAATTTGTCAATATTTCTTTTGCGACTTTAACCCTAGATTGCCAACCTTCGTAAGATTTACGTACATTTTTTTTTAATCTGAAATAAATGGCCTATTATTTGTATCCTCGTTCTGCCGCTCAAGCAGTGCATCTACCATCACCACAACATTCGCCTGCCGACGTGTTTCTGATGTGGCAGTTGTGGGTTGTATGTGACCGAATAAAGAGTGTAAATTTTACGTATAGATGTGTTATAAATGCGCTGAATTCGTATAGATGTGTTATGAATGCGCTAAGTTCAACTAATCTTTTTCTGTGTATTTTTTGCTTATTTCGTTTGTTTTAGATTCAGTAAATGTTTGTTAGTTTGGAATCAAAATAAGTAATTACTTTTCTCTAAAAAATTAAAAGGTTTGAGACAATTTTTACACATATTTGTAATCTACGTAAAATTTACGTATTGTTGGCATTGACATATATATTTTTAACGTTGCCAATCTAGGGTTAAGAAGATTCTGTAGCTACCCGCCTTAACAATTTTCTTGCTGATCCCTCCATGCAAGCCAGCGGCCGGTTGACGTGAAAAGGCATCGTGGCGTAACTACCAATAATTTAAATATAAGTTTAAACCGAAGAATAATAAAATTCTAAAATCGTAGAAATGTTGGTTTATAATGTGGGATTAACAGCAAAGTTCAATTTAAGAGTAATCAGCCTGGTCATAACTCGTTATGTTACAATATATTAGGTTATGACCAGGTAAATAACTTTTAACTCGAACGAAGCCCAGCATACTCCAGATATGGACTTTTTTTAAATTGAATAAAAAAAAATTAATGAAATATTGATCAAAGAACGAAATGGCGAACGCGTCAGTAGTCTTAACTCTTTAACACTTTTACTAACCAGGGTATATGTTTTATTTAGCGAGTGGACCTTATTAAATAATTTTCCGAAATAACTCCCCTGTAAATTAGAGCTAGTTTTGAACATCACCCAGACTGAAACTGGAAGTTTGTTGTTGGAACTTTCGCAATATTTTAGAATTTAATAATGAAAGTTTGCTCTCCTTATTGTTTGTCGACGGCTAATTCTAAAACAGACTAAAACTAATTAAAATTTAGGGGCAGTCAAATCTGAATTATTAATATAGGACAAACGAGAGTACAAGACTTCCAAGGGCGGAATTTTTTTAATGCCATTTACGTAATTTATTAACTTACATTTATTCTTAATAGCTAACAGTGCCGTACGGGTAGAAAAATTGTTAATAATGCAACATCATAAATTTGACACATATTTGTTGCTATATTTTTTATGAACATATGCTTCGATTTAAAATTTTTTGTTTTTGGTTGGATTGGTTTCGTATATGTAATTTTTTCTACTCCCAAATGGATATTTTCTGTTTCCTTTACACTTAAGTGACGAGAAAAGAAGGCTATTTCAGTTTATTGTACACAAAATTTTCATATTCCTTAGTCACAGTGCACTGTAAATAAAAAAAAAATAAAACTTCTCATTTTTGTGAATGCTGAAAAAGTCTTTTTTAGCAGGTCACAACCACAAGTGATCTAAAAGAATATCCTACGTATGTAACACTGTGCGTAAAAATGTCCCTTTGGAGACAGCGTCGACCTATCATTCCTCTGTGCTTCGGATATTTATTTCTCACGAAAATTATTTGGCAACATTGTTATAAAAATTACATTCCTCTGTGGCGTTCTTATAAAGAACTGATAATTTATATGGATATGGTACAATATGTTATTAACTTGTTTAATATAACAAAATATATACAAATCTATAACAGTTTTATCAATAATGCAACCTGCTGAATGTGCATAGAAAATTAATTTCATATAGAATTATTATTGAGTTGGTTTTACTATAATTTGAGTTGAGGATCTGGCCGAAATAGAAAAACGGCTTTAAATTTCAAAAACATTTAAATGTCTAAAGCTTTGAAGTCCCTAAAACTGTATTTAAAAATCCAGGTCCATATTTAAAAAAATGTACTTAAGGTTGGCATCTAAATAATGAAACGTCGAATTTGAAAATGATAAAAACGCCATTTCGTAGAACATAAAAAAGGGCTATCAAAAAGTGTTTTCTATTTTTTCCCCAAGTCAAGACTCAAAATTTCGTTTGTTTTCCCGAAAATATTCGGAATATTTGAAATTTTTGCATCTTTGCCTCAATTTAACCAACTTCGTATCTCTTTTCGAGTTCCCCTTGTTCGCACACGAATTTGTAGCACCCTGTATACAGGGTGATTCCTAAGTTCATACTTCTTTTTAAGCTGTGTATAGAAGGCATTTTCAAATACCTTTTTTCAAAACACTCAAAAATAAGGTACTTACATTTATTTATTACACTATTGATCAAATACGGTTCTGCCTAACTTGCCCGTTGAATAACATTAAGAAAACTTCTGGGTGTAGGATGAGCCGCAAGGGAAAGCGTTCTGAGTATAATCTCGAGGCAGCAGCCGGACTTTGATGACACTCATCATAAATTAGGACCATATCTACCAGTTCATTGTTTTGGAATTTTACCATTTTCACGTGTCACTTATTTAAAAATAACTTGCTTCAGAAAAATACACCGCAGCGAATTGCCAAACAACTGACGACTGACCCGTGAAATGCATGACTCACAAGATAAAAACAGGACAAAAAACACATGAAGTAAAGGGCTACGTTTTGATGATCAGGCCCGCACTTAGATTTTTTACTTCTGTATCTCGGCTATTTTTGAGTTTTTTGAAAAATGTATTTGAAAATGTTGTTTACTTTAATGCCTTCTATACACAGCTAAAAAAGAAGTATTAACTTAGGAATCACCCTGTATATGGCATTCAAAAGCATTATGAGCAAACGCTTAAAGTGAATCGTCCTGTGTATATTTGAATTTAAAAAAATGTAAATAATCTATATATAAATTTAGGTATTTCTCCTAAACTCCCAAGGAACTTTAAAGACAAGAAAACAAAATACCTAAAATAAAAGTAATAAAGTAATTTTCAAGAAATTATTCCCGTTAGTGCGCTTAAAACATTTTCTCATAGCTTGCCACCAAGTAAAGGGCCTTTAATGTAGCATGCATAATTAATGCCTAAAATGTTACGCTTATTTACAGATACGCACCGTACGTTTTTGTACATAGACTTCTTGTAACCCGTAACCCCTGAGGCAATAAAAGTTTTAACCCACTGAATTACCAACTCGCTAAATAACTAATTTTGTTGACGGAACTTTCAAACTTTTTATACCATAACCACGAGACAAATTTAATTTAGTTCAGATCTAACTTCTAAATGAAACTGCGCACAGTGTGTAGCGTTACTAGAAAATAAGGGAAATAACACATTTATATAAACCTAAAATAATCTACACATTCTAATGAAAAACTTGGTATAAAAATAGTAAAACCCAAAACACTGTTTCCATTAGTTATGGAATACACAGAAAAAAGAGTTTCTCAATTTAAATAAAACAAAAATTGATAATAAAATAATGGAATTTAGTGTCCGTTAAAATATATAAAGAAACGAAGCTTAGCGGCAAGCGAACAGAGTAGTGCATCTATCTTTTGCATTAAAGTACACAGGGACGCCAAAGGTAATGGAATCCCTGAGGCACAGGTAGACAATGACAGGCTGTTTCGTTCTTGTTAGAACTAATCAGAAAGTCATAACCCGTAAGCGACCCCCAGTACAGCGAGCCTGTTCTTTCAAGGCGTTTTTAAGAAACTTACTTAATGCAAAAGATAGACGCACTACTCTGTCCGCTTGCCGCTAAGCTTATTTTCTTTATATATTTTAACGGACACTAAATTCCACTATTTTATTTATACTTACACACGGCATTATTTACGGAATAGTGCTGCAAACCAGTGGGCGACTGCAGCGCGATCTAGATCTGAATCCATAAAGCGTGAAGATGTATAGAGAAGCGAAAAAATGTTCCCTATACTGGTGAAGTGGCCGTTTCGTGCTTGATTTATTTAGATTTATTTATATTTCCACGTTTTCACGTTAGATGGCTATCTTTTGCATTGAGTTGATTCCTTCTGATGGCGTTACTGGGTTTTCATCGCGTTTTTATTTCTTAAAAACGCCTTGAAAGAACAGGCTCGCTGTACTGGGGGTCGCTTACGGGTTATGACTTTCTGATGAGTTCTAACAAGAACGAAACAGCCTGTCATTGTCTACCTGTGCCCCAGAGAACACATTACCTTTGGCGTCCCTGTGTACTTTAATGCAAAAGATAGACGCACTACTCTGTCCGCTTGCGCTAAGCTTCTATTCTTTAAAAATTGATAATGATTTGATATGAAACCTTCATTATTTCTACTTCAACATCATTACCTATTAGGCAAAAATAAAGTTTTATGTCCTAGAGATTAAAAACTTTGTTGCAAGTACATTACAATCTTGAATTAATTCCACATTATTTAATTTTTAACAAATATTGGTTATTATCTATTTAGTAAAAGTAACATTTTTTTGGGACTTAATTGAAATTTCGTTAAAGGCTATACCGGGTGCTGTGTCGGGGTTGGAAACATAGGAAATCCCATGCAAGTTTTAGACTTGCAAATATTTGCTTCCCTGTTAACTTTAGGGCGAGGTTGTAGGGAGACTTTTTAGGGTCTGTGTGGTGAGTGCATATGCGGAATTTGAACAATTGTGGACAACCCGATCTTAACTTATTTGAATAGGATTGCGGTTGATTTTTTCATTGGAATTCAACAAGTGTTGCTGCGGAGACCTGCAGCATTGATTGGAATTGTCAACCTGTGATTTTTCATTGTCAAACGTAATTTGTAAACGGTAGACCTTTTAATAAGTTTTAACAGACATATTTTACACTGGATTTAACTAATATTTTTAAATAAAACGAACATTATTTTTAACACAGATCTTTTAATAGAAAACGAATTATTTTACTTCCATTAAAACCAATAAAATAGTGTTAAAATCATCAACAATTGCTAAAAGGGAAAGAAAATAAGAGAGTGTTTAAAGATAAACAATTTTTTATAAAAAGAAACCTGATAATTTTATTTTAGGAAAACTGTACCTATAATCGTTTAGAATATTGTAAATTCTTAATTAAATGTTCCAATAAACCGCCATTATCCTAAACGATCGTCAAACTATTACTGGTAAATAAAGATTTTTAGAAAGCAAATTACATTTGGCAATGACAAATCACAGGTTGACAAGTCCAATCAATGCTGTCGTTCGCAGCATGACCTGTTGAATTCCAATGAAAAACCAACCGCCATCTTCTTGAAATAAGTTAAGATAGAGTTGTCCAAAATTGTTCAAACTCTGCATGTGCACTCACCACATAGAGACCCTAAAATGGTCTTTCTACAACCCCGCCCTAAAGTTAACAGGGGAGGCAAATATTTATAGCTTCACGAAGGTCATTGTAAAAATAGCAGTTTTTCCCTGATTTCCCACCATTGAACACACTTTGCGACTCTCCTTTATTAAGCCCGAATTTGCATAGGACCCAGTTTATGACGTTAAATTAGATTTATTATGTCTTTATGTAACAACCCCTCACTGTCTGTCTGCCATTTTGTATAACTGACGAGATAGAAGATGTCTCCGGAATGCCAAATGATCCGGATGGGGCGAAAGCGTTATATCGGTGAATTTATTAATAATCTCATATTTTTTAAATCCAAAAAGTCAAATTCATTAGCTAAAAAGGTTAAATGAAAATGACATTCAAAAAATATGTTAAGAGCTTAAAAGCTTTTTATAATTTATGACGTACAGAGAATAAAGCATGCTAATTAAGTGCCGGTCGTTCTTTTTTAATAAATTTTAAAATGAAGGTTCACATAAAGAATATTAGTTTGTACAACATGAGATGATATGATGGGCAATCCACTTGAGTTGTACGATATATTTTCCCTTCTTTCTTACGAACAGTGGCGACTAGTGGATATTGAGTTTCAAGGGGTGAAAATCTAGGTACGCAAAATTGAGTGGAAATATTTTTATTAACTTTTGAGAAAATCTGTAAAATACATCACTCGCATATTCCTATCGAAAACATTAGCTAGAAATATTAACCAAGATACGATTTACGTTTTATGAAACGTGCTAGGGCATGTACAAGATTTGTAATTACTGGAGGACTGTGGGAGAATGCAGAGGTTGCGCATTTCATTCATTCTGTAGATAGACCATGTAAATAGGGAACAGGGCCGGTATATGAGGGTTATATACTACACAGCACGTCAAAGGCACTATATGTGTGGTTTTCTGAAGCAAATTAATTTTAATAAATTGGTGAAAATGGTAAAGTTTAAAAACAATGAACTAATTATGGTGCTACTAGAAGTTTTCCTAATGTTATTCAACGGGCAAGTTAGGCAGAACCGTATTTGATTTGTAGTGTAATAAATGAATGTGAGTACTTTATTTTTGGGTTTTTTGAAAAAAGGCATTTGAAAATGTTGTTTATTTTAATGCCTTCTATATGCAGCTAAAAAAGAAGTATCAACTTAGGAATCACCCTGTATATGGCCACAACCGAGCGCATTAAATGATGGCGCGTGGATTTCAAATACCGAAGGTGGTAAGAGTGTTCCTCCTTCTGAATTATCGGTAGATCTACCAAGTTTATTTATTGTTTCCCGATGAATTAAACAATAAATATGATGAAACAAAAGTATTGTATTTGTGGCCGGTGGCAGGGGGCGCACGCGGCCATATGGCCTCAAGAAAGAGTCGCCACTGCCAACCTGACACATATATGTAAAAAAATATTTTATTAAGGAAAATTTGATTAGTTTTATAAAATGCAGCATTTTCTATAAAATAATGGATAAAATGATTCACCAAAACAAACATAAAAATAATTTTATATTAGCAGGTTTGTACTTTAACATGTTTTTTTTAAGTGCCAGCAAAATTAAATTGTCGAGATAAAACTTTTTACAGAAATTAAACTGGAGGTTTAATGCATGAAGTACAAAATTTGCATAAAATTTACACAATTTAATTGCTTTATTTTAATTAAGGTATAGACTAACAATCTATGTAGATTGTAAATGAAAATTGCAGGTTTACGACTGACAAGCTCTTAAAAATATGGAAAGATTGGAAACTGCTATTTATGATAGTTTTATAATGAATGCTGTATTCCTTAAACCGATAAAATTCGAGCAAGGAAATTATAAAAAATTACAATAAAAATCATAGATTTCTGATTTACTTACAAAGTACTTTAATAGCTTTTTTAATAGATTATCTAATCAGTCCAGCCAGGGTTGTCCTATTGTCAGAAAGGATCCCTCACACGGCTAATGGAAAATGGCTTTCGGTTAATTTTTCCTGAATTTTTAGTAGGTATTTTGTAGATTTTGACAAAAATGTATCCATGGACGCCAGAAAATATGCTTGAGGGGGGGGGGATCAGTGGGCGTAAGAAGGACATTTTTTTCTGGAAAAAGGGACAGTCGGGACTACATGTATTTTAGGATATTGTACCTAGTGAAGAAGGCGAAAAAGCGCCCCCTCTGTATATTTGGATTAAATTTGTTTAGCTCTTTATTTAAAAAAAAACATTTGTTATATTTGTGAAAAATATGAATATTGGTGTCAATCCAAACTTTTAACATAAGACTCTAACCACCGTTTATCGGGCTCGATTAAAAAAAAAGTAAATATCGCTCAACACGCCAATATTGATGATTTTTTAAGAAATCATGTATTTTAGGAGCGTAGATCTAAAAGCAGTTCAAATGTTTAGGTTTTGAAATACTCATTCTTAAGTGCCGTTTTGTATATTCATAATAAGGCATTCTCGTTTTCTCCCGCACTTTTTTTTAATTATAAATTATCACACTTCTTCCATAAAAAATTTTCATTTTCATTTTTCTCTTTAAAAATAAATACTTAATTGTTTCTTGTTTTCGTTGTAAAAATATTTTATTGTATTGGATTATATTTTTGTTGATTTAATATAGCTCTAAAAAAGGGAAAATGGAATAGACAAATATATAATAGAAAAATTCTATAACATATTATTCCTTTTACTTGTTTTCCTTTAAAATTGCATCATAAATCAATAACTAAAACGATATTCGTCCGAAACCTTAATCTCTATATTAAACAGGACTTTTAGAAGGAAAAGTTTAAAAACCAAACGTTTTCTGCAAGACCTTTGTAATCTAAGCCAAGAAAACATTATTTAAAAATTTTTTTAGCGGCAGGCGGACAAAGTGGTGCATCTATCTTTTGCTTTAAAGTACACAGGGACGCCAAAGGTAATGGGTTCCCTGGGGCACAGGTAGAAAATGACAGGCTATTTCGTTCTTGTTAGACCTCATCAGAAAGCCATAACCTGTAAGCAACTCCAAGTACAGCGAGATTGTTTTTTCAAAGAATTTTTAAGAAATAAAAACCGCGATGAAAACCCAGTAACGCCATCAGTAGGAATCAACTCAATTCAAAAAATATAGCCATCTAACGTGAAAACATAGAACTAATAAACCAAAGTACGGTGACCAATAAACACCAGTATAGGAAACTTTATGCTTCACTAAAATTTATTCTACGGGTTTGTAGATTCAAATATAGATCGCGCCGTGTAGCCCACTGGCGGTGCCGATCCATTCCGTATACAATGCCGTGTTTTTAAAAATAAAGTAGAGAGTTTAGCATCCGTATAAGTAAAGATTACTTTTACAGAAGTAAATATTACTTATACGGACGCTAAACTCTACTTTATTATTTAAAAATTTTAATTAAGAGTCCAAGCGTGAGACGAAAAATTAGGCTGAAATTATACTTTTAGACCCGAGCTCCTAGGCTCGATAAGGGCGTAAGAAAGACTACAATATAGCGATACAGAAGATAATTCTTAATGACGTGCTAATATTTCAGGTCATTTTAGAAAGAAAACAATATATTATACCTAAGGCTTAATTTATTTCTTTTTTTACAAGCCGTTTTGAAATTGAGTTGATAATAAAGTTCTTTGCTGTTATTATAGCATAAAACCAACTTTGTTATTAATAAAAGGCCACCTTTCATTTATATTCTGGCGCAAGCTTGACAGAAGCAATGCTAGCTTTCTCGTTAAAAAAGTTATACAAATTTAAAAAAAGACTATTAAAAATTGCGGTCAAGTTAAAAAACTGTTTTAATTAGTAGAAAATTGTCAATGGTCCATTCCGCTTTTCTCAACAGTTGAAGCTGAAATGCCGTTTCTGCCGACAGCTTTTAAATTCCGCTACAATGGAGCCATTCTTGTTAAAACTAGTCAGTGGTGTATCAGCTTCTATTATATTAAAGCATAGCATAAAAGATTGGCCTATCATACGTATCTCGATTGTTATTAGTTACAGAAATATTGGTCATCATAGTTTTTTCCATTGTGTCAGAAGAGTTTAAACCCGAATAAACTTGTTCTATAAAGAGTTATCATAAACTTGTTTAGCTAGAAATGGTTTTGTTACATGGATGAATTTCTATCGATCCTATTGAATAAAAAGGCTTAAACTAAGGAGTTTAAATACTATTTCCGTGTTACTATGGCTACGTTGGCAATGACATCATAGTCGAAATTTTGAATTACGACTTTCAATTGTTGGTAAGTCGAGTCAGAAGTTGGCATTTGTTACATCCTCGTGCATTATACCGGGTGCTGCATCGTCGAGCGGGACATAGGAAATCCCATGTAATTTTAAATGGGGTCAATTATTGGCTTCCCTAATTATTTTAGAGAAAAATTCTATTTAGGTTTATTAAAGAGCACTAAAACCCACATCCAAAAGAATGACTTTAGATATTTTTGATGAGGCCGTTAACTATTTCTCTTTTTTATGGCCCCGTATTTGCGGGCACCAGTCAAGGTAAAAGATGACTGTCAAATAAAGTTGTCATTTTGAAATGTGTGCTTTATTGTTATATAAACTCGTACATCGAAAATATTAGCCATGAATTACACTTCTGAAGAAAAAATATTGATAATTAAATGGTATTATCAAGGAAATAGTTATCAAAATGTATCAGACATGTTTGCTTAAAACGACATAAATATTATTCATACAAATATGAATAGCACCAAGAACTAAGAGATAGGGACGAAATACGATGACAGGAGTTTTGCATTGGTATGATTGAAAGAGCAAACATGGATAGGGAATTTTTAAAAAACATTTGTTTCACTGACGAATGCACATTTACCTTAAACAATGAACCCAATGTTCAAAATTATCGATATTGGAGCAAAGAAAACCAACACAGGTTTGTCGAAATAAGGAAGCAGTATCCACAAAAAGTTAATGTTTGGGCTGGGATTTTCGGAGAAAATATTATCGGGCCATTATTTCTTACACGAAATTTAAATGCAGAATACTTGAAGATCATATTTTACCTACTTTACATGATGCCGCCAGGGAAAATCAGGAAGTTTGGTACCAAATGGATGGCTGCCCGGCACATAGTACCCTGGCTGTCCGGGAACATTTAAACCGTGCTTTTAATGGAAATGTTATTGGCTTAAATCATACAGTAAATTGGCCAGCCAGGTCTTCTGATTTATCGCCAAATGATTTCTTTCTCTGGGGCCATTTAAAAAACAGGATATACAAAGATAAAAAATACCCAAATCTAGACGAGTTAAAAAATGCTATTTCTGCCAAATGCAATAGAATTTCAGTTTACCAACTAGCGAATGTAAAAAGAGAATTTTATGATCGCCTCGGTTATTGTCTAGCAGTCAATGGAGGAATATTTGAACATCTTAAATCCTAAAGTTCTAACAATTTAATAGTACTTACCTCTTAATTAGTAAAATATTGAAACATGTAAAATGTCATAATTAACCTTGTAATTGGATACTTTATTTGAGTTTTATTCAGATTAATTTGTACTCATAAATACACCTTTAATATTTTCGATGTACGAGTTTTTATAACAATAAAGCACACATTTCAAAATGACAACTTTATTTGACAGTCATCTTTTACCTTGACTGGTGCCCGCAAATACGGGGCCATAAAAAGAAGAAATAGTTAAAAAGAGATCGGCGATAACCCGTAAACGGGCTCATCAATCAAATATCTAAAGTTATTCTTTTGAATGTGGGTTTTAGTGCTCTTTAATATACCTAAATAGAATTTTTCTCTAAAATAATTAGGGAAGCCAATAATTGACCCCATTTAAAATTACATGAGATTTCCTATGTCCCGCTCGACGATGCAACACCCGGTATCAATGTTGCCAGGTCTGGTGATTTTTCACCAGATTTGGTGATTTTGAACCCCATCTGGTGATCTGGTGAAAACTTTTTAAAAAAGTCTAATTTCTGGTGATTTTTCGACACTGATGATAAGCTTATATCTTAAAAAAAAACGAGAAAAAAATGGCTTGATTGTGTTTTATTCTTCTTTGTTAAAAATGGTGACATCGATGCAAAAACTTATTGGTTTCAAAAGCGAAAAGCGTTTGTCTTTGTCTGGAAACTCTCTACTTCTCTGTGCCGAATATTTCTTAGTAGCGGGGGATTTACAGAATTTGTATCTGTTACTGTTTTATATATACTGTTTTTTATATAGTGATTTGTAAAAAAAAAAAAGGTCGTATATCTCGGAAATAACATACATCTGATTTAAGGTGCGCACTCATGTTTATAGCTTAAACAACATGAGTGCCCAACCTGGCGTCAAAAGTTTAAATGAGAGGTATGTTATTTTCGAGGTATGACCTTTTTTTTTTTTTTTTTTTAGAAATCACAGCAATATATTGGATTTTACATTAATTATATGGTGTTGTATGTGATAATGCGAGAAATTAAGAATCTGGTGATTTCTGGCAACTTTTGAAGCAAGGGTCTGGTGATTTTTAATTTTTTGACCTGGCAACATTGCCCGGTATGTACTTTTAATGTTTATGTCATAAATAGTTAGAT
Source organism: Polydrusus cervinus (assembly GCA_935413205.1). NCBI lineage: Eukaryota > Metazoa > Arthropoda > Insecta > Coleoptera > Curculionidae > Polydrusus > Polydrusus cervinus. Next base: position 4,139,072 of record OW284512.1, read on the forward strand.
GAAGACTATAAAAACTTAAAAACTGAACGTAAGCAGTCTCGAAAATGGTATTTCCGGGACCAAGAGAAAATAACTTTATTTTAATAATAATGTAATTTTGTCATTGATGCTTATCATAATGATAATTTCATAGAATCCATGAAATGAAACACCAAAATGGGATTTTGAAGGCCGTTTTCCTTTCTTAGTAACTGTTCACAGCACTTTTGTTAAAATTAAAAAAATGGATTTCACTCGCTTGATGTCATTATATGTAATCTCACTGACTCTGCTTCATGTCCGGCTAAATATAAAAATTACATGAACCAGTCAATGGTTGGTGAAGGAGAAATTCCCTTAAATTAGTGCATTCCAACTTTTCCTACGCCTTCGGCTTTTTCTCTCTGAAAACACATAAATCTAATCTGGCAGTTATTTGAGCAATTCTTTCTGGAGAAATTTTAACGGATTCAGCGCGGCACCGAATAAATTTGGCTGGCACGTAGTTCCATTACTATGGACGGCAATAACTTTAATTATTATCTAAAATGCAATGCTGCTATTACATCTCACTTAAAATTAAAGAATTCTAGAAATAAAAGTTCTTATGTAATATGGCTTTAATAAAATTTTATTTTTTCATAACAAAGAAATTGGGTATATACTCATGAAAAAGTAAGTGTAAAGAATTGTAAGATATTGATTTTTTAGGTCACGAAAACATGATTGTTATTTGCTTGTATTCTTACTTATTTATTACTACCAGACAAGAAAATAGACTTGCATTCTTTCTTATTTCCGCCGCTTCGTCTATCTGTATGTTGGATCATACGCTTTTGTATACAGAGTGGTCATTTGGTACAAATATAATAGTCCCGTTGTTTGAAATATGCAAGAAATGTTATTAGGACTGTTATAGAATAGCAAATGGGCTACAATTCAAAATTATTTTGGACTGAGTGACGAGATGAAAGGATATTTGTTTTTAAAATAAAGCACTCTATATTGTCGCGTATCAAAATGATAGGCGACGGACACGTGTAGCTTAGATGATTTGAAATTACGTTTTAATTTATTTAATTAGTTGTGCCCTATTTAGTTACTAAAACACCAAAGATTTTTAATAGTTTTATTTAAGCGAAGCAAAGCAAAGCAATTGACGATTACATAATAATGAATAAAATAGAAGTCTTTAGAAATAAAAATAAAGTTCTTAAATTAGTAAATTTAAAGAGTTTTCTGTAAAGAGGAGTTGTTTCCTTAAAACTCACATACGAGGCTATTTGTTCTAAGTTCAAGAAAAAGAACTTCCACTTTACAGTCAACTCAGGCCAAAATAGAAATAAACAATTAAACAATTTAAATAAACATTATCAAAATCACTTACTCACTGGATGGAAACTGCTCTGATCTGAGATTATGTTTCTACATCTTTACTTGAATGACCAAATGGGCAGAGGTTACCCTTACACTTGAAAACGTTAAACAACTCCACTGAGTAAGTGTCTGTCTGAGTTTTTATAATGTTTCGTAACCATTACCAGATGGGAGAAGGGGTTCCTTTTTGTTATGTCAGCAATTTATTAAAAGAGGGGATTTCTCTGGATGGACTATTCAAAATGGAACCCTTTATCCCAACCAATCAAACAATTATGTTTATCAACTTTCGTCTACAAACTCCTCCTACAAAACTAGGAATGTCCTTGTCCTTGTTCTACACACTATCTTTTCACTACACCTATTCTTATCAGCAGACTCAACACCTATTAAGAGTCTTAGCACCACAGCGAAGTATGAACCGATTAATTCATCCTTAAGGATACCAATCCATATCCGACAATATTATGTTATAGCATTTTTTATAGTCTAAGTATCAATCTAAGTAAATATGCTATAACGAAATAAAATAAAGATTTTCCTTTCATTTCGTCAGAACCATCCCTAGACGCGTTTCGCCATATGTGACAAAAGAAAGGAATAACTCAAAACTGCTTTAAGCAGTATTTGGTGGAGCATACCAGTAAGATATTGCACGGAGCGACATCTGTGTCATTGTTAGGTACTCTTGAATATACCAGCACCTCTACCAAACTTATATTATTACCATTATGCTATCATGGTTCCTATATTGCATCCTAAGTTGATACTTCTTGTTTAGCTGTATTATAGAATGCATTAAAATAAACAACATTTTCAAATACCTTTTTTCAAAAAACTCAAAAATAAGTTACTTACATTCATTTATTACACTATGGATCAAATGCGGTTCTGCCTAACTTGTACGTTGAATAACATTAAGGAAACTTCTGGGTGTAAGATGAGCCCGCAAGGGAAAGCGTTCTGCATATAATCTCGAAGCAGCAGCCGCACTTTGACGACACCCACCCTAAATTAGCTTTATATCTACTAGTTCATTGTTTTCAAATCTTATCATTTTCACGTGTAACCATTTAAAATTAACTTGCTTCAGAATAACACACCGCAGCGGATTGCTCATGACCACCCGTAAATTGCATGACTAATAAGAGATAAGAAAAACAACATAAAGTATTGCTGGCTACGTTTTGTTGACCAGGCCCGCAATAAGATTTTTTACTTCTATATCTCACCTATTTTTAAGTTTTTTGAAAAGAGGTATTTGAAAATGTTGTTTATTTTAATGCCTTCTATACACAGCTAAAAAAAATATCAACTTAGGTATCACGGGGAATAAGTATCAACTTATGATCCAGGGGCGGGGGGCAGTTTTCCCCTTCCCCCTGAGCCTAACAGTTGTTTTTACCTTGATCCTTTAAAATTGTAGAGCGTGTGAAGGGTCAGAATTGTTTTTAGAAGTCACTTTTGAGAGTAGGAAGATTTTTAAAGTCAGGATACGTTTTTTTTTGTCGTCCTCCCTCAACAAAATCCTGGATCCGCCTCTGATCCAATATGTGACGTTCTTTACTGTACAAGAAAATCGTTTTATGCATACCAATGCTTTTTTTTATCTTTGCTGTAGTTACTAGTGCAGGAAAATAACAACTGTATTTGCAGTTTTTGTCCGAAAATAATGGGAAAAACCGACAGGAAAAATATCGGTCTTTCCATTTTAATTATCTCTGTTTCGAATGCATGGATACCAGTTTTTAACTCCTATAAAATTAAAGTTCAATGGTATTTTTGAGGGAAAAATATTTTCATTAAATGTGTAAATGTGTTATTAAATGTAGTATACGATAAGTTTTGTTTTAATCATTAAAAGAAAAAAAAATCGCACATTGAATTTTATAAATGTTTATACATAAATATTTTATCAGAGAATTAGGTACTTTATTTTATATTTTGCCTTTTGACTGCTTCTTCAGAAGTTCTTACTGTGTTAAATTCTAAAATTTACAAAGTTATAGTGTTGAACTACTATTTTTTTCCAAGGGACCCGTCCGTGCACCGGATGCAGTTAGGCCAGGTTTGGCCCATTGGGCTCACCCTTCTTGGTTGTTACACCCACTCCGTGATCCTAGTTCCTAGCACTAGTTTGTGTAGGTCAACTGGGGAGAGGGTAAGGATGTCCTCTGGTTCCAGTTTTGGTTGCCCGAGTATTTGTTGCCTCTTCTGATTGACTCGCAATGGCAAACTATTTGCTGTACAGTTTCCCTGTCTTGTCCGCATAATCTGCAGTCAAGGTCTCCATTGTACAGTTGCATTCTGTGCAGGTGGTTCTTAACAGCCATGTGTCCTGTCAGAATTCCTGTAATGGTTCTTAGCTATTTCCCGTTCATTTGAAACAGCTGTTTCGTTAGTCTCGGGTCTGCATCCCCTCTGGTCTCCCCCCCCCCCCCCCCCCCCGAATGCCGGTTCTGGACCAATGAATGTATTTTCTGACTGAGCCTTTCCTCGCAAGTTTATCTGCTTTTTCAATTTCTGTAATACCTTCGTGTCCTAGTACCCACTGCAGTATTACTTTGTCTATTTTGCCAGGGCCTCCAGTTCCTCTTGACATTCCCATACCAGTTTTGAGGTTACCTTATTGCATATTAGCGATCTAAGGGCTGCTTGACTCTCAGAATATATATGGATCCGCTTATTGCGAGGTAAGCCCTTCTATTGTTTTCGTACGCACATTTCAATATGGATTAGATTTCTGCTTGGAACACTGTGGGAGACTTTCCCAGAAAGAAAACGCATTTTTCTCCGGTCTTACTCCGTGTATTCCCGCTTCGGTATCCTCTTTGATTTTGGAGCCGTCTATGAACCAGATTATTGCCCCAGGAGTAGTGTCTGGTGTTTTGCTTTTCCATACGTTTCGTGCATCAATCACGACCTCATATGGCAACATTTCCCAAAGTGGGCGATAATGCCCCCTTGTGAGCGCTGCAGGCCTAAAGGGGGGCGGTAAGCGACCCAGAAAAAAAATTGGGGTGTTGTGTAGAGGCTTGGGGGGCGATTTGTAATTTCATCTATCTAGGGCTCTTAGACACCGACTGAGCTCTCAACTCTCGACTACAACTTGTGAACATCTTAATATAAGATTGCTCATATATCTGTCCTATTTTATTGAATAAATAAAATAAAAATCATGTCAATTGGTCGCTCCGTTTCGAAATGAAAGTAGATACAAACAAACAAATAAAGAGGCAACAGACACACTTACGCATTTTCATTGTTATTAGTATTCCTAGATAGGTAATTTTTGTAGATAATAGACCGCGGGCAATAATCTTTTAACAGGTTCTTGTTAAATAACCCGATTTGTGCATTCCTGTATCAATCGCCTGGTTCATGGAATACTGGGTAGCCCGTAAGAGTAAACTTGAGACCTGAGCGCCGTTGTGAACTACCTACTGCGCTCAGGTCTCAAGTTAACCCTTGCAGGTTATAGTAAAAGTCTCGTTTAGAATGAATGTTTAATCTCCGCTAATATAGCGCACAATAATTAACTAACTTAATTTGAAGTTATAGTGGTTTTTAAGTATGTGACAAAATGGGGGCGCTACAAAATAATTTATTCTCAAAGTGGGCAGTAGACAAAATAAGTTTGGGAACCCCTGTCATATGGTATGTTATAGCGAGACAGTACTACTATTGTAAAATATCTATTTTATTGAAGCTTATTTTTGAGAAATCAGGAGTTAGGCGACAAAATACACCGGTCTATCTAAAATTGAGGTATTTTGAAACATTTGTCATTTATTAGGAGCGATGCCAATATTTCTTTATCTCTAATTGGTCTAAAATTAGAATACACATTGTAATTTATAACTGCTTTAAATGTGTTAACATCCCTTCGATCTAAACGAGATGTTATGGAATTATATTAAAAATAATTTTAAACATAGCATTACTATAATAAACGAAAATGTGGTCAGGTCACTGGAGGAGTTCTAAAGGGGTGAAAAAACAAGAGTGACTGACAGGTGATTGTTTTTAATTGAAATGTAAATTATTAGAAGTAAGTGAACGGTGATTACCTGTTCTCAGTTAAGAAATAAAAATATATATTTTAGAAATACGAAGCGCAACCATAATAAAAACAATGGCTATAAATCCAATCAACGATTAAGTAAAACTTAAAAAAAAGTTTAATCATAAAACATGATTGAATCGACGAAGAGTGGACCAACTGTATAAACTTCTTCTATAATAACAACCCTCTTAATATTCTCCATCATCAATTACCATTAAAAACCGCACACATGAACCCCATTAAAACGTATATTGGAGGTTTTTTATATTTCAATAAAAATCACTCTCCCCTTCCGGCTTTTATAACCCATTTTGGGGCACAAAAAGCCCTCCGTATCACCTCTTAAACACACCCCATACGCGAGTTGTTCTATAAAAAGTGAATAAAAAGACTGATGTTTCAAAATGGGCTGTTTAAATTTACATAGTATTGTGATGTTGTCGACCGTGATGGGTTTTTGACACAAAGGGAGTCGATAATATATGAATTTATGTATACGGCGTAGTTTTTTTTATTGGATCAAGGTTGTATTTGTTATTGTTTTGTTTATAACAAGAAACAGCGGCGGCGGTTTATTCTTGGGTAGATTTACAAGAAAAGGTTCGGTAAAATTACATAGTCAAACAATAATTAAGAATTATGAAAGTTTTATTTAAGAAACACTAAATATACCTTACCTCTTTGACTAATTTTGTTTTAAAACACGAATTGTAAATTAAACAAATAAAATAATTCTAAAAAGTCCTGAAAAAAAAATAACCATGAGCTCTATCACCAAATTTTATTTGTCGCGTATAAAAACCATAAAATAAAATTTTTCGATTTTAATTTATTGAAATTTTAAACATCACTAAAAAAATAAATAAATTAATACAACTATCGGAACAAAATCACGGACTTAATTAATTTAAATGGCAAAGTATCAAATTTGATAGTTGTGAAAGAGCTAACTAAAATATACAGGGTTCTGCGCCTCACCTCCCGTCTTCTGTAGCTCACTTATTAATTAAGTTAGGATTATGACGTCTTGCAGACTTTACCTGTATCCTAGGGCGCATTTCAGGAAAATATTTTTGTTTATACAGGGTGTTCCAAAAAAGTGTGACGTCATAAGGATATGTTTTTTTAGATTACATGCTATATATTTTCTTACTTATTTGGATGTATCTTATAGTTGCCTACATACCCCCAAAAATTTTAATGAAATCGGTTCAGTATTGTAAGCGAAAAAAAATAAAAACTAAAAAAAATAGGTTTTGCACCACTGGTTTTAAAAATTAATAAAAAATAAAAATAATGTCTCGTTAATAAAATTATACAAATGTACATATTAAATATGGTCGTACAGTCTCGTTAATCAAGTTTAATTAATACGAATTGTACAGAGTGTCCAAAGTTTAGTGTCAAACTTTGCAAACTTTAAAACAATTTATTTTTCTTATTTCAAATTGGAACCCCTGTATATTATTATGTCATTCGATGCAGAATTAAAATTCAAACATTTGTTCTAATTACAACCCTATCGCAATTTCTAACGCATTAAGACTTATTTGCAGAAAACTCATTTTATCAACTATGGTGTACAGGTAAGACCATGGCACTGTGGCCCTACTGTACGAGCCGCCACTGGCTCTTCCGAATATAACATTTAAAATTAATAAAATTTAAAGTATGCAAATCGATATTAAAACGAAAATTGCATCTCTAAATATTCTATTTGAACCTATCTGTTATATAACACTATTGTAGAAGTTTCGAGCTATCTCTTATCCTGAATTTTAAAGCTCGAAATGCTAAAATAACTTTAAAAACTTGCAATGAAATATACCATTTTCGGCCTTTTTTGAAACTTTATATTTTTAATATATGACGATTTATGAATCCAAGACTTTCTTTTCGAAATATTTCTTGTTTTTTATTCTATTAAAATGAAACCTCATCGGATAATTAATCGGACATATGAAGCTTTAATTTTAGTCCAATAAAAATGTACCGGGTGGCCAAATAAGCGATGTAAGCGGCTGTATCTCAGGATCTGTACATCTGGCAACAATGTAATTTTTTTTATTATTATAAAAGTGGCCATGAGAAAATTCTGGAAATTATTTTCAAGTTCCGTATTTCACCGCTAGAGGGCATAACTAAAAATTAAATGAGAAAAACGTCTGTTTTTTTGAAAACTTATATATTAACCTATACTTTTGATAAAACTGTTAGAAAGCCTAGAAAATTCTCTATCATTTTGGTTTAAGGCTCATTGGCGTACGAACGATAGTAGGGGTGGGTCAAGCTATTGAAAGTGAATCATTAAAATCGGTGTAAATTCTAAACCACTTATTCGATTTTAGCAATTCAAAATTTGTTTGCAAGATAAATGTAGCTGTTTTAAATGTCCGATCTCCTTACTACTCTATAGTTCCTAATAAAAGAGCTAGAGGGCGCAATTTGTAATAATTCCATTTTTTTTAAATTTTACTCCAAAAATTCAAATAAAACGGTATATTTTTGACATCATATTTGAAAAGTAGATAAAATTTGCAAAAATATTGTGAAAACCGGACGATGATATCTTTGCTCGTTTTAAAGTTATAGCGAATTAAAGTTTTTTTTACGCGCCGAGTCAAAACTTATGTACCGCCATCTAGCGTTCGGCCTTAGAATCTCTAATTAACGTATAGTAGGCGGCAAAAACAAAAGAAACTTTTAAATAATATTGTATGGAGACGTCAAATATTTATTAGAGCCAGTTTAATTCTTGTCAATTTGGTCGATTTTTTGTAAAATGCCTTTTACAAATGATGAAGCTGTTGATATGATTGCGGTTTTCTTTGAGTGCTTTCAAAATGCAGCAATAGCGGAAAGACAGTATGGCATTCGGTATCCAGATCGCCGTCATTATGGCAGAAGAATGTTTCCACGCTTGGTACAGCGACTACGCGATACTGGGAGTTTTAGTCGGCCCAGATTTAGAAGGCGTCGCACTGGAAGAACGGAAGAAAACATTATTAATGTGTTGGCCTACGTAGAATTTAAGAGGCATATTGGAACTCGGGCGTTATCTTTAGATTTGGGAATAGCTTCTATCGTTCGTACGCCAATGAGCCTTAAACCAAAATGATAGAGAATTTTCTAGGCTTTTTTTTTTTTTTTTACGGTTCGCCGACTACGGAGGCCATCTTGAACCGGTCATCGACCACAAATGTGGTCTACCGACTGGGGAGTGTGAAACGGCACCTTCGTCCTACGAGATATCCGATCTCATCCGGCCTGTCCGGCGTGAATAGGATGGCTAGGTGTCGATTCATTTTACACTCTTCCCTGAGGCAAGAGCACGTCGTGTTCCCAAGCGGTCACCCGCCCAAGTACTAACCGCGCTCGACACAGCTTAACTTCTGTGATCTGCGGGAACTGGTGCTTAATATGTCGACAGGCCCTTGCCTGAATTTTCTAGGCTTTCTAGCAGTTTTATCAAGAGTATAGGCTAATATATGTTTTCAAAAAAAAAGACGTTTTTCTTATTTAATTTTTAGTTACGCCCTCTAGCGGTGAAATACGGAACTTGAAAATAATTTCCAGAATTTTCTCATGGCCACTTTTATAATAATAAAAAAAATTCCATTGTTGCCAGATGTACAGATCCTGAGATACAGCCGCTTACCTCGCTTATTTGGCCACCACAAGCCCCAAATAATCTATTCAATTTCTATCTTCAAAACGTTAAAACAACTTCACAATCTATATACAAAAACACCCAATTTAGGTCAATTTTGACACCGGTAAATTGGTGGGGATTTGGAAAATGGAACGCTGCTTATAACGACTCTGGAAATAAGATGTCTCTAATATCCAAAAATACGTTCTCAAAGATTTTTATTGGCCTTGCTTTTTTCGTATAAAAAAAAATTGGGACCTCAAGGGTCAGCCCTAATCAATTTTTTTTAAGGTTAGACGAAACTACTTGTGGCCCCTTTTTGGAAAGCTTGTTAAAAAAGGAATTTGTCCATATTTCAATTACCATGTGATGAATTAGAACTAATTTCTAACGAACATTAAAAATAACTATAAACAAAAGAAGCTTAGCGGCAAGCGGATAGAGTAGTGCGTCTATCTTTTGCATTAAAGTACACAGGGACTCCAAAGGTAATGGAATCCCTTCTTGTTAGAACTCATCAGAAAGTCATAACCCGTAAGCTACCCCCAGTATAGCGAGCCTGTTCTTTCAAGGCATTTTTAAGAACTAAAAACGCGATGAAAACCCAGTAACGCCATCATAAGGAATCAACTCAATACAAAAGATATAATATATAAAAAAAAAAAATCAAGCACGGAACGGCCACTTCACCAGTATAGGAAACATTTTTTCGCTTCTCCATACATCTTCAGCTTTGTTCTCACTAAATTCTACTATTTTATTTATACTTACACACGGCATTACGAAATAGCGCTGCAAACCGGTGGGCGACTATAGCGCGAACTAGATCTGAATCCACAAAGCTGGAGATGTATGGAGAAGCGAAAAAATGTTTCCTATACTGGTGAAGTGGCCGTTCCGTGCTTGATTTATTTAGATTTATTTATATTTCTACGTTTTCACGTTAGATGGCTATATTTTTTGTATTGAGTTGATTCCTTATGATGGCGTTACTGGTTTTTCATCGCGTTTTTAGTTCTTAAAAAGGCCTTGAAAGAACAGGCTCGCTATACTGGGGGTCGCTTATTCCATTACCTTTGGAGTCCCTGTGTACTTTATTGCAAAAGATAGACGCACTACTCTGTCCGCTTGCCGCTAAGCTTCTTTTGTTTATATATTTTAACGGACACTAAATTCTACTATTTTATTAAAAATAACCTTAAAACAGTACAGCCATATTCACTAAATGGTTTTAAATTTAACACCGTATTAAACTGACAGTTCTAAATTTTTTTTTTTAATGACAAGTATGAGAATAGTTCAACTAAGTTTTGTATTATAAATATTTTTTTGGGTGTTTCTTTAAATTTATAAAGAAAAATGTACCTTACTTAGTACGTACTGTGTTCTTAAATAGAACTAAACTGTATTTTTAAACACGTTCCGGTAAAATTATTTGTCCGTAAAACAATGTAATTACAAAAAGATCAAATTAAGACAAAAGCGCCTATCATTTTAATGTGCGACCCTAACAATCTTCTGTCAGTCATAAATTTTTTACTGATAATTTTCAAAATGATTTAGCGCTTTTAAAATTTAATTTCCAGTTATATTGATGAAAGCACATTTCCCAGTTTCGGAAAAATGAATATACACAATAATTCACAATGCAAAAAAATAATTTAATCCCTTATGAATATAAATTTAAATTTCACGTCGTTAAAAACAAATAAAACATTTTTAAATCCCAATTTATTCTTAGGGGAATCAACGTCGAAATAAAATTTGGGTCAGATAAAAGGTACATATTATATTTGTTATAAAAAAGTCAGTTTGGCAGTCAAGAGATCGGGACCTTATAAAATATTCCAATTAAAACCTTTTGGTAAGTAATATATTTTAAATTTGGACCACCGCTGTAGTAAGATTCTATACTTAGCTTTGGGATCTATTATAGGGTTATATTTATAGACTACCTGATTCTTGCTTGAGCTATAGTCTATTTCAGAAAGGTGTAATAAAATGAGAAATTCCGTCCAGTTCGGCTCAATTTCGTGAATTTAATAATTTATAATAACTAACCGAAGAAAAAGAAAGAAGATAATTTGATAAAGAAGGAACTATTAGCTATAGCAAATTTACAATCGGAATAAATAAAATCATGAAGTCTTTCTCCACTGGTTTATTAAGTAGTAAAGTTAAAAAGTGGTAGATATTCTACATGTTTCGGGTGTAGTAACACCCATCATCAGGAATAAAATATAAAGAGAAAATAGTTATAAGTGAGAGAAACAAAGTTAAATGGTGAATGGTAGTGAACATCGATGGAGCTCTCATCGAGCCATGGAAGATCAAATATTGAGAAATGGGTTAATGATTAAAGATTGGTGTGCTTAAGTCTTAACACTGACCATGGGCAACAGATAACAGTGGTAAGAGGGGGCCCGTTTGGGCAAAGAGAAAAAAAAATGTAAGAAATGTAAGAAAAATGGAGATTCACAGGTCAAGAACTTTCATCCCGGAAACCATGGGGAGAAAGAAAGGTTGTTTATTTAATCTTTTTTATAGAAAAATAATTTAGAGGTAGGTACCAATTATTGAACTGTATGAATCTTAGTTCATAACAATAAAGGGAATTAGGGGAACAAGCCCGAATAAACGGACTGGAATCCCGGTGGGTGTTAATTTCAGCATGGCTGAAACCAAGCTGATAGAAAATTTTTAGGAAAATTTTAGTAAAACTTAGAAAAAGGACTAGAGAACAGGAGTTCCTTTTATTAGACTTTCATTCGACACGAGGTCAAAAAGAAAAAAGTTATAGCTGAAATACGTAGTGTAACTGAGCTGCGCATACCGCCATATCATTGCGAACTGAATCCTATAGAACCTATATGGGCGCAAGTGATAGGATGTAGCAAGACACAACACGGCATTTAAAATGAAAGACGTTAAGCCATTAAGGAAGTGACACCAGAAAACCAGTCCATCATGTCAATAAAGAAGATGAGAAAATGTGGGATCTTGGCCACCTGATCGATCGGACCGTCGACCCGTTAATTATGATGTCAAGAGAAGATGACAGTTTCTCAGATGATAAAATATATTATGATATTTAATAATTTAATTTCTGTATAATGAATTTTTTGTATTTTCTATTTTTTTATAATGTTTGATAAAACATAGGTATACCTAATACTATGTACATAATGCACGCCTTTGTCACACCGTTTTTAGTGTTTGTGAATGGATAACAATAGGCAAAACCCATAAATTGACCCAAACCAGGATGGTATCTACTATCTGCACTTGATGAACAGAAAGAATTTTGCAATGAAGTCAATGCCAAATTATGAAAATGTCTTAAATATTTGTTGGGTCACTCTGTACTCCCTTTGCATATCTAATGAACTTTTATTACTCTGCAGCTTTCTGAACTTGACTATAACATCTCTGCATGGATTTTGATCCTTCTCATATCCCCTTGTGAATAATATACTATTTTCCTTTATTATTTATTATCTTGCTGAGTGTATTTTAAATAAACTCAAGTTACATTTGGTGCAAAATTTCTTGACCCAAAGTAACTCATTTACTGTAAAGCTCCTGACATACGACCTAAAAATCCCATAAAATTTATTCAGTGGTGAAACCTCGTTTCGCGGGTAAAACACTTCAGTGTGAAACATATAAACGGCCAAATTAGGGTTCACATAAAGTTATTAACTTACCGCAGACCCTTTTCTAACCCTGTAACCCTTTTAAAAAGGGCTCGATGACCCCTGGATATATTACATGGATAATTTTCTGGAACGCCATAAGAACTTCAGGTATGTGTAAAAGTAGAAAATGGACTTAAGGAGGTTATTTATGGGAGTTTCTTCGGCCGTTTGTTTTTAGAGGATTAAGGTGAATTTACCGATGAGATTAAAATGTTTTAAAGGAGACATTTCTACGCTTCGTCGTAATAAATAGGAGTGTAAAAGAAAAGTGACACTATTACGTAATATGGAATGTCAACTTCCATATATACGGAAAAAAACCTTAACCAAGTATAACACTCTTAATTTAGCATTTGATACAATTATAATTTATTTGCTGAAAAAAAGAGTTATTTCTGTCAAGAATTATATAAGTTATGTTGCTCTTTTTTCGTATAAAATCCTAAAATCCAGCATGCAGCCCGATTTTTATATTTTTTAAAATTGTTAAGGCAAAAAGACATGTCCCACTTCTGAAACGAGTTATTTAATAACATGCAATATACCACAAGTGTTTTATTTCTTTACAAACCCTGATTTTTAAGCGTTTTACCATGTGTGCTGGCTTCATGCTGAATGCCAACGAGAAAATTGTAGTTGTGACGGGAATTCTAAAGTACAGTTATAAAGAATATAATGAAAAAAATATATACAGAGTGAGTCAGCACAGCAAATGAATTATTTTCGTTAAGTATAACAACCTTAGCAGCTTAGGAACTGTCTTTGCATTGTGTATTTTTGTTTTAGATTAGCTGCTTCTTATAAACGAATTCATTTTGATGACATGATTTGGTCGTTTGCTCGTCAGCTTGCCTATAAAATGTTTTCAACCGGATGACTGTGAGTATAATAGATCCTGCTAAACAATTAACAACTAAACACAAACACAAGTATCTAAAGAATAAATAAAAAAACAGTAAATAAGGAACTCTAAGAAGATTACAAGGAAAAATAAGAATGTAATGACAACTGTGATATATTATGTAGTACACGTCTAATTTTTTTATAAAATTATAGCATGTTGCATTTTTGGAATTTTATTTTTCGTTTTAACAAACAATGATAACTTATTGAGAAGGAATTATTTTAAAGTGATTTTAAAGCCGAAAAGTTTATTCAGAATCCTACTATTTGGCTTTTATTTCTTATAAAATCGATTTTGAAGTTTCTGGCCTAAATATTACTTTAAAATATTGCCAACAAAGAAAATTACAAAACTGTAGACATTTAAATGTCCCGCTTCTTGACTCAAGGTTCTCGCCAGACACGATAGTGACGCCACTTGTTTTTGACGTTTCCTTGTTTCGACCAATTGACAAGGTTGTTTGTCTTCTTTCTGTATTTGTCTTCGTTGACTTAGTTGTTACAAATCGTACGTACAACCAGCGTTGCCAGAGCTGGTACAATTGTACGAATCTAGTACATTTCGAACGCATCTGTACAAAAGTACAATTACACTATTTTCTGGTACATTTTCATCCTCCTCGTGCCGTTCAGCAGCGGCGGCGCCAGGCCCACCCTGGTGCCAAAAGCTTCAGCTTTTATGACAATGTATGTTATTTTCAAGAGAGCGATGATCTTTTTTTTTTTAGAAGTCACTTTCGATTTCACTTCTTTGGTAAATAAGTAGTTTTTGATGGCTGTACAAAAGTTCAAAATCTGGTACATTTTATGTTTGTGATTTGTACAATTTCTTGATACCCTCTGGCAACACTGCGTACAACTCAGTAGTTTTCATTTGTTCTGTTCGTAAGTGGCTACTGTCGCAATTCAAAATTAGTTGGGGAATATTTTTTTGCCTGCATTTATTAACCGCAGCTTTATTTTCGCAATTTGTTTATAAAACCGAAAACATAATCATAAACAATAAATAAATCTGACATCACTTGAACTGACATTAGAATGGATCGTACATCAGCTGGCGAAACTAAAAGCCATTTTAGCTTTTGAGTTATGGCGGCCCATTTCTACTTGATAGAATTATATAATAGAGAGTGTTTGCGTAACAATAGCGATAACATAGGGCTTAAAATAACGTCAGAATTGATTTTTTCACCGTTTATTTAAACGCTATTCTTTTTATATTTGTTATGTCAAATCAGAAATTATAATTAAATTTAACTTGTTTTTATTGTAATAATTTTAAATTAAAATGAACCAAAAACTAAAAACTTCTGTCAAGTGTCAGAAAACGAGTTGTAAAATTTACAACATGTAAATTTGTTTTTTTTGTAATTGATCACTTTAGTGTAAAGGAAACAACAAATTTTCATTTGGGATTAGAAAAAATCATATACAATCCCTTAAGAATCTACAAATGCGATCAAATCTTCATGACATCTTTTAGCACTGGCAACGAAAAATACAGAAACTCAACTCGAAAAAATATGGAGGTTACAGTATAAATATTGAATAAATTAAAACCTTTTTACGTGCTGTGTTAATACTAAAATGGAACAACTAGGTATGTGAAGGAACATATTTAATGCAAGGATTTTCATTTTACAAGTAAGTGTTCATAGACAGGTCATACGAGTTATGGATTACGGGAGAAAATTAGTTTTCTAACAATAGATCTCTACAGTTACTTCCACTTTCACTTAAGTAATGTATATAATACCTCCATATTTAGTAATTTAGTGTTTGAAGATATATGCTTTGACCTATTTTGGCGAGACTAATGGTCTTACGATATATATGATAAAACAATTACAAAATTATTATATTTGATGCAAGTGGCATAGTTTTAATAAAATAACTAAAAACCATTCCAGCCAAGTAGAAACTAAATAATATGGGATGGTAAGTAACAAAAACGAGTTTCAAATAAATAGTCTAATGTCTGTTTGAAGTTCAAAGACAATAATCTTTTTATCCGATTGTGTCAAAAAATGACGTTTTATAGATCAGATATTTGGACGAAAAGGTAACCTTTTTAATAAGGTATTGATTATTGCGCTGGTAGCTAGGCAACCTTTGTCGTCCTAGTCCGAAAAACATTTTGTCGGACACTAAAATATTTTCAACAGTTTATTTTATTCATTTATTTACAATATTTATATTAAATGTACAAACTGCGACCACAGAGTAGATGACTTCATAGTTTTCGATAATTCCGCCATATAGACCAAGAAGACGTTTTCGGAGAACGACTGTATATTTTTTTCTTGCCGGTAATCCATACATTTTTTATAAGCTCTTTCATATATTTCCTTAGATTTTTGTGGCAACAAATGTAACATTACTTCCTTGGCAGTTTCTTGAATGTCAGGTGGTGTACCTTCTATAAGATCATCGTCTATTTCCATTTTTAATTGTGTTTTTCAGGTTTTAAAACTAGCAGAACACGAAAGATTAGTTAAAACTATCGCCTGATTGATAAAACGTCAGTTGATAATATTAATTTAATTATTTGTTAGATCCATAGATACGCATATTACAGGTTTCATTGTTCAAACATTCAAGGGACAAAAAATTACAATGCAAGATGAAATATATTGGTTTTCTTAATTTTTACATTATTTTATAATCCGAGCAAAAACACAATCGGATAAAAAATAACGTATGTTATACGGACGAAAAATGTATTTCAGACTATGCAGGTTACTGGCCTCGGCTTTGCCTCGTCCAGTAATCTCCCGCAATACTTCCGAAATACTGCATTTTTCGTCCTTGTAACATAATATACTATTATAGAATGACATATTTTTTGGGCTTGCATTGTTTTTATTTATTTTAAATTACAACAGTTCATCCATGGCACTAAGTTTTTACAATTGATATAAAAATATCAAATTTATACAGGGTGATTCCTAAGCTGATACTTTTTTTTTAGCTGTGTATAGAAGGCATTAGAATAAACAACATTTTCAAATACCTTTTTTCAAACAACTCAAAAATAAGTTACTTACATTTATTACACTATGGATCAAATACGATTCCGCCTAACTGAATAACATTAAGAAAACTTCTAGGTGTAGGATAAGCCCGCAAGGGAAAGCTTTCTGCGTATAATCTTAAAGCAGCAGCCGCACTTTGACGACACTCACCGTAATTTAGCACCATATTTATTTGTTTTTGTTTTCAAATTTTACCATTTTCACGTGTCACCAATTTAAAATTAACTTGCTTTAGAGAAACACACCGCAGCGGATTGCTCAACACCACCCTTAAATTGAATGACTAATAAGAGATAAGAAAACATAAAGTATACCGGGCTACGTTTTGATGACCAGGCCCGCACGATTTTTTACTTCTGTATCTCGCCTATTTCTTAGCTTTCTGAAAAAGGTATCTGAAAATTTTGTTTATTTTAATGCCTTCTATTCACAGCTAAAAAAAAATATCAACTTAGGAATCACCCTGTATACAGATACCTTTTAAAAACAGAATTTTTTACATAAATTTATAATTTTTTAAAACAATTTTCCTCAAAATATCGTTGCCCTCCAATGAAGCAACTAATTTTCTAACGAAACATTTTTCCCTCCACTGAAATTTTAGCTTACTTACGTCAACAACTTAGCAAAGTAAATCTCGTTATCCCCTCATAACTGGTAAATGTAATATCAAAAATTTTTACGTCTCAAGAACCATTTTAATTACCAGCAAAGTGCCCCTAATATTGGCATTATATGTTTGCAAACATTTAGCCCGCGTAATATATTTAAGATGACACATTTAAGCTACGTATATCTCCTTTCAATTAAATAAATGTTTACGTAACCTACTTCAACTGCGTACTATGTAAAACTGGTTTTTGGAGTGTTTTGACACGACCTACCATGAAACGTATATTTTCGAAACTCTATACGGACCTCCTTCAATCGAGCGGAGAAGCTGTCTCTTAAAACGTATGGAGACAGAGACACTAATTTCCGTTGTCGTCTGTGGGACATCAAAGTCACAAAATTATTCTCCCATGCCGTAAGCTAGGCTACGTTGCCAAGTCTGGAGCGATCACAGTATCTCGTCTAATAATAGCAAATTAGCAGTTTTTGCCAACCAACAAAATCTCGCTTGCTTTTTCGGCTCTTTTTCTCTTCGTTCGCTGCCAGGGCCATTCCCGAGGGTACCTACAGCTTAACGTGGGTTCCGAACCACGATCCTCGGTCATGCGACACCCCCCAAGGGCTATCAACCCTGTGTATCTCCTGTGTATCTTTTTCCGCGCCCCACGAGATGTCCGATCTCATCCGGCCTGGTTACCGGGGTAAATGGGGTGGATTGGGAGATGATACCTTTTACACTCTTCCCTGCATTCTTAAATCCACTGAATTTCGGACAAACTTTTTTTATTGTTGGTATGCCCACTCCGGGAATCGAACCCGGGTCGTCACGCTCAAAAAATCTCGTTAAATGATATTTCAAAGGCAAATTTCTCGGAAACTACAAAAACAATTTGGTAAAAACCTGTTTTATATTGAGCGGCAAGTATCATTCTTTCTAACGAAACAAAATTACTGTTTCAGGAGTCAGCTGTTGTCGAGATTTTAGCGTCTGAAAAATGGAATAGCGGTATTTTGTTGGTTGGCAATAACTGGCCAATGAAAAAGTAAAAAACTGCATTATTTTGAGAACGCGGAATAATGGCGTAACCATAAAATATGTTCGTGAAGGGGGGGGGGGGGGGGTCAGCTGGCATAACTAAGGAATTTTTCTTTCTGGAGAGAGAGGCATTCGGAAGGCAGAAAAGCGCCGCCGATGTTTTTCTTAAAAAAATAATAATCATTACTACGTCATACAAATCAATTAATTTTGAATAACAGTGAATTTTGTATAATAAAATTTTAAAATTATAGTAAAATTGCAGTATTTTTAATACAACTTGGCAACGAATAAAATTATGACTGTCCCAACGCAGAAATTAGTAATTTCCTTTCTGCTTGCCGAAGTCATTAGATATAATAAAAACATGTAATTGGATATGGCGCGTCTATTTTACCCCCTAGGGAACCACATAAGCCCTTTGGGTACATAGGCGTACGTTATAAAAATTTCCAGAGCTGCGCTCCAAATTTTGAAATAATTAGTTTTTTCAGTATAATCATAAGTTATATCACAAGAGGTGAATATTTTTTTGAATATTTTTTGACATTTTTGTGAAAAAAATTTCTGTCAAAAATTCGCGAGACAAAAATTCGCCCGACAGCGAAGCTGGAGGGATATTTTTTTAAAAGAATTTTTTGTCGAAAAAGAAATTTTGCGGAAAAATGTCAAAAAATATTCTAAATAAAATATTTACCTCGAGTGGTATATGTTGAGATTATATACCAAAAAAAAAGAAAAAATACAACGAAATGCAAGATTTTTAAAATGATTTATGTAGCTACTAGAAAAACGGACAAAACCTAAACAATTGACAAAGTAATAAAACTAACAGAAAATTAGTTATAAGTATTATTGTTAAACACACAGTTATTATAATAAACAGTAGTGGCTTGCTGGTGTTGCTGGAAACTCTTCGAGCTGCAAGAGACTGGAGCTTCGTGTTGGTCCAACCCATTAGTTAGAGGGTGACCTCTTAAACCTTGAATGGTGTTTTTATGATGAGTTTTGTCCATCTGCAAGTATGGCTTTATGGATGCAGCACTACTATGTCCAGTTATTTTTATAAGAGTTTGTTCGCTCACACCTGCTTTGCTTAATGTAGAGACAGCTGTGGCTCGATTGGAATGGTTTGTGATTTTTTCTTTCTCGGTATCTAGTCCAATTTTTTGTGCTGCTTGTTTTGTCCAATTAGAAAGAGTATTTTTTCCAATGGCTCAGTTTTTGTACCAATTTCCCATTTTCCAATTTGGATTTACTGTCAGGAATAGTCTTTGGGTAGTTATATTTTGCCCTCTTTTTGAAATTAGTTTTCTGTAAAGGCGAACTGGACATAAATCGGCATCTTTTGTGTTTGCCACTAACCATTTTGAATTTGAAAGCTTCTTGTCTCCGCCTTGGGATGTTTTTGAAAAGATTGGGTTATATTCCATTCTATTACTTGTTGTACCATCGCTATAATATTCTTCTCTGAAATACGTAATTAGGCATGTATCGGCTTCTCCTCCTCTCCATGCTAATTCCACAGCCGCTATTTGATAGAACTTTTTCTGTAAATCCTCGGGGTTATTTTCGTCAAAAATTTTTACCATCTTTTTGTACTCGTCGTAGGTTAGTGCTCTTGCACTTTTCCGGTGATTTTTTGGATCAGCCTGAAACAGTTTTCTTTTAGAATTTCTAGCCATACGTGTCTTTTGGAATTCAGGATCTTTAAAAGGATCAAATTTAATGTTGTATTTATTGAAGTACCTTTTTTGAAGCAGTTGGGCTGTTTGGTTCCACATTGTCTTGATAACCCCTTCCTTGTAGTCAGAACCATCTTTTTTCTTCATATTAAAACTCCAGTCTTCCAATATACCGGCAAGCTGTATTATAGTTGTATTTTTGGTCAATATATACTGCCGTGTTTCGCAGAATTTCTCGAATTGGGTTCATATATCCTTTTTTGTTTTTGTTGTATTTTCTGGGATAGTCTTTTCAGCGTTTTTTCTTATATTTTTGACTGAAACATTACCGAATCGGCAAGACTCCATTTTTAAAAAAATGTGACATGAATCTGACAACATCAAAAACTTGATTTGTTGAAAGGGATTTTTGTTATTATAGAAACGGTCTATAGCAACCATCAAATATTTTAAACTTGTTATGATGTTGTTATGCATTGTCATTGTTGTGGCAGGTGGCCCGGGTATATCCACTTATGCGGGGTATATTCAGTATAATATGCATCTGATTGGTCGCAAAACAGCGTTTAATTGGTCAGAATCGGATTGAGGTATATAATCGAATTTATCATATTTGCAATAACCTCCTGAACTGAACAATATTTTTAAATACCTTTTTTAAAAAACTCAAAAATAAGGTACTTAAATTCATTTATTACACTATGGATCAAATACGGTTCTGCCTAACTTGCCTGTTGAATAACGTTAAGAACACTTCTGGGTGTAGGATAAGCGCGCAAGGAAAAGCATTCTGTGTATAATCTCGAAACAGCAGCCGCACTTTGACGACACTCACTGTAAATTAGCACCATATCTACTAGTTCATTGTTTTCCAATTTTACCATTTTCACGTGTCACCAATTTAAAACTAACTTGTTTCAGAAAAACACACCGCAACGTACTGCCAAAGAACTCACCACCGACCCGTAAATTGCATGATTAATAAGAGATAAGACAAACAACGTGAAGTACAGCAGGCTACGTTTTGATGACCAGGTCCGCACTTAGATTGTTTACATCTATATCTCGCCTATTTTAAAGTTTTTTGAAAAGGATATTTGAAAATGTTGTTTATTTTAATGCCTTCTATACACAGCTGAAAAAGAAATATCAACTTAGGAATCAACCTGTATATCTCAATATTAAAAATCTTCCTAAAGTCCCACAAACGAACAATTAAAAACACGGCGCGAAAGCAGGAAGTTTAAAAACTTACGATAAAACGGGAGGTACGTTATCCTATTAACCGCGCAATTTCTTTATTTGCAAGTCTTGCGACCGATTATATCTATTATATCATATAATAATATCATTGAGTGCTCATACAACATTAAAAACTCTACACTTAAAAGGGTAAATCAAATAAGAGACCTGGGTGTCATCTGGGACTCCAAATGGTTGTTTCAAGCTAATTTCAATAAAATCATTACAGAGTCAAACAAAATGTTAGGCTTTATTAACAGAACTTGCAAAGACTTTCAAAACCCCCAAACGATTAGTAGATAGTAACTTTACTATGCTTTCGTTCATAGTAAACTTTCTTTTGCTTCCGTCATCTGGAATCCCAAATATGTCACATATATAAACAGACTAGAATCTGCACAAAACATATTTTTAAAAAATATTGATTTTAAGGCCCACTGTAAAGTGGAAATTTCGAGAATAAACTATAAAATAATCGCTTTATCCGACCGAAGAAAAATTACTGATATGACATTTCTTCACAAAATAATTAATTCCGGTCTGAATGTTCCTGAACTTCTATCAGAAGTTAATTTCAATATTCCTTGTAGAGAACTGAATTCAGCTTTATTTAATTTACCTTATATGAGAACTAACCTAGGATTACACAGTAACTTGTTTGATATATTTTATACTACTAGTTCTACTTTTAAAAAAAGTGTAAAAAGGCATTTTATACAATTAGCTTTTGAATAACTCTCATTTTGATGTATAGTCAATTTTAAATTTTAATTTTCAAATTTTTAATAAAGTAAAACCACATTAGCTGTATTATAAAATTGTAATATAGTGGATGCTTTGGAACTCCTAGTTCTGTTCGCACCCTAAACATGTAAATAAATAAAAATAAATAGTTATCTTGTTTCGATAACTTAAATGGACAAAGATAGTTTAGAAACAGGTGATCAGACTTGAGACCTCAGTAGGAGTGCATCGTTTACAAAGCAATCGACCGCTGCCATTACTTGGAATTGCTGTGACTTCGCTAGGTAGTTTCGCGTGTTTTTATTAGAGAGCGTATTTTGTTTAATTTATTAAAAATGAAATCGTAAAAAATTCTTTTTCTAAATTAAAATTTGGTAAAATTATCATTATTTTATGATTTGTAAGCACCAACGCAGTTACCATATTTATCTTAGCCTCCAACTTCTAATTTTTAGAACCCGTTCTAGCCTTTTCGCTAAATGCCTTCCTATATTACAATAAAACCGTTTTACTTCGAGTGTCGGCCAAAATCTTGGACGGACGTGGCAAAGCATTATCTTAAAGCTCAGGGGAATCTAAAGGGACATCTCTTCCAGAGATTTGTGGCAGTGTACACGTCGAGTGTTCTAAATTTAAGTGAATCCGGCCGCGTTTAAATTTGACATGTAAAATTACTACTCTTTTAACCCGAATTAAAAAAACACTCTTTAAGATATTGAATTTTTGTTTTCGCCAATGGAAATGGGCTATTTACGTGGGTTTATGAAAGTTATTTTCATGTCAAAAAATTGAAGGAACAAAGATAAATAAATGAAAACCATTATAATTATTATTTAATTTTATTGTTTGGAATTTTAAAAATATTTAAAATGATTTTTTTTATATAAAAATTTTAAAATATTTTTGAATACAAAAATATCTCTAGCACACTCCTCAATGTCTGTTGTGTTCAATTAATAAACAACGCCAGGATTCGGGCCAAGAGAACGCAATGTTTTTGGTTTAATTCAATTAATATTTATAGATATAATTTTGCATACGCAGCTGGTAACTTTGGCTAAGAAATTAGATATAATGGTCAGATGCCTGAAGAGCCTTCCATACCAGCGTGAAACGTGGCATTGTTTCCTGGCTTGTCTAATTGAAAAATGAATATAAACATTTTATTACGGGGTTCACAAGAACTTCTAGTTTGGCTTGGTTGAAAATTTATTTTAAAGTTTCAATTATGTAAGTTCAAATTATATCATCCGCCATGAAGAACATAAAAATAGAAATATTGCGGTTATTCATGTTAATTATTTATTTCCCATTAAAATTACAAATGATGCCCCAATAAAATCTCCACTGACGCCGCGCCCCTTAATTCTCGTGAATTTCGTTTTTATACCCATTTTAAACTAATAATTATATGAATTTTTTGTCTTGAAATCAATCAAATTTTAATCTCCTAAAGTTTCTGTATTTTTGTATTAAAAAAAATACAAATTAGAACAATTTTAGTTAGTATCCAAATTTTAAGTATGGGTTCAAGTTACTTTTTGGAGATACGAAAATCCGTCTTTTTCATAAATTAATTTATATTCCGAAGATTTTTGTGTTTTTTTTAATGAATTTTAAGTTTTCTTCAGAAAACTAATAGCTTGATTTTAATAAAACCAGGTAACTATAGAAATATTTGTTTGTATTGTCATTGTCAGAATTGAATTTTTAATTTTAACGTTTATATTATAATATAATATGGATAATTTGATATCAGATATCAGATATCAAAGAATTGGCCAATAAAGCAGTTGTTGGTTTGTTGCCCGAAAAGTCTAAAGGCAAATATGAAAAAACTTATGCCAATTACAAAACTTGGTGTTCCCAGAAAAAGGTTGTCAATATCGTACACGAAAAGGTACTTTTGGCATATTTCAAGGAAGAATCAATCAAAAGTCTTCGAGTTTATGGAGTTATTACTCTATGTTAAGGAGTACACTATTACTTAAGAAAAACGTCGACATAAGTAAGTTCAATCAATTGATAGCTTTTTTAAAACGAAAATCTGATTCTTACACACCCAAAAAATCCAGGATTTTGACTAAAGAAAATATTGCAAAGTTTTTACAAGAGGCAGACAACGAAACATACTTGCTATTAAAAGTGTTAATGATAATAGGTATAAGTGGAGCATGTCGAAGAGTTGAGTTAAAAAACTTAAGGATAGAAGATGTACACGATGAGGGGGTTGTTTTTCGAATTTTCATACCTAGTACAAAAACCAACGTTCCCCGAGAATTTTACGTAACGCCTGGCGATGCCGAAGGAATAAATACGGTGCAGCTTGTTCGTACCTATATAGCAATGAGACCCCCCGATGCCGAAGTTTCTGCTTTTTTTTCTATCATTTAGAAACAACAAATGTACAAAGCAACCAGTGGGTATACATGCTTTCGGAAATATGTGCAAAACGATCCCTGCTTTTTTAAAATTACCCCATTCCGCCGAATACACAGGTCACTGTTTCCGGAGGTCTTCAGCTTCAATGCTGGCTGATTCAGGAGTCGATTTTCACACTATTAAACGCCATGGTGGTTGGAAAAGTGACACAGTTGCTGAAGGATATATAGAAAACTCTTGCGAAAAGAATTTCATGAGCCATTCTCGGGAAGAAATCATTATCGAGTGTTTCATCGGCTGTCGTTTCCTCAGAAGAAACAGAAACCATTGAAATTAAAAATCACAACAATGCAACAATCTCAACTCCTATGTCCAATATCAGTTTAACGAATTGTAATAATGTTACTTTTAATTTTAATCATTAAATTTTGTTCCATTTTGTTTTAAATACATTTTTTCATTTTTTCGTCTATTTTTTATTATAGTACTCAGTCCTATAATGAAATCATTATAGTACTCAGTCCTATAAAGTATATCATTTTGACACTAAAAATGAAATCCATAATAATGTCATTATGACACGTCGGAATATAAAATATTGTATGAAATTCAGATCATAATAACGATCATTATGGTACTAGCCGTGAGTATTATTGGACGAGGCGTTAGCCAAGTCTAATAATACGGCGTGTGCCATAATGATCGTTAATATGATCCTTATGACATAAATATCTATTAAAACTCCCATAACTTTTCCAGGTGGTTTAAAAAGGGTTTCTTATTTATAAAGATGATTTTTTTCTAGTTTTCTTTAAATTTAAGCAAAAACCAAATTGTAGACTTTTAATTTGGCTTCGGCAGTTTGTCAGGCACCGTAGGACAACAGTAATTTATTTCCCGACAATCAAATTGACTTTTATAACGAGATCCAAATAAACCAAAAAAAAATGGGGCCCTCCAAAATAATTGGATTATTTGGACACATTTAACTAAATTTTTTATTAAAGGGCATATTTGAATTTCAGCGAAGCGTGGACGCGTCGACAAAAATGTGAATTCATAATTCTATTACCGAACATTATAAATTTTGAATTGAAAAGTGGAAATAATTGATGAATAATTTTGCCCATATGTCAATTTAATGAATTTCATTTGATGTTGTTAAATGATTTTTAAATAACTAGTAACTGAATAAACAAAGCATTATTATCGGTTCGGCCTAAAATTTAATAATTAATTTTTTTTTGTTGTGTAATTTTTTCCTCTTCGTTCGCTGCCAGGGCCATTCCCGAGGGAACCTACAGCTTAACGTGGGTTCCGAACTACAATCATCAGTCATGCGACACCCCCCAAGGGCTATCAACCCTTGGTTTATTGCCATTGCATGACCTACCGATTGGGGAGTGTGTACCTTCATCCGCACCCCAAGAGATGTCCGATCTCATCCGGCCTGGTTACTGGCGTGAATGGGGTGGGTTGGGAAATGATACATTTTACACTCTTCCCTGCATTCTTAAACCTACTAAATTTCAAACATACTTTTTTTATGCGTATGCCCACTCCGAGAATCGAACCCGGGCCGCCACGGTCCAATGCCAGTAACTCACCTTTGAGGCACTGCCGGGGTTAATAATAAATTAAAGAAAAATTTATATGAAGCATTAATACGTAAAAATTTTCAAAACTACAGACAAAAAAGTTGTGAACATTATTACACATAAGCAGTTAAGGCGTATTAAAAATACCAGATACAACTCCTAGTTTTGTAAAATATACACATGATATGCAGGGGCATTTCTTGTATAGATTTTTTAATCTATATTTTACATGAAAAAAATCCTTAATTTATAACAGTTCCTACTGATGCGATGTCA
The DNA here is from genome assembly GCA_935413205.1 of Polydrusus cervinus. Classification (NCBI taxonomy): domain Eukaryota; kingdom Metazoa; phylum Arthropoda; class Insecta; order Coleoptera; family Curculionidae; genus Polydrusus; species Polydrusus cervinus. Next base: position 4,165,357 of record OW284512.1, read on the forward strand.
GAAAAAATAATGTGTACCTATCTCATACCCAGACTCAATTCACATTGGCGTCGGCTATTGCCTCCACCAAATTCATACCTACACAATGCCCGCCTGATCAACAGGCAAGCTAACAAACAATAATACATTAAGTGTACTAATAGAAGTATTTTGCAAGGCTGGTATAGAAGAGACTATCGAAAATTCATTTTTATTGATGAAGCTGCATAGAACCTCATGTGGAGGCACGTCTCTGGATAGAGACATTTTTACACGAGCGCCGAAAGAATACATTTTAACGGGTTTTCTGGCTTTCGATCAGTAAAACAGAATGTTCGTGTAGATTTTTTTAACTTGTCGGCCCGCTAGATCCGGCTAAGCTCTTTGATATCGCCAACCTTTATAAATACATTTTGGAAGGTCCCTTCTATACTAAAGTGTATTTATTTTCAACTGGGATCGACAACCTCTTCTGCAAAAGTTTAAGAACGAAGAATAATGTTGTCCATTAATAGTTTTAATTAATTATTCCTGACGGAGGATAGAAGAGAAATTATGAAGGCCATAAACCAAGAAAGGCAAATGGTGCAAACTGGTGTTTTACTACCAATACCAATATCATCTCGAGATGGACGGTACACAGATACATGTTTCAAAATACAAAAGAAATGTTAAAAACCAGTTCAAACGTACTCAAAGTTTTTTTAACGGTTAAGTTTTCAGTAAATTGGAGGTTATAACAGCACACTATTAGGCAATCCAACGATGTGTCAAAATGGCGACTGGATGGCAAATACTGCTTTGTAATTGGTACACGTGACTATAAAAATAATGTTGCTGGTGGCATTTAACTGGTGACTCAATGCTTTTTGCCATCCAACAGCCATATTGAATCACGTGGTTTGGATTCCCTAATAAAATTCCTATTGATTTTTGACAGAAAGTCGATTTTACCGATGGCACCCGAATATTTTATCGACACCACTTGAATATGGTACGAATATTCATAACTATCAATTCCCAAGGTACATGTTTGAGGCCTCTAACTTTCCTGCCATTATAAGATTTATGTATATCAGGCAATTTACGACTTGAAGGTAAATTTTAAAAACCCCATTTGGGATTATCCATTTTGATAGAACATGGGGTGTGTTTAGGAGGTGATATGGATATGGCTTTTATGCAGTAAAATTGGGTTATAAAGGTTGAAGAGCATCGCTTTATTTTTATTGCAATATAAAACATATTATACCTGTATACAAAGTGATAAATCTCTGTACTGGTATCTAGTATCTAGGTTTGTAGATTATGGCAAGAATATTAAGTTAAGTGCGAGGCGATACCGCGTAAAAAGTGGATTTTAAAATATGTGTTGGCAATGGTGTTTAATGTGTGAGTGACTACTTATTCCTACATGCCGCTGATGTATTTATAGTCTATTTCAAAAAGGTGTAGAGTAATAAAAGCTCATTAGGTATGCAAAGGGATTACCGAGTGACCCAACGAATATTTAAGCCACTCTCATAATTTGGCATTGATTTCATTGCAAATTTCTTTATTTTCATCAAGTGCAGGTAGTACCATTCGGGTTTAGGTCAATTTAGGGGTTTTGCCTATTGTTATCCATTCATAAATACTTAAAATGGTGTGACAAAGGCGTGCATTATCTACATAGTATTAGGTACCTTATTTTTTATTAAACATTATAAAAAAAAATACAAAATACAAAAAATACATTATAAGTATAGAAATTAAATTATAAAAATTATAATATTCTTCATCATCTGAAAAACTGTAATCTCCTCTTAACGTTATAATTGACGGGTCGACGGTCCGATCGATCAGGTGGTCATCATCCCATATTTTCTTCTCTTATTTAATGACATGATGGACTGCTGTTCGCCAGTTCTCTGGTGTCACTTCCTTAATGGCTTGATCAAACAGTAACTTAACGTCTTTCATTTTGAATGCCGTGTTGTGTCCTGCTACAAATCCTCCCTTGCGCCCTTGCATTTTTTATATTACAAATAAAACTATTTTATCTTAATACTCTTTAACTTAATTTTTTTGAAATTTTTGGTTAGTTATCATTTAATAATTCAATGCACAAAATTTACGTGCGCCTATGATCAACACTGAAATTGAACCCTTTCTGAAATAGATTATAACTTCCTAAAATATTAATTTTACTAAAATCCAGGACCGGGATCTTCATTTATAGAATTTTTCCTGGACATTTTTTATTGAACCAATAGCATTAATTTTTGTATCTACGCACTTATTTTATAAATAGATAACAAACCAAGAAAACATATACAACAAAATTTTAATTCATAATGGAACATTTCATCCCAAAGCAGGTTCGTATTTTTGGATAATCCCATCCATTCAGTAGATTAATGTAAACAAGGCCTCTTTGTCAGTGAATATGAAAAAGGAGATAAAAAGTCAGCTAACAAATAAGCCTCATAAGCCGAATTCGCATAGGAACACAAAAACAGTGTTGTTTCAGACGTTTCTTTAATAAATCTGGTTAATGACGCGTCAGCGTTAGTAGAGCCGTTTTTACAACTCTACAGGCTATTATAAGGCATCTGTATAAGTCTGTATATATACAAGATAAAGTTCTCGATAATTTATTACCGTACAGCTTAAACGGCAATGCTTAAAAACATTAAATGTTTTATAACATAGGTATTTTTTAACATCTTAATAGGTATGTTGGAATTTGTTGGAAAAACTGTGTCTAACGGATCCCCTACTCATGTGGCCAATCATGGTCATCAATGGCCTAATATGTGGTGTGTTCTGTGGTTTTAAATACATTTTTTATAGAAACTGTCGGTTTACCAGTTTATTCATAACAACAATACAACAGTCATTAAACTAAAGGTCCATTCCCACTAGACATAAAAAGGGTAAGGCATAGGTATGACAGACATTACCACAGGTAGCAAGCAAGTCGTATGCATGTATTTTCAGAACGGTTGTTGAAAACCCCCATTTAGATAATAAAAAATTTGCGGATTTGAAGCCTATCCGAGAATAGACCTTTATACAAGTAAAAACGTAGCAGATATATCAAAACGCGCATTTTTCGCTTGTAGGTATACCTAGTTTTTAGTACGAAAATAATAAAAAGAGAACCGCAGAGCTATTGTAGCACAGTCGGAAAAACGTAAGAAATATTACTGCGGTTGTCACCGGACATTGCCTCTTCGGTAGATATGCCGAACGTATGCAAATACTCACTAACGACTTCTGCAGAAGTTGCAAAGATAAGAATGAGAAAGAAAGTATTCAACATTTTCTGTGTGAATGCCCTGGCCTCGCAAGAAGAAGGTTCACCGCCCTAGGTGAACCGATTTTCAATAGTCTGGAGACAATAAGCAACTTACAACTTGGTCGACTGAGCAGGTTTCTGAATAGTAGTGGCTGGTTTGAATGAGTTGTTATAATCATTCTGCGGTATATGCCTCACTAACCAAAAGAGATCTGATTAAGGTGGGTTCTACGGAACACGCGTGGTATCACAACGGACCTCATAGGACTAGGAGACTGTTTGGAACACCAAAGGTCTGCCACTCTAACCTAACCTAACCTAGTACGAAAATTCACCGAACACTTATGAGCGACCACTGCTCTACGGCTGATTTAATCGTCTTTAAAAAGATTAGCGTTCTTGACAACTTAAGATAAAAATCAATAGAAGGAAATTTTTATTGATTAATTACAAACAGAAACCCAAAACCTGCAAAGAACATCATTAGGCTATGATGTTGCAAATAATTTAAATACTTTTGAAATGCGTTCAAATCTATTATATCATGAACACCAACCGACTCATTTATCGTATAAATGTGATACTATTTTTTTATCACATAACGAACATTAAAAAAAGCCGTATTTTACGATATCACGTACTTTAACAACGCGAAGGTCCGCCTAAAGTAATAAAAAAATATATATAAATCTCCTCGACTATTCTTGAAGCCATTTTCTTAATATGGCGGTGTAATGGCGCGTTCACATGGTAAAACTACCGTAAAAAGTAATTAGGAGAACATATTTAATCATCACATCTCTGCGTTGCGTTTGTCTTCTGAGAAAACAGGAGTGGATTTAGAACTGTTTTTCTGAAAAAATTAAATCTTGGCCTAGTCGCAACATTTCGAAAACATATTGATTGACTAAAGTTCCTAATAGCACTTCCAGCGACCAGAACTGTTGCGATGTGTCGCCGAATTGAACAGCAAGAATTTCATTATAGGTTGACTTTTTAAACCAATTCTTTGATTCCTTAAAAAAAACTGTTTACGCATAAAAATGATAATATTTTTTATTAAATTGAATGTATAAATATCAACATATCTCTGTTTTAAAAATTACAGCAAAAAATCTTGACTGACTGATACGATGACTACGAGAGAAGTGTGGCAACAGTCGTAAACGCTTCTCTCTACGTTTCTAAAAGTTTTAATTAAATGGGGAAACCGGGAAACTGATTTATTTGTCTCTCTTTTTTCTGGATTATGTTTTCTTTGTTGTGTAACCCAGTTTCATGTATATTTGGTAATTAGAATACCCCAAGGAAAACCTTCACGTTCTTCCGGCATGTGCGTCCGAGAGGGGAGGGGAGTAGGGGGGGTAGCAGATTCTAAACATCAATAGACATGAAGGTTATTTTTTTAATAATTATAGTTTCTAATGAATTTCTATCCAAGACCGTGTCATTCGAATTAGAAAGTATGAAAAGGTAATCTTAAAAAGAAATGTGGAAGCTGCGCTTATATGAAAAGGTAGAATCAGGTAGCAAAGATAGTCCACAAGGAACTGGCTTATTAACAAGGCTTAATTTCTATAAATTAGTTTACTTATTGTAAAAATATTGTTGCGGTGACCATATATTCTACAAGAACTCGATTTTATTTCCATTTAATTTAATTTTTTGAAAATTTATTCTCAAACTTTTTGACGGTTCCACATTTTTTCTAGAAGTTTCAATTCACTTTTTTCAATAAAGCACGATTTTTACGGTATTCAATTGATTGCCTATGTTTAAAAAAGTTTGGCTCTCATCTAAATGGGTCTTGTAAGGGATGCTGTTAAGGATTAGGGGCGAAGGGTTTAGACTCCATCCCCTAAACCATTTACAGAATTAATCACAACTTTTTGCAGATACATTTTGACCTAAATACGATTTTTAACATATTTTTCCAATTTTTAAAACGACTTTTCTCCACTTTGCGTTGCCCCTTTTTAAGCAATCGACAACCCCCCCCCCCCCCCCCCCCGCCCGAAAATATTTTTCGAACGCCCAATGTTATAATACAAATCTCAAAACAACTTTTTTATATATTTCAACCACTGACCTTACGATTTATAAAAAAAGTTGATACAGATACAAAATTATTCCAATTTGTTTAGATTTAGCCACGGTTACCAACCTTGCGTATAAAAAAAGTTACCTTAATAATACCAGCAAAAACTTTATACAACCCTTTTTTTGTAAAGTTTAACTCGCTAATACGGAAAATTAAGCCGTGCGCAATGTTTTCATTGCGGTTTTGTCAATATATCAAGGGTAGTCTAGGGCGAAATTAACTTTTGACTTGGAGGGTAGGGTAGGGGGTGGTTAATGCTCTAGTTAAAATATATTTGAGGAGGAGGGGGGAGGGAGGGGGGGGGGGGGGAGTTAGCAAAGTTGTCGGTCCAATATATTAGTAGAGAGTTTTTTGTACTAGCTTAGGTTGTGGTAACATCGAGAAGATGGTGATATGAGGAAAAGCGCCGCATGCAAGATTATTTTCCTACCTAATTAAATTTTGAATGATAAAAGAGTATTTGACTTGCATTGTCTTTATTTGTTTTACGTCACAACGTTTCAAGTGGTAAGTATCTTCAATCGTCTTTCGGGTTACCCATCATTCCCTTCGATCGAGAATGACTTAAAAAAATTAAAAGCGACCTACCCCACCCGTTTCTTCACTCCGATCATCCATTCATGTCCGGAATCCCCAATGATTTGACCCCCCTGGCTGTGCCACTGAATATAATCGAAAAACATGTATATTGAAGTACGAAAGCTGTATGCAGTCCTGTACCGATTGCGTCGAGCGTTTTGTGGTTAGGTTATTGTTTACTGTTTCTGTCAGTTGAAAATAAATACATTAGGTATAGTTTTTTTGGCGTTCCAAATTCGATCCTCGAAGTGGGCATACGCACAAAAAAAAAAGTATGTCCGTATTTTACTAGGTTTAAGAACGCAGGGAAGAGTGTAAAATGTATCATCTCCTAACGCACCACATTCACACCGGTAACCAGGCTGGATGAGATCAGATCTCTCGTGGGGTGCGGAAAAAGGTACACACTTCCCAATCGGAAGGTCATGCAATGATGCAAATAACTGAAACCCCCTTGGGGGGAGGACGGAGTGTCGCATGACTGAGAAACGTGGTTCGGAACCCACGTTAGGCTGTAGGTCCCCTCGGGAATAGCCCTGGCAGCGAACGAAGAGGTAAAAAGCCCCATTTAAGAGAAGGACAAGAAAAGTTTCTTATAAATTTAACAACAATAATAATAAACTGCTGGACAATTTATAATTGCTTTCGAGCAAGAAAAATTTCGCCTAAATTTAACAGTTAATATTTTTTGAACCAGATATGATATCGACCTACAGTTTTGAATGGTTGATAGATTCATCCCTTAAGAAAAAATGGTCAATATTGGATTTTCTTTAACTGTCAGAAAATTTTATATACAGGGTGTTAAAGAAGACGATGACTTTTGCTTCAATTTTAATGGAGTGTAACTTTCACAATAATATTTTTAAATTTTATCACTCTACGTCAATTGAATCACTGGTTCATAGCAAAGAACGTAATTTGTCAAATTTTTGATATCTGCTATATTTTAAGAAATACCTTTTTTTTGGAAAACCTTGCTTTATTTCAACTTATTGGTAGCTAGATCTCACTGTGCGTTGTATCGTGCAAACTTTGCGGGTGATTCTTCTACCTTATGAAGAGCTTGATTATGCTCAGTAACAATAGTTGTACCTAAATGTTATGATGTATAGTGGCGTACTTATAAACACCTATATGTCTATGGTTTATGAGTATAGTGTTAGAAAGTTAGAAATTAATAAATACATTTTATCCCAAAAATTAAATTAAAAAAATTATCTTTGTTAAACTTTTGTAAACACACTGTATAATATACCTGTAGTGCGATATTAAAAACTAAAAAATAAGAAAAAATTGACCTAATCTAGGGGCGAGTACTTTCCAATATAAAACAATCGTGAAAAATTGTGAGATATTCATAAACCATAGACATATAGGTGTTTATAAGTACGCCACTGTACATCATAACATTTAGGTACAACTATTGTTACTGAACATAATCAAGCTTTTCATAAGGTATAATAATCACTTGCAAAGTTTGCACGATACAACGCACAGTGAGATCTAGCTATCAATAAATTAAAATAAAGCAAGGTTTTCCAAAAAAAATCGGTATTTCTTAAAATATAGCAGATATCAAAAATTTGACCAATTGCTTTCTTTGCTATGAACCAGTGATTCAATTGGCGTAGAGTGATAAGATTTAAAAATATTATTGTGAAAGTTACAAGTCATTAATATTGGAGCAAAAATGATCGTCTTCTTTAACACCCTGTATATAAAATTTTCTGACAGTTAAAGAAAATCCAATATTGACAATTTTCTCTCAAGGGATAAATCTATCAACCATTCAAAACTGTAGGTCGATATCATATCTGGTTCAGAAAATATTAACTGTTAAATTTAGGCGAAATTTTTCTTGCTCGAAAGCAATTGTCCAGCAGTTTAGTTAACTAACTTTGTTAAGTAATGACAGCCCACACGAAATTTAAAAAATACCTTTTTGGGAAAAAAGTTATTTTTCACTTCGAGATTTTAACTGACATTCCAATTCGTTCAAGTTTTGTCACATACATTCGTCAAAAATGTAAGCTAATAATACCTAAAAAAAAACGACCAAAAGTTAATTAAACATTCTAAACTTCGATTACACGGGCGACCGATTCGAGTTTATACGGATTTATAAAATATAATGGATTAATAAAACCGTTTAAAACTTAAAATAATAGCCCCAAACTCAATTAAAACCAAAATCCGGAGAACTTTTCACTAGAAAAACAAAGTGCAAATTTTCGTACGGGATAAAATCGACCGTTTTTCGACATTCTGAAATTAAATTCTCAGTGATAGTGGAGCGGGATTAAATAATCTTTCCTTTAAACTAGCACAATTTTTTCTGTTTTACTAAGCAATTAAAAATTACATAGTTATATTCCAGAACTTCACCATTTTTAACGTTCGCTATGGTAAAGTTTTTCAAAATAACCGCCAATTTACACACTTTTGAAATCTAATAATTTCGTCCGTTTTACCTGGTTTTGTGTACTCATTTTCATGTTCCACCATTTAAGTAAGGAATAATGACTAGCTAATTTTCTATATCTGTTGCGTTTAATAATAGTTTTAAGATCGATTAGGGTTGGATCCCCGTTCAAAATATATTAGAAAATATCGCGGTGGACAAATATTTGCATGTCAAAGAACCAACCAAGGCTAGTAAAAAACGTTTATTTTGTAGGTATTTAGTACATTTTAGGCATTCACAAATTTTTAGTTCGGTAGAAATATATTTTGGTATTAATTTTCTTTTTTAATTTTTATACTATTTCGTGCCCTATTTAAAATAGAACAAATTTTATTTGACAGATTTGCATATTTTTATATTATATAGTATATTCTTAACCTCACTTCTGTCAAGTAAGAAAATGTACAACAAGTTAATTTGTTTTTTTTATAATTGAGGAGAGATAGTGTAAAAGAAACCGCAAATTTCCATATAACAGTAGAAAAAATGTTAATTTCGTTTTTTTTTTTTTTTATGATAAAACACCTGCACTGTATGAAAAATCCTTTAAGGCGCTCTGGGAGCGGTGCGAGTGCGAAAAAAGCGATTAACGTTGGTCTTGAAACGTTGAAGATTGTATTCATTGGGAAACACGACCTCAGGAAGATCATTCCACAAAGATGACGTTCTCCAGATGAAAGAATTCTTGAACAATGAAGTTCGAGGAGTACTAAGCTGAACAACATATGGATGAGCGGCAGTGGTTCGCCGTGTATTTCTGTTTTGAATTGCTCTAGGTGGAATCAAGTGGGCAATGTCAGTCGAACACCTGCCATGGAAATATCTGTAAAAGAGAGCCAAATCACCAACCTGTCTTCGATGCTCCAGGCTATCGAGGGTCTTGGTCAGCTCGGGGTCGCCGATCAGACGAATGGCTCTCCTTTGAATGGAATCCAGTAGCCGAAGGATGTGCTTGGGTGTAGAGCTCCAGACATGAAAGCAATATTCTAATGATCGGTCTGGGTCGAATCTGGGCTTTGTAGAGTGTCAAAAGTTGATGAGGTGTGTACAACCTTTAAGTGCGGAAAAGTACACCAAGTTTCTGTGCAGCTGCCTTGGCAATTGCGGCAACGTGATCATGCCAAGACATATTACCTCCCAGATTGACCCCCAGCAAATTAATAGACGGTGCCAGGGGAATTGCGTGTCCTGCCATGACTATATCCGGTTCTGCAATGTTAACCTTTTTGGAGAAGACTGCTGCCTGGGTTTTCTTAGCATTAAATTCGACTTGGTTACTGTCACCCCAAGCCAAAATTTCTTCCAGGTCTTTGTTGAGTCGCAATACTTCATGCTGCCTGCGAAGATGTGCGTCGGCAGCGGATGTTTGGGGAGTCAAGGTAAAAGATGAGACAAGTGTGCTGTCATCAGCAAAGCTATAAATTGGATTTTGGGTTTTCACTAGAAGGTCGTTAATATACAGTAAAAAGAGGGTAGGCGACAATATGGACCCTTGAGGAACACCGGCATTGATGGTGAAGGTGTCTGAGAGAAACCCGTCAATCGCCACTTGCAGAGAACGGTTCTTAAGGAAGCTGGTTAACCATAAGCAGAATCCATTAGGCATACCGTAGGATCGCAATTTACTTAGAAGCCCATCGTGCCAAACACGATCAAAAGCCCTAGAGATGTCCAGTGCAACAGCCCGGGATTCTCCATGATGTTCGATGGTGTTGCTCCAAAGATGGGTGACATATGCCAGAAGGTCACCTGTTGATCTGGACTTACGAAAACCGTATTGATGGTCGCTGATAATGTTAAGCCCTTCCAGGTACTTTGCCTAGCTATTATCGTTAAGAAGCTTCATGCCTTGACACCAGATGTCACATCACACAACATTCTTCTGTACGTTTTCAACTATTGACATAAGTGCGGGCACCTTCCTTTTTTCGTCAGATCCTGTCGCCATAATTTGTCGAAACGCATGGAGATAGACTTTACACATAGGAAACTCTTTTTCTGAAGTATCGTTTATATTCCCCCGTGACGCAGTGTTGCCAGATTATTTTTACAGAAACCTTTTAACAAGTATTTTAAAACCCTTTATAATCCTTCAAATCAGTTTCTTTTCCAAGAATACAAAATAAAGTCCCTACTTTTCCAATATTTCTATGACTTTTGAAAAAAAGAATAGAAATTTATATAATACTATATATCTATTTTAAAAAAAGTATGTTTGATATGTGCTGACTGTTTGCGACACCCTGAATGATTTAATATAATTTTATATTTATATATATAATATTATTATTATATCAGATTGTTGAACTAACAGCGGCGGCGCCACAGGGGCCAAGGTGGGCACTGGCCCACCCTAAAAACACAGGTGTCCACCCCAAAGTGAGGGATTCGATTTTGTAATGGGATTTCCGTGGGGAAAGTTTTTGATGAGAATGTAGTGGTATTATAGAAGGATGTAATCAACGAAGACAAACATACAGATGTAATAATGTAATAAGAAATAAATGAACGATGATAACCTTTTTTTTTAAAAGTCAGTTTGGACAAGAGGGGAGTTTTGTTTGTTTATGGCGTTATAGAGCGTGCAAAGAAGGCGGCTACCTTTTTTTAAGGAATTTTTGATATGGGTAGTGCCCACTCAAAAAATCGTTGGGTCCATTTGTGCCCACCCATCCCAAAAATCGTGGCGCCGCCACTGAGAACTAATGCCCTTTATAATTCTGTTTTAGAAAAATAATAAAATAATAAGTAGTTTATATGCTATGAAATTTTGCGTCGAGAGTGGGCCACTGTATTTTGTAAAAAAGTTTCTAATTTTTTCTGCTATTACTTTAATAGCGATCGATTTTTGAGACAAAGAAATAATTAAAATTGTATGCAACAAATTCCTCTTCACTAAAATGTATAGATTTTATGGGAAACAAAGTAGGTCAGTTATCGGGTGCAATTATGGATAATCCCGGATTATTCCGAAAATAATGGAGAAAAGGTCCAAAATGGAATCCGTAGACCAAACACCAAAGTCCGGCGCTGCTAAGCTTTAAAAATATGTTCCGGAAAACCACACTCACTTTTCCAATATTTTCATTCCTAAATCTGACTCTTTAATAATAAAAAGGGTTTATTTGTGCTCGGTAAATTTTTGCTTTTGATTAAACGTTGTTTTAAGATTTGATTAAATTTATTGGTTAAATGTTTACTTGGTTTTATTTCGTTCCCTTTTAACTCTGAAGGTGCCGATGAACTCAATCAAAAGGGCTTCGCCCAACAATCACACATACTAACATCGCTTGTTTTAACTATAAATTAGTTATAAAAAAATTTAATAACGTCAGTAATTCCAAGCAATAATCAGGATATAGTCTATTTCAGAGAGGTGTAAAGTAATAAAATGGGAAATTTCGTTCAGTTCGGCTTAATTTCGGTGTCGGCCATAGGCGCACATGAAAGCAAAGAGGGATTTTTAAAAGAAGGTTTTGCTAACCTTTCAGTCGTTCAATACGGGAGATTACCACGAGAACATGAATTCGAATGTTTTTGAGGACTATTTTGGTGAAATGATAAAATATCTTCCAGCTGATTCAGTAACGCAAGCTATCATTCACGACGCACAGAGAAGACTCGAACTTCATCTTGGAGAAAACAAGAAATTATCGACTGGTTAACCACCAAAAGAATTGAATTTGAAGATAATTTGATCAAGAAGGAACTATTAGTTATAGCAAATTTAAACAAACATTGTTTTATGAAATATGCCGTGAAAGATATAGCTGAAAAACATAGTATAACTGTGCTGCAAACACCGCTATATCTTTGCCAACTAAATCCTATAGAACTTATATTGACACAAGTAAACGGATTTGTAGCAAGACACAACACGACATTCAAAATGAAAGACGTTAAGATACTGTTTGATCAAGCCATTAAAGAAGTGACACCAGAGAATTGGCGAAAAGCAGTCCATCATGTCATTAAAGAAGAGGAGAAAATGTGGGACCTTGACCACCTGATCGATCGGACCGTCGACTTGTTAAATATAACGTCAAGAGGCACTAACAGTACCTCAGGTGATGAAGAATATTATGATTTTTTAATACCTATTTAATTACTGTATAATGTATGTTTTGTATGTTGTATTTTTTTTATAATGTTTAATAAAATATAAATCTTTGTGAATGGATAACAATAGGCAAAACCCATTAATTGACCCAACCCCGGGTGGTACTACCTGCACTTGATGAAAATAAAGAAATTTGCAATAAAATCAATGTCAAATTATGAAAGTGGCTTAAATATTCGTTAAGTCCCTCTGTAGTCCCTTTGCATACCTAATGAGCTTTCATTACTCTTCATCTTTCTGACATAGATTATAGGGAGTTGTTAAAAGGCTTCTTCCATTCAGCCTTTTTGTTTAAAGATATTAATGGAAAATACTATGTTCTGTACATTTTACTTATGAAATATCTCTGGACGAAACTGATCTAAATCTATTTTTGTGCTATACACACACGCCCACACTGTCTCCAATTGTTGGCTATCCAATTCCATTGAACTGATGGGGATGTTTTTGCGAGTGCCTCGCATCAATCAAACACTTTCCAGCGGAAGGACGACACAAAAACAAGACTACATAAATGTTCTGGGTTGGAAAATTTTTACTTTTTAGACGGGAAGAGACGTTTTTAGAGGCGGTGTGCATAAAAGGGTGAAATTCGTCTGATAAATTGTTCTTTTTTGGATCGAGGTGGATAATTTTACGGATGGATGTAAAACGTTTTTGCTTTCTTTGGTTTTAACTGGCATGTGGAAGATAAAGCTGGGTTTTACGGCAGTCATGCATTTCAAATTAAATAATTGAACGGTTTTCGTTTTTAATGGTATAACTTGATGTTGCGTTATAAGTTTCGGTGCTAAAATTAAAATGTTCCTAAACAGGTTAACAATTCTTACTTATGAATATGTATAAATAAATTACATAAAAAAAAATTAACGACCAATATATGAAATTACGAAATAATATTATCGAGGAGGCTCCTCAAACCTTCCACACTATCACATACAGTGATGGGCTGAAATATGGAACAAATTCATTTAAAAATCAGGTATTAATTGTGAAAAAACGCTCGGACACGTCGATTATAATTTTTTTTCGGATTTTTTGCTTAAAAAAAATTTACAGGGGTCAAAAAGTGTTGAAAATTCAAACCATTAAAAAAAAACATAAATTTCGTTTTATGATGTACTTTTTCTCTAAAACCGTTAGAAGTAAGGATATGGTATGCCACATGAATTATGCTCAGAATTTGAAGTAGAATTCAAAATTCGACTGAAAAATATAGGGTTCAATTTAAGATATCCAAGTATTTTGCAACATCTATTTTGTGGCACACCCTGTATAATTTCTTTTTGAAGCAAAAAATCTGGAAGAAAAAATTATAATCGACGTGTCCGAGCAGTTTTTCAAAAAATAAATACCTGATTTTTAAATAAATTTGTTCCGTATTTTAGCCCATCACTGTATATGACTTCATCATTGTCATCGCAACCAACTATTTTATAATGATTTTTTCATAAGATTGGACTTTTGCACTCTAGGCTATTTACTACAACTTATTATTTATTTTAAAAAAAACTTGCAAATTATCACTCATATCGCGCTTGTGAATTCAAAAAATAAAAACAAAAATGTAAGCAAAGTAATATGAAAACTACAAATTTTCCTCGAAAATAATTTTAAAACTACTTCCAAAATGTAACTCTTACGTTTCCATAAACTTTCAACGTTCGTCGAGCCTCAAAAATTACTCGAAACTAGCCAGAACAGTTTGTTTTCTTCATTCTTCTTTTCTCTTGCTCACAATAATATTAGTCGTGAAAGAGAAATAGGGAGCCGCGTACACGGCTAACCTCTCTATGGAATTCCCTGTTTTAACTGCCCCAGTTGAAAGTACGGGTATATTGTTTATACAGCCTTGCAGTAAGACTAGTCTCTTTCGTATATTAGCTGCACCAATTGGTAAAACTTGGAGAGTATACTTCGCGAAATACTGACTCCGGAAAACCGTTCTAAAACTTACGTGACTTACTTGTTCCTAAAACAGGATAAAGGCTCATAAGTCTGTCAAGGGGTTTAAAAGCAGAATTTACGGTATTTCCAGACAACTACTGGATTTAATTTACCTGTTTATATATGTTAGAGTGTCAGGAAGCATGGAATATTAAAGCAATTTTAGCATATAGAAAAATGTATGATAAAACTTAGCGCTTTAACGTTTGATAACCACAAATGATATTAAATGATACAGTATTCTTTTCCAATTTAGTAGTAGGACGTACCGAGCATACACAGATGATCTGAGAGAAATATTTTCTCCCACAGAAACCCCAAAATTAAAATCTACTACATGACAACCAAAAATTTAACCTTTAGCTAGCTAGATACCAAATTTATACCAAAACTAACTTGTTATGTTTGCCTCCTCCAAAGCTACGTAAATACCTTTCGAGGTTCAGATTCTTTATACTATCTTATAGTATAAGATCATTAAACTGCTAGAGTAGTAACGAATAATATTATTAACGCAATAAAATGTATTTATCTTAAACCTTATAAACATAATGAAAATTATTTAATAGCTACAAGCAACTACTTACCGTGAAGCTCGATCGTCGGAACCTTATGCGCCTTGACTACAGGAACCACTATTTGGCCGACGCCATTGGTATACACGTGACTGTTCCTGGCCAATACCTTCCATAGTTTCATTGTCACCGCCATGCGCCAGCTTGATGGAGTCTTTTAGTCTTTGGGTCACTTAGAAAGCATCGCCCTGTATATCAGGGACGACGTCGAGGAACACTTGGATTCTTGATTGTTCATTTTACAATAATTATGTAAGCACTTATTTTGATTTTTTTAAATTATTTTAGATTTATCTTTTTTTATATGCGATGAAATTAAATTATCTATAGCGACAGACAGAAAGTATAAGCGCGATACGTTTCAACCCATTCTTCGATAGGGTAACTTTCTTAAGCTCAATCGTCCGGCGTAATGGCCAGATTTTGCTTTGCCTGACTTTGTTTTACTCTGATCCTAATCTTTTCTTTAAGGCCAAAAGGGAAGGAAAAGTATGTTAATAATTAAAATTATCAGAAAATTTTTTCTCCATTTCAAAATTTTTTTTTTCTTAGCTATATAGAAAATGCTTTCATCGTCTCTTTAAAGGATGGAGACAATGATGTTTCTTGAATGATTGGAGATGAGAATTTTGAAATTGCATTGTCTTTATTATTGGTTTTAAATCAACTGGTAAGTATCTTCAGCCGTCTTCAGGTGAACACTATATAGGAACAGTAACTACAGCTCTATTTATACTAGCTAGATGCAATAAAGCATAACTGAGATGGGTGCAATCATTCATTTAGCTCGTGCGCAACGAAGATTACCAGATATTTCTTATATCCAATGAGGGCCTACTAAAACAAATTGGGTTCTGGTGTATGGTACTTTGAACTTCATTTTCCTCCAGTATGCTTTCTAAAGGACAGAAGCTAAAATCCTGAATAAAGTACCACACTGAAGAAAGTGGAAGTTCAAGGAAGTTGCTACGATACACCAGAATCGAGGTTGTTTTGATACGCTTTCATTGGATATAAGAAATATCTGGAAACCTTTGTTACGTAGATTATTAACCGCGCACAAACTACACGCATGACAGTACAACAATCAATAGAGCTCTAGTTACTGAACCTATTTGGTATTAATCGGAAGACGACCGAAGATACGTACTAGTTGAAACGTTGTGATTTAAAACAAACAAAGATGATGTAAGTTCAAAACTCTTCATTCATTCAATTCGATTGTCATTGGAAAAGTTTAATTAAAGTGTACATTAGGAGGCGGAAAGAAATAAAAAAATCATAGTAGATCCTTAAGGAAACTAGTATTCACATCTTTATGGCATACTGTCTGTCTATCGCTGCAGAAAGTCATCTTCTATTATTTTAAAATTTATTTCGGGATTGTACTTTTATAATAATTAATAATTTGTGGAAACGAAAAACCAAATGTATATTTATTTCTAAAATTTCTATAAAACGATTTAGCCACTACAGTTTTGAACTTCAGACCCCCACAAAATGAATTTTAAAATTTGATGGAAACAATTACCTACTGATGATGTAATATCTAATTTTTATCCACAAAACTGATATAAATCAAAATATGCGACAACAATGCCCCTTAACAAATCTATATGTAAAAATATTTGGTTATAAAAACTCGCGTAAGCATTTTCCATTTTCCCCCATGGCATTCAAAGCATTCTCATTTAAACCCTAGACAGCATTTTTAAATTACCCTTTTCTTCTCATTTTTGTTTTCACCCGCGGGCTGAATATTCTTATTTGCTGTTTTTTTAAAATATTTAAGGACAGTTTAAATGCATGGCCAGAAGTTTTCTTTAGTGCACTTTCAAAGCATTTCAGTCCGCTTTTTCTTGACTTTCCGATGCCTTGTCAATTTTCGTTTAGCTTTTAAATAAAGTCGTGCGTCTAGCAGAAATGTTTAAATATGTTAGTGCAAATGATAGTAATACTACTAATTTTGTTACTTTTATTTTATAAAAAAATGTCTAATAAAATGTGTCTGTTAATAACAACCTTTTTTTACGGTAAAAACTGTTACTTTATTTATTAACGAAGACTCCGTGTTATATACTGTATCTGTGAATATATCTATTCGGTCCAGAACTGTACATTTGTCTACCTGCAACAGAAAAAAAACGTATTTAATATAAACGTCAGTACATAAAATGAGATTATTAAAAATTCCCAGACATATTCTCGTTGTTACACTTCAATATTTCATCAAAATCAAATGAAAAATCATTTATTTCATGTCCAAAAAAAGAGGTTAATATGGATAGTGTCAACTTCCAATTTATGCCAGTAGTTATTAAATATACAGGGTGTTACAAATTCATGTGCGTGCAAGGGGATCTCGAAAACGGTAAGAGATACGAAGATGATTAAATTAAGGCAAAGTTGCGTATTTTGGGGCTTAATAATTTGGTGAAAGAAAATTGTAAATATTTCAAATGCTTTCGGAAATATCCGAAAAAACCGTAATAAAACACTTTCTCATAGCCGTTCTTTATGTTCTAAAAGATAAGTTTATTAGTTTTCAAACTCGACGTTTCATTCTTTAGATATCAATCTCAATTAATTTTTTTTAAATACGGACCTGGAATTTTTTAAACAGTTTTAAAGACTTCTAAGCTTTGGAAATTTAATACAATTTAAAGGGTTTTAAATGTTTTGTCGTCAAATAACACATCACTAGTATTTCAAGTTATTCTTTCTTTACTATTACGGCCCTGGCAATTATTTTTATAATTACTTAAATATTAAAATTACATTACAGGAAGTGTTTAGGCCGCTTATTTTTTCAATTTTATCGTCCCAATACTCTAAGCTAGGAAGTAAGCAAGTTTTTAAGGCCTGAGAGGAAGGTAATTCTATTTTTTATTAGTATTTTATTTATTTTATTAATATAACGTATACCTTAAGTCATATGGTTTTTGATCTCTGAAAAAAAATGCTTCCGAGTGAAGAAAAGGTAACTGGAGTGTTGGTCTAGTTATAGTACAGTGATGCGCTTATGTTTGTTTCAAAAACCATTAAAAAATGTTTTTATTGTTGCATGAAGTATTGCGCCTCAACAATGACCTGGAAGAAATTTTGGCTTGGGGTGACAGTAACCAAGTCGAATTTAATGCTAAGAAAACCCAGGCAGCAGTCTTCTCCAAAAAGGTTAACATTGCAGAACCGGATATAGTCATGGCAGGACACGCAATTCCCCTGGCACCGTCTATTAATTTGCTGGGGGTCAATCTGGGAGGTAATATGTCTTGGCATGATCACGTTGCCGCAATTGCCAAGGCAGCTGCACAGAAACTTGGTGTACTTTTCCGCACCAAAAGGTTGTACACACCTCATCAACTTTTGACACTCTACAAAGCCCAGATTCGACCATCATTAGAATATTGCTCTCATGTCTGGAGCTCTGCACCCAAGCACACCCTTCGGCTACTGGATTCCATTCAAAGGAGAGCCGTTCGTCTGATCGGCGACCCCGAGCTGACCAAGACCCTCGATAGCCTGGAGCATCGAAGACAGGTTGGTGATTTGGCTCTCTTTTACAGATATTTCCATGGCAGGTGTTCGACTGACATTGCCCACTTGATTCCACCTAGAGCAATGCAAAACAGAAATACACGGCGAACTACTGCCGCTCATCCATATGTTGTTCAGCTTAGTACTCCTCGAACTTCATTGTTCAAGAATTCTTTCATCTGGAGAACGTCATCTTTGTGGAATGATCTTCCTGAGGTCGTGTTTCCCAATGAATACAATCTTCAACGTTTCAAGACCAACGTTAATCGCTTTCTTCGCACACGCACCGCTCCCAGAGCGCCTTAAAGGATTTTTCCTACAGTGCAGGTGTTTTATCATAAAAAAAAAAAAAAAAAAAAAAAAAAAAAAAAAAAAAGAAGATCTGATGATGCTTTTAGGCAAAACATGTAACGAAAATAAACATGCTTAGATATTTGAGGCCGTAACTTTGGGTCTCTTCTCTTACAAAATATCAAATATTAGGCCTCTTTGTGTAAAAATTGAGGCATTTTAAATTAGAAATCTTTTGTTTTTAGTTTGGCTCTAAATGTTCAGGACCGTAATGAAATAAAAAAGATAATTTGAAAAATGTTGAAGACGTTGAAAGTTCAAAAATTTGTACATTGTATTAAATTTCTAAAGCTTGGAAATTCTTAAAATTGTATTTAAAATTTCAAGTCCGTATTTAAAAAATTTAACTTGAGGTTGGTAACTAAAGAACGAAACGTCAAATTGGAAAACTAATAACTCTATCCTGTAGAACATAAAAAACGGCTAAAATAAAAGTGTTTTTTATTTTTTTTCCCCGAGTTAAAAATGAAAGCGCCAAAAATTAAAAACCAAAAATGGAAATTTCGTTTTTTTTTCGGATATTTTTAAAAGCATTTGGAAAAATTACAATTTTTTTTTACCAAATTATTTGGCTTCAAAATACACAACTTTGCCTCAATTTAACCATCTATTATCATTGTCGAGATACTTTTATACCCTCACAAAATTGTAGCACACTGTATATATGTATTAAATTTCTTATTACATATGGTAGTATCCCACTTTCTTTTCCTTCATGAGATTCTAGTCTTTTTGATGAGCCATGACACGGAAAAACGCGTATGGGAAATGCAGTAAACGATTATAATAAATGGTTGATAATACATTATTGTAACCTCAACCATACATCACATAGAATAGAAGCACCATATAAAACGTATTATGTTTACAGATAACTTCTAATTAATAATAATTAATTGGTTAATGATGCAGTAATACTGCAATGTTATTGCAAAGGGTCGTTAGGTTTAGGTAAACTTGCCATTTCCTAATAGGGCCACAAATTATGCATCTGATCGTAATATAACAAGCCATACTCGATAGGAATAATAATTATCGGGTAAACATTTCAGACCTAGAATTTAATCCTAATTTCTCCTATTCATAGGCTGAAAAAACTATTTGTGTTCTACGGGAATCGTATTATACAGGGCAGGCGGGGATCCATGGGGGGGGGGGGGGGCTTTACAAAATGGGGGTGTTTTGTTGGTTTACTTTCAGCCTTGAAAATATTGTTGTCTCAAAAATTCCTTTGTCACTCCAGTATTTAAATTTACCAAAAATGTATATTTTAGAACAGAAGTATTCTTAAAACCTTTTTCCCTATTTTATATTACTTTTTTATCTTTTAGTTGTGTTGACCAATATGTTGAGTTAGTTCTTAATAAGTCTTTTATAATAAGGCATATAAATATAGAAACGGATTAGCTTTTTATATAGACTACCGCCCTACTTTATTAATAATTCTTTTGAATCCATCAAGTTAATTTTTTTGAAATCCATTTTTTTTAGTAAAAATATATTAGAGAGGGTTGATCATAAAAAGGCTACGGTATCAACATTATTTTTTTTTAATGAAACAGTATAAATTTTTATATTTTTAAATTCTAGACATTTTTCATAAATCATGCCCTATGCCTATCTTTAATCGTTAAAGAAATATTAACTTTTAAAACAATGTAGACAAACGGCAACATATGAAAAGAAACTATTTTCTCCACGACCATTACTGAATACAATAATTCCAAAATCATTTTTGATAACAGAATGTAAAAATTCTCGCTCTTGAGTTGGAATATTTATTCTGAAACACTTGCTTCTTATGCGCTTTGCGTGTATTTTCATTCCATAACAAGATACGGAATGAATATTCTGTAATTGATCTAAACGACATAGGTTGCCATGAATTTCGAAACTGTCAATGTCAGCAGACAAATTTTAGTGCAAGTCAAAATATGAGTGAAAAATCGGATGAATCAGATATGGAACTGGATAATACTCCACCTGAAATTACAAATATTGCGAATAGTATTTTTGGTCGTGGAGAAAATATAGTCTGCTACTCGGTTAGAATGAAAATGATTGATACTCGGATCAAATTTTCATTCCAACCTAGTTACAGAATCAAATATTATAAGATGTTGTAAAATGTCTTCCACGAACTGTTCTGCGATAGGTCGATCGATCCAAAAACTCTTCTGTAAATTTTGTACTACTTGTGAAGAAATTTGTCTTATTACTCGTCGAGTGGCATTAAGCATATCTATCGAGTTGGTTTTAGATTTATGAGCTAAATTTTTGACGCTTAAAAAAAGTCCAGTGAATTAAGATCGGGCGATCTGGGTGGTCAGTCTATTGAACTTCATCTAAAACGATGCAAATCTGTGAGATTAAGTTTATTATTTTTTATATTTGAATTAAAACATTAATCCCAGAGTCTATGCACAAAGCAATTTATTTTAGAGTGCAGGAAATGGTGCGAAAATTAAAAAATATAAAACCAAAAATATTTTTACCAAACTATTGTTAAATATTTTCTGATCCAAATAAAGATTCGTGCAGAAATGCACTTTCTCTCTTCAAAAATCTCCAGTTTTCCACTCATTCTACAAGATATCTCGTAGGAAAAGCCACATTCCCGGACTCCGTATTGCCAGTCTCAGCTTGGGCCTCGACATTCAATCTTTACGGTCATCCGGAAATGTTCAGCTTTTCCTACTAGGTTTACAATATACTATTTTAACCTCAATATGTACATTTTCTGTTTTCTTTAAAATCTACGGAATGGATAATACGTTTATATCAGTTAACTGAACATGTATTTTATTTGTCTGTTTAAAGGTTGGAGACAATGACGTTTCTTGAACGGCAGTAGAGTTTTGGACTTGCATTGTCTTTATTTATTTTGAATCACAATGTTTTAACTGGTAAGTATCTCCAGTCGTATTTATTCCTCTAGTATTCACCTGAAGACGACTGGAGATGCTTACCAGTTGAAACGTAGTGATTCTAAACAAATAAAGACAATGTACGTCCAGAACTCTACTGTATTTTATTTCATACACATCCTTAGGGGTTGGTTATGAAATTAACCAATCACAGTGTGTAAGCGTTTAACGTCGAACCCATCCTCCGGAAGACCGGAAGTATAACTTCCTTGGGTTGAACTATTCCTTTGCTGACGATAACCAACTAAAATAATTTACTTAAATGCATATTTTGCAGGACGACCGAAAAATAAGTTTACATCACCATTAATTTAATTTATGACATGGGCACAGGAAATAAGAATTGCCCATGAGACTGCGAAGTGAATACCTCCTTTTCTGACATGATGACGGCCAATTAAGAAAGAAATATAACATTAATGGCGCTGCTCAGAAACTTGAACAAACCCGTTATTTGAAGGAAATTAAACAATCGCTCTTGCAAGTAGGGACGGTGATAGTTGTTAGGTATGTCGATATACAGAATCGATACTTTTAAATCTATTAAATCGATATTTTCGAGTCTTTTAAATTGATTTATATCCCTCGCAGCATGAATATCAATTTTTTTCTCAACTAACCATTACTCTGTGGGGCTATACATAAGAGATAAGATTTTTTTGTCATCCTCCGTTGAAAAAAATGGGAATTTCTAAATTTTTGTTAGGAACAAATTGTATACCTAGTAGGAAAAGCTACATTCCCGGACTCCGTGTTGCCAGTCTCGGCTTGCGCCTCGATATACAATCTTTACGGTCGTCCGGGAATGTAGCTTTTTCTACGAGGCATAAGTACATACTATTTTTCCGTAAATCGAAAATTATTAAAAGGACATAATTTATTATAAGCAACTTTTTATTATTTCCTTACAGTACACTAATAAATATGTCCTAACAGTTATTTTCCGTTGCCTAGCAACGACTAAGTGTAAGGAAATATTGACTTTAAAATGTCAATTCCCTATCGATTTTCGGAAAATTATATTTCAAGTCAGTAGGGATAGATGGAGGGTTCCACGACACTTTCCTCTCTAGCTTCTACGCATGCACCAGCAGTATGTAGGCGTATATTATCTGCCATACACCACTGTAATTTTTTTACATAACAGACATAAAAAAATGCCGCAATAGTTACTTAGAATAATAATAATAATATTAATAATAATGATTATAATATTAAAAATATTTATTTGTGTTAAAAACAACAAATAATTAAGTATGTAATGAAATGAATTTGTAAAAATTATCATATAATAAAATTACCGAAAAAATTTAATTTTTTCATATAGATAATTAAATTAAATTGTTATTTAGTTTTAGTTAGTAATAGAGCATAACCTTTAAGGGAGATTTCTACTGTGATGGTCCTATTTTCATCGTTTCTTTACGATTTTTTTCTGGGGATAATAAGACAAATGCAGAAAAACAAATTTTCAATTATTTTTATTAAAGATAAGATGTATCAAAAAAAATTTGTCAACCCCCAAAAAGTAAAAAACTTGAGGGTGCTACAGGGTGCTGAAGTTACCCCCTCAAAAAAAAAGTAATTTGCTGGTGGAATTCAAAAAAAATTTTCTATTCAGCACAAAAATAAAATTGACACAGATTCTTCAATTGTAAGCATGTAGTTATAGCCCCCACTATAATTAAGTCAAAACTCGAGTAACTGTTAAAATGGCGCGAGATTTAATCTTTTTTTTGAAAATTTACCATTTTTTTAAATTTTAAGGCCCGTAACATTTTCTGTAATATCGCAAAATACTTGATTCTAGAGGGGGCTATAACCACTTGTATTCTGAGCATTTTAAGACAAAAATCATTATATTCTGATAATTTGAACATACCGAAGTACTTTCCGCCAGCGCGAAAAACAGGGTTTCGAGAAAAACAACTTTAAAGTTTCAACGGTGGCTTACAACAAAATAGTCTCACTGTCACTTAGTCTGCGATGCCTGGCCCGTAGATTACACCCTCCTCTTCCTCGAAAAACGATAAACGAGCTGATTCTTCCTGCCTCTTTGCGAGCCTGGCCTGACGATCTTGATTGGTCGAGATGATGTCGCTGGCGACAGAAAGCCCTGAGAACGCGGCTTAACTCAAAAGCGGCTAGTGGTGAGAACTGACCGGCAATCATAAAATTGGATGTAACTTTTTTTTGGAGTAGATTTGGTAAATAAACGGTTATTCTAGAGGCTATAGAGAGTGGAGAAACGTCGGAAAAAAATGTCGATTTTTTGAAAACCATCACAGTAGAAATTCCCCTTAATTTAATCAAAATGCATAACACTCCAGTATTTGTTTTTAATTTTTAAGTGAATCCGCCCGCGCTAAAATGGAGCGGGAAAGTTATTTTCATGCCGAGAAAAATCGAAGAAAAATATATAAACCAATGAAAACCCTAAAAATAATTACTAAAGCTTATTGGGTTGTAAAAAAAATATTAAAAATTATTTTTTTAAATTAAAATATCTAAATAAAATAGTGAAATTTAGTGTACGATAAAATATATAGAAAGAAACTTAGCGGCAGCGGATAGAGTAGTACGTCTATCTTTTGCATTAAAGTACACAGGGACGCCAAAGGTAATAGGTTCCCTTTCTGACGCTTCCTATAAAAATCCAATAATAAACAAGCCAAGAAAGCAATGTGTTTGGTCTTATTTAATACAAATATATATTAGTTCGCATAGAGGTGGTTACCTTAATAACGTATTTAAAAATATCGTTTGGATGGTTCTAATAATATTTTAGTTATAGAGCATGAGAGAAACCAGGGAATTTAATTATGAAAAATATATCGATAAATAATTTATATCGACATTTTTAGCCATTCCTAACTGAAAATGTTTGATCTTTATGGCGCCTTTGCTCACGATCTAATAGCGTCTTGTAAACGAAGCTAGTTGGTATTTGTCTTGCTCTTTTGATTTAATTTTATTATTTTATTTAGTGCTTCTTTGATTTGAATTAATTTTAAACTGTTATATTTATTCTATCCGTAAAATTAATTTAAACTTTTATTTTAGAATGAGAAAAATGTGAACAATTTTAAATATTGATATATTGATCTGTGATCAATGTACCGGGTGTCCCACTAAGAATGGCTCTCGGCCGTATCTCGGAAACTACTGGGCATAGAAACTCAGGAAAAAAAAATTATAACTAAAATGGTCATGAGGAAATCCTGGAAATAATTTTTAAGTTCCGCATTTGGCCGCAAAAGGGCGTAATTGAAAAGTAAATTTTAAAAGTTTACATATCTCCGATAATTCCACATTAAGGTATATCTTTGATAACACCATTGAAAAGCTTGGACAATTATGCATCATTTTGCTCTTATGCTCATTGGCGTACCGACTTTAATAAAAGGGAGGGAAGCGGTTGAATGTGTAATCAGTTAAATCGCTGTAACTTATAAACGACTTTCCGATTTTAGCAAACTAAAGACTGTTTGGAAGAGTAATGTATGCACTTTCACCACTCGTATTTAGTTGTCCATAATAGTTCTCAAAAGAAAATGCTAGAGGGCGCAATTTGTAATATTACCACATTTTTTGATTTTACTCCGAAAAAATAAATTATACGGTATAATTATGATACCATAATCGAAAAGTAGATTAAATTTGCTAGAATAAATATTAAAACCGCAGCTCGATATCTCCGTTCGTTTCAGTATTATCGCCAATAGAATAATTTTTAAAAGTAAGCGATTATATATTTTTTAGAAAAAAAGTGGTACGCCACTGATATTTTGTCATGTGGATATTATTTCTGATTAGCCTGGTCAATTCTGCATAAAAACGTTATCTTGCGTTTTTTTTCCTCAGGCACACCGTTCTTAATTAAAATAAATTAGCTCTACTATTTATTATTATTATTATTAACATTGATAATGAAAAATTTAGTTTTATAAAAATTGTTGGAAATGACCACCTTCACTTCCGCCTGTCTAATTTAATTTAATTATTTTAATTAAGAACGGTGTGCATGAGGAGAAAAACGCAAGATACCATTTTTATGCAGAATTGACCAGGCTAATCAGAAATATTTGTCAAAAAGTAAATATTCGAAAATAAGCTTAAAGAAATAGCCGGCTAAATCTGAGCTCTTAGCAATAATTAATATAAAGAAGTACAATTCTTTCAAAAAAAAAATCGCCTCAAGTAACTCCTCAAAAATAGTTGTTTTGGTGCCACTGACACAATAACTGCAAGCTATATAGAAAACATTCTAATATTCAAACGTCTGCTTTTTAAGGAATACTTAAACTAGTAGTTTGTACAACAAGGGTGGATATGATGTCCATATCGCACGAGGAAGTAAATTGAGCACTCCGCCTACGGCGTCGTGCTCAAACTTCCGATGGCAATATGGACAATCCACTCGAGTTGAACAATATATTTTTTCTACGACCAAACTTACAAACCTTATGCTAAAAAATGTAAAAAAAGTTTTCAGGTTGCCGGGCTTGAATTCACGACCATTGGATCCATAGTAAAACGCTCTACTTCTCGACTATCGAAACGTTAAACTAGTTATGGGAAAACCAACTGATAAATGATGCTACATGAAATTAATTTTCTATGCACATTCAGCAAGTTGTATTATTGATAAATCTATTATAAATGCGTCTAGATTTTATTATATTGAACAAATTAATAACAAATTGTACCATATGCATTTAAATTATATAATTTAGTGTCTTGAAAAAGAAGGTGGAGCCTCAGTAAAAATAATATACTGTGATTGGTCAGTACTTTTAAGAACAACAATAGCTTCTCTGTAATTGACTACTATAATTGGTCAGTTTCATTACCTATCTAGGATTGTTATGAAATTTTGCCGCACAGTTAACTGGAATAGCCTACCTTACTCGCCACTTAAGTTTAAAGGAAACAGCAAATTTCCATGTGAGAGTAGAAAAACATTCTAATGTTCAAACGTCTGCTTTTTAGGGAAAACTTAAACAATTATACTGTACTGCACTGACTCGAAAAGTGTTTTAGCAACTCGAAGATCGTAATTTCTCAAATCGTTTATTAAAAGCTGCATTTAAAGCGAAATGCTCGAAATAGGATTTGTAAAACTAAGTAAGGAATTAGTTACAGAAATTCGTTCTATTTAACGCTCAAACAAGAAGAAAAACATAAATATTCAGCAACTAGCGAGAATTATAGCTTCGCTTTACTTACGGGTGACTTTGAGATGAATCGCAGATTTTTTAACTAATTTCTTAAGTGGAGCCGAACTATATTTCTAAATTCTTTTTCAAAGTTACCAGCTCCGTGCAAAATGAATTCTAAATTTATTAAAAGTATTGCTTTCTCTTGAACCGAATCCTGTACATGTTTATAACGGACTTTTAAAAACTTCTTAAATTTGGACTATACAGATTGGAAAATGTGAAAAAGTAATTTTTATTTAAAAAAATAATTCTCAATTTTTTTTAGAATTAAATGAATTTTAGTATTTTTTTAGGGGTTTCATCGGCTTATTTCTTCTTTTTTTCTCTTCTTTTTTTTCTTCATAAAAATAACTTTCTCACACCGACCCTTTTATTGATGAAAACAGAAATTCAAAATATGTTTTGCAAATCGGTTAAAAAAGAAATGGGAAAATTTAGGGCAGTTAATCCAACCACGCTAAAATTTGACATGATAAATTACTGTTCTTTTTGTCCCGAATTATATTTAAAAGTTTTCACTTGTGTAAATCATTCTAACTAGTTCACCCTATATATCTTAGATAAGAATATGTTAGAGAATAATTATTGTAAAAGAAAATTGTTACAGTTTGGCATAATAATTAAATGAATCAATTAAATAGCTATTTATGCCATCAGTTACGAAATGCCTAATTTTGTGTAACGCGTGTAACTCACAAGTTACACAAAATTTCATTTCGTAACGTATTGCATACAAGATTTTTTCTAATTTTAAAGAAAGTAATAAAAAAATAAAATTTAATATAATTGATAAAAATTTGGAAAACATAAATTTAGTTTTTCTAATTTTGACATATAACTGATGGCATAAATAGCTATTGTTGCTGTTACTTCATGTTAGTTGTCAGTTTGACATTTTGTAAAAAAGTTTTTAGCGAGATTGATATATTTTTAGTTTTATTTTTTTTAAATGAGACATTCAAGTTTTGAAGAGCTACCAAGCGATATTGAAGAGGCAGCAGGTAATGCTTTATTATCAGTAATTCCCAAAAAGTCAAAGGCAGTTTATGATTTGGCATACGAAAAATTTGTTACGTGGTGTGATGAGAAGAAAATTAAACATGTTAATGAGAAAGTTTTACTTGCATATTTCGAGGGTAAGAAAGATCTAAAAGTTTCCACATTATGGACACTTTACTCAATGTTAAGGTCTGAACTAAATCTGAAAAGGAATATTGATATTAAAAAATATACAAATTTGGTAGCATATATTAAAAGGCAAGCGGACGGGTACAGTGCTAAAAAGTCAAAAGTTTTTATTAAAAAAGATTTTGCCAAATTTGTATTGGAAGCTGATGACAAAAAATACTTAATGGCTAAGGTTGCAATGCTAATTGGAATGGCAGGAGCATGCAGAAAAGCAGAATTAACTTTTCTTCCAGTTGAAAATGTTATAGACGAAGGAAGCCATTTTCGTGTTGATATCCCACCTTCAAAAACAAAAGTAATACAGCAGTGTGTAATTACCACTGGAGACATTGAAAATACGAATCTTGCGTCCCCAGATTCTTAAACAGATTTTTTGTAAAATATGCGAATGGAAAATGTACCAGAAATCCTGTGGGAATTAACACATTTAGCAGTCTACCAAAAGTTATTGCACAATTTTTTGGTCTTTCAAATCCTGTTCTATATACTGGCCACTGCTTCAGAAGAAGCTCTGCCACTTTCCTAGCAGACAGTGGCGCTGATCTTTTAAAATTAAAGAGGCACGGAGGTTGGAAATCTAGCTCTGTTGCGGAGGGATATGTTGAAAATTCCATGAATAATAAAAAACTTATTGCGCAAGAAATCTTTGGTGAAACATCTAATGCAATGTGCGTCGCTTCCCAAATAACAGCAAGTTCGAGCAATGAAAAAAATATGTCGTCGGGAATTAATTTGAATAATTGCAATAATTGTGTTATCAATATTTATAATAATTAATTAGTTTATAATTTATGTTTTTAACTTGTATTATAATAGTTTAATAAATAGAATAATTCTTTTTGTCACTAATTTTGAAATACATTTTTCGTCACCAATTGCATAAAATTTTACTTTATGCAACTAGTTACAAAAAGTAAGACGTTTCATAATGTCAATCAGTTTTAAAAAGTGTCACTTTATATGTCAAAATTATAAAAAGTCGTTTATTACGTTTTCAGTTGAATTTTCAATATTTTTTTGAAAAATAAAATACCCGGCAATATATTCTACGTCAACCTATACCCATTTTTTTTTTCATCCACAGCTTGGTGCTACAAGTTATTAAAATATTAACAAAATCTAGCCGTTTGTTTTTAAAATTCGAAAAAAGGGTAAATTTTTTTTTAAGGATTTTCATAACTTTTAAATATTAGTACTTATTTAATCCGCCTATAAATTATTCAACATCCTGTACATATTTTAATTCTATATAAGTGAAAGAAAACTTCAGACCTTCTTTTCCACCAATAAAAAAAATAAAAAAGTTGATAGTTTTAAGGAAAGGAGCAATGCATAAAATTTCAAAGTAAGCAGTTGCCAACTTTAAAAGGCCATAACTTAAAAACTAGTAATAGGATTACATTATGGCTATGGACACTTTTAATCAGGACGTCAAGATCTAGATAATACTGAAAATTCAGAAAAATTACCCGTAAGTCATTTCCCATAAACTTTGTGCGGGGTCCTTTGGGTGTGCAAGAAACTACTGACCACACGGTTTCCAGGAAGCGGTTTAGACAAAACTACCCAGCCAGAACACAATAATAACCCAGAAAATGTTTAACATTTGTGGGCAAAATATTGGTTCTTATTGAAATAGAAGAGCCCCCCCCCCCTCTCTGGTTGAACCAGTGCCTGAATACAGGTAACAAACAAACTTCTTTTAAAGCAATTCCTTTTATTCTACCGACTTATCACTTTCTGTAAGAAACCTGTTAAAATATATAATTCTAAAAATCATCAAGGAAAATGTGAGCTTTATCCTCTTCTCTACACCGGTTTGGTTATAGAGAGAGTGTTAACGGGTTTTTTCTAGTCCGTAAAATTTAACAGCTTTTTAACTACAGTTTACTTGAGTTAAAGGAGGTCAGGTAGCAAGCGAAGTTTTTTATAGAGAGTGAAAAGATAGTATGACTTAAACATAAAAATAAAAGTATTTTTTAAATTAACTAAAAAATCATAGGACACAAAATTCGTAGAGCAAATTTTTCTTTCTAAAAATGAAATCAAATACTTATTTGATAATAAATTGTAGAAATTTTTATCCATAAAGAAAAATTATTTGAATTATTTGATGATTTTTATCAACTTTTGATTGTAGGTAATCCTTTTGTATCATCGTTAGAAAGAGAACAGGAGAAAAAATAATATTCGAGTGTCACTTATAACACAATATTCTCTCTACAATAAAAGAACAACAGTGACGTTGCCAGAAGGAGGAGGCAGGGTAGGCACTGGCTCACCCTGAAAAGATGACAAAATCATATCTACTCTTCAGGAGGGTCATCATTAACTGAATAAGAATGCAAAATTTGTCCTTCACCTTCTTTAATGTAAAATAACAATTACTGCCTACGCGTTTCGGTTAACAAACCATCATCATCGGGAATTTTTGATTGAAAAGCAGTGGCGGCTTGCCGTCTTAAAAAATGGTGAAGAGCTAGGTGTAGTGCGGGTACAACAAACATTGACTAAAAACCCGTATAACAAAAAAGTCTCTCTTATCCTCATCTGTAATTACAAACTATGTCATTAATTGGGTTCATTTTTAAAACTCACAACTAAGTAAGTACGTACACTACTGAATTAACTGAAAAATAAAAACAAAACTTTTAATCACACAGTTAATTACGTAAAAACGATATCTATAATCGTAAGTTTCGCGAAGCCTCAAAATAAATACCCTAAGGTTAGGCGAATCAATGCTAAAACAATGGTGCATACGACTGATCTATTTTTAAATTGCCCTTCATCATAATGCAAATTGTTACATGCTGTTTGCGTGGCTGACGTCACGTAACCATAGCAACGGTGAATTTCAAAGCCATGTTGGACGTTGGGTCTTCACTTGCTTTTGAGCTAACGGACACGGTCGGCTGGGGCGCGCCAAAATGCACGAGTGTTTATAATTACTGTCCATCGGAGTTAACCGTGGCCTAATTATGCATAGCTACATTTGGATTAAATTATTATTATTAATTCGATTATAATTATTTTTTAATAGCTAAAATACTAGCTGTATTGGTACATTAATATTTAATATTGCTGAAAAACTTTCCTCCTGATTTTTTTTTGGGATCTACTTCACCTGATGAGCCGCCACTGTTGGAAAGTAGGACAGGAAAACACGGACCCGCGTGTGCGAATTGCAAATTTCTTTGCACCGCCGCTGACGAACAATCGTCGTGAGAAATATTTCGTTGGATATTTCCATACTAATTTTCATTTTAGCTTGCTTGATGCGCTTGCCCGAAATCCTGAAAATCTATAAATGGTTTATTCGACGCCAAAAAGTTTTTTGGTATACTTTATGAGCAATTAAATCGACTGAATATTATTACTAAGCTGTTATTAGAAGCTGATAAAGTCCTTATAATGGATAATTTAAGAAATAAATTGCAGTTGGGAATAATTTCAATTGTTTTTCAGTGGCAACCAGTCCTAAAATTGGATAATTAAAATCAGACATTAATTAAAACGGGGTTTATTGAGAGCACTGGACTAATATTCCTAAATTAATCTTCAAGTTACCAGCTCCGTATGCGAAATTATATTTAAATACAGGGTGTTTCAGATAAGGATTCACTCTACAGAGACCTCGTAAACCATATAAGATACAGAAATCGTTAAATTAGAAGAATGTTGCGCCCTACTAAATTCTGCAACATTATGTTTTCAAATTTAAAAAATTCCGAATCCTTCCGAAGATAATTGGGCAAAACCGAATTTTCGCGATTTCGCTTTTATTTTTTCTAGCTCTATTTGAAGGGTTAAACTTAAGTTTACATTTTCATTATTATTTATTCTCCTCTAAAATTTGGTGTATTTTGATTTTTAATCCGACGTTTCGATTTTCCAAAACCATCAATTTTTCTTTTTTTATATAGGAAATTTTATTTTATTATTTTTAAATTTCCCTCCTCCTTTATAATTCAACGACGTGTCGCAGTCAGTATTAATAGCCCGTTTCGGAATTAAGACCCATCATCAACAAGAATAAGTGCAAGTTCACCTTGTATCTATAAACTTTTTTGTGTTTTCGAAGCCAACTAGAAACAATTTGACTCTGGACGTCGACAACAAATCATACTGTATAATTTTTCTTCTCTTGAATGATATTCCACAATTTTCATTTGAAAAAACTACATAACTCCTCAAAAACATAAAATTTTCACTTCAAAGAAATAAGATTTATTTGTGATAAACGATTTAATATTAATTTAATCTGTCATTTGTATTAATAATTTATTTATACAAGTGCCGGAAACGATTAAAAAGTAGATTAGGTTACGGAGATTAAAAATAAAATGAATTTGCACCTATTCTTATTGATGATGGAGTTTTAAGTCCGAAACGTGTTATTAAACTAGGCGTGATACGTCATTAAATTATAAAGAATGTGGGGAATTTAAAAATAATTAAATAAAGTTTCTCGACTATCTAAAAAAGCAAATTTGATGATGGTTTGAAAAAACGAAACGTCGGTTTAAAAATCTAATAACACCAGGCTTAGTGGGCGTAAGTAAGACATTTGTTTTTCTGACGTCGGTAGTACATGTATTTCATGACATCGTACCTAGTGAAGAACGGTGAAATGCGCGAAAAATTTTCGGGGCCACGCTCAAAGTTCGTTTAAAATTCACCTAACTACTATTATCAAATTTCGGAAAATAAATTATTACCTCTCCCCCTCTGCATGATTGGATTAAATTTGTTTTTGTAAATGTTTTTTTTTACTTTTTTTTTCATATTCCTGCTGGCTTTTTAATTATGATTAAAGTAAATTTTGTTCACCACGCCAAAATTGAAGATTTTTTCAGAAATCATATATTTTAGGAGCGTAGATCTAAGAACAGTTTTTGGTGCAAATGATTAGGTTTTGAAATATTCCTTCTTAAGTGCCGTTTTGTATATTCATAATAAAGCATTCTCGTTTCTTCCCGCGGTATTTGTTTTTATTATAAATTATCAAACTTCTTCAATAAAAAATGTTTCAATTAAAATTTTTACTTTAATTTTTCTGTTTAAAAATAAATACCTAATTGTTTATTGGTTTGTTATAAAAATATTTTATTGCATTGGGTTATATATTTGTTGATTTAAAATAGCTCTAAAAAAGAGAAAACAGAACAGACAAGTATACAATAGAAAAATACTATAAAATATTATTTTATAGTATATACACACAGTGATAGATATTGTAAATTATTTTTACCCTTTTTAAACAACAACATTACCGTTTCGGCAACCAGATGCATGCTTTTCAGGCGGCTGATTAATACCTATCGGTTCTTTTTCGTAAGAAAATAAAGTATGTATATATCTTAAGATGCGTATTTCAGTAAATATTTGAAATTTTCGGACGAAAGTGTTTCCCGATTTGCCGTTGTGAACCTACTTCCTTGATGGCGCAATTGGTTAGCGCTCTGTACTGGATATACGGAGGTTGTCGGTTCGAATCCGGCTCGAGGAAATACTTTTTTCTGAATTTCAAATTAGGTTTTTATACACAAGAACTTTCCATCTTAAGATATATTAATATATTTTTACTCGTTTTCCTATAAAATGGCATCATACATCAATAACTAAAACGACATGCGTCCGAAACCTTAATCTCTATATAAAACTGGACTTTTAGAAAAGTTTAAAAACTAAACGTTGCTCACAAGAACTTTGTAATCTAAGCCAAGAGTACATTATTTAAAAATTTAAATTAAGAGTCCAACGTGAGACGAAAAATTAGGTTGCAATTATACTTTTAGACCCGAGCTTCTAGGGTCGGAGGGGCTGCAACCCGGCAGCCCCCTTTCCTAAATACGCCACTGCTTATACCTATAGTTATAACTACCATTAAAGGTATATTTCTTAAAGTAACAAAATCAACAAAAACCATTAGGGAATTCAAGTCGACTGCACGACTATTCCCGACTTATATTTGTATGTACATTCCAAATAAGGGTTTCTACTTCCTATTTACAATGTAAACCCGGAGGGTCAACATGAAATAGGCGGAAATAGGTGGAATTTCCAACACCAAATAGTAAAAATAACAACCCGGCCGATAACCTGAAAAGAATCGAACCCCGTGGGAATATGCGATGTGGGATAAATTACAACAGTGGAGGAGAATAGTGGTACTCTTGATATATCTTGATAAACGTTACAATAAGTATCAAAATATATTTCGTTGAGCATCATAATAATACGAATATATCCTTTACTCAACATATAATTCCTCTTAGCACTCAGAGTTTTGAATGTAGAATAATATGGAAGTAAAACATATAGAATGATTCTGTTTAGATTTTCTTATTCAGAACAATTTTTGGCAAATGCCTATTAAAATGGACTGAAGTTAATACATGTACTGGGCATTTCTTAAACAATAGAAATATTTATTTACATAATGATCTAAACCCACATAGATAAAAATATTTTTTTAATTCAAAGAATATTACCTAAATCCAAGAGAATGATGACTTATACATACTTCTAGGAACTATAATCTTAATTTTTGATACTATAATGTAGAGTAATAAAAGCTCATTATGTATGCAAGGTGACTACAGAGTGACTCAACGAATATTTAAGCCACTTTCATAATTTGGCATTGATTTCATTGCAAAATTCTTTATTTTTATCAAGTGCAGGTAGTACCACCCGGGTTTGGGTCAACTGAGGGGTTTTGCCTATTGTTATCTATTTACAAATACTGGAACTCGTGTGACAAGGGCGTGCATTATGTACATAGTATTAGGTACACTTATTTTTTATTAAACATTATATAAAAAAATACAAAAAATACATTCTACGTAAATTAAATTATAAAAAATTATAATATTCTTCGTCATCTGAAGAACTGTCATCTCCCCTTGACGTTATAATTAACGGGTCGACGGTCTGATCGATCAGGTGGTCAAGATCCCACATTATCTCCTCTTCGTTAACGACATGAAGGACTGCTTTTCGCCTGTTCTCTGGTGTCACTTCCTTAATGGCTTGATCAAACAGTAGCTTAACGTCTTTCATTTTGAATGTCGTGTTGTGTATTGCTACAAATCCTTTCACTTGCGCCCATATAAGTTCTATAGGATTTAGTTCGCAATGATATGGCGGTGTGCGCAGCACAGTTAAACCATGTTTTTCAGCTATATTTTTCACGGCATATTTCATAAAACGATGTTTGTGTAAATTTACTATAGCTAATAGTTCCTTCTTTATCAAACTATCATCGTTTTCTTTGGTTAGTTATTATAAATAATTTAATGCACAAAATGTACCTACGCCTACCATTTTATTACTCTCTATACTTTTCTGACTATAATTTCTTTATAAAAATTATTTTAAAATAAAGATGTAGTTCACAAAGTAATTACTTGTATTCTAGTTTTAAGGAAACCATTGTTCAATATAAGGCAAAGGAAATGTTGCCTTTATTGTGTATTGTGTAATTTAGATACAAGATTTAAATATCATGATGTCTAAACTATTTATACTCTACTGACAAAAATATAAAAGATAGATTCACTAAACACAAAAGTATGTGTCCTAAACATCTTTATGTACTAAGTTTATTAATCCGAGCTTTAATCTTAGGCAAGGGTCTTCAAACTAAGGCCCGCGGGCCAAATCCGACCCACCAGTGTCATCAATCGGGCCCGCGAATGCTAATAACCATTGTCTGACCGCTGTCTGTTAGCGATGGCTAGAGGGTACACCATAGACATAATATTTATATATCTATGAGGTACATTACCTATTTCTGCGTGTAAACACCAGATGCCGTCAAGTATCGCGGTCGTAACAATACAGTACAACACAATAGTGATAAGACCGCTTTACAGTTTGCGATTTTTCTTTTATGCAAGTTATCTTGCAGCAATTAATATTGTGGCAATAAACATTTCAAGTCATTTTACAGCGTGCAATGACTTGCCAAGATCGTAGGTGATGTACCACTTGCCAACTTTTAAACAAAAAGACATTAGGTTAGGACTTACCGGCGCTTTGCAATTATTTTTTTTTTATAATAAAACACCTGCACTGTAGGAAAAATCCTTTAAGGCGCTCTGGGAGCGGTGCGAGTGCAAAAAAATGCGATTAACGTTGGTCTTGAAACGTTGAAGATTGTATTCATTGGGAAACACGACCTCAGGAAGATCATTCCACAAAGATGACGTTCTCCAGATGAAAGAATTCTTGAACAATGAAGTTCGAGGAGTACTAAGCTGAACAACATATGGATGAGCGGCAGTGGTTTGCTGTGTATTTCTGTTTTGAATTGCTTTAGTTGGAATCAAGTGGGCAATGTCAGTCGAACACCTGCCATGGAAATATCTGTAAAAGAGAGCCAAATCACCGACCTGTCTTCGATGCTCCAGGCTATCGAGGGTCTTGGTCAGCTCGGGGTCGCCGATCAGACGAATGGCTCTCCTTTGAATGGAATCCAGTAGCCGAAGGGTGTGCTTGGGTGCAGAGCTCCAGACATGAGAGCAATATTCTAATGATGGTCGAATCTGGGCTTTGTAGAGTGTCAAAAGTTGATGAGGCAATTATTTTAACATAACACAAAAGTAAACCAACAAAAACAAAACGTACCCACTATAGGTTAAAAGAACATAAACAAATATCAGGGATTTTCATATTTAAGTTGGTGTCTCCTAAATCACCAAAAAATCCCAAGAATTGCCCTTGCAATTGCAATAAAAATAGGGTCGGAGTTATATTTCTTGCAAGCAATACAAATTGCGCCAGCTGATCACTATCCTCGTTCTGCGGGTACTCGCAGGTAATATTTCCTTGCGTGAAAAAGAAATTTCAAACTGTAAAGCGGCCTATTAAACTAGCGAATTTAGCAAGTGTATGCTCGCTGTGTGTACGCGATTGTCTTAAGTTCAACGTTTAACTGTTATTTATAGTCTAGTTGTAAATTACCCCTTTACATAACCACTTTATAATGTACATTTCTTCTACGCCACTGAGACGTGGCCAGTACAGAAATCTCGTCAAGATTCGTTTCCGTTTATTCGATTTGGATTTGGCTATTCCCAACTTTATTATGTGTAAGAAAGACTTCTTGGACTTTTTCAAATCGCCATTTGTCGAAATCATCTTGCGGCCTCGGAAATCCTTGTCGAAGTCCTTTGGGTCATTTTGGTAAGTTATCAGGTCAGTAATCATGATTATTTTGGGTTTATATGTATATTATGCAGGTCGTTTTTTCTTATATAAATATAAAGTAGTTTTGTGAATAAAAGTAGTATGTTTACTAAAATGTATTCAGTGGCTGTTTAACGGCTGAATGATGGTTTTTCAATGATATAACAGATGTGGACTTTATTTGTTTTTAAATCACAACGTTTTAACTAGTAAGAGTCACCAGTCGTCTTCAGATAAATGCTACATTAGATATAGTTTTTTTATAGAGGATTAAGAATCCTTAAAAGACTTGTAGGCGAAGGGAGCTTTCGTGCCTGCAGAGTGACGGATTCATGCCCTGTCAGAGTCATGCCTACCGACTAAACCCTTCCCTCTCTGATTTCGCTCGCCATTTCGGTACTGCTTAGGGCATATCTTCAAAATGGTGACTGTTTTTTATTTCTTACTATTGTCTACATCTTTTAACTCTTTGCTTTCTCTCCATAATTACGTTGGGTAAATCCCGTTCCAAACTCCATGCATTTATGCTCTTTGTAATTTCCTGCATCAGATTGTCCTTTGTTAGTCCAAGCTACCTGTATCCTTGATTTATTCCTCTTTCCCATCATTGGCACTGGAAGAAAGTGTGTTCCTCTGTGTGAGTATCTCTGCAAAATTACTGCATTAGCGGCTATCTTTCCCATATTCAGTGAATAATTTCTAAATCTAGAAAGTATCTGGGTCAGAAAATATGTTAAGTGCCTGTGTCTACACTGTAACCACATTCTTATATCTGGTAGAAGGGCTTTTGTCCACTGTCCTACTTCCTGTTCTTTCTCCCACCTTAGCTGCCACTAATCTATTATTTCTTCCCGGATATCAGTTTCTCTCGCGGGATCCTTGATGGCTTATTCATAAATTTTCCGTTTCTCCTTTGCCTGCAAATCTATCGGGATTACTCCTGCTAGGACCTGCAGTGCTTTCGTAGAAACTGTCCTATACGCGGTAGTTGGAGTAGTATCTAGGGCTCAATTTATAATAGCTAGATGTACTAAAGTATAACTGGGACGAGTGCAGTCGCATGACTGCTTAATTCGTGCGCGGTGTTATTCTAAGATGACATTTGCTCAACAAAGGTTTCTAGATATTTCTTATATCAAATTAGGGATTAGTAAGAACCCATATTGTTTTATTAAGCCCTCATTGAATATAAGAAATATCTGTGGAAACTTTTGTTAAGTAGATGTAACCTTAAAATAACACCGCGCATTAATTAAACTCATGACTGCACCCTTACCAGTTACCAGGGCTTAGTTAGTATAAATAGAGCTGTTGCTATATAATTAAGTTTTCATCTGAAGAAGACTGGGGATACTTACGAGTTGAAACGTTGTGATTTAAAGATAAATGAAGACAACCCTCCTATAATTCAAACATGTATTCAATTTCATTAGGTTATCGTGTTTCATTTGATTAATATCAATTTCCTTCTATAGCATTATTAAATAATTCGTGACCCGAGTCGCTGTGAATAAATTGTATTTTTCATTAATTTATTTTCAAAATACTATTATGGTTTTATATTTCCCATCAAAATTTGTCGAAACATCAACATATTGATATTGTTGGAACGTTTATTAAAACCAACACCATTTAAATTTATGGAATAAGGCAACAAAATTACCATCTTTTTGAACAAATCCAAACAAAGAAAGAACAAATATTTAGAATTTTTATGAAAAATAAAGTTTTGTAAAAAAGCCTTTATGCTTTTTAAACACGCTTACAATAAACAATAGAATATTTTTGTTGTTTTAATATCAAAAACATGACTTTTCCAGTTATTACATACTCAAACATGCTTACCAGTATTTTTGGATTTATCGGTAAGGAACTATTTTTTATTTTTAGAATGTTATTTAAAACAATTATAGTAATATTCTTGATAGAACTCCTGGCCCAATCAAGTGATATGAATGACATGCTGGTTTATTTTAGTGTGTTATGTTGGTATGACTAAATTACAGGATCGGACATAGAAATTAGAAATTTTTAATAAGGAAAATGTATGTTCAAACAATAATATTCTTTAAGCAAGCCACTAAAAGTTATTGTTGTCATGCTAAACAAGATTATAATAAGATAAAGGTAAAAAGTTGCAAAATAGATTAGGAAATGACAGCTTCTTTTATTCGCCTATATCCCTTGTGTTCTTTCCTCGTTTGGAAATAGGTAATTATAACAGAGATAGTAGATATGCTTATCGGTCGACAAAGTGGTAAATATATTATATAATTATATAAAAATTATTAACTAATGTGTTGTTATATAATATATCTAATATTGACATAGGCGTAGCTCGGGGGATACTTTGTGGTGCTTAGCCCCTAAATCTAACACCCTCAAAAAATCCAATCTATTGACAAGAAAAAGGTTGAAATGTTAATTTTAAAAAACAGTTTAACATAAGATAGGAACTTCAGAATTTGTTGAATACCGAAACTTTTAGTTCTACAAAAATGAAAACTAATAATCGCTAAAGGTGAATTATTAGTTTACAACCCCTATAAATCCGTACGCCAATAAGTTAACTAAAATTTTTAGCAATAAAAAAATGCTTCCTAAGATCACACGAAACCACACTAAAATTCAAAACAATCAATTCAGAAATACCGAAAATATAAGCTTGTTTCCATTATAATTGCGAAATATTTTTTTATTTTAAAGATTTAAGGTTAATAATTGTCTTGCATTTTTTTTAGTTGAAATCGATTTAAAAAAATAAATAATTACTGAAAAAAAAAATAAAAAAAGTTTTGTCCGAAGCGGGGTTCGAAACCGCGACCCTTAGTTCCAAAGTGGAGAGCCTATACGCCAAGAAGGCGCCTTCTAAAGAGCAGGTTTAAATGCGTTATATGACTAAATGCAAGAAATTATTGTAAAAA
Organism: Polydrusus cervinus; assembly: GCA_935413205.1. Classification (NCBI taxonomy): domain Eukaryota; kingdom Metazoa; phylum Arthropoda; class Insecta; order Coleoptera; family Curculionidae; genus Polydrusus; species Polydrusus cervinus. The sequence continues at coordinate 4,205,755 of OW284512.1, forward strand.
TAAATTGAAACTGTTTAAAAATACTTTCTCAGCAAAGGCCTCAGCTGCGGTACTAGGCAAACAATAGTTAAGATCTATTGTTAGTTATAGTCTAAAACAGAATATCATACGTTTATGAATCAAACATTGGCTGAATACGAATCTGGGGAAATTTTGAAAGTCCTAATCAGCCGGCCGAGGTCATTTATCTGGATGTCAAATGTCGAAAAACGAGTTCTCTCGTGAATATTTCTTTATTTACACTGTAATATGATGTTTGCTAGAAATATAAAAAAAATTCTATATCATGATCAACCTAAAAGATATGGTCTTAGGCAGTCCTCACATGGGGAAACTTAAAAAAACTGTAGTAGCTTGGATATTAGAAGACTGGGCGACCCAGCATGTACATTAGAATAGCGCTACTCACACGGCGCTAATGAAGTTGCGGCACTGGGGGATCCGGCAACCCGAATATTTGCGACTCGACAGACTGGAACGCCACTCTACTCCAGTCTTTTGAGTGACGCAAAATAATAAATATGGAGGACATTTTTAAGCTCAACGATAGAGTAAAGTTCAGTCTCGCCTTTATCTTAAGAATTAATTAAACATTTGAAATACAAAAGTTGAAGAGACCATTGAGGTGCACATTTTAAAATTATGCTGAGTGGCCTAAAAAACGAGCTAGGGTCTTTTTTAACGGAACACCATCTACCGGGTGATTCACGACGAGCTTGCATTAGAACTTTTGAGGAAACTACTGAAAATATTTTTTTGAAAATATGTAGGTTTCAGTTTATCGATATGCTCTCTTAAACTAAAATATTAACATGTTTCTGTCACTTCCGGTTATACCGGAAGTAGCTTTAACTTTCATTTATTAAATACAACATAGCATTTTTTATTATATTTTTGGTTTTTGCATTAAATTTTAATAATATTTTATAGAACATGTTTTTTACCCAAGTCTACTCATTTCTGAGATATCTGCATATTTAGTAATTATTTCGTAAATGCATAGTGATGAAATGATGCGTATATATTTTTTACCTTAGCTCCTGGACTAAACATTTTTTGTTTGTGTATAGTTAAAGAATCAACAAATCTCAAGAAATAATTAAACTTGGCATAAAATATACAGGGAGGTCACAATTAAGGGCTCATTGTAAAAAATTTTAAACATTAAAAACTTTCGTATTTTAAAAGGAACACCCTGTATATTTTTAATTTATATGAATTGCTATAACCTTTTCTATACCTATATCAACGCGTTTTCTTAGAATATCAAGTTTTATTTTTAAATACGATTTTTTCAAGCGTGCCATGAAAACAAATGTATGTACATGGATACTCCATAGTGATATTTATAACGGAAATATTGTTAGCGGCAATGTTTTCTAGAATGCTTTGACAAGAAAAACAGTTGCATTAAATTATTTGTTGCGTATTTTGAGAATGTCAATTCTGGTTCTGGAAAATGTCACCCTTGGGATTTTCAAACAAATATTTTTAAAATTTATTAAGTGTTAAATTAAATGTGGCAAAATAAAGTTAAGAGCATGTCGGATATATCACGATAAATATCCGAATCGACCAACTCCTTCACCTGATATTATTAGAAGACTAAATAATAATTGCTTAAAATATTTCCCTTATAAATATCACTATGGAGTATCCATGTAGATATGTACATTTGTTTTCATGGCACGCTTGAAAAAATCGTATTTAAAAATAAAACTTGATATTCTAAGAAAACGCGTTGATATAGGTATAGAAAAGGTTATAGCAATTTTAAGGAGCAGATAATTTACCTTCATAGAAAATTAAAATTTATAGGGTGTTCCATTTAAAATGAGAAAGTTTTTAATGTTTAAAGTTTTTTACAATGAGCCCTTAATTGTGACTTCCCTGTATATTTTATGCCAAGTTTAATTATTTCTTGAGATTTGTTGATTCTTTAAATATACACAAACAAAAAATATTTAGTCCAGGAGATAAGGTAAAAAATATATACGGATCATTTCATCGCTATGCATTTACGAAATCATTACAAAATATGCAGATATCTTAGAAATGAGTAGACTTAGGTAAAAAACGTGTTCCATAAAATGTTATTAAAATTTATTGCAAAAACCAAAAATATAATAAAAAATGCTATGCTGTATTTAAAAAATGAAAGTTGAAGCTACTTCCGGTATAACCGGAAGTGACAGAAACATGTTAATATTTTAGTTTAAGAGAGCATATCGATAAACTTAAACTTACAGATTTTCAAAAAAATATTTTCAGTAGTTTCCTCAAAAGTTCTAATGCAAGCTCGTCGTGAATCACCCGGTATATTGTATTATTTTCTGATCTTTTGTAAATATAATATGTCTAAATTCAATAGTTTTTAAGATATTGACGTTTAAAATATCGCATTTTCAGACTATGACAGGCTGTAACATTGGAATAATTTGGTTCATCTTAGAGAAAAATGGTTTTACCTCCCCATCTTAGTTTTTTAGTCTCTATCCAAAGAAACCAACTTTCGATTTACCATGTTAAACCAAAAAACCGGTTTTAACGGTTTAACATGTTAAACCGGAAGTTGTAACTTTTAAATAGGAAATAAATAATTATGAAGGGAGGTGAAAACCATTTTTCTCAAAGATGAACCGTTCCAATGTTACAGCCTGTCAAAATGAAATGCCATATTTTAAACGTCAATATCTCAGAAACTATTAAATTGAGACATAAAATTTTATACAAAGTATGCGTAGTATTTAGTGGGAAATTAAAAAATAATTTATAGTATATTATAGGATGTTCCATTTAAAAAAAAACTAAGTTATATTCGCCACGTTTTTTTCTACCGTCCCATATAGGTACTCCAATATAATTTTAAAATGTGCACCTCAATGATCTCAACAACTTTTGCATCTCAAATTTTTATCTAATTGTTAAGATAAAGGAGAAAATGAACTTTACGCTATCGTACAGTTTTAAAATTGTCTTCAGAATGTCCCTAGAAATTCTCATAAAAAATTTCCTCTACTTCCCGATTCCTAATATCTAACCGAAACAATTTCCGTTGTTTTCAGTATTAATGTATCTGCTTATCAGTATTCCGTTTCATTCTAAGGCAGTTTGTATCTGAAAAGCGCGATTTAATTTCGCCAGTTCATGATTTATTCCAGAAAATTCCTTTGAGTTAAAACTCCATTTTTCTCATTCGACCGTTTAATAACCATGGTCTTTGTCTGCCCGAAAATGCGTTACAAATGAGATTGCGTTTGTACAAAGACAAAGTACACTCATCAGCAAAAAAAAACGGACAAGGAAAATTATTATCAACTTTGATATTAGTTAACTTTTCTGATTTTAAAATATATTTAATGAAATTTTCGAAAGATGGTAGCCGCATGTATTAAGATTATTACCCGCTTTCCGATTTAAGAAAAATGTTGACATGTGTGATATTATACCGAGGGCAACAAATGATACTTTTTTTGCCTTACGTTCTTAACACCCTGTGGAAAAAGTAGGCAGTGCGATGATATTGCAGTGTATTTCATATGGAAGTCGCATGTTTTCTTAACATTTTTTTTTTGATTCGTCCTAATAACTTTCTTTCTTTCTTCTTCTTTTTAAAAAGATATAACCTTTTAAAAAAATCATTTTAATTTTTCCAATGTAATTGAAAAAAAAATTAAACGTGATAAGTTGCCTATCAACTAGCGTTTTATTTCATTATCAGTGTCAAGCTAGAAATATTGCCCAAACATGCTTTCAGAAGTTGTTGCCCCTGCTGTGGCACTAAACAACGATGGCCGAAACATACGATATATCGCTAACGTCTTGGGTGAGGCTAAGAGTACCGTACAGGATGCAATAAGTCGGTTGTTTGACGACTAATGGCTGAAGATGGTAAACCGCGATCGCGTAGTCTTACGTCTTCTCCCTGATCCTTGACGCCTAGAAAACTCCCCAGTTTGTTCGGGTCTGTTCGGTAACTAGATACAAGTTACATTTCAAAAGTAACGAAGTTACAGTTACTTTTGGCATGATTCAAAAAAGAACTAAGTTACTAAGTATCTAGTTACTTTAAGTAACTAGATACTAAAAAGTATCTAGTTACTTAAGTTACTCACAGCTCTGCACTTCCCTTACTCACAACAACCCACAACTTTTGGCGTGATTAAAAGTATCTCTGCCCAAATCCTTGCCTTCAACTTTTCCAGGTTTTTAGGTCTGATGACATAAATATCCTTTTTTTCTTTTAAATCGCTTTATAAATAAAAATTTAAGGGTGTAATATCCGGAGAGTTGGGCGGCCACTCTATAAATCCACGCAGTCCTGTTTACCTTTTTGGAAATGTAATATTTAATAATTCTCTCAGTACCAATTTTTTTTAAATGCCAAAAGCAAGGCCCCATACATTTTCCGAATTTTATCTGTGCCGTGTAATGAAAACTATTTTCTTTACAAATAACTACGTTATATTAAGTTTTAGACAAGAGTGAAAATGTATTTTCCCTTAAACCCATGGTATCGTATCACAGCAAAGCTCACAGCTTCCAATTACTTTATACCTAATTTAATCCAAACAACAATGCTTGTTTTAGCCCCAACAAAGCTGCGAAGCTTTAAAGTTGGCTTGTCCGAAACAGTTGACGTCTATTATGCACAAATGTTAAAACTCAAGTGGAAAGTGAGGTTAAATCTCTTATGGAATAGGTTAAAGTACTTGAAAATTTTTAGTTTATAAGGCTCTTGGACTAACTACTGAGCAATAGTATATTACATAACAAGTGATGAAAGTGATACTTTTCAAACGAGGAGATATTTAGCACTAGGCGTCAGCCGAGTACGAAAATTCTCCGAGTTTTAGAATAATCACTTTTACACGAGTAATGTACACTATTTTTCCTACGACCACAAAAAATTATAGACTTTGATTTGTGAACAAAATATTTCAATACTAGTGTTAAAAAAATATATCAAACACTAGTGTTGACATAGCATACTTAGGATTATGTTCCACTTAATATCTGGTTTAATGGTTTGTCAATTCCTTTATTTGCAGTTACCTAAACCTTTTCATTTTTTTATATTTTATATATCATAGGAGGAACTAATCCTGGATTGACTTGTAGATTAACCAGAACGAAAAATTTAAAACTTAATTAAGGAAAGATGCATTAAACATAAATTTAAAAAAATCCACCCAACAAGGAAGATTTCCATTCAAAATAATTCTATAAATTATTAAATGTTTTTATTAAAAAAAGTCAAATACTCCTGATGGGATTTGAACCTGGGACCTTGCGATCTGTAGGCTAGAGCTCTATTCTCTACGCTATCGGTACCAATAAAGAATTGTTGCTTAAAACATGACACTCTCTTCAGCACGATTTGTTTTTTCTGGTAATAGATTTTCCAGTATATTATTAACATTTTTTATAATTTTAGATGGCGTATTTTCACACTCAAATTCTGAATCACTCGACAAATACATGATAAATTAGTTAATCACTTTACAATTACTGCTTTCTAAAATTTGTTATTTTTAATAAATATGGGTGGTCTATCAAATTGGCACCATATGTTTAAATTAAATAGTGTGTCTATTTCAGCACTAGTGTTGAAATATTTTTTCAACACGCTTGTGATATACGACGCTTTTCAGCCAAGTTAACCGTGCTTTTTTTCTCATTTTCTTAGGGGTTCGTAGAAAAAATGGGTTTAACCTTAGTAAGGTCGAATAGTCCGAGAGCCTATCTAATAATCTAAAGTGGAATGGATTGATTTAATTTTGATGACAGGATGAGCGTTTGTATTTTCAGAAATTTTTACTTATGCCATAATAAATTACCGGAGGCTGTGTTTAAAAAAAAATGTTTAAGATTTCGGATTAAGATGGTAAGAAAAAATATTTGATAACATAAAACAACGAGATATATTAAACTGGGAAACAAACCTTAATAATAATATATTTCTCCAGAAAATGTAATTTCCCTTAAACTAAAGCCATTTTCCCAAATAACCGTCTCAATTTTCCCGATAATTATGTGAAAATTCGTCAGATGATTTATATTCTAAGGCCTAAAGAAATTCCAGGCGAAAATAAGAAAAAAATCAAGGAAAATAATTATCTTAACAGGCTAAGTTAATTTTCTCACCAGCGTCTACGTCATGACTGTAACAAATATGGACGTTGCCAAATTTAGCAAGCGATATGTGTAGAAAATACTTTTACGATAAAGAGAAAATTTATGTTAAAAAAATATTAATGGTGACATTTTGCCAACCAACAAAATCTCGCTAATCGATTTTTCAAGCGCTAAAATCTCAGTACTGGCTGATACCTGAAACCGGATTCTCGATTCGCTGGACATAATTATATTAGCGCTGAATATGAAACAGGTTTTTACAAAATTGTTTGTGTGGATTCCGAGAAAATCACGTTTAAAATAGCGTTTAGAGGGATTTTGTTGGTTTAAAATGTCACTATTAATGGTAGCTCAAACACCTGCAATGCACGAAAAAAAAATACATGCATAAGAACGTAAAACATACTGATTAATGCTGATATTGTCTGGTAAAAAAGCTTGGCGGCTCCTGTATAACATTTTAGGCGCCACATCTCTCACTTTATGTGGAGGCTTTGTCGGTTACCGCGAAACAACTGCGGATAAACCAGCGACATTTCAGCGTGATGAAACTGGTATTAGTCACACAGCGTGTCGAGTATAAGCCTTGTAAGGTCGCTGATGTTATTTGATCATAATCGCGAAGAGGTCGCAGAAAATTCGGTATTCATGGAGCGGGGATTATCGAAGGGTATAAGAGAGTTGCAGGCAGCGCTGCTAATCGATTTATTCAACAGCGAATAAAACCCACATATATACATACACTATATTGCCAATACAAGCAGCCGCAAGAATACACCCATTGTGCGATTCAAAATAACCTGAGTTGGGGGCCGTGGCGCTTGCGCAGTAGGGAAAAAATTAGGCAACCCACACGATTTCTAACCGAACGTAAACAGAACCCAAGGTATCTTGAACAAAACCGGCTCGCCGTTATATTCTTATTTGTCGCCATCTTTTGTTTCGTTCATTCGTGTGTTGTTATAATTTCCAAGTTTTGGGTGTTAATATTTATAAAACTTTACTTTACACATTTTTTTTTGTTAGTTTGTAAGTTGTTAGTCGGTTCCATCTTTTTTTTACGTTGTATTTGTTCGGATGTTCCGTGTGTGATTGTGGATATTATTTTTAAGTTTTGGGTGCGAATTTAGGTATAAAACTTTACCAGACATTTTGTTATTGTTAGCGACGTGTGTCTCAAGATGGGTAGAAAAAAGTGCATGATCCTTTTTTGCACGAATCGCGGTTCAATACCAGGAATAAGGTATTTCAGGTATTTAAAATACTGGTTACTTAGTTTTATTTGACCACTGTACACTGTACACACCCGAACTAAACGGGTGAATTTAAATAAAAGCTTGTAAAAATATTTTGAAAGTCAGCCCTGTCAAATTTTTACATCAAGAAGCAAATTTCCGAGCTGCGCAAACTCAACGGAACCTGAACATCTGCTTACAGTGGTGTCATAATTGAATTATGGGATTAGCAATATAGTGGATGTATATATGTGCAGGTAACGAAGGGTATAAGAGTTGCAGGCAGCGCTGCTAATCGATTTATTCAACAGCGGTTAAAACCTTGGTATATATTAATAGCGTTGATGGCAACGTCGGATGGCTAGTAGTATACCTTTAAAATTTGTGACTATCCAACCATAGACGATCATACTTTTCTCGCGGATAATCGCGTTATAGAGATTTGGCAATTTAGAAATTTTACGCTGCTCTTGGCGGAAATTTATGTAAACAGGTTAAGGATTAAATTTATTTAACGCCTCCAGATTTTTCTTTGACAGTTTATTTTAGAAATTTGAGTCTCGTACTGGGTAATTTTGCTATAGCAAAAACGCTACCTGAATTCGTATTTACGCAGGATGACTTAACACTCTTTAAGTATAAGATACAGAGTGTAATGGAACGAATTATTAAATTTATAGTATATTACATAACAAGTGATGAAAGTGATACTTTTCAATCGAGGAGATATTTAGCACGAGGTGTCAACCGAGTGCGGAAATTCTCCGAGTTTTAGAATAATCACTTTCACACAAGTAATGTACACTATTTTTCCTACGACCACAAAGAATTATTAAAAAAACCTTTGATTTGTGAAAAAAATATTTCAACTCTAGAGTTGAAAAAAATATTTCAACTCTAGAGTGGAAATACAAGGCACACTATTAATTTAAACATATGATGCGAATTTGACGGACCACCCCTATTTATTGAAAAGAACAAATTTTAGAAAGTAGTTTAGTGTTTAACTTATTTATCATGTATTTTTCGAGTGATTTTGAATTTGAGCGTGAAAATACGCCATCTGAAATTATAAAAAAGTTAAGGATATACTAGAAAATCTATTACCAGTAAAAACAAGCCCCGCTGAAGAAAATGTCATATATTAAACATAAAATTTGTATGTGTTGCCATAGCGTAGAGACTAGAGCTATGGCCTACAAATCGAAAGGTCACAGGTTCAAATCCCATCAGGAGTATTTGACTTTTTTTTATAAAAACATTAAACAATTTATAGAATTAGGTATTTTGAATTGAAATCTTCCTTGTTGGATGAATTTTTAAAATTTAATTAAGGAAAGATGCATTATTTTTTTTGTGGGCCTGTGTATCAATTATTGTTCTTTAAAGTTATAATAAAAGATTTATAACGATTTAATTATTAAGTTATTAAGATGCTTTTGTTTTTCCAGTCTTGGATTTTTAAGGTAGGTTTAATATTTATTGATCTCTGCATAACAACATTGTTTACTTGTCCTTTTATGTAAAGGGGCTGTTTTTTTAATCATCAGCAGTGCACGGGCAATAAAAAAATTTAAAAAAGCAAACATATTTTTCTGCAATTTATCATTGTCACTGGTCTGAAAAAAAATTGTTTAAGAAAAAATATACGTGTTTATGTCATAATAGTTTAATTGAAGAAAAGAAGAGAGTCGGGTTTGTATTACGTGTAAAATTTTTTTTTTATTTTGTTAAAATCTTAGCAGAGCGCTTTCGGCTTTCGCCATCCTCAGTGCTATTCGTCAGTATACAATTATATCCTCAAGGTGGAATGGCATTTCGTCCACACAATGTTTCAAAAACAATATTAAAATTGTAAAAAGAGAACACGAAACAAAACATAAAACATATTTGATTTAAAAAGACATGTTGACAATGGTAAAGGTAACGAACAAGTAGAAGAACAAGAAGAATTTTCTATAATAGTTTAAAGCAAAATTTAATGTAATCTCAAACAGTTTTTAAAATTTTTAATAAAAAACAAAAAAAATAAATAGTGCCCTCTATCCCTGTGTTGACAACCAAGCATTTGTTTATAAAATGTATTTAATAATAACAAAAATGAAGCGATGAATGAAGCGATCACACAAGAGACCAGAGAAATGATTGGTCGTCGCTGTAGTTATACCAATGGACTCTTTTGTGGACCTAGTTCTGCTCACATAATGCGCGTCATGGCATCCACAGAAAAAAAGGTAAACATTTCTTGTTTATACTACATATTGCGCATGCTCCAACTTGCAGTGGCGGTTCCAGATTTTTGTTGAGAAGGGCGACTAAAAAAAATGACTTCTAAAAGGAGAGGGTATCTTGGCTTTAAAAATCTTCCTACTCTCAAAAATGTCTTCTAAAAAATGCTAACCCTTTACACGCCCTACAATTTTCAATGCTCAAAGTAAAAAATACCAATTTAGTAAGACTCTGGGGGAAGGGAGAACTGCTTCTCCCCCCCCCCCCCCCCCTAGATCCACATCGGCCCATTTGATAATATATTGGATTTATATATATATATATATGTGTGTCACATACCTTAATTAAAGATACAAACAACAGAAAAGAAATGTTATTACACACTATAAATAAAGCTAATGCAATTTCAATAAAATCATTTCAGTGTGAAAGAACAAAAAGTTATTAGATTTTAGATTTCCATGTCAAGTGTTTCCAATAAATATACTCAACATATAATAAAATGTTTTATATGACAAAACATTGTTCCCTGCCAGAAAATATCGACGTAGTTGACAAAAAGACCTTGAATACGAAATAAGGCCTTTTTGTATCTTTGCTGTATGAAATTTATAATAATTTGGTATAGAATATAAACACTAAAGGTCATTATAGCGTACTTGTTGACTTAGACAGATGTAAATAGTAAATTAATCATTTCTGTTTTAAGCATTTTTGAAACAAGACCTTAGGTCAAAAAAAATTAATCTAATTTTAAGAAACCTCTAAAAACCATGAATTCACAGTATTTCAATGATAATATAGCACATTTTTAATACGAATCCTATTTTTCTTTCATTTACATTGAGATTAAAAGTACTCATGCCGCCATATTTTCAATCTTTTTTTTGTCAAACGTAAATAAATATTCGTAATCGACGACAAGAAAAAACAATATTATTCCATGAAATTCGCCCTGGAAGATGGCACAACGACCTTTCGGACTAACAGTCTTAAGTGACATCAATCCTACGTTATTCAGGTATTAGTCGTGCTTCTAAGGAGAATATACATGAGTCTGGCTATCAATTCTTTATTACTATTATTCCATTATTAAGAAACATGATTGAAACAAATTTAATGCATAGAATTGCAATTTATAGTAAGTATAAGTAAAATTTGCAAAGAAATTCTCCGTTGAACTAAAAGTTATCCCTTGCGAAAATTTAAGCAACCAGAGATAGCCAAAATGTTTTGTTTAAAAGAGGACAGCCAAGCTCTTTACTCTATTAGGAGAATGTCGTTTACTGTGATAATAAAATTACTTTGCAATGTCTAAAAAGTAACTTTTCTGTGAAAACAAAAATGCATAACTGTCTCTGTAGACATCTGTGTTGCTAAAATAATAATTTCTACAATAAGAATTTTTTTGTATTTCTTGCTGTTGTAAACAATGTTCTTATACTCCATATAGTGAAAAAAGAGAAAACAGGCCCAACCGAATGTGTGTGAAGAAAGCAACAAAAATTAGCGGCAATGGTTTTTTACCGTAAAACCTAGCCACGAATTTAGCGTTAAATTGTCAATTGCGCCTGCATATTTGGCAACGATTTATCACAGCAACGAAAATTGTTACATCTCCCTGTAGCCACGAATTTCTTAATCAGTTGGAAAGAGTGTAAATGTGGCCACGGTACTTTAAATATTAACATCTTTTAACTTTAAATAATTAGCAACGAATCTTAACTTTACTATCAATAAAATTATTAAATTAATTAATTAATTAGACACACCTATTTTTTTTTATAAAGCTTAGCTTAAATCCTTACTACTCTTCTAGCTATATGACATATTTCAAATGATTCCGCTTATAAATTGGAAAAAAGTTGCAATTACATCCAAAATAAAAGTTTAGACACCACCATATTTTGAGGGATGTTAGACTATACCTATAGCTAACGTATTCACTATATGATATATTCCAGAAAATGTCAGGGACTTTGTGGGACATTTTCTGGAATATATCATATAGTGGATACGTAAGGTATAGTCTAACATCCCTCAAAATAGGGTGGCGTCTAAACTTTTATTTCGGATGTAATTGCAACTTTTTTCCAATTTATAAGCGGAAGCTTTTGAAATATGTCATATAGCTAGAAGTATAGTAAGGATTTAAGCTAAGCTTTATAAAAAAATAGGTGTATTTAATTAATTAATTAATTTAATAATTTCATTGATAGGAAAGTTAAGATTCGTTGCTAATTATTTAAAGTTAAAAGATGTTAATATTTAAAGTACCGTGGCCACATTTACACTCTTTCCAACTTATTAAGAAATTCGTGGCTACAGGGAGATGTAACCATTTTCGTTGCTGTGATAAATCGTTGCCAAATATGCAGGCGCAATTGACAATTTAACGCTAAATTCGTGGCTAGGCTTTACGGTAAAAAACCGTTGCCGCTAATTTTCGTTGCTTTCTTCACACACATCCCAACCGAGGGTTACACATATTGAAAACAAATATTTGGTACGATAACCGGCAATTTCTTAATATTATAAATAAATAGAGTCCCAAGTCTTTATTATAATTTTAATCAAAAGAAGATTACAATCGGCGGAGTTGAAGCTGAGCTTTCTATCTAAACCATAATTTATTATAGGTTATTTTTCTCAGCTCCATGACCGTTACGATCGTTATTTTCTACTCTCGTACGAGAATACCGGAACATCGGTTCTAAGTAATTTTATTTACTTGTGCAGCAACAATTTTTTTGTATTGTTTTGAAAAACTTCTTGCTGTTATACAGTTATGTACACTATTTTGAAACCGCGGTAGTGGCTCTGAGGTAAGTCACTGGCATTCGACCTTGAAACCGCGGTAGTGGCTCAGAGGTAACTCACTGGGATTCGACCTTGAAACCGCGGTAGTGGCTCAGAGGTAAGTCAATGGGATTCGACCTTGAAACCGCGGTAGTGGCTTAGAGGTAAGTCACTGGCATTCGACCTTGAAACCGCGGTAGTGGCTCAGAGGTAAGTCACTTGGATTCGACCTTGAAACCGCGGTAGTGGCTCAGAGGTAAGTCACTGGCATTCGACCTTGAAACCGCGGTAGTGGCTCAGAGGTAAGTCACTGGCATTCGACCTTGAAACCGCGGTAGTGGCTCAGAGGTAAGTCACTGGCATTCGACCTTGAAACCGCGGTAGTGGCTCAGAGGTAAGTCACTGGCATTCGACCTTGAAACCGCGGTAGTGGCTCAGAGGTAAGTCACTGGCATTCGACCTTGAAACCGCGGTAGTGGCTCAGAGGTAAGTCACTGGCATTCGACCTTGAAACCGCGGTAGTGGCTCAGAGGTAAGTCACTGGCATTCGACCTTGAAACCGCGGTATTGGCTCAGAGGTGAGTTACTAGCATTCGACCGTGGCGACCCAGGTTCAATTCCCGGAGTGGGCATACGTACAATAAAAAAAGTATATCCGAGATTCAGTGGATTTAATAATGCAGTATGTTACTAGTGATTCCTAATAACGGAACCGAGCAGGGCGTCATGGACTTCTGGGGGGGGGGGGGGGGCAAAGTATAAATAGAGCTCTAGTTACTGTACTTATTTAGTATTTATTTGAAGATGACTGGAGATATTTATCAGTTGAAACGTTGTGATTTATAACAAATAAATACAATTCAAGTCCAAAACTCTTCTACCCTATTTTACTGCCACAAAAAAGTTCAATTGCAACCTTGACAAATATTTTACCAGGCATAGCCAAAAATACATCAGTATAAATGTTTTTGCTGGAGATTTTCTCAGTGAACCTACACTAAAATCTTCTGAATAACTTAAACCTTGTTTTTTGTCCCCATATATCGATTCAGTTATGACAAAAACATCTTGAATACGAAATAAGGCGTCTTTTGTAGTTCCTCTGCTGTTTCGGGCCCGTCCTATATAGCTTTTTAGATGCCAGCAGCAGCGTTTTTTAGTTTTTTTTGGACGATTTGGACGTTTTTGTCAGCAAAATTAATTAGTTTTGTGACATTAATAAATCATTATTCCAGAATAAAAACCTCTGAAATCTTTTTCAAAAGGTTTAGACAAATGGGCGTTAATCGTACTTTAATTGATTGTGGAATTTTAGGCAAAGGACTCCGGTCTTTTTTCTAAAAAGTCACAGTCAAAGGATTATTGATTAATATTTTTCGACACAGCTGTAAGCCATAGGCGCAACTAGGGTAGGGGAAGGGGAAAATTCATAACCTCAACAAAGCCTTGTTTGAACTTTGTTTACATAATACTTTGAATTTCAACATTTAAAGAAAGCCGAATAGATAGGCGCACACAGTGGCGTAGCCAGAATATATGCTAGTGGGGGGGGGGGGGGCTGAATGGGCGTAAGTAGGACATTTTTTTTTCTGGAGAAAGGGACAGTCGCGACTACATGTATTTCATGATATTGTACCTAGTAAAGAAGGCGGAAAAGCGGCGGGGCCACGCCCAAAGTTCGTTTAAAATTCACCTAACTCCTAACAAATTCCATCAAAATTATTAAAATTTGTTTTTGTAAATGTTTTTTTTTTGATTTTCTTTATTAAAAAAAAACAACATTTTTTCAATTCAATCCAAAATTTTAACATAAGATGTATGACTCTAACACGAGTTTTTCGGGCTCTCGGTTTTTCATAGCTAAAAATAAAGTAAATATCACTCTCCACGCCAAAATTAATGATTTTTTCAGAAATCATGTATTTTAGGAGCGTAGATCTAGGAGCAGTTTTTGGTGCAAATTCTTAGGTTTTGAAATACTCCTTCTTAAGTGCCGTTTTGTATATTCATAATAAAGCATTCTCGTTTCTTCCCGCACTATTTTTTTTATTATAAATCATCCCACTCCTTCAATAAAAAATGTTTCAATTAAAATTTTTACTTTAATTTTTGTCTTTAAAAATAAATATCTAATTGTTTTTTGTATTTGTTGTAAAAATATTTTATTGCATTGGGTTATATTTTTGTTGATTTAAAATAGCTCTAAAAAAGGGAAAACGAAACAGACAAGTATACACTCTTATAAATAACATGGTATGGATTACTAAAATTTGGTTCTGACGACTATTTATTTTCGTGAAATCGGACTCAACCCAAAAATTAGTTTGTACAAAAAATCGACACGGAACCGCAAAAGCACCCTAACATAAACATAACCTCATGACAGTCCTGGCTAGAATGATGTCACATGTCACCCACCGGGCAAGGGCGTCAAGTCTCTGTTGATGCCGTTAGTTATAAATATGAAGAATAATATTACTTGAAAAGAAAAGTTAGTTCTGGTAACTAAGAATGTATCTTAATCAAAGTTAACAAAATGATAGGGACTACAAATTCATAATGTGTTATTACAACAAGCTTAATTGATAAATACAAGTTTGTAGGAACCTTGATGTAATATTTAAATAAGATATACACAGAATAAAATTTAGCTAAACAAAATATTTTATTTCTGCCAACTAATATGAAAACAAGATATTTTCTTTGTTCTGATGGCAGCATTTTTTGGTAAATAGAACCAAGAAAAAAATCTTTTTTGTTTTCCTAACTAAAAATAGTTATTTTTAGTAACGTAAACACGAGAACAAATAAAAATTAGTACCAAGTACCAAGTCATTTTTAAGAGTGTATAATAGAAAATACTATAAAATATTACTCTTTTTTCTATAAAATTGCATCATAAATCAATAACTAAAATGCGTCCGAAACCTTAATCTCTATATAAAACAGCACTTTTAGAAGGAAATGTTTAAAAACTAAACGTTTCCTACAAGACCTTTGATTTAATCTAAGCCAATAATACATTATTTAAAAATTTAAATTAAGAATCCAAGCGTGAGACGCAAAATTAGGTTGCAATTAGACTTTTAGACCCCGAGCTCCTAGGCTGGGAGGGGGGGCAACCCGGCAGCCCCCCCCCCCCCCTAAATACGCCACTAGGCGCACTATGATTCATTCGCTACGTAAGAACCGACGTGACTTCGGAGCGCGCCGTCTTTTATTGCATAAAATAATACAATATCTTGTGTCTGAAATCGATCGAAAATGGAGACAAACATTAGTCCGTCTCCTAAAACGGTTGCCACATTTTTGCACTGATCCGTAGTTCTTTAAATATTAAAATTCAAAGCATAATATGAAATTTTCAGGGGTGTCTGTCATAATACAAGAAACAGAAGATATGACACTAAGTAAGCTCATATTGGTTTGAAGCGCGCATCACGTCAGACGGTGAGCAATGTGAACACATTTTAAATTTGTAGATGATCATTATGTGCCGCAGCCAAACCCCGCCCAACAAGCGCAATATCATATTTTCTGTTTGTTGTATCATGGAGGTGAGCTGGCCAACGAAACGATCCAAATTTATGATTCAAGAAGACCTATCAAAACTACAATAAGTTGTTAACCTACGATACACCATTTTTGTAGAAAATCTCGTTTAAAGATTGTAACTTTTTTATATTCAGATAATGATTTATAAATTCCTGTAAACTAATTAATCTTACTTATAAAGACATTTAAATTCGCCGGGAAACTAAAAAACGTTTCTGTTGGCGTCTAAAATGCTATTTGGGCCGAGCCGGCCTGAAATAGAAGCAAAATGACGGAAGGAAGGACTTTTTGTTTAAGATGTTTTTATGAGAACGGAATCGATGTGGTAGAAGTAGGATTAGATACATAGTCTTAAATATTGTCATGATAAAATGTAACTTTTCTCAAAAATAAGGATTTTAGTCTTATTATTAGACCCAGTTTCTCAATATGCAATATATGCGGTCCTAACGCCAAGCTTGCACTGTTTATATTACAATCAATAACTCAACCTCATTAAAGTTATATTAATAGCAGAGCCGACGCTAGGACAGATAAGTGGAGACCAATGGCTTAACGTGGGTTCCGAACCACGATCCTCGATCATGCGACACCCCCCAGGGGTATCAACCCTCGGCTTATTGCCATTGCATGACCTACCGATTGGGGAGTGTGTATCTTCTTCCGCACCCCACGAGATGTCTGGTCTCATCCGGCCTGGTTACCGGCGTGAATGGGGTGGTTTGTGAGATGATACATTTAACACTCTTCCCTACATTCTTAAATCTACTAAATTTCGGATATACTTTTTTTATTATGCGTATGCCCACTCCGGGGATCGAACCCGGGTCGCCACGGTCGAATGCCAGTAGGGTTGCCACCTCTCCGGGTGAAACCCGGAGAGGTGTATTCCCTAATAGCTTTTAGTAAAGAAGCCCAATTTGATATAAAAAAAAATGTATGTTTACAAATTTGACCGATACGACGCCATATTGGATTTTCTTAAACGGCAACCTTACTTTAGAGTATGACAGCTGCATTCGCTTGTTTGTTCCAACATCAAAAATGTATAATAATTTTATTGTCAACATTTATTTTCAGCCGTTCCGGAGATACGAGGCTTTGAAGTTGGTGATTTTGTTATCATCGAAGAGAGAAGCTTTGAGATTTGAAACACAATTTTTTTTGGAGATACGTAACTTTTCATGGCGGAGCCACCCAGGCTATTGTTAAATATGTCAGATGTTCGTTAGGGTTAGAAATAAATATCGACAACTATATATTTTTGAAATCGGATCGCGAAATGCAATACACTGATGTAGTTATAAATGTGGGTTACCATGAAATAATTTTTAGTATAGGGTTTCACTTAGTTGCCATGGTAACTTAATAATTAAGTCGACCAAACCTTTTATGTTTTGCTGGTACTTGATGAAGACAAAAATTGACGTTGTTGGAAATCGAAAAATAAATTTAAATTATTTAAACACAGTTTGGTGTGGAATTTTCTTACCGAATACCACACGAGGCCAAATTAAATCCGGAAATAATTTGGCCTCTAGTGGTATTATAAGTGAAAATTACCTTTATCTAATTTCTTTGAAATAAAACTTTTATGTTTTCGAGCAGTTGTGTGATTGTAGTTTTTTTTTAATAAAAATCATAGAACATTATTCAAGAGAAGAAAAATCGGATATGATTTGTAGTCGACGTTCAGAGTCAAATTATTTTTAGTTGGCTTTGAAAACAAAAGAATTGGATGAATTGGATATTATTCTTATTGATGATGGATTTTAAGTCCGAAACTTGTTATTAATAATAGGTATGATATACCGTTGAATTATAAAGAAGGTGGAGAATTTAAAAATATTAAAATACAATGTCTCGACTACTTAAAAAGCAAAGTTGATGATAGTTTAAAGAAAACGAAACGTCGGAATTAAAATCTAATTACACCAAGTTGTAAAGGAGAAAAAATGCTAATGAAAGAGTAAACTTTATTTTACATATCTGTTTAAATAGAGTCAGGAAAAAATAAAAACAAAATCGCGAAAATTATAAAAATATCTTTGGAAGAATTCGGAGTATTTTAAATTTAAAAACACAATGTTGCAGATTTTAGTAGCGCGCTGCTTTTTTCTAACTTAATCCTCTTAGTATCTTCTATGGTTTATGAGATCCTTGTAGAGTGCATCCGTATCTGGGACACCCTGTAGATATAGTTTCACATGAAGCTGGTAACCTTGAAGAAGAATTTAAAAATATTGAACAGATGCTCTTAACGCAAATACATGAATTGATTTAAAATCAAAAATCTATTTAAGAAGACCATAAAAATTATATTATTTTTCATTTTGACAGATTTATTCTCAGACAGCTGCGAAAAGTGTCAAGACAGTTCAATCCTATTAGATTACAAATTTGTAAATGTAATTTTTTTTCCTTCTAAAGAAAAACATTCATAAAGACGGTAATAAAAACACACCAAAAAAACGGAAAGGGTGCTGTTTATTGCTTTATAACTCTTTTAAAGCCTATTTTTTTCTTTGAATGCGTTAGTGGGATCAACAGACCCTTTAAAGATCTCCCATTCCTTGGGAAAAAACGAAAATATATTGCTATATGTCACCTATGTATCTTTGTGTGTAAAGCCGATTGAATGAATCTATACAAATAAAGCGAATTTATTTAAAAGAACGGCGACAGCTCTATAATTTGATGTAACAAGTTAAAATAGAGAAGGTGTGACACTGAAAAAACATATTGTCTTAGTAAATTTCAACGCAGAGTTTCATAGCAACTATAGTATATTTCAGAAAGGTGTACGGTGTAATAAAATGGGAAATTTCGTCCAGTTCGGCTCAATTTCGGTGTCGGCCATAGGCGCAGGTAAATTTTGTGCATTAATTTATTTATGAGAACTAACCAAAGAAAAAAGAAGATAATTTGATTAAGAAAGAACTATTCGCTATAGCAAATTTACACAAACATCGTTTTATGAAATACGACGTGGATGATATATCTAAAAAACATAGTGTAACTGTGCTGCGCATACCACCATATTATTGCGAACTAAATAACATAGAACTTATATGGGCGCAAGTGAAAGGATTTGTAGCAAGACACAACATAACATTTAAAATGAAAGACGTTTAGCTACTGTTTGATCAAGCCATTAAGGAAGCGACACCAGGGAACTGGCGAAAAGCAGTCCATCATGTCATTAAAGAAGAGGAGAAAATGTGGGATCTTGACCACCCGATCGATCGGACCGTAGACCCGTTAATTATAACGTTAAGAGGAGATATCACTTCCTCAAATGACGAAGAGTATTATAATTTTGTATATTTAATTTCTGTTTAATGTTTTTTGTATTTTTTTTATAACGTTTAATAAAAATAAGTGTACCTAATACTATGTACATAATGCACGCCTTTGTTACACCATTTTCAGTGTTTGTGAATGGATAACAATAGGCAAAACCCATAAATTGACCCAAACCAGTGTGGTACTACCTGCACTTGATGAAAATAAAGAATTTTGCAATGAAATTAATGCCAAGTTATGAAAGTGGCTTAAATATTCGTTGGGCCACTCTGCCCCTTTGCATATCTAAAGAGCTTTTATTACTCTATACCTTTCTGAAATATACTACTAGAACTACTTAACTTTTAAAAGTTATTCAAAAACAGTGCTATATTTTTACAATCTAAAATTATTTTAACTTATACAGGGTGTCCCAAATAGTCAGGGCATATCAAGCATACTCCTTTTTTTAAGGAACACCCTACACTGTAAAAAAAATTACACTATTTATCGTTGGCAATTTATTACCACAATATGTACTGTAGTATCGTTATATATATATCACTATCGCTATTTGGATCACTTCTAATATAATAATAACAACGTTCTTATGCAAACGATGGTCACTGGTTCTCGGTCGTATATTGACTGACTTTCTCGTTCAGTCGTTATGCAACGCAGGGAGACAGTGTCTTCGTCATCTTTATTTATACCTGTTTACTATTCAATTTATGTAATACACTACATGTACTGTAAACATATTACGCTATTAGTTGTGTAATAAATTTTCGGAGATTTTATGTCGTTTTGTATTGAGTATTTATATAGTAATAGTACATAAGTTCTTTGGAAAAGTACACTTCATATAGGATAAATATTGGTTGTAAATTTAACTTACTTATTTTTTAATGAATAATTAGAGGTTTGTTTTTCGAAATAACTTACTACATTTTTTTAATACATTTTTTATTAGGAAGAAACTCAATTCCTGTTACGTCAATCTACGATTTGTACCTTCTTAAGGAAAAACATCCGTTTAAGCAGCGACAAAACACACAAAAGCTCAAAGAGGGTGTCCGTTTATAGCTTTTTATAACTTTTTAAAAGCCCACTTTTTCTTTGAATGCGCCACCAGTGGGATTAACGAACCTTCTAAAGATTGTCCCTTTTTCATGAAAAGGAATAGATTATGCATACGTCGTCAACGTGTCTTTTTATATGTAGGCTAAATTGATCGCCACAGAAAAGACAGCCTCCCGTCAAAATCTAGACAGCTTTAAATTTGTTCAAACGAGTACAAAGACATAGAGTTACTAAAAATGTTGAATTTATAATAATTACATAAACTAAGTAAACCCACATATATACATACACTATATTGCCAATACAAGCAGTCGCACGAAGCAAGAAGACACCCATCGTGCGATTCAAAATTACCTGAACTTGGGCTCGTGGCGCTTGCGCAGTAGGAAAAAAATTAGGCAACCGACACGATATCTAACAGAACGTTAACAAAACTGGCTCGCCGTTGTTAATATAAGTTTTGGGTGTTAATATTTATAAAACTTTACTTTAGACATTTTTTTTTGTTAATTTGTAAGTTGTTAATCGTTTCCATCTTTTTTTACGTTGTATTCGTTCGGATGTTCTATATGTGATTGTGGATATTATTTTAAAGTTTTGGGTGCGAATTTAGGTATAAAACTTTACCAGACATTTTCTTATTGTTAGCGACTTGTGTCTCAAGATGGGTAGAAAGAAGTGCATGATCCTTTTTTGCACGAATCGCGGTTCGATACCAGGAATAAGGTAATTCAGGTATGTAAAATATTGATTACTTAGTTTTATTTAACCATAAACTGTACACACCCGAATTAACGGGTAAATTTAAATTAAAGCTTGTAAAAATATTTTGAAAGTAGGTCCTGTCAAATGTTTACATCAAGAAGCAAATTTCCGAGCTGCGCAAACTCAACGGACCCTGATCATTTGCCTACATTGGTGTCATCATTAAATTATGATATTAGCAATATAGTGTATGTAGGTAAATAAACCCCTACACATCGTTAATTATAAAGTTTAATTTTTTAATGGGCACACCCTGTAGTTATTTTTCTATTAAGAGCATTCGACGTATATTTCTAAATTATTATAAGCTCCATGTGAAATTATATCTATATACCGGGTGGTGCGTCCGAACAGTGTTTGTGATACTCAAGGAAGATTTTTATTATTGAGATTTATATTCGAGTTTAGGATAAAAAAAAGTTCATTATTGAGGTTTTTAATATGTTTTGAAGGCCTTGATAAGCTTTTCCTTAAAACTACTTAGTTGCTACATAAAATAAAGAATGAAAGAATTCTACTGTCATAACTCTTTTGTTATGTAAGCTATCGTAATAAGGAAAGCCAAGGAAAAATTCCAACAAAGATATTTGAGAATTTATCGGTAGGTAATAAGGTTTTTGACTTTAAGTTTAAGTTATGTTTAAAAAGGCCTAATTTACGATAATAGGGACCGGGAATATCGGGATGAAACGAGCATCGCATTTCGAGGACGTTTTAGACAATAAAAAAGATGTTAAGGAAAGCCGGTAGAGATTTAGGAAAATAGCGAATGACTTGCATAAAATTTCAAATATCAAAATATTCCTAAAAACCTAAGGCTTTGAATTTCAACATTTAAAGAAAGCCGAATAGATAGGCGCACTATTCATTTGCTATGTAAGAACCGACGTGACTTTGGAACGCGCCGTCTTTTATTGCGTAAAATAATACAATATCTTGTGTCTGAAATCGATCGAAAATGAAGACAAACATTAGTTCGTCTCCAAAAACGGTTGCCACATTTTTGCACTGATCCGTCGTTCTTTAAATATTTAAATTCAAAGCCTAAGGTAACACAGTAATAAACCATATACAGGGTGTCCCTCCGGGAACCGAAACGATCTATATATAGAAAACTATACATAGGAAAATTTTGAAAATTTGACAGTATGCTGCTGCTGATGGGGGCGACCGGGCTAAAATATTTTCATAATGGTGGTACTTTCGGTTATACCGGAAGTAAGTGTCAACTTGCTTATTTCAAATGGGACATCCTATATTTTATATTATTACATTTTTGCATTCTACGCAAAATTCTAGGCAGATTTTGTATACCATGTCCTATACCTATGTCTAAACGTTTTTGACATATTTGAATTTTTATGTCAAAAATGACGTTTGCAAGCCTTAGAATAATTATCATTTTTTTCTATAAAGAAGCCTTATTTATTTAATTTAAATGGGATTCCTTGTTATAAAGGACCTGATTCCACCTAGAGCAATTCAAAATAGAAATACACGGCAAACCACTGCCGCTCATCCATATGTTGTTCAGCTTAGTACTCCTCGAACTTCATTGTTCAAGAATTCTTTCATCTGGAGAAAGTCATCTTTGTGGAATGATCTTCCTGAGGTCGTGTTTCCCAATGAATACAATCTTCAACGTTTCAAGACCAACGTTAATCGCTTTTTTCGCACTCGCACTGCTCCCAGAGCGCCTTAAAGGATTTTTCCTACAGTGCAGGTGTTTTATCATAAAAAAAAAAATATATAGGGTGTCCCATTCAAAATAAGCAAGTTGACACTAACTTCCGGTATAACCGGAAGTGCCACCATTATAAAAATATTTTAGCCCGGTCGCCCCTATCAGCATTAGCATACTGTCAAATTTTCAAAATTTTCCCATGTATAGTTTTCTATATATAGATCAATTCGGTTCCCGGTGGGCCACCCTGTATTTTACAAAAAAAAAATGTACTTACTCCGCTTTTAAAATTTAGACAACTAAAAATGCCTTGAAATTAAACGCAAACTGTAGTCGATAAGTCATTACGAGCAAATACTGCATTCCCGCCTCATCGCGCATACTATACTTGCGGCTGGCGATGGCAATAAAATTTCTTTTTTGTATACAAAACATTAAATAAAAGAATTTCACGAGAATTAAGGGGCACGGCGTCAGTGGAGATTTTGAAAATAATATCGGGGCATCGTTTGTAATTTTAATGGATTATAAGGAATTAACATGAATAGACGTAATATTTCTATTTTTATGTTCTGCGTGGCGGATGATATAAGTTGCACCTACATAATTAAAAATGTAAAATACATTTTAATTTTTTTCAAAATAAGGTATCATCCGCCAAACTAGAAGTTCTTGTAAACCCCTTAGTAAAATTTTTGTATTACATTTTCAATGTTCAAAGGCAAGAAACGATGCCGCGTTTCACGCTGATATGAAAGACTCAAGTTATTTTTATTTTAAAAACAAGTCAATTTTATTTTATTATTTTATACAGGGTGTCCCAAAATTGGGCGACAATATTTTAAGGGGATAAAGTACATCCAAAAATAGGACTAAAATCCTCTATTAATATACCTTGAAAAACGCTTCGTTATGTGGCTAGAGCCCCCCGAATGGAAGCTATGATAAGCGGTTATTTCAAAATATCTCAGAAACTGATGGAGGTATCAAAACAAAATTCGATACATGTTTTACCCATGACAAGATGCAATAAACGGTTTGTTTAGTTTAAGTGTATTTCTTCCAGTGGCGTCCCACTGGGTAGGTAGTGAGGAGAATATTGCCCTAACTTTTTTATTTGTAGGATTTTTTAACGCCAGGTGCAATTTTTAAAAGCACTGAAGTCTTCTATTAAAAAAAGGTACTCTAGCTTCATTTCGGTAGGATTCACCATTTTTCAGTAAAATCGATTTAAAAATTTTCGGTTTCTTACAAGCTGTTGAAAAGGCTCAGGTGTTTTTTGCATATCTCAGCAAACATTTGACATTAAAACGTGAAATTGATTAAAAGTTTTACTAGCGACAAGGCATAATTATTAAAGGATGTAACATAAAAATATTTTTCCAGTGGCGTCGCACGGGGTGGAGCCTAAAGTAAATATTACAATTTTTTTTTTAATTTGAGGGGCTTTCCTTTCATAATATTTTCAAACTCTCTATGCCTCACAAAACATAACACGCAGGTCTAGATTTTGCTTCCAACAAAATGGAAATCATTTCGAACATTTGCTTAAGAATTAGTTTCATTTGTGGTTTTACAATTAAATTTGATTCTCAATTTGTTATTTGTTTTTGTTTTATTTTAAGTCTCTTATAAAAATAAATATTTAAAAAACAAGGTTTAAAAATTTGTTGAAAACCTTATATTCTGTCAAATTACAATAAAGGAAGGTTTTATTAACAGAAAATTTTAAAAAATTACATTAAAAGTATGAAAGCCTCTCAAATTAAAAAAAAAATAGTAATATTTACTTTAAGCTCCACTCCGTGCGACGCCACTGGAAAAATATTTTAATTTTACATCCTTTAATAAATATGCCTTATCGCTAGTAGAGGTTCTAATAAATTTCATGTTTTAATATTAAGTGTTTGCTGAGATTATGCAAAAAAACACCTTAGCCTTTTCAACGGCTTATAAAAAACCGATAATTTTAAAATCGATTTTACTGAAAAATGGTAAATCCTACCGAAATGAAGCAGGAGTACCGTTTTTTAATAGAAGACCTCAGTGCTTTTAAAAATTGCACCTGGCGTTAAAAAATCCTATAAATAAAAAAGTTGGGGCAATATTCTCCTCACTACCTACCCAGTGGGACGCCACTGGAAGAAATACACTTAAACTAAACAAACCGTTTATTGCATCTTGTCATGGGTAAAACATGTATCGAATTTTGTTTTGAAACCTCAATCAGTTTCTGAGATGATTTGAAAAACCGCTTATCATAGCTTCCATTCGGGGGGCTCTAGCCCCATAACGAAGCGTTTTTCAAGGTATATTAATAGAAGGTTTTAGTTCTATTTTTGGATGTACTTTAACCCCTTAAAATATTGTCACCTAATTTCGGGACACCCTGTATAGGTATTACCATTTTTTTCGTGTTGTCATTTTACTCTTCGGGGGCATAACACCCCTATCACTGGTTTATCAATGCCCAGCTTTAACTAGTAAAGATAGAAAGCTGGAATTTTGTTTTCATTTAGTTTAGGGCCCAGACATTCACTTAGAAAATATATTGTAAAACTCAGCCTTTAGGGCTATTATACATACAACCATTAAGAATTCAATAATTTTTCTATAATAAAAAGTACTAACGTCCAAGCAAAACGTCAAAACAAGTCAATTTTATTAAATTTTTTACATAAAATATTTTTATTTTCGTTTTATATTACTTACCCCTAAGGGGTAAAACACGTACCGATGATTTATTAACTCTCAGCCCTTATTACTAAAGACAGAAAGCTAGAATTTGTATACGGCTATAGTTTAGGCTTCTAAGTAAGATTCAATTTTACAAAACTTCCCCTTCAAGAGAATAAAGCCAACCCCCAAAAATTCAATAATTTTTTATTTCATAAATTACTTGGTTTTTGTGCAAAAAGGCCGAAATATACACTTTATTTATTTTCCGTGTTAGAAACCCCCTAAAGGATAAAAGCATCCCCTAACCAGATCTCCTAAAATTAAATAAAATCTATATTTCGGCTTTTTTCATAAAAAAATTATTGAATTCTTGGAGGTGTATTTTACAAATTTAACTTGAAAAAAATATTCGTTCTCAAAAATAAAAAGATATAGTTTGTACTCCAGGGGGCGTCGAACCAACCCTTCTTACCTGACATAGATCATCCCAATTTTTAATGCCCTTGGAGTAAATTGAGGCCAGAAGTTGAGACCATAAAAGCATCTAAAACAAGCCGTAAAATGCGAGCCAAAATTTTCAGGCATGTAGTGAAATTTAACATCAGTCATTTCGTAGGAACTAGCATTTAAACTATGCGTTTTTAGACCGGTAGTAAAATGAAAATCCCTAGCGGAAAATTTAGGAAAACTTCCCGAGATTGTGGACACTAAAGTCATGGGCGTACGGAGAATTTTTGGTTTAGTTATGGCCATATTGGCAGCAGTTATGGAGAGAGTAAGGGAGGAGTTCTACCTATTATTGGTGTGGTCTGTGCTAAAAGATTTTTCAATAATTAATATACTAGATAAGTTACATTACAGTTTTAAAGTTATTGTTAATGTAATTGTTCCTTAAATTAGTTTTTATTAAATTTCTGACAGATGTATAAAAAAATATACTGGATCTCCCAAAAGTCCCGCAAAAAATTAATATCAAAGGAAAAAGATCTAGGAAAAACGCTCGGACCCGTAAATTTTTATTTTTAATTGTGCATTTTTTGACATAAAAAAATACTATACAGGGTCTCATAGAACTGTCGTCACGTCTTTGACAATTTTTTTTAATGGAACACCTTATACAGGGTGTGTCAGTAAGGTGTCTGTCTTAGATAGCACCTAAACTATTAAAAATAGGGAAAAAAGTGTAATACAAAAGTTAAAGGGTGTTTTAAGATACATAATCTAAAAATATTTTCTAATCGACAGGGTGGTCCCAAAAAGTGGTACTGAATAATAAAAAAGAAAATTAAATGGGGCACCCGGTATAGTTTGCCAGAATATGATTCAATGAATTAAGGACTTTGCAACCCTATTAAAATTTTTGAAGTGAAATGCAACGTTGTCAAGTAATTAATTTTTTTCCGAAATTTTAGTAATTTTAAGGGTATCGTTAAAAAATCATTGCAACCTGTGGATTAATCCTAGGCAAATATAATTGCCGTTGTAAGTAGTTTAAGGTACGATATATTAATCTATAACAATGTTTTTTTTTTTTGGCAACGGCCTGTCGACATATTAAGCACCGGTTCCCGCAGATCACCGAAGTTAAGCGATGTCGAGCGCGGTTAGTACTTGGGCGGGTGACCGCTTGGGAACACGGCGTGCTCTTGCCTCAGGGAAGAGTGTAAAATGAATCGACACCTAGCCATCCTATTCACGCCGGACAGGCCGGATGAGATCGGATATCTCGTAGGATGAAGGTGCCGTTTCACACTCCCCAGTCGGTAGATCACATTTGTGGTCGATGACCGGTTCAAGATGGCCTACGTAGTCGGCGAACCGTAAAGAAAAAAAAAAAAAAAAAAAAAACAATGTTTTTTAAATCTCTTATACAGAGCGTTCATTACAAGTTGGACAACTCGATAGTTTTAAAAAGCTTTATTTCAATTTTTTTAAATGGGACCCCCCTAATTTTTTTAGGCAAAAGAATTTATCTTTCGAAAACCTTACTTTTTTGTTAAACACGTCATATATCTAAATATCATAGTTTTTTAAATATTTTAGGATTTGTCTTAAATCAGGGTAAAAAAGGAACGTTCTAATTAAACAATTTAGTCAAGATTGCTTTGGAACAAAAAATAAATAATTTTCTTTGTCACAGCTGTCATTGCAAAATTATTTCGCTAACATTTTGTGCTTTATTCCTGTTTAAATTTTAGTTTTCTGAACTAACTTTATCATAACTCATATTTTTCTATTTCGATAAAGTTAGTTCGGGAAACTAAACTTTAAACAGTAATAAAGCACAAAATGTTGGCAAAACAATTTTGCAATGACAGCTGTGACAAAGAAAGTTATTTATTTTTTGTTCCAAAGCAATCTTGACTAAATAGTTTAATTAGAACTTTCCTTTTTAAGACAAATCCTAAAATATTTCAAAAACTATGATATTTAGATATATGACATGTTTAACAAAAAAGTAAGGTTTTCGAAAGATAAATTCTTTTGCCTAAAAAAATTAGGGGGGTCCCATTTAAAAAAATTTAAATAAAGCATTTTTAAAACTATCGAGTTGTCCAACTTGTAATGAACGCTCTGTATAAGAGATTTAAAAAACATTATTATAGATCAATATATCGTACCTTAAAGTACTTACAACGTAAATTATATTGGCCTAGGATTAATCCACAGGTTACTATGATTTTTTAACGATGCCCTTAAAATTACTAAAATTTCCGGAAAAAAATTTATTACTTGGCAACGTTGCATTTCACTTTAAAAATTTTAATAGGGTTGCAAAGTCCTTATTTCATTGAATCATATTCTAGAAAATTATACTGGGTGTCCCATTTAATTTTCTTTTTTAATATTCAGTACCACTTTTTAGGACCACCCTGTAGATTAAAAAATATTTTTAGATTATGTATCCTAAAAAACCCTTTAACTTTTGTATTACAATTTTTTTCCTATCTTTGATAGTTTAGGTGCTATCTAAGACAGACACCTTACAGACACACCCTGTATATTGTATTATCTTCTGATTCCCCACAAAATTCTACGCTTATGTTGTAAATATCATGCGTCGAAATTCAATAGTTTTTGAGATATTGACGTTTAAAATATGGCATTTTTTGACTTTGACAGAATTTAACATTGAAACGGATCATCTTAGAGAAAAATGGTTTTCCCCTCCCTATCTTAGTTTTTTATTCTCTATCCAAAGAAACCAACCTCCGATTTACCATGTTAAACCGTTAAAACCGTTTTTTTTTGTTTAACATGGTAAGTCGGAGGTTGGTTTCTTTGGATAGAGAATAAAAAACTAAGTAAGGGTGGTGAGAACCATTTTTCTCTAAGATGAAACGTTCCAATGTTACAGCCTGTCAAAGTCAAAAAATGCCATATTTTAAACGTCAATATCTCAAAAATTATTGGATTTACACACATTTTACAACATAAGCGTAAAATTTTGTGGAGAATCAGAAAATAATACAATATATAGTGTTCCATTAAAAAAAAATTGTCAAAGACGTGACGACAGTTCTATGAGACACCCTGTATAATATTTTTTTACGTCAAAAAATGAGTAGAGGGAGATGATATGTTCTGCATCAATTTGCGGAGGTCCCTTCTGCGCATGCCCAGGCACTGTTTTTAAACAGGGCTGTTTTAGCTGTTTTTAAACAGGGCTGTTTTTAAACAGGGCTGTTTTTAAACAGGGCTGTTTTAGCTGTTTTATTAAAAATAGCCCTGTTTAAAAACAGCCCTGTTTAAAAACAGCTAAAACAGCCCTGTTTAAAAACAGTGCCTGGGCATGCGCAGAAGGGACCTCCGCAAATTGATGCAGAACATATCATCTCCCTCTACTAAAATGCACAATTAAAAATAATAATTAACTGGTCCGAGCGTTTTTCCTAGATCTTTTTTCTTTAATTAATATTAATTTTATGCGGGACTTTTGGAAGACCCTGTAGGGATAAATTCCTTTTTCGATAAGCTTTCCAAAAAGGTGCAACAAGTGATGTCCTCTTATTTGAAAAAAAAAGTTAGTTAGGGCTGCGCTCCTCCTTGGGGTCCCAATTTGTTTTTTCCTACGACCACCTACGAAAATGAGAAAAAAAGCACGGTTAACCTGGCTCGAAAGCGCCGAATATCACACGCGTGTTGAAAGAAAATATTTCAACTCTAGAGTGGAAATACAAGGCACACTATTTAATTTAAACATATGATGCCAATTTGACAGACCACACCTATTTATTAAAAAGAACAAATTTAGAAAGCAGTTTAGTTTATTTATCACGTATTTGTCGAGTGATTCAGAATTAGAGTGTGAAAATACGCCATCTGAAATTATAAAAAAGTTAAGAATATACTGGAAAATTTATTACCAGTGAAAACAAGCCCCGCTGAAGAAAATGTTATATATTAAACTTAAGCAGAAATTTCTTATGGGTCGCCATAGCCTAGAGACTAGAGCCATGACCTACGAATCGAAAGATCACAGGTTCAAATCCCATTAGGAGCACTTGACTTTTTTTTATGAAAACATTAAATAATTTATAGAATTATTTTGAATTGAAATCTTCCTTGTTGGGTGAATTTTTTTAATTTATTTTTAATGCATCATTCCTTGATTAAATAAAAAAAATCACCTTTTCATCGGTGAAAAAAAATTCAATAATTCGTTTACTTTTTTTGTAATTCACTTCAAGAATACCGCAATTTAACATGGAAAACTTTAGAACGTTCGGATATACTTAGATTTTAAATTACAGGTATTAGCTTATAAGTACTTGGTTAAGGTTTAGGATCTTTATCATGAATATCGAATTTCTCCAATATATTATTAATAATATGATAATTATTATTATTACTATTATTTTAATTATGGGTTTTAAAGTCTCACGCATTTCAATCAGCGCTAACACAAAATTAACAAAATAATATCGACCGCGGCCATTTTTAATATTAAGTTATTTTAATTAAAAGGGGCTTTAAAACAATTTAATTTAAACAAACATTTTGCAAATAAAATTAAATAAATCATTATAAATTAGGCGGGTGATTAATCTTTAGTTAAATAAACGTGACGTGTTTTAATACATGGGCATTTATTATAAAATCTTTATGAAAATAATATCAAAATGGCTTCTAATATATACAGGATGTTTCGAAATAACGCAACAAATAAAATATGGTTATTATGATGCTTTGAGAGTATTTTTTTCATAAAGTAGATTCTAGAATAGTAGTTTGTACAACAAGAGCGGATGATAGGGGGGAGGGGGTCTCTTTAGCCTACGGCGTCGTGCTCAGACTTCCGAGCGCAATTGGGACAATTTACTCGAGGTGTACAGCATATTTTTTCTACGACTTAACTTCCGAACTTCATAAAATTCATTTTTTCGAATTTATTTAAATCGGGCATTATAACTTGTCATTTGAGTTGGACGCGAACTTGTGAGAAAGATAATAAAAAACCACTGAAGAAAAATTCATTTCGTTGCCAAATCCATGGACCAACAGTTTGTTACATATTTATCGATTTGGGTCATTTTTATATGCACACAAAATCGCTTCTACACCATAGCTAGTTTTATTAAATTGTTCTATTAAAATACACAGAAGAAAGAAGGGTTTCTCCGTTTTTTTTTCTGACTCCGAAAGTACAGCAAAATAGCTGTAGAATTCGTTTTAAACAGTTCAAAACGGCGTTTGTGCATTATTATGAACTTTTACCGTTTACATTGGTAAAATTTTTCAAATAATCATAAAAGTGGCAATACTGTAGAAATAACCTTTAGTAAAAAATTATATTAATTTTTTTCTAGAAATCTTAGAATTTAGTCTGTTTTATCTGGTTTTATGTACCGGGTGAGTCAACGATTGCGCGGGCAATTTTATGGCTTGAAGATAAAATTTGTCGACAATAAGCTTTTGTGTTAAGGTATGGTTGGATATCAGGCACATTTTAAAAATATTTTGAATTATACAGGGTGCGCCCAAAAAGTAGGGTGTCAAAAAGGTACATTTTTTTAAATGGGACACCCTATATATTGTATTATTTTCTGATTCCTCACAAAGTTCTACGCTTATTTCGTAAATGTGAAATGTCTAGAGCCAATAGTTTTTGAGATATTGACGTTTAAAATATGGCATTTTCAGACTTTGACAGGCTGTAACGTTGGAACGGTTTATATTTATCTTAATTTTTTATTCTCTATCTAAAAGTTACTACTTCCGGTTTAACATGTTAAACCGTTAAAACCGTTTTTTTTTTGTTTAACATGGTAAACCGGAGGTTGGTTTCTTTGGATAGAGAATAAAAAACAAAGATAGGGATGTAAAAATCATTTTTCTCTAAGATGAACCGTTCCAATGCTACAGCCTGTCAAAGTATGAAAATGCCATATTTTAACCGTCAATATCTCAAAAAACTATTGAATTTAGACATATGACATTTACAAAATAAGCGTAGAATTTTGTGAGGAATCAGAAAATAACACAATATATAGGGTGTCCCATTTAAAAAAATGTACCTTTTTGACACCTTACTTTTTGGGCGCACCCTGTATAATTCAAAATATTTTTAAAATGTGCCTGATATCCAACCATACCTTAACATAAAAGTTTATTGTCGACAAATTTTATCTTCAAGGCATAAAATTATTCCGCGAAATCGTTGACTCACCCGGTACTACTTATCGTCTTTCATCATTTCAAAAAGATTTACCAGTTTTTTTTATATCTGTTGGGTATAGTAAAAATTTTAAGGTCTATTGGGATTGGAGCCCCGTCATCTGAAATAACCAACAAGGCAAGTTCATTTTGTATATCATACAATTTATGCATTAAATCTTATAATTAGTAATTATCTAGAATTGAGTGGAAATAAAGATATTTTTGAAATAAGAAAGTGCATCTGTGCACAAATCTTTAGTTTGGTCAGAAAATAACAATAGTTCAGTAAGAATATATTTTCGTATTAATTTTGGTATTATACCTTCAATTTTCCCAGCATTTCGTGCACTCTTTAGGAAACAATTGTGTATGACTTTGGGATAAATGTTTCGATTTAAATTAAAAAAGAATACATTTTATATGACAAATTTGCATCTGTTTAAAGTATTTTCTTAACCTCACTTCTGGTAAGTGTCAGAAAACGACTCGTAAAATTTACAACGTTTAAATTTGGTTTGGATTGACCACTGTGATTAGTCAGTGTCATATCCTAACTAGGATGGATATGAATAAATCATATCCTTTCAGTTTACCGAAATAGCCCACTTTTCCAATCACCTTAGTGTAAAGGAAACAGTAAAATTCCATGTGCGAGTAGAAAAAAGCATTAACCTAATCCTAATTTCGGAATTTTTTTTTGGCTATAATCAATTTAACTTTTTATCGGGGGACGGCGATTAGTCCTTCCTCAGCGTCATCACTGTTCATTTAAAAGTAAAATCCAAAAGCTGATTTAAAAAACAATTTGACCCAAAAACAAACAAAAAATAAGTCCCTCGAGAAAACAATTAAAAAGTTTTAATTTTAACCACGGCCAAAAAAAACATCGGGAAAAAAAGGTGAAACCAATCGAACTTTTAAATGAAGCCAGACTTAAAGAGGGTGACAAAATCTAACAGTAAAATTGTTTGAACTTCTCGCTCTAGTTGATAAATCAAGTTTCTGAACGAGTACGAGAAAAAATAATGCCTTTGAAATGTAAAGAAAAACTTAGTTTAAAAAAGTTTTTCCGCATTAAAACTTTAAATGCATGGTCGTTTTAAGAACATCAAATTGGAGATAATTTGGTAAAAGCCTCAGCTTTTAACATTGTAGAATAGAATTGTCTATTACGTAACAAGTGCTGTAAGAAAGTTTTTATTGTTCGGATTTTTCAAACTAATAAAACGAGACAAAGACATAGTACTAATCAAGTATACAGGGGGGGGGGGGGGGATGGAAGTAGTTGCCGTTCTGCACTTCTTTCGAATTAGGCTTTTTTCCTCTTCGTTCGCTGCCAGGGCCATTCCCGAGGGGACCTACAGTTTAACGTGGGTTCCGAACCACGATCCTCGGTCATGCGACACCCCCCAAGGGCTATCAACCCTTGGTTTATTGCCATTGCATGACCTACCGATTGGGGAGTGTGTACCTTCTTCCGCACCCCACGAGATGTCCGATCTCATCCGGCCTGGTTACCGGCGTGAATGGGGTGGGTTGGGAGATGATACCTTTTACACTCTTCCCTGCATTCTTAAATCCACTTAATTTCGAACATACTTTTTTTTATTGTACGTATGCCCACTCCGGGAATCGAACCCGGGTCACTGCGGTCGAATGCCAGTAGCTCTACCTCTCAGCCACAGCCGTGGTTATGGAAGTAGTTACTTCCATAACTTTAAACAAACATTTAAAAAGTACAGTTATCTATACTCCACGTCCAAAATTAATCTTAGTGATTCATCGCTTTCATATACAGTGCAGAAAACAACTCGTAAAATTTTCAACGCGTAAATTTGGTTTCTCTGTGATCGGTGAGTTTCATGTCCTAACTAGGAAGGATATACAATTATATCCGTTTAGTTAATCGGAATTTCATGCCATTTTGGTTATACAAACGTTGTGTTCAATATACTTTTACGGGCGATACTGATATCATATCCACCCTTGTTGTACAAACTACTATTTATTTAAGCAGAGGATAAGAATACATTTCATAATTTCATAGCGGATAGTTTTTGAAGAAGGACCGTCTAATAACCAAGCAAAATAATCTAAAATATCCTATTATTATGCCATTACGCCTCGGTGGGTAGATGCAAATTCTCTGGATTAAGATTTAATCTAGATAAATTTGTGTAAACTATTGTTTCATACGATTGTTTCCTGTTTAGATTTTAGTAATTTGCATATCACACAATAGAGTTAGAGTCTCTTTAGCGTCAACAAATTAAAACTATTAGATACAGAAAAATTATATTTCGGAATAATTTTTTAAAATTTTGATTAAGACTATCCTAACTATGAGGGATAAGATTATATTCATGATTAATTTTAAGTTCAATGGGAATTAATTGAAATTATTCATGGAATTTCACCAAGTAAGGGCAGAAACAGTTCGATTAATTTTAAGACTATCCTGTTTCTTTATTTAAAAATTTATGACTACATCATTACAATTATTATAATACCTAGTACAGTGGCGTACCCAGGGGGGGGGGGGGGGGGGGGGGGGGCTGCACGGATATTCAAACATATGTTTTGGTCGCAGGGACCAATTTTTTTTGAAGTAGCTTTGCGGAGATAGAAACTTATTTTTAGAAGTAACTTTTTAACTTTTACTAAAAGACGTATCAGACCTCTTCATCCCCCCCCCCCCACACACACACACACACACACACCATCACCCGCACACAAAAACTTGGATGCGCCATTGAACTAATATTTAACTCCCTAATTCCTCACGCTATTAAAAGGAAATGTAACTCAAATTTTGTGTTATAATTGCATTATGCCTGTCATCAAAGGTGTCTATATTTTCACGATTTTACAGGATTAATGTAAACATACTTCGACCCCTTTTTATCCCGCAGGGATAAACAAAATAGCCCGAAAAAACAGACAATTAAAACTTTTAATTTGTTCCGGCTGTTACGTTAAAAATATTGAGTTCAACACAGTTGGTAACAGTTCAAACGGTTTTAAATGGGGTAAGTACAAATAAAAATGCTTTTCGAATGGAAATTTTGAAATTCATGTATGTGTTTTTTCTTGTTTTAAAAATTACATTCAAATTACGATTAATTTATGGGTAACACAATTATAATGGTAAAGCTTTACATATATGCTATAATAAGAATTTCACTATTATTAATTATAATAGTTATAGCCAGATTAAAATCTAAAAATAAGATCGGCATGTTTCGGTGGATTTTGTGACCAACGAAAAATATATGAACTTTTTTTTGTAGTGTGGACTTTAAAAAAATTATTAAACTTCGTTACGTTAACGCCAAATTTTATAAAGTCCTCTTAAAAGTAAGTTTAAACCTATGTCTACAACGAAAAATAATTCTAAAATCGTAAAAATGTCAGAAATGGTCGATTTATAATGTGGAATTGACAGTAAAGTTCAATTTAAGATTAACCAACCTGGTCATAACTTGTTACGCTATGTTACAGGGTGGGGATTTTAAATAGAACGATGCTTATAGCGGTTCTGAAATAAGATTTTTCCAAATTTCAAAAATAAGTCCTCAAAGATTTTTTTAGGGGCCTCCCTTGTGTCATGTAAAAAAAATTGGGACCCCAAGGAGGGGACGCAGCCCTAATCAACTTTTTTTTTTATTAGAGGATACGACTCATGTCACCTTGGATTTAAACCGAGGTCCAGTTTAAATCAAAGAAATGTTAAAAATGGTTATTTTATAATGTGTAATTGACAACAAAGTTCGAGTTAAAAGTGATTGACCTGGTCATAACTCATAACTTAACTTAAAATATATTGTAGCATAACATAACAAGTTATGACCAAGTTGATTACACTTAAATTGAACTTTGCTGTCAATCCCACATTATAAAACGTCCATTTCTGACATTTTTACGATTTTAGAATTATTTTTCGGATTAAATCTAGGTTTAAACTTAGGTTTAGGACTTTATAAAATTGGACCTAAGCTTAATACAACGATAAAAATAAAATAAATAACAGAAATTTCCTTGTATGATATTTGAAATAGAAAACGGAATAAAAATCTCGACGGGCGAAATGCAAACCATGAAAAGTTAAAGAGTTACTTAGGATAATGTAATGTCTCCTTGAAATTCAACATTGCTTTAAAAGAGAATTTTATTCGTGCTTTTTGAGTTTTAGCATTTCAAAAATAAAAGCAATAAATTGAGAAAATAGTAGCCGCATAAAGTTATAAGTAGCAGTTGAAGAGAAAATAGGAAAAATAAAATATATTTATTTATTGTTAAAAATTTCTTAAAAATTTTGTTTCTTTATCAGTTAATCGATTTAGGAATAATATTTAAAATCTTGTACTGCATCATTGCCCTCTATTATAAAAAAGGTCAATAATATACTGGAAAATCTATTACCAGAAAAAACAAATCACGCTGAAGAGAGTCATGTATTAAACAACAAATGTTTATCGGTAGCCATAGCGTAGAGACTAGAGCTCCAGCCTACAGATCGCAAGGTCATAGGTTTAATTCTCGTCAGGAGTATTTGACTTTTTTTTATAAAAACATTAAATAATTTATACAATTATTTTGAATTGAAATCTTCCTTGTTGGGTGGATTTTTTAAATTTATGTTTAATGCATCTTTCCTTAATTAAATTTAAAATTTTCCATTCTGGTTAATTTAGAAGTTAATCCAGGATTAGTACTTCCTATGATAGGTATATAAAATATGAAAAAGTTACTACTACAAATAAAGGAAAAGCCTATTGACAAACTTAGAACCAGATATTAAGTGGAGCATAAACCTAATAGGTATGCTAATTTCAACACTAGTGTTGATATATTTTTTTCAATATTTTTCAATAATTCTTTGTGGCCGTAGGAAAAAAAGTGTACATTAGGCGTGTGAAATTGATTACAAGGGCGTAGATATGGGGAGGGTAAAGGGGGTAAGTACCCCCCCCCCCCCCAGGACCATAATAATTAATAAAAAATGTAGTTTAGTTGCATCAGTTATTGTTTTGTCAAATTGCAATAAAAATACTTTTGGAAAAAGAATTTGCAAAATTACTTTGGGAATTAAATTTTGCTTTATACACCTTACTTCGTAAGTAATCTTGAATATTCTTGTGTAATATTAATAAAAAAATTTGAGATCAAACACTAGCTTTACCCCCCCCCCCCCCCCCCCCCCCGTCTCGTGATAAATATCTCCTCGTTTGAAAAGTATCACTTTCATCACTTGTTATGTAGGTTAAGGTTGCCTATATCGTACCACTTTTGGGTTTTAATTTTTTTTCTTATAAACTGATAAATGAAATGTATATTATTTGGTTTAAAACAATAGATCGGTCTATTGGACAACTAACTGCAATTTTTAAAATATTATTTTTTATTTAATTTATAAAAAACAGCTGTTTTTGTAAGGAATAGCAAATGGGACGATTTAAGAAACTGATTTCCTTAATCGTACTAGTGGGTTCCTAAATCGTACCGCAGTGTTCTTTTGGGGCATATTAAATAAAAATGAGTACAGTTTGTTGTAAAGAAAACAAATTACACAAAATTATTGTTTATATTAAGTATTTTACAAAAAAACAGCCTTTAAAAATTTATTACACCATTGAAAATAATTTTAAATGTACCTACAAACAAAAGTCGCCCATGTAGTCCTTATTAAGACGTGTCACGTTGGAACACTATTCATGTGCGTGTGTGATACGATTTAGGAAACTGTCAGTCAAAATAATAAATAATACAATTTTAACCCCAATATAGATCTAAAATTAAATTCAATTTTTGCAAAATTACAAGAACTTCCCAGGCTATGCTACTAAAAAAAAATATGCGCACAACACAACCGGTGCAAAATGATTATACTATGCAACTGGCACTAGTTAGACACTACAACAACGTCCGATAGATGTCGTATAATTTATCGTCTAATATGAAAACTTGTAGTGGTACGATTTAGGCAACGGTACGATTTTGGCGACTTTACCCTAATATACTATTAATTAAATAAACGTACTTGACAACTTCTATATGTGTATAGGTCGGTTCACAAATACCATTACATAGATAATGACAAAAAGTAATTTTGAATTTAAATGCAACATAACCATACCAACAGCAAAATACGCCTTTGTGATGCAAAATATCTACTTAAATATAAACTAAACAACGTAATAGTTTGTTCGGTAAATCATTTTCTGTTAATAACGGCTTGTTGCTCGTACAGATACAGATTTATCATCAGATTTTATGTATAAAATGAAATGTGAACTCGATGTCGATTTATATTATTGATATTCATTGTGAACAAGCTGCAATAACATAATATTTTATTTAAGTAACATTGTAAAAATATTACATGCATTTCGGCCGGTTTTAAACGAAAGGATTTAATTTTAATAAACTTTAAAAAATTAATTCGCTTTAAACTTGCAAACAGTGTCGGCTTGTAGACATTGTATATGGGAGGTAGCAGATCTAGGTACGCCAAAATGAGTGCCTGCGGAAATATTTTAAATTTTGATAAAGTGTCTAAAATGCATGACTTATAAATTCATAGCGAGAACATTGGCTTTTTAAATGTGCTGGTAAGAGATGGGCTGAGTTGCCAAACTAAACGTTTTAGGTGTCGCATTCTTCTCTATAAGTGAATGCTTTACAGATTGCCGCGATACAATTGCGGATCAAGCAGCAAGATTTTAGTCACACACAGCGTGTGTGTATAGTCATGCGAGGTCGCTCACTTTAAGTGATTGTCATCGCAGAGTGACCAAAGAAAATTCGGTACCTACTCCTCAAAATAAATAATGGAGCTTGGATTATAGTCAGGTAACGAAGGTTGTTTATCGATAGACTTACTGAATTTATTTACCGTTTCCCGATAATTAAATCAAATTTATGATATTCTGGGCAGGTGAAGGGGGGTGGCTCAAGGAGGAGCAGTCACTATTTGTAAGTAATTCAAAAAAGTAGTTGCTCTTGGTGAATTGCTTGGGCTTGGGACTAGAATGCTAAAATAAATAACTTGTATCTTTCCAAGCGTTGCGTTATTATTTTAAATAAGTTGGTAGGGACTGTGTGCACTTGTTGAAATGGAAGGGAAAAAAACTTATATGTGCAGTATATTCTTATTTAAATTACACAGCGCCTTCGGCTTACCTACTGGGCCATCTTCAGTGCGCAGGGGTTTTAAGAAACTTGTATTGTCATGATGTCTCCAATTTTTACTGCATTCAACAAATGATTTTTTTAACTACCGTCAAATGGGGTAAAGTAGATACTATGGGGTAAAGTTAACTCTAACGGTCCGAACTTATTGATCGACCGTTAACTGCACGGTACGCCAGTGCTGCCGCGCCGCGTATTAGGAAATGTTGACAGAAGTACAGGAGACGAGTATTTAGTATAAGGGAAGCGACGTTTGAGGCTGGTGGTGTTCGCAAATTCAGTATTATTTGAGTTCGTGTTTTCCCTGAAATTTCACCCGTCCTTAAAACATTCACCTGCAGTAAAAAAAGTGGACAACCTATGGTTTTTTTGTCGATTTAAGGTAATTGTATACTGTATCTAGATCACATTATTGCAGTGCAAGTTGTTTAAAAATAAATTAAGCAATTTTTTTTTCGCGGATGTATAAAAAATTGTAACTTTGTGGGGAAAAGTGGATTACAGTATTTTTAAATAAATTAGGGTTACGTTACAATATTTTTTCTCATTCTTCTTATTTGCGTTTACAGAAAAATGCCAAGAGTGTACAAGAAGAAAATTGGCCCAGGCAAGTTTCAAAGCTTGTTTTGTAGATAAAAATAAGTTTACATAGATTAAGTTGTGTTAAATCTCTTCTTTTGTAGGTATTTAATATATTTTAAAATCTCCATAAGTTGTGTCTTATTTCTTTTTACAAATTTTTGTAAGGAAACTATTTTTAAAACGGTATTTGGTTATCCACTTTACCCTAAAAATTTTTAAAATGAATTTTACGTGAGAATTTACATGTTGTCCACTTTACCCCTATCAATGGGGTAAAGTGGATCAACATTTGGCATATAATAATTTAAAAAATATAAACAAAAGAAAGCTAACATTTGGCGATATTAAAAGAAAGGTACTAAAGATTCTAAATTTCTGTGCTCAAAAGATTTATATACATATTTACCGAAATATTCTTAAAAAACCTGAATTTTTGATCCACTTTACCCCATTTGACGGTACTATCATAAACTTCTCTATTAAATTCTGGTGAGGCTAGATTCGTCACTGCGAGCATCTGAACCTCAGTTAAAAACAATGATTTTAAAAATAATTTTAAATGCATATGATATCAGGGCTCCGGAGCACCCAGGCTTACGGGCGCCTTTAGTTCAACAAGAAAATACGCGCAAGTAAAACGTCATCACATACCCAAAAAATAATATAAGTATTCTAGCATGAAACATAAGGCCAATGGGTACATATATATTCATCCTTGTACATGACTAAGTTCTTCTCCACGTCACAATTCTCAGTAGCACTATATATGAGTCGTCTTCCAGAAAGCTTTGTTTACAGAAAAATAAATAAGTCGGTTAAATTTAACTCGAGCTAAATATACCTCCCTAAACGCGTTTATAAACACACAAGTCAATTAGAAGGGTGTAGATGAACAATAAAATGAGATTGCCACTAAATTTAGGCGTTTGGTATGCGCGTCTTGCGCTCCCGAGAATTGTTTTAGTGCCATCATTATATGGAGTTCAGGCTGCGTTATAGATACATGAAGTATCAGAGGAATATCGATGTTTTGTAGCATCGTACCTAAAAATTAGTTAATATGAAATAGTAATTATTACCGCGAGTAGTTTAAGTTATACTTTTCCTACTAAAATTTAATAAAAAATGCTATGCGCAGTGTCAAGCATTTCCTTGTGATAAAAAAGAAGAAACTTCACAGGGACTGTATTACTGGTCACAGCTCGTGAGTAACTGAATACTTTTAATAAGCACAAATCTTTACAATAATATATCAACCAGATATGCTTACTTTTTTAATTTTCCCTGTAGAGAAAAAAAATCCAAACGCAGCATGACATAATTTTATTAAAAAATTAGACGTACATATAATATAACAATTATACCAATCGAGCATTATATACTTCCTCTTAATCTACTTATCGAGTTTTTTGTTTACTTCTTTTTCATTCATTCTCTGGGAATTTTAAGTTTTTGTAAGTATTGGCCTCAGAGTCAGACTGGGTTAATACGTTTTGTTAGCAAGCTGAAGAGTAACGACACAATCCTGTCTCCAAGTAATAGCTACAATTAGCTAAAGAATAAAATTAGGTATACTAAAATCTATATTGCAAGAAAAACTTGAGCGGCCATCAACTTATTTGTTAGACTGTGTAGTACAGGCAAGGAGCTGTCCCGTTTTATCCCAAAGTCCTGCGTTCCCTACATTACACAAAAATCAATATTAAAATAATTCCTTTATGGAAATATGATATTTTAAAACAAAAATGTGTTTTCTGTGGAAATTGGATACAATTGAGTTGTTTTTAGGATTCTGTAACGAAAAGTATGAAAAAGGAAATCTTAGAGGATATCAAATGTCAGTCTGACAGTTAGACAAAGAAATTGGGATCTTTAAAAAACAGGAAAAGGCGGCGAGAGAAAGAATATTTATTATGTGTTAAATAAATATTATTTGTGGTAATTTTTTTTTGTAGAAGACCTCTGAAAATCCGTTAAATTAGAAAAATAATAAAATTTTTGTTTATTATATTTATTTCTCATTCGTAAAATGTAATAATCAACATCATGTTTTAATTTAATTTTGTATACCTACTCTCTCTTACCAACTAAGCAAATTATTGAATTTGGGCAAGGGCCTGTCGACATATTAAGCACCGGTTCCCGCAGATCACCGAAGTTAAGCGGTGTCGAGCGCGGTTAGTACTTGGGCGGGTGACCGCTTGGGAACATGGCGTGCTCTTGCCTCAGGGAAGAGTGTAAAATGAATCGACACCTAGCCATCCTATTCACGCCGGACAGGCCGGATGAGATCGGATATCTCGTAGGATGAAGGTGCCGTTTCACACTCCCCAGTCGGTGGATCACATTTTTTGTGGTCGATGACCGGTTCAAGATGGCCTACGTAGTCGGCGAACCGTAAAAAAAAAAATTACTGAATTTTTTACCAATGGAAAGGTGGTGTCTATGTGAGTGTGGGAATAATAGTTTGTACAACAAGAGTGGATATTATGTCCATATCGCACGAGGAAGAAGTAAATCAAACTTCCGAGCGGAAATATATTTTGGTATTAATTTTGTTATTATACCTTCAATTTTTGCATCATTTCGTGTACTCTTTAGGAAAATATTGTGTATACATAGACTCTGGGATAAATGTTTTGATTTAAATTTAAAAAGAACAAATTTCTTTTGACAGATTTGCATATTTTTAAAGCATATTGTTAACCTTCTCTCAACTGTCAGAAAACGAATTAAATTTGGCTTCTCTGTAATTGACTACTATGATTGGTCAGTTTCATAACGTAACCAGGATGGATATGAAATTTTGCCGCACAGCTAATTTCCATGGGGGAATAGAAAATTAGTAGTTTGTAGAACAAGAGTGGATATGATGTCCATATCGCACGAGGAAGTAAATTGAGCACGACGCCGTAGGCGTAGGTACGACCTTATGCTAAAAAATGTAAAAAAAAAGTTTGTAGGTTGCCGGGCTCGAACTCACGACCATTGGTTCCATAGTCCAATGCCCTAACGTCTGGACTATCGAAACCTTATAATAATTATGGGAAAATCAACTGATAAATGATGCTACATGAAATTAATTTTCTATGCACATTCAGCAGGTTACATTATTGATAAATCTATTATAAATGCGTCTAGATTTTATTATGTTGAACAAATTAATAACAAATTGTACCATATGCATTTAAATTATATAATTTAGTGTCTTGAAAAAGAAAGCGGAGCCTCAGTAAAAATAATATACTGTGATTGGTCAGTACTTTTATAAACAACAACGGCTTCTCTATAATTGACTACTGCGATTGGTCAGTTTCATTACCTATCTAGGATGGATATGAGATTTTCCCGCACCGTGTACTGGAATATCCTACTTTACTCGCCACTTAAGTGTAAAGGAAACAGCAAATTTCCATGTGGGAGTAGAAAAAAGTACCTTACGGCTCCCTCTTTCATTAATTTTCTGGTTAAAAAATTATCTAGAAAGTGCGTGCCTATAAAAAAGTACGTTAATGAATGAAATTATTTTTTAAATTTTATTGATTGATGTTGAAGTAAACAATATATATTTTTGAATGCCTTATATTTCTAAGAGGAACACTAAAAAATATATATTGTAACTTTATATTTTGTTAAAATCATTTTAAATAATATAGAGTCACCCTGGTATAAATATATAAATATGTAAGAAATCTCACAAGATCGCTGACCGTCTGATAGCGGCAAAACTACAGAGTAGAGCGCCATAATTAATACTTTTAAAAGTCATTCATCATTGAACGTTCTATTTCTTGGAATTTTTCAAGTTTTAATTAAGGAAGTGTTAATAAACCGGGAATAATTCAAACGTTTTAAATAAATTGTAGATTTTCCGTTTTTTAAAGAATGTAATTTGGATAGTTTCACAGTTAAAATAAACAACATTTTCAAATACCTTTTTCAAAAAACTCAAAAATAAAGTACTTACATTCATTTATTACACTACGAATCAAATACGATTCTGCCTAACTTGCCCGTTGAATACCATTAAGAAAACTTCTCGGTGTAGGATTAGGCCGCAAGAGAAAACGTTCTGCGTATATTCTCGAAGAAACATCGGCACTTTTACGACACTCACAGTAAATTACCACCATATTTATTAGTTTATGTTTTTAAATTTTACCATTTTCACGTATCACACAATTTAAAACTAACTTGCATAAGAAAAATACACCGCAGCGTATTGCTCAAGACTATCCGTATGACTAATACTAATAAGAGATAAGAAAAACAACAGACACTATAGCGGTCTATGTTTTTATGACCGGGCCCGCACTTAAATTTTTTACTTTTCTATATCGCCAATTTTTGAGTTTTTTGAAAAAAAGTATTTGAAAATAAACAAAAGAAGCTTAGCGGCAAGCGGACAGAGTAGTGCGTCTATCT
Organism: Polydrusus cervinus; assembly: GCA_935413205.1. Lineage (NCBI taxonomy): Eukaryota > Metazoa > Arthropoda > Insecta > Coleoptera > Curculionidae > Polydrusus > Polydrusus cervinus. Next base: position 4,250,065 of record OW284512.1, read on the forward strand.
TTTGCATTAAAGTACACAGGGACTCCAAAGGTAATGGAATCCCTGGGGCACAGGTAGACAATGACAGGCTGTTTCGTTCTTGTTAGAACTCATCAGAAAGTCATAACCCGTAAGCGACCCCCAGTATAGCGACCCTGTTCTTACAAGGCGTTTTAAGAACTAAAAACGTGATGAAAACCCAGTAACGCCATCATAAGGAATCAACTCAATACAAAAGATATAGCCATCTAACGTGAAAACGTAGAAATATAAACAAATCTAAATAAATCAAGCACGGAACGGCCACTTCACCAGTATAGGAAACATTTTTTTGCTTCTCCATATATCTCCAGCTTTGTGGATTCAGATCTAGATCGCGCTGTAGTCGCCCACCGGTTTGCAGCGCTATTCCGTAATGCCGTGTGTAAGTATAAATAAAATAGTAGAATTTAGTGTCCGTTAAAATATATAAACAAAAGAAGCTTAGCGTCAAGCGGACAGAGTAGTGCGTCTATCTTTTGCATTAAAGTACACAGGGACTCCAAAGGTAATGGAATCCCTGGGGCACAGGTAGACAATGACAGGCTGTTTCGTTCTTGTTAGAACTCATCAGGAAGTCATAACCCGTAAGCGACCCCCAGTATAGCGAGCATGTTTTTTCAAGGCGTTTTTAAGAACTAAAAACGCGATGAAAACCCAGTGACGCCATCATAAGGAATCAACTCAATACAAAAGATGAGTTCTAACAAGAACGAAACAGCCTGTCATTGTCTACCTGTGCCCCAGGGATTCCATTACCTTTGGAGTCCCTGTGTACTTTAATGCAAAAGATAGACGCACTACTCTGTCCGCTTGACGCTAAGCTTCTTTTGTTTATATATTTTAACCGACACTAAATTCTACTATTTTATTTGTATTTGAAAATGTTGTTTATTTTAATGCCTTCTATACACCGCTAAAAAAGAAGTGTCAACTAAGGAATCACCCGTATACCTATTTAATGTTGTTCTCGTTATTACAGGATAGGTGTTTATACCATACCAAACGAAACTCTTTATACTAAAGCCTAATGACATCCACGTTCCTGGGTTGTTTACAGCCATTAGTGCCATCTCTTGGTAGTCCCACACCAAAATCCCAAAAAATAATTAGTTCAAAAAATATTTTTATTATAAATACTGTAAAAAATAAATAGCAATAATATATTTATATATATAATAAATTGCATAACAAATAGCTGAAAAATTAATTTTTGCTAGTAACTTTTCTTAAACGTTCTAAATTTATTATATCCATAAAGAAATATTACTTGCCCATGAAAATATAGCTTATATACAGTGAAAAACAATAATTAAATAACATTTTACAGTGCAGTAAGCTATAAAGTTGGGAAATACTGTTACCGATATGAAACGTTGCATTTCATACCGCGATAGGAAAATACCGCGACTAAATAACCGTTACCTGGGAATGAACTAGAGTGCAAAATTTGCAAAAAAGGTTATCGAAATAAAAAATAATCTATCATTCCTATTTGTGACCTTGAAATCTCCAACCAATAAATAAAAAAATTCAAATCGCCTGTCAATTTAAATAAACGATTTTTGAGAGTACCTTTCGGTGCGCTTTCCGCTATATTGGAAAAAATAACGAGAAAATTCCTTTGATCGATCAAAGCTTGAAGTATCAATCTTTTCTTTCATTTAAAATTTTTTTGCTGACTTCTGAAACTGTTTTTTCGATTAAAACTAATTTAGTGACTGATAAAAATTATCTATTTTAGTACCTATTTTCATGCACAAAAATATTTTAAGTTTTCAATAATATTCAAATATTTTAATCAAATTGACAACAACGCTTTTCAACTTCTTGAGTCATATCTTTCATGATCGATAAGCGCCAAAGGGATTCCAGAGACCGCGTCAATTTAAAAATACTATACCACCGTGGCTATCTCGCCAGCAAAACACCGGCACCGTAACAACGATTCGCAGCGTCAAAATCAAACGGTCCCACGACATATACATATCCGCGAACGGCGGCCGCAACAGTTTCCTCATCAACATTTCGTCTCCGGCTTAAAAAAATACTTTTAACGACAAAATACCGTCAACAGCGAGACTGTTACTGTGCCTCAGATACCGTTGGCCGTTGCGCGCTCCACAACGGACGGCTGAACAGGCCGACTGCTGTCGCTTTCTCTCGGTTTGCATCGCAGCGTGTAGCGACGAAGAACGAAATCTTAATAGTTTCAAAGTAACTGCTTGCTTGTATGAGGTGAAACGCGACACGACTGTATTAAAAATACCTTTTTAAAGTAGCAGTTACACAGATACCGACCCACCACTGGTAAGCTATCCGGATATATGGGTAAATTGTCTATGCTTTAGCCCCTTAGCTGGTAGCCCCCCCCATTCCCCCCCCTCCCCACCAAATTGAAATATTTATTTTATATTTTATTTTATATAAAAAAAAATAAAATCAAACGATCATTAATCAATTAGGTTTTGATGAGCGGTCAATGATCGAAAATTGACTGATGTGGGTTATCTTTACTGGTACAATTAAGTTTAAATGAAGTTTATAAAACTATGTGAAACGTCATTGTTTTATTATGATGGACAATTCAGCTGCTTTATAGAGGTATCAATTTTAATTATTTAATTTTTTCATATTGACAAATAAACGGAGCTTAACTTAATATCCAGTTTTTGCAAACCACCAAAATCCTGCTAGACGGTATTTCAAATGCGAATTTTCTCTGAAACTACACAAATAATTATGTAAAAGAACCCATTTCATATTTAGCAGCCAACAGTGGCGGCTCGTCAGGTGAAGTAGGTGACCACCAAAAAAAATAAAATCAGGAAGGAAGTTTTTCGACAATATTAAATACTAATGTACACCATTTTAGCCCTTAACAAATAATTATGTTCGAATTAATAATATTAATTTAATCCGAATGTAGCTATGCATAATAGGGCTTCGGTTAACTCCGATGGACAATAATTATAAACACTCGTGCATTTTGGCGCGCCCCAGCCGGCCGTGTCCGTTAGCTCAAAGCTAGTGAAGACCCAACGCCCAACATGACTGTGATATTCACCGTTGCTATATGGTTACGTGACGTCAGTCACGCAAATAGCATGTAAAAATTTGCATATTGATGAAGGGCAATTTAAAAAAGATCAGTCGTATGCACCATTGTTTTAGCATTGGTTCGCCTAACCTTAAGGTATTTATTTTGAGGCTCCGCGAATCTTACGGTTATAGATATCATTTTACGTGATTTACTGTGTGATTATAAAGGTTTGTTTTTATTTTTCAGTTATTTCAGTAGTGTACGCACCTACTTAGTTGTGTGTTTTAAAAATGACCCCAATTAATGACATAGTTTGTAAGTTGTTGGAAACTCCATTCAGTCGTTGGACAGACGAGGATAAAAGAGACGTTTTGTTACACGGGTTTTTAGTCAATGTTTGTTTAAGTACCCGCACTATACCAAGCTCTTCACCATTTTTTAACACCGCGAGCCGCCACTGACAGTCAATTATATTGTTTCGAGCGTACCGAAATTCAGGTTTCCGGAGTTAGTGAATGCCGAGATATCAGCGTTTAAAAATTCGAATAGCGGTTTTTTTTTTGGTTGACAAAAACGGGCTTATAAAAACGCTTCTTTGTTATTCGATGGGGTGTATTTTAATTTATTTCTTGTAAAATATTTTAGACTCAAACGAACCCAACTCAACGTTCTGTGGAAGCTTCATTATTTATCCAATATGACAAAATATCCTTAATCTGGGAGCTTTTGTTTTGGCCCCCACAACGGAGCCGTCACAAAAACGTATTTCTTCAGTACTTCAGTTTTGTATAAACAGCTGATTAAGTGCATTCACTCGCGCTAAAATTTCCCATGTGAAATTGCAGGGTTTCTTGAAACAAATTACAAAAATTTTAAGAAATTTTAAAAATCCATTTATAAACATGGACAGGATGCGTTTCAAGGGAACGCAACATTTTTAATATACCGGGTAACACAAAAAAAAATCCGATATTTTAGTAGTAGATTTAAAAACGTGAGACTTTAATAAGTGTGTAAATTGCTATTTTTCGACCAATTTAAATCTTCGAAACCACTTCCGGTTTTGCCAGAAGTAAAGTCAACTTTTAAATTTTAAATAGAAAACAAAGGAAAATTGATTCAAGCGGCCATATTTAAAAGAAATGATAAAGTGTGATGTCTTTGAGAAGAAAATGTTCACTTATAATCTCCCTAGAGCATTTCTGGAAATTTTTGTAGGTCTCGAATTATTTGAAAATTTCACGAGGCGTCAGCCGGGGGATATTTTCTAAAAAAATCCGCGACTGGCTTTTATATAGAGTGCAGCGGGTTGTACCAAGTTAGAGGAAACGATTTCAGGGTATTTTTGAAATTCTAATAGAGCATAATATTTATTTTCATAAATTTGTTTTTCCTCTGACTTCGTACAACCCGCTGCACTCTATATGCAAGCGATGAGTCATTAACAGTAATTTTAAATCTAGTGTATAGATGGTCGCATAAGGGTGCTGTTAAGAAGGGGCCTCAAATCATCCCCTCCAAGCAAAACATTTGGTAAAATTGAAAAACATTTTCATAAATATTTTGAAAATTTTTATTGAAAAGTAAAACCCTTAAATATATAAAATGTTTGGCTGGATGGCTGTTATACATTTTTTCTTTTGTAAATAAATTTTATACTTGGCTAATTTCTATAGTTTTCACTAATCTTTATGATGGCGTTGCTTGAATTCGCCCTAGTTTTTCCTCCCTCCAAACCGATCTTGTGGTTGCGCTACTGGATCTTATGATTAAAACTTTTAAATGATTTTACCAGATTTTTTTTTAAATTAATAAAAAAATTTACAATTTTTTTACAAGTAAAAACATTCTAAATTGAACAAAATAATTCATAAATTTTTCAAATTTTTAAAAATGTTTTTCTATATATCACGTATTTAGATCACTCTTAAAATCCCCCTTCTCCTTCTCTTGAATTTATTTTTTCGGATACTAACCACAAATTATTATAAAATCTAGAAAAAAAAAAGATTTTTCTATCAACTAAAGATCAACAAATAAAAAAAAATTTAATTTGCGAAGTTTATGAAAATAAATTGCTGCGTTTATGTCGAACAGACCATGCAAATACGAGCTATCAGAGGGTTAAAACATCAAACATTAACGATTGAAAAAATAAACGATTTTTGGCCAATCGGAAACACGAACGGAACATCCACAGAGCCGGCATTTTATTGGAAACCCAAATACTTTTGTAAAGTATTAACACTATTTTATGTGAGATTTTGTGTTTGCCACTTTAACGGCCTTTTAATAGTTTTAAATACTTTGAACTACACGACATTTTGTGTTAATATACACGGAGCAAACTGGCTGTATTAACTCATTGTAATTTTTTTTTAGTATTCTGTATAATACTAAACTTATCATAAAATACCGAATGCCGTTTTACTACCTGGTAACACAAAATTATATTTAATGCAATTTAATAGAACATTAACACTCCGTACAATATTTTTTTATTATATTAAATTACGACTTAAGAAATTGTGAATTTTAATGAAATATATAATAAGCAGCGCTCTCTAAGTTGATACTTCGTTTTTAGCTGTGTATAGAAGGCATTAAAATCAACATTTTCAAATACCTTTTTTCAAAAAACCTAAAAATAGGCGAGATACAGAAGTAAAAAATCTAAGTGCAGGCCTGGTCATCAAAACGTAGCCTGTTATACTTTATGTTGTTTGTCTTATTAGTCATGCAATTTACGGGTCGGTGCTCAGTTATTTGGCAATTGGCTGCGATGTGTTTTTCTGAAGCAAGTTAATTTTAAACTAGTGAAACGTGAAAATGGTAAAATTTGAAAACAATGAACTAGTAGATATGGTGCTTATTTACGGCGAGTGTCGTCAAAGTGCGGCTGCTGCTTCGAGATTATGTTACAGTTAGACAGGACCGTATTTGACCCATAGTGTAATAAATGAATGTAAGTACCTTATTTCTTAGTTTTTTGAGAAAAGATATTTGAAAATGTTGTTTATTTTAATGCCTTCTATACACAGATAAAATGAAATTACCACTTAGGTATCACTCTGTATGTTCTTTTAAGTTTGTCTTTAAAACTATAAAGTTATAAGTGGTACTATAGAACACGACATTTTACAAAACTAAGCTTTACGATTAAAAATTTCATGTAGTACTATTTATTAAACAACCCAATACGTTTCGACTACGTTTAACTAATTAACAAGTGCTCAGTCTACAAACAGATTTAGAAGAAAATGGGCGTTCCGGCAAATCGGAAGGGGTCTGCCTTAAAAGTAAATGTCAATTGGTGATGGACATAATATTTTATTAACAACAATGACTAATGTGCAAGATATATTAGAAAGTTTTGGTCCTCGCGCTACTAACCTGTAGAAGGTAAGGCAATGGTTTAGTAAAGCACACTTTTCTTTTTCCGTTAAAAACTACCTAGTTAAAAACGCTGGTTTTTTAATATATTATTATTGCATTTTTGTATTGTACTAAGAATTCAACATCTATTTTATGAAGCACACAACAGTTAAAAAATTACATTAATCCTACTTTGACAGGCTGCAGCGTCCACGTGGTATATTTCATTTTACGGTACAGTACACATTAAGTGGCGTATTTACAAATTTCGTCTGGGGGGCCAATGTACTGGGCGGGTTATAAAAAATGTGAAGGTCGAAAAGCGCCACAGGCCATGCGCCGTAGGTGAAAAATGTTTGGTATCACACCCAAATTCCGACAAAAATTCACCCAACTATTATTTAAATTCATAAATTAATTTTTTTATTTTATTTTTTTTTAACCCATGTTCATATTTTTGGTGAAGATTTTACGTTACATCCTACCAATAATATTATTATTTTTTATACTATATGTATGTACCTACCAAAGCAATAATGTTTAAAATGGTTAAATTTCCCCTTATGTTAACATATTTTTACATTTTACACGAAAAATCCATTTTTTTATAAATAAATTTAGGTTGTCATTTCTTGCCCTTCTTTCGAATTAGGCTTTTTACCTCTTCGTTTGCTGCCAGGGCCATTACCGAGGGGAACTACAGCTTAATGTGGGTTCCGAACCACGATCCTCAGTCATGCGGCACCCCTTGGCTATCAACCCTTGGTTTCTTGCCGTTACATGACCTACCGATTGGGGAGTGTGTACCTTCTTCCGCACCCCACGAGATATCCGATCTCATCCGGCCTAGTTATCTGCGTAAATGGGGGGGGGGGGGGGGGGGTTGGGAAATGATACATTTCACACTCTTCCCTGCATTTTTAAACCTACTAAATTTCAGACATACTTTTTTTTAATTATGAGTATGCCCACTCCAGGGATCGAACACAGACCTTCCACGGTTGAAGACCAGTACCTCACCTCTGAGCCACTGCCGCGGTCAATTTAGATAGTAAAATTTTACTTACTTGCCCTCGGGCCATGAAATCTTTCACTATTGGTATATAACCAGGTTATTATTTATATTAGAGGATTTTTACACAACAAAAATGCAAAAGAGTAATGAATTATTTTTAATTTATATCTTGGCGGCCATCTCGTACCATACCTACACAGTAAAACATAAACTTATTAAAGAGATTACAAGAACAAAGGAACTGTATGGCCGTGGCCATTTGCCCAAACTCTTGACGTTAATATTATAGGATAACATCATGTCAGCTAATAAACATTTTATTTTATCGTAAAGAATTTTTTCATATATATTTTTCCCGGAATCGGAATCATATTTTATATATACTTAGAGTAAATTAGAGTCGAGGATGTTTAAAAGCTTTATTCAGAACACGGTGTATGTATAAATAAAATTTAATCTTCTGTAGGATATTTTTAGGAAGTCTTAAAACCAATTTTTGTTTTAAACAAAAGTAACAAATACGTTTTTCCAAAGCTAATGTTAAAGTTACCTTTAATATACGCAAAATAGTAGATAAAATATCACTTTATGCAAGGGTAGACTAAATAATACTGGAACAGCAAGATAATTAAAATATTATTTTAACGACATTTCGACTGCAATAGTTTGGCTATGGCCTGTGACGCCTCAGCTGAAATATCTCGTGATAACAATTTATCGTTTTCACTCATTCCTTCTTTCAAGAACCGCACTGAACGACACCACAAAAGTAATGAATTTTGTCACCACAATGATCATTTAGAGGGATGACTTTGTTTAATAATCGAAATCCCTAGAAACCAATAAAAAAGGATAAATTTACCATTTTAATTTCTAAATTATTCTTTATAATAATAGCACAAAAGTGTCCATATTGGAGCTATGGAAAAAAAAGATTCGACCTTTTGCAGAAAAACCGACAAAAAGACACATATTAATTAATAAAAATGAACAACCACAGCGAGTTTGATTAAATTGTTCTGCCGAAATGCACAGAAGAAAAAAGGGTTTGCTCGAGTTTTTTTTCTGCTTTTGTAAGAATTATAACTCCGAAAGTACAGCAAATAGCTGTAGAATTTGTTTTAAACAGTTAAAAACGGCTTTGTGCATTAATATGAACTTATAACGTTTGCTACAGTAAAGTTTTTCAAAATAATTGCCAATTTACAAACTAGCAACAATGTTATCGTGGAAATAAAAAGGTTAATCGTGTAGAAATAACATTTAGTAAATATTAGAATTATTTTTTTCTAAAAATCTTATAATTTTGTCTGTTTTATCGGGTTTTATGTGCTCATCTTCATGTTCCACCATTTAATGAAGAATTGCCAGTTAATTTTCTATATCTGTTTCGTATAATAAAGGTTTTAGGTTCGATTGGGGTTGGGTCCCCGTTCAAAATATATTATAAAATATCTCGGTGGATAAATGCACGGCAAAGAACCAACCAAGGTTAGTAAACAACGTTAATTTTATAGGTATATAGTACATTTTATGCATTAAATCTTATAGTCATTATCTAGCAATGCGTGGAAAATTGGTGATTTTTGAAATAAAAAAGTGCATCGCTCACATCGATAGAAATATATTTTGGTGTTAATTTTGGTATTACTATATCTTCAATTTTCGCACTACTTCGTGCACTCTTTAGGAAAAAATTGTGTATGCATAGACTCTGGGATAAATGTTTGGATTTAAATTAAAAAAGGCCAAATTTAATCTGACCGGTTTTACAAATTTTTGAAGTATATTCTTAACCTCACTTCTGCCAAGTGTCAGACTGGTAAAATTTACAACATGTAAATTTAGTTGCTTTGTAATTAACCACTGTAAATGGTCAGTTGCATATCCTAACTAGGATGGATATAGGTATGAAATCATATCCGTTCAGTTAACCGGAATAGCTCACGTTTCCAATCACTTTAGTGTAAAGGAAACAGCAAACTTTCATTTGGGAATAGAAAGAATGACATTATTGTCTCCTAAAATGAATTCACTCACGATTTCATGGTTCTTAAATTATTCTTTTTCGGTCAACGATAAAATAACATTTTATCGTCTTGTATAAAAAACAACTATTATTTGCTGCAAAGTATCCTGAAAGGCCGTTACAGATTTTATACCGCCTTCATAATTTGCAAAACTAGTAATGTAAAAATAGAAAGTAAAAACAATGTTTGTATAAGAAAGGTCCCGCAAAGAAAACATTTTGGAAAATAACTAAAAATAACTATTGAAATGTATCCTTTTTGTAATTATCTTTGAAATTTCGTAAATATTTAGTAACCAAAATATATTAACAATAACTTACATTATTTTTAAAACACTACAATACACCAACAAGAAAAATTAAAATAATCCAAAATTTAATATTTTATCCGTAATATCTAGAACATCTCACAAAATCCTTAAATCAACAAACGTATTTTTAATTCTTCATCAAGCCCGACAATCCGCGATGTTTCAGAACATCGATGTCGCGCATCGCGACACATGATCCTGAAATTTCAGGCTTTCAGGAGAAACGCCGGTAGAAGACTGAGTGAAATTCGCTGCAGTTTCAGCGACGTTCAGGGATGCTGAAAGCGCCAGACGGGATAGAGGGGTGCCAACTGTGGTTTTACATTGTATTCAAGACAGAACATTGGGTTACAAGATCACTAAAACTTATCTGGATCAGTTAATGGCAATGAGTTGCGGAGAGGTCAGTGTTGGAAAGAAAAAAACTTGCTTAGCTTATTCAAGGTTCATCTCATTCTTAGAAAAAAATGATCATCCAGACGATGGATATAGCAAAGCTGGTACAAAATGCCTGGAAAAAATTACACAATAATGTAATCTTTTTCATAAAATAAATATACTTGTTTTGCAGGGGTTATGTACATATGTATGTGCATGGGGTAATTAATATAAAGGAGAATACTCTTAATTCAAGTATTCCATTCGTTATGCATTAAATCTTGTAGTAATTATCATATTATCTAGAAATGAGTTGAAAACTGAAGATTTTTGAAATAGGAATAAGTGCTCTAATTTTTTGTTCGGTCAGAAAATAACAATAGTTCGGTAGAAATATGTATTGGTATTATACCTTCAAAATTTGCACCAATTCGTACACTCTTTAGGAAAAAATGGTGGATGAATAGACTGGGATAAATGTTTTGATTTAAATCAAAAAACAATAAATTTTATCTAACAGATTTGCATATTTTTGAAGTATATTATTAATCTCACTGCTGTCAAGTGTCAGAAAACGACAACGCGTAAAATTTACAACATGTAAGTTTGGTTATTTTGTAATTGACCACTGTAATTGGTCAGTTCCATATCCTAACAATAGGATAAATATGAAATCATATCCTTTCAGTTAACCGGAATAGCCCACTTTCCATTCATTTTAGTGCATTTAAAGGAAACAGCAAATTTCTATGTGGGAGTAGAAATAGTAGTTTGTACAACAAGAGTGGATATGATGTCCATACCGCACGAGGAAGTAAATTAAGCACGATGCCATAGGCGGAGTGCTCAAACTTCTGTGTGAAATATGGACAATCCACTCGAGTTAATAATAATAATAATAATAATAATAATAATATCTTTAATGCCAACAAAATTATTAGATATAACAAAGCATCGTCATGGTAAGCAGATATCACACAATGAGATATTTTTACAGTAAAACAAACTTAAGATATTTACAATATATCAAATAAGTACCAATGGTACTTTGATAATTCTTATTAAGATATATTCTAGTTAAAAACATTGAGATACAGAAAAACAACATATTCAAACAGATTAAAATGGGATTGAAAAACGTTACAGTGTAAAATTAAAATCGTACAGACATTGTTCCTGTAAAAAGTGAGAGACATCTTTTTTGAATTTTTTAATATTTTCTATTTGCTGCAATTCGGTTGGCAGCATTCTGTAAGCTTTTATTGCTCTATAGTGCGGGCTCCTTTCGAAGTAGGTGGAGCCATGAGAGGGTATTCTGAGGTCCATCCTGCCCCAGGTCCCCATATCGCCGGTGTAAAAATCAAGGTTTGTCCTAAATAAACTAGGTTGCTTTTTTACGAATGACACAAGTGATAGATAGTACAATAAAGGAACAGTAAGTATACCCAATTTTGAAAAGTAAGGTCTACACGATGTTCTGGGATGCAAGTGAAAGATTGAGTTGTACAGTATATTTTTTCTACGATTCAACTTCATACTAAAGATTTCAAAAAGTTATTTAAATTCGGCATCATAACTTGTCTTTTAAGTAGGTCATGAATTTGTGAGAATGATAATAAAAAAAAATTGCACAGAATTAATTTTGATTGTAAATTAATTTTGATTGTAAAGTCATGAACCAAATTACATTGTAACATATTTATCGATTTGGGTAATTTATTATATTTAAACAAAATCACTCTAAATATATCTTATATATCTTTTTCATATTTGGCTTTTTGCAGAATAACAGACCAAAAGCGATATATGTAGATAATAAAAATGAACAAATTATTTTCTCAACCATAGGTATTTTGATTAATTGATTTACTGAAATGCACAGAATAAAAAAAGGGTTGTCCGGGTTTATTTCTGCTTGCGTAAGAAGTGTAACTCCGAAAGTACCACAAAATAGCTGTAGAATTCGTTTTAAACAGTTACACATGGATTCTGTACATTAATATGAATAACGTTCGCTATGGTAAAATTTTTCAAAATAATCGCCAATTTTCAAACTAGCAACACTGTTAACATGGAAAGAGAAGTGGCAATGCTGTAAGTACAAATAACTTAATCTTAAAACCTTTAGGAAATAATAAATATATTTTTCTAGAAATCTTATAATTTCGTCTGTTTTATCGGGTTTTATGTACTCATCTTCATGTTCCACCATTTAAGGATGAATTACCAGTTGTGTCATCTTTTACCTTGACTCCCCAAACATCCGCTGCCGACGCACCTCTTCGCAGGCAGCATGAAGTATTGCGCCTCAACAAGGACCTGGAAGAAATTTTGGCTTGGGGTGACAGTAACCAAGTCGAATTTAATGCTAAGAAAACCCAGGCAGCAGTCTTCTCCAAAAAGGTTAATATTGCAGAACCGGATATAGCCATGGCAGGACACGCATTTCCCCTGGCACCGTCTATTAATTTGCTGGGGGTCAATCTGGGAGGTAATATGTCTTGGCATGATCACGTTGCCGCAATTGCCAAAACAGCTGCACAGAAACTTGGTGTACTTTTCCGCACCAAAAGGTTGTACACACCTCATCAACTTTTGACACTCTACAAAGCCCAGATTCGACCATCATTAGAATATTGCTCTCATGTCTGGAGCTCGGCACCCAAGCACACCCTTCGGCTACTGGATTCCATTCAAAGGAGAGCCGTTCGTCTGATCGGCGACCCCGAGCTGACCAGGACTCTCGATAGCCTGGAGCATCGAAGACAGGTTGGTGATTTGGCTCTCTTTTACAGATATTTCCATGGCAGGTGTTCGACTGACATTGCCCAGTTGATTCCACCTAGAGCAATGCAAAACAGAAATACACGGCGAACCACTGCCGCTCATCCATATGTTGTTCAGCTTAGTACTCCTCGAACTTCATTGTTCAAGAATTCTTTCATCTGGAGAACGTCATCTTTGTGGAATGATCTTCCTGAGGTCGTGTTTCCCAATGAATACAATCTTCAACGTTTCAAGACCAACGTTAATCGCTTTTTTCGCACTCGCACCGCTCCCAGAGCGCCTTAAAGGATTTTTCCTACAGTGCAGGTGTTTTATCATAAAAAAAAAAGTTAATTTTCTATGTTTGTTGCGTATAATAAAAGTTTTAAGGTCAATTGGGGTTGGATCCCCCATCATCAGAAAATATCCCGATGCACAACATATTTATAATAATAATAATATATTATTTATATGGAAAAAATAACCAAGGTTAGTAAAAAAACGTTCATTTGGTAGGTATATAGTACATAATATTATACATTAAAGCTTGTAGTAATTGTCTAGAATTAAGTGGAAATAAAGATATTTTTAAAATAAGAAAGTGCGTCTGTTCGTAAATCTTTAGTTCGGCCAGAAAATAACAATAATTTGGTAGAAATATAATTATTTTATTAAAAATTTTCGCACCAATTCGTGTACTCTTTAAGAAAAAATCATTTATACACAGACTCTGGGATAAATGTTTTGATTTAAATTAAAAAAGATCAAATTTCATTTGACAGATTTGCATATTTTTGAAGTCTTTTGTTAACCTAACTTCTTTCAAGTGTCAGAAAACGGCGAGTAAAATTTACAACGTGTAAATGGGTCTCTAGGATCTGACCACTGTGATTGGTCAGTTTCATATCCTTACTAGGATGGATATGAAATTGTGCCGCATAGTAATTAACTGGAATAGCCTACTTTACTCGCCACTTTAGTTTAAAGGAAACAGCAAATTTTCATGTGGGAGTAGAAAAATATCTTTATATAACCCAAAATTAATTTTTTTTTATTAAACGTAATATTTTTTATTAAACGGGGAGGGTGAAAAATCCAAATAGCGCTGTAGGATCCTTAAGAGATCGATTGTTCAGTAATATTTGATTTGTAGCAAACGTGTAAGAAGTGAAATACGTCTAATAGAGTTCAGTCAACGACAAAAAGTTTTAATTCAGCCTGTTATAGCACGTTCCTTTTATGAAAAGTTAACAGTCTCGGCAAGTAAAGAAAACTCTTCGTCGACAAAAATATAACAAAAACCATATTCGAGTATTACATAATAAAGGTAAAATATTTTGGCAAAATTGATCCAATAAGAATGCGTACTCTCTCCATAACGAAAAGCTGATGACCCTCATTTACCAATGACAAAAGAAACGCTGATACGTAACAGAAAATCTTTTTGTAGGCCGTTATGCCTCCGACAAAAACATTTTTGTGGCGAAAAGTTTTATAGCTGTTCTTGAATGTAAGCCCTTGAGGAAAATGACTACTTTTTATCTGCCCGGTCTTCTAAAATATTTTGTCATCAGTAACATATTTTTCGTCTGGAATTTTTGGAATATGGAAGAAGTTAAATGTAATGTTGATTACATTTTTTACGGGTTTGTTATTTTTTTTTTAATTAGAACGGTAATTACCCACACTTATTGAATAATTGTCGAGTACTTGAAGAAATAATCCATACTTAAAGTGGAGTGGAAATTTAGAAGGTAAGAAATAACAACACAAAGACTTCCTCCAGTGTTATACTATAGAAATATTTTAAGCAACTTCTCTACATGTTTCGAACGCAGAAGCATTCATCTTCAGGAGAATAAATAAAAGAAGAAAAACCAGTAGATATCCCCCTAACTGAGCAACACAATTGTAGGTTCGATGTAAAAATGAGTAGAACGGTGAGAAAACAGGTACACACGTTATATTGTGAGAAAGAAAAATATGTGGGTTTAAGGCTTAAGGCACTATAAAAAATTTAAAGCTGGAATGAAAAGTTTGACATCTTTGTGTGAAAAAACTGTCAAAAGATGAAACTGAAATGAATGGGAATAATCATTTAAGAAAAAGAAAATTTTTGGCTAGTCATTTCAGAAAATATGGAGAAGAAGCGGATGTAAGTGTGAGGAAGATAACTATTTAAAATTTATTAAAACGTAATCCTAACTGGATGGAAACCTCATGTTGGTTCACGAATAAAAGTAGTAGAAAGAGTAAATTTTATTAGATTTATTCATTTTAAAAGACTTTTTAGGGAAAAATTTGTTTTAAGCTCGACCGCTGCCGCGTTCGTTTCTGAAAAGACTTGTCGAGTAGTTTCGTGAAATTCTTAATAATAAAAATTTTCAATTCAAAAGTTATAACCACATACGAACGAACGAAACAAAAGATGGCGACGAATAAGAATATAAACAACGGCGAGCCGGTTCTGTTTACGATCTATTAGATATCGTGTCGGTTTTCTAATTTTTTTCCCTACTGCGCAAGCGCGACGGTCCCCAACTCAGGTTATTTTGAATCGCACGATGGGTGTATTCTTGCTTCGTGTGACTGCTTGTATTGGCAATATAGTATATACAGGGTGTCCCACGGAGAACCGAATCGATCTATATATAGAATTATACCGGAAGTAAGTGCCAACTTGCTTATTTTAAATGGGACACCCTATATATTATTACATTTTTGCATTCTACGCAAGATTCTAGGCAGATTTTGTATACTATATCTTATACCTATGTCTAAACGTTTTTGACATATTTGAATTTTTATGTCAAAAATGACGTTTGCAAGCCTTAGAATAATTATCAATTTTTTCTATAAAGAAGCCTTATTTATTTAATTTAAGTGAGATTCCTCGTTATAAAGGACCTGCTTTAATAGATTTTTTTATAATATTTTGACAACTATAAATACAGGGTGTTTAAAAAATAATTTTTAATGCTAAATAAGAAATAATTATGAAATTTGGGTGTTTCCATTTAAAAATCTGGACTTTTAACAGTTTTTTCATTTTCATTTTTAATGTTAAGTATAAAGGATCTGGCACTTTTATAATAAATTTACTATTATTTTCCAAAAATTTACAATAAGCATTTTAAATAAATAAAACCATTTGAACTAAAAATTTTTAAAATATTCGATTTGTATCTAAATTATTATCTGTCAAAACTTAATTCAATCAATTGAAAAAAATAAAAATAGAAAACAAAACAAAAAACTTATAAACAATTGAAGTTTTGGGTGTTAATATTTATAAAACTTTACTTTAGACATTTTTTTTGTTTGTTTATAAGATGTTAGTCGTTTCCATCTTTTTTTACGTTGTATTTGTTCGGATGTTCCGTGTGTGATTGTGGATATTATTTTTAAGTTTTGGATGCGAATTTAGGTTTCAAACTTCACCAGACATTTTGTTATTGTTAGCGACTTGTGTCTCAAGATGGGTAGAAAAAAGTGCATTATCCTTTTTTGCACGAATCGCGGTTCAATACCAGGAATAAGGTATTTCAGGTATGTAAAATATTGGTTACTTGGTTTTATTTGACCATAAACTGTACACATCCGAACTAATGGGTGAATTTAAATAAAAGCTTGTAAAAATATTTTTAAAGTCGGTCCTGTCAAATGTTTACATCAAGAAGCAAATTTCCGAGCTGCGCAAACTCAACGGACCCTGATCATCTGCCTACAGTGGTGTCATCATTGAATTATGGTATTAGCAATATATGTGGGAAACCAGAGGTATGTAGTAGTATAATCTTTTAAGTGTTAAGTGAGTTAAAAGGGAATGTTCCAAAAAAATGGCGTTTTTAAGTTCCGCAAAAAATCCTCTTCATCCTACAATAAAATAGATGTAAATTTACATGAATCTAAAGCTATACCTACTTAACTGTAAATTAAATATTACATTTAAGGTTATGTACTGTTATACAAAGATTTACCATGCTTATACTGTACCGCAAAGTAAGTACTAGTCATCTTACTTGAAGCCTAAAGGCGAAATATATTACCAAGCAAGAAATTTTCAACGAAATAATTTTACAATATACGATAACATAAACGTAATATACTTACAATTAATATTCAATTTGACTACGACCCAAACTAAGCAAATTACGCTTTGAATTCAATAACCAACCAAATTGTCCTTAACTTAACCCTGACCCGCTCTAATTGTCCTGAACTGTCTCTGATTTGTTACACTCCACGCGAACTTGGGCCCTCCTTATCTTATTGTCTCTATGATCTAACAGTAGATTAAATTAATTAAATTTGACAGATAAACGCTACCGCATTTAGTTGGAGAGACCGTGACAGTTTTGGTGGGTAATTTAATGATTTTTAGTGAATCAGTGAACACAGAAAAATGTAAGTAATGGAAAATTGTAAATCATTGATAAATTTACAGAAATGTTAAGACTTAAAATTGAGTAATGTGTCAATTCTTTTAATTCTCTCTTCTTTCTCTCAATTCAAAAATTTTGTTTTTGTAAAACCATACATTTTTCAGATTCTTGTAACTATTATTAGTGGGGCACGAAATGTAATTTTTTCTAATTTTGACATATAAAGTGACACTTTTTAAAACTGATTGACATTATGAAACGTCTTACTTTTTGTAACTAGTTGCATAAAGTAAAATTTTATGCAATTGGTGACGAAAAATGTATTTCAAAATTAGTGACAAAAAGAATTATTCTATTTATTAAACTGTTATAATACAAGTTAAAAACATAAATTATAAATAAATTAATTATTATAAATATTGATAACACAATTATTGCAATTATTCAAAGTAATTCCCGACGACATATTTTTTTCATTGCTCGAACTTGCTGTTATTTGGGAAGCGACGCACATTGCATTAGATGTTTCACCAAATATTTCTTGCGCTATAAGTTTTTTATTATTCATGGAATTTTCAACATATCCCTCCGCAACAGAGCTAGATTTCCAACCTCCGTGCCTCTTTAATTTTAAAAGATCAGCGCCACTGTCTGCTAGGAAAGTGGCAGAGCTTCTTCTGAAGCAGTGGCCAGTATATAGAACAGGATTTGAAAGACCAAGAAATTGGGCAATAACTTTTGGCAGACTGCTAAATGTGTTAATTCCCACAGGATTTCTGGTACATTTTCCATTCGCATATTTTACAAAAAATCTCTTGTGTTTAAGAATCTGGGGACGCAACTTAATATATTTTCTTAATATTTCAACAAGATTCGTATTTTCAATGTCTCCAGTGGTAATTGCACACTGCCGTATAACTTTTGTTTTTGAAGGTGGGATATCAACACGAAAATGGCTTCCTTCGTCTATAACATTTTCAACTGGAAGAAAAGTTAATTCTGCTTTTCTGCATGCTCCTGCCATTCCAATTATATATTGCAACCTTAGCCATTAAGTATTCTTTGTCATCAGCTTCCAATAAAAATTTGGCAAAATCTTTTTTAATAAAAACTTTTGACTTTTTAGCACTGTACCCGTCCGCTTGCCTTTTAATATATGCTACCAAATTTGTATATTTTTTAATATCAATATTCCTTTTCAGATTTAGTTCAGACCTTAACATTTTTCATATGCCAAATCATAAACTGCCTTTGACTTTTTGGGAATTACTGATAATAGAGCATTACCTGCTGCCTCTTCAATATCGCTTGGTAGCTCTTCAGAACTTGAATGACTCATTTTTTAAAAATAAAACTAAAAATATATCAATCTCGCTAAAAACCTTCCGTCTAGACTTTTTTACAAATTGTCAAACTGACAACTAACATGAAGTAACAGCAACAATAGCTATTTATGCCATCAGTTATATGTCAAAATTAGAAAAACTAAATTTATGTTTTCCAAATTTTTATCAATAATTATATTAAATTTTAGTTTTTTATTACTTTCTTCAAAATTAGAAAAAATCTTGTATGCAATACGTTACGAAATGAAATTTTGTGTAACTTGTGAGTTTTTGCGAAACTCACTTCGTTCGTTCCGCAAAAATCTCACGCGTTACACAAAATTAGGCATTTCGTAACTGATGGCATAAATGGCTATTATTTAACCCTAGATTGCCAACCTACGTAAAATGTACGTACAGTTTTTTTTTTAATCTGAAATAAATGGCCTATTATTGGTATCCTCGTTCTGCCACTCAAGCAGTGCATCTACCATCACCACAACATTCGGCTGCCGACGTGTTTCTGATGTGGTAGTTGTGGGTTGTATGTGACCGAATAAAGAGTAATTGTTGGCGAGTAAATTTTACGTATAGATGTGTTATGAATGCGAAGTTCAACTAACCTTTTAATGTGTATTTTTTGGTTATTTCGCTTGTTTTAGAATTAGGAAATGTTTGTTATTTTTGAATAAAAATAAGTAATTATTTTTCCCTAAAAATTTTAAAGGTTTGAGACAATTTTTGCACCTAATAAATAAAATTAACGCATTGTTGGTATCGACGTATATATTTATTTTCAACGTTGGCAATCTAGGGTTAAAGTCCCTTGGACATGAGCGTCCATCATAGAGAGGGCAGTTTCGCCCCCCCCCCCCCCTAAACCTTACCAAATGGATGTTGTGTATTTACTGTGAGCCTTGAAAATTGTAGGGCGTGTAAAGGGTCAGAATTTTTTTAAGAAGTCACTTTTTTTAGTCGCCCCCCCCCCCCAGCAAAATCCTGAATTCGCCACTTAGCAGGGGGCAACAGGGTGGGTCCTAGGCCAAAGCGTGGATATACGACCAGGGAACATTTTTTTTAGAGTTCCGTTTTGACATAAGAGACGAGGTTTTCTAAAGGTCATTTTGATAAAAGAAGACGCTTTTAAAACAGTGGTCATGTTTTTTATGGAAGGCACTGATGAGGAGAAGTTACGGTTTTTTGACCGTGGCCCATAAATTCTGACTGATTTCTTTTTTTAAGGTATAACCTCAATTTGGTGCAATTTTCCACCCAAAATAACAATTTAGGGGAAAACATAACGTACGCTTGGTTTGGTAGTCTCATCAAGTTTCACATCACTCCCTTTTTAAGACTTAAATTATTCATGACTCGCAAGATACAAATAGTAAATGCACTTTTGACAACTAAAACTGCACAATAAAGCAATCCTTTTATCGTAAAATGAATAGCTGAGTGCTGAGTGGTTATACTCAACTGACTGAATATATACTTTCTGTTATAGTTTATTCTAGTAAAGAGAGAAGTAATATTTTCCCAGATTAAGAAATAACATCGTTTGAAGGCACAAAGAATTCAAAATAGTTGAGTAAGTTTTAATCAGGGTACTTGATAAACACTTTGTTGAAAAAGGCTACAAAAAGTGCATAAACAACTCTCTAAAACTTAAAAGTGGTACTTAAGAGTAAATTTACAGAAAACAAACTGTAATTGTGCGGTTTCGCCTTCTAGCGATGAATAAAACGTTCTATCCTAAAACTATTTGAAAGAAAACTGTAATTACAGTTTTATATAGAATTTACCCAAAGAGAATGACATCCCTAGTTTACTTGACAGTCTTGACTGTAGTGACATACACTTGAGATGACGTCGATTGACAGTTGTTTTTCAACTCTTTGACAATGTCAAATCACAGGTTGACAAGTCCAATCAATGTTGGTGTCCGCAGCATCACCTGTTGAATTCCAATGAAAACTTAACCGCAATCCTATTCAAATAAGTTAAGATTGGGTTGGCCAAAATTATTCAAACTCCGCATGTAGGTACATTCACCACACAGAGACTCTAAAAAAGTCTTCCTATAACCCCGCTTTAAAATCAAAAGGGGAGTAAATATTTGAACAGTATAAAAGATGCATGAGATTTCCTATGTTTCCAACCACGATGCACCATCCTGTATGTGTAACAAAAAAAATATTGAGATAGAGACATTTAAAAAAATGGATACATTAAGTTCGGATAAAGCATAATGGCAATATGCCAACCCCTTCTTCAGCCAATCAACAGAAGTGAAACCCAAAGGCCGAAAACCGGGTAACTCACTGCACTACTGAAACTACTCAAATAATAATGTAACATAATAGGTTTTTATTATTGACGATTTTATACTAACCAAAATTTGTTAATTATTCATATTTTATTAGCGTATTTTAATGCTTTAATCTACCATGCGGATAAACATTTCATCGGGCCATTTCAATAACTATTTAACAGTTTTGTTTAAAATAATACTCGTATATATGCTGTACCAACCATATAATTATTACATTCAACACATTCATGTGCCAATCATAATTGTTTATTTTAAACATTAATATTTTGATTCTGTTTGGCCATAAATATTATTTCAAAATTTATTATATCAATCCAGTATATTGACATATTTAAGCGATTTATACTAAATCATTTGTTTTAAATGATCCTTTTATAAAAATGTTAGGTTATATTTTTATGCAATAATTAGGCAACCAAACGATGTGTCAAAAATGCCGGTAGTGGAAAATACTGATTTGTAATTGGTACACGTGACCATAAAAATTACATTGCTTGTGTCATTTAACAGGTGACTCAACGTTTCTTGCCATCTTCCAAAAATAGGGTTTGGTGCTGTGTAAAATTGGATTACAAGTATACATTTTATTGATTTAAATAGTGTTTTTTAAGTTTACAATTTTTGCTGAAAGCTAGCATAACTTTTAATATTCATCGGGTTTGATGGATATTCATCATTGTAACATTGTAACATCTTTAAATGGACCAATCAACGTCGCGAAAACTTAACAAATTACACAAGTCATTCACTGAACGTAAAGTAAATTCTGCAAATTAATATAGTGTTCTTGTATAAAAGCAAAATAGCAAAAACATTTTCGTCGAAATATCTACACCTGCGTCATCATGTGTGAGTCATGTAGGGAGCGAGACCATCAACAGAAAAATATTAAATGTATGGGTAAGTTTCTGGATAGAGAAATTTTTACACAAGCGCCGGAAAAATATATTTTAACGTCGTTTTTTCTGGCTTTTCGATCACTAAAACAGAATTTCTTTTAGAAAAACCTATTTTTGGACCAGGTAGATGTTGATTAAGCTGTTTGATGTCGGCAACTTTTATAAATTAATTTTGGATGGTCCCTTCTATACTAACATGACTGCATTTAACTTGCCTTGAGTTAATGAACTAAGCTAACCGGGTCATTTTGGTTGTAAGAAAACTATTTCTGCCAATGCCATTTATGCCACAGTTCTGTATACATTAATATATTAATATGGTCAGGGCCCGCTCTAGCCATAACGCCGCCCTGGGCAAAACAAAAAATTGCCGCCCATTTCATCCCTTCTTCGTTTTATACCTATCACATTACAGTAAAATTTCTGTCTATTCCTCGCCACTAAACTTGCCGGCTTGTCCTTTGCTGCGATGCCGCCATGACCAAAAAAAACACCGTGCTGGCGTTGTTCGGCATGCTTTGTCGCGGAATTGCTTGATATTATTTTTAAAAAAAGCGATCGGTCGAAATTGTCACTGTTTAAAAAATAAGACGGCAAATCAAAGGAAATTTATTGTGTTAACTGTGAATTGGAATGGTTCAAACTTCAAATATATGTAGGAACGCAGGTAGCCAAAACGGGGATTTATGGTGTTTTTTTTGGATTTTTCATGCCGCTCTTCGAACTTGCCGCCCTGGGCAGGGGCCCAGGTTGCCGCCCCCTAGAGCGGGCCCTGAATATGGTTTTATTTTTAACTAGAAACCCCGAACCCTAAAAAAAACTGGTTAGAAAATATGAACCCCCCCCCCCCCTTGAACAATTTTTTTGGCTGCGCAACGGTATATATCTTTATGCAACCCTCTGTACATTTTTTCAAAACTAATTTATTTTTATTGGTTTCCCAATTGGCCATCGACCGAAGTCCTTCAGCCCAGTGGCGGCTCGTCAGGTGAAGGGGCTCTTCACAAAAAAAAAATAAAACCAAAAGGAAAGTTTTTCCACAATATTAAATATTAATGTACCAATACGGCTACCATTTTAGCCCTTAAAAAATAATTATTTTCAAATTAATAGTATTAATTTATTCCGAATGTAGCTATGCATAATAGGGCCACGGTTAACTCCGATGGACAATAATTATAAACACTCGTGCATTTTAGCGCGTCCCAGCTACCGTGTCTGTTAGCTCAAAGCTAGTGAAGACCCAACGCCCAACATGGCTGTGATATTCACCGTTGGTTGCTATGGTTACGTGACGTCAGTCACGCAAACAACATGTAACAATTTGCATTATGATGAAGGGCAATATAAACATAAATCAGTCGTATGCACCATTGTTTTAGCATTGGTTAGCCTAACCTTAAGGTATTTATTTTGAGGCTTCGCGAAACTTACGGTTATAGATATCGTTTTTCAGTGATTTACTGTGTGATTAAAAAGTTTTCAAAAAAATTGGGAAACTCTAAATCTTAGTCTCAACCATGTCTTAAAATTTATTTAATATATATATATTGGTGACATGTTTCGCCCTAAACTGTGGGCATCATCAGACCTAACATTGAGATGTAGAATAAAACAAAAATTAAAAAATTAACAATACACATGACCTTGCAAATTATTTTATTTGCAAGGTCATATGTATTACTTGTTAATTTTTGGTTGAGACTAAGACTTAGTTTCCCCATTTCTTTGAAAATTAAATAAGTCTCTTTGAGAAATGGACAACTTCTTCGGTTTTGTTTTTATTTTTCAGTTAATTCAGTAGTGTACATACCTACTTAGTTGTTTGTTTTAAAAATGAACCCAATTAATGGCATAGTTTGTAATTTGTTGGAAACTCCATTCAGCCGTTGAACGGATGAGGATAAGAGAGACGTTTTGTTTAAGTACCCGCACTATACCTAGCTCGTCACCATTTTTTAAAACCGCGAGCCGCCACTGATTCATCCAAAAACTAATTTAATATAGGTAGATAGATCAATTTTGGGGCAAAGGCCTGTCGACATATTAAGCACCGATTCCCGCAGATCACCGAAGTTAAGCTGTGTCGAGCGCGGTTAGTACTTGGGCGGGTGACCGCTTGGGAACACGGCGTGCTCTTGCCTCAGGGAAGAGTGTAAAATGAATCGACACCTAGCCATCCTATTCACGCCGGGCAGGCCGGATGAGATCGGATATCTCGTAGGATCACATTGTGGTCGATGACCGGTTCAAGATGGCCTACATAGTCGGCAAACCGTAAAAAAAAAAAATTTGCATTTAGTTGGTAACTCTGGTGAAAAATTTAGAAATATTCATCGGACGCTCCTAATTTGTCTAGGGATGTAAAACCATAGCCAATGTGCCTAACACAATATTTAAAAGTCAAATATTTTACTTTACAACCAAATTTTATTATCTTTAATAATCCTAATACTAATTATTATTAACTGAATAATTATTATATCCCGAAACCAATATAATAAACCATGTTCGTGTGTATTTCACCTCCTTTTTCCATTGTTAATGTTAATCACATGTTTTTGAGAGCTCCCTTCGGCCAGAGATACACCATAAAGGCTCCTCCGACAAGGTAAAAACCAGCATACTATTTTGTTGATTGATCGGTGTTGCCAAAGCTACGCTAAGAAGAAAAATATGTTTTCCCCAAGGATTTTATTGCCGAGATAAAAAAAAACGTAAAGTTATTTTTGGTATCTATCTGATATTTTATTCATGCTTAATTGCGATTTAATATTACCGTCACACGATCCTGGGAGGAAAATATTTTACATGAGACGGTTGTTTTTTAATATAAACAGTGGCGTAGCCAGAAAATATGCTCAGGGGGGGGGGGCTCAATGGTAGGACATTTTTTTCTGGAGAAAGGGACAGTCGGGACTACATGTATTTCATGATATTGTACCTAGTAAAAAATGTGGGCCACGCCCAAAGTTCGATTAAAATTCACCCAACTAATATCAAATTTCAAAAATTTAATTATTAAAATTTGTTTTTGTAAATGTTTTTTTTTATATTTTTAGCTGGCTCTTTTTTCTATTTGTGAAAAATATGCATATTGGTGTCAATAA
The DNA here is from genome assembly GCA_935413205.1 of Polydrusus cervinus. Taxonomy (NCBI): domain Eukaryota; kingdom Metazoa; phylum Arthropoda; class Insecta; order Coleoptera; family Curculionidae; genus Polydrusus; species Polydrusus cervinus. The sequence goes on from OW284512.1 coordinate 4,275,051, forward strand.
AAAAAAATGTATGACTCTAACCCATGTTCTTCGGGCTCGGTTTTTCATGATTAAAAATAAAGTAAATATCGCTCACCACACCAAAATTGATAATTTTTTCAGAAATTATGTATTTTAGGAGCGACGATTTAAGAGCAGGTATTGGTGCAAATGATTAGGTTTTGAAATACTCCTTCTTAAGTGCCGCTTTGTATATTCATAACAAAGCATTAATGTTCCTTCCCGCACTATTTTTTTTATTATATATTATCACACTTCTTCCATAAAAAATGTTTCAATTAAAATTTTTACTTTAATTTTTCTATTAAAAAAAATACCTAATGGTTTTTTGTTTTTGTTGTAAACATATTTTATTGCATTGGGTTATATTTTTGTTGATTTAAAATAGCTATAAAATATGGAAAACGGAACAGACAAGTATATAATGGAAAAATACTATAAAATAAATAAAAATCTAAGCGTTTCCTATAAGACCTTAATCTAAGCCAAGAATACAGAATTTAAAAATATAAATTAAGAATCAGCCTGAGACGAAAAATTAGGTTGCAATTAGATTTTAGACCCGAGCTACGAGGCTCGGGGAGGGGGCTGCAGCCCGGCAGCTCCCCCCCCCCCCCCCAAATACGCCACTGCCTGTGGCTGTTCTTCTCTGGATAGCGCTTTTATCGCATTTGGGATGGGCGGCAATGTATATTAAAATAACACGACAATAACCTAAAAACTTCTTAGTTAGTACAAGTGAAACTTTTTACAAAAAAAAAGCGAAATGACAAACTTTAAGCAAGTTGCAGAATACAAAGCTAAAATCTTTAACTAAGAATAAAAAGTATTCATAAAAGTCATTTTCTTATTTTTGTAATCGGAAAATAGATCTTTACTGGTCCTTCTATACCAAAGATTCTTCTTCGTCGTGTCGACCACCTCAACGACGTTCTTAGATTAACACCACATTGCTTTGAAAAAATATTAACATAATCCACACATCGTGTACTTTTTATGTAGATTATTTTTTATTAAAAATGTCTCAGGTATCACATAAAACATAAAAAAAACATAATATAGGGGGAAAGTCAGTTTAATTGATTGTTATTAGACACTAAGCTAGTACAATTTTGCTGTTAGCAAACAATTAGAGGACACCCTTGGTCGTAAAGTTAAGTAAATTGCTTACAAAAGGGATAATTGGGGTCCTTACGACTTTTTGTATATCTTATTAGATGAGTTGAGTATACATTATACAGTTAGGGAAAATCTTAGACTGATTATGACAAATTTAATAAGTGGAGAAAGTACGAAAATCCAGATACCATAAAATCGAAGAAAGATGGACAATCGTAATGGAATTGTGGGGCGTTTGTAGGTGGTACTTGGATCATCATAATTTATTGAAACCAGTGAAATATTTGCAAACAAACTTTTCAATTATGCGCCCGTTAAATAAATCTAACATGGAGAACAAAAAAGAGAGCCAAAAAGTGTGTAGCCGAGTTAATAGAGGAGCAATTAAAGCGGTCTGTCGGCTACCGCAGCGTAAAAAGGGAAAAAGAAAGAAAGGCCCTTTCGATGACAACCAATAAAGGCTCTATCGTGTGCAGCGCGTTTCGATTGCTCCCCGTTTACAAGCAAAATGCCTTTTCGATCTGTGTTTGTGGCGGTGTTGACAGATGTTTTGGATGTATGTGGGGCCAAGGGCGGATTGACAGGGGAGAAGGGTAATTACTCCCTAGGATTAATAAAAGCTACCTAAAACCTTCTTAATCTTTCCTGGTTCAAATGTTCTTTATTGCCTTCATACATGTTCAAATTTTTCTATGTGCTCGGTTTATGCCTGTTGTACTGTTTCTGTTATTATAGTTAAGATTAAATATAAGCGGCGCTTTTTTCTTCGTCTTCCCATCTTATCGGTCGAAAATCGTTACCACAATCTGTGCTAGTACAAAAATTACTTTTTGTTAATGAATTGGAGAATTGGAGATTACTAACCCCCCCCCCCCCCCCCATTCCGCAAAACTTATTTTTCTCGAGAGTACCCCCTACGTGACAAGAAGTATAATTAGTCCTTGTGTGTATTACATAATATAAGAGCATATTATTGTATAGGGTGAAGTAAGGTAATTTCGTGGCATAGGTAAGTTCGTGATAGAATTATAAATATTTGGCAGCAAGTTGCCTATTGCTTTAGATGGATGATTTCTTGGCTATTAGAAGGCATTTGATCCTACTAGATGGCACTACCTGTTGCGTTGCGATATCACGAACATACTGGACATAAGAAAACTTTGTTTCCATGTGGTGCTTATTTCGTCGTGGTATTTCGCGGGTTTTGTAATTAAAAAGTAATTTGTTGTGTTAATAGGATTAACCCAAAGGTAGGCTTTTGAAATTTATATTAATTATAGTATTTGAGATGGGGAAGCTTCTTGTCAAATGCGATTAACAAATTCTGGCTTAGTTTTACCGTAATTGCTTAGTCCGTGGAACTAATTTTTTATGATTTCTGACACGTGTTCAAGATATAAAAATTCAAGGGTTGTTTAATATTAAATATCTTTTTTCGTATGCATCTCGTATTTATGCATTTCGTATGCATCTCGTATTTATGCATTTCGTATGCATCTCGTATTTATGCATTTCGTATGCATCCTGTATTCTATGGTTATGTTAAATTTATGTTTGAACACAAACCTAACCAAGACGTTATTGAGCATATCACAAACTTACCTAGTATCAGGAAGTTACCTATTGTTATTTTTATTTGCAGCTTTTATATCACCTAAAATGTCAATCATCGGATGAAGACAAGGTTTTTATGTGTGATCGATGCACCGGTAGTAGCAGCGATGATTCAGACTAATAATTTGTAACTTGTAACCGATAATAAAAATAATTTTTAGCATTAAAGGTTGTCTCACGAATATACCTACCCTATATCACGAAATTAGATATCCTATCACGAAATTAACTCTCCTCGACTAGGGCTACTTTGAAAGTTTTTTTTCGTGTTGTTGTTGAGTTTTATATAAAAAAAATACCAAAATCTAAAGGCATACTGTTAGGTCTTAGGTCTCCGACAATTATAGCAACAAAGCATGTCATTTACTTTACTTTCTGACGAAAAAACTATAATTATCACGAACATACCTTACTTCACCCTATATAGATACTGAAGATGGAGTGTCCTTACTTACTAGTAACATTTCTTAAGTATTTACCTGAAAAAGATTGGACAAATTTTTTATACTCATCATCGATTCATTTGCTTTCCAGATCAACGCTGTGACTGAAAAACATACGGACAAACACCGATGTAATTACATAGGTTTTCTTGTTCCTGTTTTCTTATAATGCGGAATGTTGAATATATCAAACATTACCTATTTTCGACTCTATTTCATTAAGTCAAGTCTATACGAAGTCAGTGTAAATAGTAAGGGTACCATCAATTTCCTATGGCTTTGCATTGAAATAAAAATCATAATCCTGATTGACGGGTCCTCGTCGAAAGTCCCCGTGGACTTGATGAGTTTGTCATGACAAAGTGAGGCCGGAATTACAAGACTAGCGCCTTTGATTGGTCCCTGTCGAAATTCTTTGAGTAAAGCGTTTTTTTTACATTGTCCAACTTAGGAGCAATAATATGATTTTTTAAGTAGATATTATGAAAAATATAATTAAATATTTTTCATTTCTACCTTCGTGCCGCACGCCTATTATATTTCATGATTGAGATACCGGCTATAAGTAGAGTTTTAGTTTTTATGCTGTTTACACTGACGTCGTATAGACTATACCTGTTTGCTGTATCTTAATTAAAAGAGCTAGTACACAAAAATGTTTGTTAACAAAGAAAAATCAGGTTAAATACACAGAAAATATTGACATTGAAGGGTGTAGTGTTAAGTACCTATATAATAGATAATGATGCCTATATTAGATTTCAGAAAAGTGTGTATCGTTAAGGGGATTGTTAAGTTTTTTTAGGCATCGCAATTGTTAGGCATAACCACCTTAACTTGACATGAAAAATAATTTGGTTTAAAAATAGAATATGGCAATAGGAAACTTTCCCTTATTTTTATATTGCTTTAAACATGTTCAGTCATATAAAAAAATACCATATGCAAAATTTATATTTTATTTTATAAGACGTTATCGTCTTTAATATCGCTCCTTAATTTTTTATAAATAATTATAATTTGCCATGTTGCGTCACGTAGTATGAATGCCCCGCTCTCGCGCTATGTATTGTAGTACGCTTTGGGGTCACAACCACAAACTTTAATCGCTTCTATTTAATCTAGAGAGAATTAAAAAACATTTCCTTATAAACTGTAGATCTTTTGATGATATAAGCTTACATTTAGGATTATCGTTTTTGAAATTTAATTTTCATGCAATTCAATTTTCAATTCAAAAATATCTTTATTGTTTAAATGTGTTTACATATATCATGTTCTTACTACTATTCTTAACTATACAATATTACAATACAGAATTATAATTTTATACAGTAGTATACTCTCTCTTGTTATTATATAACAAGAACATGGCAACAAGGCAACGCCCTGTTGGGGTTGGTGTTAACCCTTGGTAAGAATGCATGATTTTATATTATAACTTATGCGACAAGTTCCAGCAACCTATTCACTGTCATGAGGGGGTTTTGTTTTGTTTTCACTTGAGATTATTTTATAATTATTGCTTAATTAGTATATTTTATGCGTAGTGCTTACTGGAAAAATTGACGAAAAAACCAGCTTAATTTTTAATCAGGTACAAACGTAGCAATATTTTGTCAAAGATTTTGACTCGAAATTATCAAGTAGGTGAGATTTGGGCTGGGAGGGGCTTAACCCACGTGGTATGGGAGGTTTGGGTTTCCTGTTTGTTTGTTCGTTGGTGTTTTATTTGTTTTTAATTTTATTTTGTTGTTTTTACCTATTTTCTAAGAAAATAGGTATTCTATGGTAGATTGGTTTATGTTTGTAGTTGTCCTGTTGTCTTATGTGTGTTAGGTTTTCCGTTAGTATTGTGTTTCTTGGTTGTTTTTCGTAGAATTTAGTTGCTTGGTCCATCACGTATTGTTGTATGTACGGTGTGTTTGTTGCGTTATGTAGTATTCTCGTCGATGTGTGTCTTGGTACTGAAAGTATTTGTCTTAGAATGATGTTCTGTAGTTTTTGTAGTCTGTAGTATTGTTTGTTTGATACACTGCACCATACTGGAGAAGCGTATGTAATTACAGGTCTAATCATTGAGTTGTAGATTGTTTGTTTGTTCTGTGGCGATAAAAATGACTGTTGTCTGAGTAGTTTTTGTAATTGTCTTGTTATTATGTAAAATTTTCGTACTAAGTTTGTTGTATTTTGTATAAATGTAAGTTTTCTGTCAAAAGTCACTCCCAGGTATTTTAGTGTCTGTTTTGGTTCAATTTCTTTGTTATTTATTATTAGATGTTGGTTGATATGTGTGTCGTTGATTTTCTTTGTAATTACCATGCATTCGCATTTTTCCTCATTTATTTCGAGTTTCCACCTCTCATACCACGGGAGGAGGACATTTAAGTGGTTTGTTAGGTGTTGTCTAGCTACATTCGCATGAAATGAGCTAGCGAATAGCAATACGTCATCTGCGAATATAGCCAGATTGGAGTTTGGAAAATCGGGGATGTCTGCCGTGTAAAGATTAAATAGTGGTGCTGCCAGTGCAGTACCTTGCTGTAATCCTGCATGAAGTGTTACTGGGTGTGATGTTTCGTTTCCAACTCTTACTCTAAGTGTTCTGTTTGTTATGTATGAATATAGCAGTGTAATGAGGTATAGTGGATAGTTGTGTTGTGTGATGAGTTTATAAATCAATCCATTGAACCATACGCTGTCAAAAGCGCGCCGTACGTCCAGGGCCAGAAGAACAGTACATTGTTTTTTCTCTATTTTTTCCATGGCGCATTGCGCTACGTGTGCAATCAATAATACTGCTCCTCTGCCTTCCCTGAACCCGAATTGCTCCTCTGGCAAGCCCTGGTCCAATTTTTTGATTTTAAGTTTTTGATGTATGATTTTCTCCGCAGCCTTCCCGATACAGCTGAGGAGGGCAATGGGTCTGTATGATTCTGGTTTTGTTGCTGTTTTTCCAGGTTTTAAAATTGGTACAATTATTGCCCTCTTCCACTGGCTCGGGAAATGCTGCAGAAGAAATACGGCGTTTATGATGTAATGTAGTTGTGTAATTGTTTTTGGTGGTAAGTTTTTGAGTAAGATGTTGGAAACTTCATCTTCTCCTGGGGCTTTATTGTTTTTTAGTTGACTCAATACTTTACACAGCTCTCTAGGATTGGTAAAAAGGGTGGGTATTATTGAGGGTGGGATTGGGTATTTTTGGTTTGTGAATTTGTTTACCATTTCAGTTATGTTATTTTGCTCCAGTGTAGTGTTGGGCTTACCTGCGCATGCTTGCGCAAATTGACCTGCTAGCGTTTCTGCTTTTTCTTTGTTTGTTTGTGGGTTTGTTGTAAATGAAGGTATGTTTTCGTCAGTCTTTTTTGTTTTGCGTATTAGTTTCCAGAGAGAGTTGTCTCTGGTGTTTAAGTTTGTTAGTATGTTTGTCCATGTTTGGTTTTTATGTTCTCGTATTCTTTGTCGTATTTCGTTTTGTAGTTGGTCAACTAATTGTGCGTCTTGGTCTCTTCTCAGTCTTTGCCACCTTTTCCGCGTTTGGTTTTTTAGTCTAATTAAGTTTTGTATGTCTTGTGGTAATTTTGTTTCTTGTGGTTCTATTTTTATTTTTGTGGCGGTCCTATTTCTGGCGTTTTGTATGTTTTTTGTTAGTATGTCAACTTGTTCTTCTAGTTGTTCGATTGTTGTTATGTTATTTGTTATTTCTGTCGTGTCGTTTAGTATTTGTCTGTATCTTGCCCAGTTTATGTTTTTGTATAACCATGCTGTCTTTCCCTCTTCTTTTTTGATGTTTGCATTATATTCAAAAATTACTGGTAGATGGTCAGATGATAATTCGTTTAAAGTTTTAAGTTCATTTATGTTCGTTATGTTTTTTGTCAGTGCTATGTCTAGGTATGCAGGTTGTCCTGCTGGTCTTTTGTAGTATGTCGGTTCCGTTGGTAGTAATATTTGTATGTTGTTATTGTCTATGTATTGTCTTAGTTTGTTTCCGTGGTTGTTACTTAGTCCGTTTTTCCAAGTTCTGTGTTTTGCGTTTAAGTCGCCCAACACTAACACTTTTGCGCCCTGGTTAAATAAACAGTCTAAATCAATATCCTGAAATGGTATATGGGGGGGAGCGTAGCTACTAGGAATTATAACACCATCTGTTAATTTAATTGATACATGTTCAATAATTGAGTTGTTTTGTTGCACTTTTGCATGTGGTATGTTGTTTTTAATTATTATAGCCACGCCCCCTCCGTGGATATTTCTATCCGTTCTATGTACTTGGTAATTTCGAATTTTTAGTTTTTTATTTTGATTTAATTTAGTTTCACTTATTGCGAGAATATCTATTCTGTACCTAGTCAAAAAATGCTTTATTTCGTCAATTCTCCTGCAAACACCGTTTGCATTCCATATTGCAATGTTCAAAGAGCCAACGAAGACTAAATGTTGTAGTTTTTGAGATTCTCTCCCATGAGAGACATCATTATTGAAATTCTTTCTTCCGGCGCTTTAGCCTTCCTTAGCTCTTTGGTACAATCATTTAAGAATCTCGTAAATTCGTTTATATTAATTAATTGATTAAACTCCCTCATAGCAGAAAATAAGTTACTTGCCTGTGTTATGCCAAAGTTGTCTTGAGGGTGGGGGTTGCCTTGTGGGCGTGTTCTTGTTATTTGTGGAAATTTGGTATTGTAGTCGTCTTCTGAGTCTGTCTCGTTTCCTGGGGGTAGGTTTCTTAGGGTTGATTGTCTGTCCTGTTGTCTTCGGCCGATATTTGCCCTGTCGGCACACGCTGGGGTACTTGCCCTACCCGTCCATGCATTTCTCGTCGGTTGTGGTGCTGGTACGTATGTGTGTTTCTGTCTTGCCTGATTGTTTCGGTCTATTTGTTCAAGTTTGAACAGATAAACGGGGCATTGAATGTATGTGGATTTGTGGGCTCTTCCACAATTTATGCACTTGTGTTCTTCTTTGTTTGTGCATTCTGATGTTGGGTGCATATTTGAGCAGATCAGGCATTGTGTTTTTCTATAACAGTTTGTTGTGGCATGCCCCCATTGTCCACACTTTTTACACTGGATGACTGCGTTTTGTTGTCTCCTTCTCTCCCATGTCACACGTACGTAGTTTAAGTATTTTATTTTTTCCAACTGTGTCAGTTTTGTTGTTGCGTCTGTTATTATTAAGTATAGCGGTCTGTATCTTGTCTTCATAATGTATATTGTTTTGACGTTTATTCCATGTTCATTGCGTAGTTCTGTTTTTATTTCTTCTGTCTCTGGAAGATGGTCAAGTCCTTTTACGATAAATGCGTGAGTCTTTTCCTGGTTTGTCGTGTACGTGTGCCATTCCACCTGTTCTTCTTTTTGTAGTTCTCTTTTATAATTGTTGTAGTCATCCTGGTCGTCTATATATATTATGGTGTTGTTCTTTGTGAATTTTATTGTGTATGTCTTTTTTATTGTTCTTCGTAAGTCCATGTTTAATTCATTGTATGCTTCCCTGCTCTGTGCCACTCCTTTGAGGATAATTGGTGGTGGTTTTATGATTTTGGGTGCCGCCGTTTTTGTTTGTTTTGTTCTGTCTTCTTGTTGTTTTTGTTTGTTTTGTTGCCTTGTTTTTATTGTTTGTTTAACTTTGTATGAAATTTCGGACTGTGCCGTTGATTCATTGTCCGTTGTATCTGCTATTTCAATGTCCGTGCTTTCATCGTCTGTAAGTGCTTGAAATCGGTTGCGTAATAATAGCTGTGGTCTTGGCTGTAAGATTTTTTGGTACTTTGTTGGTTGTTCTCCTTCTTGTCCTGATGTGCGGATTTTTATTGGATTTTTTGGGATCTCAAATACTTCGTTTCCTTTTATTATTTGTTGTCTTTCTCTTTTCGTCTTTTCGTCCATTGTTACGTCTTTCCCTACGTATGTTGTGGTGCTCGTTAGTATTCTTGTTCTTGGGTCCGTTTTCTTTGCGCTTTGTAGTACTGGACGTGTGAGTGGGATTCTTCCTTTGACAGTGTGTTTGTGTCTTAAATGTTGTGTAATTTCCACTCTCAGTCGGTCTCTTTGCTTCTTGTCCTGGCACGCTTTGTAATATTCGACGCATACTGTGCAACAAACTTTGTGCGTCATCAAGTGTTTGAGTAACGTTTTTATTTGTTTCGGGTTTTCTGCCCTGCTACTCATCGTGCTGTTTCTGCTGCTAGCAATACTTAACCTGTCGTCTTCAATTTGGGGTTTACCTTCAGAAACATCCCTCATGTCTAATAGATTTGGGTCTTGGGTGCCTACGGCACCCGCTGTTGGGTCCATAGTAAGTGGGTGGAGCTAACTTGGTTTCAGTATCCAAGCTATGTGTGACAATGCCACAAGACTGTACAATTCCGGCCTAGTTTGTTGGCATAGTAGGCGCGGGCGGAAATACAATACGAATCTTAACAATGTAGAATGTTTATATTATATTGATAGCAGTAGAGTTTTTTATTTAATGGTATCCGAGATTTTGTGTTGATTTTAAAATGCACAATTTTTAATTTTTAATTTTTATGGGCACTTAGGCAAATTTAGATTATGAAACTACCGATAAACTGTACTTAAAGAGCGATTGTACTAACTGCTCAAAACGCGATTTTATTTCACTACTTTAACTATAGATTTTCATCCGTTTAGACGGAACACTAAATTTCGATGTTTACCACTGCAATTTACAACTCAGCACACAACACAATTTTCATGCAAGTTTACTATTCTAGAGCATCAAATTATTGCAAATGTTTGGCTTTTTTGATAATTTGAAAAAATATGTAGGTACCCGTAAATATTTTTTGAAGCTAGGCAAGTTTAAGTTAACTTATAATTTTTTTAAATGGCTTCTATTGTTTTTTTTGTAAATTCTTGATAAAGATCACTCTATACAACATAGCAATATGTTTTGTTCAATATCATCGGCTTACTATAGCGGTGTGCAATTCTAGAAGTAAAGATTTAAAAACGTTGGAATAGTATGATTAATAAACATCTAAATTTCCATTTTTCGGCCATATTAAAACTTCAAAACCACTTCCGGTTGAACCAGAAGTGAATTCAACATTTAAAATTTAAATGTATACACTCCATTTTTATTCGAACTTTAAATTATATAGATAAATCTCTTTTTTCTACTCCCACATGAAAATTTGCTGTTTCCTTTACACTTTAGTGGCGGGTAAAGTAGGCTATTCTAGTTAACTGTGCGGCAAAATTTTAAATCCATCCTAGTTAGGTTATGAAACTGACCAATCACAGTAGTCAATTACAGAGAAGCCAAATTTACATGTTGTAAATTGGTTTCCTGACAGTTGGGAGAAGTTAGGTTAAAAATATGCTTCAAAAATATGCAAATCTGTCAGATGATTTGTTCTTTTTAAATTTAAATCAAAACATTTATCCCAGTCTATGTGTATACACAATATTTTCCTAAAGAGTACACGAAATGGTACAAAATTTGAAGGTATAATAACAAAATTAATACCAAAATATATTTCTACCAAATTATTGTTATTTTCTGCCAAACTAAACGTTTGCACACAGACGCACTTTCTTATTTCAAAAATATCTTTATTTCCACTCATTTCTAGACAACTACTACAAGCTTTGCATAAAATGTACTATATACCTACCAAATGAACGTTTTCTTACTAACCTTGGTAATTTTTTTCCATATAAATAATATTATAAATATTTGTGCACGGGGATATTTTCCGATATATTTTGAACGGCCATCCAACCCCAATTGATCTTAAAACTTTTATTATACGCAATAAACATAGAAATTTAACTGGTAATTCTTCCTTAAATGGTGGAACATAAAGATAACCCGATAAAACAGACGAAATTATAAGATTTCTAGAAAAAAAACATTGTTTACTAACATTTTTAAGGTTATGTTATTTCTACTTACACTATTGCCACTTCTCGTTTTCTCTTTCCACGTTAACAGTGTTGCTAGTTTGTAAATTGGCGATTATTTTGAAAAATTTGACCATAGCGAACGTTAAAAATTCATATTAATGCACAAAATCCATTTTTAACTGTTTGAAACGAATTCTACAGCTATTTTGTTGAACTTTCGGAGTTATAATTCTTTACGCAAGCAGAAATAAACCCGAAAAACCTATTTTTCTTCTGTGCATTTCAGTAAAACAATTATTGATCAAATTACCTGGTTAAGAAAATGAATTGTTCATTTCTATTAATACATATCGCCTATTCTGCAAAAAGCCGAATGTGAAAAAGATAGATATATTTAAAAGTGAGTTTGTATAAATATAAGAAATTACCCAAATCGATAAATATGTTACAGTGTAATTTGATCCATGGATTTGCCATCAAAATGAATTTTTGTTAAATTGTTTCCTATTACCGTTCTTACAAGTTCATGGCCAACTTAAAAGACAAGTTATGATGCCTAATTTAAATATTTTTTTTAAATTCTTAGTATGAAGTTCGGAAGTCAACTCGAGTGGATTGTCCATATTGCGCTCGGAAGTTTGAGCCCTCCGCCTACGGCGTCATGCTCAATTTACTTCCTCGTGCGATATGGACATCATATCCACTCTTGTTGTACAAACTACTATTTAATGACATATACCCATTATCATTTGTGTTAAAAATGGCCGCCTAGATCAATTTTCCTTTGTTTCCTAACATCCATAACTTTGGCAAAGTGGTAAAGAATAGGCAAACTACTAAAAATATAAATATTACTGCAAGAAACGTGCTGAGCAAAAGTGTTTGCCAATTATCTTGTTTTAAGTTAATAGCTGGGGATTTTGCTAGTCTTTTAGATCTCTTTTTAACTTCAAATCCAGACCTATATACGGTCACCGTACAACCACCATTGGGCTCTTCCGATCACAAACTTATTTCAACCCTAAGCGAGCTGCCAATTAGTTCTGAACAACCTCCTAAACCCCGTAAGATTTGGCACTACACATCAGCTAAGTGGGAAGACCTAAAGGACCATTTTCGCAACTTTCCCTGGCTATTGCCAAGGCAGCTGCACAGAAACTTGGTGTACTTTTCCGCACCAAAAGGTTGTACACACCTCATCAACTTTTGACACTCTACAAAGCCCAGATTCGACCATCATTAGAATATTGCTCTCATGTTTGGAGCTCTGCACCCAAGCACACCCTTCGGCTATTGGATTCCATTCAAAGGAGAGCCATTCGTCTGATCGGCGACCCCGAGCTGACCAAGACCCTTGACCAAGACCCTCGATAGCCTGGAGCATCGAAGACAGGTTGGTGATTTGGCTCTCTTTTACAGATATTTCCATGGCAGGTGTTCGACTGACATTGCCCACTTGATTCCACCTAGAGCAATGCAAAACAGAAATACACGGCGAACCACTGCCGCTCATCCATATGTTGTTCAGCTTAGTACTCCTCGAACTTCATTGTTCAAGAATTCTTTCATCTGGAGAACGTCATCTTTGTGGAATGATCTTCCTGAGGTCGTGTTTCCCAATGAATACAATCTTCAACGTTTCAAGACCAACGTTAATCGCTTTTTTCGCACTCGCACCGCTCCCAGAGCGCCTTAAAGGATTTTTCCTACAGTGCAGGTGTTTTATCATTAAAAAAAAAAAAAAAAATTAAAGGTTTTTTTATATTGTTTTTTCTTATACAACCTATACAACTTCAATGAGTGTTTAGAGGCTTTTAGAATCTCCATTTCTTGTACCTACTTGACTATAAATCGGTAAAGGGTATTGTTTAATCATTCATCCCTGTCAACATCAGCCCAGAAGCCCCCTTAAATCCGAAATAATTCCTTCCTAATCAAATTTTAAAGGGTTTGGGACAGTGGCGTAACGCACCCCTGCTTTAAAAACTCCTTTATATAATATACGAACTCAAACACCCAATAAGGGTTATTATTAACCTATAAATAATAATTATTAAACGATCGTTTATTTTGATTTATTGAAATTGACAATAATATATAAATCTATAATCTTATCTCTAATCTTATATAAAAGTACAATTCTATACCCAAAATGACTCTAAAATAGTGATAACCAAAAAAAGCGGTTCCTTTTATTTTGTCAGATCCATCCTTAGACTCATTGCACCATATCACGGCTCATCGGTAGGGCTGTCAAGAGTCAGAAGCGACATCTAGTGACCTAAACAGTAACAATAAAGACTAAGTCCTTGCATAGCTTATTATTGCTTATAGTGGCCCTGCAATATGGGGCCCCTAATCATTGGCGCGGGGAGGGGGAGGGTAATCAGCCAAAAAAAAAGAACATCAAAAACAACTTTATATTACGTGTACATACTTTGTTTAATTAATTTTGTCAGCAAACAGAAGACACCGCAAGACAAATTTTTAACATCCTTGGCTTTAAAAATTTAAAAAAACATGATAAAGGCAACGTTCTTTGCTTCTTCTCGTTCTAAAATTGTTTTTAAAAAAATGTTGTATTGAACGGAATGCCATTCTACCCGAATGAGGATGTCGCTATGTAATTGACGACTAGCACTGATGATGGCGAAAGCCGAAAACGCTCTGTTACAAAATTAATTAAATGAAGCATCTACAACACGTAATATAAAATCTTTTTTTTCCAAAAAAATTTAAGGTTGAGTTGTCATTCTTGAAACAAATTAAATCGAAATAAAAATTCCCTAAAATAATTATTTTTACTATAAAGAGACCGTCACCATTGCCGAGGTGTGTGATTGAACGAATACCGGCAGTGTACGTCATTCACGGTTTCTTTATATTTCTCGCAAGAGAATAGCTACTATTAATATTTCTTAAAATATATAATTTAAAATCATTTTTTGTATATAAGGCGACAGACGTGTGTCGCAACATGTCAGGATTTATTTACGATTGTTTTTTGTTTCGTATACAGTAATAAATAAATCTGTCGATCTGCTGAAATTTTATAAAATATTGTTTTACAATAAAAAAGTATTGAAGCATCTCAGTTTTACAAATAAATTATTTTTTCTTAAACTATTTGTATAGTGCCGCTAATACAGAGTGCGGGGCCCTTCTGAAAGTGGGGGTGCTACGCCCGGGCCTATTGGGAAATAGGCCCTGAGCCCGATGAATAGACATGGCCAAGAGAACTAAATATTTTTCCTACGACCACCTATGAAAATGAGAAAAAAAGCACGGTTAACTTGGCTCGAAAGCGCCGAATATCACACGCGTGTTGAAAGAAAAGATTTCAACTCTAGAGTGGAAATACAAGGCACACTATTTAATTTAGGCATATGATGCCAATTTGACAGACCACACCTATTTACTAAAAAGAACAAATTTTAGAAAGCAGTTTAGTTTATTTATCACGTATTTGTTGAGTGATTCAGAATTAGAGTGTGAAAATAGGCCATCTGAAATTATAAAAAAGTTAAGAATATACTGGAAAATTTATTACCAGTCAAAACAAGCCCCGCTGAAGAAAATGTCATATATTAAACTTAAGCAGAAAATGTTTATGGGTCGCTATAGCCTAGAGACTAAAGCCATGACCTGCGAATCGGAAGATCACAGGTTCAAATCCCATCAGGAGCACTTGACTTTTTTTTATGAAAACATTAAATAATTTATAGAATTATTTTGAATTGAAATCTTTCTTGTTGGGTGAATTTTTTAAATTTATTTTTAATGCATCTTTCCTTGATTAAATAAAAAAAATCATTCAAGAAGGAAGATTTCAATTCAAAATAATTTTATAATTTATTTAATGTTTTTATAAAAAAAAATCAAGTACTCCTGATGGAATTTGAACCTGTGACCTTTCGATCTATTAAATTGGCATCATATGTTTAAATTAAATAGTGTGCCTTGTATTTCCACTCTAGAGTTGAAATATTTTTTTTCAGCTCTAGAGTTGAAATATTTTTTTCAAAAATCAAAGGTTTTTTTAATAATTCTTTGTGGTCGTAGGAAAAATAATGTACATTACTCGTGTGAAAGTGATTATTCTAAAACTCGGAGAATTTCCGCACTCGGCTGACGCCTCGTGCTAAATATCTCCTCGTTTGAAAAGTATCACTTTCATCACTTGTTATGTAATATACTATTGGTCTAATTAAATATATGTAGGTATAATTTTTAGAATTTAGAAATTTTGGTCAAATGCTTTTAAAACAAGTTTGACGCACTCTTAATATCCAATCTATAGACGATAAGTTTCTAATTATAGTCGTTAAGCTACTATTCGATCAAGCCATTAAGGAAGTGACACCAGAAAACTGGCGAAAAGCAGTTCATTATGTCATGAAGCAAGAGGAGAAAATGTGGGATCTTGACCACCTGATCGATCGGACCATCGACCCATTAATTATAACGTCAAGAGGAGATGCCAGTTCCTTAGATGATGAAGAATATTATAATTTTGTATAATTTAATTTCTGTATAATGTATATTTTGTATTTTGTTTATAATATTTAATAAAAAATAGGTGTTCCTAATACTATGTACATAATGCACGCCTTTATCACGCCAATTTCAGTGTTTGCGAATAGATAACAATAGGCAAAATCCATAAATTGACCCAAACTTGGGTGGTACTACCTACACTTGATGAAAATAAATAATTTTCTAATGAAATCAATGAATGCCAATTTATGAAAGTGGCTTAAATATTCGTTGAGTCACTCTGTAGTCCCTTTGCATACCTAACGAGTATTTATTACTCTACAACTTTCTGAAATAGACTATAGTAACGGGCTTTAAAACTCACTTAGAATGGTCTTAATATTCTTGTTATTATTCCCCTGCACTGGACTTATATAGAGTATTAACCCTCCATTTTGCTCAGCCTTATAACAAACATCTGATGCTTCTTATCCGAAAAATTTGAAGCCTTCTTACAAAACCGCATTACAAACATTTAGCGCGGATTCAAGGGATTAAACAAGTAGTAGGTTTATCCAAACAAGGGTGTATGCTTGAAATAAGAATTAAGCAATTTCATTGTGTTAAGAGTTGAAGGGTAGTTACGCATTCGCCATTTCGTTTTTTAAATCAAAATTTCGTAATTTTTTCGTAATAATCTAGAATCGGCTAAATATTTATTTTTCGAGCACAATTATTACTAGACCTGGAAAATTACGTATTTTCGATGAAAATAAAAAATGTTATTTATGAAAATAACGTAGTTACCATGGAAGAACTGGAAGAACGCATACAGGTTGCATTTGGTAGCAATTGGAAGAAAAATCGATCGTTGTATTGAGCAAAACGGCAATCTCTTTGAACATTTAGAAAACTAGGATTTATAATTAGTAAATTTAGAATTATTAGAAAATTCTTATAAAATAAATTATATTACTTATGTATGAATGTTTTAAATAAAATAAAGTTTTTAATTAATATTACAATTCGTTGCCAGGACCGGACTGACAAGAAGTGTAAAAAATATGAATTTAAAAAAATAAGCAAGGACAATTCATCATTATGAAAAAGTAATATCGCCATTACATTTTGAGGGTAGGAGGGTTTAAAAATCGGATAAAAAAAATCCAGGTCCGTATTTAAAAAAGTAAATTTGGTGATGGCCGCTCGGAGACGAAACGGCGGATCTATAGTTTAGTAACGTCATTTTGTAGAGGAGAAAAAGGTGCAATGACAAAGTGTCATTTTTTAAAAAATAGATAGTCAAATGAGCTCAGGAAAAAATAAAAACGATTTTGCAAAATTTCGGTTTTTTTCGAATAAAATCGGAAGTATTCGGAATTTGAAAACTTTTAAAGCGACATTATATCAGCACCGAATTGTACAACTTTGCCCCCATTTAACCGTTTCTCTAACTCCTATGGTTTCCGAGATTCCAATGCTAGTATGTCGAATTTGTAACACCCTGTATATTGTTATCTATATTTTGTATGTTTATTCTATATATTTGCCTATAAATTAAAATTTTATAAGAAATATTTTTTGTTTGCGAGCCAAGTAAAATCTTTAATAGATCATTTTTAGTTACTTGGGTATAGTTGAATCCAAAAAAAAACAGGTTTTGTTCAGGAAAAAAAGGTAGAATTTGTTCCCCAGTGTTATTATTGATTAGACGGCTCAGACGAAAAAGAAACACGAAATATCGTTTATAAATATCCATACCATTGTTTAGCATTTCACAAACTGTATCAGAACTATATAGATTTCTGTACTCTGAAATCAGTTCTATATTCTACCTATATGTTGACTCATATTTCATTTATATTGTATATTTTACATACCCCTTTATTCCGCGACATGTAAACTACCGGTAAATATATCTAAATAGAGAAATGAAGGCACATAAATTACGAAAGTTGCTCCTTGGAGCCGGGGTGGTATTACCTTCTGATTAGGTTTCCTTTTAAAAGTATTTTTCTTTTAAAATAAATTGAATTTTGTCTGGAAAGAAGGAGAGATTCATGGTAAATTGAATTTATAGATAAAGGCTTTAAGAAAAGCATGCAAAATATGTATACAAAAAAAAATCAGTATTAAATAAAAAATGGCAAATACCTACATAGGTATCTAAACAAATTCGAGTGCGTACATGGGACGAAGATGGTTAAATTCAGGCAAAGTTACATATTTTGAAGCATGATAATTTAGCGAAAAAAAATTTATAAATTTTCAGTTTTGTTTTTTAAATTCTTAAGCCTTATTTTTGGACTTTGACAACAAAAAAACACGTCTTATAGATAAAGATGACTTTATTAGTTTTTAACCTCCACGTTTCTTTCTTTGGATAGCACCGTCAGGTCAAGTTTTTAAATACATACTTACTGCGTCATTGACTACCTGTGGCTTAAATATTCGTTGGGTCACTTTGTAGTCCCTTTGCATACCTAATGACAGTGGCGGCTCGTCAGGTTAAGTAGGTGAAGGGACTTTTCACCAAAAAAAATAAAAATAAAACCAGGAGGAAAGTTTCTCGACAATATTAAATATTAATGTACCAATACAGCTACCATTTTAGCTCTTAAAAAATAATTATGTTCAAATTAATAATATTAATTTAATCCGAATGTACCTATGCATAAAAGGGCCACGGTCAATTCCGATGGACAATAATTATAAACACGCGTGCATTTTGGCGCGCCCCAGCCCACCGTGTCCGTAAGCTCAAAGCAAGTTAAGACCCAACGCCCAACATGGTTTTGATTTTCACTGTTGCTATGATTACGTGACGTCAGTCACGCGCCAGCATGTAACAATCTGCGTTGTGATGAAGGGCAATTTAAAAATAGATCAGTCGTATGCACCATTATTTTAGCATTGGTATTTATTTTGAGGCTTCGCGAAACTTACGGTTATAAATATCGTTTTTACGTGATTTACTGTTCGATTAAAAAGTTTTGTTTTTATTTTTAAGTTAATTCAGTAGTGGACGTACCTACTTAGTTGCGTGTTTTAAAAATGAACCCAATTAATGACATAGTTTGTAATTTGTTGGAAATTCCGTTCAGTCGTTGGACAGATGAGGATAAGAAAGACGTTTTGTTATACGGGTTTTTAGTCAATATTTGTTTTAAGTACCCGCACTATACCTAGCTTTCCACCAGTTTTTAAGACCGCGAGCAGCCACTGCCTATTGAGCTTTATTCTGCAACTTCCTGAAATAGACTATATTTCTACCTACTTGCAGGCTCACCTTTCCAATATCATTATTTATTTTTTAATAACAGATTATTTTTCCCAAGAGATTTGTAAAACTTTTTATTAAAGATACATCTTGACATTATACGCCCCCAATAAAAATCAAAGGCCAATATATCGTTGATTGATCGACGTTGCCAAAGTTCCGACGAGTTATAAAATGGGATTTTATTCCTAGAGTGATTTATTGATAAGAAAATAAGGTTTGCCAGATGGTATTTGTAGTAGCTTAATATTTTATAATTTTGCTTTATGTGTATATGGTTACTTACTCTTCGGCCCAAGGGAGTAAGTAATTTTTTCTTAATTAAAAAAAAACGAAAATATGTAAACGGTAACATTTTTAAACAATCCTTTGTTACAGCACGTATAGGGTGTATTTATGTTGATTGAGATTCAATCTCAAGACTTGTCTTTAATTCATGATATTCGACGCAAAAGCAAATGAAAGCAATTGAGCTTAGATCGAAAGCATTAGTGCAAGCTTTCCTAACGATGGAATAGAAACTCAAGAAATACGTAATTATTACCTTTTACTTTTACTGAAATGTACTTGACACTGCGACGAGGGCTTTTCAATTGTAATCAAATTTACAATATACAGTCAGATTAATCACCAGAGGAGGACAGGGATCCCCTAAAAGTCACTGTGCCCCTCTTAGACGATTTACAATAAGTGAGGTATATGTAAGTTTTATTAAATCAGCTTATACAACATTTTTAATTAAAAAAAACTTTTTTTGGACCGATCTCTTCTAGGCTCCTCTTAAAAATATACTAACTATGCCCATGCATACGATACTAACATTCTATATTAAACTGTAATGAAAGTACAGGATAAAACTTGCAATATTTATATCAAGTGGCGCTATTTCAGGTTTTGGTTGGAGGGGTGACCACATCTTTAAAGTCGCAATGCAGGACAAACAAAAAGCGCCGCAGACTAATCGCCGACGTCGACGGTGAAAATATTTTGACTGCCACGCTCAAAAAGCCATTTTATTATCTATTAAAATAAGTTTTTAAAGAAATTAGAAATATTTTATTTGCACTGGCTTATACAAATACACTAATAACGCTGACTAAACCAGTAAACAGCAAGTTCTCATGGATTTTTTAAAAATAAAACTTGTTTTTCGGTTATTTTTATAATGTTGCACATTTTTTAAAAGCGCCAAATGGCGCCATACAAAACTAGACCGACATCAGTGTATAAGTTGACAAAAGCTTTATCGATCAAAGTGTTTCTTGCCGACATTGTAGTAGTTTGTACTACAAGATTGGATATGATGTTCATATCACACGAGGAAGTAAATTTAGCACGTTGTAGGTTGTACAATATTCACCTGAAGATGACTTGAGATACTTACCAAATGTAATCGTAAAAGAAGAACAGTGGCAATACTGTAGTGATACCGGCCCCATAGGCGTAGTTAGGGGGGTACTTGGGGGTGCTCAGCACCCCAAAAAAAATTTACATATACTTTTCCTTAAGGTAAAATAAAATACCTAATTAAATAAATACACACGATCTGTTTTTTTTTCACTTCAGCACCCCCAGTGTTGACCACCTATGAATGGCCTCAATAACATAACCTTAACTTAAAACCATAAGGGAATCCAAACCACGTGATTCAATATGGTGGTTGATGGCAAAAGTCATGTTAGATAATATTAATAAAATTATATGTTTAATATTTAACTAACTTAAACATAAAATACTCAAGTTACAAGTTTAACCAAGATTACACCAGACCGTAAGAGTATCTTTTCTGGAAATTGCATATTATTATAGTCTGCATAATGTAGAAATTGTGCGGTAAACCCTTAATAAAGGCAAAGTAACTCTCATTAAGCCCTGAAAGATGACACCTGTAAGAGGCTGTAAGAGGTTGGTGAGTGTAAATTAGTGGATGTAGACATATAACTAAAATATAAACGTGGACAAGCAGTTAAAAGCTAAAAAATAAACCTAGACTCAGTAACGACGTCGATGGTAAATGAGAGGGAGGTTAAAAATAGGGGCGGAATCAGAACGATTCGGGGGGCGGACGGATACAGGGAATACCAGGAAACAAAACCGCGACAGAGCGAGGGATAGTCGTCGTGTAAATAAGCAAATAAGTAGACAGATAACCATCAATGGATACTCCTGCTAAATAAAATGACTGTTCTAAACCTGTTGAGAGCTGCGATACACTAAAAAGATAGATGGAGGAAATAACATTAATTAATATTAAAAGTTATCCCAAAAACACATATATCATTAAATTAAACATAAACACATCTCATTACTTTACACGGAATATCCAATAACAATTCCTGTAACTCTATATAATATGCTCTATATCCTTGCTTCGTGCCTTATATGTGATTTCAAAGTAAGCATCCAAAGGCAAATAGCAGAATAATCTTGGGAAGGGGATCCTATCAAGCGGTTTGTTTGTTGTTTCCAGGTTACATTAGCTAATTAAATTTCTCTTAAGCATTTAAAATGTATACTTACACTTCACTAAGCTTAAATTCAATATTATGTATTTTGTGTTTTAAACGTCCTGTGGAAAAATTGGGGCTCTCATTTTTCATAATAATTTCTTGATAAACTTCCATGTATTCTTCACATTTTGTTGTTTGAATCGTTACGCTCTCCATTTCTGGAATCACTTTGAAATAATATATCTATCGTTCTCACATTCGACCTTTTGCAGAATAACAAATAATAAGCGATATATTTATAATTAAAAATGGACAATTTTTTTATCTAAACCATGGTCTTTGCTTGCTTGCGAAATAAACCCGTACAAATCCTTTTTTTCTGTGCAAAACAAAACGAAAAACATACCTTACCTATAAAACCATTAGTTGGAATTAATTTTTTTCTAAAAATGTTATAATTTCGTCTGTTTTATCTGGTTTTATATACTTAACTTTATGTTCCACTATTTAAGCAAGATTTATCAGTTAGTTTTCTATAAATGTTGCTTATAATAAAAGTTTTAGGGTCGATTGGGGTTGGATCCCCGTTCAAAATATATCAGAATATTTCACTCATGTATAAATTTTTCCATAAGAAACGTTAAAAATAAAAAAATATCAGCGGATATACAACGTTGCCTAGACAACGTTGTATATCCAACACACAACAATCGAACCTATTTGACGAGACAGTTTTTTTTTTACCTTTTTACTGCGAACGTGATCATTATTGTTAGGAGTTCCCTTCGGGAAATTAATTGCTTTTGAAAAACAAACCCTCTCAACAGATAATTGTTATTGGATTTCAGTTACAGTTTTAATTGTGTTAGGTTAGGTTAGGTTAGGTGAGAGTGGCAGACCCTTGGTTCTGACCAAACGGTCTCACGTAGTCCTGATTAGGTCCGTTGTGATACCACACGTGTTCCGTAGAACCAACCTTCATCAGATCACTGATGGTTTATGCGACGTAACCGCGGAAGGATTTTAACAACCCATTCAAACCAGCCACTACTGTTCAGAAATCTGCTCAGCCGTCCAAGTTGTAAGTTGTTTAGTTCCTCCAGGCTATCGAAAGATGATTCACCCAGAGTAGTGAACCTCCTTCTTGCGAGGCCAGGGCATTCACACAGAAAATGTTGAATACTTTCTTCCTCTTCCTCATCTCTGCAGCTTCTGCAGAAGTCGTTAGTGGGTATTTGCATACGTTCGGCATGTCTACCGAAGAGGCAATGTCCGGTAACAACCGCAGTAATATTTCTCACGTCTTTTCGACTGTGTCTCAATAGCTCTGCGGTTCTCTTTTTATCGAATGTGGGCCACAGTTGCCTGGATGTACTACAGGTTGTCAACCCTGTCCATCTGTTCTGTGCAAGCTGCTTGGCCGTGTAGTCAATCTCCTCTTTGACCAATCCCAGTGGTTTGTTCACTGTATTGTCTGCTAGATCAGCTGGCATGCCTGCGCCCTCTCTTGCGAGCGCATCGGCAGCCTCGTTGCCATCTATTTTGGAGTGTCCAGGAACCCAGCACAGAATAACCCGATGTTGGTTGCCAAGTGTGCATAGATTGTTGCGGCATCGCTTTACGAGCTTTGATTTGACGCTGCTGGAACAGATTGCCTTAATCGCCGCCTGACTATCACTGAAGATGGTGATTGACGAGGCTACTCCCAAGCCAAGGTGTTCTTGCAGGATATTGACCGCCTTCTCTACTGCCAGTACTTCCGCTTGAAAAATACTACAATAGTTGGGGAGTCTATACGATTTCTGTATTTGTAAACTTTCGGAAAAGACCCCGGCTCCCACACCAACGTCCATCTTTGAACCGTCTGTGAAGATTGCGTGATCTGTTTTCGTTATATTCTGATTGCCTTCCCACTCTTCCCTACTCGGAATGAGTATAGAATACCTTCTATCGAAGCATGTTATTGGGACAGAGTAATCAGTCGGGTCTCGTAGATTATTCCCCGGGTGAATCTTTAGTATACTGCTGTGCCCGTAGTTAGTTTCCTTCCAGAATTTCGACTCTTTTAGTCGCAGGGCACTCTTTGCAGCTATACTTTTTCCATAGATATCCAAGGGGGGTATATATAACATGACCTCTAGCGCCGCTGTCGGGGTTGACTTAAGGGCTCCGGTTATTCCTAAACAAGCTGCCCTTTGTATCCTTGTCATTGACTTAGTGTGCACTGCTTTTTCCAAAGCAGTCCACCAACCCAGGACCCCGTATATTAATATAGGTCTTATAATAGCCGTATAGATCCAGTGTACTATGTGGGGTTTTAGTCCCCATTTTTTTCCAATTGCTTTTTTGCAGGCATATAATGCTACCGACGCTTTTTTAACTCGTTCTTGCAAGTTTATGCCCCAGTTTAGCTTGGAGTCAAGTACCAATCCTAAATACTTTGCTTTTTCCTTAAGCACTAAAGCATTATTGTCAAGTACTGGGAGTCTGAAGTTCTCGATAATTGTGTTACTTATATGAAATTGAAAATTGTATGACAAAAATTTTTTTTTATATATATTTCATTCTAGAAATATTCTCCCTAAATACCGCTCGTGCATAAAAATTAACCAGATAATTTTCATTCAAGCTTGTTATACTAATTCCACTCGTTGTTCGAACTCGTGGAATTATAAATAACAAGCTTTCATGAAAATTATCGGTAATTTTTAAGCACTCGTGGTATTACCCCCGAATATTCCACTCACGTATAAAAAGTCCCATAAGGACAGTGGTATTTTCGAAAACTTACAGCGGATATACAAAATCGAAAACACCAAAACGAAAATGCCGCGTCGCCAAGGTAACCCAGTATGGCAATTCAAATATTTGTCAGTGTCACTTTGTTGGTAAATTTTTATATTTTTCAAAGTTATGCATTTAGAAACGTGAAATATTCTTTTAAATACCATGCGTGCTTTAAAATTAACCGGATAATTTCTCCCTTATACGTGTTTTCTTTACAAATTTCACTCCCCCTTCGGAGTCGTGAAATTAAAAGAAAAAACGCATTCGTAAAAAATTATCGGCAATTTCAAAGCTTTTGTGGTATTACTATTGAAAATACCGCTGTGGAAAAATATTTGCATGGCAAAAAACCAACCAAGGTTAGTAAAAAAGGTTAATTTTGTAGGTATGTAGTGCATTTTATGCATTAAATCTTGCTCAGTTTACTTCCTCGTGCGATATAAAATATCCACTCTTATTGTACAAACTACTATTGTAATTTTTGTTCTACCTATTTATTTCATTATTACCTTTAGTCTCCTCATATTTACACGTTAAAATGAATGAATCTTTGTACCCCGAGAGCTATAAGTAATAGAACACTGGCACTGGCTGTCCCATTTCCAGTTCTAAACCTGTTGAAAGCGGCGATACACTAATTCTATATAGATTTGTAAACTTCCAAAGCAATATTTATTCTTGATCACATTTGATTTATTTTCTCCGAAAGATATTAAATTTGTTTGAAAAAAAAACTTTATCCCGACTTCTGCAGAATTTCTGCTTTATACTTTTTCCCATTTTGTGAGTAACACCGTTCGAAACATCTGTTAAAAATCTCTTCTACTTTTTGCCTTTTTAATTCTCCATCGACACTCAATATCCGCCCAATATCGGTCCAAATGCAGCATTTGGAACAGGGTCTGCGTCGCGACAGTAACAATTCCGTGGGTTGCCTAGTTGCATTGTATACGCGCAAATTTTATTTAAAGTAACACCGAGAAATATTGAATATAATTTTTTTAATAAAAATACCTTTCTGACACTCCAATATCTGTAGAACCCAAATTTAAAAAGTTTTTAAAAATGTATTAACAAACATGGCCAGGATTCGGGCCAAGAGAATCCAATGTTATTGGTCTAATTTAAGAAGGGGGGGCTGCCGGGCTGCAGCCCCTGTATGTATTCTTGGCTTAGAATACAAAGGTCTTGTAGAAAACGTTAAATTTCTAAACTTTTCCTTCTAAATATCCTGTTTTATATTGAGATTAAGGTTTCAGACGATATAGTTTTAGTTATTGATTTATGATGTAATTTTAAAGGAAAACGAGGTAAAAGAATAATATTTTATAGTATTTTTCTATTATATACTTGTCTCTTGTCTGTTCCGTTATTTCTTTTTTAGAGCTATTTTAAATCAACAAAAATATAACCCAATGCAATAAAATATTTTTACAACAAACCAAAAAACAATTAGATATTTATTTTTTAAGAGAAAAGTTAAAGTAAAAATTGTAATTGAAACATTTTTTATGGAAGAAGTGTGATAATTTATAATAAAAAAATAGTGCGGAAAGAAACGAGAATGCTTTATTATGAATATACAAAACGGCACTTAAGAAGGAGTATTTCAAAACCTAAGCATTTGCACTAAAAACTGCTCTTAGATTTACACTCCTAAAATACACGATTTCTGAAAAAAAAACATCAATTTTGGCGTGGTGAGCGATATTTACTTTATTTTTAATGATGAAAAACCGAGCCCGGAAAAAGCTGGTTAGAGTCATACATACGTTTTATGTTAAAATTTTGGATTGACACCAATATTCATATTTTTACAAATATAAAAACAAAATTTTAAATAAAGAGCCAGCAGAAATATCAAAAAAAAAGTAAAAAACACATTTACAAAAACAAATTTAATCCAACCATGCAGAGGGGGAGAGGTAATAATTTAATTTTCGAAATTTGATAGTAGTTAGGCAAATTTTATACGAACTTTGAGCGTGGCCTCGAAAATTTTCGCTTGCGGCGCTTCTCCGCCTTCTTCGCCAAGTACGATATCATAGAATACATGTAATCCCGACTGTCCCTTTCTCCAGAAAAAGAAATTGTCCTACTTACGCCCATTGAGCCCCCCCCCCCCCACCAGCTTATTTTCTGTTTACGCCACTGGACTGTCCCAATTTCACAAAAGTCCGTAATACCAGCGGAGCTGACAACACAGCGTTGCTTTTAAAAGTATAGTACATTTTGTTACGTTCATGCTCTAGTCGATAATAGAATTTGGCCTTTCCGTTCTTTTTCCTTCTTTTTTTTTGAAGGGCACAATCTTATCTTGCCGTGTCACCGCCGCACACATGGTACACGTATATTCTGAACATCGGGTCTGACCCTAGGAAACATTTTAGAAATATTCTTCAGTCGAATTTCCTTTTTGTATAGATTCTGGTAAAATACTATTTGTTTTTGTTATTACAATGTTACGAAATTTGATTCTATTAATCGCGGTTAGGAGTGGAGACTACTACAATGATGCATATCGTTTTAGTTATTGATTTATGATGAAATTTTATCGGAAAACGGGTAAAAAGAATAATATTTTATAGTATTTTTCTATTATATACTTCCGTTCCGTGTTTCCTTTTTTAAAGCTATTTTAAATCAACAAAAATATAACCCAAAGCAATAAAATATGTTTACAACAAAACAAAAAACAATTAGGTATTTATTTTTAACAAGAAAAATTAAAGTAAACATTTTAATTGAAAATTTTTTTAGGAAGAAGTGGGATATATTATAATTTAAAAAATAGTGCGGGAAGAAACGAGAATGCTTTATTATGAATATACAAAACGGCACTTAAAAATGAGTATTTTAAAACTTAAGCATTTGCACCAAAAACTGCTCGTAGAGCTACTCTCCTAAAATAAATGATTTCTGAAAAAATCATGAATTTTAGCGTTGTGAGCGATATTTACTTTATTTTTAATAGTCACAAACCAAGCTCGAAAAAAGCTGGTTAGAGTCATACATAAGTCTTACGTTAAAATTTTGGATTGACACCAATAGTCATATTTTTCACAAATATTATAATAAATGTTGTTTTTTAATAAAGAGCCAGCTAGGAATATAAAAAAAAACATTTACAAAAACAAATTTAATCCAACCATTTAGAGGGGGAGAGGTAATAATTTAATTTTTGAAATTTGATAGTAGTTAGGTGAATTTTAAACGAACTTTGGGCGTGGCCCCGAAAATTTTTCGTCTGCAGCGCTTTTCCACTTTCTTTACTGGGTGCAATGTCATGAAATATGTGTAGTCTCGACTGTTTCTTTTCTCCAGAAAAAAAAATGTCCTACTTACGCCCACTGCGCCCCCCCCCCCCCTCCCCCCGCCCTTGGGCATTTTTTCTCGGTAATTCCACAAGTGCACGTGTAAATTACACAAATACTACCCCCCCCCCCCCCTCCCCGATATTAAATCTTTCTTAATGGCTACTGTCTTAAATAGTTCCTTACTTAGTTAAAACGTTTGTAATTCTTAAAACTCTGCAGGTTCAATGTTGAACAAACTACAATAAGTATTCGTTTTCTATTCTTTTAATCTATTTTTTCCACGCAATCTTATCTCGACCCGTCAGCGTTCCACACATATGGCACTCGTATCCCCATGTCTAGCGACGTCGCCGTCGTCGCGCTGGGATACCGAAACATTTTTCACTGGAATTTCCGTTTTGTAAGGATAAGTTAAAGTTAAGGTGTATAAAAATGCCTCTTTGTGTAACTAGGGCTGGGAAGTAGGTCGCCTTTTTTCTTGAGAGTAAGTTATTGTTATTGGAATAAATATGCTAAGGAAAAAGTCACGTTTCTTGTTAGTTTTTATATTGTTCAATTAAAGGGGATATATTTTATTAGTTTCACTTTAAAGTACTTAGTACGTGATACCATTGGATGTCGCCGATACATTTTCATATTTGCATGCACTAGCACTAGGTACGCAAAAATATGAATTTTGCCCAAGAGTAAAGTACCTTTATTTTTAACAATATCGAAAACTGTAATTATGAAAAGTTGTTCGTTGTTCGGTATGAAAAACTATGTTCTAATAGGCAATTACACTAAAAAATATTTTTTTTTATTTTTACAAATTTTGTCTCAAATTACCGATAAATTTGTGAAAATAAAAAAAATATTTTTCAGTGAAATTGCATGTTATAACATAGTTTTTATTGCCGAACAACATTTCATAATTACAGTTTTCGATATTGTCAAAAATAAAGGTACTTTACTTTTGGGCAAAATTCATATTTCTTGATAAACCTCGTATGCGACTGAACATTTTTTACATCTGATGGTTGCATTTTTTGGTTTGGTTTTGGAACATGCAGAGTTTTTTTATGAAGAATAATTTTTTTTCGTAAAGTTAATAATAAAAAAGTTTCCAATATGTAGCCAACTTAATAAGTAGACACACTGTATAAAAACTGAAATACAACTCTGCACAGTGACACCTCATACATTCACGATAGGGAAATGGGTTGTCCGCCCATATCCTAACCTATATAGTAATAAAATCAAATAAAGTAAAAATTTTCCTTTCATTTCGTTAGACACGTTTAGCCATATCATGACTCGTCAGTCGTCAGTAGAACTAGGATCCGATAAAAAAAGGAATATTTCAAACCGGCTTATACAGTATTTGGTGGAGCACACCAGCAAGATCTTGCACGGAGCGACATCTGTGTCGTTGTTGGACACTCTTGCAGGGCCCGCTCTAGGGGGCGGCAACCTGGGCCCCTGCCCAGGGCGGCAAGTTGGAAGAGCGGCATGAAAAATCCAAAAAAACACCATAAATCCCCGTTTTGCCTACCTACGTTCCTAGGTATATATGAAGTTTGAACCATTCCAATTCCCAGTTAACAAATTTAATTTCCTTTGTTTTGCCGTGCCGTCTTATTTTTAAAACAGTGACAATTTCGACGGATCCCTTTTCATTTTAATATTATAATAATATCAAGCAATTCCGCGACAAAGCAAGCCGAACAACGCCGGCCCCGGCACCGGTACTTTTTTTGGTCATGGCGAAGTCGCAGCAAGGGACAAGCCGGCGAGCGGCGAGTAATAGACAGACAATTTGCTGTTGTGGTAGATATAAAACGAAGAAGGGATGAAAAAGGCGGCAATTTCTTGTTTTTCCCAGGGCGGCGTTATTGCTAGAGCGGGCCCTGCACTCTTAAGCATACCAGCACCTCTAACACACCTACAGAAATAAGCATATATTAAGAGGAAATCACCCGTTAAGACATTCGTCACAATTACAGGAGTCCCGCTAGGCAGCGCTGACCCGTAGGTATCGGTTTAAGTTCCGAAAACTAATATCAAATCAAATTAAGATTCTTCTTTCATCCCTAGACAGAGGATCCGACGAAAGAAAGAAACGTCTCATTTAGCTTACAATTACACTTCAGGCATGGACATTTCTTCAATTTCAAATCTATTTGTTAAAAGACCCAGAACTGAACGAACCTAAAACCTGGGGTGTTAAATAAAATATGTTTTAAATCAAATTATCTTATTTTCTCCTCTCAAATTAAATTTACTTATTTCCAAAGCCC
Source organism: Polydrusus cervinus (assembly GCA_935413205.1). Classification (NCBI taxonomy): domain Eukaryota; kingdom Metazoa; phylum Arthropoda; class Insecta; order Coleoptera; family Curculionidae; genus Polydrusus; species Polydrusus cervinus. Next base: position 4,304,693 of record OW284512.1, read on the forward strand.
TTAAGTATTTGCAAATTGATTGGTTGTTCCAGAAGGGGTGTCAAATATTTAAATAAAAGTCATTAGATATTCAAAATTAAACAAAGTAAAGGGAAAGGGTATAGGTGTCCTCAAAATTTTATTAACAAGAAATATTTTCGTGCAACAAATTATAAATAAATGTAGGAGTATGGTAAAGTGGTAAAATTAATTATAAATAGACTTGTTTTAACCTTATGTTGGCCACTGAAAATGTAATGGTGACATTTTGCAAACCAACAAAATTCCTCTAAACGCTATTTCAAACGACATTATCTCGGAATCCACAAAAATTTTTTGTTAAAACCTGTTTCATATTCAGCGGCAATTTTTATTATTTCCAGTGAATCGAGAATCCGATTGCAGGTATCAGCTAGTGCGGAGATTTTAGCGCCTGAAAAATCGATAAGCGGGATTGTGCGATCAATTACTAAGGCACAATATATATTTTCTACTCCCACATGGATATTTGCTATGACAATTTTGACATAAAGAACAAGAAATAATTTATTTTCAGCTTTATTAAATAAAAAGTGGCGAGAGTTTAGTGTTTGAAAGTATTGTGGGTTAATTATAAAAAAACAATATGGAGAGACAGTGTCAGATTTGCAAAATATCCGATTTAGTGCCTGGATTTCGTAGTAGTCTACACTTGCTATCGCCCTTTTATAAACAGTAAAATGTAGGCTCGGCGCAAAAGTCATTTTATGAATGAGATGCGGGATCTATCTTTGCTGTCTCGTCGTTGCGAAATACCGATGACTTTGTTTCTGATGCTTGTTATTTTTACTATGAGTTTACACAATGAAATGAGTGACAGAACAAAATGCCGGTCTTAATAAAGTATACCAACGTTCCTAAAACTTGATTAATCCTCCGATTTAAAATTAAGTTAAAACAAGTCCATTTTTGACCATTTAGGTCCAGACCTAACCCAATAAACCTGCTTAAAGGGCCGAAATATTTCCTTGTTAATCAAATTTTAAAGGGTTAAGGTCCTTCGCCCTTTCTCATAGTTTCATTACAGACATCTGATGCGTCCTATTCGAAAAATGCTGAACCTTCCTAAACTACAATTTGTGAGAACTTAAAGGGTTAAACCAGGGGAAGTAAATTAAATCAGACGTGATTGTTTTGGGTTTAGTTGGAATACATTATGTAACCAGGTTTTGTTACGCAGCAGAAAGTGAAAATATTTATTTGCAGGCGTAAGGAACGTAGACAGTGGCTGCAGTGCTGTAGGGCTCCCAAAAAACAATGCCCAAAAAAGTAAAAAATACCTAAATAATTTAACTAAAATATGTTTTTTTTTGTGGAAGTAGGGGAATAATACACACAGTCTGCTCCACTAGTTTGTTATAAGGATTTCTTATTTAGAAAACCTTAGTGTCGTGTCGTACATGTTTCGAAGGTAAAAACCTTCATCATCAGCGAAATGAAATTAAAGTGTTACAAGAAGAGAGACCCTCAACATTGCATGTTAAACTGAGGAACAGAAAAAAAAAATGGAGTTAAATTTTACATATTGAAATTAAGGTTAAAATTGAGAATTTTTAAAAACTTTTTATATTAAGAAGTAGAAAGTAACCATTACGATGGATCTTTCGGAAACATTTTTAATTTAATATTAGGAATCATTTAAACTAAAATCAAAAAACGTGAAAACTGATAACTGACATTTTGTGCTCTGATCTTTATCAGTTTGCACGTTTCTTGCATTTTCGATTTTTGATTTTGAATTTTTGAATGATTCCTAAAATTAAATTAAAAATGTTTCCGAAAGATCCATCGTAATGGTTACTTTCTACTTCTTAATTTAAAAAGTTGTTAAAAATTCTCAATTTTAACCTTAATTTCATTATGTAAAATTTAATTCTAAAATTTTTTCTTCTTTTTCTGTTTCTCAGTTTAACATGCAATGTTGAGGGTCTCTCTTCTTGTAACACTTTAATTTCATTTCGCTGATGATGAAGGTTTTTACCTTCGAAACATGTACGATACGACACTAAGGTTTTCTAAATAAGAAATCCTTATAATAAACTAGTGACGCAGACTGTCTGTGTGTATTATTCCCCTACTCTTAAAATATGTTTTATTCCCAAAAAGTATAATAATAATACTTGACATTCACGTTATAATTGAACGGCTAGTGAAGTCCGAACCACGATAGCATGGTCGACCAAGGGAATAACCTGCCGGATCACTTTATTCTGAGTTATTATTTATCTGAGCCTCGCTATTGTGCTTTGCGAGCTGTTTGAAACACCAGCGCAGTACTCCGCTTTCTCCGTGTCCGTCTGAAAAATTAAGCAGGGGTTCAACTGGAGAGTTCGCTGCATTTAGTGCAGCAGCGAGCGGCGTATTGGATAAGGTTGTAAAAAATTCTTAAACGACTTTCTTGTTTTTATAATGCGTGAGTGTGATTTTGTGTATCGCTGATAATGATTATTAACTGTGTACTATGAAAGTGGTGTTTAATTTAATTAATGTGAAGGGTTTTATTAAATTTTATAGTCTAGTTCAGAAAGGTGTAGAGTAATAAAATGGGAAATTTCGTCCAGATCGGCTCAATTTCGGTGTCGGCCATAGGCGTAGGTAAATTTTGTGCATTAAATTATTCATGATAACTAACCAAATAAAAAAAAAGAAAATAATTTGATAAAGAATGAACTATTAGCTATAGCTAATTTACACAAACGTCGTTTTATGAAATATGCCGTGGAGAATATAGCTAAAAAACATAGTGTAACCGTGCTGCGCACATCGCCATATCATTGCGGAATAAATCCTATAGAACTGATATGGGCGCAAGTGAAAGGATTTGTAGCAAGACATAACATGACATTCAAAATGAAAGACGTTAAGCTACTGTTTGATCAAGCCATTAAGGAAGTGACACCAGAGACCTGGCGAAAAGCAGTCCATCATGTCATTAAAGAAGGAGAGAAAATGTGGGTTCTTGACCACCTGATCGATCGGACCCTCGACCCGTTAATTATAACGTCAAGAGGAAAGTTCCTGAGATGAGGAAGAATATTATGATTTTTTATAATTTAATTTCTGTATAACGTATTTTTGTATTTTAAAAATAGGCGTACCTAATAATATGTACATAATGCACGCGCCCTTGTCACACTATTTTCAGTGTTTGTGAATAGATAACAATAGGCCAAATTCATAAATTGACCCAAACCCGGGTGGTACTACCTGCACTTGATGAAAAGAAAGAATTGTTTAATAAAATCAATGCCAAATTATGAGAGTGCCTTAAATATTCGTTGCGTGACTCTGTAGTCCCTTTGCATACCAAATGAGCTTTTATTACTCAACACCTTTCTGAAATAGACTATAATACGAAGAAAAGATCGAATTAAAAGGAATGGTAGTCCCAAAAAAGAGCGTATCCTAGCTTCAAGCTTCCTGCTCTCAAAAGTATATAAATAAAATTTTCAAAATGTTTAGTACCACTAAGGAAGGGAAACTACAGTAAATAATTTATTTAAAAATGTTTTTTATAAATGTGAGCTTGAACCCCCTTAAAGAGAAACGTTTTAGTACGTTTTCGATGGGTCTTTGTCGTGAAACCATCAGACTTTTATTGGTTTTGCTTAAACAAAACATTCGACAGCAGTGCCGCAACCAGAAAATATGCGAAGGGGGGGCTACATTTAATTTATGATTTTGTACTTACTTATTAAGAGGAATGCGCCGCAGGCGAAAGAGTTCGTTAAGAATTCACCTAAACTACTATCAAAATTAGAAAATTAAATTATTACCTCTACCTAACTAACCTTGGTTGGATTAAATTTGATTTTGTGAAGGTCTTTTTTTTACTTTTTTCTTGATATTCCTCTTTTAAATGAAAAAAAAAATATTTTTCCGAAAATCAATCGGAAATGTTGACATTTTGATAACATTTCTGAAAAAAAAGTCAATATTTCCTTAAACTTAGTCATTGCTAGGCAATGGAAAATAACTGTTAGGAAATATGTATTATTGTGCTGTAAGGAAATATTATTTTCCTACGACCACCTATGAAAATGAGAAAAAAAGCACGGTTAACCTGGCTCGAAAGCGCCGAATATCACACGCGTGTTGAAAGAAAATATTTCAACTCTAGAGTGGTAATACAAGGCACACTATTTAATTTAAACATATGATGTCAATTTGACAGACCACACCTATTTATTAAAAAGAACAAATTTTAGAAATCAGTAATTGTAAAGTGTTTTAACTTATTTTTCATGTATTTGTCGAGTGATTTAGAATTAGAGTGTGAAAATACGCCATGTGAAATTATAAAAAATGTTAATAAAAGAAAAAACAAGTCGCGCTGAAGAAAATGTCATATATTTAAACAACAAATGTTAACTGGTATCCATGGACGCCATAGCGTATACACTAAAGCTCTTGTCTACAGAACGGGAGGTCACAGGTTCAAATCCCATCAGGAGTATTTGACTTTTTTTTATAAAAACATTAAATAATTTATAGAATTATTTTGAATTGAAATCTTCCTTGTTGGGTGGATTTTTTAAAATTTTGGTTAAATGTATATTTCTTTGAAATTTAAAATTTTTCATTCTGGTTAATCTAGAAGTCAATCCAGGATTAGGTCTTCCTATGATATATAAAATATGAAAAAATGAAAATGTTAAACTACAAATAAAGGAAAAGCCTATTGACAAACTATATAAAACCAGATATTAAGTGGAACATAATCCTAGGTATGCTAATTTCAACTCTAGAGTTAATATATTTTTTTTTACAAATCAAAGGCTTTTTTAATAATTCTTTGTGGTCGTAGGAAAAAATAGTGTACATTACTCGTGTGAAAGTGATTATTCTAAAACTCGGAGAATTTCCGCACTCGGCTGACGCCTCGTGCTAAATATCTCCTCGTTTGAAAAGTATCACTTTTATCACTTGTTATGTAATATACTATTTTGTACGGCTACTTGTAAACTAAAATGCGTTAAGCTTGACAATTCAATATTACTGTGTTTCCATAGTTACAACACAAATATTTAATAGCAGCCTTTATTTCTGAACAAAGTTAATAATATATATTTCAAAATTTTAACAAGTTGATTGTGATAAGTTATGTCCATTTAATAATTTTCGATTTACGGAAAAATAGTATGTATACCTCGTAGAAAAAGCCACATTCCCGGACTTCGTATTGTCAGTCTCGGCTCGCGCCTCGACATACAAACTTTACGGTCGTCCGGGAATGTTCAGCTTTTGCTACTAGGTATACAATGTACTATTTTATATTAGTGAAAAATATTAATTTTGTCTTTTAATCCAAAATTGACGTAAAAAGGCGTATGTATGACTCTATCCAGACTTTTTATGTTTAGAAATAAAGTAAAATACGCTTACCACGCCAAAATTGATGATGTTTTCAGAAATTATGTAATTTTGGAGCGTTCATCTTATCTTTAATAAAAAAACTATTTTCCTGTTTTTTTAATTAAATTTTGGTCCGAAAGAGACCGATGGTTGTCATTTGTTTTTATTGTAAAAATATTTTATTGCATTTGGTTATATTTTTGTTGCTTTAAAATAGCTCTCAAAAAGGGGAACCGGGAGAGAAAAGTATATAGCCCCCCTCCCCATCTTGGCTGCGCCACTGTTCGACAGTTAGACAGTAGAAAAGAAACATGCTCGGTACTACAAATAAATAAAATAAAATTTTTATCACAGTTTCTCCGCTCTCTCGCTCTGTCTATTGTATAGTTTAGCTTTTATCATTTTCCAATGCATTTATTTGTAAATAATACAAAACTGTTGTTTGTAACTGTTGTAAAATTCATGTAAACATCGAGAGGCGCATCCATACAAAACTGCAGTAGCGCTGTAAACTGTGAAAATGTTGTCGAGGGCCAAAAAGAACGTTTGATATAAACAGAGCGCGTTTCAACGAGTTCATCTCATAAAAGTTTTATGGCCTATTCTAAACTTGTTGGAGATAAACCGGAACGCGCCACCCGCCCGACGAAAACCTAATAAAACCGGCAATTTCGACCTGGAATACATTATGACTGGGATGTAATAATTATTATAATAAATGTTATATCGTGGCCGATTAAAGACACTTTTTAAAAAAGCACTTATTTTTATTCACGACTAACAATTAATGTTACAAAGGTTAACGTTTACTTGATAAAGATACTAGCATCTAGTCTTGTCTAAACTGAACATTTTGTATTTGGATGGAGGTATTTATGTGTTCTGTTGACGTCATGGAAAAGTTCTAGGACAGTGCTAGAATAGTTCCCATCTTGGTCAGCAAAAGTAAAGATAACATTGAAATTGAATATAAAGAATATAATACTCTATTTTGATAAGCACCTGCATCCTGTTGCAGTGGCGAAATTGAATATGATAAAATATAATTTAATATTGTGATAAACACCTGCATCCTTTACAGATAAGTGACTTAGACTAATTCTTTATAATCTAAGGATATTTGGGATATAACAGCTCCCCTTTATAAAAAAAGTTAGTGCTATACAATGCAGTAACTTTTGAAAGTTATACAATAAGCAAAAAAAATGTATAAAATAAATCCAATAAGCGTAAAGCAATAACGAGAAATGACAATTATTATTTATTTATGCGTACGTTTTATCAATACTTCTTGTATTACGATTCTCAAGAATTTCGAAGGTTTCACCTTCTTCGATTGGTTCACCGAGACGAATGCTTGGACCTCTTCGCGGTAACATTCTGGAAATTCGTCTTCCTAATAAGGATATTCCAGTTTTTGGAGAAGGTGGATCTGGAGGATCAGATCGATCGGTACTGATTCCAATCATTCGCCTACGTCTTTGATATTTTCGAAAAACGTAAATAGTTATGAAAAGTATTATTAAAGTTATGGAGACATAAGTGAACCAAGACGTATATTTTTCTATTAAAGGTTCCTTAATTAAGTCATCGATATCTTTAGAATATTGATCCAATTTATGTTTAGCAATTTCTAAATCATCTAGATTTAGTTCACCAATTTTAAGCGGTTTTAAATCTAAATTTTGATGAGCGTTGTTTGGCAAATTTAAACAACAATTAAAAGGTATTTGAATTGTGTTGGAATAATTATAATGCCATTCCGAAACTTTTATCATTGAGGCTTGAATTCTTGTATTTCCAATAAATGCTGAACAACCCGGTTGTAAAGTCAAAATAGTATTGGTATTAATTATTTCCGATATTGGATCAATATTTTCACACTTAATTGTTACTGGAGTTTGATCAGTTATTACCAATAACCATACATTTGCTTTTAACAATTGTATCTTATAATCTTGCATATACATTGAAATTACTTCACAATTTTTGGGAAGACTAGTAAATTGTTGTGTTTTTAGAAGCTGCGCTTCGCAAATAGCGTTTGAATCAATTGGGTAAGAATACAAATTTTTACAAAGCTTAATATTAATCATAACTTCTTTACAATGGTCAATATCTGATAATGGAATGAACTGATCTGAATCATCACCTTTCGCGATATATTTTTGAATAGTTGGCAATATATAATGGATTCCGGTCCGATTATCCTTAGTAGGTATAGGATATAATCGATAAACCGTATAGAGTTCGGGTTCGACTAGAGGGATGTCTAGGACAAAAATTAACTTATCAAATGTTTGATACGCTGCTAACTCTATGATATCCAAATATGTGGCGACTTTTGCTTCTCTAGGAGAAAGGGGTAAGTTATTCTTTTGGAGGCTTTGAGCTACTTTTTCCAATGAGGATACTAAATCCTTTGGAGTAATAATTGATGTATGAATTATATTTAATCTAGCGAAGGTAACGGCGTTTAAGATATCATTTAATTGTTCTTCTATAAAGGTATAGGATTCCATTAAATGCTGGCAGATATTTATAAGCTGTAGCTTGTGTTCTAATAATTCGACTTCATTCCATATATCTAAAATACTTTTTTCTATTTGCTTTAAATCTTTATTGAAAGTTTCTTCATCGATTTGAAGTTTTCTTAGGGTTTCATTAAAACTTTTTATCACGGACGTAGTTACCGTTATTTGTTTTTTCATAAGAGTCTCAAGTTCATGTTCATCTTTTTCAATTTTGTTTATACAGTTATTATAGTATTCTCCATCTGATGCGTCTAAGTTTCCAGTAATAAATTTCCAAATGCTTCCTGCAGCGTTAATTAATCCACGTTTTGGTCTCGTAGAAACGTCCAATTCAAGTTCTTCGAATTTATTTTCTAAATCTTGTGAAATTTGTCCGAGTAGACTAACATGTGTTTTTAAATCAACGTATACCTTTTTCATATTGCTATCTCTTTTAATTAACATATCGCCTAAGCTATGTAAGATATTGTTATTATTATCGTATAGTTCTTTTAGTCGTCTGGTATCTTTGTAGACTAAGAGTGTCCATTTATCATTTGAAACCTTTAATTTTGTTTCTCTTTGGAAATATAGTCCAACATTGGTATCAACAGGTTTTAGTGTGTATCGATAATTATCATTCCTCTGTCTTGATAGCGCAAGCGTGTGTGAGAATAGGAAGAGAAATCTGAAATAAAAATTCTAATCAGTATCTTCTTCTATAGCATTCTTATCATCTGGCTTAATTATTACATCTTCATAATATGGTTTTAGTCTGTCAAAATTTACTTTAGTTGTTTGTTTTGTTTGTAAGTTTTCTAAAGTTGCTGAGTTTAAATGGATTTCTTTAATCATAAAAGGGCCATTAAACTTATTTGCAAGTTTTCCTTTAATTTGTGACTCTTTTACATAGACTTTATCACCAACTTTATAGTCTGTGTTATCTCTTTTTACATGCTCGTCGAATCTTTCCTTGGCTTTTTCTTTTGATTGGATTGTTCTTTTCCTGGCAAGGTTATAATAGTGTTTAATTCTGGCATTAAGGTCTCTCATATATTTTGAAACAAGTTCTTTTTCATTATAGAGGGTTTCTGGAGGTCTTGTAGATGTGTGTCCAAATATTAATTCATATGGTGTAAATCCAGTTGTTTTGTTCAAAGAATTATTATAGCATATACAAGCGTATGGTAATAGTTGCATAGGGTGTTCATTTGGATCTTCAGTAGTCATTACTCTTATCATTTCTAAAAGGGTGGCATGGAATCTTTCCAATGAGCCATTTGATTGGGGGTGGTTTACACTGGAAAATGTTAACTTTATGTTATAAAGGTTACAAAGATCTTTCATTAGTTGGTTGTTAAACTCTCTTCCAAAATCACAATGTATCCTTAAAGGTGTTCCATAATGTTGAAAATATAGTAATAAGGTGTTAACTACAGATTTTGAGGTTTTATCCATAAGTGGGTATGCTTGAATAAATTTTGTAAGTTCGTCTCTTGTGGTCAGGATATAATTCTTTTCTGGAATTTCTAAAATATCAATATTTATCCTTTCAAATGCAGTTTTTGGTGTTTCTGTAACGACTAATGGATTATCCATGTTTCTTCTCATAACTTTATTTTTCTGGCATATTTCACATTTTTTTATGAAATTCTCTACATCTTTACTGAGTCCTGTCCAGTTATATTTTTCTTTTATTCTCCGTATTGTTTCGTTGACTCCTCTGTGAAAGTTTCTTTTTCCAGAGTGGTATTGATCCATTATTATTGGGACTTGATCTTGTTCAGGAGTAGTTACTATATTTTGGCAGATAACGATTTTTAAATCTTTGTCAGCAAAAATAAAACATAACATTTCCAAAAATGGTAAATCAACATTATTTTCGACATAATATGTTTTTGATTCGTCTATTTCATGTTGTGAACTAACTAAAGCCTTAAATAATGTAGCTATAGCGTCGTCAATTATAAAGGGTAAAGTTATAATTAAATATTTTCTTTTATTTGAAGTTTTGGAATTTAGAATGTTTATTTTATCGTCTTCAAACGTTGGATGTTCTTCATGAAAGTCTTCTATAATCTTGTAATGTAAATCAGTTAGTTTATCCTTTTGAAAAATAGTGATTATGTTCTTGTGATCTTTATCTAGAAGTTGGTTATTAGTGTATCTGATTTTTGAATAATCAATCAAGGATTTTACTTGATATAGTTCCCAAAATCTTTTGAATTCATTTTCCATAGTTTGGGGCGACATTAGTTGAGTTTCATTTTCATCTATCTCAGTAGAAGAGGATTCTGGTTCTTCCTGAGTTTTCTTATTAAATGCGGTCACTTGTTTAAAATGGTTAATCTTTATCCTGCTTAAGGCATCAGCATTTTTATTTATTCTTCCTGGTTTGTACATAATTTCATAGTCATATTCCTCTAATTTGAGTCTCCATCTGGCAAGTCTTGAACCTGGATCTTTTATTGAAAATAACCACGTTAATGGTCTATGGTCGGTTACAAGTTTGAATTTTCGTCCATACAAATATGGTCTGAAGTGTTTTACTGCCCATACAATCGCTAATAGTTCTCTTTCGATAACGCTGTATTTGGTTTCAGCTGGGCATAGCGTTCTAGATGCAAAAGCTATTGGTAAGTCTTTTCCAATTGGGCCTTGAGATAAAATTGCTCCGATTGCAAACATAGAAGCGTCTGTGGTTAATACAAATGGTTCTTCAAAATTTGGATAGATTAGAATAGGTTCTCTCGTCAAGTAGTCTTTCAATGTGTCGAATGCTTTTTGACAGTATACATCGAATATAAAAGGAATATCTTTCTTTAACAGTGTTGTCAATGGTTTTGAGACTTTGGCATAGTCAGGAATAAATCTTCTATAATATCCGGAAAGTCCTAAAAATGATTTAATGTCCTTTGTATTGGTTGGGATTGGAAATTCTTTGATTGCTGCGATTTTATTTGGATTTGGTTTAACTCCGTCTTTTGTTATCAGATGTCCAAGATAAGCCACTTCTTTTCTCAAAAATTCGCATTTGTCTGGCTGTATTTTTAGGTTAGCTTTTCTGAGTCTTGAAAATACTTCTCGAAGTCTATTAACGTGTTCGTGAATTGTACTGCTATAAATTATGATGTCGTCCATGTAGACTGCACATTTTTCGTTCTGTATTCCCATTAAAATGTTATCCATGACTCTCTGGAACGTTGATGGTGCGTTCTTTAGTCCAAATGGCATTCGTAGGAATTCGTAGTGTCCATTGTCTACAGAGAATGCTGTTTTTTCTATGTCGTTTGGGTCAATTTCGATTTGGTGAAATCCTGAGGCTAAATCCAATGTTGTGAAGTATTGGCAGTGTCCTAACTGATCTAAAAGGTCGGATATGTTTGGTAACGGATACCTATCATCTATACTAATATCGTTCAATTTCCTGTAGTCTATCACAAGTCTGTATTTCTGTTTTCCAGATGCGTCCATCTTCTTTGGTACAACCCATACTGGACTTGACCATGGTGATATTGAAGGCTGTATAATTCTTTGGTCTAGCATTTTGTTTATCTGTGTCTTCACTTCTTCTTTGTGGACATGTGGATACCTATATGACTTGGTATGAATTGGTCTGGATTCTTTTGTTTTGATTGAGTGTTTGATTTCGCTTGTAAAAGTCAGATCATCTCCTTCTAGGTAGAATATATCAGAAAATTCTAAGCAAATTTGTGAAATCATTTCTTTTTCCTCGTTGTTCATATGCTCCGTTCGTAACTGGTTTATTATTTCTTCTTCTCTATTAATTATTTGTGGATATGAAGTGTTTCCCTTATTAAAATTTTGTACTGAAGTACTTCTCTTAATGAGGGGTTCAAAATTTAAATTAGAAAAATTGACTGTTTTTGGAATCATATTTATGTTTAAGACTGACGTCAAAAATTCTCCATTTTCGTTTATTTTGACTATTGCGTTCGGTAATCGAACTTTATCGAAGCATTGGGCTAATAGGATGGCTTCGGTGTTTTTCAATTTATTTGTTTTCAATTTACAAATTTTTTCTGTACGTGGTTCCATGTTTATAATATTATTAAACATTTCCTCATTTTCCATTGCAGTGTTTTCCTTAAAATCTTCTACTTTATACATCGGTATTATTTTAAAGTTCGTAATCAGTTGTTTATTTTTTAAGTCAACAATACAATGATAATGCTCTAAGAAATCTGATCCTAATAAACCGTCGAATTCAATGTCAAGATTATAAATAAAAACTTTATGTGGGTCATTGTTAACAAAGGGTATCAGTGTCGATTGTGTAATTAAAACGTTTTCATTTGTAATACCTTTAACTAATAAATTTTCTGGATTTCTTGTTTTAAAATTTTCACATGTTTTGGGTTTAAAAATGGAAATTCCTGCACCGGTATCTATTAATAATTTAAATGTTTTTGTTCTGTCAAAAATGTAATAGAGATTTTGAGATGACACGGTATTTAGAGAAAATTTTGTTCTGAGAAATTGAGATTGGGGTTGAAATCGTCTTGAACTGTCATCGTTTGGAACTGGTCCGTCAGTTCTAACATTCCCGAGGCTTCGTTTTGAAAATTTACATTTGTTTGAGAAAAATTTTCATTGCTGCTACACTGAGAAGAATAATTAGTGTTGTTACACTGAGAAAAATTTTGAGTTTCGGTGTACTTTGTTTCGTTTTCTGAATTGGGACGAAAATTATCGTTATCAGAAAAATCATCATAATATTCTTCGACGTAATCATATTCGTTTTGAGATTCGTAACACTGGTCATTTTCAAAATTTGGATTTTCGAAATGATCAGGGTTGTAGTCGGGGTTATTTGTATTTATATGATGGGTTTTTTGTTGGTTTGAGGTGACATTATTTCTTTGCTGAAAATTTTGAAATCTTGTTTGGTTTTGATTTGATAAAGAGGGTTGAAAATTTGGTCTTGTGTAATTTTGTGGGTTTGCGGACTGCGTCCTTTGTTGATTATTTTGGGGGTATGCAGATTGCGTTCTGAATTGATTGTTTTGAGGATATGCGGACTGCGTCCTTTGTTGATTGTTTTGGGGGTATGTGGACTGCGTCCTGTATTGATTTTGAGGGTATGCGGACTGCGTTCTGAATTGATTTTGGGGCTGTGTGGACTGCGTCCTTTGCGATTGTTTTGTTCTGCATTCATTTACATTATGTCCATTTCTTTTACAAAAAGAGCAAAATTTTGGAATTGGTGTTTGAGGCTTTTGAATTTTTTGAAATTTTTGATTTTCGAAATAAGACAGTTGTAATTCCCGTTTTACTCTGTTTATAGCATCTAACATCGTATTGGGGTTTCCTGCCCTAATGAGTTGGCCTAATTTTGGTTCTAAGCCGGTTAAAAGGGTATTTAAACACATATTGTCAATTAATAAAATTTGTGCGTTCTTTTGCGCTTGAGTCAAAATTTGTTTTGCCACGGCTGAATGCATTTTTGCATTATGCGTTTGTATTCGACCTGCAAAAGTTAAAGGACTTTCGTTTGACAATTGATGTACGCGTTGTAAATCTTGTATTAGAGAAGTCAGATCTCTTGGATCTCCAAAATGTACTGTTAAAAGTTGAGAAATGTCATTCCACGTATCTAGATCTCTAGAGTTTATTAATTGAGCAGCTTTACCGCGTAATTGATTTTTAATTCTTATCACTAGCAGTATTTCTTGATTGTTTGCACACATATCGTGAGCTCGGTTACACGCGTTAATAAAAGTATTAAGCGAAATTTGATCTCCGTCATATTCCGGTACGAGAGAGAAAATTTCTGATAATTTATATGGTTCAATTTCTTCGTTTTGAGGAACGTTGTTTTGGGGAACGTCGTTTTGAGCCATTTTTGTTTATTGATTATTTATGTATTCGTTACTAAAATAATCGGTGAGTTTAGACAAGTTTAGAGGGGAAATATAAAATTGTTAAAAGTTACGAGGGTAATTCAAATCAGTTGGTAAATATGATGAACAAATATTTGCGAAATATAAAAATAAATCAACAATTGGTAAAATTCAACAATGTTACAATAAATCAACTTACATCAGTTGAAAAAACATCTCGATGAGGTACAGAAGGGGTTAACTGTCCAACGTGTCAGGGGTTCCACTGAGTGCTCCTAATCCACACGTGGTATTGATGCTGCGACGTGTCAGGGGTTCCACTACGTGCTCCTAATCCACACGGCGTTGTGAAAGCTGCGACGTGCCAGGGGTTCCACTAGGTGCTCCTAATCCACACGACGTTTGGTTAGCTTCACGTCAACTTCAATTACAGTTAGAAATTCGATGACCACCAAGTAGTTAGATCTTGCCCGCAGGCCACTTGTTCTACAAAGTAGTTCGTCGATCAGGGTGGGTTTTCTTTGGTTGAGTTCTTTGAGAACTTTTCTTCGTAATTCTTCTCTTGTTGTGTCCTTTTTGGACGGTTTAATTTACGTGGGACGTTTTTTTGAAAATTCACTTTTTCTTGAGGGTAGATTCTTGTTTTGCTAAGAATTGGAATTCACTCGCGTTTTTCGCGATCAAAACATCCGAACGACTGCGCCAAATTGTTATATCGTGGCCGATTAAAGACACTTTTTAAAAAAGCACTTATTTTTATTCACGACTAACAATTAATGTTACAAAGGTTAACGTTTACTTGATAAAGATACTAGCATCTAGTCTTGTCTAAACTGAACATTTTGTATTTGGATGGAGGTATTTATGTGTTCTGTTGACGTCATGGAAAAGTTCTAGGACAGTGCTAGAATAGTTCCCATCTTGGTCAGCAAAAGTAAAGATAACATTGAAATTGAATATAAAGAATATAATACTCTATTTTGATAAGCACCTGCATCCTGTTGCAGTGGCGAAATTGAATATGATAAAATATAATTTAATATTGTGATAAACACCTGCATCCTTTACAGATAAGTGACTTAGACTAATTCTTTATAATCTAAGGATATTTGGGATATAACATAAATATATATTCGTAAAATACATACATAGATTATAAATCAGAATTTTTTATATATGTAGCATCCGGCTAATATTTCTAAATTCTTCTCCAAGAATACCAGCTCCATGCTAAATTATATATATGGTCTATTTCAGAAGGGCGTTGAGTAATAAAAGCTAATTAGGTATGCAAAGTGACTATACAGGGTGTCCCGAAATTAGGTGACAATATTTTAAGGGGATAAAGTACATCCAAAAATAGGACTAAAATCCTCTATTAATATACCTTCAAAAACGCTTCGTTATGGGGATAGAGCCCCCCGAATGGAAGCTATGATAAGAGGTTTTTTCACAATATCTCAGAAACTGATTAAAGTATCAAAACAAAATTTGATACATGTTTTACCCATGACAAGACGCAATAAACGGTTTGTTTAGGTTAGGTGTATTTCTTCCAGTGGCGTTCCACTGGGTAGGTAGTGAGGAGAATATTGCCCTAACTTTTTTATTTGTAGGATTTTTTAACGCCAGGTGCAATTTTTAAAAGCACTAAAGTCTTCTATTGAAAAAAGATACTCTTGCTTCATTTCGGTAGGATTCACCATTTTTCAGTAAAATCGATTTAAAAATTTTCGGTTTTTTAGAAGCTAAGGTGTTTTTTTTGCATATCTCAGCAAACATTGATATTAAATCATGAAATGTATTAGAAGTTCTACTAGCGACAAGGCATATTTATTAAAGGATGTAACATTAAAATATTTTTCCAGTGGAGTCGCACGGGGTGGAGCCTAAAGTAAATGTTACAATTTTTTTTTTAATTTGAGAGGCTTTCATACTTTTAATGTAATTTTTTAAAATTCTTAAATTTTTTGTTAATAAAACCTTCCATTATTGTAATTTGACAGAATATAAGGTTTTTAACAGATTCTTAGACCTTGTTTTTTAAATATTTATTTGTATAAGAGACTTAAAATAAAACAAAAAAGAATAACAAATTGCAAATCAAATTTAATTGTAAAACCACACGGGAAACTAATTCTTAAGCAAATGTTCGAAATGATTTTCATTTTGTTGGATGCAAAATCTAGATCTGCGTGTTATGTTTTGTGAGACACGGAGAATTTGAAAATGGTATAAATGGAAATCCCCTCAAATAAAAAAAAATAGTAATATTTACTTTAGGCTCCATTCCGTGCGACACCACTGAAAAAATATTTTAATGTTACATCCTTTAATAAATATGCCTTGTCGCTAGTAGAACTTCTAATAAATTTTAATGTTTTAATATTAAGTGTTTGCTCAGATATGCAAAAAACACCTTAGCCTTTTCAACGGCTTGTAAAAAACAGAAAATTTTTAAATCGATTTTACTGAAAAATGGTAAATCCTACCAAAATAAAGCAAGAGTATCTTTTTTCAATAGAAGACTTTAGTGCTTTTAAATCTTGCACCTGGCGTTAAAAACTCCTACAAATAAAAAAGTTAGGGCAATATTCTCCTCACTACCTACCCAGTGGAACGCCACTGGAAGAAATACACCTAAGCTAAACGAACCGTTTATTGCGTCTTGTCATGGGTAAAACATGTATCAAATTTTGTTTTGATACTTCAATCAGTTTCTGAGATATTGTGAAAAAACCTCTTATCATAGCTTCCATTCGGGGGGCTCTAGCCCCATAACGAAGGATTTTTGAAGGTATATTAATAGAGGATTTCAGTCCTATTTTTGGATGTACTTTATCCCCTTAAAATATTGTCACCTAATTTCGGGACACCCTGTAGGTAGAGTGACCCAACAAATATTTAAGCCACTTTCATAATTTGGCATTGATTCCCTTACAAAATTCTTTATTTTCATCAAGTGCAGGTAGTACCACCCGGGTTTGGGTCAATTTATGGGTTTTGTCTATTGTTATCCATTTACAAATACTAAAAATGGTGTGACAAAAGCGTGCATTATGTACTACATAGTATTAGGTACACTTATTTTTTATTAAACATTATAAAAAAAATACAAGATACAAAAAATAAATTATACAGGAAATAAATTATAAAAAATCATAATATTCCTCGTCATCTGAAGAACTGTCATCTCCTCTTAACGTTACAATTAACGGGTCGACGGTCCGATCGATCAGGCGATCAAGATCCCACATTTTGCTCCTCTTCTTTATTGACATGATCGACTGCTTTTCGCCAGTTCTCTGGTGTCACTTCCTTAATGGCTTGATGAATCAGTAGCTTAACGACTTTCATTTTGAATGTCGTGTTCTGTCTTGCTACGAATCCTTTCACTTGCGCCCATATAAGTTCTATAGGATTTATCTAGTTCGAAACGATATGACGGTGTGCGCAGCACAGTTATACTATATTTTTCAGCTATATCTTCCACGACATATTTCATAAAACGATGTTTGTGTAAATTTGCTATAGCTTAATAGTTCATTCTCTATCAAATTATATTCAAATTCAATACTTTTCGTGGTTAACCAGTTGATCATTTCTTGTTTTCTCCAAGATGAAGTTTAGTCTTCTCTGTGCGTCGTAAATGATAGTTTGCGTTATCCATAACTACTACTGAATTAGCTGGAAGATATTTCAATCTGGATTCTGGTGTATGGTAGCAGTTTCTTTAAACTTCCTCTTTCTCCAGTGTGATTTTCTATGCAGAATTTGCGCTTCTGTCTCTGGCCGTGTGTGGCATGGTAAGCTGCACCTGATTTTTAGATAGATTCCTTTTTACCGAATTTTTCCAGTTGAATAATTTACTCTGCACAACCTTCTTATCAAAACTCATAAAAACTTCTTTAAACTACTCCTCTAGATGCTACGACACTGTCATTAAACACGGTATTTCTTGTATTAACGTTTTTCTAACTCGTACTTCTTTGAGGAAACTTGATGACGTTAGTTTTATACAAATATTATTTTTCAATAATTGGTTATAAGTAAAAACGAAAAAAGAATATTTTTTCTCACGTTCAAATGACATTTATTTTATGGAACAAAAAACTAGAACATTACCACCCCCTGGCCGGGTGGTCTGATCTATTTAACAGATGTGCAATGTTGTAAAGTCGTTAGTAAGAGAGGAATGCACTTCATATCTACAGTGAAGATGCCTGAGTGAGTGTCTGTGACATATTTTGATAAGATTATTTTTAAAAGGGCCGTTGAAATATTGGATAGGGTAAAAATAGAAACGGATTCATTTTTTTGTAGATAGACTGTTAAACGGTAAATTTGTTCGTCTAGGAGCGTACGCAAAGTATTACTTTTCAGCATGCAGTACGGAAAAGTGAAGTTATTTAAATATCTTGTAAGTAAAAAAGGTTTAGTTCTAGTAAAAAATACTTGGATTATTCTCTTATACCTAAATTTATAATTGTTGTTATCTGTGGTCGCCATTTTTGAGTTGGCTGGCCCTTGTAGGCGAGGAGAGCTTTCAAAGGTAATGAATAATTGATGATATATACAGGGTGTTCCACCGGGAACCGAATCGATCTATATATAGAAAACTAGACACAGGAAAATTTTGAAAATTTGACAGTAGGTATGCTGATGCTGATGGGGGCGACCGGGCTAAAATATTTTCATAATGGTGGCACTTCCGGTTATACCGAAAATAAGTGTCAACTTGCTTATTTTAAATGGGACACCCTATATATTATTACATTTTTGCATTCTACGCAAGATTCTAGGCAGATTTTGTATACCATGTCCTATACCTATGTCTAAACGTTTTTGACATATTTGAATTTTTATGTCAAAAATGAATGAATAATTATCAATTTTTTCTATAAAGAAGCCCTATTTATTTAATGTAAGTGGGATTCCTTATTATAAAGGACCTGCTTTAATAGATTTTTTATAATATTTTGATAACTATTAATACAGGGTGTTTAAAAAATAAGATTAAAAATTAAATTGAAAAAAGTCTAGATTTTCAAATAGAAACACCCAAATTTTATAATTATTTCTTATTTAGCATTAAAAATAAGGGAAAGTTTGTGTAAAATTGTATATCTCAAAAATTTTTATTTTTCAAAATATTGCCAATTTAGTATTTTTATATGGCGATCTTGCAGCAGATTTGGTTGTAATATATAAAATTCAAATATGTCAAAAACGTTTAGATATAGGTATAGGACATGGTATACAAAATCTGCCTAGAATCTTGCGTAGAATGCAAAAATGTAATAATATATAGTGTATCCTGTTTAAAATAAGCAAGTTGA
Source organism: Polydrusus cervinus (assembly GCA_935413205.1). Taxonomy (NCBI): domain Eukaryota; kingdom Metazoa; phylum Arthropoda; class Insecta; order Coleoptera; family Curculionidae; genus Polydrusus; species Polydrusus cervinus. The sequence goes on from OW284512.1 coordinate 4,323,782, forward strand.
CACTTGCTTCCGGTATAACCGGAAGTGCTACCATTATAAAAATATTTTATCCCGGTCGCCCCCATCAGCATCCTGTCAAATTTTCAAAATTTTCCTATGTATAGTTTTCTATATATTGATCGATTCGGTTCCCGGTGGGACACCCTGTATGATAAAGAAAATTTGATACTGAATTACTAAAAGTAAAAACAATATTTCAATCGTAACCGATGCAATAAAAAATTATTATCTACAGTTGTATCGAAAACATACAAATTTGAAAGAATTATGAACTCAGCCAGGCAGTTTTTATCCAGTATAGACAAGGAGTGGGCAGTATCTGTGTAATTGCTACTTTGAAACGGTATTTTTTAATTCCGTCGCGTCGTGTCGCGCTCCACCTCATACAAGCAAGCAGTTACTCTGGACCTTTGTAGATTTCGTTCTTCGCTGCGATGCGAACCTAGAGAAAGCCACAGCGGCCAGCCTCTTCAGTCGCTCGTTGTGGAGCGCGCAACGGCAAACTGTATCTGGAGAACAGTAATAGTCTTGTAGTTGACGATACTTTGTCGTTGAAGGTATTTTGTCAGACTGGGGACAAAAGGTCGCCAAGAGAACTGTTGCCGTTCGCAGGTATGTATATGTCGTGGGACCGTTTGATTTTAACGCTGTGATTCGTAGTTAAGGTGCCGGTGATATAGTATTTTTTATGGACGCGGTCTCGAGGATCCCTTTGGCGTGTATCGATGATGAAAGAAATGACTCAACAAGTTGAAAAGCGTTGTTGCCACATTTATACATACACTATATTGCTAATACCATAATTCAATTATGCCACCACTGTAAGCAGATCAGAGGCCGTTGAGTTTGCGCAGATCGGAAATTTCCTTCTTGATGTAAGCATTTGACAGGACCGACTTTCAAAATATTTTTACAAGCTCTTATTTAAATTCACCCGTTTAGTTCGGGTGTGTACAGTTTATGGTCAAATAAAACTAAGTAACCGATATTTTACATACCTGAAATACCTTATTCCTGGTATTGAACCGCGATTCGTGCAAAAAAGGATCATGCACTTTTTTCTACCCATCTTGAGACACAAGTCGCTAACAATAACAAAATGTCTGGTAAAGTTTTATACCTAAATTCGCATCCAAAACTTAAAAATAATTTCCACAATCACACACGAAACATCCGAACGAATACAACGTACAAAAAAAGCTGGAAACGACTACAACTTACAACCTAACAAAAAAAAATGTCTAAAGTAAAGTTTTATAAATATTAACACCCAAAATTTGGAAATTATAACCACACACGAATGAACGAAATAAAAAATGGCGACAAATAGGAATACAACGGCAAGCCGGTTCTGTTCAAGAGACCTTGGGTTCTGTTAGAAATCGTGTGGGTTGCCTAATTGGTTCCATACTGCGCAAGCGCCACGGCCCCCAACTCAGGTCATTTTGAATCGCACGATGGGTGTGCTTCGTACGACGGCTTGTATTGGCAATATAGTGTATGTATATATGTGGTTGTTGCCAATTTGACTAAAATATTTGAAGATTCTTAAAAACTTATAGATATTAAAATAGAGGACTTATAATTTTTATCAGTCACTAAATTAGTCCAGCAAAAAAAACTGTTTAAATAAAACAAAAGATTCACACTTCCACTCTTGACTAAAAAAAAATACTGATCCTTCATACGCCCTACAGTTTTTAAGACACCATTTGGTAAGGCTTGAGGGGGGGGGGGGACATGGTCCAATCGTGAGTTAAATTAAAATATGACCCAGAGCGGAGTGTTTCGATTTACATTAGAGAGTTTTCGCATGATACATTTTGGAATATTTGCTGAAAGTTAATCATTTTTATTTGTTTTGAAAAATAAATTAATTAAGTGGGTAAAATTAATAGGTGGGTCATCGACCGAATGACCCTACGGACAAGCCGCGCCTGCTATGTACTCTTATTTGGGAAAAATTGTTGAAACATATGTAATAAAACAATTTATTATTTTATAAAATATTCCTTTCAGAACCACCAGAGAAACGGGATACCTCGTAGAACTTTGCACTGGGCCATAATAGAAAATTACGACGCCGTAAAAATAAAAGCAAAGGCTTTTCGAAAGCGGAGCTTAAAGCTTAAAGTTTGCTCCCAGGTAGAGGTATTGTTTGCCGCACGGCATCATCTGGGTCAGGAAGTATTTCATATTTCTATTTTATTTAAATAGAAACTGAAGTGGGTAAACAACATTTTCCATTGGAATTGACTATTGTTATCAGACGTTTGTTTATCTACGGGAAATTAAAAAGTAGAATGAAATAGCTCCTCAAGATTCAGGCCGCACAATATTTATTCTAAAAGTGAACACGAAGAGAAGGAAAGAAGAAAACCTATTATATTTAATAATTTTTTATTTGCTTATAGTTAAGTGCCTTCAAAATAAAACCAAAAGTATCTTGATACTTGCTCCGCTGTTGTTGTTGTTTAACAGTTTTTGATTATATCCAAAGAATGTTACATATATAACCTCTCAGTGATGGCATCGCCAGAAAATATGCTTCGGGGAGGAGGGGGGGGGGGGGCTCACTGGGGGTAAATAGGACATTTTTTTCTGGAAAAAGGGATAGTCGGGACTACATGTATTTTATGATATTGCACCCAGCCACGCCCAAAGTTCGTTTAAAGTTCACCTAACTACTATCAAATTCCGAAAATAATTAATACTTAAAATTTGTTTTTGTAAATGTTTTTGTTTATATTCCTAGCTGGCTCTTTATTTAAAATTTTTTTTTAAATTTGTGAAAAATATAAATATTGGTGTCAATTTAAAATTTTAACATATGACGTATATATGACTCTAACCAGCGTTTTTCGGGCTCGATTTTTCATGATTAAAAATAAAGTAAATATCGCTGGCCACGTCGAAATTAATGATTTTTTCAGAAATAATGTATTTTAGGAGCGTAGATCCAAGAGCAGTTTTTGGTGCAAATGCTTAGGTTTTGAAATACTCCTTCTTAAGTCATGCCGTTTTGTATACTCATAATGAAGCATTCTCGTTTCTTCCCGCACTATTTTTTTATTATAAATTATCACATTTCTTCAATAAAAAATGTTTCAATTCAAATTTTTACTTTAATTTTTCTCTTTAAAAATAAATACTTAATTGTTTTTTGTTTTTGTTGTAAAAATATTTTATTGCATTGGGTTATATTTTTCTTAATTTAAAATAGCTCAACCAAAATTTAACAGACAAGTCACAACAGAAAAATACTATAAAATTTTATTTTTTTTACTCGGTTTCCTTTAAAATTGCATCATAAATCAATAACTAAAACGATATGCGTCCTAAACCTTAATCTCTATATAAAACAGGATATTTAGAAGGAAAAGTTTAAAAACAAAACGTTTCGTACAAGACCTTGTAATCTAAGCCAAGAATACATTATTTCAAAATTTAAATTAAGAGTCCAAACGTGAGACGAGAAACTAGGTTGCAATTAGACTTAAATTTTTTAGAATCATTTCGCATCTTTCTATCCATACCACTTTGAATTAAGTTCCTCTCAAACCTATCTGTTATTCAATGTATCGACAGGATTCCCCTAATTATACAAGTTGGGACTGATCCTGCAATATTTCTCGCACAAAAATTCTGAAAATATCATGACAAATGGACGAATACGTCTGTTCTAATTTGCGACAGATGTGGATCGGAAAAAAGACCAGCGGATTTCTGCTACAGAGATGATTTACATCGCGCAAAAAGCCCCCTGTTATAAACGTTTTATGGCATCTGATTTTATTAGTCAAGCGAAGCTAACGATTTAATTTTTCGTTTTGGGATGAAAATGTTTATAAAAACGACATAATAAATTAACAGAGAACCTTGACTGGAACTGAAGAATTTCTATTTTTTATACTAAGAATTTTATAACATACGAGAGGATTGGAACTATGTTTCCCCTAACAAAGAATAAAGCTATTTTCTTGATACTTTTCAAGCCTTTTAATTTCAACACTCTGCAGGGTAGCCCATTTGTTTGACAAAGTAATACACCGACTTTACCATTAAAGATATTTAAAAAAAGTTTTCATAAAAGTTATGAGGTATAAAAACGTATATGTTCTAAATTTTTAAATATACATGATGGTCCAAAAAAGTAGAACAACAAAAATATTTTAACATTTGTTGTTTCCTTACAAAATTATTTATATGACGCCATATTTAGTTTTTAGTTCTTTGCAACGTTGCCAAGCAAAATGAAATATTCTTAAAATTTTGGAAAAAACATGATAATTAGTAAAAAATTACCTGTATTTCTCAATAAGAGTATTGAAAATCTCCTTGTAAGCTCTTAGGGATAAAAAACTGTCCTAAATCTTTAAGTACTTAAAATTTTGTACATCGTATTTTCTGTTGACCTCCAAATATACAAAATTTTAAAATACAATAACTATTTTCAAATGGACCACAGCATATTTATGAGGCTCGTCTGATTGATATTGTTAGTACCTTTTATTATTGTTCTACTGTACATTCTTGGTGTAAGTGACAAAAATACATTGTTGACAACAAAACTTTATCATGGAAAATATTCAGACAGATGAAAACCCAATAAACCAGCTTTGGAAAAATTAATGGAGAGGTTTGACAGAATAGGAAGCGTGATTATGACCATAAAAGAAATAGAAGAAAAACTGTTTGAAGGGAAGAAATTGAGCTAAATGATTTATTGACTATCACTGAACCGAGAACAAATAACGCGAAATCTCGTCTTTCGTTAGTTCAGTTTAATGGTGTTGTTTTACACAATTTAAATGTTTGTGAACTTATTTTCAATATCAAGTTGCGTAATAAAAAAAAAGTTGTATTTAATTTAATAAATACGTAACTATAGTTATCAATTTATATTTGATTACATTTGTTTTGACTACAAAAACTACAAATAAAAAACTATAGTTTTTTCACGAAAATTTGAATAAAAATGACTTAACCATAATAAAACATACTTACAATATCTATCAGACGAGCCTAATAAAAATAGGATGTTTCATTTGAAAACACAGAGTTATTGTACTTTAAAATTTTGTATATTTTTGGACCTCAACAGAAAACACCCTGTTTGGGTACTTTAAGATTTGAGACAGTTTTTCTATCCCTAAACTTAAGAGCTTATAAGAAATTTTTGATAATTATAATTAACGGGTCGACGGTCCGATCGATCAGTTGGTCAAGATCCCACATTTTCTTCTGTTCTTTAATGACATGATGTACCTACTGCTTTTCGCCAGTTCTCTGGTGTCACTTCCTTAATGACTTGATCAAACAATAGCTTACATCTTTCATTTTGAATGTCGTGTGGTGTCTATAGGATCTAGTTCGCAATGATATGGCGGTGTGCGCAGCACAGTTACACTGTACACGATGTTTGTGTAAATTTGCTATAGCAAATTTTTTCTTTATCAAATTATCTTATTGTTTTTCTTTGGTTAGTTATCATAAATAATTAAATGCACAAAATTTACCTGCGCCTATGACTGATACCAAAATTGAGCCGAATTGGATGAAACTTCCCATATTATTACTCTTCACCTTTCTGGAATAAACCATAGTAAAAAATTAATACAAAAAAAACTTACCCGCATTATTTTACTTTTAATTGCCAGCGTGTTTATCATGGGGTAAAAATAATTAAATATTAAAACAGTTGCATTTCGCATTCATTTGCTATGCCGGATTAAATGTAAAATTCATTCAAAATTAATTAACCGACGTGCGCTCTTTACCAAATATTAAATAAATAATTTTTTGGAACAATACTTATTAGATACATTATTTTAATTATTATTTTATAACTAAATTTAGCTTTGCTTTAAATATTTTTAACTACAGAATGAATACTGAGTGTATAAAGGGGGGTTATTTTTAAACACAGTGTTTGCTGAAGCTGAATGGAAAGTCTATAGAGCAGGTATACAACACTAAATTTCTTGGAGTATACGTAGACCATAAATTGACTTGGTCAGACCACATTAACTTTGTATGCAAAAAGCTTAGCTCTGTTTGCTTTCTCTTCAGACAACTATGCAATACTGTTAATTTAAAAATACTGATGCTTATGTATAATGGTCTCTTTTGTTCAGTTTTGAGATATGGCCTTCTACACTGGGGTGGGGGTAGGGATGCACATGCAATTTTTGTACTACAGAAAAAAGTCATTCGAATTATGGCAAAATTGAGGCCTTTAGAGACTTGTAAGAACACCTTTGTTAGTCTGGGGATACTAACATTTCCCAGTTTATACATTTTTACCCTTCTACAGCATATAAAAAAGAATGAGGTTTCGTTTATGCAAAGACAGGAATTTCATCCCTACCCTACAAAAAGTAGCACTTTGCTAGAACAACCATACAGCCGACTCACGGTTGGGCAAAGATCGTATGAATACTTTGGCATTAAATGTTTCAACCATTTACCCCGCTCCGTAAGGGAAATAAGATCATATAAAGTGTTTTCTGCTAGAATAAGAACTCTACTGGTTCAAAAGGCATACTACTCTGTAGAGGAATATTTTCTAGATGGATTTGAAAATCGTTAGGTGGTTAATAAGAAATTTAAATGTTATTGTAAACTGCTGTGTTGTCATTTTTTTGTATTGTATGATGCTGTCATCACTATTTATTTTAATTTGTTAAAAGAGTTTTTATTGTAATGATGCAAGTGTTTCTTTTTGTTTTTTTTTAAATTTGTTATGTAGGCAGTTAACTTACTTAGACTTTTTTGGACGTGTTTGGCAAGTTGTTGTGACATTTTCTTTTGTAACTCAATTTGACTGATAATAAAGTATTTCATTTCATTTCATTTCATTTGTTAGGTTGAGCATAATGTAAAACAGGTTTTATAATTAATATGTTAACAGAGTGATTTCACTTAATTTAGGGTAATATTATTATTGTTATATAAGAATATGGAATTGTTTCTGGGGAAATTAATGTCAATATTTTCTTCATGCTATATTTATTTTGCAAAAGAGAGCTATCAGGTATATTTGTAAAACGAAATCCGAAACCTTTGTTTATTTAAAAAAATACTATGTTTAATTTTTATATTAAAATACTATATTACATAACAAGTGATGAAAGTGATACTTTTCAAACGAGGAGATATTTAGCACGATGCGTCAGCCGAGTGCGGAAATTCTTTGAACACGAGTAATATACACAATTTTTCCTACGACCACAAAGAATTACAAAAAAGCCTTTGATTTGTGAAAAAAATATTTCAACACTAGTTTTCTTTCAACACTAGTGTTGAAAAAAATATAAATCAACACTAGTGGTGAAATTAACATACTTAGGATTATGTTCCACTTAATAGCTGGTTTCATAGTTTGTCAATAGGCTTTTTCTTTATTCGTAGTTTAACTTTTTCGGGCTGCGTGAAGGCCCGAGATGAAAACCAGGTCCATGCAGGCCTCTAGGTTGCATCCTGCCAATAGTAAAATCTTACCGTCGGTCGCTTCGCTTCCGATCGTCCTTGCTTTTACAACTGTGGATAAATCCTGTATATGCAAAAACATATTGCTTAGCTTAAAACCACACAATCGTCCATCCTTATTCCATCCAGACGAAAGAAATTTATTTCTTCCATCCTTTAGTTTTAGCGAAGACCATAAATAACGTAAATGGGGTTTCACGCATAAAACGCAGACCTTTGCGACCTTAGTACATTTATTTTTTAGAGGGCCCCACACATAAAGATAACTGTGATCGAGTGAAATAGCAGTAGCGGGCCGGTATTTAGGGAAAAGGGTAAAAATAATGTTCCGCGAAGTACCTTTACAGAAGGATCACAAAAATAGTTCCGCCTTCTCTGTTTGGCAGTTTTTTAACAATATCTAACCAATATTTCTAAATTCGCCTGGAAGGTTAACAGTTCCATGCGAAATATATTAAATTTTACCAAAAATATTGCGTTTTCTTGGCCCGAATCCTGATCATGTTTATAAATGGATTTTAAAAAACTTAAAATTTAAATTTTAACTTATACCTATATTCAGGGTGGAATTTTTAACTGGAATAAATTCAGTATTAGGAAGCCTCTTTATTTGCGGAGAAAATACGGAAATTCGGGTGCCTTTATTTTTAGTTTCGTTCCATCATGAAATTTACATCACTTTTGGGGGTTGAAATCGCCCCCAACTTTTTTTTCTCAAATATAAAGGCAGATAAGTATTTCGATAGCTCGTTGGAAAGGGCATAAAAGAAGGAATACGACTCACTATTTACTTTTGCATTTTAGTAATGTAGAAAGCCAGAAAAAAATAAGAACTGGCTATTTTAGCAACGATTCATACTACAATTTTGGTTTTGACAGCGCAGGCTGTGTGGGCAACATTTCCAACAATTTTTACAATAAAAAAAATTGCGTCTAGATTACCGAAATGTGAAAATAAATAGTGAGTCGGTTCCTTTTTTTATGCTATTTCCAACGAGCTATCGCAATACATACCTTTACATTTGAGAAAAAAAGTTTGGGGCGGTTTGTATCCCCAAAAGAGATGTAAATTTCATGACGGGACGAAAAAAGTGTACCAAACTAAAACTAAAGGCACCGGTATTTCTGTATTTTCTCCGCAAATAAAGATAGGCTTTCTAATACTGAATTTATTCCAGTTAAAATTCAACCCTATATAACTAGTAGAGGGAGAAGGGGGTTTTTACATCAATTTGCTCAGGTCCCTTCTGCGCATGCCCAGACAGTGCTCAGGCGCCTGTCATCTGTCATACGTCACCTGTCAGCTGTTTTTAAACAGGGCTGTTTAAAAACAGCTAAAACAGCCCTGTTTAAAAACAGCTAAAACAGCCCTGTTTAAAAACAGCCCTGTTTAAAAACAGCTGAAACAGCCCTGTTTAAAAACAGCCCTGTTTAAAAACAGCTGACAGGTGACGTATGACAGATGACAGGCGCCTGCGCACTGTCTGGGCATGCGCAGAAGGGACCTGAGCAAATTGATGTGAAAACCTCCTTCTCCCTCTACTATAACTAATATAACACAGTAGTATAAAGCTAAACAAGTTGCTTTAACAAAGTGATATTTGTTTTTCTGTAGCGATTAAAATAGGTCAGATGCATTAAAAAACAAAAACTCAAAATTTTAGTTTTTTTAGAATATTTCAAAAAGTAAAAAAGAAAGTCCAACTTTTTTAAAGATAGTACTGGGCATAAAATTCTTCAACTTTGCCACCATGCTGTATCTCTTATAGTTTTCGAAATACCCATAATGAGCATCGAATCTGGGACACCCTGTACCTAACAATAGAGGGGGAAGAGTGACCGGAGCTTGTTAAGTAGTTGGAAATTGTTCTTAAAGTAAAACTGTTTAAACTAAATCTAAATGATTCCTTTCGTAAAATGATAAAATTAATATTTGTCCCGATATCATTGCTGCACTTATACCCTGTGTCGTCATAGCCAGGGGCGGGCTTCCGCCCTTGAGAAAAAATCAATTATAGTAAAGTAGGGTTAGGAACAAAAAGCCCTATCTTCCTTCTTACAAAAGGGAGTGTAAAAAGGAAGATAGGGCTTTTTGTTCCTAACCCTACTTTATCATGTCCCTTCTGGAGAGTAGATACGACTTCGTTATGAATTATAGTACTTTTGGTCATTTATGTTGGGGAATAATGTCCATGCCCCCCTGTAAATACATCCTTTGTCATACTCAACGCTGAAAGAGAAGATTTTTTGAGATTCTAATAATTTTATTCTTGCGAGAAGTTAAAAATTTTTGTATTATACATAATTAATATTTTATTAAAAATTTTGACTGCACTGCTGCGTTCGACGAGCAGCTACTGTAAAATGGCCATTCTGGCAACTATATGAGATAATGGAGTTTATTTCTCTTAAGAAATGTTTTATTTTTATTTATATAATATGTCCTTAGGCCACCGTAACGTTTAACATTAAAAATATTTATATGCCTACTTTGTTTATATAAAGGGAATTTACTACAGGTCGCTATTTTAATGCAGTTTGGATAGAAAATATACGAAATTTTGAAATATATGTATCATAATTAATTTGAATACTTTGGGAACACACAATTCATTTAAAAGTTTTTTTAAAGTTAAGTTTATGACAAAAAGAAATTTAGCTAATAAGCCTACTATGCCGATCTTTTAAACTTGTTGCATCTCAATGACGTCACACGCACTCGTAGAACGAAATTAAATCGCCAAGTGGTATTATCTTCTTAAGTAATAGTATCATGGCGCAAACTAACTAGACATAGCCAAAAGTTTTAAAAAATCAGACTGTAAAAGTTATTGAAAATCGATACATCGGTATCTATTACACTGGTCAACAAAATTTAAGATTTTTTTTGTCCCACGAGCTGAAGTGGGTGTACTTGGTAGTACTTTTTAAACATATTTCATATATGTTTTCAGAATTTTTCCATCACGCAGGGTTTTAAAGTGACAAAGCAATGAATTTTTGTGAACGTATATATTATAATATGGGTATAAGTTATGAAAAAATAAAGTACAAAGTGATATATTTACTTAGAAAATGTGGTCATATATGACTTTCGACTGTACTTTGCATCAGAAACATCTCTCTTCAGCGTCCAGCAATAGTCTGCCAACATAGCGGGGCTCCATTTGCCTTGGTATCTCTTCTCCATGTCCAGAATGTCCTGGTGAAATCGCTCGCCATGTTCGTCACTTACTGCTCCAAGGTTTTTCGGAAAAAAGTCCAAGTGTGAATGAAGAAAGTGTATTTTTAGACTCATGTTGCAACCCATGGCTTTATATGAGACCAATAAATTGTTAACATTCTCTACGTAATTTTCGGATTTACGATTTCCCAAGACGCCGTTGCAAATGTCCTTGAAAGAAAACCATGCTGCTTTTTCGGACAAGGTCGTTAAGTTCTTCTTGACTTAGAAGATGCGGCGCACAAGAAGACGAATCTGGTGTAAATGTTGGATCCAGATCAATATTTTCGGCTGAAAAACTTTCGTTGTTTACTTCGTCATCGGCAGTTTCATCGTCGCTCGGTGTCATATTTTGTGGGGGGTCAGGCACAGGTAATTCCGGACTGTGCGGCACTGGTCTCAGTGCAGATGGAATATGAGGATATTTAACAGTATGTTTGGATTTAGAAGTTATACCACTGATATTTGTAAGACAAAAATAGCAATCGGTAATATGGTCTGATGGTTCCCTCCAAATCATGGGAATAGCAAAAGGCATATGTCGTTTACCTTTTGCCCACGCTGTAAGAAGTCTGACACACGTAACACAGCAAATATGGGGAGCCCAGCTTTTGTCTTGATCGCCGACTTTACACTTGAAATACTGTTCATAGCATTTATTAACGAGAGGCGTGAAAGACCGTTTTTGATATTTAAATGTCAATTCACCGCAGATCTAGCAAAAAGAGTTCGGGTGGTTTACACAATTTCTTGGCATTTTTACAGGTGAGTTACACTACAATAGCTTAAAATGCACCACAGCACATTCTTCAAAACGTTAAAAAAGTCTGCGTATATGTTCATTCACCGAGCTCTAGCCGATAACTAAAACAACAATAAATGTTATGTAGGACTCGGAACTGCTTGCAGGTCTCAACAAGCCAAGACATGTTCCGCGTGACACACAGAGCACACTTTGTTATTTCTAGTCACAACAAGTTATTGTTACAATACACAAATAATAAAATAGCAATGCCTGACACAAGTTTTTTGTTAGATGACTCTTATAGTACAGACCTATGCGTGCATTTTATAGGTAAATAATCACATATACTGGAACATAAAAACTAAGGGTGATGGAGAAATTCTGAAAACATGATTGATTTCAGCATGCAAAATTATATTGAAATCAGACATTTTTGCGCTTGGGAAAAAAATCTTGTTAACCAGTGTTATTATCGCCAGTCCCAACTTGTAAAATATATTCCGGTAGATAGTTCCTACCTATACGCAGTCGTAGAAGTGTGCCAACCCACTTCAAATTCAAAACAATTTACCATATCAGCATACTAATTCAAAATTCCTTTTGAGGTAAGATATAGTTTGTATTGCAGATACAGCTTTATACCCCATTATGTATCTAACGTCATACGTTATTATTACACAAATTCTCAGCTTGAACAGATAGCTGTAGCGGCTGTAGAGAACATAATGGAACAAAACAAATAGATAAATTCGGCCTAACATTATAGCATTATATTACGTGCAGTAGATAAAAGATAAGGGATAGCACAGGTGTCTTTGTGAGAAAATAGTTTATGACTTACTTCTCCCTGGCTGTATACTTCATATTTTAAAATTCTCATTTGACCATTATGACGTGCTCCGCAAATTAGAAATTAAATAATGTTCTTGTTAAAAATCTATAAAAAATAATTTATTTACCTCTATTAAGAGTAGTCGATGCGTCATCACAAACATATACTGCATTTCCACTATATCGCGCATATTGTATCTGCGTCTGGCGATGGCAATAAAACTATTCTTATATTTACAAAAAATTATATAAACAAATTTCACGAGAATTAATTGGCGCGGCGTCAGTGGAGATATTTAACATAATATCGGGGCATCGTTTGTAATTTTAATGGAAAATAAGAAATTAACATGAATAGCCGCCCTATTTCTATTTTTATATTTTGAATGGCGGATGATTTAATTTGAACCTATACAATTGAAACATTTCTGGCTCTAGTTTTATGAAAACCTTTGTTCAATATAAGGAAATAAGAACGGTAATTTTGGTACAAAATCTCGGTCTATTTTTTCAAGGGGGTTTATTTTTAAAATTTTAGAGACCATCTATATCATGGATGGCGAACCAATGGCACAAAACAATGATGTGACAAAATAATTTGAGCACAGCATTAAATAAGGATTTTCTGTGATAATATATATCTATTATACGCTTACCACGACAAAATTGATTATTTTGTTGAAAACAATATATTCTGGGACGTAGATCTCGAACTTAAATCCCGCTTTCCTCGAAAACTTTCAGTTTTTAAAATACTCCTTCCTTAAGTGCCATTTTATCGATGTTAGGTTTCGGATGCATAATGGCAGCCATTTTGTTCTTCTTTATCACCATTTATTTTGTTGTAAATAGTGACGTTTACTCTTCTTTATTAAAAAAGGAGAAAAAAACTAATTTTCTGTGTATTTTAATCACAATTTTTACCTAAAATAATCAATATTCTAGTATTAAAAGAGGGTAGTTGTTATCTGGTCTTGAACTGTCACTGTCCAAGACATCTATAGGAGGGGGGATGCTCGAAGAATAATTGTTTTGTATTTTTCCATACGAGTCTATCTATTTACTAAAAGTTATTATTTAGTGGTACTTGGCATCCCTAACCTGGTTTATATAATAATTGTTGGTGTTATAATATGGAGATCCCAAAAACAGTTGGTTGTTTTTTATTTAGAAGATGATGGAGAGAAAATAAGGGCCTTTTTTTCTCTTTTAGAAGTCACTTTAAATGGCGAAGAGGTATCAAAACGCCAGAGATTGTTTTTATTAATGTCACTAAAAAAAGACGGAGGGGTTTTAGCACACCACTCTCTATATTGGTTCTTCCTTTAAAATTGTATAACAAACAAGTAAATACAAAGGTATGCGTCCGAAACTTGACCTCTACAAAACGGGACTGCAAGAAAACATATTTGAAAAACTAAGCGTTTCCAAGAAAAATAATTTTTATATTCATCTTCGCCCCAAAATATTTTCTTTTTTGAAAAAAATCATCAATTTTGGGGTAGTGAGCGTATAGCATAAGAAAAGAAAAATGGCACGTAATTGTTTAAAAGTTCGTCATCCATGGTCTATATAATGGACTAAGTACAGCTTTAAACAAATATACACATGACATTTTTTTATTCGATATTGCGCTGTGGGTGCGGTTTCATTATTATAAATACATACCATATATTTTCATTTTAATAATGACTTATACATTCCACAAACTGTAATAAATTTCTGCTAAAAGTAGTTTTATTTCTGTTATATGGGGTTATAAATCGCACTAATTATGATAAAGGATGGGCGGGATAGTAAAGAGCTTTGTGGTGATTGTACAAAAGCTCTGTTTCACGCTTTTTGCCACCTATGGCGGGCCAAATCGTATTTAAATGAATTCTTTTGAAATAAATTTACGAGGGACAATGGAAAAACTTTTTCTCCACACAACAAAAAAAAACTAATACAATGGGGCTCCTTGGCCTAAGGCTCTTCCGCCAACCCCTGCTAGCACTTAATTTACTATACTGGGTCTCCCAAAAGTCCCGCATAAAATTAATATCAATTAAAGAAAAAAGATCTAGGAAAAACGCTCGGACCCGTAAATTTTTATTTTTAATTGTGCATTTTTGTTATAAAAAATATTATACAGGGTGTCTCATAGAACTGTCGTCACGTCTTTGACAATTTTTTTTAGTGGAACACCCAATATATTGTATTATTTTCTAATTCCCCACAAAATTCTACGCTTATGTTGTAAATGTCATGTGTCTAAATTCAATAGTTTTTGAGATATTGACGTTTAAAATATGGTATTTTTTGACTTTGACAGGCTTAGAGAAAAATGGTTTTCACCTCCCCATCTTAGTTTTTTATTCTCTATCCAAAGAAACCAACCTCCGATTTGCCATGTTAAATCTAAAAACCGGTTATAACGGTTTGACATGGTAAATCGGAGGTTGGTTTCTTTGGATAGAGAATAAAAAACTAAGATAGGGAGGTGAAAACCATTTTTCTCTTGGATGAACCGTTCCAATGTTACAAAGTCAAAAAATGCCATATTTTAAACATCAATATCTCAAGAACTATTGAATTTAGACATATGACATTTACAACATAAGCGTAGAATTTTGTGGGGAATTAGAAAATAATACAATTTATAGGATGTTTCCTTAAAAAAAATTGTCAAAGACGTGAGGACAGTTCTATGAGATACCCTGTATAATATTTTTTTATGTCAAAAAATGCAAAATTAAAAATTGAAATTTATGGGTCCGAGCGTTTTTTCTAGATCTTTTTCCTTTAATTGATATTAATTTTATGCGGGACTTTTGAGAAACCCTGTATATTAAAAGTGTAATTTATTGGGTCTAAAAAAATTAACTACTTCGATCAAGAACTTACCTATAAAGGTATTGACCTTCTAGAGTTATCATTCTTATTTTGAAACATTTGTATCTCAAATTAGTTCCAGATATATGCCATATTTTATTCAATTTAAATGTCTTAATAAAAAATTATCCTATTTTTCATTTAAATCCTAAGTATGGGATGCAGCTTACCTACGGAACAGTGTAAGCTTTATTTATGATGAGGGATAGTAGCTCAGGTGTCAGAAGGTAGTACCAAGTGCTTAAGCCTTTTATTTCATTGTAAAGAAAACTATTTGTTTACAAATAGTACGACTTGTATAATAATAAACATGTATGTACTTATACTCTTGCACTATTCTATTTCACATGGAAGTATTATGTACTTTTATGGAAAATACAATAAAAGCATTCATAGATAGGTGTGGTGGCCAGACAATTACAAAAGATTACTGCGATAGAGATACAAAACGTGATTGTTTGTCCATTGTGTGCCCGCTAATTTGATGTTTAAGGCTAGTTGGCGAGTTTAATGGAAGATATGAATATTTTATTTCTATTCGAATATGCTTTGTGTTTGTGATTATAAATGTATGATAGAACCCCTATTTATATTGTCTCTGTTATAAAATAATTTAGATTGTTAATATATTGCTTTGATTTAAAGGTGTAAGGCTTAATAGTCTTTCTTGCTTCAAATTTGGAAATAATATAGTTAATTTACTTTGGTAAGTTAATAAGTTTACCAGAATTTGTCTACATTATTTTTAGGAAACTTTAAATTAAATTAAATTAACTGTTTCTGAAATACAAGGGCAAAGAAAAAATATATCAGGATATTTATAGGGTTATAAATGTGCCTGATTGGTCAGAAAGGAAGTGTCCTTTCTGGTTTAGCGACAAGCGCCGACACTTCTCAGTCTATCATTAATTTTTGTCTTAGTGTGCGTATATTAGATACATTTACCAAGTTCTGTGCATAGCATTTATAGTCTATTTCAGAAAGGTATAGAGTAATAAAATGGGAAATTCCATCCAGTTTGACTCAATTTCAGTGTCGGCCATAGGCGCAGGTAAATTTTGTGCATTCAATCATTTATAATAACTAATCAAAATTTTTACAGAATTAGGTTAACGGGTATTAAGATAAAATAGTATTGTTTGTAATATTAAAATTTCAAGTAATTGCGTAAGAGAATTAGAAAAGGTATGTTTTCTGGCCTAAAGGTGCCTTCAGGTAATGGGAAGAGACCAATAGTCGCCCATATTGGAGGCAAAGAGGGATTTTTAAAAGAAGGTTTGCTAACATTTCAGTCGTTCAATACGGGAGATTACCACGAGGACATGAATTCGAATGTTTTTGAGGACTATTTTGGGTAAATAATAAAAATATCTTCCAGCTGATTCGGTAGTAGTTATGGATAACGCAAGCTATCATTCACGACACACGGAGAAGACCCCAACTTTATCTGCTCCTTTTTTTCGTCAAAAGGTTTGTAGCGACACTAAAATTTTTTTCGACAAGATATGACGAGGGAAACGCTATCAAAAGCTTTTTCGCAATTCCCCACAGTCCAGGATATCTTTTGGGTATTTCTGCCTGCAGCCAAAATGTTTGATACCCCCTTTTAAATTTAATCTTCAGCTCCTCATTAGTGCTAGGGCAATTAAATGTTGAACGTATGTCTGAATATTCTCATCAAGGCATTCTACTTGTGATAAGTTTGAAAACTGGGAAAATTCGCGCCGACTAATATTTTGCTTCATAAATTTCAATTTTCAAAGAAAAGCTGAAATTACACCCTTTGTTTTTATTAAATTGAGGCTGTCCCCTTGGTAATTGTAAGTTAATGTCATTAAATATTTTGAACAAATCTATCAAATACGCGATGTCTGCTTTCAAACTGATCAGGTTTTCTTTTAAATCTGAATCTTTACTTTCCAGAAACTCTAAAACTGATTCAAAAAGTGAGTAAAATCTTGTTAAACATGCACCTTTCGACAACCAGCGTACTTCAGTATGTAAGAGCAATCGTTAGAAGTCTTCATCATTTTTATCGCACAATTGTGTAAATAAACGCGTATTCAATGCATTGCTTCTTATTTTGTTAACTGCATTAATCACAAATTGAAGCGATTGGTGCAATCTATCACTCAAATTTTTCGCTACCAGATGTTGTCGGTGGATGACACAGTGAATTGCAGTTACCTCTGGTAGAATTCTTTTAAGATGGCTTATAAACTCACGATATCGCCCGACCATGGCAGGAGCTCCATCTATTGCCACCGAAAGAACGTTTGTGAATGGAATCGATTTTCGATGCAAGTTTTTACAAGTAACAGTCGCTCAACTTCTTAAAATATTATCTGCCTAGGTGAAGTCAAGCCAGCATTTTAGTTCTGCACTATCGAAACCAGATACATTTTCGTGGACCCCCGCTTACGAATTGTGGACCCCCAATTTTTTGTCACGCCTACGTAGACCCCTTCGAGTCTCCTGTGGACCCCTGGGGGTCCACTTAGACCACTTTGGGAACCACTGCTCTACACCTTTCCGAAATAGACTATATATTATTTATTTTCAAAATTCGTATTTTACTACTTTACTATAAGTACCTAATAAAACATTATAAAAAAAATTCTGAGGTATGCCCTCTGAAAAAATCATGACTAGGGACCTAATTCAAGCACAACATTTTGCTAATTATTTCTACAATATTTATAAAGAGATTTTAGTTTCTGTTATACCTTTTGTTTTTATGAATATAACTATGAATTCGTATTTATATTTGTCATTTATTTATTTACTTCAGCTCATAACAACAGGCGTCTAGAAACTGTTCATAAAATTTTACTACCCAACTAAGTATCTTTAGTTCTATTTTCTGCTTATAAATCCATAACACATAAATTTTTATATTTCGCTCTTGCACTTTAAAGCGCTTCCTCTATTTTTACAATCTCAATAAAAGATGTATTTTTGGAAACTATAAACAATGCAACAGCTTTGAGTGGCCTGTATATCTCGGATGTAAACTTATCTAACAGAGATTAGATGTGACTTTCCGCCTTGCAGTTTTCAACTTGAACCTTCGTATAAGATATGGATATGACCCATTTTCTAGCTAACTGGATCTCTAAATAATAATGACAAATGTAAAATGTAATTCTGTTTTCTCGTTCATAGCTGCACTATTACAGTTTTGGTTGGCTGTAGATATTTTTTTAGATGTACACATCCTTTCTCCAAAATGACAAGACGATCAAAAAGGGGCAAAAGCTTTTGTGAAAAATTTCAGGAAGAGTACAAGTACCTCAAAACAAGTTGGGGCGTTCAAACCAAAGAATTTTTTGATAACTCTACCTTACATGGTGTGAAATATATTGCTGCTACAGAAAGACCATTTATTGAAAGGTAAAATGTTTAATACTACTAAAACAGTAATATTTTCGTACTAAATCATTAGCAATGTCGTCTACGGTCTGCTGTAGATAGAATCAGAGCAGAGCAAAGTAAAGTCGTATTGGAGCTTCGGCTACTAGCGACCGAAATACTGTTGTTTGGTCGAGTTTTGCATTTTTAACTGATTAAGCCAATGAGACACGGAAAATGGACTTTGAAGGCCAATAGAATGTTTATTCGAATAAATTAGATGGACTTTCTTGTAGTCCACGTTGACTGTTAGGCCGGATTCTCACCAGATCGGGCCGATCACAATTGTCCCGATCAGGATCGACTCGATTGTAGTAGGTCCGACCAAAATCAAGAGATCATGTCCACCGGATTGCATCGGTACGATTATTTTATAGCGGATACACCTGTAGTCTCCTCCAAGATGTCGTTAAGTGAAAAAGACGAAGTTGTTGCAGTAATGCTTGCTTATAGAGGACGACGCTGCCGTCGACGGTTTTGGGTGCATCCCTACATAGCGGAAAATCAAAACAGAGGTGCTTTTATTTGAGCTCGTGATCATCTCGCGTGACGTCATACAAACACGGATGATTTTCAACCTCCAAACACAAGTTTATGTTTACTTGCTGGTCTTCCATCGCACAAACTCACAAAATAATTATAAAGTACATCAAAATTCAACAGGTTGTAGAGCCGACTGCCGACCAAGACGTTGCAAGCTGCGTCTTGTACGATCAATGTCGCCCGACTGAAATCGGTCACGACTGAAATCTTGTCAGTGGGCACGTACCCATTTGTATATAGGTGCACGATCTTCGTCGCGTGATCGAAATCTGGACGATTGTGGTCGGCCCGATCTGGTGAGAATCCGGCCTTATTATTTACAGATCGGTTTTTTAAAAATTCATTTTGGACACGTTTTAAGGGGTAATTTTATTGTTTTGATAAAAGTGGTAATTTGTTCATTTCTGTAGAAGAGGAAGGAGTGTTAAAGTAATCTATTCTATTATAAAAGATAAAATATAATATGAAAAAACTTAAAATATATATATTTTTAATTTAATTAAATTACTGAATACATCGCTGTGTAATATCAATAAGTGGTATTGTCACACACAATGTAAATAAGAATGGTCATAGCCTTGCAGTTTTACAGTCAGCAATATATTGGGTGCAATATACCAGTGTTGGCGTATTTAGAAAGGAGGGGGGAGGGTTGCCAAGCTGCAGCCCCCCCCCCCTCCCCGAGCCCAGGAGCTCGGGTCAAAAGTCTAATTGCAACCTAATTCTTCGTCTCACTCTTGGACTCTTAATTTAAATTTTTAAATAATGTATTCTTGGCTTAGATTATAAAGGTCTTGTAGGAAACGTTTAGTTCTTAAACTTTTCCTTCTAAAAGTCCTGTTTTATAGAGATTAAAAGGTTTCGGAAGCGTACCTATTGTTTTAGTTATTGATTTGTGATGCAATTTTATAGGAAAACGAGTAAAAAGAATGATATTTTATAGTATTTTTCTATTATATTATACTTGTCTGTTCCCTTTTTTAGAGCTATTTTAAATTTAAAAAAAATATAACCTTATGCAATAAAATATTTTTACAACAAAAACAAAAAACAATACTTATTTTTAAAGAGAAAAAGTAAAGTAAAAATTTTAATTGAAACATTTTTTATGGAATAAGTGTGATAATTTATAATAAAAAAATAGTGCGGGAAAAACGAGAATGCTTTATTATGAATATACAAAAAGGCACTTAAGAAGGATCATTTCAAAACCTAAGTATTTGCACCAAAAACTGCTCTTAGATCTATGCTTCTAAAATACAGGATTTCTAAAAAAATCATCAATTTTGGCGTAGTGAGCGATATTTACTTTATTTTTAATCATGAAAAACCGAGCCCGAAAAACGCTTAGAGACATACATACGTCTTATGTTAAAATTTTGGATTGACATTAATATTCATTTTTTTTTTACGGTTCGCCGACTACGGAGGCCATCTTGAACCGGTCATCGATCACAAATGTGGTCTACCGACTGGGGAGTGTGAAACGGCACCTTCATCCTACGAGATATCCGATCTTATCCGGCCTGTCCGGCGTGAATAGGATGGCTAGGTGTCGATTCATTTTACACTCTTCCCTGAGGCAAGGGCACGCCGTGTTCCCAAGCGGTCACCCGCCCAAGTACTAACCGCGCTCGACAGAGCTTAACTTCGGTGATCTGCGGGAACCGGTGCTTAATATGTCGACAGGCCCTTGGTAATATTCATATTTTTTCCAAATAATATAAAAAATGTTTTTTTTTTTAATAAAGAACCAGGTAGGAATATCAAAAGAAAAAATAAAAAAAAAAACATTTACAAAAACAAATTTAACCCGACCATTTAATTTAATTTTAGAAATTTGATAGTAATTAGGTGAATTTTAAACGAACTTTGGGCTTGGCCCCGAAAATTTTTGGCCTGCGGCGCTTTTAGATACCATATCATGAAATACCCCGACTGTCCCTTTCTCCAGAAAAAAAAATGTCCTACTTACGCCCATTGAGACCCCCCCCCCCCCCTAAGCATATTTTCTGCTGCCTGGTACTACACAAGTTTTATAAACCCTTTTTGTGTAATCATTTTAAAAATATGATAGGTAAAAACTGCAATATTCACGCTTAATTCAACAATCGTTAATTTTCCTGATGTAAACACACAATTAGCGGAAGAGAGCGCTTCTCGCCTGCCACACTCATGATGCAAACATGCGCGCTTCGACAATCGTATTATGACGTAACACTTTACACATGTCCTTTCGTTTTCTGTAACATGGATCATGGATCCCATATACGCGCGTCTAGAAGTAGTTTCAATACTAAAATGGGCTTGCCCTAAATACTAAAAGCCTATTTTTTATATCCGAATAAAAGATTCGGGCAAACTTTGCTTTATTCGTAAGGGATTACATGTGTCTTTGGAAAATCCATTATTCATAATATCCCGTCGTGCGAGTGAACCGATGGAAAAAAATGGTCCATGAAATACGATTTCAAGTTCTGGAAGTAGTGCGAGAAGTTTTGGGGACACCGACTCCCGGATAACTTTTTTAGAATTTATGACAAAAGGTGAGGTTAAAATTGTAAAGTGCTGCAGGAAGTTTTACGCGGAGAGCAGATTTTAGCCTAAGTAACCTGTTTACTTAATAATAACTTTTTTATTTGGAAAATGGAATTGTTGAAATGCCCTAAAAAGTAAGTATAAAAGGTTTTCGTGGTCCACGCAAGCGTTTCCTGAAACTTATTTTGGATTATTTGTGTTCTTTTTTTTATGCGTCAAAATCAGATTTTTTTACCTGAATGGCAACAAAAACGACAAGTTTTCATAATATTATGTTTTCAGGCGACTTCAAGTTTATCAATTCCACTTAGAAATTATATTGGATTTTTTATACTTGTAGACGCATAACCATTTTCCTATTTTGATGATACGTTTTGTGTTATTTAAAACAATCTGACGCCATTTACACTGATTGCTCCAAACCATTTGATCGGCTCGATCATGGTATTCTTCTCGATACATTGGCTACGTTTGGTTTATCACAAAGACTTATTGCATTTTTTGAGTCATATTTGACTAACCGCGAACAATATGTTTAATGCCATGGTCATAATTCCAGAGTTTGCTGCTACCTCATGTGTCCCCCAGGGGTCACATCTGGGATCCCTACTGTTCATTATATTTCTTAACGATCTTTTTTTTATTCTAGACGTCGATCATTTATTTTATGCCGACGATGTCAAGTTATATAAGAATTAGGGACGAGAGGGACTGCATGAAATTACAAAATAACTTAGAGAAAATAAATAAGTGGTGTAGAAAAAATAAATTGCTGCTGAATGTGTCTAAGTGCAGTATTGTTACCTTTACTAAAAAGGTGCATCCTATTGGATATGAATATAGTATAAATGGGGATATGTTAAAACGGTGTGAGTCTGTGTGTGATCTTGGGGTTGTGCTGGACTCAAAGCTCTCTTTCCGTGAATATTATTTTAAAATTGTTGGAGAAAGCTTAAAATTGTTGGGCTTTATTATAAGAAACGCTGGAGATTTTACGGGTTGGGACACAATTAGATTGTTATTTACTGGCTTTGTTAGGTCACGCCTTGAGTACTCCTCGGTTATTTGGTGTCCTTTCTATCAGACCCACATCAATAATCTGGAAAAGATTTAAAGACGCTTTTTAAAGTACACCAGTTTTAAGCTAGATGGGATCTATCCTGAAATAGGATTTCCACACGAAAATTGTTGCTGGAAACATTTTACAATCACCGCACTTTCAGGTGCCAATGCCAACCTCGCGTAATTACCTGACTTTTGCTCTACCAACTCCAAGGACAAAAAATACACTTAAGTTTTCTCCATTACATCAAACATTTTTGGCGATCTCTATAACGGACAAGTTAGAAACATTGCTTTTTTGCTGTTTAGTTTCTGTAACTATGTTTAAAGGTAGGAGACAATGACGTTTCTTGAACGACAGTAGAGTTCTGGACTTGCATTGTCTTTATTTGTTTTGAATCACTACGTTTCAACCAGTAAGCATCTTCAGTCGTCTGCAATCATACGTCATACCTCTCAGTATTCACCTGAAGACGACTGGAGATGCTTACCAGTTGAAACGTAGTGCTTCAAAACAAATAAAATAATTTAATTATTTTAATTAGGAACGGTGTGCCTGAGGAGAAAAACGCAAGAAATCATTTTTAAGCAGAATTTGCTAAGCTAATCCGAAATAATATCCACATGGAAAAATATCAGTGGCTTCCCACTTTTTTTCTAAAAAATATATAATCTCTTCTTCATTTAAAGTTGTAAAAGTTATTCTATTGGAGATAACGCTGAAAAGAACAGAGATATCGAGCTGCGGTTTTAATATTTTTTCCAACAAATTTCATCTACTTTTCGATTATGGTATCATAATTATACCGCATTATTTATTTTTTCAGAGTAAAATTAAAAAATGTGTTATTATTGCAAATTGCGCCCTATAGCATTTTTTTTTAGAACTATTATGGACAACTAAATACGATTGGTGAAAGTGCATACATTTCTCATCCATACAAGCTTAAGTTTGCTAAAATCGGATAAGTCGTTTAAAAGTTACAGCGATTTAACTGATTACACTTTCCACAGCTCCCCCCCTCTTATTAAAGTCGGTACGCCAATGAGCATAAGACCAAAATGATGCATAATTGTCCAAGCTTTTTAATGGTGTTATCAAAGATATACCTTAATGTGGAATTTTCGGAGATATGTAAAATTTTAAAATTTACTTTTCAATTACGCCCTCTTGCGGTAAAATGCGGAAATTATTTCCAGCATTTTCTCTTGGGCACTTTTGTCATACAAAAATTTATCTGGATGTTGTACGATTACTGGTTTCTGAGATATGGCCGGCAGCCATTCTTAGTTGACCACCCGGTACAAAGTAGCAAAAACATGGAAATTAACCAGACCTTGCAGGGAAGAGTGTAAAATTTATAATCTCCCAACCCATCCCATTTACGCCGGTAACCAGGCCGGATGAGATTGGATACCTCGTGGGATGCGGAAGAATGTACACACTTCCCCAATCAGTAGGTCATACAATGACACAAGAAACCAAGAGTTGAGGTGTCGCATGACTGAGGATCGTGGTTCGGAACCCACGTTAAGCTGTAGGTCCCCTCGGGAATGGCCCTGGTAGCGAACGAAGAGGTAAAAAGTCAAATTCGAAAGAAATAAAGTATCTAAATATAAATTAAATTATCCCTAATTAACACGAAAATGTTTAGTTTTGTAATAATACAGCAGAAACAATCTTACGTTCAATTCGAAACGAAACATTAATAAACGGAAGTGGAATTAATTTAAAACTGGCGCAAAGCAGAACTTTTTAAAAACTTTTAAACTGCAATTTGCATAATTTGAAATTCATATTCCTGTTAAAGACACTTTTAAAAGTTTATTGCAGTGACTGTTAAGAACTATCTGAAAACTGCTATCATGAAAAATGGGCATTTAAGATATGAAAAGCTTACCTACGTAAATTTTTAAAATTATTTTTAAACGAGTTATTTTAAAGAAAATTTGATCGAATGTTGGAAATATTTATTAATTTTGAACAAGCAGTTAGTTATTCATTTATTAAAACACTTTTTAGCTGAGCTTTCTTATTGTTTGACATGTTACACATCAACACTTATTTTATAAAATAAAGATCCTAGCACTGAATTACTTACTTTACAGGCAGCATGAAGTATTACGCCTCAACAATGACCTGGAAGAAATTTTGGCTTGGGGTGACAGTAACCAAGTCGAATTTAATGCTAAGAAAACCCAGGCAGCAGTCTTCTCCAAAAAGGTTAACATTGCAGAACCGGATATAGTCATGGCAGGACACGCAATTCCCCTGGCACCGTCTATTAATTTGCTGGGGGTCAATCTGGGAGATAATATGTCTTGGCATGATTACGTTTCCGCAATTGCCAAGGCAGCTGCACAGAAACTTGGTGTACTTTTCCGCACCAAAAGGTTGTACACACCTCATCAACTTTTGACACTCTACAAAGCCCAGATTCGACCATCATTAGAATATTGCTCTCATGTCTGGAGCTCTGCACCCAAGCACACCCTTCGGCTACTGGATTCCATTCAAAGGAGAGCCGTTCGTCTGATCGGCGACCCTGAGCTGACCAAGACCCTCGATAGCATGGAGCATCGAAGACAGGTTGGTGATTTGGCTCTCGTTTACAGATATTTCCATGGCAGGGGTTCTACTGACATTGCCCACTTGATTCCACCTATATGTTGTTCAGCTTAGTACTCCTCGAACTTCATAGTTCAAGAATTCTTTCATCTGGAGAACGTCATCTTTGTGGAATGATCTTCCTGAGGTCGTGTTTCCCAATGAATACAATCTTCAACGTTTCAAGACCAACGTTAATCGCTTTTTTTACACTCGCACCGCTCCCAGAGCGCCTTAAAGGATTTTTCCTACAGTGCAGGTGTTTTATCATAAAAAAAAAAACGAAGTACTGTCTTACATTATTGTTTATTTATAATTTTGTAATATGTACATAATATGACATAAGAACCTTTCATTTTTACCACTATTTTATCCGAAGGAGTTCCTCCTATGAAAATCGATTAAAACAAGTATGCCCGAAATTTAGTAGGTTTAACAATTCACGGAAAAGTGTAACATGTATCATCCCCCAACCCACCCCATTCACACCGGTGACCAGGCCGGATGACATCTAGTGGGGTGCGGAAGAAGGTTCACAATCCCCAATCGGTAGGTCATGCAATGGCAAGAAACCAAGGGTTGATAGCCCTTGGGGGGTTTGTTGCATGACTGAGGATCGTGGTTCGAAACACACGTTAAGCTGTAGGTACCCTCGGGAATGTCCCTGGCAGAGAACGAAGTGGTAAAAATTACACAACAAAAAAAAAATCTCAGTTTCGCAAATGAAGTATTTTATCTTAAATTATTTGAATAAGTATAGTGTCGTTTAGCACGAGCGCAGGGCCCCTCTAAAAGCGAGGCCCTAAGCCCGGACCTATTGGGAAAATAGGCCCTGGTAAAAAAATGTTTTTCTTTTAGGTTTTAGATCATGTAAAAACATTTTATAAAGAACAACTTGTTTTCGTGAAAATACCAATAAAAAACACACTGTATTTTCTTTTATGTAAACAAGAATATTCAAATTGAAACATTTGCCTAGAGTATTTAAACTTTACAACGGAAAACGGTATTCTTCAAACTTTTTTAATACATAAAACGGATATTTTTCGTTATACCAATTTTTTTCTTTGTTAGATAAATAGCACTAAGCGCCGTTAGCTCGCTTTAAGGGAGTTTGTCAGTAGCTAAGATTTCAAAAAGTTTTTATATTACAACTTTTTCAATCGAAATTTTACCAATATCCCTTGAAAAGTCTTTAAAAATCTATTTTAAAATCTCTGGATTTGACACTAAATTTGTGAGATTTGCAGTGGCGGTTATTCAGGGGAAGTAGAAAAAGAGCCTTTTCCCCAAATTTGTTACCCCTCTAGTTAGTTTAATACAACAAGATAATATAAGAAGCCCCGACCTCGAAATCTAAGGCCTGGCTTATATCAACGACCGTAAAATGTTACCTAAGGATCATTAATGAAAAACACAGAATACCGAGCGAAATACAGAAGCAAATCTCTATTATTATATTATATGGATAAGAACTAATTCCGAAAACAATTAGTGAGGTTTCGATGTCTTGATAGCTTCGTTAATATCCCTTGTAAGGCTGTCACAGTTAAACATATTTATACAGCGGCGCGCCGGTAGCTCAGTGGTGAGACACTGCCATTCTATTCCGTAGTATATCCGAACATTAGTAGGTTTAAGAATGCAGGGAAGAGTGTAAAATGTATCATCTCCCAACTCACCCCATTCACGGCGGTAACTAGGCCGGATGGAGAAACCGACGGTTGATAGCCTTCGGGGGGAAGTATCGCATGACTAAGGATCATGGTTCGAAATCCACGCTGAGCTGTGGATCTCCTCGGAAATGGTCCTGGCA
Organism: Polydrusus cervinus; assembly: GCA_935413205.1. NCBI lineage: Eukaryota > Metazoa > Arthropoda > Insecta > Coleoptera > Curculionidae > Polydrusus > Polydrusus cervinus. The sequence goes on from OW284512.1 coordinate 4,350,924, forward strand.
GCGAACGAAGAGGTAAAAGCCTAATTCGAAAAAATGGAAAGAAATGATAATGACAACTTATTTATACCCGCTACTTCAGTGCAAAAAGGTTATTTTAAAGTGCGGAACAATCGAAAAGCGCCGCAACCAAAAAATTTATGGGGCCACGCTCAAATCCCCACAAAAATTCACCCAACTATTATGTGATTTCATAAATCGGTATCTTATAAAAACAAAAAAGGTTCTTTCGTTCGGTTAAAACTTTATTTTAATAAATTAAAGCTTGATCTTTAAGCGGTTAGATAACAACAAAATACAAAATGTGATTATTAAATTACATTATTCTGGAGGGGGGGGGGGGGGGCAGGAATACGCCACTACCATATTTGATATTGCGGAAGATTTGAAGAAGAACCAGTATTTACCAATTCGTGATTATTATTTCGTAGTGCAGTGTTTCCCAAAGTGGGCGATAACGCCCCCTTGTGGGCGCTGCAGGCCTAAAGGGGGTCGGTACTCAGAAAAAAAGGGGGGGTTGTGTAGAGGCTTGGGGGGCGATTTGTAATTTCATCTAGCTAGGAGGACTCTTAGACACCAACTGAGCTCTCGACTACAACTTGTGAACATCAACTAATATTAATTAAGAGATTGCTCAAACTAGGTTCGATATTTCTCTCCGCGTAGTTCATATATCTGTCCTGTTTTATTGAATAAATAAAATAAAAATTATGTCAATCGGTCGCTCCGTTTCGAAATGAAAGTAGATACAAACAAACAAATAAAAAGGCAACAGGCAGACTTTCGCATTTTAATAGTTATTAGTATTCCTAGATAGGTAATTTTCGTAGATAATAGACAAGTTTTTGTTAAATAACCCGATTTGTGCATTCTTGTATCAATGCGACTGTTCTTGAGTAAATTGGAACCTGATTTCAACAAACTTATTAAACAGCATCAGATTCATCCTTCACATTAATTTTTATATAAGAATCGATTATGTTTGTTTTATTTTGAATAAAAGATACTATAAAGTTGCGTTTCAATAATCATTCTCATTGGCAGGTGTAGCGTAGTAGAGCTAACTTGAGATCTGAGCGCCGTTGTGTACTACCTACTGCGCTCAGGTCTCAAGTTAACTCTTGCGGGTAATAGTAAAAGTCTCGTTTTGAATGAATGTTTAATCTTCGCTAATATAGCTCACAATAATTAATTAATTTAATTTGAAGTTATAGTGGTTTTTAAGTAGGTGAAAAAATGGGGGCGCTAAAAAATAATTTATTCTCAAAGTGGGCAGTAGACAAAATAAGTTTGGGAACCCCTGTCGTAGTGTCTTAGACATGATGATCATCCTCCATATTTTCGCCCACAACTGCCACTGGAGGTTTGGTTAATAGCAGACGGTTATTTTCTTTTTATTAACAGCTATCGACGTATTTGCCATTTTATATTTATATTAATATTTTTGCAGATAATGGTGCTTAAAAAATGTACATTTGGACAATTTATGAATAAAACGAAAGAAAAATGTTGAATAAAAAACAAAATGGCAAATGCGTCACTAGCTCTAACCTAAATACAAATTTCTATTGTTGTAGTGAAAATAGCTCTAGTAAAAGGCAGACTTCTTTACGCTTATTATGTTAAAAATATTTTCTTTTATCCATAGTTATCTGAAAACAAACAGCTTTTAAGCCTGTGCCTGTGCAACAGTCTCAATCTTGTGTCTGTTTAAAGGTTGGAGACAATGACGTTTCTTGAACGGCAGTAGAGTTTTGGACTTGCATTGTCTTTATTTGTTTAGAATCACTACGTTTCAACTGGTAAGTATCTCCAGTCGTCTTCAGGTGAATACTGAATAAGTACGGTAACTACAGCTCTATTTATACTAGGCAGGTGCTGTGACGCATGACTAGTGGGCGGAGTCATGCGTGTTGCTAGGTGATGACGCATAACTGGATGAGTCATGCTTGATGAGTCATGCTCGATGACGTCATGCTCGATGAATCATGCGTTTAACTCTTGGGTGGTCTTATTCTAAGATTACATTTACTTAACAAGGGTTTCCAGACGTTTCTCATGTCTAATGAAGGCTTACTAAAGCAACCTGGATTTTGGTGTATGGTAGCAGCTTCCTTAAACTTCCTCTTCCTCCAGTGCGGTTCTTTTTGCAGGATTTCCGCTTTTGTCCACATGATATGATGGCCGTGCGTCCAGGCCTCTAAGACCAATTACAAGCTCCCGTAACTCCCCTACATATGAACTAGGTAAATTTTTACTTCCCCTACTCCAACCACTTCAAGGAAACAGCACGTCATTTGTAAAGAACTCGCAACACTTTGCACAAATAATAGGAGAAAAGGAAGTACAACCAGGAGACCAACTGGTCAGCTTTGACGTCGAAAGTCTTTACACCAACGTCCCTATAAAAGACGCACTTAAGGTCATCAGGAGCAGACTTGAGGAAGACTTGACCCTACAAGAAAGAACACCGCTACCTACAAATGCCATCATGGAACTATTGGAATGCTGCCTTAACAATTCTTATTTTCAAGAAAAAGATAGATTCTTTAGCCAAGAGGACGGACTACCAATGGGCTCATCTCTCTCGCCCATAATCGCCAACATTTATATGGAATGGTTCGAATCCGAAGCAATAAAACAAGCAAAGAAGAAACCAAAAATATGGCTTAGATATGTGGATGACACCTTCATTATTTGGAACGGAAACGAGGACGAACTCAGAGAATTCTTACATCACATTAATAACTTTGCACCGACAATTAAATGCACCATGGAAAAAGAAGAGAACAACCAATTACCTTTTCTAGACGTCAATGTAAAAGAAAAATGGCAACACCTTCCTAACCTCAGTGTACAGAAAACCTACACATACAGGGCAATATCTCAATTATACATCAAACCACTCAAACAACACAAAACATGGCATAGTAAGAAACCTTGTGGATAGAGCAATTACTCTCTGCAACTCAAACGAAGCTCTCAAAAGAGAAACTAACCACATCAAGACCGACCTCAACAAGAATGGCTATCCCATGAAACTGATTGACACAATATTGGAAAATCGCAAGAATCGGCCAAACACACGTAAAGCAGAGAAAGAGATACAACCAATACTCAATATTCCGTATGTCAAAGGAGTATCTGAGAAAATAAGAAGACTAGGAAAACGATACAACATCGAAACAGTATTCAGCTCTAGAGACACTTTAAGAAGCCACCTAACGAAGACGAGACCAGTAAGCCAGAAAGACAAGAAAAATTGTGTCTACCAGATCCCCTGCGAATGCGGCCAGTCTTACATTGGTGAGACACTAAGACCATTAGAAGTAAGGATTAAAGAACATCGGAATAATACCCGAAAAGGAGAGACCGAAAAATCAGGCGCAGCTGACCACGCCTGGACGCACGGCCATCATATCATGTGGACAAAAGCGGAAATCCTGCAAAAAGAACCGCACTGGAGGAAGTTTAAGGAAGCTGCTACCATACACCAAAATCCAGGTTGCTTTAGTAAGCCTTCATTAGACATGAGAAACGTCTGGAAACCCTTGTTAAGTAAATGTAATCTTAGAATAAGACCACCCAAGAGTTGGACGCATGATTCATCGAGCATGACGTCATCGAGCATGATGTCATCGAGCATGACTCATCAAGCATGACTCATCCAGTTATGCGTCATCACCTAGCAACACGCATGACTCCGCCCACTAGTCATGCGTCACAGCACCTGCCTAGTATAAATAGAGCTGTAGTTACCGTACTTATTCAGTATTCACCTGAAGACGACTGGAGATACTTACCAGTTGAAACGTAGTGATTCTAAACAAATAAAGACAATGCAAGTCCAAAACTCTACTGCCGTTCAAGTCTCAATCTTGACATATTCTTCAGTGGCGCTATTTGGGGGAGGGGGCGATGTGTAACATTAAAAAATCATGAGAACTTGCTGTTCACTCATTTAAATAGCGTTATTAATATACATATTTGTTTAAGTTACTACACATAAAATATTTAAAAATATATCTTTTTCCTTTAAAAACTCTCTTTGATAGGCCAAAAACTGTCTTTTTGGGCATAGCACCCAAAAAAAATTTCGAAGATCTGGTCACTTTAAATTAATATCCCCCCCCCCCCTCAAACAAAACCTGAAATGACGCCACTGATTTTAATCCCTAACAAAGAACCAAAGTTTTCCACTTGGAATTTTATTTCAAAAGTTTCACCTTTTACAACAGTTTTTGGGCCGTTAAAAATTTGATTTAATTAATCCCATTTTATAAATAAGCTTTTATTGGAATAGCGATGTTTGTTGTCTTGCAAAGCAAAAAATTTAATTAAGAAAAAAAAAGTTCTGCAGGAATTTCATGACAACAATTAATGAGCACGAGATATTTCAACAGGGCAACAGGGAAAAGAAAGTGGACATCAAATGCGAAATATTTTTTTTATCAGAAGTAAAAAAATATATTTTTCCTACGACCACCTATGAAAATAAGAACAAAGCATGATTAAATTGGCTCGAAAGCACCGAATATAACACGCGTGTTAAAAAAAAATATTTTAACACTAGTGTAGAGATAAAAGGCACACTATTTAATTTAAACATATGGTGCCAATTTGACAGACCACCCATTTATTAAGAAGAACAAATTTTAGAAAGCAGTAATTGTAAAGTGTATTACTTATTTATAATGTATTTGTCGAGTAATTCCAAATTTAGAGTGTGAAAATACCCCATCTGAAATTATAAAAGATGTTAATAATATACTGAAAAATCTATTACCAAAAAAAACAAATCGCGCGCTGAAGAAAGTGTCATGTATTAAAAAAAAAAATCTTTATTGGTATCGATAGTGTAGAAAATAAAGCTCTAGCCTACAGATCGCAAGGTTACAGGTTCAAATCCCATCAAGAGTATTCGCCTTTTTTTTTATAAAGACATTAAATAATTTATAGAATTAATTTGAATGGAAATCTTCCTTGTCGGGTGGACTTTTTAAATTTATGTTTAATGCATCTTTCCTTGATTAAATTAAAAAATTTTCATTCTGGTTAATTTAGAAGTCAATCCAGGATTAGTTCTTCCTATGATATATAAAATATGAAAAAATGAAAAAGTTAAACTAAAAATAAAGGAAAAGCCTATTGACAAACTATGGAACCAGATATTAAGTGGAATATAAGTATGCTAATTTCAACACTAGTGTTAATATTTTTGTTTTCAACACTAGTGTTGAAATATTTTTTTTACAAATCAAAGGCTTTTTAATAATTCTTTGTGGTCGTAGGAAAAATAGTGTACATTACTCGTGTGAAAGTGATTATTCTAAAACTTGGAGAATTTCCGCACTCGGCTGACGCCTCGTGCTAAATATCTCCTTGTTTAAATAGTGTCACTTTTATCACTTGTTATGTAATATACTATTACGATACAGTTTTACAATATTTATTTGCATCACTTGGCCAAAGAGTTATAAGTCTTCATTAGTTAACCAACGACGACCTACGGATTTAGCGCTGACTCTTGCGAATGTAACCTGAATCTTTTAAGGTGACGCCCTCTTAGCATTTAATGCTTATTTTAATTAGTTAAGGACCTAAGTGCTCTCTAGCGTGACTGACATGTGTAACTTCGTTACCACTAGATGTCACCGCTATTTGCATCAAACGATATATAGGAAAACAACACAGCAGTGACTGATTCATTTAAGAGGGGAGAAAATAAAAAATAAAAATGTATTGTATACCGTAATGGTAAAATATGATACAGATGTACAATTTGACATAATTTTATTGGCCGCTGCTACACAGAACAAATTTTATATTTTTCTAGATTTATGTGGTTTATATGCGTAACGACAGGTACCGTAGCAACTTGCGTTGTCATCCTTAGTTTATGGCAAAAATTCCAAACCAATCCAACAATAACTGGACTGGATACAGATTTCCACAATTGGCAAGTTCCTTTTCCTGCTATTACTTTGTGTCCGGAAAAACCTGCTAGTTTAGAAAAAATAAGGAATATCACAGGGATGTCGTAAGTATAAATACAAATATATACTATTGTACAGCGAGTGAGAGAATGTATGAGACGAAAGGGGGATTTTTGGCATAAAAAGCATTTTATTTCATATATACTGCTCAACCAATAGGCGTCCATAAAAGAACTAAAATACCATTTTATTTCTGAGGTTTTTAATAAAATCACAATATTTTAAGTTGACATTTACAAAAAACCGTCTACAGAAAAATGTAACGACCAATAATGATGCCTACTATTAAAACTGTTAACTATATAATTGAAAATTGCACAATATTAAATAGGCAAAATATATCTAATTGTAGTTTATTCAACGAGCATATATAATGATGGCTGTTATTCACGCGTATAAGGTTTACGAGCCATCCAATTGATAACATCAATTGTAGCTAAAATTACTAAGCATCTTTAAAAAATTGGTATCCATCATTGAAATTAGTAAATAATAACCTATTTCCCCCCTTCTCCGGTAAGGTTACGATGACTAAATATTTTTTTCATTATACAGGGTGTCCCACCGGGAACCGCTTCGATCTATCTATGGAAAACTATACAAAGGAACATTTTGAAAATTTGACAGTATGCTAATGCCAATGGGGGCGACCGGGCTAAAATATTTTCATAATGATGGCACTTCCGGGTATACCGGAAGTAAGTGTCAACTTGCTTATTTTAAATAGAACACTCTATACATTATTACATTTTTGCTTTCTACGCAAGATTCTAGACAGATCTTGTATATCATGTCCTCTACCTATGTCGAAGCGTTTTTGACATATTTGAATTTTTATGTCAAAAATGACGTTTGAAAGTAATTATCAATTTTTTCTATAAAGAAGCCTTATTATTTCATTTAAGTTGGACTCCTTGTTATACAGGACCTGCTTTAATAGATTTTCTATATTATTTTAATAACTATTAATACAGGGTGTTTAAATAATAAGATTGAATATGAAATTGAAAAAAGTGCAAAAAGTCTAGATTTTCAAATGCAAACACACAAATTTTATAATTATTTTCTATTTAGCATTAAAATAGGGATGACCTTGTGTAAGGTTGTCTACTCCAAAAATTTGTAGCTTTCGAAATATTGCTAATTTATATTTTTATATGACGATTTTGCAGCGGATTTTAAGTTCACTTACTCCTGCAATATTTCGAAAACTTAAAATTTTCCGGATATACAACCTTATACAAACTTACCCTTATTTTTAATGCTAAATAAGAAATAATTATAAAATTTGGGTATTTCTATTTGAAAATCTTGACTTTTTGCAGTTTTTTTAATTTCATTTTTAATCTTATTGTTTAAACATGTATTAATAGTTTTCAAAATATTATAGAAAATCTATTAAGGCAGGTCCTTTATAATAAAGAATCTCACTTAAATTAAATAAATAAGGTTTCTTTAGAGAAAAAATTGATAATCATTTTAAGACTTGCAAACGTCATTTTAACATAAAAATTCAAATATGTCAAAAACGCTTCGACATAGGTATAGGACATAGTATACAAGATCTGTCTAGAATCTTGCGCAGAATGCAAAAATGTTATAATATATAGGGTGTTTCATTTAAAATAAGCAAGTTGACACTTACTTCCGGTATAACCGAAAGTGCCATCATTATGAAAATATTTTAGCCCGATCGCCCCCATTTGCATTAGCATATTGTCGAATTTTCAAAATGTTCCTTTGTATCGTTTTCCATATATAGATCGAAGCGGTTCCCGGTGGGACACCCTTTAGGTATCCTCAAAAATTTCATTTACAGGCTCATTATAATTTTAAAAATGTTTATTCATCGATAACACATTTAGTTCCAATTAACCCTTACTAGGCCAAGATAATCGAGAATATTGAATAATCCAAAAGGCCGAATAAGCAAATGTCTTCTAATCATCATTAGCGTAATTTCTATGGAGCTCCGAAATTCCAAACTTTTCGATTGCTACTGATAAATGGTGGTGTCACATTAAACAAAACTTTGACATTTCAGAAATTTAGGCAAATGTATTTTGTTAATAATTAACCCAATAGTTCTTTGAAATGTTCAAAGGATGGGTTGGAAATGTTGCCAACATAGAAAAGTTAATTCTAAAACTTTAAACCACAGGGCTAGTTTCTTGCTACTTTAAATATGTAAGACGTAATAAGTCGCCTTTAAAATATGCTAACAGTTATGGTTATCTTTTGTAAGATGACATATCCTGAGGTGGTTTTTGAAAATTCAAATCAATATGAAGTATGCATATATTAAATTTAATTCAAAAAATTCTGATAGATCATCACAATATTAATTTATAGTGTAATAATCGTTTTCGAAAAATCGATTTATTTTGCCGTTTTTTTTATAATCATTTTAAATTATGATGTTTTTTTTTTTAATTTTGAGAATTAATAAATAATTATTTAAAGACGAAGATTTTCCTTTTCATTTCGCCAGATCCATCTCTAGACGCGTTTCGTCATATCATGACTCATCAGTAGAGCTAGGATCCGACGAAAAGAAAGGGATCTCGAAGCTACTTAAGGCAGCATTTGGTGGGACACACCAGTAAGATATGGCACGGAGCGCCATCTGTGTCGTTGTTAGACACTCCTGAGCATACCAGCACCTCTAACAAACTTATAGAAATAAGTAAATGTTAAGAGGAAATCGCCTGTAAAGACATTCGTCACAATTACAGGAGTCCCGCTAGGCAGCGCTAACTCAAATCGGTTTATTAACCGAAAACAATGAGTAAAGACGAAGATTTTCCTTTTCATTTCGCCAGATCCATCTCTAGACGCGTTTCGTCATATCATGACTCATCAGTAGAGCTAGGATCCGACGAGAAGAAAGGGATCTCGAAGCTACTTAAGGCAGCATTTGGTGGGACACACCAGTAAGATATGGCACGGAGCGCCATCTGTGTCGTTGTTAGACACTCCTGAGCATACCAGCACCTCTAACAAACTTATAGAAATAAGTAAATGTTAAGAGGAAATCGCCTGTAAAGACATTCGTCACAATTACAGGAGTCCCGCTAGGCAGCGCTAACTCAAATCGGTTTATTAACCGAAAACAATGAGTAAAGACGAAGATTTTCCTTTTCATTTCGCCAGATCCATCTCTAGACGCGTTTCGTCATATCATGACTCATCAGTAGAGCTAGGATCCGACGAAAAGAAAGGGATCTCGAAGCTACTTAAGGCAGCATTTGGTGGGACACACCAGTAAGAGAGACCAATAATTATTTGTATAACAAGAGTGGATATGATGTCCATATCGCACGAGGAAGTAAAAACTAGTAGTACAAAAAAGGAATATTTCCATCCTGCTGGAAGTCGGCGCGTGTCCAGCCCATTCCAAAGAAAGGTAAAAAGACCCTGCCAAGCAACTACCGACCCGTCGCATTGCTTTCAGTAATTTCAAAAGTAATGGAGAAAGCTATTATTAACCAACAACTCCTAAAGTATCTGGAAGGGCTTAACATTATCAGCGACCATCAATACGGTTTTCGTAAGTCCAGATCAACAGGTGACCTTCTGGCATATGTCACCCATCTTTAGAGCAACACCATCGAACATCATGGAGAATCCCGGGCTGTTGCACTGGACATCTCTAGGGCTTTTGATCGTGTTTGGCACGATGGGCTTCTAAGTAAATTGCGATCCTACGGTATGCCTAATGGATTTTGTTTATGGTTAACCAGCTTCCTTAAGAACCGTTCTCTGCAAGTGGCGATTGACGGGTTTCTCTCAGACACCTTCACCATCAATGCCGGTGTTCCTCAAGGGTGCATATTGTCGCCTACCCTCTTTTTACTGTATATTAACGACCTTCTAGTGAAAACCCAAAATCCAATTTATAGCTTTGCTGATGACAGCACACTTGTCTCATCTTTTACCTTGACTCCCCAAACATCCGCTGCCGACGCACATCTTCGCAGGCAGCATGAAGTATTGCGCCTCAACAAGGACCTGGAAGAAATTTTGGCTTGGGGTGACAGTAACCAAGTCGAATTTAATGCTAAGAAAACCCAGGCAGCAGTCTGCTCCAAAAAGGTTAACATTGCAGAACCGGATATAGTCATGGCAGGACACGCAATTCCCCTGGCACCGTCTATTAATTTGCTGGGGGTCAATCTGGGAGGTAACATGTCTTGGCATGATCACGTTGCCGCAATTGCCAAGACAGCTGCACAGAAACTTGGTGTACTTTTCCGCACCAAAAGGTTGTACACACCTCATCAACTTTTGACACTCTACAAAGCCCAGATTCGACCATCATTAGAATATTGCTCTCATGTCTGCAGCTCTGCACCCAAGCACACCCTTCGGCTACTGGATTCCATTCAAAGGAGAGCCGTTCGTCTGATCGGAGACCCCGAGCTGACCAAGACCCTCGATAGCCTGGAGCATCGAAGACAGGTTGGTGATTTGGCTCTCTTTTACAGATATTTCCATGGCAGGTGTTCGACTGACATTGCCCACTTGATTCCACCTAGAGCAATGCAAAACAGAAATACACGGCGAACCACTGCCGCTCATCCATATGTTGTTCAGCTTAGTACTCCTCGAACTTCATTGTTCAAGAATTCTTTCATCTGGAGAACGTCATCTTTGTGGAATGATCTTCCTGAGGTCGTGTTTCCCAAAGAATACAATCTTCAACGTTTCAAGACCAACGTTAATCGCTTTCTTCGCACTCACACCGCTCCCAGAGCGCCTTAAAGGATTTTTCCTACAGTGCAGGTGTTTAATCATAAAAAAAAAAAAAAAAAAAAAAGTAAGTAAATGGAGCACGGCGCCGTAGGTGGAGTTCTCAAACTTCCAAGCGCAACATAGACAATCCACTCGAGTTGTATAGTATATTTTTTCTACGACTCAACACTCAACTTCCGAATTTCATATTAAAAACTAAAAAGAATTTTTTAAATAGGCACAGAGCTGTGAGTAACTTAGGTAACTAGATACTTTTTAGTAACTAGTTACTTAAAGTAACTAGATACTTAGTAACTTAGTTCTTTTTTGAATCATGCCAAAAGTAACTGTAACTTCGTTACTTTTGAAAAGTAACTTGTATCTAGTTACTTTTTTGGAGTAACTAAGTTACTTTTAAAGTTACTTACTTTTTAAAAGTAACAAATAATGCACACCATCAGATGATGACCAAGGGACGATCGGCGGCCGTTAATCAGATTTTCACGAAGGGACGAGCGGCGAGTCGCGAGCGTTAAACAGCAAACTGGTTGGAACGCGAAATTTCTTGGAAAGCATTTTATTCTACTTGTTCGTTGTTCGAATTAACACTTCTTAGTTTAGTTTTCTGATGGTAATAGTGGTATAGTGTGTACAGGAAAATGAATTATCACCACCTGGTAAATTTATGGTATCTAGTTCAAAAGCATCTTAGTTACTTTTAGAGTTTCGTAGTTACAATTAAAATAACTAGTTACTCAAAAATATCTTAGTTACTTTTAGTAACTAGTTACAATCAAAGTAACTAGTTACTTAAAAAGTATCTTAGTTACTTTAAAAGTATCGTAGTTACAATCAATGTAACTAGTTACTGTAAAAGTATCTTAGTTACTATAACTAGTTACTTTTACTAAGTAACTAAGAACAAAGTTACTTTTAGGTAAAAGTTACTATTCCTTATAAGTATCTAGATACATTTGGGCAAAAGTATCGAAAAAGTAACTAGTTACTTTTACTAAGTAACTAAGAACTAAGTTACTTTTAGGTAAAAGTAACTATTCCTTATAAGTATCTAGATACATTTGGGCAAAAGTATCGAAAAAGTAACTAGTTACTTTTCTGAAGTAACTTTCACAGCTCTGAATAGGCATCATAACTTGTCTTTTTAGTTGGCCGTGAACTTGTGAGAAAGATAACAAAAAACAATTGAACAGATATTCATTTTGTTTTAAAATTCATGGACCAAATTACACTGTAACATATTTATCAATCTGAGTCATTTCTTATATTTACACAAAATCACTTTGAATATATCTATTTTTTTCACATTAGGCCTTTTGCAGAATAACAGACAAAGCGCGATATATTCATTAATACAAATGGACAATTTCTTTTTCTAAACCAAGGCCTTTGACTGCTTGCGTAATAAACCCGAACAGACCCTTTTTTCTCTGTGTATAACAAAATGATAAACATACCTAACCTTAAAACCATTAGTTGGAATTATTTTTTTCTAAAAATGTTATAGCTTCGCCTGTTTTATCTAGTTTTATGTACTCATCTTTATGCTTCACCGGTCGATTGAGAGCCTTTTGTAGAATAACAGACAAAAAGCGATATAATAATAATAATAATAATAATAATAAACAATTTATTACTAACCAGAAGTGTACACTGTAAATGCAAATACTTCGTAACAAGAAATATGGTTAATAAAAGGCCTTTATTTGCAGACATCTGGTATTATAAAATAATACCAGATACTGGTTAAGCCTTAACTTAAATATCACCTAATATAACTTAAATACTTTAAAATAAATATTAGATTCATAGCAATTTAAATAATACATAACATATATACAATTAATATAATGAAAAATTGGCAAAATATTAGGTAATTAAAGAAAAACCCCTTCAGTGCAAAATCTTACTGACTCAATAGCAAACGGTTCTTATATTTATTTTTAAATACATTAGCCGAACTGTCAACACCAAAGAATTGACGCAAGAAGCAAAATTATACACAAAGGATCTCTTAAACGCCTCCTTTCTGTGCCGAGGAATAATAACGATATTATTCCTTCGTAGATTTAAATTGTGAATATCATTTCTAAAAATAATCTTGCGGAATAGATACGAAGAAGATTTAGTTTTCAATATTTTGAGGCAAAAAGAAGCAAAGTGTAGCCTTCGCCGGTTGTGCATGTTAAGCCATCTTGCGTCACGCAGAAAACGAGAGACTCTTTGTCTCCGATTTACACCATAGACAAGCCGCAAACACGAATTCTGCACCCTCTGGATTCTGCGCGAATCGGCACTATCAATACAGTGCCCATAGACCACATCACAATGATTGAAGTGAGACAAGACAAGACTATCACAAAGAAGTTTTTTAATTTCCGTGGTAAGATAGTGTCGATGGTTATAAATAAGTTTAAGGGTACAAAATGCCCCCTTGACTTTAGACTTTACATGCTGCCTAAAACGAAGGTCAGAATTCACCATCAATCCCAAGCTTTTGGATACATTTTTGAAAGGTATAGTTACATTATCGATGGTGATATTCAGGAGCTCCTGTGCGTGATTTCTCATTATTTCGTTGCCAAATAAAGTGATACTTGATTTAGATGGATTAATTTTAAGCTGATGATCCTTAGAAATTTTAATTATACTTTGTAGATCAGAGTTGATATTGGTGTTAACAGCGTCAAGGTCCGAATTATCAAATGAGCAGTATAATTGCGTATCATCAGCGTATAGATGATGGCTACAGTAATTAAGGGCGTCCGGAAATTTTAATGTGTAGATAGTGTAAAGTAACGGCCCCAAAATACTGCCCTGTGGAACGCCGGTGCGCACATAAAGTGATTTCGAAAGAGCTCCCTCTACAACTACTCTTTGAGTTCTATCAGTTAGAAATGATCTAATTAGGTTAATAGCCGATTTTTCAATATATTTATTAATAATGAACAATTTAATAATAACTTTTTTTTTTTTATATGAAACACCCTATATTTATTAGGCTCGTCTGATACTTACAATATCTTTTATTATTGTTAAGTCATACCTATACCTAAATTTACTAGTTTTGCCAATATTTCGTTTTTTATTTAAATTTTCTTGTATAAGATAACGAATTAAACAATTTTGAATTGAGATACTTTTTCTGTGTATAAACGTTTTCATTTTTAGTCTTTTTTGTATACAAGTTAAGTTTCAACTTTCTTAAATCACACATAAGATTTTCCAATTTGTTCTTCCGAAACTAATTTTCATTCTTCTCCTTACAAGTACTAGTTTTAGTTTTCTAAGCTAACCAAAAACTGTTACAAAAGTTTGTAACGGGAAAATTTTAAATGAGATTTTAAATATTAACGAGAATATGTTTAAAAGTATGAGAAAACGTGGGCGAAATCTTTACTTTTTAGGGTTCCGTCGAATCGAAAATCATATTATATTTTCCTACGACCATTTATGGCAAGAAGAAAAAAAGCACGGTTAACTTGGCTAGAAGACGCCGTATATCACACGCGTATTAACAAAATTATTTCAACACGATGTTGAAAACCTTTATAAATATATATTTTTTTAACGCTTAAAAAAAACTAACATTTATGACACAACTGGAAAAAATTATAAATAATGCAAACTCTGTAGGCAGATACCATTAAATAAAGCACTTTAAAATATCAAGTTTTCCCACTTAATATTTCTTTATAATTTTTAAAAAAAGAAGTAAACAAGAAAATATATTTTCCAGTTAATGGTTTTCTTGTTACAATCAAAATTCATTAATTTTTCTTTATTACGAAATATTAAAGAGTTTTTGGAACAAGATTTTTAACGGCCTCAATCGTCAACCAAAATAACTAAGTTTTGTATTGTAATTTTTTTTGCTCTTTCTTTAAATTTATTTAAGTTTAAAAGTATTTTATCATATACTGTATTTATTTATGGAACTAAATGTATATTTGGAAGAACATCCGAACAGAAATATTTCGATGGTATAAATTAAAAACCCTTTAATGAATATGTTTTTTTTCTACCCCCACATGGAATATTGCTGTTTCCTTTATACTCAAGTTAAAGTGGGATATTCCAGTTAACTGAACGGATATGATTTCATATCAATCCTAGTTAGGATATGAAACTGACCAATCACAGTGGCCAATTACAAGGAAACCAAATTTACATGTGGTAAATTTTACGAGTCGTTTTCTGAAACTTCAAAAATTAGGGAATCCACACCACGTGATTCAATATGGCGGTTGGATAGCAAAAAGCATTGAGTCACCAGTTAAGTGCCACCAGCAACATTATTTTTATGGTCACGTGTACCAATTACAAAGCAGTATTTGCCATCTAGCTTCATTTTGACACATCGTTGGATTGCCTAATATGTAAATCTGTCACATGAAATTCGTTCTTTTTCAATTTAAATCAAAACATTTATCCCACAGTCTATGCATACACAACATTTTCCTAAAGAGTGCACGAAATGGTTCGAAAATTGAAGGTATCGTCCTATTGCTGCCAAAAGTCACTAACTTACATTTTGTTGTCGGTAGTCCAATTTAATGTTTTATTTTTTATACTAAGAAGTACCTGATGGTCTTGGGTATCAATTTATAGAATTATTTCGATTTCACAAAAATTTACAAGGATAAAAAATCAAAAAAAGTGTAGTTAGTGAATTTTAGCAAATAAAAAAACATTGTCATTTTTATTTAAAAAATATTACTTTAGTATTAATAAAATAGAATAAGAAAAAGACGAATATTCAATTTTATGGATCTTGATCAGACTCTTCACCTAATGCTGATTCAGTAGTTTCTTCTCTTATCTTGGTATCTGCAGGTAGAGACTCGTACCATGGATGCAATTCCTGTGGTATAATTCCTTTATTGAAAAGCTTTAGCAAATCATTTTTCTTTGCAGTACTGATTGGAAGCACTTTATCGTAAGCCTTTTTAATATTGGATTGACTTATGTTTATATTTCTACCTCTTCCAAGTATATTGATTGTACTGTAAGGACCATCGTGGCTATACGGATACTATATTTTACCAGGGTGTTCTTTGTCATAACGCAAACATTTAATCCGCAACCAGTTGACTTGGGTTTCATCTTTGTCTTTGGTGCGATTTTTAATTATGCTTTTTAGATCTACCATGTCAGCAAACGTTAATTGGTGCACATTGTAGGGACATGCGCTTTTACGGTTTCTTGTGGATCTTGCTCTTCTCATAAAGTTCATCCAATCTGATACTGAATAGACAGGCATAAAACGTTGTTCGTTTTCTATTGTACTGTGCATGCTGTCTACCTCCATAAAAGTATGCCCAGACTTTTGCTCGATAACATCCAAATGAGTAGTTTGAGTGAGGTAGAGAAATAATCTGTGGCACGTCTATATCAATTATATTTTTTGTTATAATGTTTTCTGAGAACTCTTTACTACAAGAAGGAAGGACTAAACTCTCGGTTGAACAATTATTTGCTTGACATGATTCAGTCACAAAGGCTTTTTTGACTGTGTTACGGTCTCTACTGCTAGACTGAGAAGGAGCTATGGTATTTTCCGATGTCCCTGATTTAAACTCCTAAAATTGATGTAGTTTGTTAATAAAATGATGCAATGGTTAATTTATCCTAATATTTGAATGTTGAATGTGAGGTTTTTACAAAAATGTACTATACAAAGCCATGATATAAAGCAATCAAGTTAATACGTTCAATTTAATATAGGTACAAAAAATTTTAAGGTTATATTTCGACTTACCTCTTTTAAAGTCCTTAACTACGTCTTACTATAGTAAACTTGCACAAAATCTGCAACCTGATGTTAACTTGACCATGGAAAATCACTAACAGCGCATGTTAACAAAGCAACCTAACCATTTTCAGTAAATGCGAAAACGACTAACAACCGCAACAATCCCCTTTTAGCAAAAATCACTAAATCTATTGATTAATTTGGCTTCTAGAGTACTATAAATATAACATAATGATAATTCGGTGTTAAAATAAAGCATAAATAGCAAGAGGTTGTAGTTAGTGACTTTATCCATAGAGGCTATCCCTCAAAATATAGTTAGTGATTGACTTTTCAGATTTTTCCCAAAAATGTTAGTTAGTGACTTTTGGCAGCAATAGGACGGTATAATACCAAAATTAATACCAAGATATATTTCTACCGAACTAAAGATTTGTGCATAGACGCACTTTCTTATTTGAAAAATCTACAGTTTCCACTCATTTCTAGACAATTACTACAAGATTTTAATGCATAAAATGTACTATATATCTACAAAATAAACGTGTTGTACTTGGTTGGTTTTTTGTCATGCAAATATTTATCCACCGCGATATTTTCTGATATATTTTGAACGGGAATTCAACCCCAATCGACCTTAAAACTTGTATTATACAGAACAGATAAAATAAACTGGTAAATTTTCCTTAAACGGTGGAACATGAAATTAATTTTAACTAATGGTTTTAAGGTTAGGTATGTTTATCGTTATGTTTTGCACACAAAACAGATGGGTTTTTTCGGGTTTTTTACGCAAGCAGGCAAAAGCCATGGCTTGGATAAAGAAATTGTCCATTTGTATTAATAAATATATTACTCTTTGTCTGTTATTCTGCAAAAGGTCGAATGTCAAAAAGATAGATATAGTCAAAGTGATTTTGTGTTAATATAAAAAATGACCCAAGTCGACAATTATGATACCGTGTAATTTGGTCCATGAACTTGCCACCGAATTGAATCTCTTCACTTGTTTTTTATTATATTTCTCACAAGTTTACGGCCAACTAAAAAGACAGTTTAAAATGCCTTATTTAAATATTTTTTTTTCAATTTTTAGTTGAGTCGTAGAAAAAATATACTGTACAACTCGAGTGGAATGTCCATATTGCACTCGGAAGTTTGAGTACTCCACCTACCACGTCGTGCTTAATTTACTTCCTCGTGCGATATGGACATCATATCCACTCTTGTTGTACAAACGACTATTTTCTTGTAAATAACAAATGACCTGAATTTAATATATTTTGTCTTAGAAAAATATTAAAATTTAAAACAGAGGAATTTTGAAATTTAGACAAAGTTTCTTGTTTTTACAAGGTTGTACAAATCCTTGTTCTACCCCTTGAGGATATTGGCAACATCTACAAATACAGAAGCATGCTTCGTTTTTATAACGTTAATAGTTGAAATAAATGTGTATCGACATTTTCGGAACTGCAAAAACTACTTAGTAATTGAAAAGAAAGAGCTATTCGATGTTCTAGAAGTAATACTTTAAATGAAAATATAATCTCTGAGAAATTGTGCTTTTCAGATGTATTAAGCTGGTCTGGTGGTATTAAACGGAAAAAGGGTAAAAGATAATGTCTATTTTTATTTCTTTTAAACGAATTGATTTAAATAGTTTTGGACGTTTGTTTAAGTATCATTATCAGTATACTTAGTTAAATCAGTATACACAGTGTTAGTATAAAGATCCCCCCCCCCCCTTTCTTACTCGGAAATTATATGCGTACATGATTAGTAAAAAAATTACCAAAAAATTGTTTTTTCTAATTTAGGGTTTCGTTGGTTCGTCTTTTGATCAATATTTCGTTATTTCTTGTTTGGAGTATCTATCCTTTGGTTTAAAAGTCTAATTGCAACCTAATTTTTCGTCTTTCAATTGGATTCTTAATTTAAATCTTTAAATAATGTATTCTTGGCTAAGATTACAAAGGTCTTGTAGGAAACGTTTGGTTTTTATCTTTTTCTTCTACAAGTCCTGTTTTATGTAGAGATTAAGGTTTCAGACGCATCATGTTTTAGTTATTGATTTATGATGCAGTTTTAAAGAAAAACAAGTAAAAATAATAATATTTTATTGTATTTTTCTATTATATACTTGTTTACGTTTTCCCTTTTTTGAAGCTATTTTAAATCAACAAAAATATACCTAATTCAATCAAATATTTTTACAACAAAAACAAAAAACAATATTTATTTTTAAAGAGAAAAATTTTAGTAAAAATATTAATTGAAACTTTTTTTTGGAAACTGTGTGATAATTTAAAATAAAAAAATACTGCGGGAAGAAACGAGAATGCTTTATTATGAATATACAAACCGGCAATTAAGAAGGAGTATTTCAAAACTCAAGAATTTCCACCAAAACCTGCTCTTAGATCTACGCTCCTAAAATACATGATTTCTGAAAAAATAATCAATTTTATCGTGCTTCACTTAATTCTAGAAAAGGTCTGTTATAATCTGTAGTCTATTTCAGAAAGGTGTAGAGTAACACAAGCTCATTAGGTATGCAAAGGGATTACAGAGTTACCCAACGAATATTTAAGTCACTTTCATAATTTGGCATTGATTTCATTGCACAATTCTTTATTTTCATCAAATGCAGGTAGTACCTTTAGGGTTTGGGTCAATTTATGGGTTTTGCCTATTTTTATCCATTCACAAACAATGAAAATGGCGTGACAAAGGCGTGCATTATGTACAGAGTATTAGGTACACTTATTTTTTATTAAACATTATTAAAAAATGCAAAATACAAGAAATACATTATACAGAAGTTAAATTATAAAAAATCATAATATTCTTCGTCATCTGAGGAACTGTCATCTCCTCTTGACGTTATAAATAACGGGTCGACGGTCCGATCGATCAGGTGGTGAAGAACCCACATTTTTCCCTCTTCTTTAATGACATGATGGACTACTTCTCGCCAGTCCTCTGGTGTCACTTCCATAATGGCTTGATTAAACAGTAGCTTAACGTCTTTCATTTTGAATGTCGTGTTGTGTCTTGCTACAAATTCTTTCACTTGCACCCATATAAGTTCTATAGGATCTAGTTCGCAATGATATGGCGGTGTGCGCAGCACAGTTACACTATGTTTTTCAGCTAAATCTTCTACGGTATATTTCATAAAACGATGTTTGTGTAAATTTGCTAAAGCTAATAGTTTCATCTTTATCACACTATGTTCTTTTTTTTTGGTTAGTTATTATAAATAGTTTAATGCATAAAATTTACCTCTGCCTATGGCCGAGACCGAAATTGAGCCGAACTGGACGGAATTTCCCATTTTATTACACTACACATTTCTGAACTAGATTATAGGATACACCATTATTTTTTCTGCTCAATAAAAAACTGCTCAACCTTTCTTAAATAGACTATAAGAAGAATTTTATTAATGAAATATATTTTCAATCGATTTTAGTTCAGGTAGTTCATGTTGAATATGATAAATTCGATTATAGTGAAAAAGCCCATTACATACAGTTTCAAGTTCAGAATTTTTATTTTTTTGTAATTCATTAATCGTTTTTTTATTATTTGAAACTGTAGGTGATCATCTTAATACCAATTAGTAGTCGCTTTTTGAATAAAACGAAATATTAATTAAAAATGAAACCAGAATGCTTTACTACCTCTAGCTTTTAGTACATATTGTTTTAATTCTGGTCTTTTAGCGAAGACAGTAGCTTTGATGACCAAAAAGTGCAATTTTTCTATGACCTAAGCCGTCTGACTATTAATTCTTTACCAGAATTTGTTACAAAATATCCTAAAAAAGTACCTTACCTAAAGGAAAAAGAAGACATCAGAAAATTAATTTTTCAGGTAAATTTATAAATCTTACAAAAATCAGTAACAATACAGTATTTACCAGAAGACGTGAAGACGACAAGAGATACTTACCAGTAGAAACGTTGTGATTTAATGACGATACAAGTCAGAAACTCTCCTATCATTTAAGAAACACCATTCTCTGCAACCTTTAAATATTGTCTTTATTTGTTTTAAACCACAACGTTTCAACTGGTAAGTATCTTCAGGTGAATAAATTATTGTCTCCAACTTTCAAACTGACGCTAGTGAAAGTAGGTAGCTATTTTATACTATATTTTCAGTGACATTCTAATAATACGGTTTTGAATTTGACAGTATCTAATATATTCTTTATAAATTATTATTGTAGGGTTAGGAACAGAAAGCCCTATATTCCTTCTTACAAATAAATATATTACAACCTACGCGTTTCGGCCTACAAGGCCATCATCAGGGCGTACTGTAAGCAAATAAAAAACAAGTTGTATAAAATTTTAAAAAAAAACAATGTCAAAACTTACAAGTAATAAGGTCAACACATAAAGACCACAAGCAGGACGCACTCTAGTCACTAGTCAGCCAGTCAACCAATAAACACTTGACACACTATTTTACATTAAAAAAAAGTACTTTTACACTTGTTAAAAAATAATTAAAAGTTGAAAAACATCTACAATCAAAAAATTAAAAATTAAAAGATGGTATGCATTTTAGCAGTACATATATTTGACTAAATAATTTAAACCTTATCTTATTTATATAAAGTAAAAAAAAATTCTTGTATCAAACAACGAAAGAAAAGAAACAAGGGAGAGAGAAAGAAGGCAGTTCCGAAGGTATTATTGCAACAAAAAAAGGAGGGGTAAAATTGGGTTAAAACTTTATAAAAAAATTTAAAAATTTAATTAAAATAATTAATCCTTGAAAAGACGGACCGCATGCTACATAGTGGTATACGCATTAAATTTGTACAAAAAGAATAACTTTCTTTTAAACGGTTTGTTTCTCTTCCCTTCCTGGGAAAAATATTCACCATTTTGGGACGTTCTTTGAAAAAACTTAACAAAAATATTTTTGTCTGCTACCGTTCAGTGGAAACTTTATCAAATCTCTTTTCTAGACTGAAAGACAAAATTTCAACCCTAGACAAATCTGGGGTCTATTTGCTCTCCTGTGACTCCTGCCCGGCGGAATACTTGGGACAAACGGATCGTTCATTTAATAAAAGAATAAAAGAACATCTCAGATCTAGTAGATTACAACACGACAATAAATCCCCTTTTGGTTCACATCTTAAAACATCTAGTCATTATTTTGATACAAACGAGAATTTCAGAGTTTTACATCATCTAAACAAGGGACACAAACTAGATGTGTTAGAAAATATAGAAATTGCCCTGTCCCAATCCCGCTCCCCACAAAATCTAAATGAACAAGGCAATTTTGCATATCATAACTATGTAGCTGCGGTCCGTCTTTTCAAGGATTAATTATTTTAATTAAATTTATAAAAAATTTTTATAAAGTTTCAACCCAATTTTACCCCTCCTTTTTTTGTTGCAATAATACCTTCGGAACTGCAGTCTTTCTCTCTCCCTTGTTCCTTTTCTTTCGTTGTTTGATACAAGAATGTTTTTTTACTTTATATAAATAAGATAAGATTGAAATTATTTAGTCAGATATATGTATGTACTGCTAAAATGCATACCATCTTTTAATTTTTTGATTGTAGTTGTTTTCCAACTTTTAATTTTTTTTAACAAGTGTAAATGTATTTTTTTTTATTGTAAAATAGTGTGTCAAGTGTTTATTGGTTGACTGGCTGACTAGAGTGCGTCCTGTTTGTGGTCTTTATGTGTTGACCTTATTACTTGTAAGTTTTGACATTGTTTATTTTTTAAATTTTATACAACTTGTTTTTTATTTGCTTACAGTACGCCCTGATGATGGCCTTGTAGGCCGAAACGCGTAGGTTGTAATATATTTATTTGTAAGAAGGAAGATAGGGCTTTCTGTTCCTAACCCTACATTATCATGTCCCTTCTGGAGAGTAGATATGACTTCGTTATAAATTATTATTTTTGTACTTCATGTAGTTTTTTTTTCTTAAATTCCGACTTTAAACTCGGAATTTAAGAAAAAAAAACTAGTAATATTCCGAGTTTAAAGTCGGTGTTTAGTAATACTTCAACTTTAAAGTCGAAATTTAAAAAAAAACTCCATAGCCCCTTTACGCCTTCGTACGTTTGATTATAGTGCGCTTGCTAATTAAAATTGACCTGAACATATTTATAAATTTATGATTTAATTAATTAGGCAATTAACAATGATATACAGGGTGTTCCAAGTTAAGTGCGCACTATTGCTAACTCTTTTATTAGTATAGATACAAAGTCGGTTAAATTAGCAAAGTAGTGACATTTTTTCTGCTGATTAAGATAGTAAAAACAAAAAAACAATTGAATACAGCATTTTCGATTAAACCGGAAAAATGCATTTTTTTTAAACGGAACACCCTGTATATTTTTGACACAAATGTTCTGCAGAATAAAAAAGTTCATATGCAATATTGGCCTAAAACTAAGAATAATCTAATTACACTGGTCAACAAAATTTAAGATTTTTTTTGTCCCACGAGCTGAAGTGGGTGTACTTGGTAGTACTTTTTAAACATATTTCATATATGTTTTCAGAATTTTTCCATCACGCAGGGTTTTAAAGTGACAAAGCAATGAATTTTCGTGAACGTATATATTATAATATGGGTATAAGTTATGAAAAAATAAAGTACAAAGTGATATATTTACTTAGAAAATGTGGTCATATATGACTTTCGACTGTACTTTGCATCAGAAACATCTCTCTTCAGCGTCCAGCAATAGTCTGCCAACATAGCGGGGCTCCATTTGCCTTGGTATCTCTTCTCCATGTCCGGAATGTCCTGGTGAAATCGCTCGCCATGTTCGTCACTTACTGCTCCAAGGTTTTCCGGAAAAAAGTCCAAGTGTGAATGAAGAAAGTGTATTTTTAGACTCATGTTGCAACCCATGGCTTTATATGAGACCAATAAATTGTTAACATTCTCTACGTAATTTTCGGATTTACGATTTCCCAAGACGCCGTTGCAAATGTCCTTGAAAGAAAACCATGCTGCTTTTTCGGACAAGGTCGTTAAGTTCTTCTTGACTAAGAAGATGCGGCGCACAAGAAGACGAATCTGGTGTAAATGTTGGATCCAGATCAATATTTTCGGCTAAAAAACTTTCGTTGTTTACTTCGTCATCGGCAGTTTCATCGTCGCTCGGTGTCATATTTTGTGGGGGGTCAGGCACAGGTAATTCCGGACTGTGCGGCACTGGTCTCAGTGCAGATGGAATATGAGGATATTTAACAGTATGTTTGGATTTAGAAGTTATACCACTGATATTTGTAAGACAAAAATAGCAATCGGTAATATGGTCTGATGGTTCCCTCCAAATCATGGGAATAGCAAAAGGCATATGTCGTTTACCTTTTGCCCACGCTGTAAGAAGTCTGACACACGTAACACAGCAAATATGGGGAGCCCAGCTTTTGTCTTGATCGCCGACTTTACACTTGAAATACTGTTCATAGCATTTATTAACGAGAGGCGTGAAAGACCGTTTTTGAGATTTAAATGTCAATTCACCGCAGATGTAGCAAAAAGAGTTCGGGTGGTTTACACAATTTCTTGACATTTTTACAGGTGAGTTACACTACAATAGCTTAAAATGCACCACAGCACATTCTTCAAAACGTTAAAAAAGTCTGCGTATATGTTCATTCACCGAGCTCTAGCCGATAACTAAAACAACAATAAATGTTATTTGTTTAAAGGTTGGAGACAATGACGTTTCTTGAACGGCAGTAGAGTTTTGGACTTGCATTGTCTTTATTTGTTTAGAATCACTACGTTTCAACTGGTAAGTATCTCCAGTCGTCTTCAGGTGAATACTGAATAAGAAGACGGACTACCAATGGGCTCATCTCTCTCGCCCATAATCGCCAACATTTATATGGAATGGTTCGAATCCGAAGCAATAAAACAAGCAAAGAAGAAACCAAAAATATGGCTTAGATATGTGGATGACACCTTCATTATTTGGAACGGAAACGAGGACGAACTCAGAGAATTCTTACATCACATTAATAACTTTGCACTGACAATTAAATTCACCATGGAAAAAGAAGAGAACAACCAATTACCTTTTCTAGACGTCAATGTAGAGAAAAATGGCAACACCTTCCTAACCTCAGTGTACAGAAAACCTACACATACAGGGCAATATCTCAATTATACATCAAACCACTCAAACAACACAAAACATGGCATAGTAAGAAACCTTGTGGATAGAGCAATTACTCTCTGTAACTCAAACGAAGCTCTCAAAAGAGAAACTAACCACATCAAGACCGACCTCAACAAGAATGGCTATCCCATGAAACTGATTGACACAATATTGGAAAATCGCAAGAATCGGCCAAACACACGTAAAGCAGAGAAAGAGATACAACCAATACTCAATATTCCGTATGTCAAAGGAGTATCTGAGAAAATAAGAAGACTAGGAAAACGATACAACATCGAAACAGTATTCAGCTCTAGAGACACTTTAAGAAGCCACCTAACGAAGACGAGACCAGTAAGCCAGAAAGACAAGAAAAATTGTGTCTACCAGATCCCCTGCGAATGCGGCCAGTCTTACATTGGTGAGACACTAAGACCACTAGAAGTAAGGATTAAAGAACATCGGAATAATACCCGAAAAGGAGAGACCGAAAAATCAGGTGCAGCTGACCACGCCTGGACGCACGGCCATCATATCATGTGGACAAAAGCGGAAATCCTGCAAAAAGAACCGCACTGGAGGAAGAGGAAGTTTAAGGAAGCTGCTACCATACACCAAAATCCAGGTTGCTTTAGTAAGCCTTCATTAGACATGAGAAACGTCTGGAAACCCTTGTTAAGTAAATGTAATCTTAGAATAAGACCACCCAAGAGTTAAGCGCATGATTCATCGAGCATGACGTCATCGAGCATGACTCATCAAGCATGACTCATCCAGTTATGCGTCATCACCTAGCAACACGCATGACTCCGCCCACTAGTCATGCGTCACAGCACCTGCCTAGTATAAATAGAGCTGTAGTTACCGTACTTATTCAGTATTCACCTGAAGACGACTGGAGATACTTACCAGTTGAAACGTAGTGATTCTAAACAAATAAAGACAATGCAAGTCCAAAACTCTACTGCCGTTCAATAAATGTTATGTAGGACTCGGAACTGCTTGCAGGTCTCAACAAGCCAAGACATGTTCCGCGTGACACACAGAGCACACTTTGTTATTTCTAGTCACAACAAGTTATTGTTACAATACACAAATAATAAAATAGCAATGCCTGACACAAGTTTTTTGTTAGATGACTCTTATAGTACAGACCTATGCGTGCATTTTATAGGTAAATAATCACATATACTGGAACAGAAAAACTAAGGGTGATGGAGAAATTCTGAAAACATGATTGATTTCAGCATGCAAAATTATATTGAAATCAGACATTTTTGCGCTTGGGACAAAAATCTTGTTAACCAGTGTTATTGCCATATTTACTTTTTAGACAAGGTGGCTGTGCATTGTTGAAACAAAAGCTTTATTCGGTGCGTCAGTAGATTATTCTGTCAACAAAAGTAAGCATTTATGTTATTGTAAGTGATTGAACTGGTCTGTAATTTTAGATTTTTTGGTAAAAATATTACAAAATGGTGTTCACACATTTAGGAAAATGCGATATGTTAGAAGCGTATTTTGTATGCAGAAAAAATAGTTTCCGGGTACAGGAACAATATTCCCAAATGTATCCTGAACGTGATCATCCAAACAGAAGGTATTTTTTAAAGTCGTATAGAAAATTTAGAAGTAACGAAGGAGTCTTTGCAAAGGCTAGAACTAAACGACAGTTTATAATAAGAGAACAAGTAGAAGTAAATGTGTTGGCATATTTTGAAGCATACAAAATTAATTCAACCAGAGATTTGGCAAGGGACAGTGGTTTAAGCTTAGTTACAATATGAAGAGTTTTAAAAAAATATAACGTACCCCATAAGTACCGACCAGTGTAAACATTATTACCTGGGGAGTCTGAAAGGAGACTACATTTCTGTCAATAGTTTGTTAAAATGTGCAGGCAAAATCCTAACTTTTTAAGGCACATTTTTTGGAGCGATGAAGCCAATTTTTCAAACAGGGGTATGTTTAATCGTAAAAACATGCATTGTTGGTCTAGAGAAAATTTGTTTCTTGCACAGCCACCTTGTCTAAAAAGTAAATATGGCAATAATTAGATTATTCTTAGTTTTAGGCCAATATTGCATATGAACTTTTTTATTCTGTAGACGATTTGCAAACATTTTTGTCAAAATATGTTACTACTTTGCTAATTTAACCGACTTTGTATCTATAATAATAAAAGAGTTAGCAATAGTGCGCACTTAACTTGGAACACCCTGTATAAGGTCATTGCCATATTTAGGATCAAGTTTTTAAAATTTTTTGAGAATTTAAATTTTTTTTTTTTTATAGTTTATGGATGACACCAATGATATTTTTGATGAATGCAACTTTAAGGGCCGTGATATACCATGCATTGATGTATTTTTTCCAGTGTTTACCGAGAGCGGCTTCTGTCACAGCTTTAATTCCAGGCATTTTGAAGATAATGAACAGTAAGCAATACAGGATGATTCCCAAATTGATACTTCTTTTTTTAGCTGCGTATAGAAGGCATTAAAATAAACAACATTTTCAAATACCTTTTTTCAAAAAACTCAAAAATAAGGTACTTACATTCATTTATTACACTATGGATCAAATACGGTTCTGCCTAACTTGCCCGTTGAATAACATACAAAAAAACTTCTGGGTGTAGGATGAGCCCGCAAGGGAAAGCGTTCTGCGTATAATCTCGAAGCAGCAGCCGCACTTTGACGATACTCACCGTAAATTAGCACCATATCTACTAGTTCATTGTTTTCAAATTTTAGAAGTTTCACGTGTTACCAATTTTAAATTAACTTGCTTTAGAAAAACACACCGCAGCGGATTGCCAAATAACTCACCACCGACCCGTAAATTGCATGACTCATAAGAGATAAGACAAACAACATAAAGTATAGCAGGCTACGTTTTGATGACCAGGCCCGCACTTAGATTTTTACTTCTGTATCTCGCCTATTTTTAAATTAAAAAAACACAGCTAAACAGAAGTATGAACTTAGGAATCACCCTGTATAATATGGGTATATAAATAGTATGGTCCAACGGCCCCCATGACACATTAAAACAATTGATGTTAAAGGTCCATCATTGCTGCTTTGTATTTTCCAATGACGATTAAGTGGTATAGACCAATGATAATGTCATTCATAAATGATAAATGTACTTTTTCTGCGCACTGACGACTCACTAATTATAATCGAAGACATTCTATACTTCTACAGTAAGACGTTTGTTTTAGGAACACACACGGACGGTACTTTACAGACCTGGTACTGTCTTATAATATTGTTTTGTTATAATTTATTTTATTTATTTATTTATTTATTTACGGTAAATCCACTTTACAAGAAACAATATACATTTTACATAAATAAAAAAAAAATGCATAATATATATATAAAAAATAATGTATAACATAAATGCTTAAAACAATAGATAGAGTAATTGTACAATATTTACAACACGTAACAGCCCAGTGCAGGTCCCTAGACTCTCGACCTTAACATCCTCCTAAAACCAGCCAAAGAAGAGCCAAAAATGCATATATTATGCTCTTCCAATAGTTCGTTTGCCTGCCTGACAATTCTGGTCATTGATTCATTCTTCCCATAATTAGTGGAGTGGAAGGGTATTCTAAAAGTATGAGTATGGCGACCACGCCTTTCAACGATGTTGAAGTTTATAAGACCCAGAATCACAGGACAGTCAATACGACCACTGATAATATTATGTAAAAAACAAAGATCAATAACAATACGCCTAGACTCCAAAGTTCCTAATCTCAACAGAGTTAAAATATCATCATAGGTATATTCATCACGAAAGAGACCCAATCTGAAGGCCGCAGATCTCAGGAATTTGCGTTGAACTCTCTCAATAGTCTCTATATAGATTCTGTAATTAGGAGACCAGATTACCGAGCAATACTCCAGTATCGGTCTAACAAGGGAGCAATAAAGTTTCCTAAAAGTGTCAATGGAGAGGCCAACACTTAGACGCTGTACAAATCCCAGGATCTTCATGGCCCTTTCTGAAACACCTAAAATATGACGACCAAAAGAAAAACTAGAATCAAGCGCAACGCCAAGGTCCTGTATATTACTCTGTCTAGGCAAAACTAAACCATCAAGTGTATATTCGTGGAGATAGGGTAAGCAAGATCTTGAAAATGTTACTATATTGCACTTTTTTATATTTAAATTCATTTTATTATCATTACACCATTTGTAGAAACTATTAATATCTTCCTGTAACATTAAAGAATCCTGCACAGAGGATATTGTGCGAAACATTTTAATATCATCCGCAAACATCAAAAGACAGCTGTATAAAATACAAGGATCCAAATCTATCAAGTAAGAATCAAACAGCACCGGGCCACAATGAGACCCTTGTGGAACCCCAGAGGGAACCGACAACTGTCTCGAGACACAACCCCCATACTTAACACACAGTGTTCTACCAGAAATGTAGCTTTGAATCCACTCAAGGGCAGCACCACCGACACCGAGAGCTCGCAATTTACCAAATAATAAGCAATGATTAACCCTGTCAAAGGCCTTAGAAAAGTCAGTATATACAGAGTCAACCTGAGTTCGACGCTCCAGGCTGTTAATAATAAAGTTCTGGTAAACAAACAAGCTAGTGCTGGTTGACCGCCCCCTAATGAATCCATGCTGTTCCCGATTAATAACGTTCCGGAGATCCCAAGACAACCTCTGGCTCACCAAACGGTCCAGCATCTTGGGCATATCAGACTGGATACAGACCGCTCTATAGTTTTCCACCAAATTACGGTTTCCTGATTTAAAAATGGGCTTTAGGTAACTGGACTTCCAGGCTTCGGGAAAAATACCTGTACTCAAGGAAATATTAAACAGTACACTCAAAGGTATTGCAAGTGTGCTAACATACTGTTTAAGAAATAACGATGGGATCCCATCTGGACCAGAAGCCGTCCTCAAAGGCAAATTAGCCAGGGCATCGTAAACCTCAGTGATCTCGGTATGATAATGATCGATGCTAACACCACGCCGAAATGAATATGTTGGAATGTCAATAGGCTCATTGCTATGAACATAGACTGAGGCAAAAAATGATGCGAACAGGTCCACAGTCTCTCTTAAGTTACTACTTGTTTGGTTGTTATAAGACATTGATAACGGAAGATTATAATCATTTTTCTGTTCCCTTACATAAGACCAAAAACACCTAGGGTCAATTCTTATATTATTTTCAAT
Organism: Polydrusus cervinus; assembly: GCA_935413205.1. Taxonomy (NCBI): domain Eukaryota; kingdom Metazoa; phylum Arthropoda; class Insecta; order Coleoptera; family Curculionidae; genus Polydrusus; species Polydrusus cervinus. Next base: position 4,380,835 of record OW284512.1, read on the forward strand.
TCTATTCAGGTAGTTTTGATGACAAACTCGACGCTGCTCACGACACTGTTCCCTCAAATGAGAAAACACTTCATAATGGTATGCACTGTGACTTTTCTTGAAGTTAGAGTGAGCTATTTTTTTCTCAATGATGAGCCTTCTCAAGTGTGCATCAAACCACCTAGGGAAGTTGGACGTTTTAAAACGTTTACATGGTACAAACAGATTAATAACATTATACAATATATCATAAAATATAGAGGTTGCGTCATTGGCATCCTTATCCATAAAAATAGCCACCCAGTCAATGCTAGCAAGACAATCGTTAATTGCAATATAATTAGCGTTTCTGAAATCATAGTAAAATTCCTCATACTGAATTGACTCAAATTTCTTTACCAAGTTAAGCTTAAAATAAATTGCAGTATGATGCATTGAGTCCTGAAGAATTAAATCATCCGCAAGTTCTACAACTACATGAAAATTACAGAACACCAAGTCTAGGGAAACATTTCTACTATTCAGTATAGAATTAAATTGACATAAGTTTAAAAATCCATAAACTCCCGCTACGGTAATCGCACTGGAAACATTGGGGCACTGCACGGTAAGTCCCAGTTCATCCTTACTCCACACAGCCTCTGGCAAATTGTAATCACCAACGATGACCAGCTCTGAATTAGGGTACTGTTCCATAATAAACTCGAGTGAGTCGCAGTGTATCTGATATACTTCTGCATCAGATGCGGGGGGAATATACAAACAGCCAAGAATAACACTATCACAACCATGTTTAATAATAGCAAAAACTTGCTCTGCTTCCTTTTGAGGAACCTCAATTATACGTGCTTTAAAGAGTTTCCTAATGGCTATCATTACACCTCCGCCGCGCCTCTTCACAGAGTCAGTTGTCTCTCGATCTACCCGAAAATACATCAAAACCAGTCAAGCCGAGCTCAGCATCCGTTACTTGACCATCGAGCCAGGTCTCGCTAAAGGCTAGAATATCATAGACTCCACTTAATACTGCCTGTTGGAATTCACGTAATTTTGTTTTGAGGCCTCCCACATTTTGATAGTAGACTAGATGATCTGAGCCTCGCCGTGCTGCTGTTTGTTCAAAATTATTAACATGAAGATTTATTTGATCTGTTGCTGTCGGGACTTCCCCCGAAAATTACGTCTGCCATAGCGCCCACGGGGGCCCAAGAAATTAAAGGGTTTAACTATTACACCAGTGGGCCAATTATCACTATTAAAGATAGTTTCCTCGAGGTGAGGAGGTACGGATATCTTGAAAGAGGCAATGTGTTCCTGTTTAGATACTAGTTTTTCCAAGCTTAATGTCTGAATATGGTTCGTTTCCAGGTGAGATCTAATTAATTCCACAGAACAGTCCGAACTAAGATTGCCCACATAAACCCATTTACGCTCTGGAGCCACAGAGATTGCTGCGGGATTACCATTTGTACCTGTGACAACAAATTTTTTGTTATCATTTCTGGTAAGATCTGAAGAGTTACCCCATATAGTAGGATTCTGCTTATTTGCCGAAGAGTGGGCTCTCGCTTCTTGCTGGACACTTGTAGCGGCCCTCAGAGCAGAACCAGGTTTGGATTTTGGATTGTCGAGAATACTTTGATAAATCAGTGAGTTATCAACTCGAGAGGAAGTGAGTAATCGGACTAACTCCTTGTTGGCACCTTTTATGGCCTCTACCGTTACGGACAAAAGGTTGGAAATTGATTCTGAATGGTTTTTTAAATCCCGAGAGATAGAGGAAAGAATCTTGTCGATGCTGCTTTCCTGCAAAGTATTGTGCTCTATTCCATCAGCACTGTTCGAGTCTCCATTTAGAACTAAGACATGGGCACTCACAGGTTTAGATTTAAGATTTTGTACCTCGTTTTCTAGATCAGAGATCCTTTTCTTCATATCTGGGAACATAACGAAGCAATTAGCACAGTCAGAGCAAAAATGTCGAAGGCATCTCTCCTTCATCACGAGCACTCTAATCTCAGAGGACCTTATCCCGGAACAGTTTCTACAGATTATTTTGTGACAAATATCGCATGAGAAGCCAAACAGCACCGATCTGTCCTCCTTGGGGGCACAAAATTCGCCACAACGAAAACAAACGTGTTCATCACTCATTTTGAGGTTATAATATTTGAAGAATTGTAATAATATCGAAATCTTGGTAAATTCCTACGAAATAATATTCACATAACATATAAGAAGGTTTCAGTTTCATCATTTATTTTACTATAACCTCAACACATCCATCCTTGTTAGGATATGAAACTGACAAATCACAGTGGTCAGAAAACTTGACAAAGATGACAAAAAACCAAATTTACAAGTTGTACATTTTACGCGTCGTTTTATGACAACAAAGGTGCGGTTAAGAATATACTGAAATATTTGTTATTTTTTAATTTAAATCAAAACTTATATCCAGATCCCATGCAGACACCAATTTTTCCTAAGGAGAGCACGAAATCGTGCCAAAATAGAAGATTTGCTTACAAATTTTTTCTTATTCCGAAAACCTCCAGTTTCTACTTATTTCTAGACAATTGCTACAAGATTGAAACAATAAAATGTATTTTCTGATATTTTCAGTGGGGGCTCCAACCGCAAACAACCTTATTATATACAATAAATTTAAAAAAATAACTGGTAAATCTTCCTCAAATGATGGAAAATTAAGATGAGTAAATAAAACCAGAGAAAACAGACGAAATTTTAAAATTTATAGAAAAAAAAAATAATTCTCACTAATTCTCAGCCTTATTATTCTTGCGGAATCAGGCAACCAAAAATACGCTTCAGCAGACAAATGAATCAAATTGGTTATTTAATTAGTTTCTAAACCAGAGTTTAGAAAAAGACATTGTTAATTTGTCTGTTATTCCGCAACAGGCCGAATGTGAGAAAGACAGATGTTTAAAGTAATTTTGTTCAATTATTAGAAAGGACCCAAATCGACAAGTAAATATGTTACAGTGTAATTTGGTCTATGAATTTGTCAACGATATTAATTGTTCGTTAGTTATATTTATCATCTTTCACACAAGTTATTTATAGTAGTTTGTACAACAAGAGTGGATATGATGTCCATATCGCACTAGGAAGTGTGCTCAAACTTCCGAGGGCAATATGGACAATCCACTCGAGTTCAACAGTATATTTTTTCTACGACGAAACTTACAAACCTTATGCTAAAAAATGTAAAAAAAAGTTTTCCGGTTGCCGGGCTCGAACTCACGACCATTGGATCCATAGTACAACGCCCTAACTCTCTCGACTATCGAGACCTTAAGCTAATTGTGGGAAAGCCAACTGATAAATGATGCTACATTAAATTAATTTTTTATGCTCATGCAGCCGGTTGCATTATTAATAAATCTATTTTAAATTCATCTAGATTTTATTATATTGAACAAATTAATAACAAATTGTACCATATGCATTTAAATTATATAATTTAGTGTCTTGAAAAAGAAGGCGGAGCCTCAGTTAATATAATATACTGTCATTGGTCAGTGCCTTTAAATACACCACAAAGAAAATAAAGAAATGTAATTTTCATAACAGTGTTGTCAACTAATGGAAAATTTCCGGGTTCGTGAGAACAAAGCACAGAGGAATGATAGGTCGGCGCTGTCTCTAAAGGGAAAAGAGAAATTTTTACGCAGTGTTATATTTGTAGAATATTCTTTAGGATCACTGGTGGTTGTAATCTGCTAATAAAAGATGTTTTCAGTATTGTTTGCATTTGTGAACGTTTTCTATAAAAATGGGAAATTTTATTTTTAAAGGTTGCAACACTGTACATCCTATTGTAACATGTAAATTTGGTTTCCTTGTAATTGACCACTGTGATTGGTCAGTTTCATTACCTATCTAGGATGGAAATGAAATATTCCCGCACAGTTAACCGGAATAGCCTACTTTTCTCGCCACTTAAGTGTAATGAAACAGCAAATTTCCATGTGGGAGTAGAAAAAAAAAACATTTTTTTAATTTTTAGTATGCGGTATTTTATACTTTTTAGAAACTTTTTAAAAAGAGTTTTTCCTACATCTTACATCATTATCATAAACTCGGCACGTTTACAAATTTCCTCCTACAAAATATAATATCTTCCATATTTTTTCAATTCTAATAAAAATTTTACGTCGTATCTACCCACAATAAATAACTTCTCACAACACTTCACTAATAGGTAGATATACATTTTATATACCGTAAAGATTGAGTGTACAAAAAATATACAGCGTGTCCCATACTTAGACAGTAATCTGGTGAACTGCTTTTTAAAATATGTAGTAGTTGTTTGTAGTTTTCGAGATTAACTCGATTAGGAGTAGGTGTAGAAAAATTCCATTCTCATAGTTTTCTTGAGCATTTTAATCAACACGCAGTCTACGCTGCGAAGTATATAATAGAAATATACTATTCTTTTACTCGTTTTCCTTTAAAATTGCATCATAAATCAGTAGCTTAAACGATATGCGTCCGAAACCTTGATCTCTATAGAAAACAGGACTTTTAGAAGGAAAAGTTTAAGCACTAAATGTTTCCTATAAGACCTTTGTAATCTAAGCCAAGAATACATTATTTAAACTAAGAGTCCAAGCGTGAGACGAAAAATTAGGTTGCAATTAGACTTTTAGACCCGAACTCCGAGGCTCGGGGAAGGGGGGGTAGCAGCCCGGCAGCCAACCCCCCCCCCCCCAACCTTATAAAACCTTTTAAAAAATCCTTAACTTTTCAACGCAAATTTTCATATTATATGTGTATCCTCTGAGAACAATCCATGTCACTTCTCGGAACCATACCCTAAGATGTCTCGGAACATAGTACATCTGTCCTACCAGCACATATAATTTTCAATTTGCGCCATTTGGCAAAAAAAATTTCAATGCTATACCTCCCCACTTCAGTTTCAATATCATTCTCAACTAACGTTTCTCATTTCGTCAGTTTGAAATATCCTTTATCAACAATTCTCGCATCTGTATCTCTAGAACTTGTATGTCTTTCTCCCCTACTTCTATGGAAGTTCTTCATCACTTTTCTTTAATAAGTTAACTTCCTCAAAAGCTCTATGAGGGTGTCACTCACATAAGCTATACTTCTTCTGAAGATGAACGTTTATACGTTTATACATGTAGAGTACAATAAAATAAAGGTTTCTTAAATTGAATATATCTTAGTGAAGGTTGATTTAGAGTATTATTTCTCCCTATTTATTTATAAAATATTTAGTTTGACCTCTAGTGAAGTCAATCGTAGACATACGGTATACTTTTTTTTATTAGGAGTAGATTTCGCGCAATAAAATATGACATGATAAAGGCGTCCTTTCTGCTATCTCAATTTTCGCTGTATTTTCCGCCTTTTCTTTCTAATATTTTCTTGCGATTCATCATAATAAAAATGTACAAGGAATCCTGCTGTTATTTTTGTAGGCGCCTGCTGTAACAACTGGCGTCGTTTAATAAAATACACGCATTTTTATTAGAAAATGGAAACTCATCTTCTTGGGGTTCGAGGTGATTTATTGAAAAATCTTGAAAGTAAAGATAATATTACATCGATGGTTGAAAGTAAAAGTAGCGTAAACGCCACTGACCTATGATAAGAAAACACTGTAGGTGAAAAGTTGACCATATAACTTAAATAATAATAAATTAACATAAATAGCCGCCATAAGTATTACTATTTTTATGTTCTCATGTCGGATGATATAATTTAAACCTGTATAATTAAAACTTTAAAATACATTTTCAAAAAAAAACAAGGTATCATGTTTTAACAAAAAGTTCTTGTGCACCCTTTAGTAAAATTTTTATATTACATGTTCAATTAGACACACCAGGAAACTATGCCGCATTTCACGCTGGTATTGAAGGCTCTTAAAACAAAAATAAAATATTATGTGACCCAATCTTAGGGAGACCCACGGCCTCCCCTGCAGGCTTCCATATTCACAACATTTATTCACACTTTCTCAACAAAAAAAATTTTTCGACACGCTTTTACGGGTTTGCCTATCCTTCTAAAAACAAAACTACGCTAAGGAGTTCCATGAAATCCAGAAAGCTGGTCGGAGCCTGGATTTTATTATATTTCTAAACAGTGGCAAATATGCTCGAGGGGGGGCTCAGTGGGCGTAAGTAGGACATTTTTTTTTCTGGAGAAAGGGACAGTCAGGACTACATGTATTTCATGATATTGCACCTAACGAAGAAGGCGGAAAAGCGCTGCAGGCGAAACATTTTCGGGGCCACGCCCAAAGTTCGTTTAAAATTCATCTAACTACTATTAAATTTACTTCTCCCCCTCTGCATGGTTGGCTTAAATATGTTTTTTTACTTTTTTTTGATATTTCTTTATTAAAAAAAATTATATTTGTGAAAAATATGAATATTGGTGTTAATCCAAAATTTTAACATAAGACGTATGTATGATTCTAACCAGCGTTTTTCGGGCTCGGTTTTTTTTGATTAAAAATAAAGTAAATATCGCTCACTAGGCCAAAATTGATGATTTTTTCAGAAATCCTTTATTTTAGGAGCGAAGATCTAAGAGCAGTTTTAGTGAAAATGCTTAAGTTTTGAAATACTCCTTCTTAAGTGCCGTTTTGAATATTAATAATAAAGCATTTTCGTTCCTTCCCGCACTATTTTTTTATTATAAATTGTCATACTTCTTCCAAAAAAAATGTTTTAATTGAAATTTTTTCTTTAAAAATAAATATATCATTGTTGTTGTAAAAATATTTTATTGCATTGGGTTATATTTTTGTTGATTTAAAATAGCTCTAAAAAAGGGAAAACGGAACATATAATAGAAAAACACTATATATTATTATTTTTTTTCTCGTTTTCCTATAAAATTGCATCATACAGCAATAACTAAAACGACATGCGTCCGAAACCTTATTCTCTATATAAAACAGGCCTTTTAGAAGAAAAAGTTTAAAAGCTAAACGTTTCCTACAAGACCTTTATAATTTAAGCCAAGAATACATTATTTAAAGATTTAAATTAAGAGTCCTAGCATGAGACGAAAAATTAGGTTGCAATTAGACTTTTAGACCCGAGCTCCTAGGCTAGGAGGGGGGGGGGGGGGGGGCACCCCCTAAATCGCCACTGTTTCTAAATGTCAGGCATTGATAAATGCCGTCAAAGTCGGCTAAAGGCAGATCCGATCTCTGTAATATTGCCGCTCAAGCTCGTTAAAGATAATATTAAGAATAAAGGGTTAGTTACAGATTTACCATTTTGTTTTTTTTTTATCAACATTGCGTTAGTTTAGGCCAATTACCTATGTTTGAAGTGTACAGGGTGGCCCCTCTCAACGCAGGATTTTATAGAATCTAAACTTCTCAATTCTGTAACATTTAAGGTCTACAATTTAAAATTATTTTAAATTATTCAAGGTGTCCCAATAATCAGGACCTATCCAACATACTTTTTTTTAAATGGAACACTACACCCTATATATTATATTATTTCCTAATTTCATAATTCCCTATCAAATTCCCAAGCAAATACCTATTTTGACTATTATAGCTACCACTTGTTAGGGACCCTGGTATAAATATTACATTTTAAAGGAATCTTGTTCATTTTGTTGTAGAATTCCCGAGCTTAGCATGCAATATATCGAGGAGACAGACATAAAATGGTCGTTTATGTTCTCTGTCAGACATGTGGACGTGTCAGCCCCGGTAAGTTATCCGTCATTTCTTGCATTCCCTCGCTATAGCCGTGGCAGCAATCTTCCATGCAATTATTATAAATACTGCATTAGTAGAAAGTCAGCAGCAGTCTTGTGATAAATAATAAATTTAAAGTTCTATTGTTTTTTTAAAGCGATTATGAAGATTTAACTTTGAATAGAAAATAATATATGTACATAGTAACCCACTAAGTTACTTTATGTTAGTAACACAGAATATACCAACTGTCCGAGGAAGTTGACTGGCCCCTATAACTTGGAAATAGAGTGAGATTTGGAGGCTTTGTATACGACATAAAACTGCGTAGGTTACTTAATTTTATAGAACTTTTGGTTTAACCAAAAGTGACATAAATTTTGGATTTTTAAATAAGATATCTGATTGAAGAAACAAATCTATTGAGAGAAATGCATGCCCCTTTAAGCCAAAAGATTCGCTCTTTTAAGTAGGTCCAAATGCGATCACTCTTGGCCAAGAGCCGTAATTCCCTTGCCATAAAACAAGAGTTTGAAATAAATACTTTTCCTTTTAAAAGTCATTATATCTTGATCTAAAAGTGGTTGTTATTGGCTCAAGAATGCTCTTGATCCAAAAGAGTTTGTACGTGACTTTAAAAAAATGTCCACATAATATATCTAATTTCGCTATATATTACAGATCAATTAACATAGTTTTGTTTACTCTGATTAGAATACTTTATATATGAAAAAGAAATCAACATCGCATTTCCTAGCTATAAGAGAACACCTATACAGGATGTCCTAAATACTAATTGTGTTATTATTTTCTAACTCCCCACTAAATTGTACGCTTATTTTGTATAAAATGCTGTATGTCTAAATTGAATAGTTTCTGAGATATAACGTTCAAGAGGGTCCACTACTTTGGGAAAAGAGCACCTATTCTGTCAGTGTAGTATATTTTTTCTTATTTTTTGACTCCACCTGCAATTCTAATCATTGGCGGATCCAGGATTTTGCTAAGGGGGGGGACTAAAGAAAAGTACATATCCCATTTACCCTTCATACGCTCTACAATTTTCAAGGCTCAAAGGCCTAGAGGGGGGGGGCGAAACTACCTTCCCCCTCCCCTAGATCCGCGATTGATTATAATACAACTATATATCACTTTGGTCACACAAAATAATTTTTTAAACATTAATTATGGCTCAAAATGCTTCCCGGGAGCTTGAAATGAAATAAAATTTAGAACGCCTGGACCTCTGAAAAAACATTATAGGAGTATGAAACCCTATTGTCATTTCCAGGGGCCAGTTTGTCTCATGATTACAGATGAACGTGCACAATTTCCCTCGTTTAATAAATAAAAAGTCAAAGAAGCATTCTTCCCAAAAGTCTAGACCCCTTTGATATAAACAGAATCCACAAATCATAAAAAAACATTACTTTTTGATGAAACAGTAAACAGAAATCATGAAAAACATTAGTCGAATATTACCATTCATATATTACCCTATACACCCGAAACAATGTACAAAAAAGGTACTAACGTATTCCGAAATACGTTGGATTTTTTTTTATTGTATATTTTATCATAAATCTGTTGGTAGACGGCTTTTAACTTTTTTTAAGAAATATGGAGCCAGTTGAGCACGAACCGTCGTTCCCTAAGTTTTAAGCCGTCTAAATCTTTGGTATATAGTTTATGCCAAACGCAGTAGCGGAACGTATATGTTTTTTAAAATATATTAATGGGCTGAGAATTTGATAGTTTTAGCATTTAAAGTCTCGTAAAACTGTTGCTATAGTTTATTTCACAATGGTGTAGAGTAATAAAAGCTCACTAGGTATGCAAAGGGACTACACAGTGACCCAACGAAGATTTAAGCCACTTTTATAATTTGGCATTGATTTCATTGCCAAATTTTTTCTTTTTATTAAGTGCAGGTAGGACCACCTGGGTTTGGGTCAATTTATGGGTTTTGCCTATTGTCATCCATATTCACAAACACTGAAAATGGTGTGACAAAGGCGTGCATTATGTACATAGTATTAGGTACACTTATTTTTTATTAAACATTATAAAAACAATACAAAATACAAAAAATACATTATACAGAAATTAAATTATAAAAAAATCATATTATTCTTCGTCATCTGAGGAACCGGAATCTTGACGTTATAATTACCGGGTCGGCGGTCCGATCGATCAGGTGGTCAATATCCCACATTTTCTCCTCTTCTTTAATGACATGGTGTCGCTTTCTTAATGGCTTGATCAAACAGAAGCTTAACGTCTTTCATTTTAAATGTCGTGTGTTGTCTTGCTACAAATCCTTTCACTTGCGCCCATATAAGTTCTTTAGGATTTAGTTCGCAATGATATGGCGGTGTGCGCAGCACAGTTATACTATGTTTTTAGCTATATCTTCCACGGTATATTTCATAAAACGATGATTGTGTAAATTTGCTATAGCTAATAGGTCCTTCTTTATCAAATTATCTTTTTTTTCTTTGTTTAGTTATCATAATTAATTTAATGCACAAAATTTACCTGCGCCTATGGCCGACACCGAAAATGAGCCAAACTGGACGGAATTTCCCATTTTATTACTCTACACATTTCTGAAATAGATTAGCCATTATTTTTTCTGCTCAATAAAAAACTGCTCAATCACTTTTAATTCTCCAAAAACTCACGACAAATGACATAAGTCCGATGAAAAATGTATAGTGAACACTGAGCATGCACTCCACCAATTATCGATCGAAAATCTGCAGCTTGTCATGCTTGTCTTGTTAGTGGTTTTATTTACATCAGGGCTATTGTGGAATTTTGATTTAAATAACTATTCTTTTTATTTATTTGATAATAGAGACAAGTTTGAGGAAGACTTGATCGGAACAATATTTCTAAATTATTCTCCAAAGTTACCAGTTCCATGCGAAATTATATCCATATATTAAAAACTTTGCATTCTCTTGAATGGAATCCTGTGCATGTTTATTGCCGGATTTTTTAAATTACATTTGCACTATATAGTTATTGAAAAATGTGAAAAAGTTATGTTTGAAATGCAGTCGAGTTTTGGACTTGCATTGTGGGTATTTGTTTTGAAACAACGTTTCAACTGGTAAGTATCTCCAGTCGTCTTCAGGTGAATACCTCGGGTTAAACAGCACTTTGGACTTAGATTTCCTGGGAGATATTCTTCTATATAATACGAATATGAATTAGTATTAAAAAATAGCCAAAAACCACCAAACGTCAAAAAAATAAAATAGGTTAGGATTTTTTTAACTACTGTCATCCGTCTTTTGGCGTTACCACATAAAGACATTTTTATGGGTTAAATAATGGTTCATTTTATTCTTAGGACTTTATTTACTTATTTCTATTGAATGACTTTTCCATTACTTGGCCATTTCTTGGTATTATTTTATACATATTGTAGAGAATAATGGCAACTTTGTCAAGTCCGTGTTTTTGTTATTATTTTATTAAATAATTTTCTTAGTGAGGGCTTAAATTGCGACCCTACACAATCAGTATAACTGACAGTATTACTGATGTCAATCATTCTATGATTAAAGTAAAACTATATTCGTTACGATAAAAATCACAATGGAAAGGTGGTATAGCAGATTTCTTGAATACTCTCGCAAGATAGAATCAAAGACACGTGAATTCTGGTATGTTTACTTTCTATAACATAATTCACAATGGGATGTGTGGGCTAATTACGGCTCCCTAGAAATCTGGGGAAATTATTAGGGTTGCCACCTCTCCACGTCTGACCTGGAGTCTCCAGGTTTGGTTTGGAGTCTCCAGGTGGAAACCCTTTAACTCTAGGTTACGGGTTACTGCGGGCACCGACCCTAGAAACTTGATTTGAGTAGTGCCCACTGCATAGCCTCCAGGTAAACAACAATAAAAAGGTGGCAACCCTAGAAATTATGGGGTCTCAGCTGATCGATGACAAATTACTGTTGTCGTCTGTCGGAAAACGAAAGAATTGGTTGCATAGACTATATTATCTATGTAGGTATAGGAAGGCTATTTTTACGCAGAAAAAAAAATCGAAGTTTTGAAAAAAAACATAGAAAATTATTAAAGAAGTGAAGTTTTACGAGTAGCGACATCTAGTCAATGTTCGATAAAGTACCTGCACCTCTAACAAAGCCTATAGAAAGTGCATCTTCTCTGGCAATTGTGCTTATTTCTATAGGCTTTGTTAGAGGTGCAGGTACTTTATCGAACATTGACTAGATGTCGCTACTCGTAAAACTTCACTTCTTTGATACTTTGAAGACTGTATACAGTAGACCGTTTCCCTTCACTCATCGACTTCTAGCCCTACTGATGAGTCATGATATGACGAAACGCGTCTAGGGATGAAGTCCGATGAAGGAAGGGAAACAAAACTCTTTTTACTTTAAAATTGCTTCGGAGCTTTGTACCGACGACTACGGTAGCGCGTACCTAGCGGTAACACTTGGAATTGTGACGAATGTCTTTGCAAGTGATCTTCTCTGGCAATTGTGCTTATTTCTATAGGCTTTGTTAGAGGTGCAGGTACTTTATTGAACATTGACTAGATGTCGCTACTCGTAAAACTTCACTTCTTTGATACTTTGAAGACTGTATACAGTAGACCGTTTCCCTTCACTCATCGACTTCTAGCCCTACTGATGAGTCATGATATGACGAAACGCGTCTAGGGATGAAGTCCGATGAAGGAAGGGAAACAAAACTCTTTTTACTTTAAAATTGCTTCGGAGCTTTGTACCGACGACTACGGTAGCGCGTACCTAGCGGTAACACTTGGAATTGTGACGAATGTCTTTGCAAGTGATCTTCTCTGGCAATTGTGCTTATTTCTATAGGCTTTGTTAGAGGTGCAGGTACTTTATTGAACATTGACTAGATGTCGCTACTCGTAAAACTTCACTTCTTTGATACTTTGAAGACTGTATACAGTAGACCGTTTCCCTTCACTCATCGACTTCTAGCCCTACTGATGAGTCATGATATGACGAAACGCGTCTAGGGATGAAGTCCGATGAAGGAAGGGAAACAAAACTCTTTTTACTATAGAAAATTATTGTTTTTTAATAAAAAGAACTGTGTGACAGTTTTGACTTTTAAGTTTAATAATATGTACTATCTGAGGGTAATCTTATATATTTTTATATTATCTCTACGACTCTGTCTCTTTACACTTATGCCGGATTGATTTACAACTTCTCAAGACGACTTATTCGCAAAGCCGTCGTTCGCCGTTGCTTCCAGCATAATGGAATAAGCTTAAAAATGTAATAAGAAAGATAAAACATATAAAAAAAGATAAAGAAGAATAATGATTAGGACCTAAATCCGCCTTTTTGTAGATTATCATGTCATAATCAATTATTTAGGGCCCCGGTTGTGTCGAGCTGGCGTGCCAAGGGCTCGTTTTTTTGCAAATGTGCCTAATTTTTTAAGGAGAAAATATTTCTTATGTGCGAGAGGGATTGGCTATGAAAATTAAGCGATGTGCTTTGAGTAATTTGGTTTCCTTAAGGCAGGACCATATTTTGGGCTTATTTAATGGTGAAAAATGCAAAAAGGGAATTTTTAGTTAAGTCGATATAAACCTATTTTCCAAAGTTACCAGCTTCATACGAAATTATTGACTATCGAAGAGGAAAAACTTTTTTATTTGTAGGTCATTCTAACTAGCATGGAGGCCTTCATTCCTTTCTCCAAAAAGCGCCCTTCTAACGGCAAGCCCTGGTTTAGCAAGAATTGCGAGCGTGCTGTCAGATCTAAAAACCTGGCTTACCGACAGTGGCGTAAAAACCCTACTCCTGAAAATCGCGCCATCTTTGTTACCACCCGAAACCAATGTAAGCAAATGATAGACCAAAGCAAAGAAGCTCATAACGAGAGAATCAAAAACAAACTTCTTGCCAGTCCTAACGGATCAAGGTCCTTTTGGTCAGTCGCTAAGGCCGTCAGCCAAAACTTTACAAAGTCAACTATTCCACCTCTAACACGTTCCGACGGCACAATAGCAACCACAGCCGGGGATAAAGCAAACCTACTTGCTGAACTGTTTTCCTCGCATTCCACTGTAGACTTTCAGGGAAAACCACCACCCAACATTCCCTCAGTTCAATCGCAAATGTCTGAAATCGTGTTTCGTCAGCGTCTTGTTAAACGGATCCTTAAAGGACTCGACGTCAATAAAGCTTCTGGTCCAGACGAAATTCCTATCATTGTTCTCAAGACATGCGCCGATGAACTTACACCAGTATTTTGTAGACCTTTCAACTTATCCTACAAAAAAGGAATATTTCCATCCTGCTGGAAGTCGGCGCGTGTCCAGCCCATTCCAAAGAAAGGTAAAAAGACCCTGCCAAGCAACTACCGACCCGTCGCATTGCTTTCAGTAATTTCCAAAGTAATGGAGAAAGCTATTAACCAACAACTACTAAAGTATCTGGAAGGGCTTAACATTATCAGCGACCATCAATACGGTTTTCGTAAGTCCAGATCAACAGGTGACCTTCTGGCATATGTCACCCATCTTTGGAGCAACACCATCGAACATCATGGAGAATCCCGGGCTGTTGCACTGGACATCTCTAGGGCTTTTGATCGTGTTTGGCACGATGGTCTTCTAAGTAAATTGCGATCCTACGGTATGCCTAATGGATTCTGTTTATGGTTAACCAGCTTCCTTAAGAACCGTTCTCTGCAAGTGGCGATTGACGGGTTTCTCTCAGACACCTTCAGCATCAATGCCGGTGTTCCTCAAGGGTCCATATTGTCGCCTACCCTCTTTTTACTGTATATTAACGACCTTCTAGTGAAAACCCAAAATCCAATTTATAGCTTTGCTGATGACAGCACACTTGTCTCATCTTTTACCTTGACTCCCCAAACATCCGCTGCCGACGCACATCTTCGCAGGCAGCATGAAGTATTGCGCCTCAACAAAGACCTGGAAGAAATTTTGGCTTGGGGTGACAGTAACCAAGTCGAATTTAATGCTAAGAAAACCCAGGCAGCAGTCTTCTCCAAAAAGGTTAACATTGCAGAACCGGATATAGTCATGGCAGGACACGCAATTCCCCTGGCACCGTCTATTAATTTGCTGGGGGTCAATCTGGGAGGTAATATGTCTTGGCATGATCACGTTGCCGATATTGCCAAGGCAGCTGCACGGAAACTTGGTGTACTTTTCCGCACCAAAAGGTTGTACACACCTCATCAACTGTTGACACTCTACAAAGCCCAGATTCGACCATCATTAGAATATTGCTCTCATGTCTGGAGCTCTGCACCCAAGCACACCCTTCGGCTACTGAATTCCATTCAAAGGAGAGCCGTTCGTCTGATCGGCGACCCCGAGCTGACCAAGACCCTCGATAGCCTGGAGCATCGAAGACAGGTTGGTGATTTGGCTCTCTTTTACAGATATTTCCATGGCAGGTGTTCGACTGACATTGCCCACTTGATTCCAACTAGAGCAATGCAAAACAGAAATACACGGCTAACCACTGCCGCTCATCCATATGTTGTTCAGCTTAGTACTCCTCGAACTTCATTGTTCAAGAATTCTTTCATCTGGAGAACGTCATCTTTGTGGAATGATCTTCCTGAGGTCGTGTTTCCAAATGAATACAATCTTCAACGTTTCAAGACCAACGTTAATCGCTTTTTTCGCACTCGCACCGCTCCCAGAGCGCCTTAAAGGATCTTTCCTACAGTGCAGGTGTTTTATCATAAAAAAAAAAAAAAAAGGTTTATGAAAAAAAGTTATTTTTCATAAAAACTCCTGCTTGTTCTCAAACGACCAAAAAGCATATTATTTTTTAAAATTTATATACCGGGTGTTCAGAATTTAGAAAAATATAAAAAAAGCTAAGAACAAAGTACCCTTATGTGTAAAGATAAGATAAAAAGTAATTAGTAAAAGTTGTTGTGGTTGAAAATCTACGTCTCATTACTAAGTTTTGACTTATCAGCTAAATGTACAGAGACCGGCAAAAAGTTCCAACTCATAAAATATGATTTGCTTTAAATTAAGTGCACGGTTTTATTCTAAAACGTATTGATTTTTTAATAATATGGGTAGTTACTTAGCCGTTTTCGACAATTCCTCATATAAAGATAAAGGTCTTTTACAGAATAATACCTTCTAAAGACTAACTAATTTGCAAAATGCGTTAATTTCAAGCAAATTATATTTTATGAGTTGGAACTTTTTGTCTGTTTCTGTGTACATTTAGCTAATAAGTCGAAACTTGGTAATGAGACGTAGGTTTTCAACCACAACAACTTTTACTTATTACTTTTTATCCTATCTCTACACATAAGGGTACCTACTTTGTTCTTAGCTTTTTTTATATTTTTATATATTCTAAACACCCAGTATATAAATTTGAAAAAATAATATGCTTTTTGGTCATTTGAGAACAAGCAGGAGTCTTTATGAAAAATAATTTTTTTTCATAAACCCACAAATAAAAAAGTTTTTCCTCTTCGATAGTCAATCCGTGGACACACTGTATATACAGGGTGGAATTTTTAACTGGAATAAATTCAGTATTAAAAAGCCTTTTTATTTTCGGAGAATTTCTTTTTTTATGCCCTTTTCAACGAGCTATCGCAATACATACCTTTACATTTGAGAAAAAAAGTTGGGGGCGGTTTCTACCCCCAAAAGAGGTAAATTTCATGACGGGACGAGAAAAGTGTACCAAACTAAATATAAAGGCACCCGTATTTCCGTATTTTCTCCGCAAATAAAGAGGCTTTCCAATACTGAATTCATTCCAGTAAAAAATTCCACCCTGTATAAAGAAACATGCATCAGAATGCCAAATTTCATCTTTATATAAATACTATTTTAAGAAATATTCCCGTGTAAGTATCCTAACGTAATCCTAAAAATCAGTAAATTTGAAAGTATAATTCGTAAAATACGAAAGTGTTACATAAAGCAACAAAAATAAACAAACTAAGGACTTGACAGGCAAAGAAGGCCAATTATTTTGAAAAATTAATTTTGGTGTTAATCCCTCAAAACGATGTCAAAAATCTTAAGCAAGGCACGTGCCATTAACACCCCTTTTTTCTTTAAACTTGTCACGATTTTGTGTATTTAATTAAAATGTAGGCTCTTTTCGCTTTCATGTTAATACATTTTCAAATTAAAAACACAAGCTAAATAAATTGTTGTGACCTCCTTGAGGGTTATTTTCCCGTCTGCGACATCTTACTGTGGGCCTGAATCGGTAAAATTTGATCTAGTGGAGAGCTGACTATCGAAACACTATGCTCGATAGTATGGAACTTTAAGGGCATACTTATCCAATGTCAAATACCACAAAATATTTTGAGATGATCCGTTGAATAAAAAAACTAAAATGTACAAATGATTAAGAGTGTTTAACAACGGCGCTAGATGTCGCTCGATGCAACATCTCTCTCAAAAACTGCTTAAACAGTTCAGGGTCCTTCCTTTCTTTCGTCGGATCTTAGCTTTGCTGAGCTATGATATCTAGGGATGGATCTGACGAAATAAAAGGAAAATCTTTTTATGGCATTATATTGGTTAACAGAACTTTAAACTGATACATAAGGTTTTCTAAAAACAATTAAAAAGCCGGCGCGAATGGTTGATATGGAATATATTGCCTGGTATTTTATTTCGCAAAAAATAATTCACCTGAAAACGTAACGAATGACTTTAATTTTTACTAATGTTATAATCGATTCATTTAATTAATATCCAATCTACGGGGTGACTCCTAAGTTAATATTTTTTTTAGCTGATGTGTATAGAAGGCATTAAAATAAACAACATTTTCAAATACCTTTTTTAAAAAACGTAAAAATAGGCGAGCTACAGAAGTAAAAAATCTAAGTGCGGGCCTGATCATCAAAACATAGCCTGCTATACGTTATGTTGTTTGTCTTATTAGTCATTCAATTTACGGGTCGGTGGTCAGTTATTTGGCAATTCACTGCGATGTGTTTTTCTGAAGCAAGTTAATTTTAAACTGATGAAACCTGAAAATGGTAAAATTAATTAGTAGATATGGTGCTAATTTACGGTGAGTGTCGTCAAAGTGCGGCTGCTGCTTTAAGATTATGTTTAACTAAGACCGTATTTGATCCATAGTTTAATAAATGAATGTACCTTATTTTTTTAGTTTTTATAAAAATAGTATTTGAAAATGTTGTTTATTTTAAAGCCTTCTATACACAGCTAAAAAAGAAGTATCAAATTAGGAATTACCCTGTATAACATGTATTTTTTAATAATTATTTATTTAATACGCATAAGCAAGGCTGACCCGAAAGACCGACTGGCCACAAAATTTCGGCAAGACCGTCAGGCCCGTCAAGCCCGACAGGCCCAGAAAAAATTGTAAGGGCCCGAAAACCCGTACCTTTATTGTTTAAGTAACCCGGCCCGACCCGAGCCCGAGAATCGAGCTCTAACACAGGGTCATCCAGTTATAAAAGTAAAAACTTTTAAAAATTAGAAAATTAAAAAGTTTCTTTATGTCAAATGTCAAAATATTATTGTTAAAATATAATTTTTTTTTTGTTTTAATTTTATGAATATAATTTTCTTATTTGTAAAAAAAAATGTTACAGATAAAGTCGTTGGTTACCTTTTCAGGTAAATTTTGATTCTTTTTTGAGAAATAAAATACCAGAAAAAAAAAACAAAATCTTGTCGAAATTTAAAAATGCCGAAAATCACAAAGTAAGAAATTGCGAACTTTAAAAGGCAATAACTCAAAAATTAGTCATATGATTGGATTATTGCCACTTTTATTTAGGACATCAAAATCTACAAAATCCTAAAAATTCAGAAAAATTAGCCGAATGAGGTCCTATATTTTGACCACAGTTTTGTTCTGTTTTCATGTAAAATATCCCACAGTTCGCGTCAGTAAAAACGATCTAATTCATTCCGTCCCCTTTCGCTGAATACTTTTATCAGCTGTAAATTAAATATAAGTGACGTTTCAATTAGGGCTCCAACAAGTTTATTTTTAAGATCAGCAAACGGCCCGGCGCTTCTCTGCAGCTTCTTAAGACTTTTAGGTATACCGGGTGAGATATTTGTTACACTATTGTTGTAAACCAACAAAATCCCTCTAAACGTTATTTTAAACGTGATTTACCTTGGAATTGACACATTTTGTAAAAACCTGTTTCATATTCAGCGGAAATTATCATTATTTCCAGCGAATCAAGAATCCGGTTTCAGGATCAGCCAGTGCGGGGATTTTACGGCCTGAAAAATCGATTAACGGGATTTTGTTGGTTGATTTTGATGATTGCTTTCATTACTTCCCTTCGATTGGCTGTTAAGATTTTCATTGCAACGCGTGGTATATGCGTATCAGGCGAATGCGATTATTTTCTGAGCCAAAAAGCGACCAAGAGATTTGGGTATGATAATTGGCAATTATTTTTTAAATATTTTTCAGGCCAGATTTATTTGACATACTTACAGATCAGACAGAACGTTTTTGTGCTTCCTTGCTCTCATCCCCCATTTGGACGATCATGGTTTTTTGGTGAAAAATGTCACAAACATTTAATAAAACCTAAATCCGACCTCCGTATTTTGAACATATTCAAAGTACATAACGAATGAATGTTATGTATGTATAGGTTCAGGTTATGAAAGGCGTAGGCTGGTGCCTAGGGTGTTTATATTTATCTTTTCCACCCTGTTTCTACCGAAATTAGCTTATCAGATGTCGCTCCGTTATAAATGAACTGGGGAGCTTCGACCGCAAAGAGAAATCCCCCACCCACAACGTACAAGAAAGTCGCTTTTCCAAGGTCTTCGCTTCTATTTTGTTTTTGTATACATGCGGTTATTTTGATGAAATAATGAAAGCAGGTTAGGAAAGATATGGAATGTTTCTAAACAAACGAATTCAATTAAATTTACTAAAACCGTTTTTTGGTTTAACATGTCAGTGGTGGCTCGCGGTCTTAAAAAATGGTGAAGAGCTAGGTATACTGCGGGTATAAACCCGACAAAAATTGACTTAAAACCTGTGTAACAAAACGTCTCTCTTATTCTCATCTATCCAACGACTGAATGGAGTTTCCAACAAATTAGAAACTATGTCATTAATTGGGTTCATTTTTAAAACACACAACTAAGTAGGTGCGTACACTACTGAATTAACTGAAAAACAAACCCAAAACTTTTTAATCACAGTAAATCACGTAAAAATGATATCTATAACCGTAAGCCGTAAGTTTCGCGAAGCTTCAAAATAAATACCTTAAGGTTAGGCGAACCAATGCTAAAACAATGGTGCATGTTATGACTGATCTATTTTTTAATTGCCCTTTATCATAATGCAAATTGTTACATGATGTTTGCGTGACTGACGTCACGTAACCATAGCAACGGTGAATATCAAAGCCATGTCGGGCGTTGGGTCTTTACTTGCTTTGAGCTAACGACACGGTCGGCTGGGACGCACCAAAATGCACGAGTGTTTATAATAATTATTGTCCATCGGAGTTAACCGTGGCCCTATTATGCATAGCTATATTCAGATTAAATTAATATTATTAATTCGAGCATAATTATTTTTTAAGGGCTAAAATTGTAGCTGTACATTAATATTTAATATTGTCAAAAAACTTTCCTCCTGGTTTTATTTTTTTTTTACTTCACCTGAAGAGTCGCCACTGTAACATGGTAACAATTATTTTTTTCTAAGATGAACCGTTCCGATGTTACAGCCTGTCAAAATCTGAAAATGCCGTAGTTTAAGCGTCAAAACAATTGAATTTTAGATATTATAATATTTTGCACAAAAGAAGCGTAGATTTTTGTGGGGTATTACAAAATAATATAATATACAGGGTTCTAAAAATTCGTGTGCTTACACAGGGATCTCGAAAACGGTAAGAGATACAAAGATGGTTAAATTGGAGCAAAGTTGCGTATTATGCGGAAAGAAAATTGTATATTCCGAACACTATATCCTTTAAAACTCTATTTTTTCTTAAGGAATCCAAATATCCGTATGAATCAAAAAACAAGGTATTCAGAGAAGATGTGCCCTAAAATATCGTACAAAGAAACATCAATCAGTTATTAAATATTTCCACGGGATGTTCAGAAGTTAAGCGTAAAATACAATTTCTTTTGCTACCCTGCATGTCAACATATCCGTTTATACTGTTCGTACAGCTCGTGCAATATAGCTTGAGCTCTGACTTTTAGGTGCGCAGTAAACAGGTAGGTGGAGCTATCGGGAGCTCATTAATCTGATGATCTTTGAAACGCACACTTCTGTATAGTCTATCAGAAAAGTAGGACTTTCATTGGAAAAAAAGTTATTACTGTATTTATTTTTTAATAGATATTTTTATCGGAAAATTTTTTATTTCGGGGGGAAGGCGTAACCCCCAAAACCCCCCCTTGGGTGTGCCACTGATAGTGATACATGTACTTTTAAAACTTACACTCTTAACATATTTTGTACATACCTCTTTCATTATATTATAAAGTCAAAATTGTGTCGGCCATAATAAAATTATTAAAAAACCAGTGATGCAAAGTAATAAATGCTCATTAAATATGGAAAACCTATGACTGAGGATTACCAACAATTTAAATACATATGAATAGATGTGTATTGTTCCAAGAAAGGGCAGCCATAAAAGCATAATAAACCCATAATTAGGCCATATTATGCATAAAGCAACTAACCCCTTAATGTATCCAAGTTTGTATGGTCAAAATATATAAAATAATTTTACTATTAGAATAATAAAATTACAAAATAATTTACATATTGAATAGTAAAGTTTTAGTTATGAAAAAATTTCCGAAAATTTAAATAATCAAAAAGAATTAACTCTTTAATATTTTATTGGTTGGTTGCTTTTTGCATAACAGGGCCCGATTAGCAAACAGGATTAGCAGTCACTACGGATTTATCAATCAAATCGCACTTTTACTTTCTACGCGGACTGTACTTTACTAAAATGCGGTATTAGGTATCTCTGTCGTACACCGATTCTCCTTTTCTATTATCTGCGCATCTCAGGGCTCAAGCTACAATGCACGACCTGTAAAAACTATATCAGAACATGATAAAGACGACAGCGTCTGCAACATGTCAAAAAATTATCGAACTTGGCCAAAAAACTTAAAAGTTATCTAAGATTGAATTAAAGCATAATTTTTCGGTCCAGCGTATTATAAACAAACAACTACACACACGTATTACGGGGACACCCCGTATGCCTTCCTAATACTTGACGGAATATTTTTCTTTTTTCTTTATTCCAGCTCTATATTGTAAACTCAGACGAAATGATTGGCATCGACATACAGCCTCAACACATCTGGGACTACAAAGTGTACAGGATGTCATTCTCTATTAAGCAAACGTACACGACCGAAGACACAAGACAACTGTCCATCAAACAACGGCGGTGCATATTCGAAGATGAAATAAAACTTAAAGGTTGGTTTATTTTTTTTAAGTTTAGAAAATAATATTTTTATCTTTTTGTTTTTGACAGATTATTTGTTCCAAATTTTATTTAACGGACAGATCCAAAAATATCTTAAAAAAGAGTAATTTAGGCCGTGGAAACGATCAGTGGCGTAGCCAGAAAATATGCTCGGGGGGCGTAATTAGGATATTTTTTTTTCTGGAGAAAGGGACAGTCGCGACTACATGTATATGATATTGTACCGCGGAAAAGCGCCGCAGAAGAAAAATTTTCGGGTATTGGTGTCAATCCAAAATTTTAACATATCGCTGTTCCGGAACGACAATGACGTAAATGCAAATATGTAACTTGTTCAGGAGAGATAAAAAACCGAAAAGAATAAAGAATTTTTCTATTTAGAAAAAGGGAAATTCATTTACAGTTATGAAATTTAAGTATGTGAGGAAACTGTATGGCTACTTTAGAACAGGTTAAACAATAAAATGACATGTGATGATGTGTGATGTGAATTTTGGGTTTTGAAGTTATGTCATTGTTTCTTTAAAATTAAGCAGCATTAGGGAATCCAACGATGTGTCCAAATGGCGGCTGGCTGGCAAATACTGCGTTATAATTGGTGCACGTGACCATTAAAGTAATGTTGCTGGTGGCATTTAACTGGTGACTCAATGCTTGTTGCCATCCAACCGCCATATTGAATCACGTGGTTTGTATTCCCCAATATTTTTAATCATAATGTCAACGTTTTTGTTATGACATGGTACATTAACAAAACTAACAAACTTGAAATTTTCTTAGAAAAGATGTAAATGAATAAACTAAAAAAGAAAGGTATCATTAAAAAGAAATTAGCATATAGAATCATAGAAATATCTATAAAATTGGGGAATAATTTTACTCTCAACGAGACTTTTAAGGTCTTTTTTTTTGTTATCAGACAATTGAATTGGTTTATGATACGCGTTTTTGGGGATAATTTCATTGATGCTTCTTAAATCAGAATGCCTCTTCTTTGGTTTAAATTTCACACCATTCCATTCCACCTGTTTGTAACTGGTTTTATACAGAAATTCTTCCTGTCCCTTTTGGAACTGCAAAATTCGAACATCATTGATTTTAAAGTCGTTTCCATCCGAATTTTTTGAAATATTTATACCCATCTCTCCCATTTCTCTAACCATTATCGCATTTCTTCTCTTCTTCGCGTTTTGTATGACTGATACATATTGGCCTGGTACAGACGTAAATAGGACCAGATTTTTTTTTTCATGCCCTCTCAATAATACTATGAAATGCATCTCCTTCATTTTTATAGCAGTATTAGGCGATTTATTATCCTGTAAATTCTTTACTTCTTAAAAGTAGCTCATTACTGCTTTGATTTGTTAAAGGTAACAATTGAATTTCTGTAGGACTGTAGAGAATGATTGATTTGGGTTAGTTGGTTGATCAATTTTTGCATCTTTGCGTAGAAGATTGAAGATTTTATCTGTTCGAGAACCCATATTGAAGATAGTTATTATTTCTGTAAGTAATAGACGGGATTTAAAATAAAAAAATAAACTAATAAGAATGAATCATTTGAAGATTTTGTAAAATGATAAAGGTACATTAGGTAAACAGCGTTTTAAAAGGAGAACTGTTTAAAAATTAATTTGGTTATAATAATAATAATAGAAAAAATAAAATGCTGCTGATGCTGCTGTAACTTTTAAAATCTATGGAACCTTTTAAACAATTTAAATTATAAAGTTGACATAAAAAAGTTATAAGGCATCAATGACACAAAATCATTTTTGTTACAAAGGGGCGAACATTTTTATAATAACAATAACGTAAAGAACAATTATGTCAAAATGTATTACAATATTTTACGACTACATTGACATAAAATACATTTAAGACATTGTTTCATCAAAACGCAAAATATAAGTTACAATTATGTCAATTCAAAGCAGCGAATTTAAGACAAAAATGACACAAAATACTTTTACGTCGTTATTTCTCCAAACAATTTTTACACATATTTGCACTTGCGTCATTGTCGTTCCGGAACAGCGATATGATTCTAACCCATGTTTTTCAAGCTCGGTTTTTCATGATTAAAAATAAAGTAAATATCGTTAACCACGCCAAAATTGATGATTTTTTCAGAAATCATGTATTTTAGGAACGTAGATCTAAAAGCAATTTTTGGTGCAAATGCTTAGGTTTTGAAATACTCCTTCTTAAGTGCCGTTTTGTATATTCACAAAAAAGCATTCTCGTTTCTTCCCGCATTATTTTTTTTATTATAACTTATCACACTTCTTAAATAAAAAATGTTTCAATTAAAATTTTTTACTTTAATTTTCTCTTTAAAAATAAATACCTACTTTTTTTTGGTTTTTGTTGTAAAAATATTTTATTGCATTGGGTTATATTTTTGTTGATTTAAAATAGCTCTAAAAAAAGGAAAACGGAACAGATAAGTAGGTATATAATAAAAAAATACTATAAAATATAATTCTTTTTACTCGTTTTCCTATAAAATTGCATCATAAATCAATAACTAGAACGATATACGTATGAAACCTTAATATCTATATAAAACAGGACTTTCAGAAGGAAAATTTTAAAAACTAAACATTTCCTATAAAACCTTCGTAATCTAAACCAAGAATATATTATTTAAAAATTTTAATTATTAGTCCAAGCGTAAGACGAAAAATTAGGTTGCAATTAGACTTTTAGACCCCGAGCTCATAGGCTCAGGGGGGAGGGGGGCTGCAGCCCGGCAGCCCCCCCCCCCCCTAAATACATCTCTGGAATCGATCCCCGATATGTTAAATTATAACTTTTGGTTAAAAGTAAAGGTGAGTGAAAAATGTCGATTACTTGAAATTTCTTTAAAAAAATTAAATATGGCAATACCGTAATGAAATTATAGATAATAGTATTACGTCAAGACAATGACAGTAATGTATTTTTTTTTTGAAAACTTCACAATCACTTTTTCGTACTAATCAGAAGATTTAATTTTGAATCATTTACATGAAAAAAAAAAATCTGGAAATATTCATGATCTTTGAACTTCCGGAGGCCAAATTACACTGGACATTTTTCTGTTACTTTGAATGTCATAATAATGACACGGCATGACAGAATTAAATTATTTTAGACAAACTAATGTTAACATTTTTTACTTAGAAATTATAGTACATATTTAATTATTTATTCTTAACAAATTCATTATCGAAATTTAAGAGCAAACAGTAGTGGATGGTCATTACAAACAAATACTGCATTTTCACCATATCACGCATTCTGTACCTGTACTTCATTATGAATATAAGTGGATATGACTTCTCCTACGTAATGTTTAAGAGTTTTTTAGTTAAATATGAGTGTGAGTGTACTGTTTAAGCCGCTTGGAGCCATCTATCTTTTCGTTGGTACACTCTCGGCATATTTTACTAAACACTATTGCTATAACCTAACGCCATACAAAATAATAAAACCTAACGGGTCCAAAAACATTACTATCAATTTGGACAATCGCCTATCGCGAATAGACTGTATAGATGCAAAACGCGACGAGCTTGTTGTATTTTGAGTTTTAACTCGTCGTTTTAACTTGTCGGTCAATTTCACCCACGCGCCGTCAACTACACACCAAATTCAAGAAAATTATGATTATTTTTGAACGTTATCTTTTTACTCAAAAAAAACTTTGTTTTTTTTAAAATTTTCTTTAAAAAATAAATATTGAGAGAGGATAACTTATGTAATAGAATAGAAATAATATACGGGAACGAGATAGCTATCACTTGACAGATCAAAGTTTGACCACCTTGTTTTTATGGCTTAATACAGTGTAATAAGGGGTATATAGTTTTTCACGATATTTATATCCGAAAAAAGTTACCCCACAGTATTTTATAAGTTTATTAGGTTATTGATAGGAAAAAATTAAGGAAAAATCTTTTAAAAAATTAAGGACGAACTTATAACCGGAAATATTGTTTTTTTGAAATTTTGGTCAAGTTGACCCCACCGGTCAGCTTCCCCCCGTTTTACGGTAATACAATGTAACTATTTATTAACACTGACCCCAAGCGCTTTCGGCCTTATTTACTCAAGGCCATCATCAGGGCTTAACCTAGTCAAATAGAGTTTTAAAAACATTGCTTAAAACTACCCTTTAACTTTTACATAAACATTTTTGATGTACCTATTTGGAATAGTAACGGAGCTATTGTAATTTGCCACATTAAACGGCCACCCTGTAGATATTTTCGCTTGGAATTGGAATTTTTGAAGATAATTTTAAAATAATTCGCGACTTCGAAAAATGTCCCGAAATAATTTATACTCAAAGAGATTATAAGTGATAATAAAAACAGTTATAATTTTTATTCGCCCTTATCTTTTTCCTAAGTTAATTTTCAAGAATAATACGAGATGTGGAACAAAATGCCGCTATTTGATTTTTCACACTCTAAAATCTCGGCAACCGCTGACTCCTGAAACCCAAATTTTGCTTCGTTAGAAAGAATAATGCTTGCCGCTCAATATGAAACAGGTTTTTACCAAATTGGTTTTGTAGTTTCAGAGAAATTTACCTTTGAAATATCGTTTAGCGGGATTTTGTTGGTTGGCAAAAACTGGCTAATTTTTACTGAACTTTAAATGCTATACAAGATGCTTCAATATCGCGTGCGTGCATGGGGATCTCGAAACAGGTAAGAGATAGCAAGTTGGTTTAATTATGGTAAAGTTGCGTATTTTGGGGCTTAATAATTTGGTGAAAGAAAATTCTAAATATTTCGAATTCCTTCGGAGATATCCGAAAAAAACCGAAATTTTCAGTTTTGGTTTTTAATTTTTTGCGCCTTTATTTTCGACTAGGGAAAAAAACAAGAAACACTTTTTCATAGCCGTTTTTATGATCTACAATATGGCCTTTTTAATTTTTAAATGCGACGTTTAGTTCTTTGGATACCAGCATCAACTCAATTTTTTTAAATACGGACCTGGATTTTTTATTACGGTTTTAGGAACTTATAGGCTTTAGAAACCTAATACAATTAAAACATTTTAATGTTTCGTCATCAAATAATATATTTAAAATTATCAATTTATGTCCTTACGGCCCTGTAAATTATTTTAAAAAATTTGAGTCCTTTTTATAGTTCTAAGATTTTTTAGTTAGACACCTATTATTAAAATACCATACGATTACTATAACAAGGAAAACGAAATATTAATGTTGATTAGTGATGTATTAAACTAACATGTTATTAAATGTTTTCATTTTCCTTTATGATTTCACTATTTTTTTTAGATGTATTATCGAGTAAGAAAAAATTGTTATAGATAGCGATTACTATTATCTGTCTTAAAGTTAGAACCTTCAAATTTTTATTTCAACTTCACTCTACTGCTATGTACCTCTTTTTCATTCATGTTTGTCCCTTTTTCTATTTTAAAATATTTTGAGGTCTCAGGACAAAATTATACGAATTAAAGTAAGTGTTATGATAAGATATAATATAATATATAAAAACATTAATAAAAAATATAATTACTTCCCATGTTTTAAAAACTATGCGTTTTATTGACCTGCTGAAATATTTTACTTTGACTGTCATTTGATTAAAATAATTAATGGCTTAAACCAAACGTCTCACTTCCTGTAATGCAATTTTAATATTTTTTCCTAAAAATAATTGCCAGGACCGTAATGGGTAAAAAGGGATTATTTTAAATATTGATGTGTTATTTGATGACGAAACATTAAAATTTTTAAAATATTTTAATTGTATTAGGTTTCTAAAGCATATAAGTCCCTAAAACCCTAATAAAAAATCCAGGTCCGTATTTAAAAAAATTGACTTGATAGTGGTATCCAAAGAACGAAACGTCGCATTTAAAAATTAAAAAGGCCATATTGTAGATCATAAAAAACGTCTATAAAAAAGTTTTTTTTAATTTTTTTCCTAAGTCAAAAATAAAGGCGCAAAAAATTAAAAACCAAAACTGAAAATTTCGGTTTTTTCGGATATCTCCGAAGGCATTCAAAATATTTAGAATTTTCTTTCACCAAATTATTAAGCCCCAATATACGCAACTTTGCCTTAATTTAGCCAACTTCGTATCTCTTACCGTTTCCGAGATCCCCTTGTATACGCACGCGAATTTGTAGCACCCTGTATATTATATTACGATAATAATAACACTGAACATACCCAGATATAATACAGCTTTTATGTAAATAAAAGCTAATGCAACAGACATTTTAAATGGAGTATAAATTTTGTATTACAAAAGGGACCACAATAAAAAATGTAATTTCCAATTCACATCCGAATGATAATTACTTTTGAAACTCCCTACTAAAATGCCACCATAAAGTTTCGTAACTTTGTTAAAAAGCCATTTTGTAATTTTATATTTAAATTTTGTTAATGTTCGGGCGATATTGTGCGTTTGATATTGTTAGTATTATTATATTACAAAAGAGAACGTTTCCAATTTTACATTATAATGTAATACAATAAAAAGCTTTGAATGTGTTTTGTAATATGTTCATTTTCCGAATTGAAAAGATAGACAGGGCCGAACATAATATCTGTTATATACAGGGTGTCAGGGTGTTTCACGATGGATGAAACGTTAGATGTTTATGGAAAACGATTGATAGGACCTACGTTTTCTTGAAAAATTTGTTTGCTTAAATAAACCATCATGGTCTATCGTTTTAAAATATTTTCGGCAATGCGGTGTTGCCGCTTCTGTCCGAAACAGGTGGCAACATCGTTATTTTAATTAGAACACTCTATATATAATATATTTATCGAACATTGACTAGATGTCGCTACTCGTAAAACTTCACTTCTTTGATACTTTGAAGACTGTATACAGTAGACCGTTTCCCTTCACTCATCGACTTCTAGCCCTACTGATGAGTCATGATATGACGAATCGCGTCTAGGGATGAAGTCCGATG
Source organism: Polydrusus cervinus (assembly GCA_935413205.1). NCBI lineage: Eukaryota > Metazoa > Arthropoda > Insecta > Coleoptera > Curculionidae > Polydrusus > Polydrusus cervinus. The sequence continues at coordinate 4,410,045 of OW284512.1, forward strand.
AAGGAAGGGAAACAAAACTCTTTTTACTTTAAATTGCTTCGGAGCTTTGTACCGACGACTACGGTAGCGCGTACCTAGCGGTAACACTTGGAATTGTGACGAATGTCTTTGCAAGTGATCTTCTCTGGCAATTGTGCTTATTTCTATAGGCTTTGTTAGAGGTGCAGGTACTTTATCGAACATTGACTAGATGTCGCTACTCGTAAAACTTCACTTCTTTAATATATATTATATTATTTTCTAATTTACTATATAATACCACGTATATTTTGTATAAGATGTCATATGTCCAAATTCAATTGTTTTTGAGATACTGACGTTTAAAATATGCTATTTTCAGACTTTGACAGGCTGTAGCACTGAAACGGCGCATCTTAGAAAATAGTAGATTCTGTAACGAGGTTGGAATGAAAATTTGATCCGAGTAGAAGAACCACGAGTATTGAATTTTCATTCTAACCGAGTAGCAGACTATATTTTCTCCACGACAAAAAATACTATTCGCAATATTTGTAATTTCAGGTGGAGTATTATCCAGTTCCATATCTGATTATCCGATTTTTACTAATATTTTGACTTGCACTAAAATTTGTCTGCTGACATTGACAGTTTCGAAATTCATGGCAACCTATGTCGTTTAGATCAATTACAGAATATTCATTCCGTATCTTGTTATGGAATAAAAATACACGCAAAACGCATAAGAAGCAAGTGTTTCAGAATACATATTCCAACTCAAGAGCGAGAATTTTTACATTCTATTATCAAAAATGAATTTGGAATAATTGCATTCAGTAATGGTCGTGGAGAAAAATGGTTATTACATTAATTTTCAAAATACCCTTTTTTATCCATTTGTATTAAACACATAATGGAAAGAAAAGTTAATGGCAAGCGGAAAAAGTGGTGCTGTATCTTTTGCCTTAACGTACACTGGAACGCCAAAATAATGGGTTTCCTGGGGTACAGATAGATAATGACGACCGTTTTGTCCTTATTAGGACTCATCAGAAAGCCAAAACCTATAAGCAACTCCAGACACAGCGAAAAAGCGCGTTCAAGATCTATTTAGGAAATAAATAAGTGATGAAAACACCTACAGATGGCGATACTAGTGTTGTCATTGCTTATTAATTTCTTAAATAAATCTTGAAAGCGTATTTTTGTTTTTCTGGAGTTGCTTACGGGTTTTGGCTTTCTGATGAGTCCTAATAAGGGCAAAACAGCTGCTGTCATTGTGTGATTGTTTCTTTCCACTAAATGTAATAGTCAAATAACAGTAAATCCGTGATAATAAACACACAATATCGAATTGTCAGTGAAAATATACCGCAATGCAAAACGTAAACAAAGAAATGGGGTAGTAGTTCTGAACGCTGGCTGAGGGCACTTCTGAAATATTTTTTAAAATATGAGGGCGCTAAATAAAAATAGATTAATATGATCAATATTACTGCCAGTACCTAGTACTGATGTCAGTCGTAACATGACTAAAGTAAAACCATTCGTTACTACTAGATACATCACAATAACAATCTAATTATTATGTAATGGCGACCCTACGTTATCATTCACATTTAGACTCTCTTAATAAGAGAATGACAGTAAAACTCATCGGCGAGCAAAAATTCAAAGAATTCTCAAAACACCGCCACCATTTCGTCAAGACTTATAAGTGCTACTTTCAATTGCACTGAATTATGTGGATCTCGTAAAATGCTTTATATATTAGGCCAAATCCGGACGGACAAAAAAAAACATCGTATTACTGCAAACAGAAGAAAGATGGAAGTGTTATTAAGTGAATAGAAACGTCAAGTTAAGTAGTCGTACTAAATGTCATGTTAAGCAAAGCTTATATGTTAAAAACAGTATCTGTTGGGAAGTTGTCAGATCTATCAGATTCTAACGTAAAATATATCGATGTACATTTCCATTGACCGAAGACGGACAAAGCTTTACAAGAGTAAATCGCAAGTAAATTCTAGCATATTTCCAAAACATTTTTTTGTTTTAACGCTACGAAGTGTATTCGAAGATAATAAAGAATTCTTGTTTTTTTTTTATCAAAGTAAGCTTTTTCTTTTTTTTTGTAGTTGACAATATCTATACCTACACTGCCTGCGCCATTCAATGTAGAATGGAAAATGCTAAATCTTCATGTGGATGCATTCCATATTTTTACCCATCAGCACCGAATTTTCCAGTTTGTACCCAGGAAAAATTGGATTGCGTTGCAAGACACCTGGAAAACATAAAAAATATTGACAGATGCGATTGCCAATTGGGGTGCAAGAATACGGTTTATGAGGTCGAGGCGTTAAATATGGAAGAGTTAAGTAAAAATGCTATTTACGCAGTTACTGCCTGGAACTTTGAGTTTGGACTAATATGTTGCGCTTATAAAGAGATTGATATCTCTATATTCTTAAACATAATAATCAGGTTTTGATGAAATTTGTAAATTGTATTAACTGCAAATAATTTTTATGGTTAGCAGAGCGAATTCGGCCTATCAAGCCATCATCATTCATCAGTGTTTTCTGAAATTAAGAGAAAAATAGGGAGAGTTGAGTTAGTGGATTTTTTTGTTTCTAGAAGGTGTTGATTTAGGCAAAAAATCTTGCCAACTTGATAAATCCACGCCTTTAGAAACAATAAATTCACTAAGTCAACTCGTCACATCTCCACTCACCATAAACTTCAATTTTTTGTCATCACTTGTCTTCGTCGTAATTTGGTAACCTCCCTATGGTTATTTTAACGTGTTTTCTGGGTCCTTATGCTCATTTTGGAATTGCCTAGCTGTCAGAGCTGTGAAAGTTACTTCAGAAAAGTAACTAGTTACTTTTTCGATACTTTTGCACAAATGTATCTAGATACTTATAAGGAATAGTTACTTTTACCTAGAAGTAACTTAGTTCTTAGTTACTTAGTTAAAGTAATATTAGTTATAGTAACTAAGATACTTTTACAGTAACTAGTTACATTTATTGTAACTACGATAATTTAAAAGTAACTAAGATACTTTTAAAGTAACTAGTTACTTTGATTGTAACTAGTTACTAAAAGTAATTAAGATACTTTTGAGTAACTAGTTATTTTAATTGTAACTACGAAACTCTAAAAGTTACTAAGATGCTATTGAACTAGATACCATAAATTTACCAGGTAGTGATAAATCATTTTCCTGTACGCACTACCATTATTACCATCAGAAAACTAAACTAAGAAGTGTTAATTCGAACAACGAACAAGTAGAATAAAATGCTTTTCAAGAAATTTCGCGTTCTAAACAGTTTGCTGTTTGACGCTCGCGACTCGCCGCTCGTCCCTTCGTGAAAATCTGATTAACGGCCGCCGATCGTCCCTTGGTCATCATCTGATGGACGGCACGTGTGCATAATTGGTCTCCTAGAGGAACTTTAAAAGTACCTAACTTAACTTAACTTTAAAAGTAACTTAGTTACTTTAAAAGGAACTTAGTTACTTTAAAAGTATCTAGTTACTTTAAAAGTATCTAGTTACTTTTTAAGTGTATAGTTACTCCTAACAAGTAACTAGATACAAGTTACTTTTCAAAAGAAATGAAGTTACAGTTACTTTTGGCATGATTCAAAAAAGAACTAAGTTACTAAGTATCTAGTTACTTTAAGTAACTAGATTTTTTTATATTACCAATGTAATCATACAACATAAATTTAAATGTATATCTCTATATTTCATTTTCGATTCAAATCTATAATACGTTCACAAGAAGAAAACAATTTTTAAGAAAAATGTTGTAAACTTTTTTTTTTTAATATTTTTTCTTGCTTTTGATTACACTTCTTAATTTCAGTGATGATGGTTATAGGCCGAAAGCGCTCTGTTGACAATAAAACTATTTGTACTTAATACAAGTTTTTCTGTCGTCATTCTAAATAAGTGCATTAAAACTTGTTTCATTTTTAAAAAAGTTTTTAAAAAAATTAAGATAAGTGGCTCAGAGGTGAGTTACTGGCATTCAACCGTGGCGACCCGGATTCGATTCCTGGAGTGGGCATACGTACAATTAAAAAAAAGTATGTCCGAAATTCAGTGAATTTAAGAATGCAGGGAAAAGTGTAAAAGGTATCATCTCCCAACCCACCCCATTCACGCCGGTAACCAGGCCGGATGAGATCGGGCATCTCGTGGGGTGCGGAAGAAGATACACACTCCCCAATCGGTAGGTCATGCAATGGCAAGAAACTAAGGGTTGATAGCCCTTGGGGGGTATCAAATGCCTGAGGATTGTGGTTTGGAACCCACGTTAAGCTGTAGGTCCCCTCGGGAATGGCCCTGGCAGCGAACGAAGAGGAAAAAAGCCGAAAAAGCAAAGCAAAAAATTAAATTCCATTTTTCATTAAATTACAAATGCCGCAAAAAATACGTTACATGTCAATAAAGGCAAAACTTTAAAAAGTGTAACTTTTATTGTAAAATAAAATTTTAAAAATTAGCTATTTGCAAGATTTTTTAAAAGTTTATAGTTCTCTTTACTTTAAATAATATTGGGGGAATGGGCTCGTATTACAATTTTTTTTTTATTTTAGTGATGATCCTGGTTTCACAAAAACAATGGAAGTAGAATTTAGCTCATGGCCTATGGCAAGATATAAAAGGGAGGTACTATTTGGATGGGTTGATCTTTTAGGTATTACTAACGTTTTTCTTTATAGTCTATGTAGTAATTTGTCATAGATCAGCTGATACCTCAAAATTTTCATTAGATTTTTAGTGAGCCGTAACTAGTCCACACATCACGTTGTGAAGTATGTTATGTAAAATAAACGTACCAAAATTTACTTATCTTTGACTTGATCTCGAGGGAGTACTCAAAAAATCGACTATAGCTTTACTGAAGCTTGTTGTTTTTGCCCAGATCTTCGGTCTCTTAACAAAGTGGCTTATCTCAAAAATTGAAAATTCATGTCGCCCCCTTCAAAAAAATAAATCTTCGCTCTTGGATTATAATCCTTTAAAACGCCACCAATAAAACATCCATATATAAAAATTTTCTTTTTTTTATAGCATAAATAACCTTTTAAAAGAATTTTTTGCAATCTTATTCAATCAAGTGAGGTGTCAAAGAGCTTCTTAAGTGATACAGGTCACTAAATTTTATTTCCTTTTAAGCCTCAAGATGGCTCCTCCAGGATGTAGTGTAGTGTAAAAGTAAAATTTAATGTTGAGCTTGCCCAATGGCACTATATCTTTTGAAACGGGCTTTGCAATGATAAATTTTATACTATTGCTTGAATTTTAATATTGTATAGGTCTTATTATTAGAAAGAGATGTACAAATCTTGATTTTAATGAAAAAACATACATAATGACTAGAATAATAAAGGAGTCGACACCAATACTCTTATCAGCATTTCAGTATTTTTAAATTTTTAGTTTCTTTTGGAGGGATAGCAGGACTCTTCCTGGGATTCAGTCTGCTCTCGGGTGTTGAGATAATATATTATTTTACAATAAGAGCTTGTGTAGCCGCATTTAGAGAAAGAAAATATCTAGATAGGTAAGCATTGTTGTATTAAAATGTGTATTACGTTTATGTAAAATTATTAATATATTAAAGTAAACAAATTCTTCGACATAAGAACGACAATAAGAAAATGAAGATAAACTATAGAGTTATAATCATTTTATAAAAATGGTGCGTTTTTAGAGTACCTACTATAGCACTTTTATTTAAAGCCAGTTTCGTCATCATTTCCCACATCCCACAGTGTCTACTTACCAACAGTGACGTTTAGTGAGATGTCCAGATTACCAGGGAAAGTCACGATACAAATCCCCGTACGCAGTTCTCGCTGAGCTGACGATAAGTATAATATGTGAGCTAAACACGCCCACGCGTCGATTTGACGTCACGTCGAGATCTGATTTGCACAGCCGGTGCCTCGATTTGACGTCAGTTAACTATGGTGTGTGGATTTTTCCATACCAACAAGCAATATTGTGGTCTCACAGTGACGCCGTGCACAACGTCGTACGAAATTGGATCGCCCAGTGGTTTTATTTCTTTTAGTAATAGTATTATGAGCTAAGCTCCACCACGGTCGCTAGTCGCTGGCGACTACGACTTAATAACCACGACTGTTTCATAAAGACAAGTATAATGGCTTCTGAACATATATTTGTTTTCCTAGAAGCTGACCGACCGCTGCGCTGTTACCGAAATTAAAAACTATTGCACAACGACTAGCTGCCGATGAGAGTCGATAGCACCGACCCCAACAATCAGTTCCGCGGTATCGATATATCCAGAAAAGCAACGAAAGCTTCTCTTAATTTCGGGTTCCCAAACCGCCACTGCGTCCTGAAACCAACTATTCGGTTCGCTAAAAACAAGAGTGGCGCCTCCAGAATAAAAACTACTCATTGAATTTGTAGTTTTGATGTTCAATAGAAACCGAGAAACTTGTTGTAAAAAAAACTCTAAGATGCTAGAAATAAAACTTTTCTATTATATTTTTAGAGTCCGCAAAGAAAATAAAGAAAGACCGAGACCACCTTACGACTTAAGTTTGGTACCGTATTTCGTTTCAGAACCATTACCAGGACAAGGTATCGATGAAATAGCAAAACGATATAAGGGTAAAAGACATGGCTGTCAATTTGGGAAAAACAAGAATGTAAGTTGAAATATCTTCCTTATGATAGTAGAGATCGGCTATGAATAGTAGATTCCAGTAACGGATTTGAAATATTTACAATAAAATAGTAAAAAAAATTGTTTTCTTGGAACTTTGTTTACTTTATTGTTGGCAGAGTGCTTCTGAATCCGCTCCTGCGTCTAATTTCATGTACTATTTTTATCCGATCTCTAATGAATTATATACATCAATGAGCTAGTGCTATTTTCTTAATAAATATAATACATTTTTTGACAGGAATACTTTTTTTTATTAAATAATAATGATTAATTAAGAATTTACCACAGACTTTCCCAGTTATTTAAGCTTTTTTTTAATTTTAGAAAATAAAACCGGGAAAAAATATGGAAAAATGGGCAGTGGCAAACACAATAATCCCACCGTTTGGTATTGAATTTGTTAATTAGGTGTTTCCGATTTGCTCGTTCGTCACACGGCACAATAAAAAAATATAAACTTTTTGCGTTAGAAAACAATAGAACGACATTGTGCTTTGTTTAAAATATAGAAGTTGGAAATACGTTTTTTTTATTCTGAAAATATGATGAGTTTTATATATTCTGTCAAATAAAACCAAGAAGAAACAAGACGTGATATCCTGATGGCATTAGGAGCTGAGGCTTTCGGCAGCTCTCTCAGCATCTCTTGCTATGACGTTCGACCTTATTTATTAAGTACCTTTGTATAATTTTATTAACGAAGAATTATTTTATTTTTTATCAATTTTTAAAACCAATGGTGCAAACCGGATTTTTTTAGTTCTTATTTTTTTCGCCTATAATACTAAACCGATTTTATTAAAATTTTAGGGCTAGAAAGTAATTTATTCTATTATAAAAGGTAGAATATTATACAGGGTGATTTCTAGGTTAATACTTCTTTTTTAGCTGTGTATAGAAGGCATTAAAATAAACAACATTTTCAAATACCTTTTATCAAAAAACTTAAAAATAGGCGAGATACAGAAGTAAAAAATCTAAATGCGAGCCTGTTCATTAAAACGTAGCCTGCTCTATTTATATTGTTTTTGTCTTATTTAGTCCTGCAATTTACGGGTAGGTCGTCAGTTATTTGGCAATTCATTGCTGTGTGTTTTTCTGAAGCAAGTTAATTTTAAATTGATGACACGTGAAAATGGTAAAATTTGAAAACAATAAACTAATATTGTGCTAATTTATAGTGAGTGTAATTAAAGTGCGGCTGCTGCTTCGAGATTATACACAAAACGCTTTTCCTTGCGGGCTCATCCTACACCCAGAAGTTTTCTTAATATTATTCAACCGGCAACTTAGGCAGGACCGTATTTGATCCTAGTGTAATACATGAATCTAAGTACTTTATTTTTGAGTTTAAAAAAAAAGGTATTTGAAAATGTTGTTTAATTTAATAAAGAAGTATCAAATTAGGAATCACCCTGTAGGTATATATAATATTAATTATATTAATTTACTGAATACACCTCTGTGTAATATCGACAGGTGGTATTGTCGCTTATTTTTTTTACGGAAGACGGAAATATAAACAATGTTATAATTGTGGCTTTTACTCTACCACTTTTAACAAAACAATAAAACTAACCCTTTAAAATAGCCTTTCCCAAAGTGGGCTATAACGCCCCCTTGTGGGCGCTGCAGGCCTAAAGGGGGGCAGTAAGAGACCCAGAAAAAAAATGGTGGCGTTGTGTAGAGGCTTGGGGGGCGATTTGTAGTTTCATCTAGCTAGGAGGACTCTTAGCACCCACTGAGCTCTCGACTACTGTCTGAATACTATAAAGTTGCGTTTCAATAATCATTCTCATTGGCAGGTGTAGCCCATAAGAGTTAACTTGAGACCTAAGCGCGGTTGTGTACTACTACTGCACTCAGGTCTTAAGTTAACTCTTGCGGGTTATAGTAAAAGTCTCGTTTTGAATGAATGTTTAATCTCCGCTAATATAGAAGTAGGTGAAAAAATTGGGGCGCTAAAAAATAATTTATTCTTAAAGTGGGCAGTAGACAAAATAAGTTTGGGAACCCCTGCTTTAAAACGTAAAATAATAGCAGTCAACACTACAGGAAAGCCCTATCTAATTTATTCTAATAAATATTCTATTGATCTTCAAAGCCCATTTGCCGCTTCTCATTGGCTTAATCAGTTAAAAATTGCAAAATTCGATCAATCAACAGTATTTCCGATCGCCTGTAGCCGAGGTAACAGAGGCATCGATACGGCTTTACTCTGATCTTATCTATAGCATACCCTACACTATCAGTCTTACTGACAGTCCTGAATGATGTCAATTTGGTGTGGTAAAATACATGAGTGCGTAATTGCTTTACAACACGCAATACATACTATATTTTTTCTACTACTCTTACTAATAAATTAAAGATCCGTTTATAATTTATAAAGGATCGATTTGAACTTCAAATCTCAAATAATGACAATGTCACTGTCAAATATTCATAACGCAAGACAGATAAAAGACACGATTTAAGTGATTCAAGATTAACTTGATTGTTATACTAGGCATCATAACGCAGAGTTGTGTATTTTTATGCATCATAACGCACAGTTGTGCGTTTTTATTCTTTACGCACAGTTGTGCGTAAGAATAGATTTACTTATAGAGTAAACTGTACATACGTAAAGCAATGTACACTATAGCCTATTTCAGAAAGGTGTAGAATAGTAAAATGGGAATTCCATCCAGTTCGGCTCAATTTCGGTGTCGGTCATAGGCGCAGGTAAATTTTGTGCATTAAATGATTTATGAAAACTAACCAAAGAAAAAAAAAGATTATTTGATATCGAAGGAACTATTAGCTACAGCAAATTTAGACAAACATCGTTTTATGAAATATGCCGTAGAAGATATAGCTGAAAAACATAGTGTAACTGTGCTGCGCACACCGCCATATCGTTGCAAACTAAATCCTATAGAACTTATACGGGCGCAAGTGAAAAAAAAAAATTTGTAGCAAGACACAAAACGACATTACAAATAAAAGACGTTAAGCTAATGTTTGATCGAGCCATTAAAGAAGTGACACCAGAGAACTGGCGAAAAGCAGTCCATCATATCATTAAAGAAGAGAAGAAAATGTGGAATCTTGACCACCTGATCGATCGGACCATCAATCTGGTAATTATAACATCAAGATGCGATGACAGTTCCTCAGATGACGTGTGCACGCCTTTGTCACACCATTTTCAGTGTTTGTGAAAGGATAACAATAGGCAAAACCCATAAATTGACCCAAACCCGGGTGGTACTACCTGCACCTAATGAAAATAAAGAATTTTCTAATGAAATCAATGCCAAATTATGAAAGTGGCTTAAATATTCGTTGGGTCACTCTGTAGTCACTTTGGAGCTTTTATTACTCTACACATTTCTGAAATAGACTATAATATGGGAGTGAAAAAACAATAATACTATATGTATTGTGCTTTCTCTACCAATAAAAATTAAACGATAAAATAAATTTCTAAATCAATAATTTAAATATTTGATATATTTATCTTGCCAAGTATACAAAGTTTATTTTTATTTGAAAATAACTATTTTTAATAATATTTTAACAAACATTAATAAAAATAAAAGCTGGAAATATGTCCATGCAAATTAGTATTTGCAGTTATCGGTCTAAAACTAACATTAAAAACAAAATATTCAGTTTAAAACATAAATAAATAAAAATATAGGTAAATATGTAAAATTTCGAATTTTTTTTACTCCGATAAATATTACTGACCAATAAATTTAAAAAGTTACCTAACGTTAAGTCAACTCTACAAAATAAAAGTTTACTATTATGTTTAGGAAATTGGCAACCTGCACCAAATTAATATTTTTACAAAATGTACAACAAGTAAATATTTCTACGAGATTAAAGCTATCACACTTAAAAATTACAAATACTTATTAAAAATATACAAAAGAAAATTGTCGTAATAGTATATTACATAATTTGTCATAATAGTATATTACATAACAAGTGATGAAAGTGACAATTTTCAAATTAATGAATAAAGGATATTTAGCAAGAGACGGCAGCCGAGTGCGGAAATCCACCGAGTTTATAGACCTTTTTACATTAGATGCAATTTTACGAAAAATTGCCTAAAAGCATGCGCGTTGACGACGTTTGAATCAGCTGATTCAAGTTTTCTCATTTAAAACGACCATTTACTTGCACTTGCAACTTGCAATTGCACGTAATGTAAAATGACATTTAAGAATATCACTTTAACACAAGTCATGTTTTCCTACGACCAAAAAGAATTATGAAAAACCTTTGATTTGTATTAAAAAAATATTTCAAGACAAATGAAAAAAAAAACTTTGCCCACTTAGTTAAATTGTTTTGACTACGAAACGTCCAGCGATAGGCTTGCCCTATTATTCCTCTGTGCCCAGACACTTGATATGTTTTAGGGGTTGTCTAACCTATTTTTCAATACTTTTTTTTAGTTTATCATAAGAAAACCTAATAATTCTCAGATAAAAAAAAAAAATAGACAAATGTATGTATTATTGTCTGCGTTATCCCACCCAGTACCCTAATGCACTCAACGGATTCCGAAACATCCTAGAGGGCCATAAAAAGTATATTTCAACACAGGTATTGAGAAATGTTTTCAATGTGTGATATAAAGTACTTGCTAGCCAAGATGCCCGTGATTTATTTTTTCATTTTCATAGGTGATCGTAGGAAAGGTACTATAGGTACATATAGGTCATTAGAAAAGTTTTGCATTACTCAGAATCTAAGAAAAAACAAAAACAAGACATCCTTATCCATAAGTACTCATCCAGTACATGTAACAATAATATTTCATGGTCAATTGAGCACTTCCATATATAATATTCATCGTCTACACCAATTTAATTTTTTCAAAAATTTTTAAGTGGTTGGAAAATGAGTTTCAAAATGTTTTTTTTTTAAACTTTAAAGGGGTTGACTATAGCACAAGTGGACGATTGAAATGAAAAATCTTGTTAAATAGAAAATTGTTTTTGCCGGCGTAGCAGACACGATTAAAATTGAAAAAGTTTTATACCTCCGCTAGGAATCGAACCCAGAATCTCCCGATTACATGTCAAACGCGCTGCCAATTGAGCCACGGGGGACCTGAAATTCTCTCACCAACTTCATTCATATAATTTTATGTTAGTAGTAACAGTCTGGAATCTCCTGTGATTCACAGACCGGGGAGGGTGTCCAGACTGTTACTACTAACATAAAATTGAATAAGTTATATGACCGAAGTTGGTGAGAGAATTTCAGGTCCCCCGTAGCGCAATTGGCAGCGAGCTTGACATGTAATCGAGAGGTTCTGGGTTCGATTCCCAGCGGAGGCATAAAACTTTTTCAATTTTAATCGTGTCTGTACGTCGGCAAATACAATTTTCTATTTAAAAATTATTTACAGACGCCAACATAACTACTTTGAAAAATCTTGTGGTTTATGAAAGTACATACGTACAAAGAGTATAGTATAACTGTGGTAACAGCTCAAACATTTATTTAAACAACTGATTTTTTGGGGAACAGTCAGGTCCCATAATCTTATCATCCCCCGTTTAGTTCCTATCTTTCGCCATGTGACTTCGATTGGTTTCTAGGCATGAAAAATAAATTAAAAGGATTAAATTTTTCTTACGAAGATCTTGTGACCAAGTGAGATGAAAATTGAAATATTTAATGACGAACTTGTTTGTAGAAAAAAGCGTATAGACTGTGTTAGAAATTATTTTAAAGATTTAAAATAAATATCTGTGTAATGCATAACTTTTTTAGCAACCTGCATAATACTTCTTAACGTAGAAAAAGTTTTATAATATGCACTAGTTTCAAGGAGACACTTTGCAATCAATAGGCTGGTCCAAAACCTTCTGCGGTTTGAGGAGTGAGAGCAGAAGCCTGTTTATTAAAAAAAGTGAAAATTTGACGTTTACCACGAGGCTTTTAGGAGGCCAATAACTTCTACTACTCGGTTAATAAAGATAAAAATCAACCTTATGGTCAAGAAGCAAACTAAAATTTGACGGGTTTAACAAATAACGCGAACCTTAAATTATTTAGCTAAAACGTTACCAGTGTCAAACACATATATACATACACTATACTGCCAATACAAACAGCCGCACGAAGCAAGAATACACCCATCCTGCGATTCAAAATAACCTGAGTTGGGGGCCGTGGCGCTTGCGCAGTAGGGAAAAAATTAGGCAACCCATACGATTTCTAACAGAACATAAACAGAACCCAAGGTCTCTTGAACAGAACCGGCTCGCCGTTATATTCTTATTAGTCGCCATCTTTTGTTTCGTTCATTCGTGTGTTGTTATAATTTCCAAGTTTTGGGTGTTAATATTTATAAAACTTTACTTTAGACATTTTTTTCTTGTTAGTTTGTAAGTTATAGTCGTTTCCATCTTTTTTACGTTGTATTCGTTCGGATGTTCCGTGTGTGATTGTGGATATTATTTTTAGGTTTTGGGTTCGAATTTAGGTATACAACTTTACCCGACATTTTGTTATTGTTAGCGACTTGTGTCTCAAGATGGGTAGAAAAAAGTGCATGATCCTTTTTTGCACAAATCGCGGTTCAATACCAGGAATAAGGTATTTCAGGTAGTCGGCCCCGTCAAATGTTTACATCAAGAAGCAAATTTCCGATCTGCGCAAACTCAACGGCCCCTGATCATCTGTTTACAGTGGTGTTATTATTGAATTATGGTATTAGCAATATAGTGTATGTATATATGTGGTGTCAATGCGCCAATCCGTTAAAGTGTCGAAATAAAATGGCTAGTTCTATCTCACTCACTCTTTTTATATCGAGAAGATAATGGGTTGGTGAGTAGACGGAACAATAAATTAACAAGGGGTAAGTATGTAAGATTACAACATTACTAATGTTACTTATTTAAATTAATTAATTCATTTATATTTTAAAATTAAAATGCTTTTAAAACCGAAAACCTTATCAATGACTAAAATATATTTTTTTTAATTCAATTTTACATTAAAGGATAACGATATAAATATAAGATATCATCATTAATTACAATGTAATAACCTAAGATATATTATACTTACACCATTTAACAAATTATCATTTTTTTAAAATTTATCAGAAAACCCCATTTTATGGACTTTTCTACATTTGTACTGTCGCCAGTCACAATATTTTGTCCTAAACATGTATACTTTATACAGTTTTCATAGATTTACAATAACTAGGTACATATTATACACATCGAGGTAAGGGATAATATCACTTCTATTTATCTATAAATGGTACTCCACCTAAGCGCTCATACGCTTATATGCCAAAAACTCCAAATTTCCATCTATAGAAAATATTTCTATTTTAAATTCACGTTACATCACAACAGGACAATGGGCTTTTACAAAAATATATACATCTCTCTTTCTAATATTTTTTTTTCGTTTTCTCACTTATCAGTTGCATTGGGATTAGTATAACTGAATCCTTGGAATTGGGTTTGGTCGATAGATTGTAGAATTCCTCCCTCGATCGGTGTAAGTTTTGCTCTTTCAGCTGTGAATGTTTTGTCGAAGTATTGGGTGTCTAGGGGATGTTGCTGAAATTAAAAAGAGGTAATTAGGGAAAATGACACTGGAAGAAATAAACAGTAAATATTGAGGTTCCGTAATGGGCGAATTGTTTGAGAAACAGTAAAAAGTATTCAATGACCTGGAATATTGAAAATGTCCGCGCTTTTATACCCCACAATGAAACAAAAATTGATATTATATAAATATACAGGGTCCTGCACCTCACCTCTCGTCTTCCATAGCTCAGTAATTAATTAAGTTATATATTTTGCAGACTTTACCTGTATCTTAGAGCGCATTTCAGGAAAATATTTTTGTTTATACAGGGTGTTCCAAAAAAGTGTGACGTCAAAAGGATCTATTTTTTTAGATTACATGCCATATATATTTACTTATTTGGATGCCTCTTATAGTTCTCTATAATATACCCCCAAAATTTTAATGAAATCTGTTTATATTTTATATTATAGGTAGACGAAGAAAAAAAACACTAAAAAAATCGGTTTTGCACCACTGTTTTTTAAAACTGATAAAAAATAAAACTAATGCCTCGTTAATAAAATTATACAAAGGTACTTAATAAATAAGGTCGAACAGTCTTGTTAACCAACTTTAAATAATACGAATTGTACAGGGGGTCCATAGTTTAGTGTCAAACTTTGCAAACTTTAAAGCAATTTATTTTCCTTATTTCAAATTGTAACCTCTGTATATTATTATGTCATTCGATGCAGAATTAAAAATCAAACATTTGTCCTAATTACAACCCTATTGCAATTTCAAACGCATCAGAATTTATTTACAGAAAACTCATTTTATTAAATATTCCAACAGTCATTATTATGAATAAATATCACAGGTTGCTTTGAAAAACAATTTATCGGTATTAACGTTTACTAAAGTGACAAAACAGAATTATTTTCGCATGTTTCTAATATGAAAATCATATCTACGAGCTTTTTTTCGTTGAATTCCATCACAAAAAATAATATAGCTTAAATAATTAATATTAATCTAACAATATTTAAAACTATATAATAACTGAAGTCAAAATGGGCTTTTGTCACTTTAATAAACATAAATACCAATAAATTTTTGTAAAGCCACCTTAGATATTTATTTATAATAATGGCTGATGAACTAGTTGATTAAATGAGTTTTCTGCAAATAAGTCTTGATGCGTTAGAAACTGCGATAGGGTTGTAGTTAGGACAAATGCTTGATTTTTAATTCTGCATCGAATGACATAATAATATACAGGGGTTCCAATTTGAAATAAGAAAAATAAATTGATTTAAATTTTGCAAACTTTGACACTAAACCTTGGACACCCTGTATAATTCGTATTAATCAAACTTGGTTAACGAGACTGTTCGACCTTATTTATTAAGTACCTTTGTATAATTGTATTAACAAGGCATTATTTTTATTTGTTATTAATTTTTAAAACCAGTTGTGCAAGACTAATTTGTTTAGTATTTTTTCTTCTTCGCCTATATATAATATAAAATATAAACATTTCATTAAAATTTTGGGGGTATATAGACCACTATAAGAGGCATCCAAATAAGAAAGAATATTTATGGCATGTAATCTAAAAAAATAGATCCTTTTGACGTCGAACTTTTTTGGAACTTAATAATAAACAAGAATTTTTTTCCTGAAATGCGCTCTAGGATACAGGTAAAGTTTGCAAAATATCAAAATCATTACTTAATTGATAAGTGAGCTATAAAAGACGGAAGATGAGGTGCAGGACCCTGTAATATAAAAAATAATATTTGAAATAACTCTGTCGTTTCAGAATTTCTTTATGTTCAAATTTTTTTTTTAATAAAAAACGTATTATTAGATATTTATGTTGTCTCAAAATTAAATTTACTCAAGCCTCCCCGCAGAGAGTACTATAATAAACAAAATCCCAATGTGCCCTCAATAAACTTAAAATACCCGCAAATCAACCTTATGTTACAGTCAATCGACGGCAATTTCTCTCAAAATTTTTTCGCCAAGTCCTTAGAGAAAAATTATGTCGCGCGAGCGACGCTACCCGACAGAATCAATAGTCAATTAGTGTAGAAAAACTGGGCCTTACGTCAATTTATCACCTTGGGGATTAGTTTTTTTTGCTGCAATATTTGTAACAGCTATCTGCGAGATAAGTTAGTGATTGATTAGTTTCTGAAAGAGATAGGCTATTGGCGTGTCGTAGAAAAAAATTTGGTCTGGTTTAAGATGGTGTCATAGCTCCAAGTAGATATTTTTTTTTTGTTTTTTAGAACATTTTTAATATTCAGACTAGATTATTATTGGTTGCTTGTTTTATAATAGACCTATAGGTTGAACTACTGTAAAGTAAGTGCTACAAATACCGGGTCCGCCAACGTGGCGGGGATGGAAGATTAAATCATTATCGAGGAGCTTATCAAAAATACTAAACCAGCATAAGGTATCGACTTAAAAGCGGCATATTTTAAAAATATTTTACATTATACAGGGTGGCTCAAAAAAGTGTGGCGGACTAAACTTGCATTTTTTTAAATGGAACACCCTATATATTATATTATTTTCTAATTCCCTATACAATTCCACGTATATTTTGTATAAAATGTCATATGTCTAAATTCAATTGTTTTTGAGTAATTGACGTTTAAAATATGGCATTTTTTGACTTTGACAGGCTGTAGCATTGGAACGGTTCATCTTAGAGAAAAATGGTTTTCACCTCCCTATCTTAGTTTTTCATTCTCTATCCAAAAATACCAACTTCCGGTTTAACATGTTAAACCAAAAAAACGGTTTTAACGGTAGCGCGCGGACAACGTCGGCTGTTAACCAGTATGGGTATATTAAAAAGTCTTATTATTCGGACATCGTCTGTTTTATTGGCTTACAATCAGAGCTGTGAGTAACTTAAGTAACTAGATACTTTTCAGTATCTAGTTACTTAAAGTAACTAGATACTTAGTAACTTAGTTCTAGTAACTAGATACTTTTAAAGTAACTAAGTTCCTTTTAAAGTAACTAAGTTACTGTTAAAGTAACTAAGTTAAGGTACTTTTAAAGTTCCTCTAGGATACCAATTATGCACACGTGCCGTCCATCAGATGATGACCAAGGAACGATCGGCGGCCGTTAATCAGATTTTCACGAAGGGACGAGCGGCAAGTCGCGAGCGTCAAACAGCAAACTGGTTGGAACGCGAAATTTCTTGGAAAGCATTTTATTCTACTTGTTCGTTGTTCGAATTAACACTTCTTAGTTTAGTTTTCTGATGGTAATAGTGGTAGTGTGTACAGGAAAATGAGTTATCACTACCTGGTAAATTTATGGTATCTAGTTCAAAAGCATCTTTGTAACTTTTAGAGTTTCGTAGTTACAATTAAAATAACTAAAGTATCTTAGTTACTTTTAGTAACTAGTTACGATTAAAGTCACTAGTTACTTTAAAAGTATCTTAGTTACTTTTAAATTATCGTAGTTACAATCAATGTAACTAGTTACTGTAAAAGTATCTTAGTTACTATAACTAGTTACTTTAACTAAGTAACTAAGAACTAAGTTACTTTTAGGTAAAAGTAACTATTCCTTATAAGTATCTAGATACATTTGTGCAAAAGTATCGAAAAAGTAACCAGTTACTTTTCTGAAGTAACTTTCACAGCTCTGCTTACAATTTAGCATGTGTTTGGGACTTAGAATTGCCAACATAACTAGTTGATTACTTTAAAATTCCTATAAAATGGACATCGTCGGTTTTTTCCCCTTACCCTTACCTTGAAGTGAAATTACAAGTTAAATAAGGAGAAATAATATTCTAAGTCAACCTCACTAAGATATATTCAATAAGAAATCTTTATATTATTGTACTCTACATGTTTCGAACGTGTAAACGTTCATCTTCAGGAGAAGTATAGCTTATGTTGGAACAAATATTAGGAAATTGTGACTGACATCCTCATAGAGCTTTTGAGGAAGTTAATTTATTAAAGAATAGTGATAAGGGGCATTTTAAAGTGACGAAATGTTAGGTGAGAATAATATTGAAACTGAACAGCAACTTCAGTAGTGAAGTATATTATTGAAAAAAAAATTTCCAAATGGTGCAAAATGAAAATTAAATGTGCTGGTAGTATAGTAGGTATGTGAAAAGCCATGTATGAACTATGATGTTCCCAGACATCTTAGGGTATGGTTCCTAGAAGTGACATGGATTATTATGATGATACATATACAGGGTGCTACAAATTCCTGTGCATACAAGGGGATCTCGAAAACGGTAAGAGATGCGAAGATGGTTAAATTGAGGCAAAGTTGCGTATTTTAAGGCTTAATAATTTGGTGAAAGAAAATTGTAAATATTCCGAATACCTTCGGAAATATCCGAAAAAAGCCAAAATTTTTACTTTTGGTTTTTAATATTTGGCGCCTTTATTTTAGACTTAGGGGAAAAACAAAAAGCATTTTCCATTATAGCCGTTTTTTATGTTCTACAATAAGGCGTTATTAGTTTTCAAATTGGACGTTTCATTCTTTAGATACCAACCTCAATTCATTTTCTTACGGACCTGGAATTTTTTAAACAGTTTTAAGGACTTCTAAGCTTCGGAAATTAAATACAATTTAAACGTTTTTAAAATATTAACGTTTTGTCATCAAATAACACATCACTAGTATTTCAAATTATCCTCTCTTTACTATTACGGCCCTGGCAATTATTTTTTGGATTACTTAAATTACATTACAGGAAATTATGGTGTTTAGGCCGTTTATTTTTTCAAAAAGAATTACCGTCACAATACTTTAGGAAGTAAGCAAGTTTTTACGGCATGAAAAGTAATTTTATTTTTTATTAGTAGGTATTTTATATATTTTATTAATATAATGTATATCTTAAGTCCTATGGTTTTTTGCCTTAGACTTAGACGAAAATACAGTAAAACAGAAAAAAATAATGCTCCCGAGTGAAAAAAAGGTAACTGGAGTGTTAAGGCCTGCTTCCAGGTCATTTTTCTTGCAATTGCACCCAATGTAAAAAGGCCTTTACTCTAGTTATGTTACTGTGATGCGTTTACGTTTGTTTCAAAAAGAATTTCAATATTTTTTTACTGTTTACACGGTCTGAAATATGAAACAAAAACAAAGACAGAAAAAAAATATTTGAGACCGATACTTTGGGTCTCTTTTTTTACAAAATATCAAATATCAGGCCACTTTGTATAAAAAGGAATGGATTTTTCGAATCAGAAATCTTTTGTTTTTTTTTTTAGTTTGGCTCTAAATGTTTAGGACCGTAATGAAAGGAAAAATATAATTAAAAAATGTGTTATTAGATGACAAAACGTTAAAATTTTAAAATCTTATAGTTTTAAATTTCTAAAGCTTATAAATCCCTAAAACTGTATTTAAAATTCCAGGCCCGTATTTAAAAAAATTGACTTGAGGTTGGTAACTAAAGAACGAAACTTCGAATTTGAAAACTAATAACATCTTGTAGAACATAAAAAACGGCTATGAAAAAGTGTTTTTTATTTTTTCACAAGTCAAAAATGAAAGCGCAAAAAATTAAAAACCAAAAATGAAAATTTCGCTTTTTTTCGGATATTTAAATCGGAAAAATTAGAATTTATTTCACCAAATTATTGAGCCCTTAAATATGCAACTTTACCTCAATTTAATCATCTTCGTATCTCTCACTGTTTTCGAGATCCCCTTGTACGCACACGAATTTGTAGCACCCTGTATAATATGAAAATTAGCTTTGAAAGGTTAAGAAACATTTTAAGAACGTGAAGGTTTATAGAGATTGCATTGTAAATTAGCAAAATGGTGTTTAAGGTACGTTAGTAGTTTCCATTTTATTGTTTACAATTCTGTCTTCTGTATAAAAACTCCAGCAAAAAATTTGAACTTGTTCAACTGGCGTAGGTAAAACCATAATTACTATAAAAACAAATAAAGATTTTCCTTTCGTCTCGTAAGATCCATCCCTAGACGTGTTTCGCCATATCAATAATTACTTTGTAAGGCATACGACCCAAAACCAATAGAGAAGGTTCTGCCTTTTTAAAGGTATATTCAGAAAGAGCAAATATTTACTATGAAAAAAGGATTTTTGTTTTGTAAGTGGGTTAACCATAAAACAACTCTTTATATATTAAGCCAGGCCCTTTATGAAAGGGTCCAAACGGTTAAGACCAATACATTGTTAACAACTTCTGGAATTTAACGGCATCCTTTATAGCATATGTGCACATAAAAATTACAGTAACACTAAAAAAATCTCTTTGGCGAACATTTTGAGAAAACGATCCAGGATATCCGTAAAATTTATGACTTTATAGACAATTTTATGGATGAGAGCACATAGAACTGTGATATATTTTTATTTAGAAGAATGGACTTTAAAAACGTCATAAAAGTTCTCTAACGGTCAATAGTTTTATGGCCGATGCTTTTACTTCCGATTAGCTGCTGATTTAGCGACTGGTTAAACATAATCGCAGTCTAAACTACTCGAATATATTTTTTTTTCAATTCACACATTTGAAACGGTACTTATTTTTATAGGACGTTAAATAAGTCAACCTCAAAGTAGTAACAGAGTTTTGTAATGTGGGATTGACAGCAATGTTCGATTTGATAATAATCAACCTTATTACCAAAATAAATGTGAACAGTGGCGTATTTAGGGGGAGGGCTGCAGCCCGGCAGCCCTTGGGTCTAAAATTTTAATTATAACCTAATTTTTCGTCTCACACTTGGACTTAACTTAAAATCTTTAAATAATGTATTCTTGGCTTAGATTACAAAGGTTTTGTAGGAAATGTTTAGTTTTTAAATTTTTCCTTCTAAAGATCCTGTTTTATATAGAGATTAAGGTTTCAGACGCATATAGTTTTAGTTATTGACTTATGATGCAATTTTATAGGAACACCAGTAAAAATAATAATATTTTATAGTATTTTTCTATTATATACTAGTCTGTACCGTTTTCCCTTTTTTGGAGCTATTTTAAATCAACAAAAATATAACCCAATGCAATAAAATATTTTTATAACAGAAAACAATTAGGTATTTATTTAACCAAAATTAAAGTAAAAATTTTAATGAAACATTTTTGATGGAAGAAGTGTGATAATTTATAATAAAAAAAATAGTGCGGGAAGAAACGAGAATGCTTTATTATGAATATACAAAACGGCACTTCAGAAGGAGTATCTCAAAACCTAAGCATTTGCACCAAAAACTGCTCTTAGATCAACGCTCCTAAAATACATAATTTCTGAAAAAATCATCAATTTTGGCGTGGTGAGCGATGTTTACTTTATTTTTAATCATAAAAAACCGAGCCTGAAACACGCTGGTTAGTCATAACTCATAACATAAGTCTTATGTTAAAATTTTGGATTGACAGCAATATTCATATTTTTCACAAATATAAAATATTTTTTAAATATAGAGCCAGCTAGGAATATCAAAAAAAAAGTAAAAAAAAAACACAAAAAAAAATCCAATCGAACCATGCAGAGGGGGAAAGGTAATAATTTAATTTTCGAAATTTGATAGTAGTTAGGTGAATTTTAATGGTAGTTTGGGCGTGGCCCCGAAAATTTTCCCCCTTCTTGCGCTAGGTGTCCCTCTCTCCAAAAAAAAAATGTCCTACTTACGCCTACTGAGCCCCCCCCCCCCCCCCCCGAGCATATTTTCTGGCTACGCCGCTGAATGTGAACATAACATAATATTATTTAGTATACTTTTTCAGAAAACTAGTTCGTTATAAAAAACTGTGGTATTACTGATAGGACGCCTTCTTCACTAGTATATGACTATTGAATTTTCTGTTTGTTTGTGGTGTTATAAGAGAACATTTTCCCGTAAATATTCATAGGCCACCCTTAAGCTTTAAAACCTTTGCATCAACCCTCAACTAAAACTATAAATCCCAATTTGAGAACGCGCTATAATTTTATATTATATCAACTTTCGTTGACAGTCAGAGTTGAGATAGGAGCTGGGATCCCACGTAAAATATAAGTTTCTCCACTAAATTATTCATGCAGTGCCCTTGTTTTGTTCCTAGTTTTGTTGGATATTTCGAGTCTATTATTTTAGACACTGTTTGTCAATAAAAGTTATTGCCCAATATAAACGCGACAGTGCCGTATGATATACAGGGTTTTGATAAAGATGCGTTTCAGCCTTATACAGAGACCGGCAAAAAGTTGGACCGTTATGGGAAATTAAAATTGTAAAAACTTTTTATGATGATAGCCTCTGCATGATTGATAACCTAAAAACTTGTTTTGACATTAGTCACATGTCACGTGACTACTCGTTTGTCTGGAAAATTGAAAAGTATATATTTTGTCGTGATAATTTAACTCACATATAGAACCAATCAGAACGCAAATTTTCATAGCGACCACCTTGGTAACGTGGTCTTATCCGATAAGACCTACCGCTAGCTCGGTAAGACCACAGTAGCTTTTTGTCAAACAAACAGTAGTTTATTTCAAGAAATCAAGTTTAATAAATAAATATTATAACCCCTACAAAATAAAAGTGACACACAACACTATTTGAGGTGATTTTGGGGCATAAACTTAACTCAATTTTGACATTTTTAAAGAAATGTTTTATGACAAAATGTATGCAAGATTACACCCAGTGTGCTTTGCTTTGACGTGAGCTTAAGAAATCTTGGCGTTTTCATGGCAAGCGTGATGACAATAATTATTGATAAACGAATTTGATTTTTGACGTTCCACGCGTCTGATTTAGTCTTGGATTTTTAATGAATTGTTAGTTGTGGCACGTTTATAAACTTAAAAGTAAATCATAATAATGTATTTGAATATTTTCCTTTATCACAAACGGCTTTTATTTCGGGTTCCAATAAAATACACCTCTAGAAGCGGCGTCTTATCTTCATACCGTTGTTTTTCACTCGAAACTAGATTTTCTAAGAAAATTTTCACTCAATATAATTTTTACTTATAATCAAAGATAAAACCCTCGAGCAAAAGCTCTCGGGATCTTATCAGATTATAAGTAAAAATTATATTTCGTAAAAATTATCAGAAAATCGATTTCTTGTAAAAAACAGCGGTATTACTGATAAGACGCCTCCTCTATCGGTATATTACTGTTGAAAATCTGGTATTAGAGTAAAAGATATTGAAAAAAGTTAATTGAAAAAAATGTTTAGATTTTAATTTTATGCTGTGCAAAGTTTAAAAGAAAAAATTCAAAATTTTTTATTTTTATTTTAACAAATATCAAATGTTGCTTTCATTAATTTAATCAAAATGTGTTAAAAGATTAAAAACCAATATTTAAACATACAATTATTAAAAATTTAGCTTTTTGTCATGTAACTGGGTGCGTCCAACTTTTTGCCGGTCTGTATATAAAATACCGCCCACTCAATCAAGAATCGCTCAAACCCGTCAAATTTACCTTTTGAAATGCATTTTTTTTAGGAAAAAAAGTAATGATCAAATTCCTGATGATGTAAAAATAACACCAAAACGTCTAAAAATTATTTAGTGTGCTACATTTAAATTTCGGGCTTAAAGAGATTTCAAAATAAAAAATGCAGGTCCGTATTTAGAAAATTGAAGTTGATAACAGTTCCGCAAAAACGAAACGTTGTACCGAAATTCTATATGCACGATAGTATAAAGTTAAAAAGTCGCTTTAACAATGTTGTATTTTTTTAGTGTTAAAAAAACAAAAACTGAAAATTCTATTTTTTTCGAATATTTCAAAAAGAAAGCCAAAAATTGTTTTACGATATCACTGGGCACAAAATTCTGCAACCTTGCCACCATTTGACCAATGCTGTATCTCTTATAGTTTCCGAGATACCCATGATGAGCATCGAATTTGGGACACCCTGTATATTACGAACTTTACAACTCAATATGTTTCCAGTGGTATTTTATAAAAGTAATGAATTTTTTTTATTACCTTCGAAAAAAACCTAAAATAAACATAATTTCATACTTAATTTTCTATATTGAGCTACAAAATTCCAATCTGTCGAAACCTTTAAAGATAAAATAAAACTGCCTTATTAAAAATGTTCTCAATATAAATATTTTTAGACTACAGTTAATGTTTAATACCGTAGCAAATAAGACATTTTTCGTAGAAAATAATTTGAGTTAAAATAAGAGCAGTATCCTGCTGGAAGTCGGCGCGTGTCCAGCCTATTCCAAAGAAAGGTAAAAAGACCCTGCCAAGCAACTACCGACCCGTCGCATTGCTTTCAGTAATTTCAAAAGTAATGGAGAAAGCTATTAACCAACAACTCCTAAAGTATCTGGAAGGGCTTAACATTATCAGCGACCATCAATACGGTTTTCGTAAGTCCAGATCAACAGGTGACCTTCTGGCATATGTCACCCATCTTTGGAGCAACACCATCGAACATCATGGAGAATCCCGGGCTGTTGCACTGGACATCTCTAGGGCTTTTGATCGTGTTTGGCACGATGGGCTTCTAAGTAAATTGCGATCCTACGGTATGCCTAATGGATTCTGTTTATGGTTAACCAGCTTCCTTAAGAACCGTTCTCTGCAAGTGGCGATTGACGGGTTTCTCTCAGACACCTTCACCATCAATGCCGGTGTTCCTCAAGGGTCCATATTGTCGCCTACCCTCTTTTTACTGTATATTAACGACCTTCTAGTGAAAACCCAAAATCCAATTTATAGCTTTGCTGATGACAGCACACTTGTCTCATCTTTTACCTTGACTCCCCAAACATCCGCTGCCGACGCACATCTTCGCAGGCAGCATGAAGTATTGCGCCTCAACAATGACCTGGAAGAAATTTTGGCTTGGGGTGACAGTAACCAAGTCGAATTTAATGCTAAGAAAACCCAGGCAGCAGTCTTCTCCAAAAAGGTTAACATTGCAGAACCGGATATAGTCATGGCAGGACACGCAATTCCCCTGGCACCGTCTATTAATTTGCTGGGGGTCAATCTGGGAGGTAATATGTCTTGGCATGATCACGTTGCCGCAATTGCCAAGGCAGCTGCACAGAAACTTGGTGTATTTTTCCGCACCAAAAGGTTGTACACACCTCACCAACTTTTGACACTCTACAAAGCCCAGATTCGACCATCATTAGAATATTGCTCTCATGTCTGGAGCTCTGCATCCAAGCACACCCTTCGGCTACTGGATTTCATTCAAAGGAGAGCCGTTCGTCTGATCGGCGACCCCGAGCTGACCAAGACCCTCGATAGCCTGGAGCATCGAAGACAGGTTGGTGATTTGGCTCTCTTTTACAGATATTTCCATGGCAGGTGTTCGACTGACATTGCCCACTTGATTCCACCTAGAGCAATGCAAAACAGAAATACACGGCAAACCACTGCCGCTCATCCATATGTTGTTCAGCTTAGTACTCCTCGAACTTCATTGTTCAAGAATTCTTTCATCTGGAGAACGTCATCTTTGTGGAATGATCTTCCTGAGGTCGTGTTTTCCAATGAATACAATCTTCAACGTTTCAAGACCAACGTTAATCGCTTTTTTCGCACTCGCACCGCTCCCAGAGCGCCTTAAAGGATTTTTCCTACAGTGCAGGTGTTTTATCATAAAAAAAAAAAAAAAAGTAACTCTCGAAGTACGCAAGGTGCACAGTATGAGCTGCCATAAAGCGATGGATCGGTATTGAACATAAAATCCACTGGAGCAACAGATACCACAGCAAAAGTTTCATTGGGTATCGAGACCCAAGACTTACGAAACAGTTGCTTCAAATTAACAGGAACCAGCTGAGAATCATTACAGGAATTCTGACAGGACACATGGCTGTTAAGAACCACCTGCACAGAATGCAACTGTACAAAGGATACCTTGACTGCAGATTATGCGGACAAGACAGGGAAACTGTACAGCACATAGTTTGCCATTGCGAGTCACTAGATCGGAAGAGGCAACAAATACTCGAGCAACCAAAACTGGAATCAGAAGACATCCTTACCCTCTCCCAATTGACCTACACAAACTAGTGCAAGGAACTGGGATCACGGAGTGAGTGTAACAACCAAACAGGGTGAACACAATGGGCCAAACCTGGCCTAAGTGCATCCGGCGCACGGATGGGGCCTCGAAAAAGAAAGAGCAGTAAAATACGAGTTTTCCAATAAATTAATAATGCAAATTTCTTGTTTGTTTCCAAATTATCTAGTTGTTTACTTTACTTAATACTTTTCTTGTCAAGATAACTAATTTTAAGACATCAACACTATCTCTTATTACATATTTAAATATATATTTATTGTTACGATATCGCCGCGCTGTGTGTAAATACTGTCGCTACTTACAGCGCCTCTATTCATCTATTTTTGTTCGCCCAGTGGAGATAAAATCATCATTTTATTGGTATTAAGTAGTAAAGCCTTTTTACATTGGGTGCAATTGCAAGAAAAATGGCCTGGAAGCATGCGCTTCGACGACGTTTTAATCAGCTGATGCACGTTTTCCCATTTAAAACCTGCATCAGCTGTTTAAAACGTCGACAAAGCGCATGCTTTCAGGCAATTCATTCTTGCAATTGCATCCAATGTAAAAAGGCCTTTAGAGTCATCCAACTTGGTAGAATATTTAATATAGGGTTAAAACCGTTCTCATACCGACTCGACTCGACTCCGCAAAGAAAATAATATTAGACTTTGGTTTCATGAATTTGCTAGAAACCGAAATATTCAGAGAGTTAAGACCACAACTATAACAATAAATTCCAATTATATCTAGCAATAATTTTATATTATATCAATTTTCTTTAACAGTTGGAATTAAGATAAGAGGTGCAAATAAAATATAAGTTTCCCCACTAAATCATTCATGCAATTACCAACTTTTGTGCCTAGTTTTCCAAGTTATAAGGTTTATTATTTAGGACAATATTTGTCAATAAAAG
This sequence comes from Polydrusus cervinus, assembly GCA_935413205.1. Taxonomy (NCBI): domain Eukaryota; kingdom Metazoa; phylum Arthropoda; class Insecta; order Coleoptera; family Curculionidae; genus Polydrusus; species Polydrusus cervinus. The sequence goes on from OW284512.1 coordinate 4,437,255, forward strand.
TTATCGCTTAAATCCGACAGTGTATATGGTATAAAAATCAATTAAATTATTGTCTACTGTAGGTCGCATTGTTGTCGTTTTCCTCTTCTTCTTTCGAATTAGGCTTATTCCTCGTCAATCGCTACCCAGGCCATTCTCGAGCAGCTTAACGTGGTGTTAGAATCATGATCCTAAGTCATACAATGCTTTCCCTATGGGCTATCAACCCTAGGTCTCTTGCGTCATTAAGTGACCTACCGATTGAGAAGTGTGTGTGTGGGGGGGGGGGGGGGGTCGTTAAGTTATTTTACCAGTATATTGCTAATGGCACATAGAAGAGTACCATATCTATAGTTTTTCTTGCAATAAACACAACACACATTCAATAAAATCTTATGAGTCCAAATATGATGGTTCGCAACAAGTAAGTAATTATCGGGTTATATAATGATTACAAAGTATCGGATACTTGTGCGCTAAGTATCGATATCTACACGTTAGTTATAAAAGTATCAGTTGAACAGGAATACTCGGCGGTTACATGGCACATCATTCTATGATCACTGACTCACAATAACCCATTTGTAACTTGTCCCATCAAAAGAACATGGCCGCTTTATGCAGCGGTGTCAGCAGTAAAAGCTTAGAAGAGTAAAAGGGATCCTTTTATATCTGATTTAAATCGCTCCGTCATAAAAAGAGCGAAAAAATTAACAGCAACCAATATATTGTTAACAACTTCTGAACCTTAAGGGCGGACCTTATAAGAAGTCATAAAAATTATAGGTAGTGTAAAAAATAAAGGCCCTTTTTATTGGTAGTTCGCTTAATGAAAAAAAAAAGACTTACTTAAAATAAAAATAATGTTTAGAGTGATTACTAACAGTTGATATTAAAATAAACGCAAGTTCTTTTTAATTTTAACGACTTTTGATTTTTGGAATGGGTGGGCACAAATGGGCCCGATGATTTTTGGAGTGGGCACTACTTAAATCAAAAGTGACTTCTAAAAAAAAAAAAAAAGGTCGCCCGCCAAGCTCTATTACGCCATACCCGGGGACGAATAAAACTTCCTTTTTATCTAAAGTGACGTCTAAAAAAAAAAGTCATCATTCTTACATCACTCTTTTCTCCTAAAAGCTTTCATTGCCAAGAAGTCCCTTTTCCCCCTGGAAATTCCATTACAAAACCGAATCCATCAATTTTGGGGGGGCACCAGGGTGGGCACTCATGTTTCTAGGGTGGGCCGGTGCCCACCCTGCCCCCCCCCCCCCCCCTGGCGCCGCCGCTGCTTTTGAAATGTTCCAAGAATGTAAACGTATTCAATGAAAATTAATATACTTACAAGGTGGAAAATTTCTTAAATTATAATGAAGAAAAAATGTTGAATTGAAAAGATTTATGGTGTTGTGTAGTAACTTTAAGATAAAGAAAAAATACTAAGATAGTGAAGTAAAAATAATTTTTCTTTAAGATGCGCCGTTTCAAGGCTACAGCCTGTCAAAATCTGAAAATGATATATTTTAAACGTCATTATCTTAAAAACCATCGAATTTAGACATAATTTTACAAAATATACGTGGAGTTTTATAAGGAATTAGAAAATAAAATAATATTCAGGGTCCCGCAATAGTGCGTCAGGCCTCTATAAATAGTTCCTATACCAATTAAGTTAGGAATTACATTCATATGCAGACTTATACTGTATCATAGGGTGTATTTCAGGAAAATAATTGTCCATATACAAGGTCGTCCAAAAAAGGTAACCAAAAGTTGTATTTTTTAAATGGAACACCCGATTTTTTGTAACAGATTGGTATTAGTGCCCTTTCTAATTTATCAAAATTATATTTATCTTTGGTAGTTTAAGAACAATAAATTAAAATCTAAAAAAATAAAATTTTACGGTATGAAAAAAAAATTTAAAAATCCTAAGTTTTTCAAATGAAACACCCTGTATATTATTAAATGTGGACGACCTCAAAAGTACAAAATTATCTTATTAAGGAACATAATAGATACACTCATCAGTAAAAAAAACCGGACAAGGAAAATTATTACCAACTTTGATATTAATTAACTTTTTGATTTTAAAATATCTTTAATGAAATTTTCGAAATATGGTAGCCGCATGTATTAAGATTATTACCCGGTTTTCGATTTAAGAAAAATGTTGACATATGTGATATTATACCGAGGTCAACAAATGATACTTTTTTTGCCTTACGTTCTTAACACCCTGTGGAAAAAGTAGGCAGTGCGATGATATTGCAGTGCATTTCATATGGAAGTCGCATGTTTTCTTAACATTTTGTTTTTTGATTCGTTCCAATAACTGTTCTTTTAAAAAAGATAATCTTTTTAAAAAATCATTTTAATTTTTCCAATGTTAATGAAAAAAAATTTAAACGTGATAAGTTGCCTATTAACTAGCGTTTATTTTGAGCCACCCGGTATATGCGAAATTTTGTTTTGCTGAAATACACCTATGATACAGTATAAGTCTGCATATGAATTGAATTCGTATAGGAGCTATAGAAGCCTGACCCACTATTGCAGGACGCTGTATAGGTGTTATTTAAAAAAAAAATTGTGGGACATGCTATTTTGGAAACCCTGTATCAGTGGCGGCTCGCGGTCTTAAAAAATGGTGAAGAGCTAGATATAGGGCGGGTACTTAAACAAACATTGACTAAAAATCCGTGTAGCAAAACGTCTCTCTTATCCTCATCTGTCCAACGACTGAATGGAGTTTCCAAAAAATTACCAACTATGTCAATAATTGGGTTCATTTTTAAAACACACAACTTAGTAGGTACATACACTACTGAATTAACTGAAAAATAAAAACAATACTTTTAAATCACCCAGTAAATCACGTAAAAACGATATCTATAACCGTAAGCTTCGCGAAGCCTCCAAATAAATACCTTAAGGTTAGGCGAACCAATGTTAAAACAAGTTTTAGTTCCAAATCTGATTCAAATATTATGTTTAAGTGTTCCCAAATATGGTTAAATTGCGTCAAAGCAGGTAATTACTTAAAAGTACCTAAGTATCTTCTTTACTCATTGTTTTCGGTTAATAAACCGATGTGAGTTAGTGCTGCCTAGCGGGACTCCTGTAATTGTGACGAATGTCTTTACAGGCGATTTCCTCTTAACATTTACTTATTTCTATAAGTTTGTTAGAGGTGCTGGTATGCTCAAGAGTGTCTAACAACGACACAGATGGCGCTCCGTGCCACATCTTATTGGTGTGTCCCACCAAGTGCTGCCTTAAGGGCCAAGTTATCAAGGTCAGTCATATCATAAAATGAACCTAAATAAGTGGCTGTGCAGTGATCACTTTAGGAACACGGCGTTTCTTTAAAAAACGATTAGTAACTTATATATTGGCAGAGCTGTTGGGGAAAGCATTGACCAATAGCATATTAATGTCATTTTTTTGTAAAATACATTCTTAAAAGCACTTTTTATCGTCAAAACTTCTATATATATACTTCTATTTACCTTGAAAGTAAATATGCCGATTCTACGCACTGAAGTAAAAATAACAATTATTACTGGTAATATGATATTCTCTTATCTATCAACAGTCATTTTGTACAAACATTTCTAGAAAATACACGTTTATTTTTAAATGGGGTGTTCCTAGAGTGCACGTAACATGAAACCAACGAAAATAAACAAAAATGGGATCAGATTACATGCTCGTTTTTATTTTTTATTTGCCGAGACTATATCTATCTCTCTTCGTCACATGCGACCCTACCATAAAGAGAATTAATCTAATCAAATAACGAACCACTGCGAATGGTCAATTGAACAAATTAAACAAGGCTGTCATTTTAGTTGAGTAGTTTCACCGCCAGGGTGGTTGGCCATTGATTATTTTCATTGATTATTAGCCATAGTCAGGCCCGGACTGGTAGGTTTATTAGAAGGGAAACGTTATAAGAATATTATATTTTATCGTTCAGTTTTTTTACGAAATTACTCAAATTCAAAATTGTAGACGCGTAATGTTTTAATTTTTTATTTAGTGCCTATTGTGTACCTACCTACACCTAATTTGGTGAAAAATATATGAGATACACCCTCCTAATGAAAAAGTAGTACCTTTTCGTATCAATTAGACTACTTTTTTAAAACGCTATTTCAAATGCTTTTATAGCTATAGGTTCTTTTTTGATTTCATATTTTGTTGCAGAGCTTCCCATAAATTTGCTATATAATAGATTCTTTACCACATTCTCACAGCTTGTGGTTTTCCGTAATTTACAAACAGCTCCAAAATTAGAGGCCGTTAGTCTAAGACATTGGTTCCGCAAGTGGTCCAGGACCCAGAGGTGGACTCCCAGGGGTCCACGGGAGACTCGACGGGGGTCTACGTTGCCGTGACAAAAAAAATGGGGGTTCACAATTCGTAAGCGGGGGTCCACAAAAATGTATTTGGTTTCGATAGTGAAGAACTAAAATGTTGGCTTGACTTCACCTATTAATGTAGGCAGATAATATTTTAAGAAGCTCAGCGACTGTTGTAAAAACTTCCATAGGTATTCCATATTCAGTACAACGTGTCGAGAACACAAGAAAATATACTATTTTTCATTTTATTTTTACAACTCAGGGAGTTTTTTAAATAAAATAAGTGAGAGTTGATTTGTTTCTTGTGCTGTGAGTAGAGGTCAAAAAAGTAAAGTTTGATGGAATCACTTTTTCGATTGGCCAACTTTACTTTTTTCACATCCACTCACAGCACAATCAATTAATGAATTAACCACACAACAATTAGTTGGTTTGGCGCTAACAGATGGCGTATTAAATCAGGACTTTTTCGCAAAATGGTTTTTCAAGGATTTTGAGCAAACTATTTCATTTTAATTTTTAATTTTTTGCCAGCATGTCTAAATTAATAGCCGCGAGGGTGCTATAGAGCCAGTTTTTTAAAATATCTCTTACTTTACAATATAAAAATAAAAAAATAAATAATTGCAGTTTTGGGCTCTATAGCACCCGAGAGAAAATAAATCTATGCGATTTTTATATATAATCATTTTTTGATATTTTGCATATTAACGAAGAAAATTTTGAAATACAATATTTATAGGTGTTGATAGCCCTTAAAAGTAAATCACAAAATTTTGTGAAGTAAATAAATAAAAGCAAGTACAACTGAACGCAAGCCATCTGAACGGGGAACAAAGCAGTGTTGCCAGGTTCAAAATAAGGAAAGCGGTAGACTGGACATAAGAAAAGCGGTAGATTTAAAAATAAAACGGTAGATATGCTATTTCCTATATTTCCCCCTAAAAGTGATTTCTAAAAAAAAAGGTCGCCGGCCGTTCCGTGGAGGGTTTTTTAATATTATTTTCCCTCAATCAAATGTGAAATGTCGCCGCTACAACAACACTCAACCAACTCAAGAAATGGCAACCCTAGTGATTTTACGTTCAAAATAGGACCTATTTTCGGGGAAATAAATTTAATCATGTCGTATAAAAAGCGGTAGAAATTATATCAAAAACGGTAGCACGGTAGCTCATACATCAAAACGGTAGATCTACCGCTAAAACGGTAGACCTGGCAACACTAGAACAAAGGTCAAATCGGCTCTTTTCATGTATGCATCTCCCTTACGTCAAGCTCGGCCTGCGTCGTTGCCAAATATATGAAATCACAGATATGGAATAAGGAGGGGTTATAATTTCAAAACATGGTGAAAATAATATGTATAAATGAAGCGCAACACTTATATCGCAGAAAAAAAATAAACAAGAAGTTAATACCCACACTTTGATTAATAGAAATGACTCTTGGCTATTACGATAATGGTATATACAAGTAATTCTATTACTTAGGTACCATTTTAATATTGTATACTTATTTTATATAAAATTACATATAAGTTATATATGTTATCTGCCAAACCCGATATTTTATTTAAATACAGCGTCGTCACGTTGTAAAAAATTGTCATAATAGCTCATATTCTACACCTGTGGAATATGACTATGTAGGTATTTAAATATTGTACACATTGACTTTAAGCGTTAAGTATAAATTTAATTAACAGCGACATTTTGCCAACCAACAAAATCCCGCTAAACGATATTTCAAACGTGATTTTCTCGAAATCCACACACACAATTTTGTAAAAACCTGTTTTATATTCAGCGGCAAATATAATTTCTGTTTCTTTTCAGCGAATCGAAAATCCGGTTTTATGCGTCAGCCAGTGCAAAGATTTTAGCGGCTATATAATAAAATGTTACTTTTCTTACTTCTTATTAGGATCAGGATTCATTGTATTATGATGTGTCAGGCATTTTACACAAAGGATCGGTTTACTACAATAATTTATTATTTTAAATATGAAAGCCGCTCATTTTTGGAAGAAATGGTTTACTTGTTATTTTTATATTTGGAATAGAGAACTTTAGATTTTGTCAAGTTGGTCAACGCCAAGAAGTACACGTTGTAAAATAAAAGTTTTAAGATTGAGATTTATTGGTGACATTTTGCCAACCAACAAAAGCCCGCTAATCGATTTTTCAGCCGCTAACATCTCCGCACTGGCTGACGCATAAAACCAGATTTTCGATTCGCTGGAAAGAAACAGAAATTATATTTGCCGCTGAATATGAAACAGGTTTTTACAAAATTTTGTGTGTGGATTCCGAGAAAATCACGTTTGAAATATCATTTAGCGGGATTTTGTTGGTTGGTAAAATGTCGCTGTTAATTAACTTTATACGTAACGCTTAAAGTCAATGTGTACAATATTTAAATACCTACATAGTCATTTTCCACAGGTGTAGAATATGAGCTATTATGACAATTTTTTACAAAGTGACAACGCTGTATTTAAATAAAATATTCTGGGTTTCCTAGAAGCCCTCGGACAAGGTCTCAAATCTTACAAATGATTGGAATGTTTTACGCTAAAAATAAATATTCGGCGATCCGATATTTGCGCGCCATCTACGAACTTCTAATTAAAGCAAATCTCATTGACAGATAAAAGCAAGAAAATGGCGGCGTTAATAGACCCTTAAGTACCTTCGAGATCCCTTTTCTTTTCGTCGGATCCTAGCTCTACTGATGAGTCATGATATGACGAAACGCGTCTAGAGATGGATCTGACGAAATGAAAAGGAAAATCTTCTTTAAAAGTAAATGTTTTACCAGGTATAAAAACAAGGAAATATAATAGTTAAGAAACGAGATTCATATTATCATACTTAATTTAAAATTGAGTGCTTCTCTGCCTAGTAAAACAAATAATCATTAAGAATGATTATAGAATTTAGAAAAATTGTATTTATTGTATATAGCTTTCTCTTAAAAGGAGTGGGTAAAAATGAATTCCTAGCGCAGGGGTGTAGATATGGGGGGGGGGGGGGGGGGGGTTCATTTTTAAAGCACACAACTTAGTAGGTACATACACTACTGAATTAACTGAAAAATAAAAAAAATTATTCACACACTAAGTCACGTAAAAACGATATATATAACCATAAGCTTCGCGAAGCCTCCAAATAAATACCTTAAGGTTAGGAGAACCAATGCTAAAACAATGATGCATACGACTGACCTATTTTTAAATTGCCCTTTATTATAATGCAAATTGTTATATGCTGCTTGCGTGACTAACGTCACGTAACCATAGCAACGGTGAAAATCAAAGCCATGTTGGGCGTTGGGTCTTTACTTGCTTTGAGCTAACGAACAAGGTCGACTGGGGCGCCCTAAAATGCTCGAGTGTTTATAATTATTGTCCATCGGAGTTAACCGTGGCCCTACTATGAATAGCTACATTCGGATTAAATTAATATTATTAATTCGAACATAATTATTTCTTAAGGTCTAAAATGGTAGCTGTATTGGTACATTAATATTTAATATTGTCGAAAAACTTTCCTCCTGGTTTTATTTTATTTTTTTGGTGAAGAGCCCCTTTACCTACTTCACCTGACCAGCCGCTACTGCCCTGTATCATTTAGAATAACTTTAAATTGCAGATCTAATTCCTCCTTAACACTCTCCTTTTTGGAAATATTAAATATTAATAGTGGAATTCTGCGTTGAGAGCAGGCACCTATACAACTCAAATAAAATATACTGAAAGTTGTTTGTGTATTTTAAAAAGTTACACTCGTAAATAAATAGAAAATACAGAAACTGTTTACTGGGAAAACAAAAACCTACTTTTAAAAATTTATTATTACGCCACAATGAAATGTACCAACTTTTAATAAAAAACACAACAGCGCCAATGTACGTTTAATTTACAATCACTTTAACCAAAAACAAACCGCCACTAATAAATAGCTAACATAATAATATTTATTTTTCAATTATTCTTTTGAATGTTATCGGATTTTGGCCTATAAACATGCATCACGATCACGAAAAAATATTGGTGGCAATAATCCTGAAAAATAGTCCCTGAAAAAATAACACACGATTTAATAAAGCCGATTTCGATTCGATATGTATTAGCATTAACATGATTTAGGATCGACAATTCCTATTTATTGAATTTGATTTTTTATATGGGACGCAGCAAATTCCAGTTTCAAAAGATTAGCCCTAATTTCTATCATAATAAATAAAATGTCATTCTATAAACTAGTTATTTATGGAACAATAGCATAATGTAGTTATGGAACCAGCACAATTTCACTGAGGTGGCGAGATCTAGCAGGCTACTCATTAAACCACCCAGAAAAAAAAATAATAAAAGAAAATTAAAAACAATACAAATACAGGGTGATTCCTAAGTTGATACTTCTTTTTTAGCTGCGTATAGAAGGCATTAAAATAAACAACATTTTCAAATACCTTTTTTCAAAAAACCCAAAAATAAAGTACTTACATTCATTTATTACACTACAAATCAAATACGGTTCTGCCTAACTTGCCCGTTGAATAACATTAAGAAACATCTGGATGTAGAGAAGAAACATCCGCACTTTTACGACACTCACAATAAATTAGCACCATAATTAGTTTATTGTTTTCAAGTTTTACCATTTTCACCAGTTTATTAAAATTAATTTGCTTCAGAAAACCACACCGCGCCGCGAATTGCCAAAATAAATAACTGACGACCGATCCGTAATATACATTACTAACAATACAAAAAACCGTGAAAAATAATATAAAGTAAAGGGCTACGTTTTAATTACCAGGCCCGCACTTAGATTTTTTACTTCTGTAATTCGCCTATTTTTAAGTTTTTTTGAAAAAGTTGTTTATTTTATTGCCTTCTATACACAGCTAAAAAAGAAGTAACAACTTAGGAATCACCCTGTATATAATTAGAACAACAAACCGTTCAAAGAACACAGAGAAAAAATAATGAAAGAGAATATGAATGATAATATTAATATGGACTAATAAAACAAAATAAGTGAAATAATCTATAAATAGAATAATAGCAGAAAATATAGCAAATGTGCGACCATTAATGCTCCAGTAACAAGTAAACCACAGAAATCGGTTAGGCCAAACAATAACAAGCCCATGAAATCATTGACTTGATATGTATTTTTAATTTATTTTTAAAAGTTTCGACAGACAAGCTGTTTTTGACATTTGTTGGCAAGGGATTGAAGTATTTAACTGCATTTAAACTGAAGGACTTTTGATACCATGCCGTTTTATGTTTGGGGACAGAGAAAAGACCGCCATGCCGAGTAAGTCTACTATGTACATCAGAACCTCTCGTAAGCTTATCAAAGAGAGCCTTGGGTTTATTATTATATTATTTCAAAAAGTCCCACATTTATATTGTGAATCTCCATTTTTTTCTCACATTTCTTACATTTTTCTCTTTGCCCAAACGGGCCTCCTCTTACCACTGTTACCTGTTGCCCATGGTCAGTGTTAAGACTTAAGTATACCAATCTTTAATCATTAACCCATTTCTTAATATTTGATCTTCCATGGCTCGATGAGAGCTCCATCGATGTTCACTACCATTCACCATTTAACTTTGTTCCTCTCACTTATAACTATTTTTTCTCTTTATATTTTATTCCTGATGATGGGTGTTACTACACCCGAAACATGTAAAATATCTACCACTTTTTAACCTTACTACTTTAATAAACCAGTGGAGAAAGACTTCATGTTTTTATTTATTCCTTTCCATTGATATTTGCTTGAATTGCTAAATTGGGGTTAAAAATATGCTTCAAAAAGGTGCAAATCAGCGAATATTTTTTTAAAAATTTAAATCAAAACACTTATCCCAGATCCTATGCACACACCAATTTTTCCAAAACGGGGCGAAAATTAAAAATATAAAATATATTTTTACCGAATGTTAAGTATTTTGTGACCGAACTAAAGATGATATATTACCCTCGGAGATATCAGACAAAAACCGAAATTTTTTGTTTCGGTTTTTAAGTTTTTGCGCCTCCACTTTTGACTTGCGAAAGAAACAAAAAAACCCTTATAGCCATTCTTTATGTTCTTCAAGATGGCGTTATTAGTTTTCAAATTGGACGTTTCGTTCTTAGATACCAACCTCAATTCTTTTTTTTTAAATATGGACCTGGAATTTTTAACACAGTTCTAAGGACTTCTAAGCTTTGGAAATTTAATACAATTTTCCGTCGACCGTGTATTTACATCCGATATTAACGTTCCCAAAATCATTCATTAATGACCCCTATTAATGCATAATTTTCTGTAAATGCACGATTTCCCAAAATCATTCATTAATGACCCCTATTAATGCATGATTTTCTGTAAATGCACGATTTTGGTAATTAAAATTAAAGGCAGCCATGCAAACAAATCAACAAAATAATAAAACGTCAATCCAAAACGTCGTCCGCTGTCATTAGTATTTGTAGAATTGTGAAATCTGGATTGTTAAATAAAAGTTGTTAACTGTTTTTCTTCACTTTAGTAAAAAATACGGTCGACGAAAAAACATTGTAACCAACTCTTACATTAAAATGCGATTAATGATCTCGAACATTAACGCGTTCGCTACGCTCACGCGTTAAAATATTTCGATCATTAATCGCCATTATTAATGTACTTGTTGGTTAAATTACTATTAAAGGGTTTTAAAATTTTAACGTTTTGTCGTCAACTATAACACATCACTACGAAACATCAAGAACGAAACGTCGAATTTGAAAGGAATAATGCCACCTTGTAGAACACAAAAAACGGCTATGAATAAGTGTTTTTTCATTTTTTTCCCAAGTCAAGTCTCCGAAAGCATTCGGAATGATTACAGTTTTTTTTTCGCCAAATTATTAAAGTCCAAAATACTTCGTATCTCTAACCGTTTTCGAGATCCCCTTGTACGCACACGAATTTGTAGCACCCTGTATAGTCGTAAATTAAATAAATTTTCATAATTCAATAAGATGTGATGCATTCTTCTTATGATTAACATAATTTAAGATTTTCACGTTTATAAAATTATTTTAGTTTAATTTCCTTTTGTAAAACCAATAACTTTTTATTTTCGTCTTGGGAAATATTAAAACAGCACACTTTTATAGCTTATTAAAAATACACGACTGATAAAAATATAGAGGAAGCTCTATATTTTTATTTCTGAATATAAAATATTAAAAATATTTTGCAGAATAAAACGGAGATAGCAAAAGATGTTAATTCTACTTTAAAAAATTGAATTACTTCTCATGCCTTAAAAACTTATTACGTTCCTAGAGTATTGCTACGGTAAATCTTTTTTAAACGGCTTAAAGACCATATAGCTTCCTGTAATGTAATTTTAATATTTAAATAATCCTTTACATAATTGGCAGGGCCGTAATAGTAAAATAGGATAATTTGAAATATTGAGGATGTGTTATTTGATGACAAAACGTTACAAATTTTAAAAACCTTTAAATTGTATTAAATTTCTAAAGCTCAGACGTTCCTAAAACTGGTTTTAAAATTCCAGGTCCGTATTTAAAAAAATTGACTTGAGGTTGGTATCTAAAGAACGAAACGTCGAATTTAAAAATGATTAACGCCATCTTGTAGATCATCAAAAACAGCTATGAAAAAGGGTTTTTCTTTTTTCAAAAATGAGGACCCAATAAATTAACACCGAAAACTAAAAATTTCAGTTTTTTACGGATATCTCCGAAGTTATTCGGAATATTTAGAATTTTTTACGCCAAATTATTAAGTCCCAAAATACGCAAATTTCCCTCAACTTAACCATCTTCGTATTTCTTACCGTTTTCGAAGTTCCCTTATACGCACACGAATTTGTAGTAACCCGTACAATATAAACATAGTTATTACTTTATTAAAACATAATTCTCTCAAAATAAAATAGGAAATGTTTTTGTTTGAGAAACGACAAGATCCCGTTTTCACCACCAATAACAAATACACTTAAAACAACTTCAGATTTACAAAAAGAAAAAAATGTAAGCGAGAAAAAGATGGTAATATTTCAGGGCTGTCAAGTTTTTGTTTTTGCTGCATGTCGTACTCGGGCTTTTAAAAGTGATGGAAGGGTCCATCAATATACTTTTGAAGGGTGTATTGTGTACACGTCATAGAGTGAACGTTAAGGAGTAAAGGAAAAATTAAAGTGAAAAATGATATTAAAGTGAATCATACCATACGTTTTTAAAAAAAAATGTTTAACTAGCAGAAGTTCTAAATTTTTGAGACATATCTTTCATCGAATTATGAAAGCTTATCTATTTTTTTAAAAGGGTTTTTAATTCAGTCGATTAGGAATTTATTTAATGACCCCCAATGCCATGGTAATCAAGCTTGAAATTCTTGTAAACCTTTATATGTCTCACAAAAAACTTCAATATTTATAAAGAAAAGAAGCTTAGCGGCAAGCGGACACAGTAGTGCGTCTATCTTTTGCATTAAAGTACACAGGGACGCCAAAGGTAATGGAATCCCTGGGGCACAGGTAGACAATGACAGGCTGTTTCGTTCTTGTTAGAACTCATCAGAAAGCCATAACCCGTAAGCAACTCCCAATACAGCGAGACTGTTCTTTTCAATGCGTTTTTACGAAATAAAAACGCGATGAAAACCCAGTAACGCCATCAGTAGGAATCAACCCAATGCAAAAGATAGCCATCTAACATGAAAACGTAGAAATGGCCGTTCCGTGCTTGATTGATTTCGATTTATTTATTTCTACGTTTTCACGATTCTGATGAGTTCTAACAAGAACGAAACAGCCTGTCATTGTCTACCTGTGCCCCAGGGATTCCATTAACTTTGGCGTCCCTGTGTACTTTAATGCAAAAGATAGACGCACTACTCTGTCCGCTTGCCGCTAAGCTTCTTTTCTTTATATATTTTAACGGACACTAAATTCCACTATTTTATTCAATATTTATGTTTAAAACATTTTGTTTGATACAGAGAAAGCATAGAAATATTATTAATTTACCTACTTATATTACATTTGGCGACTTTAACGTCCACAATATCAACTGGCTTAAATACTCAAACACCAACGATGAGCAAGGCCGCGAGGCCGAATCTTTTGCGATCAGTTCTGGTCTAACTCAACTCGTAGAAGAACCAACGCGGGTTCCAGACCGAGCTGGGGATTTTGCTAGTCTTTTAGATCTCTTTTTAACTTCAAATCCAGACCTATATACGGTCATCGTACAACCACCATTGGGCTCTTCCGATCACAAACTTATTTCAACCCTAAGCGAGCTGCCAATTAGTTCTGAACAACCTCCTAAACCCCGTAAGATTTGGCACTATACATCAGCTAAGTGGGAAGACCTAAAGGGACATTTTCGCAACTTTCCCTGGCTAAGCGTATGCTTTTCTTCGGATGATCCATCTGTCTGTGCAAAGAAGGTCTCCGACGTCATTCTAACTGGCATGGAGGCCTTTATTCCTTTCTCAAAAAAGCGCCCTTCCAACGGCAAGCCCTGGTTTAGCAAGAATTGCGAGCGTGCTGTCAGATCTAAAAACCTGGCTTACCGACAGTGGCGTAAAAACCCTACTCCTGAAAATCGCGCCATCTTTGTTACCACCCGAAACCAATGTAAGCAAATGATAGACCAAAGCAAAGAAGCTTATAACGAGAGAATCAAAAACAAACTTCTTGCCAGTCCTAACGGATCAAGGTCCTTTTGGTCAGTCGCTAAGGCCGTCAGCCAAAACTTTACAAAGTCAACTATTCCACCTCTAACACGTTCCGACGGCACAATAGCAACCACAGCCGGGGATAAAGCAAACCTACTTGCTGAACTGTTTTCCTCGCATTCCACTGTAGACTTTCAGGGAAAATCACCACCCAACATTCCCTCAGTTCAATGGCAAATGTCTGAAATCGTGTTCCGTCAGCGTCTTATTAAACGGATTCTTAAAGGACTCGACGTCAATAAAGCTTCTGGTCCAGACGAAATTCCTATCATTGTTCTCAAGACATGCGCCGATGAACTTACACCAGTATTTTGTAGACTTTTCAACTTATCCTACAAAAAAGGAATATTCCCATCCTGCTGGAAGTCGGCGCGTGTCCAGCCTATTCCAAAGAAAGGTAAAAAGACCCTGCCAAGCAACTACCGACCCGTCGCATTGCTTTCAGTAATTTCAAAAGTAATGGAGAAAGCTATTAACCAACAACTCCTAAAGTATCTGGAAGGGCGTAACATTATCAGCGACCATCAATACGGTTTTCGTAAGTCCAGATCAACAGGTGACCTTCTGGCATATGTCACCCATCTTTGGAGCAACACCATCGAACATCATGGAGAATCCCGGGCTGTTGCACTGGACATCTCTAGGGCTTTTGATCGTGTTTGGCACGATGGGCTTCTAAGTAAATTGCGATCCTACGGTATGCCTAATGGATTTTGTTTATGGTTAACCAGCTTCCTTAAGAACCGTTCTCTGCAAGTGGCGATTGACGGGTTTCTCTCAGACACCTTCACCATCAATGCCGGTGTTCCTCAAGGGTCCATATTGTCGCCTACCCTCTTTTTACTGTATATTAACGACCTTCTAGTGAAAACCCAAAATCCAATTTATAGCTTTGCTGATGACAGCACACTTGTCTCATCTTTTACCTTGACTCCCAAACATCCGCTGCCGACGCACATCTTCGCAGGCAGCATGAAGTTTTGCGCCTCAACAATGACCTGGAAGAAATTTTGGCTTGGGGTGACAGTAACCAAGTCGAATTTAATGCTAAGAAAACCCAGGCAGCAGTCTTCTCCAAAAAGGTTAACATTGCAGAACCGGATATAGTCATGGCAGGACACGCAATTCCCCTGGCACCATCTATTAATTTGCTAGGGGTCAATCTGGCAGGTAATATGTCTTGGCATGATCACGTTGCCGTAATTGCCAAGACAGCTGCACAGAAACTTGGTGTACTTTTCCGCACCAAAAGGTTGTACACACCTCATCAACTTTTGACACTCTACAAAGCCCAGATTCGACCATCATTAGAATATTGCTCTCATGTCTGGAGCTCTGCACCCAAGCACACCCTTCGGCTACTGGATTCCATTCAAAGAAGAGCCGTTCGTCTGATCGGCGACCCCGAGCTGACCAAGACCCTCGATAGCCTGGAGCATCGAAGACAGGTTGGTGATTTGGCTCTCTTTTACAGATATTTCCATGGCAGGTGTTCGACTGACATTGCCCACTTGATTCCACCTAGAGCAATGCAAAACAGAAATACACGGCAAACCACTGCCGCTCATCCATATGTTGTTCAGCTTAGTACTCCTCGAACTTCATTGTTCAAGAATTCTTTCATCTGGAGAACGTCATCTTTGTGGAATGATCTTCCTGAGGTCGTGTTTCCCAATGAATACAATCTTCAACGTTTCAAGACCAACGTTAATCGCTTTTTTCGCACTCGCACCGCTCCCAGAGCGCCTTAAAGGATTTTTCCTACAGTGCAGGTGTTTTATCATAAAAAAAAAAAAAAAAAAAAACAAGATCAAATTGTAATATAGGTTTGGCTATTCCTTCATCAAGACTTGTACATAGCATGATTTTTTTAAAAATGTTTAGCTGTAATTCAATAATTTATATTAAGAAGAAAACTAATTTTATATCAACCTTCTTGGGTTGTATATTGTCGGATATGGATTGGTATTCTTAAGGATGAATTACTCATGAATACTTATTGGCTGTGTTGTTGTGTTTTGATAAAAATAGGTGTAGTCAGTGGCGTATTTAGGGGGGAAGGGGGGGCTGCCGGGCTGCCCCCCCCCTCCCCCCAAGCCCAGGAGCTAAAATTAAATTGAATACAAAAAATTTACGAAGAACTTCTAGTTTGACGCATGACACCTTATTTTTTTTCAAAGAAAAAAAATTGAAAATGTAGTTTAAAGTTTCAATTATAAAGGTTCAAATTATATAATCCGCCATGCAGAACATAAAAATATAAATATTGTTGCTTATCATGTTAATTTCTTATTTATCATTAAAATTACCAACGATGCCCCGATAGTATCCTAAAAATCACTACTAACCCACTTAATTTTCGTGAAATTGGTTTTTATAATATTTTGTATATAAAAATAGCAGTTTGTACAACGTCAGTTTCATATCCTAACTAGGATGAATATGAAATCTTATCCGTTTAGTTAACCGGAATAGCCCACTTTTCCAATCACCTTGTGTAAAGGAAACAGCAAATATCCATGTGGAAGTAGAAAAAAGGCACCATCGCCAGACACAAGTACAATATGGGCCATGTGGTGGAAATGTACTATTTGTTCTGACTGATCGACTACTGTTTACTCTTAATTATTATAAAACTTGTTTTATTAAACCATTTTTTTAAAAACAGTTTTAAATTACCTGGTTTAACGCAAATTCAATAAAATAATATTACTTATTTAATTTACCTCATATAACCCAGTAAAAACGGATCTAATAAAAAACAACACCAATAATTTAGTTCCAAATTTGATTCAAATATTATGTTTAAGTGTTGCCAAATATGGTTAAATTGCGTCAAAACAGGTAATTACTTGAAAGTAAATATTTTACCAGGTATAAAAACAAGGAAATATAATAGTTAAAAAACGAGATTCATATTATCATACTTATTTTAAAATTTAGTGCTTCTCTGCCTAGTAAAACAAATAATCATTAAGAATGACTTTATATAATTTAGAAAAATTGTATTTATTGTATATAGCTTTCTCGATTTAAAAGGAGTGGGTGAAAATGAATTCCTAGCGCAGTGGCGTAGATATGGGGGGGGGGGGCTGCCGCCAATCCAAAAAAAAAAGAAAATATAAAATATAATTGGGCAACATAAAAAATCTTTGACGGCAACGCTATCAATGACGCGCCAAATAAAATAACAAATCATAATCCCAGTAACTAAAGCTTCAGCAGAAAGAAGTTTTTCCACTTTGGAAAGATTTAAAACATATCTGAGAAACCATTCAGGTGAAGAGCGTACAAGTTTAGCTTTAATAATCCAAAAATCCACTTTGATATATGAAATAATCAATATATTTTGTCAAAACAGGCGATGAATTACGGTTTAGTTTTGGGCAAAAAAATTGTTGTGTTTTTAGTTTATGGTTAATTTTTGTTTTTTCAATAAATAAATAATATACGTCATTTTTAATATTTTTTTGCTAAAATTATGCTTATTTCATGAAGAAGTTTTTGTTAACCAAGTATCTTATCTGTTTTATATTACCTATATTAGTGTATTTGTATAACTCACTACAAGTTTGCTTTAAATATATGTATTTTTTTATTTTGAAATTTTTTTTGATTGTCCAAAAAAAGTGTTTTTCCTCCACAATAGGTCTTGAAGAAATACTTTTAAGTTGCCCACATTTAATAAAATTATCCTAAATAAAATCACTTGTTGAGTAAGTGAATTTTGATTTTTAGGTCGATAGTTTAGACGAGGATTTGGAGTAACTTTTCACATAATAATTTTAGTGACTTTAATTTTTTTAACCTGGCAACACTGCTTAAAAATGCAAAACAGTTTGATGCTGGTCGGGACCGATACACAAAGTCAATGGCGTTTGGGAATGGTTATGACCGACCCCAGGGAAGAATATTCGGGATAAATTCTGGATAAAAAGGTATATAAAATGGTGATTACATCAAAAATTATATGTGTACGAACAAAGCAGGGGCGGAGGGTCTGTCGATAATATATGTATTTTGTTAGTGTTGCCTTGCCTTTACAATAGATATTTTTTATGAGTAAAAACTTGCCTTTGGCGTTGCGTGTTTAGGCATAAAAAAATTGTTTTTGGTTCATTGAGGTCTGGAATGAGTTATTTAATATGGTGTTCTGCTGGTAGAGACGACATTTATCCATGGCCATTTACGATGTACGTGAAGATAAAGACAGAATTCTCAGGCTATGTATAAGGGTATTAGCAGCAACTAATATTTTTCGACGCAGGAACGTAATATCGACTAATGTCGTGACTTTATAGTGTTTCGCAACCAATAACTGTTACTGTCTCAATACTTATCCGCTACGTTGTATTCACTAATTTGGGGAATCATTTCTGGGTAGCGATTTAGATCCCATAACGTTTTCGGGACTTACACCGTTACTATTTTTGACGTAACGGTGTAGAGATAGGAATAAGTAAAAACATGAAGTCTTTCTCCACTGGTTTATTGAAGTAATAAAAAATTTTTAAATTCTACATGTTTCGGGTGTAGTAACACTCATCATCAGGAATAAAATACAAAGAGAGAGCATTGGTAAATAAAGGAGCAAGATTAACTGGTAGTGAACATCGATGGAGCTCTATCGAGCCATGAGAGATAAAAATTAAGAACTGATGATTTAAAAAATTGGTATACTTAGAGCCTCGAGGCTAAGTTTGGACACTGACCGTGGGCAAAAGGTAACAGTGACAAGAGGGCCCGTTAGGGCTGAGAAAAAAATTATAGGAAAAATGGAGACTCATGGGTCCAGAAATCTCATCCAGAAGAAAACATGGGGGGAGAAAAGAAAGTGGTATGGAAAGAAAAATTAATTATTTGGGGCTACCATGGAGCTTAATTGGATGTGCCAATTATATTGTATATTATATTAATCTGTAAAGAATAAAAGAAATTATTTAGTTCGGTGTATTGAAATAAACATTTAAATAATTAGCCAAAAACTTTCTTTTATATATATTTGAAGAGGGGCTTACCTTAAGTCAAAGTTGTAAAATAAAAATTTTGAAAAAATTGGGGGAACTAGTCCAAAAAAAGGACTGGAGCCCCGGTGGGTTTTAATTTCAGCATGGCTTATAAAACTTTAAAAAACTTTTTGAGGTTTAAGTAAAACTTGGAAAGAAAAAAGCCGAAGTTACTTTGTTAGACCTTAGTCCACACGTGGTTAAAAGGAAAAGAATTTGAACTTGAACTTGACCGCTTGACCCAGTGATTCGTCACTTGACACATATTTTCAAGGTGGGGAAAAAAAGACAAGTGTTTTAGCGGGTAATTTAAAAAGGGGTTGTTAGTATACCAATAATAACATGACAGAGAAAAGCTCAATCGAAGTTCAATATGGTGAAAAACGAGTCGATCTTATAACTATGAGAAATCAAAGTTAAAATTAAAGAATGGTAAAGAAACATAGAAAAATTATTTTCGGGTCACTACTTATATAAACAAGAGCACTGTATATATTGGCGGCCTCTATTGGAAAGGTCTAAAATTCAATCATATTTGGAAAATAAAAGAATACTATATGAAATATCTGAAGGGTAGAAATCTAAAAAATCAAAAGCGACATCTATAGGTGAAGGATTAAAGTAGGTAGATGAGTAAAAAGAAGAGTAGTTATAAAATATTATGGAGCTGAGGGCTGGAACAATTCAATAAGTATGGTTATAAAAATAATTTTCAAATTTAAAAATAAAAGGACCGAAAAAGGAACGCCAGAAACAGAGAAGGATAAGTTTATTAATTATGTAAAAATGAGAGAGTTAAAAAATTGAGTGGCACCATGTTGAAGTTGGTCATTTAAGCAAATAATATTATTGTTGTTTAGGGTTTTGTTAATTTCTAGAATTTCTAACAGGTCCAGTTTATTGCCTTTATTACAAAAATGTATGTATTTAGTATGAGAGTCCTGAATAAAATTGTGTTTGTTTGAATGGATATGTCTAGAAAAATTAGATTTGATTTTGGAAGGTGAAAGATTGAGATTATGTGCCTTCTCTATTTCTTTATAATGTTCCTTAATTCTGGTTGAAAACTTGCGTCCTGTTTGGCCAATATACACTGCAGGGCATCCCTCAGTCGAACAATGTAAACCATAGACTCCAGACCTGTCAGTGACGAATCACTGGGTCAAGCGGTCAAGTTCAAGTTCAAATTCTTTTCCTTTTAACCACGTGTGGACTAAGGTCTAACAAAGTAACTTCGGCTTTTTTCTTTCCAAGTTTTACTTAAACCTCAAAAAGTTTTTTAAAGTTTTATAATCCATGCTGAAATTAAAACCCACCGAGGCTCCAGTCCTTTTTTTGGACTAGTTCCCCCAATTTTTTCAAAATTTTTATTTTACAACTTTGACTTAAGGTAAGCCCCTCTTCAAATATATATAAAAGAAAGTTTTTGGCTAATTATTTAAATGTTTATTTCAATACACCGAACTAAATAATTTCTTTTATTCTTTACAGATTAATATAATATACAATATAATTGGCACATCCAATTAAACTCCATGGTAGCCCCAAATAATTAATTTTTCTTTCCATACCACTTTCTTTTCTCCCCCCATGTTTTCTTCTGGATGAGATTTCTGGACCCATGAGTCTCCATTTTTCCTATAATTTTTTTCTCAGCCCTAACGGGCCCTCTTGTCACTGTTACCTTTTGCCCACGGTCAGTGTCCAAACTTAGCCTCGAGGCTCTAAGTATACCAATTTTTTAAATCATCAGTTCTTAATTTTTATCTCTCATGGCTCGATAGAGCTCCATCGATGTTCACTACCAGTTAATCTTGCTCCTTTATTTACTAATGCTCTCTCTTTG
Organism: Polydrusus cervinus; assembly: GCA_935413205.1. Classification (NCBI taxonomy): domain Eukaryota; kingdom Metazoa; phylum Arthropoda; class Insecta; order Coleoptera; family Curculionidae; genus Polydrusus; species Polydrusus cervinus. Next base: position 4,458,230 of record OW284512.1, read on the forward strand.
TATTTTATTCCTGATGATGGGTGTTACTACACCCGAAACATGTAGAATTTAAAAAAATTTTATTACTTCAATAAACCAGTGGGGAAAGACTTCATGTTTTTACTTATTCCTATAAATTAACTCCACTTTAAGAATGGACTACTTCCTCAAAATTAAAGGTGTAGAGATAGTTCCTATACTGCTACGTCACAGTATAGCAACTGGTACTTCCTTATTGGACGTTAGTATCTTTTTCCCTTTTTAAAAGAAAATGTTTGACATTTATTCCAATATTATGGCATCATGGTTTATTGCCGATTTGCAACGTTACAGTTCTTGTTAATTGTGGTTTTATAATTGCATGTTTAAAGCTATGCTGGGGGTAAATGTTTTAACGCATTTAACTTTACTGATAAAAATATGAAAAATATTCTTCAAAAGTGAACGCGCCTGCACAATTCTTATTTTTTAATAAAAATATATTCCTCACTAAAAGTTAAAGACTAAAAAATATATATAAATTGCTTCTTTAGGCAACCGTACTTTTCATATTAGTACTTACAGGCAAGAAACGAGCGCCTATTGAAGATTAAATGTAAGTAAAATTTAAAAATAGCTTAATTTTTTTATTTTACATAAATAACATCGGATATTTGATTTAAAAAGCATGGAGGAGTAAAAAACTGTTACCATAAAAGATAATTTCTCCACCTAAAAGTATTTTTTTCTATGTTGTAGTAACCCTTACTACAGGTGTTCTAATATAAAGTATCTATTAGTAAGCGCTACTTTACCGTATTCTTAAGAAGTAAAAGATACTAACATTTTACGATTAGGGCAACTAATATGTTACTAATTTCAAGTCATACCAAAGCACCCAGTTAAGTCGCCATTACTCGTTGATTGTCACCCGTTGATGACAATTACTTTAACAAATAATTTTTAGTAAATCCTTAGTTCTAGCTATTGTCGACTAGCGACTTTGTAGTGAAAATACTTTATAGACATTAAGTGGTCAGTTTATGTGACTTTAACTAGGTATATATTGCTACCTTACTTCATATGACACATTTAGAGTAAATATAACGTTATTGTGTCTGTAACTCGGGACTAAGTAGTTATTTTCCGTTTAAATAGGCAATTGCGGTTTCAATTTCTACCCATTTCCCAACCTAAAGTTATTTAGATTTAAACAACGGTATTTGTCACTGTCTATGCTATTTGGGTTACATGGGTTACTTTTCAAGAATAATAATTTAAGACATGCGGGATCAATTCCACGGTATAAATTGTAGACTTTCTTATCCTGAACTGTTTTGCCTCACCTTGTCAGAAGTCTGGAATATCTTTTCTACGTCATCGAGCAAGGATAAGGCAAGGAAAACATTTAATTTTTTCACGATAATTTATTTTAAAAATAGAAAGTTATTAATACTCACCAAATTGGGTTTGAATGGAGGTTCTAACTGTCTACTTTCCAAACCCGCCCAGTCAATCGGTTTAAAGAAGGGATGATCTTGAATATCGCCATGAGGTGAAAATCGATTCCCAAGTCTTTTATTTGCATCTTTTTCTAGAAACTAAAAGAGGAAACAAATAGAGATGAATAATTCCGATAGTACATATATTCAAAATGAGACTACCGTAATGCATAGTCCACTTGCTAAAAATCCTATTTTTAAAAGTCACAGAAGAAGGGTAATGAGCATAAATATAATAATAGAAATACCTGCTTTTCTGAGTACTCAGAAAATGTTTGACTAAGCTAGTATTAAAATCGGCGTTTTATAATACACAACTCGAACTCTCTTTCGAGCTACTGCACTTGTATACTTTCGACATTGTCTGTAAACATTATTGTACCTGTGTTAAAACAGAGCTGGCCTCAGCACTCAAGAACCTAGGAATCACTGGTTTCTCATTACATATAGACCAAAACAGTTCGTCCTCGTCGCATCCGCTGAACGGTGATTGACCGAGAAGCATTTCGTAGAGAAGGACGCCGAAGGACCACCAATCAACACACTGGTTGTAGTGTTGTCCTTTAATTATCTAGAAAAAAAAATCAATACCTATACAAAAATATTTTTTAATGTTTACAGCATCATAATATTTTCGGGTTAACAGAAAAAAAAATCTTTTAAGACCTACTTTGGCTACAATCTTTTATTTCAATTGTATTCCTAAATGTCAAACTTAGAAACACGAAACGTGATCTATTCATACTTTATACTACAAGTATTAAAAACTTTTAAGTAGGTATAGGTACCCTTTTACTGGATCACATCCCCACCACTTTTCCTCCGATGTTACAAGTTCCGCCCACTTGGTCCAAACCTTACAATCGTAAACATTTTGTCGTAACCGTTATTAGGTTTCAAAATGATCATTGTAAACATTGAAGATTGACTGGCTATTCCAACTCTTTTACTATCAATATAGATAACATGATAACAAGTGACAATGTTAACAAGCTCAGGCCCGTGTAGGGCTTTATGATGGATACAACTATAATGGCCCCTGCCCAAATATATCAATCAAATATTGTCACGAAAGGGGACAATAATATTTCATAAATCAATATATTTTCCATTTTAATATTTTAATCATTATTCGCGTTTAACACAGGCCATTCAACGCAACATGAAACCGGCGCCAAGTTTATTAAACAAATCTTAAAAAGTTGCAATTATGAAATGTTATACGTACATCCCGATCTAACAATTATTGTGGTGTCATCAAGTCGGCAGAAATAAGGTATACGACCTTTGTCTCCCTAAAGTGGGAAAAATCGCTGACTTGATGGAACTACACATCGTTGGTAGAAAAATATCGTAGGGCATTAGTGCTCCGGTCCGTGACATATTCAGTTCGTAAATTTGTGAAATTTTGTTGGTCCTCAAGACGCCAGCGATGAGCCTAAAATCTATGTAAGTATAATTTTATTTTTCATCTGTTAACAAAGGTTTAAATCCAGGTTTTAATTAATTTTGATTCTTTTTGTAAACCCTTCAGGTAATAATTATTTTTATCATTTTAATAAATTTGTTTTCAAAATCGCTTTGTTTTACTAATAGCCGCTAAGGTTCCGTGCTACCTATACGTCCCTCGTAACACCCTAAAATCTGGGCGTGACAATATATCAGGGCTTATATATTAAAAACCTCCTGTATTTAGAGTATGTGATTATTTAAAATTTGGAAGAAAAAAATATAAAAGTAGAACTAACGTTACAAAACTTTGAGAAATCGATTTTTACATTATGAAAATTCCAAATTTTGCCGCCATCAATTTATCTCTTTTGCGATCATATCGCAATGATGTTCCGGAATTTTCTACACCGAAATATTAAAGATCTTGTGGCGTGAAGTCAATCGATTGGATAAAGAGGTTTTTCGAGTCAGAGATGTACCGGAAATGGCCCAAATGTGAGGAAATAGAGATGTTTAGAGTTATAGTTTGCATGTTCGATAAATGTCTAATGGATAATGCTTAAGTGAGATCCGAAAGGTTTAAAAATAAAAGAGCAACATAAGTTTCAATCGAGGATTTTAAAGCAAAGGGGAATACGAATTTGGGTCACAGTCTTTGAAGCACAAATAATGTCCATTATTAGGTCCGTTGTAAACAACTTTTCAGAAAAACACTCGGGGAATTCTGAAAATTAGTATAAATTACCTTTGTCGTTTTGTGTTAATTAAACAAGGACGTCAAGTTACGTTCGAGCGTTCAAAACGTATTTTTTGGGACGCCCGTTTTTCATACATATGTTTGACAATTATTATCAGTACCTGATTTACAGCTGTCACATATATTTAATCCCTTTCAGTAATTCTATGTTAAATTTAATGGCCATGTTATACCTCAACTAAACTAAACTTAACTTAACTAAGCTAAGATAATTAAAAAATTAAAATACTACATTCATATGGAACCATTTATACATACAATTAAGGAATTAAACTAAACTAAGAAGTTGGTCAACTTTTAGCTTTCTTACGCCCGCTATATCAATTTCTTGGTAACTTTACCAGCCAGATAATTTCCATAGAAACAATTGTCTCAACAATGGTTTCCATTGAAATTATCTGGCTGATAAAGTTGCCAAGGGATTGATATATTGGGCCTTAGTTAAGTTTAGTTGATTCGGCAATTTTCGTGCGACGATCGGCATAATCCGTGATTTCCGTCATTCAATAAGTGAAGGATTGAAGCAAAAATTTGTGAATATTTTGTGAATTTGTGTTGACATTTGATGTTTCTTTTCAATTATTAAGATTATTTTGAATATGGTGATTAACGACGCAACCTTAATCGAGTTGGTGCAGCAGTTTCCTTCGATTTATAATAAAGCCGATAAAAACCATAAAAATAGAAACAACCGGCAAAATAATTGGTTGACAATTGCTTCCATATTGTCGGATGATGAAAATAAAGTGGAAGGTAAAAGTAAAATATTATTTTTATATTTGGTTAAAAGAATTTTTTTTTAAATAGGTAGGCTGTCATCAGCATGCACAATAAAAGAATACATATAATTTTTTCGTTCATCTTTGAGAGACTACAAATCAAATGTCAAAACAAAGCAAACCGATAATAAGAAAGGTTAGGTTAGGTGCACTTTCTTCTTCTCTTATTGTGGATATCATTAGGTGGTCGAGTTGAAGTATAAACACTGCTCTTTTTTTCTTAATTTAATTTATCTAGTTTAGTTCTAATTTAGTTTAGTTTAATTGAGGTATAACCTGGCCGTATTGTTGAGTGGAAAAAGCAACTCGACATAGTTTGTGTAAATTAGAAATGAATGAAAAGAAAAAAGGTATACCCTTTGCAGTTCCAATGCTATGGCGAAAATCCACCAATCATTTTAACGATTGCTATTTTTGCATGACAAAGACTGAAGGTTATTCCGAAAAAGAAAAACTCAAGATCGACCATCCGAATTTGCCGTCAGCCATAAGACCTTTTCTTCACGATGCAGACCTACCAGTACCGATTGCGCCTTTAGATTGGCAAGATATTGTTTTGGGAGACAATGGAGATAATAACACATCATCAGGTAGCTTCGAAGAACAGTGTACCAACCCTAGTTTTACTCTAGGTTCCAGTTTCGGCAAGCCACATTTAATTGTTCACAGTAAGTTAAATAATTGTACGTGATTTGGGGTGTCAAGGCAACAGTTAGAATGTCTTAGTTTCTGTCTTAAGCGGTGGAAGTTACTAGCCAAAGATACAAAAAATTAAGACAATGTGGAAAATTCGTTGTTTATATGTCTTTACTTACATCGATGGTTTAATGCTGGAACTTAATATCGAGCATTCTTATTGTGAATGGCGCTTGTTCATAGACTTGTCGAAATAAAGAGTAAAAGCTTTGTTATTACATAATATGGAAATTTAAAACCATCTATACCGGTTGCCCATTCGGTGACAATGAAAAAAAGCTATGAAAATATACGCATCTTTAAAATAAACTACAACCGGTACAAATGGTAGATATATGGGGACTTAAAAGTTATAACAATTTTATTGGGACTTCGGGGAGGATTTACGAAACATCGCTTTGTTTGTGGGACAGTCGATGATTTTAATTTTACAAAATTGTTTTTTGCATTACAAAATAAAGAATTAAAATTTCTCAGACACGTAAAAAAAGCTTGTCGTTAGGAACGTTACTAGACAACAAAAAGTAGATATTTCCATTATGGCCTGGTAGATACTGGCTTGATAGACTTTATGTCTCAATTTCTTTTTACAGCAAAAGTAATATAGAAGCAATAGTTCCCTATTACCCATAACTCTAGAAAATTATCGGTGCAAATAAATGAAAATCGTGTTAAATTAAAGATACGCCAGAAAGCGTACGACGACAACGACGTTTGAAAAAGCACCAATTCCAAAATGGCCGGAGATAAAAGATTATTTATGACTATTTGAAAAGCGTGTAAACACTCTTATAGTATTATTGTGAACCAGAGGATATTGGGGTTATTATAGCCTATAAAAAATAAGATTAAATGAAAGCCAGGCGTGCGTGTGATTTTTGTTGGTATTTTTTCAGATCGAGGTCACAAAATATTGTTTTATGTTTTGATGGATTTGGCGAGAAATGTTTGTAGCCAGTAAATATGGGGAGATTATGATTTAGAACAACATATTGTATTGTCATAGCTTATGTTTTTCTATATGAAGTGATTCAAAAGTATTTTGACAAACTTCGGGATACGGTTGCTAGTCTGAAATTTAAAAAAAAAAGTAATAATTTTTAAAAAATTACTGAATTGATGGTGAATTAAATAAGAACGTAAATATGACTAATTCAAAGGTATAATGCACTCTTCGAAATAACCAGTGGTGTTGAGACAACATTTTTCTCTGATATTTTTTATGAAAATTATGTTAACCAACTTTTTTTGTATTTAGTTTTTTTATGAATTCTCACTTTTTGTAATAAAAACGCTTTCCCGTATTTTAGTAGTAGTTATTGATAACACAAGCTGTCATTCACGACGCACAGAGAAGATTCCAACTTCATCTTGGAGAAAACGAGAAATTATCGACTGATTAACCACCAAAAGTATTGAATTTGAAGATAATTTGATAAAGAAGGAACTATCAGCTATAGTAAATTTACACAAACATCGTTTTATGCAATACGCCGTGAAAGATATAGCTGAAAAACATAGCATAACTGTGTTACGCACACCGTTACCTATATCGTTTCGAACTAGATAAATCCTATAGAACTTATATGGGTGCAATTGAAAGGATTCGTAGCAAGACAGAACACGACATTCAAAATGAAAGACGTTAAGCTACTGTTTCATCAAGCCATTAAGGAAGTGACAACAGAGAACTGGCGAAAAGCAGTCGATCATGTCATTAAAGAAGAGGAGCAAAATGTGGGATCTTAACCACCTGATCGATCGGACCGTCGACCAGTTAATTATAACTTCAAGAGGAGATGACAGTGCCTCAGATGACGAAGAATATTATGATTTTTTCTAATTTAATTTCTGTTTAGTGTATTTTTTGTATTTTGTATTTTTTTTATAATGTTTAATAATAAGTGTAGGTACCTAATACTATGTACATAATTCACGCCTATGATTGATATTTATTCTTTTTTAAATTTTGGACAACCTGTATTTTCCAAACGAAGCTATTGAAGAACATAATTCATTAAAACCTTTCCTCTTAAGATAATATCAGCAACCATATCCCGAAGTTTGTCTAAGTACTTTTGAATCAACGTGTATAGATGCGTTTGGCTCAAAAAATTGTTAAAAAACTGTTGATAACGTTAATGCTCTACCAAGATGTACAAAATACATTAAACAAAAATACAATTTTCCTTTATTTCGCGTTGTTTCACATTTAAAAGGAAATTTTATTACCCCCCATATACCAACTACAAAAGATTTATTTATTCCCTTTATTTTTCGACACAGTACGAAAATAAATAAAGCCAAAGTTCTACATAGGTTTAACTTAAGCCAGCTACGTATACGCTTTGTTATAAGACAAGTGGGTGCTTTTTTAAAACGAAAATAAACCTAACCGCTAAGACCGTGACAATATATAAACGGCAAAATAAAAAACTGAAATTACTTGCTTATCCTTATGAACTGTCAGATATGTAGAACAAACATAAAGTGGAAAGTATTATTCAAATGGATGCATATTGTTATCATTACGTTCTTTGTCTGGTAGAACATGCGGCAATCTGTTGGGATCTTATTTAAAATTTGACGTGATAGTGGCGGCTCTTTAATAAAGTCATTTGGTCGCTAATTTTCTTCTCATATAACTTAATATTTGTAAAAACACAGAATCTCTTACTAGTCAGGTGGAAGCAAACATTTAAGAAAGCATGAAAAATAAATTTTCAAACCACCTGAAAGTGCCTTATACTTAACGTGACCATACGTCCCGTTTTGAACGGGACAGTCCCGTTATTTGACACTCAGTCCCGTTGTCCCCAAAAAAAGCTTCGGGACGCCAAAATGTCCTGTTTTCGGAAAGTGGGCGAAGTCGGTATATATAAAACTCAATTATTGCAAGTATCAGTTCTTAAAGCGATGTTGATTATGAAGGTGAATGTGAATAAAACCTGTCAAGAATACCATTCTTTTCCAAATTCGTCACCCAATATATTTAAAAAAAAGTCGTCATCTGAGAAATACCAAACTTAATTATAATGATGCTTAAAAATACATTTTTCAATTATGTTGTGCTTTACTTTAACAAACCAAACAGATTTTGCAGGGTCCCATTTTGAGGAGAAAAATAAATGGTCACGTTACTTATACTATAAGGTTGTATTTTGTCTAACACTGTTAGATAATAAAATACAAATCGGATTGTATAGTTCTACCAAGAAATGAAAACTTTACATTGGTAGGATGTCACCACCTGCAGACCGGTTTCGAACTCTTTTGTTCTCGTCAGTACAGGGTATTCATGAACACAGGGCTAAAATTGTAGCTGTATTGGTACATTAATATTTAATAGTGTCGAGAAAATTTCCTTCTGGTTTTTTTAAGGTAAAGAGCTCCTTCATCTACTTCACCTGATGAGCCGCCATTGCGCGATAGTTTCTAATAATCCTTCGAGCTTCTTTTCAATACATTTGCCTGTATATAGGGTGTCCCAGATAAGGATGCACTCTACAGGGATCTCGTAGTCCATATAAGATACAAAAATGATTAAAAAGTTGCCTCCCACTGAATTCTACAATAGTGTGTTTTCAATTAAAAAAAATGCCCGAATCCTTCCGAAGATATTTGGAAAAACCGATTTTCGCGATTTCTTTTATATTTTTTTCTGACCCTATTTGAAAAGATATGGTAAAATAAAGTTTACATTCTAATTGCCATTCTTCTCTACAAGTTAGTGTAATTAGATTTTTATTCCGACGTTTCGTTTTTTTAAAACCATCATCAATCTTGCTTTTTTAAATAGCAGGAAAACTATATATTTTAATATTTTTAAATTCCCCGCCTTCTTTAAAATAATTGAATGGCGTATTACACCTATATTAATAACACGTTTCGAACTTAAAAACCCATCCAACCCATGAGAATACGTGCAAATTAATCTTATTTGAAACTATTTTATTTTTAATCTCCGTAACCAAACCTGTCTCCACTGTATAGTAGGCTGTGATAGGTACTTGTTTAAATTAATTATAAATACTTGCCAAATGACCGATTAAGTTAATAAAATCGTTAAGTGAAAATTACCTTTTTTATCTGATTTCTTTTAAATAAATGTTTTATGTTTTTGAGGAGTTGTATGATTGTAGTTTTTTTTTTAAATAATATGGAACATTATTCAAGAGAAGAAAAATTGGATATGATTTGTTGGAAAACAAAAGAAAGTTTATAGATACAAAATGAATTTGTACTTATTCTTATCGATGATGGGATTTTCAGTCCGAAACGTGCCATTAATATTAGGTATGATACGTCGTTGAATGACAAAGGGGTATTTAAAAATAATAAAATAATATTTCCCGACTATTTAAAAAAAGCAATATTGATGATATTTAAAAAAAAATGAAATGTCGGATTAAAAATCCAATTACATGAACGTGTAGAGGAAAAAAACTGGCAATTAGAATGTAAACTATATTTTAACATATCTCTTTTAATAGAGAACTCTTTTTGTATATTTTATTATCATACCTCTGGTGCCATATAATCGGGAGTTCCACAGAACGTATCGGCCATCCTGTCAAGGAAGATCTGTAACTTGCACATTCCGAAATCAGCAATCCGAACATGGCCGTCAAAGTCCAAGAGAATGTTGTCAAGTTTTAAATCCCTGAAACAAACAACAAAAGTTTGGAATGGAAAATGGAAAAGAATGGAAATAAAATCCAAATGTATTTATAATTATTTTTGTTTTTAATCTAGGACTATTTTTAGACAGGGTGTCCCACCGGGAACCGAATCGATCTATACATAGAAAACTATACATAGAAAAATTTTGAAAATTTGACAGTATGCTGATGCTACCGGGCTAAAATATTTTCATAATGGTGGCACTTCCGGTTATGCCGAAAGTATGTGTCAACTTGCTTATTTTAAATGGAACACCCTATTTATTATTACATTTTTGCATTCTACGCAAGATTCTAGGCAGATTTTGTATATCATGTCCTATATCTATGTCTAAATGTTTTTGACATATTTGAATTTTTATATCAAAAATGACGTTTGCAAGCCTTAGAATAATTATCAATTTTTTTCTATCAAGAAGCCTTATTTATTTAATGTAAGTGGGATTCCTTGTTATAAAGGACCTGCTTTAATAGATTTTTTATAATATTTTGATAACTATTAATATATAATATATAGGGTGTTTAAAAAATAAGATTAAAAAAGAAATTGAAAAAACTGCAAAAAGTCTAAATTTTCAAATAGAAACGCCCAAATTTTATAATTATTTCTTATTTAGCATTAATATAAGGGTAAGTTTGTGTAAAATTGTATATCTCAAAAATTTTTTGTTTTCGAAATATTGCCAATTTAGTGTTTTTATATGGCGATCTTGCAGCAGATTTTAAGTTAAGTTGCTCCTAGTTGGCTATGACGGCATTGAAGCTGTCACTTGCCATTTGACAATAATAAATAACCATGCCGGGACGCTTAAATTGTACAGAGAACGGAAGAAAAAAGGGTTTGTTCATTTTTTTCTGCTTGCGTAGGAATTTTAACTTCAAAAGTATAACAGAATAGCTATATCATTCATTTTAAACAGTTAAACACGGCGTTTATACCTCAATATGATTATAACAGCGCTTTGGTAAAGTTTTTCAAAGTAATCGCATCTGTGCAAAAATATTTAGTTCGGTCAGAAAATAACCATAGTTTGGTAGAAATATATTTTGATTTTACTTTTGGTATTATACCATTAATTTTCACAATATTTCGTGCACTCTTTAGAAAAAAATTGTGTATTCATAGACTCGGGGATAAATGTTTTGATTTAAATTTAAAAAGACCAAATTTAATCTGACAGATTTGCATATTTTTTAAGTATATTTTTAATCTCACTTCTGTCCAGTGTCAGTGTCAGAAAACGACTCGTAAAATTTACAATATTTAAATTGGGTTTCGTTGTAATTGACCACTGTGATTTTAGTTAATTGAATTAGCCCACTTTTCCAATCACTTTAGTGTAAAGAAAACAGCAAATTTCCATGTAGGAGTAGAAAAAATAAATTAACAAGAACACAATGTAAATACCTACTTAACGGTAATGCATATTTACTATATGAAATTGTGTGAGATATTTGAACATTTTTAAGTAAATTACTAACCCAATATCTAACATCTCTAGCAAAGATTTGAAAAGAACGATGTTTATTAGAGATATTCGACTCAACAGACGATAAAAATATAAGAAATAGACGAAATAAAATTGGGTTATCCCGTCAAATATCGTCGAGAAAAATCTCTATTATGCAGGAAGGCCGAAACGAAGCGGTTAAATGTGAAGAGGGCTTTAAAAATTGACACTTATGAGGCCTTCATTCAGGCTTTACGACGTGAAATACTCGAAAAATTCCGAGATTTTTCGACAGCCACCGATCGGCTATCGGCAGTAAAGGCAATCCGAATTGACTGGCTCTCTCTCGGAAAAAATTTAATATTTTTCCGATGCTATTGCTTTGTATAAATCACTTGGGCTTGGCCTTCATGCAAACATTTATGATGTGTCAGTGCCGTCACATGATTTTCCAGTTTTTTGTTCATTAAAACCATATTTTTTGTTCCTGGCATTTGGCTGAAGGGAATAGCGGTTACGAGACTGGACATTTTTCATTTAATAATAAGTTATAGTTGCTGCCAATAGTGACATTTGGAGTTTATGTTCAAGCGTGTTCAAAAGGGTTAAATTTTTTCTTCTGAAATAATGACTGACTGACAATTTCATTTGTCAGAGAGAAATGTATAAATTACTGGATAACGAAAATACACATTAAACAGTCTTCATTCTTTTGGCCAGAATAGATTAAATAAAAAAACGATAACGTTTACATATCGCTTGAAAGGAGCGAGATGTAAAAACCGTCAATGACTGTTATAATAATGCAGCATCTTACATCGAATGCTGTTATATCTCTGCATCTATTTCTTACGATTCTTCACTCGCATATCTCGTGCAGCGTAGACTTTCCTATTCACAAAGCGGCATTTTAAATTTCGATTTTTCACGTGAGATATCGAAGAACGAAGTTTCATCTGGTTATTTAAGTTTTTCAAAGAACGTTTTCCTATTTTTTATGTATTAGACATTCTGGGTATACATGGTGTCGCAAAATTGGCGTGCAATATTTTTAGGGCGTAAAGTACATTAAAAAATATGACAAAGATGTCCCATAAACAATCATACTCCCAGAAATTGGTGGGCTAGAGCCCGTTTAATGGGGACAGTCTTGTTTTCTAATATCAACGAAACCGCTTAAGATAATGCCATGAAAATTGGCACATGCCTTACAACTAATAAGTTGTAAATTAAAGTTATTTAAAATTTTACTTCGTCAAAAAAAAAGGCGTTCCTTGCTTCAGAAAATAATTTCATACCTCAGACGACGGCCGAGAAATCAACCTGGGAGGGGAAACGCACTTCAATTTTTAGGGCCCAAAATGAACTAGACATCCATTTTCCAAGGCGGACCATGTGTATTATTAAATTATAACTAAAGAAAAATATAAATGCTTCCGTCTGGTGATCATATTCTACTTTATCCTAATGTTGTCACCCCATCAATTTACTTCTAAAAATATTTCAAATTTTACTAACATTTATCTTTCTCACAGTTATATACACTTCGTTTCCATAGTTTTTGATTTGCCGAGCCCATAGTATTTTTTTTTTAATTAATACTCATATTACTCCTTATTTCTCTCAACAATTATCTTTCTCACACCGGGTTTTTAAACCTTTTATTCTACACTTAAATTCTTATCTCACCCAAAGGTACAAACCTTACATTTATTTTTTTTTTTTTTTTTTTTTTTTTTTATGATAAAACACCTGCACTGTAGGAAAAATCCTTTAAGGCGCTCTGGGAGCGGTGCGAGTGCGAAAAAAGCGGTTAACGTTGGTCTTGAAACGTTGAAGATTGTATTCATTGGGAAACACGACCTCAGGAAGATCATTCCACAAAGATGACGTTCTCCAGATGAAAGAATTCTTGAACAATGAAGTTCGAGGAGTACTAAGCTGAACAACATATGGATGAGCGGCAGTGGTTTGCCGTGTATTTCTGTTTTGCATTGCTCTAGGTGGAATCAAGTGGGTAATGTCAGTCGAACACCTGCCATGGAAATATCTGTAAAAGAGAGCCAAATCACCAACCTGTCTTCGATGCTCCAGGCTATCGAGGGTCTTGGTCAGCTCGGGGTCGCCGATCAGACGAATGGCTCTCCTTTGAATGGAATCCAGTAGCCGAAGGGTGTGCTTGGGTGCAGAGCTCCAGACATGAGAGCAATATTCTAATGATGGTCGAATCTGGGCTTTGTAGAGTGTCAAAAGTTGATGAGGTGTGTACAACCTTTTGGTGCGGAAAAGTACACCAAGTTTCTGTGCAGCTGCCTTGGCAATTGCGGCAACGTGATCATGCCAAGACATATTACCTTCCAGATTGACCCCCAGCAAATTAATAGACGGTGCCAGGGGAATTGCTTGTCCTGCCATGACTATATCCGGTTCTGCAATGTTAACCTTTTTGGAGAAGACTGCTGCCTGGGTTTTCTTAACATTAAATTCGACTTGGTTACTGTCACCCCAAGCCAAAATTTCTTCCAGGTCTTTGTTGAGGCGCAATACTTCATGCTGCCTGCGAAGATGTGCGTCGGCAGTGGATGTTTGGGGAGTCAAGGTAAAAGATGAGACAAGTGTGCTGTCATCAGCAAAGCTATAAATTGGATTTTGGGTTTTCACTAGAAGGTCGTTAATATACAGTAAAAAGAGGGTAGGCGACAATATGGACCCTTGAGGAACACCGGCATTGATGGTGAAGGTGTCTGAGAGAAACCCGTCAATCGCCACTTGCAGAGAACGGTTCTTAAGGAAGCTGGTTAACCATAAACAGAATCCATTAGGCATACCGTAGGATCGCAATTTACTTAGAAGCCCATCGTGCCAAACACGATCAAAAGCCCTAGAGATGTCCAGTGCAACAGCCCGGGACTCTCCATGATGTTCGATGGTGTTGCTCCAAAGATGGGTGACATATGCCAGAAGGTCACCTGTTGATCTGGACTTACGAAAACCGTATTGATGGTCGCTGATAATGTTAAGCCCTTCCAGATACTTTAGGAGTTGTTGGTTAATAGCTTTCTCCATTACTTTTGAAATTACTGAAAGCAATGCGACGGGTCGGTAGTTGCTTGGCAGGGTCTTTTTACCTTTCTTTGGAATGGGCTGGACACGCGCCGACTTCCAGCAGGATGGAAATATTCCTTTTTTGTAGGATAAGTTGAAAAGTCTACAAAATACTGGTGTAAGTTCATCGGCGCATGTCTTAAGAACAATGATAGGAATTTCGTCTGGACCAGAAGCTTTATTGACGTCGAGTCCTTTAAGGATCCGTTTAACAAGACGCTGACGGAACACGATTTCAGACATTTGCGATTGAACCGAGGGAATGTTGGGTGGTGGTTTTCCCTGAAAGTCTACAGTGGAATACGAGGAAAACAGTTCAGCAAGTAGGTTTGCTTTATCCCCGGCTGTGGTTGCTATTGTGCCGTCGGAACGTGTTAGAGGTGGAATAGTTGACTTTGTAAAGTTTTGGCTGACGGCCTTAGCGACTGACCAAAAGGACCTTGATCCGTTAGGACTGGCAAGAAGTTTGTTTTTGATTCTCTCGTTATGAGCTTCTTTGCTTTGGTCTATCATTTGCTTACATTGGTTTCGGGTTTTAACAAAGATGGCGCGATTTTCAGGAGTAGGGTTTTTACGCCACTGTCGGTAAGCCAGGTTTTTAGATCTGACAGCACGCTCGCAATTCTTGCTAAACCAAGGCTTGCCGTTAGAAGGGCGCTTTTTGGAGAAAGGAATAAAGGCCTCCATGCTAGTTAGAATGACGTCGGAGACCTCCTTTGCACAGACAGATGGATCATCCGAAGAAAAGCATACGCTTAGCCAGGGAAAGTTGCGAAAATGGTCCTTTAGGTCTTCCCACTTAGCTGATGTATAGTGCCAAATCTTACGGGGTTTAGGAGGTTGTTCAGAACTAATTGGCAGCTCGCTTAGGGTTGAAATAAGTTTGTGATCGGAAGAGCCCAATGGTGGTTGTACGGTGACCGTAAATAGGTCTGGATTTGAAGTTAAAAAGAGATCTAAAAGACTAGCAAAATCCCCAGCTCGGTCTGGAACCCGCGTTGGTTCTTCTACGAGTTGAGTTAGACCCTTTCCACAGTGTGACCTGTATTTTCGTGATGATTTTCTCACTGTTCTACTCATTGAACCTTTATTTCATCTAATATTATAATCTTAAAGCTCCGGATATATAGCATTTTTTTCTTAATTTCATTTTTTCTCCTGAAGATGAATGTTTCTGCATTCGAAATATAGGTATAGAGAATTTCTATTTTAAAATAAGTTTTCATTAATATAACAGTGAAGGAAGACTTTGAGTTTTTATTTCTTTCCTTCTAAATATCCACTCCAATTTAAGCATGAACTCTTTTTTTAAGTTTAAATACAGGGTGATTTATAAGTTGATACTTCTTTTTTAGCTGTGTATAGAAGGCAATAAAATAATCAACATTTTAAAATATCTTTTTTCAAAAAACTCAAAAATAAAATACTTACTTACATTAATTTATTACAATATGGATTAAATACGGTCCTGCCTAACTTGCCCGTTGAATAACATTAAGAAAACTTCTGGGTGTAGAATGAGCCCGCAAGGGAAAGCGGTCTGCGTATCATCTCGAAGCAGCAGCCGCACTTTGACGACACTTACCGTAAATTAGCACCATATCAATTAGTTCATTTTGAAGAAATAGTCCATACTTAAAGTGGAGTGGAAATTCAGAAGGAAAGAAATAAGAACACAAAGTCTTCCTCCACTATTATATTAAATTAAAGAATCTCGTATGTTCAGAGAAACTTTTTATCTCTACATGTTTCGAATGCAGAAGCATTCATCTTCAGGAGAATGAATGAAAAAGAAGAAACTAATAGATATCACCTTAACGGAGCATCAAAATAGTAAGTTCAGTAAATAGAACTGTGAGAAAACTAATACACACGTGGTATTGTAACAATAAAAAATATATGGGGTTCAGGCTCATGGCACTGTAAAAGTTTATAATATGCAGAATAAAAAATATAACATCTCTGTCTGAGGAGAATGGTTGGAAAAATGTTGAAAAGAAAAGTTAATAATTAATCGAGAAATTAAAGGTTGGTCATAACAGAAAACTGAAGTGTGAGGAAGATGAAATTATAAATTATGTTGAAATATTTGGGTTATTGTTTAAAGTGGCAGTTCTGACAAGGTTCGTCAGATGAATACCTGAAAAAGAGAGATTTCTTTTAGGTTACATCGAATGGACAAAATTGTGAAAACTTACCACATGTCGATTTATTACTTAAGAATAAAAAAATTGGAAAATGTAGATTTTGCTAATTTTGTTTAGCATTTTGTAGAATAAAGAACTTTTTTTTTTTTTTTTCAAAAAACTTTTATGGATTAAATAAAATTAGGCACGATCGCCACCACGTTTCCAAAAAGATAAATTTGGTGACAGTTTACATGTCTGAAGTTAGGTGAGAACACAGAGAAAAAATTGTTAAGCTGAAGGCTAAAACAAAGAAAAGTAGGTTGTATGAAATTTGAATATCACAGAGAAAATATAGGATCGCTTAAAATTTCAAAGCTCAGTCAAGGTTTACAAAAGATATCTGATTACATAACCCAAGATAAGTAGGCAGAATATAGGAGCCAAAATATCTACCTTGGGGAAATGGGAAGGTACAATGAAAATGTTAATAAAATCAAAATAACAATATGGTGCAATCACTACAAAATGTTCAAACTTATAAGTAACATAGGGGATAAGTATAAAACACTGCGGGTTAAAGTCCAAATTGGTAAGGAGAAAACACATGACACCAAAATAAAACCTATTGAAAAGGCACTGTATAAAAATATCTGAAAATCAAATTTACAATATGAAAAAATAGATTGAGTGGAAAACTTTCAAAAATTGACTCTTAAACTAAGGGGACATAAGAGAAAGCGAAAGCCAGAAAGGTTGAAAGAAACTTAATTTATTGTAAGAGTATTTTAATAAAAGAAAAGGGTGTAACAAGTAGGTTATTAATCAAAATCAAGAGAGTTGAAAAAGTGAGAACAGCTGTGTTGAATCTGGTCATTTAGACAGTCTATGTTTATATTGTTTATAATTTTGTTAATTTCTAAAATTTCAAGAAGATCTAGTTTATTGCCCTTGTTACACAGATGAAGGTATTTAGTATTTGAATCCGGATTGAAAGAGTGGTCTTCAGTATAAATGTGTCTAGAAAAATTAGATTTGATCTTTGAAGGAGAAAGGTTCTGGGTTCTGGCTTTCGTAATCTCTTTACAATGTTCACCCACTCTGACCGAGAACTTGCGGCCTGTTTGACCGACATAGGTAGCTGAACAGCCCTGTGCAGAACAAGAAACACTGTAGACACCAGATTTATTTGTAATAGGAACGGAGTCCTTAGAGTTACATAAGAAAGATTTTAAAGAATGTTGAGTTTTGAAACTTATGTCATAATTAAAAGAATTAAAAATATTTTTGAGTTTGTAGGAAATAGAACCCCAAAAGGGTAGAGAAAAATATTTAGTAGTAGATTTAGTATTGGTTGTATGAATTTTATTGAGATGTTTGTTTAGATGTCTATAGTATATCTTGTTAATCAAAGCAAGGGGGTAACCATTATTCACTCCAATTTGTCTAATAATGCTTAATTCTAGTTTAAATTCATAGTCTTCGAGGGGGACTGAGAAAAGTCTGGAAAAATATGAGTGAAAAGCTGAAAGTTTTTGGTTATGTGGGTGATTAGAATGAAAAGGGATAGTTGAATCTGTGTTAGTTGGTTTACGGTATATAGAGAATTTAATTTTATTGTTAAATTTAGTGAGTAATAGATCAAGAAATGGAAGAGAGTTGTTAACTTCGGTTTCAAGTGTGAAGGTAATTGAAGGGTGTAGAGAATTAAGAAAATCAAGAAAATTTGATAAGCTCTCAAGGTCGCCGTCGAAGACTACAAAGATATCATCCACATAACGCCTCATAAAGAGGACACTTGAAAAAAGAGGGTGTGCTTCCATAGAGGATTCTAAACGTGACATAAAGACTTCAGCCAAGAAAGGTGACAAAGCTGAGCCCATGGCTAGACCAGAGTTTTGTTTATAAAATTTATAATTGAATTGAAAAAAATTTTGTTTTAGTACTAAATCGACTAGAGTGCAAAGATTATTGGTGTGTTCGGATTCGAGATCAGATTTGTTTTCCAAAAGGTCTTTAATAAGTAAAACACATTCCTGTGGGGGAATGCTCGGAAAAAGATTAGAGACATCGAAAGATACTAGTTGAGCTGTATTGGGAATATGTAACTCTTTAAGGTCGTTAGCTAAGTGAGATGAATTTATTACAGAAAAGGAGCTTTTAAAATTTGTGAGAGAAATTAGAGTATTGTTTAGCCAAGAGCTCAGTCTGTAACATGGTGAACCGCAATATGAGACAACAGGTCTAACAGGAATGTTAAGTTTATGTATTTTGGGGAGACCATAAAGTAGAGGGGTTGAAGGGTTTATCGGAGTGAGTTTAAATTTATTGGTGTTAAGAAAAATTAAAGTATTATTTACTTCTTTTAAAGTTTTTTTGAAAGATATCATAAATTTGTCGAGAGGATTAGATTGGATTAAAGAAAAATTGTCAGACGAGAGAAAATCTTCAACTTTATCTACATATTGTGGTCTCTCCATTATCACGAGACAATTACCCTTATCAGCTTTAGACAGAATCAAATCATTGTCAGCAATTTTAGATCTCAAGGATTTCAATACTTTGATCTCTGTGTTAGAGTAACTCTTAGGGTTATTTTTGTGAAAGTGATTTAAACATGAGATACACTGGGATCTCAGTGTGTCCCTCTTAAGTGTTTGATTAGATTTTGAGATGATGTTTTCGCAATCAACAGCGAGTACTTCTAGGTTTTTTACCTCGGGGGTGAAATGAAAATTATATTTTATACCAGAATTAAGAAGATCCATCTCAGGTTGGGTAAAATTAGTATTGCTTAGATTTAAAGTTCTATCATGAAAGTTGAAGTTTGGAAAATTATTCGAGAGATTTAAGTTTTCATTTAGTTCAGAGTTAAAAATGGAATTGTCAAAGCTAATATTAAGTGAAGAGGAATGATTATTGTTAGTTAAATTAGTTGAATTGAAGAAGTTATTAGTATTATTAGGTGGAGAGAAGTTATTAGTATTGTTAAGTGGAACAGAGGTGGTATGGTTGGGATTATAATTATTCTTATTATATAGATTATTGAGGTTAATTAATTTTTTATTAAGACGTTGGAATTTTTCGTCTTTCATGTCTTGAACATATGAGAGAAAAGAAGAGCACAGAGAGTCCCACTGAGAGGCATGTAGAATATAATTGAGTTCAAAGTATAGAAACTTGAGTTTTAAATTAATGAGGTTAAGTCTAAAATAATGCCTTTTTACTTCCTCCTTTAACCAAACCTTAGTGGCAGCTTGTATGGCTTTCTTTGATGAGGAAGAGAAGGAGTTTGAACGGAGTGATACAAACTTTGGTTTAAGTCCTCGTCTGATGCACTCATTGATGCCATGAGCCTGAACCCCATATATTTTTTATTGTTACAATACCACGTGTGTATTAGTTTTCTCACAGTTCTATTTACTGAACTTACTATTTTGATGCTCCGTTAAGGTGATATCTATTAGTTTCTTCTTTTTCATTCATTCTCCTGAAGATGAATGCTTCTGCATTCGAAACATGTAGAGATAAAAAGTTTCTCTGAACATACGAGATTCTTTAATTTAATATAATAGTGGAGGAAGACTTTGTGTTCTTATTTCTTTCCTTCTGAATTTCCACTCCACTTTAAGTATGGACTATTTCTTCAAGTTGAAATCAGCCGGTCAGGCCACTCTAGTCCGAGAATACAAACAAAACCTACTAAGAAGAAAACTGGTACAATTGGATATATGGTTCATCAATGAGTGCATCAGACGAGGACTTAAACCAAAGTTTGTATCACTCCGTTCAAACTCCTTCTCTTCCTCATCAAAGAAAGCCATACAAGCTGCCACTAAGGTTTGGTTAAAGGAGGAAGTAAAAAGGCATTATTTTAGACTTAACCTCATTAATTTAAAACTCAAGTTTCTATACTTTGAACTCAATTATATTCTACATGCCTCTCAGTGGGACTCTCTGTGCTCTTCTTTTCTCTCATATGTTCAAGACATGAAAGACGAAAAATTCCAACGTCTTAATAAAAAATTAATTAACCTCAATAATCTATATAATAAGAATAATTATAATCCCAACCATACCACCTCTGTTCCACTTAACAATACTAATAACTTCTCTCCACCTAATAATACTAATAACTTCTTCAATTCAACTAATTTAACTAACAATAATCATTCCTCTTCACTTAATATTAGCTTTGACAATTCCATTTTTAACTCTGAACTAAATGAAAACTTAAATCTCTCGAATAATTTTCCAAACTTCAACTTTCATGATAGAACTTTAAATCTAAGCAATACTAATTTTACCCAACCTGAGATGGATCTTCTTAATTCTGGTATAAAATATAATTTTCATTTCACCCCCGAGGTAAAAAACCTAGAAGTACTCGCTGTTGATTGCGAAAACATCATCTCAAAATCTAATCAAACACTTAAGAGGGACACACTGAGATCCCAGTGTATCTCATGTTTAAATCACTTTCACAAAAATAACCCTAAGAGTTACTCTAACACAGAGATCAAAGTATTGAAATCCTTGAGATCTAAAATTGCTGACAATGATTTGATTCTGTCTAAAGCTGATAAGGGTAATTGTCTCGTGATAATGGAGAGACCACAATATGTAGATAAAGTTGAAGATTTTCTCTCGTCTGACAATTTTTCTTTAATCCAATCTAATCCTCTCGACAAATTTATGATATCTTTCAAAAAAACTTTAAAAGAAGTAAATAATACTTTAATTTTTCTTAACACCAATAAATTTAAACTCACTCCGATAAACCCTTCAACCCCTCTACTTTATGGTCTCCCCAAAATACATAAACTTAACATTCCTGTTAGACCTGTTGTCTCATATTGCGGTTCACCATGTTACAGACTGAGCTCTTGGCTAAACAATACTCTAATTTCTCTCACAAATTTTAAAAGCTCCTTTTCTGTAATAAATTCATCTCACTTAGCTAACGACCTTAAAGAGTTACATATTCCCAATACAGCTCAACTAGTATCTTTCGATGTCTCTAATCTTTTTCCGAGCATTCCCCCACAGGAATGTGTTTTACTTATTAAAGACCTTTTGGAAAACAAATCTGATCTCGAATCCGAACACACCAATAATCTTTGCACTCTAGTCGATTTAGTACTAAAACAAAATTTTTTTCAATTCAATTATAAATTTTATAAACAAAACTCTGGTCTAGCCATGGGCTCAGCTTTGTCACCTTTCTTGGCTGAAGTCTTTATGTCACGTTTAGAATCCTCTATGGAAGCACACCCTCTTTTTTCAAGTGTCCTCTTTATGAGGCGTTATGTGGATGATATCTTTGTAGTCTTCGACGGCGACCTTGAGAGCTTATCAAATTTTCTTGATTTTCTTAATTCTCTACACCCTTCAATTACCTTCACACTTGAAACCGAAGTTAACAACTCTCTTCCATTTCTTGATCTATTACTCACTAAATTTAACAATAAAATTAAATTCTCTATATACCGTAAACCAACTAACACAGATTCAACTATCCCTTTTCATTCTAATCACCCACATAACCAAAAACTTTCAGCTTTTCACTCATATTTTTCCAGACTTTTCTCAGTCCCCCTCGAAGACTATGAATTTAAACTAGAATTAAGCATTATTAGACAAATTGGAGTGAATAATGGTTACCCCCTTGCTTTGATTAACAAGATATACTATAGACATCTAAACAAACATCTCAATAAAATTCATACAACCAATACTAAATCTACTACTAAATATTTTTCTCTACCCTTTTGGGGTTCTATTTCCTACAAACTCAAAAATATTTTTAATTCTTTTAATTATGACATAAGTTTCAAAACTCAACATTCTTTAAAATCTTTCTTATGTAACTCTAAGGACTCCGTTCCTATTACAAATAAATCTGGTGTCTACAGTGTTTCTTGTTCTGCACAGGGCTGTTCAGCTACCTATGTCGGTCAAACAGGCCGCAAGTTCTCGGTCAGAGTGGGTGAACATTGTAAAGAGATTACGAAAGCCAGAACCCAGAACCTTTCTCCTTCAAAGATCAAATCTAATTTTTCTAGACACATTTATACTGAAGACCACTCTTTCAATCCGGATTCAAATACTAAATACCTTCATCTGTGTAACAAGGGCAATAAACTAGATCTTCTTGAAATTTTAGAAATTAACAAAATTATAAACAATATAAACATAGACTGTCTAAATGACCAGATTCAACACAGCTGTTCTCACTTTTTCAACTCTCTTGATTTTGATTAATAACCTACTTGTTACACCCTTTTCTTTTATTAAAATACTCTTACAATAAATTAAGTTTCTTTCAACCTTTCTGGCTTTCGCTTTCTCTTATGTCCCCTTAGTTTAAGAGTCAATTTTTGAAAGTTTTCCACTCAATCTATTTTTTCATATTGTAAATTTGATTTTCAGATATTTTTATACAGTGCCTTTTCAATAGGTTTTATTTTGGTGTCATGTGTTTTCTCCTTACCAATTTGGACTTTAACCCGCAGTGTTTTATACTTATCCCCTATGTTACTTATAAGTTTGAACATTTTGTAGTGATTGCACCATATTGTTATTTTGATTTTATTAACATTTTCATTGTACCTTCCCATTTCCCCAAGGTAGATATTTTGGCTCCTATATTCTGCCTACTTATCTTGGGTTATGTAATCAGATATCTTTTGTAAACCTTGACTGAGCTTTGAAATTTTAAGCGATCCTATATTTTCTCTGTGATATTCAAATTTCATACAACCTACTTTTCTTTGTTTTAGCCTTCAGCTTAACAATTTTTTCTCTGTGTTCTCACCTAACTTCAGACATGTAAACTGTCACCAAATTTATCTTTTTGGAAACGTGGTGGCGATCGTGCCTAATTTTATTTAATCCATAAAAGTTTTTTGAAAAAAAAAAAAAAAAAGTTCTTTATTCTACAAAATGCTAAACAAAATTAGCAAAATCTACATTTTCCAATTTTTTTATTCTTAAGTAATAAATCGACATGTGGTAAGTTTTCACAATTTTGTCCATTCGATGTAACCTAAAAGAAATCTCTCTTTTTCAGGTATTCATCTGACGAACCTTGTCAGAACTGCCACTTTAAACAATAACCCAAATATTTCAACATAATTTATAATTTCATCTTCCTCACACTTCAGTTTTCTGTTATGACCAACCTTTAATTTCTCGATTAATTATTAACTTTTCTTTTCAACATTTTTCCAACCATTCTCCTCAGACAGAGATGTTATATTTTTTATTCTGCATATTATAAACTTTTACAGTGCCATGAGCCTGAACCCCATATATTTTTTATTGTTACAATACCACGTGTGTATTAGTTTTCTCACAGTTCTATTTACTGAACTTACTATTTTGATGCTCCGTTAAGGTGATATCTATTAGTTTCTTCTTTTTCATTCATTCTCCTGAAGATGAATGCTTCTGCATTCGAAACATGTAGAGATAAAAAGTTTCTCTGAACATACGAGATTCTTTAATTTAATATAATAGTGGAGGAAGACTTTGTGTTCTTATTTCTTTCCTTCTGAATTAGTTCATTGTTTTCAAATTTTACCATTTTCACGTGTCACCAATTTAAAATTAACTTGCTTCAGAAAAACACATCGCCACGGATTGCCAAATAAATAACTGACCACTGACCCGTAAATTGCATGACTAATAAGACAAAAACAATATAAAGTATAGCAGGCTACGTTTTGATGACCAGGCCCGCACTTAGTTTTTTACTTCTGTATCTCGCCTATGTTTAGTTTTTGAAAAAAGGTATTTAAAAATGTTGTTTATTTTAATGCCTTCTATACACAGCTAAAAAAGAAGTATCAACTTAGGAATCGCCCTGTATAAATAACTAAAGGTTTTAATCCAAAAACATAAACTATAAATCGTAATATAGCATTTATTTATATTAGCAGTATTCCTAAAATCCAGAAAAATTAAGTTAAAGAGGCGACGTAAACTCTCTAATGGACATATTTTTAGGTTATGTTATTATGTCAAACGTTTTTTCGTAAACCAGTGCGGTACCTATACTGAAACAATAATTTTTATCATTGACTATTTTCTTAATATCGTCCATTTAAATGTTAGGGGTGTTTTTCCATTAATAAACTTATTAATACAAATAAAAGGTAAATTAACAGACTATTAGAACACGTCAATCCTAAAATTATTTTAATTAAAAATAAAATATGTCTACACCCATGATAGGTCTCTCAAGGAGTGGAATTTCTTCGCGTGAGCTAAAAAATATTGCTCTTTTACGATAAATTTAACAAAATATCTGCTGGGGTGCGAAAAAATATGGCCGCCTGAGAGAAGTCTCCTCTTTATGAAGTTGGAATGTTTAGATTTTTTGAATCGACCCGAAATAACGTACGCATTTTATATAAAGAGAATAGAATGTGTGGATAATATAACAAATAACTCATATCAAATATATCGTTCTAATATACTATCGTACTCGTACATTTTACCTAGGGTATTTTATTTATAGTAACAACAAAAAATAATGTTTTACTATAGTCTATTTCAGAAAGGTGTAGATTAATAAAAGCTCATTAGGTATGCAAAGAAAATACAGAGTGACCCAAAGAATATTTAAGCCACTCTCATAATTTGGCATTGATTTCATTGCAAAATCCTTACCACCCGGGTTTTGGGTCAATTTATGGGTTTTGCCTATTGTTATCCATTCACAAGCGCTGAAAATGGTATTACAAAGGCGTGCAATATGTACAACTGGTCAAGATCCCATCTCCTCTTCTTTAATGACATGATGGGCTACTTTTTGCCAGTTCTCTGGTGTCACTTTCTTAATGGCTTGATCAAACAGTAGCTTAACGTCTTTCATTTTGAATGTCGTGTTGTGTCTTGCTACAAATCCTTTCTCTTGCGCTCATATAAGTTCTATAGGATTTATTTCGCAATGACATGGCGGTGTGTGCAGCACAGTTACACCATGTTTTTCAGCTATATCTTCCAGGGCATATTTCATAAAACGATGCCTGTGTAAATTTGCTATAGCTAATAATTCCTTCTTTATCAAATTATCTTCTTTTTTTTCTTTGGTTAGTTATCATAAATAATTTAATGCACAAAATTTACCTGCACCTATTGCCGAAACCGAAATTGAGCCGAACTGGACGGAATTTCCCATTTTATTACTCTACACCTTTCTGAAAAAGACTATAGCTAGTTTTTGCCAGCCACCAAAAGCTCGTTAAACGATATTTCAATATTCTATGCAAATAAATTAGTAAAAAAGTATTGCATAATCAGCGGCAAATATCCTTCTTTCTAGCGAACCTAAGATCAGTTTTTAAGAGTTATCGAAAGTCAAGATATTAGCGTTTTGAAATTTAAATAGCAAAGTTTTGTGGTTGGAAAAAACTTATTTATAAATACAAAATTAGTAAAAGTCTCAAATATATGTACGTTCATATTGGTCGGTAGTTCGCCTGCCTAATAGTCCTTATCAATGCCGGGAACCTTTTGATGCTGCAAGAGTTCTCTTTCTGTGCATATAGGAATTTCACACAAAAACTTATTCAATAAATAGGACAAGGCGATGTAATATTGTATGATTTATTATAATCTCTTTAGAGACGAGGAAATAAGATATTTTTTTTTTATTATTAAATTTCTCTATTATAGAATTAAGCCGCAAAGTTTCCTTATTTGCGTAAGAGCTATCCAAATAAGTACTCTGTTAAAATGTAGCTCTACAACGCAACAACTTTATGATTTAATTCCGTTAACAGCAACTAGTTTCAATTCACTTAACGTCTAAGGAAATTACTGTAAGTCACTTAATGCAGATGAAAATAATAAAGTAGTAAAGTTTATGTGTTTAAGTAAGTGAGTTTACATCGGAAGTTTCAGCATCAGGATGGAAGACTATCCACTAACTTCAGGCAATTAATTAGCCTCACTTTTGTCTACATTTGTCACAGAATTGGTCGCTTTCAAAGTATATTATACAAGGTGTCCATGAAATGACTGTACAACGCTTCACCACAAATTCATTAACCAAAATATGGCGTTCTAGGCAAACTTACCTATATATGCAATGTTGCTTCGTTTTGCCGCTACAGAGCGCTAAAGTTTTCAAATCAATATTGCTTTTTCGGAATAATTTCTAAACACCTTTATCGATTTCCATTAATTTTGGAACTAAGAATGACCACTATTAATAGCGTGTTTTGACGTATGCGCCATCTTTTTTTAATACCTGCAAATATAAAAATGGCGTGTGATTGGTAATTAAAAGTTCCTATCTTTGTTACCTCCCGTATAAATGACTTTAATTATTTCTCTGACACTAGCTGACTTCACGTTGAAACGTAACGTTTTTGTCTCTTGTAAAAATTAAGTCAGACATGCAGTTTCTCTACAAAAAAATGATTTACGATGCAAAACATGAATAAGTTTCGAACAATAATAGCTATTTATGCCATCAGTTACGAAATGCCTAATTTTGTGTAACGCGTGAGATTTTTGCGGAACGAACGAAGTGAGTTTCGCAAAAACTCACAAGTTACACAAAATTTCATTTCGTAACGTATTGCATACAAGATTTTTTCTAATTTTGAAGAAAGTAATAAAAAAATAAAATTTAATATAATTGATAAAAATTTCGAAAACATAAATTTATTCTTAAACACAACAGATTTTTTGTAAAATATGCGAATGGAAAATGTACCCGAAATCCTGTGGGAATTAACACATTTAGCAGTCTGCCAAAAGTTACTGCACAATTTCTTGGTCTTTCAAATCCTGTTCTATATACTGGCCACTGCTTCAGAAGAAGCTCTGCCACTTTCCTAGCAGACAGTGGCGCTGATCTTTTAAAATTAAAGAGGCACGGAGGTTGGAAATCTAGCTCTGTTGCGGAGGGATATGTTGAAAATTCCATGAATAATAAAAAACTTATAGCGCAAGAAATATTTGGTGAAACATCTAATGCAATGTGCGTCGCTTCCCAAATAACAGCAAGTTCGAGCAATGAAAAAAATATGTCGTCGGGAATTAATTTGAATAATTGCAATAATTGTGTTATCAATATTTATAATAATTAATTAATTTATAATTTATGTTTTTAACTTGTATTATAACAGTTTAATAAATAGAATAATTCTTTTTGTCACTAATTTTGAAATACATTTTTCGTCACCAATTGCATAAAATTTTACTTTACAAAAAGTAAGACGTTTCATAATGTCAATCAGTTTATATGTCAAAATTATTTTTCATGTTTCTCGTTCTGAATAAACAGCAATGAAGAATTACAAGGTATGGTAAATAATTCATTTGTAGAGAAACTGCATGCCTTGCTAAAATTTTACAAGAGACAAAAAAGTTTCAACATGAAGTCAGCTAGTGTCAGAGAGATAATTAAAGTCATTTATACAAAAAGAAGAACTTTTAATTACCAATCACCCGTCATTTTTAAATTTGCAGGTATTAAAAAAAAAGATGGCGAATACGTCAAAACACACTATTAATAGTTCCTAGTTCCAAAATTAATGGCAATCGATAAAGGCTTTTAGAAATTATTAAGAAAAAAAAATATTAATTTGAAAACTTTAGCGCCCTGTAGCAGCAAAACGAAGCAACATTGCATATAGGTAAGTTTGCCTAGATCGCCTTATTTTTGGTTAAGGAATTTATGGTAAAGCGTTGTACAGTCATTTAATGGACACCCTGTATAACTTTATGAGCAGCGAGATAGTTCTAGAAACAATTTTCTAAAAATCTGAGCCCTAAATTATTACTGTATTATTAACGAACCACGTTTGAACCTACATCCAGTCACACGAAATACTATACTCGAAATCCAATATAACTGTCAGTGACACAGTGACCGGTCATATCGAGATCAGCGGGTTATACGAAGTCAGGGGAAAACCCATGAAAATAAGTATTCTGCTCTATAAGACTGTCAAAAATACACTAGACTTGTTTCCTTTAACTTCATACAACCCGATGCACTCTATATGAAAGCGATGAATCGCTGAATAACAGACTAAACGAAAGGAGTTAAAATACTATTTAAATACCACTTTCAAAGATCGTACAATAATGTTTTTTTAATCTTTATTTCATAAATAGTTAAATCGAGACGTTCAAAATTTCAATACTAAACGTTACAAGACTTTAGTTATTTTCAAACCCTAAATTTAACGGTAATGATTATTTTACTAAATAGTCATAGAAAAATGCATGTATTTACACGAAAGGCAAAAAAAAAATCCCGGCGAATCTGATCGTTTTCTTTATCAGTTCCGAATTAAACAAACCATCTTACCCATACAAAACAGGCGACTGTCAAATTACAACAATCCTGCAAGAAATGTGTATTGACACAAGACGGAAAGTCGACGGAAGTTTGCAACGAGAAGATAATCGAATACACTTTAGTTAATATTTGTTTTCCTTCTGTCGAACACTAAAATATTTCCGTGAATTTAGGGAAATCGTATTTGAAATGTTTGACTTTCTTAAGGAGTAATTACTTTTTATTAGTAACGTTTGTTTTATGCATGAACTACGTAGAGAATTGCGTATTTAATAATTGCAAATGTATGAAATTTAAGCGCAAAGAGACTAGGAACTGAATCACAAAAATTTTTTTTTGCTTTTTCCTAATACGTCCTGATACTCAGCCCCGGATCTAAGGGGGGGCAAACCGGGGCACTTGCCCCGGGCGGCAGTTTTTATGGGGGCGCCAAATTCTTGGGACAAGAATTCGAAATATCGAACAAATGAAGCCTCTCTTCCTACAATCTCATAGGTTTTTATCACGTAATCGAATCTTAATATAATATGTTTCAAAAACAAACTTTTCTATTTCCATACGCCGGATTATTATTTTAACAAATGGTCACAAAAATGCTACTCATTGGCAGTGTCGGCTCGTCAGGTGAAGTAGGTGAAGGGGCCCTTCACCAAAAAAAATAAATAAAACCAGGAGGAAATGTTTTCTACAATATTAAATATTAATATACCAATATAGCTACCATTTTAGCCCTTAAAAAATAATTATGTTCGAATTAATATTATTAATTTAATCCAAATATAGCTATGCATAATAGGGCCACGGTTAACTCCGATGGACAATAATTATCCACTCTCGTGCATTTTGGCACGCCCAAATCGACCACCGTGTTTTCTACTCAACAGCATTAAAAGGCAAGCAGAGACATCCAGTCAAGCGGTTTTGTTTTCTCGTCGCTATGGTTATATAACATCACTGGCCACCAAAACGCAAGACGTCACGCGACACATGAATAAATTTGCATTATAAAGAAGTGCAATTTGAAAATAGATCAGTTGTATACCATTATTTTATCATAGGTTCGGGACGTTCGGGTATTTATTTTTGAGGCTTCGCGTAACTTACGGTTATAGATATCGTTTTTAATGGTATTTACTGTGGGATTAAAAAGTTTTGTTTTTGTTTTTAGTTAATTCAATGGTGTGAAAATACCTACTTGGTTCCATTGTTATTATGTGTTTTAAAAATGAACCCAATTAATAACATAGTTTGTGATTTGTTGAAAACTCCATTCAGTCGTTGGACAGATGAGGATAAGAGAGACGTTTTGTTACACGGGCGACCTACTAAAATCTTAAACATAGATTTAAAAAAGTATTAAAAAAAAGGGGCAGATCCTATAAGATTAATTTTAAGAGTTCCTGGTTTTCAGAATATAATTGGCTATGTAATAGTGTCGCCTTACAAAAATTGTTTTATTAGGTCGTGTTTACTCTTTTCGAATAAATATTGCGTTTGGAATAGGGACGGATTTACATATTTTTTAAATATTATTACTATATCGTGGCATAAACACGGGGATTCTGCAGAACACTTAAAATGTCAGTTAATGTTAAGAAATTTTGAACAAAATCAAAATACTATTGTCGATGCTTTAAAAGAAAACGCTAGACGTCAACCGAAGAATCGATCTGATTCGGATTTACAAAAACTTGCTATGTAAGTACGTAATTAAAATATAAATTAGTCAATGTTTGTTTAAGTACCCGCACTATACCTAGCTCTTCACCATTTCTTAAGACCGCGAGCCGCCACTGTTCATTGGCAGTTTTAACAGTTTTTCTCAAACACTGAAGGGAGGGGGCGCCACTCTCAAGGTTTTGCCCCGGTTCGAAAAAATCGTAGATCCGGGGCTAGTGACACTTGTCACGAAGCCTCTACTAGCCATTGGCAGATACAGCAGTGGAGGGAGCAGGGATAGGAGTAGGGCGGTTAAAACGTTGTTTGCTTTGTAATAGATTTTAAATTTTGGGAGAAAATAATTCGTTACATGACAGATAGTATGTAAGTATCGGAGAAATTAGGCGAGAGTGGACGCCAAAAGTAGGTTTGTTTTACATACTCCTTTACATACATACATACTTATCTGACATCAGTGGCGTCGAATAAATAAGGCAAATAAACAGACCAAGGCCGCTCGAAGGGATAGTCAGGGGGGCGAGGGATCAAGTGACTTTCCCTAGACCGTGGACTTGAATACAAGAATCGAGTATAGTAAGTGATTTCCTAAAGAATCTGCAGTATATAACCTTTTGAAAGGGCCTGACCACCCCAGGAGTATTGTCTGACACATGGTTCTGAAACCACCTGAAGAATGCAGAAAATGTTTGCGATATTATCGACTGGCTCACGACTAAATACAGATTTTAAAAAATCGACAGAACTATATGGTATTTTAATTTAAACTAATTATGCAAAAATAAATTAGGTCTCCATTTACTTTAAATTATATACCTAATTGTTTGTGTTTCCTCGCCTTTTCGTCCCGGTTAAGTTACCGTGCGTGACTATATTTTGTGGACGACGACGTTTTTTAGAAGTCACTTTTTGATTGGAGGAGACGTTGTCGGTAGTGAAGGCCTTGTTTTTAGAAGGCACTTTTCATCGGAGACGTTCCTACGAGTTTTTCGGTTGACCCCATACAAAAATTTCTGCGGGGCGGCCTAGAAATAGACTGAACGCGGCATACCAGGCAGAACACATTATTATAGTCTTAAGTCTCGAGGTCTTGCGTTATTTGAATTCCAATCCGGTAAACCGGCCTGCATAGTTTTTGCAAAAATGTAGGTCTGCGGTACATATTTTGCATGTCTTGGTACATAGTTTTTTTTTAAATTTTGCTCCTTGTCCTTGATTGCTTATTTTTTTAATACCAAAAAACGAATTAATTAAATCAAATACGCCTTAAAAATTTCCCTTTTACATAAAATTGATTAAATTTTTTTCAAACCGGTGCCAAACTAATAAAACTCCGTTAAACTCGGCGATTACCGTAATTATTTTTTCTAATTTTTGGTAATTCTTTTAATTGAAATGTGTAACCAGGCAGAATGTAGTTAAAATTTATATTTATTAGTAAAATGTGGTGTGGAATTAATGGCCGTAATTATGCAGATGATAGTGCGCGAGTGGGAAAGTGATTTGTTTGCACGCTGAAACAGTGGCGTACATTTTAATTATAGATAGAGACACCTCTGGTACCTGTTGGCAGTGGCGTATTTAAGGGGGGCTACCGGCTGCAGCCCCCCCCCCCTACAAGAAGCGTTAATAATGAAACTAACATGTCCTTATTTACGCCATAAGGTTGAAAAATAGCATTTTTCTAAATAAATGACACTTTGTCATTGTAACCGATTTTTAAACCCTCCTACTCTCAAAATGTAATGGCGATATTACTTTCTCATAATGATGAGTTGTTCTTGCTTATTTTTTAAAATTCATATTTTTTACAATTTTTGTCAGTCCGGTCCTGGCAACGAATTACAATATTTATTAAAAACTTTATTTCATTTAAAATATTCATAATTCGTAATATAATTTATTTTATAAGAATTTTCTAATAATTCTAAATTTACTAATTAAATCCTAATTTTCTAAATGTTCAAAGAGATTGCCTTTTTGCTCAATAAAACGATCGATTTTTCTTCCAATTTTGGCGACAGTCCTTTCAACCCATCTTCTCCTTATCCTACCAAATGCAACCTGTATGTAAATACCTACTATGAACTTAAGACAAACTTCTTCATGAAACTTATTTGTAAAAGTTTTTAATTAATATTGTATTTCGTTGCCAGGAGTGGACTGACAAGAAGTGTAAAAAATATGAATTTAAAAAAATAAGCACAACTCATCATTATGAGAAAATAATATATTTTGAGGGTAGGAGCGTTTGAAAATCGGTTTTAAAAAATCCAGGTCCGTTAATTATGATTTAAAAAAAAACATATTGATTAAAATCATGATTTTAATCATGATTTTAATTAATTGATTTTAATCATCTCCACACTGGAACAAATTCAGTTTCCTTTAGCAAATGGACATTGCGGGAAAATCGCATTAAGTGTTCTTGTTTAAAATTGGACCACATTTCAAATACCGAAGTAAAAACTGTAAAATGTAACTGAGTTATTTTGGGTATTCAACAAGTATTTCAGCACATAATTACCCCTTTCAGCAGCCATTTTCTTTAACCATAAACCTTTCAGGCTTCTGCCGACGCAACGAATTTTAGAGACGATTCAACTGTTTTAATTAAATTAAATCAGGAAAACCGGAAAATTTCAAATATTTGTATTAAGGGTCATTATACTCTTAGAAGTTCCTATAAGTTTCATGTTAATTAAATAATTGTTTTTGAAACAGGATGTTATGGAAATGAAACTCGATTTTGTAATATTTAACAAAAAAAAATATTCACTGTCTGGTGAACTGGTTGATTTCAAACATCATTTCCTACAGACAGACATAATATTAAAGGTAATTTAAACCGTGACTAAATACTTGTTCTTGTTAAACATCAATTAAAAATATAATTTTTCATTCTGCTAAGTTTGCATATCAAGAAAACCTCAAAATGTCAAATATTTCTATTAATATATTGCGAAGTTCAAAAGCTTCAAGTTTTATATTTGGAATCGCCTTATTACAAAATGAAAAACAAGGCGATATTGTGCAATTTTCCGGTGAAATCGTTGAAATTGAAAAAATCGTTATGGGGCGTGAACATTGTTGGCTGACACTTCCTTGTTTTGAAACGTAGCAAACGTATATTCGTGTTTATGTGTTAATAAGCTTAAAATTGGTTTTAAATAGACTTGGCGACTTTACTATAATTTAGAACGTTTTAAAATATATATTTTCTTTGTTCAGTTTCTTATAATTACTCTTTTAGAAATGAAGGTGATTTATATATGTCCTGGTTTCATTAAGATAATTTAGCACGGTCAGGTCGCTTTAGAAAAGTACTATGTTACTTAAAAATATACAAGAACTTTTCTTCTTCCTTATTTTCGACAACTTCCCAGTAAAAAATGGCACATCTAGGAACGACGAAACCGATTTTAAATCAGCTAGGCATTGTCAGGTAGTAAATGGACAGTTATTAAATTTACTAAATTATTTAAAAAAATTATTAAATCAACTTTAACTTAATTGGCCGTGAGAAAGATAATAAAAACATTTAAAGAAAAATTAATATCGTTGGCAAATCCAACAATTTAATTTTCTAAACCATATCCATTTTGGGAATAAATAAAAAGCATGAAGTCTTCCTTCACTGGTTTAATAAGGTAATAAAATTAAAATATGGTAGACATTCTACATGTTTCATATCCATTTTGATAAACTGTTGTACTGAAGTATTATTTGCCTACTTTCGTAATAAACCCAAATTAACCCTTTTTTCTGTGCAAAAAAAACGAAATAATAAATATTACCTTAAAGCACCGCGGTAGTGGCCCAGAGGTGAGTTACTAGCATTCGACCGTGGCGACCCGGGTTCGATTCCCAGAGTGGGCATACGTACAATAAAAAAAGTATGTCCGAAATTCAGTGGATTTAATAATGCAGTATGTCACTAGTAATTCCTAATAACGGAACCGAGAAGGGCGTCATAGACTTCTGTGGGGATAAAAAGGATAACTAGTACATACACTTGGTTCGGATTCCACGTTAAGCTGTAGATTCCGTCTGGCTGACAGTACCCAGACGATAGGGGATACAATGGACCTTATACTGGCTCTTTCGCCAACCCTAGCAAAAAAAACCTTAAAGCAGAACAAGACACTAACTTTAAAAAATGGAATTAATTTTTTCCTAAAAATCTTATAACTTCTATACGTCTATTTTTCTATATCTGTTGCGTGTAACAAAAGTTTTACGATGGATTGGGGTTGGGGAGTGGGGCAAAAACCAACAAAAGCAAGTAAGTACAAATATTCATTTTGTATATACTTTTTATGTATTAAATCTTGTAGTAATTGTCTATACACGAGTGGAAAACTAAAGATTTTTGAAAAGAGAAAATGAATTTGTGCAAGAATCTTGAGTTTGGTCAGAAAATACTCAACAATAGTTTGGTAAAAATATATTTTGGATTTATATCTTTGAGTTTCGCACCATTTCATGCACTCTAACTCTGGGATTAATGTTTTGATTCAAATATAAAAAATAACATAGTTAATCTGACATATTTGCATAATTTTGAAGTTAGAAATCGAACCTCACTCTTGTTAAGTGTCATAAAACGATGCGTAAAATTTACAACGTGTAATTCTGGTTTCTTTGTAATTGACCACTATGATTGGTCAGTTTTATATCCTAACTAGGATGCATATGAAATTATATCCGTTCAGTTAACCGGAATAGCCCACTGACCCAATCACTTTAACATGGAATGGCCTACTTTTCTCGCCACTTAAGTGTAAAGGAAACAGCAAATATTCATGAGGGAGTAGAAAAAATGCTTTTAACTTATACATTGTAAAATCAGTTATTTATAGAGTATTTCACTTTAAGTACTAAACATCAAGATAAAATAGCGATTTAACATTATTATCGGGAATCTCAATTAGGCCCTAGTATTGATGATAATCAATGGGAAATAATTAATATGTGCCCTAATTACGGAATAATTAAACAACGTCAGAGCAAATTATTGAGTTATTACATTAATAAATAAATAGCTTATTAAAGCTGCATTTTAATAACGTTACCCTAGTTTTTAGACCTAATACATTGCATTATTAGCAACATTATAGGCCTAGAATGTAATTTTTTAGTAAGAGAATTATTATTTGTTTCAATAAGAGTTATAATACAAATAAGTTTACAAATTAATAATTGGACAATTTCCGTATTCAGTGGCTTAGCCAGAAAATATGCTCGGGGGGGGGCCTTAATGGGCGTAAGTAGAACATTTTTTTTTTCTGGGAAAAGGGACAGATGGGACTACATGTATCTCATGATATTGCACCTAGTTAAGAAGGCGGAAAAGCGCCACGCCCAAAGTTCGTTTAAAATTTATCTAACTACTATAAAATTTCGCAAATCAAATTATTACCTCTCCTCCTCTGCATAGTTCAATTAAATTTGTTTTTGTAAATGTTTTTTTTTACTTTTTGTTGAAATTCCTAGCTGACTCTTTATAAAAAAAAAACATTTTTTATATTTGTGAAAAATATGAATATTGGTGTCAATCCAAAATTTTAACATAAGACTTATGTATGACTCTAACCAGCGTTTTTCGGGCTCGTTTCTTCATGATTAAAAATAAAGTTAATATGGCTCACCACGCCAAAATTGATGATTTTTTCAGAAATCATGTATTTTAGGTGCATAGATCTAAGAGCAGTTTTTGGTACAAGTGCTTAGGTTTTGAAATACTTTTTCTTAAGTGCCGTTTTGTATATTCAATAAACTATTCTAGTTTCTTCCCGCACTATTTTTCTAATGATAAATTATCATACTTCTTCCATAAAAAGTGTTTCAATAAAAATTTTTACTTTAATTTTTCTCTTTAAAAATAAATACAAAATTGTTTTTTGTTTTCGTTGTAAAAATATTTTATTGCATTGGGTTATATTTTTGTTGATTTAAAGTAGTTCTAAAAAAGGGAAAATGGAACAGAAAAGTATATAATAGAAAAATACTATAAAATATTATTCTTTTTACTCGTTTTACAAGACCTTTTAGACCCGAGCTCCTAGGCTCGGGGGGAGCTGCAGCCCGACAGCCCCCCCCCCCCCCCTAAATACGCCACTGTTCGCTTTATTTAGAAAAATGCTACTTTTCGACCTTATGGCGTAAATAAGGACATGTTAGTTTCATTATTAACGCTCTTATACTTCTTGTAGGGCCTACTTGTAAAAAAATATAGAGAGCTGAACGGCAGTAGAGTTACTGCAGTATTCACCTGAAGACGATCGGAGATACTTACTAGTTGAAACGGTGTGATTCAAAACAAATAAAAACAATGCAAATCCAAAACTCTACTGCCGTTTAAGAAACGTCATTGTCTCCAACCTTCAAACAGACCCTAGGCTAGCACTTACTTACCTATATACGATCCCCTTGTTATGAAGGAACTTTAATCCTGAAACAATTTCGGCTCCATAGAACCGGGCTCTAGCCTCAGAGAACCGCCTTTCAACTTGTATGTGGAACATAAGGTCACCGCCATTCAGGTACTCCATAACGAAGAACAGGTGAGACTAAAAAATGCATCACTATTAATAAAAGAACATAAATTGCTCTAATCCATATAGCTAAATGTTTTTCAAAAATAAATGAATTATCCATTGACCGAGTACTATTCAGTCAATATGAACGAAAGAACTTATTTATTATATTATTAGGTTCATATATAATGTTTAGGATTATTTTCTCGTCGCACAACTAACAAATTACTAATCAACGTGTAACCGGTAAATCAATACAAAACCACCTAAGACAATAATTCACAATAATGAGGCGTTCAAACAAATGAGTAGAAACGTCATTTTCAACAAACTAGCGGTGCAACTCGAGTACGGTGCATAGCCGGTTTGGCGGACAGCTCGAACTTAGTTGTTAATGCCACTATGACGATTAAGAGACATTGATGCCAAACGTAGGCAAATGCGACTATTGATAATAGCGAATTTTAAGCGGAACGTGGCCGAATAAAAAATATTAGTAAAAGGTGTAAGACGAAAAATTAGTTTTCAATTAGACTATTACATTCCGAGTTTCTGAGCTCGGAGGGGGAGGGGGGCTGCAGCCCGACAGTTTCCCCTAAATACGCCATTGCATGCATGTCGCTTGACTCTAGTAAAGGATTTAAATATGTAAATTTTAGGTTTTGTTAAATTTGTTTCATTATTATGACAAAAAAATGTTCTAGTACCCCTTGTATATACCGGAGAACCATTTGTTTTTTCATTAAAGGACGCCTTTTAATAAAACAAAGAAGGGGCTTTTTGTTAAATAATAAAACCTGCCTTTGTCTTGTCACATGCGGAATTACCATTTTTGCCCGAAAAGGGAAAAGGCAAAAGAGAGTAATGCGTCCCACGTGTTTTTAGGTACGTAGACTAAATTTCTATATAAAAAAAAAACGATTTTTTTCTAGCAGCTCAATAAATCCGTATAAAATATTAATGGCAGGCCAGGTATCGCTGTACACCGTGCAGTATATTTTATACACCTTATTTTTAGCTTATTTTCACGTTAAAATGCCATAATTGTATTTATTTTCAAAAACTGCGTTTATATTTATATACATTTACTTAAACGTTATTTATTTGTCATTTAACTTTCAGATAAACCGCGGCAGTGGCTCAGAAGTGAGTTACTAGCATTCGACCGTGGCGATTTCCGGAGCGCGCATACGCACAATAAAAAAAGTATGTCCGAAATTTAGTAGGTTTAAGAATGCAGGGAAGAGTGTTAAATGTATCATCTCCAAACCCACCCCATTTACGTCGGTAATCAGGCCGGATGAGATTGGACATCTCGTCGGGTGCGAAAGAAAATACACACTCCCCAATGGGTAGATCATGCAATGGCAAGACACCGAGCGCTAATAGTCCTTGGGGGTTGTCGCATGACTGAGGATCGTGGTTCGGAATCCACGTTAAGCTGCAGGTCCCCTCGGGGAAGGCCCTGGCAGCGAGCGAAGAGAAAAAAAGCTTAATTCGAAAGAAAGGCAAGAAATGACACATAACTTTTATATTATGTTAACAAATATTTTTAAAAAAATGTAATATTCGTATATATTTAGGATTTTAAATACTTGGATAATAAGATTTGCCCCTAACAAGTGCTTCTTCAAGGGATTGAAGAATAAGTTTATTGAAGAAGATCCAATAAACATATTTATTATAACTATTAAAAATAAACTTATTATTAAATATGGATAGGATTAGGACCAAGAAAAGGCAATGTTTTTGCTTTATTTTAGCATATAATTTTCTATGAAGCTTGTAAACTTCGAGAATAATTTTGAAATATTTGTCGGACGCTCTTACGGTTTGATTTGATGATAATACCGAAAGTTTAAATTTTTATAATTAAATTCGTCTTTAAGACCCCATTTTCATGCATTTCCTATTTATTAAAATATTGTTGTAATTTTAATTTGCACGGGGCACTTGTACCTATTTAATTTTGAGGTCTTTTTTAATTTCTGTTTTAGTCATAATTTAATTATTTTAAAGAGAACTCATTTTTCGTCTTAATTAAAAAAAACTAATTGTTTTTAAACTTGTTAACGAGAAACAATAACATGCAGTATTCTAATGTTTTTTAAAACAAATTTAAAGTTGGAAATATACACTGAGAAAATCTTCAGCAAAAATATTTTTACTGATGTATTCTTGGCTATGCCAGGTAAAATATTTGCCAACGTTGCAAACTGACTTTTGATAGCAGTAAAATAAGGTTTACTGAGATATATTTTTCTTTGCTGTCGATAATAGATATTTCCCTGAATATTTTACAATATCAAAATACTTAATTGTAATAGCAAAAAAGCTTTTTTTACTTGTCCTGAAGAATGATGTTGCTGCCCCAGTAAATAAAAATTTTTAGAACCAATGTTAGGGGATTTCCGTGCCAATTTCGAGTATTTTAGTTCGTCCGAGCCTGTCAGTTGTACGACGCCGTAGGGCTAAGAAATATAACCTATATTAAATATAATATTAAGAAATTGCCGGTTATAATACCAAATATTTGTTTTCTGTGTGGGTGATCGGCGGCTGATATATATTTTTTTTTCTTCTTGTGCTACGGAGTACAGAAAAACTGTTTATTACTTTTAAAAAAAGTATTTTACTATCAAAAAAATACATTCCTATAGCAAAAACAATTATTATTTTAGAAACACGGATCTTTACAGAAACAGCTGGGAATTTGCTATAGCGAAGTTACTTTTTAAACATAGAAAACTTATTTTATATGTCGTTATAACAGAATCATTCTTCGCAAAGTAGTTTTATCACCACAGCAAATTTAGTGCATTCTTCTGATAGAGTAAAGTGCTTAGCTATCCTCTATTTAATAAAACATTTTAGCTTTTTTTTTAATTTTCGCAAGGAATAAATTGTAATATAAATACAGGGTGATTCCTAAGTTGATACTTCTTTTTTAGCTGGGTATAGAAGGCATTAAAATAAACAACTTTTTAAAATACCTTTTTTCAAAAAACTTAAAAGTAGCCGCGGTACAGAAGTAAAAAATCTAAGTGCGGGCCTGGTAATCAAAATGTAGCCTGCTATACTTTACGTTGTTTTTGTCTTATTAGTCATGCAATTTACGGGTCAGTGGTCAGTTATTTATTTGGCAATCCGTTGCGATGTGTTTTTCTGAAGCAAGTTTATTTTAAATTGGTGACTACTACTTTATATTGTTTTTCTCCGTTTTTTGTATTGTTAGTCATACATTTTACGGATCGGTCATCAGTTATTTATTTTGGCAATTCGCTGAGCGGTGTGGTTTTCTGAAGCAAGTTAATTGGTGAAAATGGTAAAATTTTAAAACAATGAACTAATTATGGTGCTAATTTATTAGAAGTGTCGTAAAAGTGCGGATGTTTCTTCTCTACACCCAGAAGTTTTCTTAATGTTATTCAACGGGCAAGTTAGACAGAACCGTATTAGATTTGTAGTGTAATAAATGAATGTATGTACTTTATTTTTGGGTTTTTTGAAAAAAGGTATTTGAAAATGTTGTTTATTTTAATGCTTTCTATACACAGCTAAAAAATAAGTATCAACTTAGGAATCACCCTGTATAATATTTCGAGTAAAAAACATATACCCTAGGTCTAAATTACTGTCATTCTGCTCTATTAAAAAATCAAAAATACACTTTAACTGTTTTTTCTAACTTTGTACAACCCGCTGCACTCCATATGAAAACGATGAATCACTGAGCGTAATATTGGACTTAGGGTATAGGTGGATGAAAATATGGGATAAGAATATTTTAGAAACATTTCTTAGTGTATGTTCGATTAGACAGTAGGTAACTTTAAAAACTGGAATTAAAAAGTTATCTAGGTTAAGCAGCTGAAGGTATGAAATTTCTTAAGTCAAATAATATAAGTAAAAACTAATTACCTTGGCTGATTGCATCAAAACCCTGCTGGCAAGTGCCGGTGTATTCGAAATTTTTAAGTTATTTAGTTTGCTTATTAAAAAGGCGTTCATTTCCTTTCCTTCTTTAAGTTTTTTTTTATTTAGGTCAATTGACTCTAGCCATCAATACTGCACAAAATACCACAAACTAACTTTGAACAAGAATTTTTTAATAAAATTTTGAGAAACATATTTTTTAAATTTTATCGTATCATTGAAGATTAAGTCATTTTTATATGATATCTTTATTAATAATTATTAACATCATAAACGTACTAAAACCTACATAACACCTTAGTTACTCATAATACATTAGTTACCATAATTTAATACGTTAGTTACGAAAGCATAATACGTTAGATACCAAATAATATTAGAACTATTTTTCATGAACATGTAAAACAATATTTTGACAGTTTTCAAATTTGATGGATACAACTTTGTCTTTAACGTCCACGATCTTAGGTATGCCCTCTGAAGACTAATTAATGACCGAGCAAGCACTCCTTTCGATTTCGTGCGGTTCCCCAGTGCTTAATCCACTGCCGGAAACATCGCCGATTTGAATTTTGCGAGCAATGGAAACTTTCTTGGTCACACTTTCTTCTAAATACCCTCTAGCA
The DNA here is from genome assembly GCA_935413205.1 of Polydrusus cervinus. NCBI lineage: Eukaryota > Metazoa > Arthropoda > Insecta > Coleoptera > Curculionidae > Polydrusus > Polydrusus cervinus. The sequence goes on from OW284512.1 coordinate 4,499,844, forward strand.
ACCTTCGCCGATTCTCATTCACAAAGTTCTTGTAGGTCTAATATATCTCCTCCAGCATTAACAAGAAAATTTGCCGATGATCTTCTAACGCAGTGACCAGTATACAAATTAGGATTTTCAAGTGAGAGATACTTAGCTATTTTTTGAGGTATTTTAGAGAAGAAGTGAATGCCGCAGAGCTGTACCGTACATTTCCCTTTTCTATATGATACAAACAATCTTTGGTGAGTGACATGTTCTGGCCTTAACATTGCGTACTTTTTAAATAAAAGCACAGGATTGACTTCGCCGTCAAATATCACAGCGAAAATACGTTTCTTGTGAGTTTTTGAGTCGGGAATAGTAACAATCAGCTTGTCCTCTAAAACGTCAACATCCTCCGTGGTCATCTACGCTAATTCATTAGTTCGACAGGCTCCTCCAATTCCAATTAAAAAAGCCACTTTTATCATTAAAAACTTCTCGTCTGAGGCAGAACACACAAATTCGTTGAGTTGTTCTCTTGTAAATACTTTTGATTTTTATCCTCTATATCCAACATTTTTCTTCTTGATGAAACGTATTAAGGCGCCGTATTTGTCGATTTCTACTCTTTCCTTCAGTTCTAAAGTCGCTCGTAACATGGAATATTTTGGCCATAAGGATTAAGCAGAGTATTCCTCAGAGAGTTTTGCGAAATACGCTAGCAACCCGTTTCTTCTGCACCTTGAACATGTACTTTATTTCGCCACTCACAAAACTGCCGATATTCTTTTTCATAATGGATTTTAGATTTGTCCGGAAGCAAGTTCAACCTTATAATGTTGGCTGCAGCTAATATATCGTCAGGAATATCAAAATCTTGCATGATTTTAATGATGACTTTTTGAAATGCCAAAATAAAAAGACATACCTGAAACCTTGTTTTTATTTTCGCATCGCCGTTGTCAATGATACGATAAAGCTTTGAATACAACTCGATTATTAGCGATTTAACACCGTCTCAGACATTGCGGGTGACTCGGCTGTTGCCTCGTCACCTAGTAATGTCCTCGACTGTTATAAATCGCATAATAATCTCGTTATATTAATAGCTATAAAAATTAGTACTAACCCATAAAATCAGTCTCTATGCGTCGCCAGTGACCCTTTCTGGAAAACATTTAGAGGTTCCGACCCCGTCATCGTTTTGCACCAAATTTCGGATTTAGAATATCCATGTAAACGCAAATAACTTCTTATTATAACATTTGTTGATATTTGGACAAATAATCATTTTCCGACCTTTAAAAATTTTAAATGACATTTACGGAGTCGAGCAAATGTGATATGTCAAATATTTTAGACAATTTTTTGGTTGATAATAAAGCAAAACAAAATAGAATTTTTTTTCTTTAATTCACGAATATTTTTTTTTCGATATGGTGCATACGTTTTCGCGGGCACTGATACCTATTAAATTACACCAAAAATATTGGATTCTCTCGACTCAAATACTGTCTATGTTTAAAATTCGTTTTTTAAAAACTTTTTTAATTTGGACCCTACAGGTGTTAAAGGGTATTTTTTTAAAAATAATTTTCAATATTTTTTTAGAATGCAATAAACTTTCATAATTATTTTTAGAACAATTATTGGATAAATTTTTTTTCATCAGTTTTTTGTTCTGCATGAAAATAACTCCTCAAACATTCCATTGTTGAAAAAAGTCAAAATATTGCTTATTATTTTGTAATTTGGACCAGGGAAATCCGCAATTTAACACTACAAAATTTAGCGCAGGCGAATTCACTTAGTACATATTATAACTGTAATAAATTTTAGACATTATCACAGAATACAGAACCCTTATGACGTCCGTTCAAACCGCTTTTTATTTACTTGAGGTGAAATACTTTTAAAAAATTTAAAGGTCGAATCTGTCATCTGTCTACCCTTCTTTATCTTCCTTTCTCTAAACCATAAATTTTAACGTCTCTTTTTACCAAATTTCCGAATGGCTCCAAGATCAATGGCGCAAAAAGAGACAGACAACGCCAACTCTAACCTTTTCACGCGTCACTTCTTTTCACGGCTTTTTACTAAAACTGCGCCAAACTTGGAAAAATTACCATATAGGTAGAGATAGCTCGACAGAAAGGTAAATGTATATGTGTGAAGTTTAAGAGAAACTAAAGAACCACATATGATTATGGAAAATAATATTTTACATAGAATGTTGTGGAAATTACAATATATTTAAACACGCCAATTCTGATAATATGAAAAGAAATTGCGGACAAATATTTTTAAAAGTGACTTTGCCATAACAAGCGAAAAATTTACTCCGACTAAATGGTAAATTTACAACAAAAACTACCAAGGTGGGACTGTTGGAAGGAATAAAAATCTGTTTTCATTTCCTTACAGTCCTTTATTCAAAGTATATATTTTGTGTTCTGGGTGATTTTCAGGGGTCCTAACCTAACTTTTTAAGCAGCCGATTTTGAAATAATGCCCTATTTATATGTATGTACATACAGACGTTTGAAAGTTTCGATTTTCTCTTCAACTTTGACAAAAATGTGCGAACAGTTACAGATAGAGCGAAAATGGACTGTAACTGCAATTCAATTAGCAGATCTATTTATCCCAAGTATAAATGACAACATTTAATTCTTTGTTGAGGCAAGGGCCTGTCGACATATTAAGCACCGGTTCCCGCAGATCACCGAAGTCAAGCGATGTCGAGCGCGGTTAGTACTTGGGCGGGTGACCGCTTGGGAACACGGCGTGCTCTTGCCTCAGGGAAGAGTGTAAAATGAATCGACACCTAACCATCCCATTCACGCCGGACAGGCCGGATGAGATCGGATATCTCGTAGGATGAAGGTGCCGTTTCACACTCCCCAGTCGGTAGATCACATTATATTTGTGGTCGATGACTGGTTCAAGATGGCCTACGTAGTCGGCGAACCGTAAAAAAAAAATTTTTTTGTTGTGTTTTTTGCGGCTACGGGGCCACGCCCAAAGTTCGTTTAAAATTCACCTAACTACTATCAAATTTCGAAAATTAAATTATTACCTGTCCCCCTCTGCATGGTTGGATTAAATTTGTTTTTGTAAATGTTTTTTTTTCCTTTTTTCTTGATATTCCTAGCTGGCTCTTTATTGAAAAAAAATATTTTTTATATTTGTGAAAAATATGAATATTGGTGTCAATCCAAAATTTTAACATAAGACGTATGTATAACTCTAACTAGCGTTTTTCGGGCTGGGGTTTTCATGATTAAAAATAAAGTAAATATCGCTCACCATGCCAAAATTGATGATTTTTTCAGAAATTATGTATTTTAGGAGCATAGATCTAACAGCAGTTTTTGGTGCAAATGCTTAGGTTTTGAACTATTCCTTTTTAAATGGCGTTTTGTATATTCATAATAAAGCATTCTCGTTTCTTCACGCACTATTTTTTTTAATATAAATTATCACACTTCTTCCATAAAAATGTTTCAAATAAAATATTTTACTTTAATTTTTTTCTTTAAAAATAAATACCTACATAATTGTTTTTTTGTTTTTGTTGTAAAAATATTTTATTGCGTTGGGTTATATTTTTGTTGATTTAAAATTGCTCTAAAGAAAGGAAAATGAAACAGACAAGTATATATATGTAATAGAAAAATACTATAAATTATTATTCTTTTTACCGGTTTTCCTTTAAAATTGCATCATAAATCAATAGCTAAAACGACATGCGTCTGAAACCTTAAACTCTATATAAAGCAGAACTTTTCTTAGAGGTGCTGGTATGCTCAAGAGTGTCTAACAACGACACAGATGTCGCTCCGTGCAACATCTTACTAGTGTGTCCCACTAAATACTGCTTAAGCAGTTTTGAGTTTTTCCGTTCTTCCGTCAGATCCTAACTCTACTGACGAGCTATGATATAGCAAAACGCGTCTAGGGATGGATCTGACGAAATGAAAGTAACATTTTTATTTGATTCGAGATCTAATTATTTATGAAACAAAAACAAATGATCGCACAAAGATTATTGTCACCTTCAGACCCAACAATGCCATTTAAAAATGGTATTTTAAAATGACTATTATTTTCGTCGTAGTCGTAACAATATGGAATTACCGATTAGGTAATGAAACTAATATTTGCCTTTTATCCAAATGAAAAGACTCACAAAGCCTGATTTCATTTAAAAAACATAAAAAAACATTCTAAATGAAATAATTGCCAAAACAATGAAATTACAAACAAATTTTGACCAATTAAATATATTTTAAAAAATTTCCCATTTTATCGGTTCTTTCGTCTCCGAAATTCTCAAAAATATATGCATGACATGCACACAAGTCGAGCGAATTGAAGGCAACTTTAAAACTGCTTAAAGTGACTCCAGAAGTTTGACAAAAACAACGAATAACTTCCAAGTGTTGAAAGAAAAGTTCACCGTATCCGTTTTTTTTTCAGCCAGTACCTAAAATACTTACGTGACGTGCTGAAAGTTTGAGTTCAAAGATTTAAGAGTTTTTTGATAATGTGTAAAGTTGTTTGAGGGCATTTATATTTTACATGCCAAAAAATATTAGTATTTGAAATAAAAAATAACACAAGGGCATAAGAAAGTATTTTTCTCTGACAATGTAACAGTAAATTTCCATGTGGGAGTAGAAAAAATTTTTACTATCCCAAATTCTGACAAGTCTGCTTGTTATTTGTAAAGTTTTCAGTAGTCGGGACTTTCATGGCATGAAATTCCAGACTACATTGCTAATAACGTTATATATGCAGTCGTAATTTCAGAAATTGAATGATTTATTCCTGATAGGCAGAACATCTGGATCGAAACGTTATTGTTATTTGCAAATTTATTTGGGCAATCAGAGATTTATTGCCAACTTAAAATTTAATAGATTTTGTTAAGAGAGTTTAATTTAAGAATTTTTTAGTATACAAGGTGGGGATTTTAAATGGAACGCTGCTTATAGCGGCTCTGGGAATAAGTTTTCTATAAAATCCAAAAATACGTCCTCAAAGTTTTTTATGGACCTTTCTTTTGTCTGGTTAAAAAAAATTGGGACTCCAAGGAGGAGGCGTGGCCCTAATCAACTTTCTTTAAATTAGAGGATGCCACTTGTGGCATCTTTTTGAAAAGCTTATCGAAAAAGGAATTTTTTATATATTTTTCCGTCGACCGTGTATTTACATCCGATATTAACGTTCCCAAAATCATTCATTAATGACCCCTATTAATGCATGATTTTCTGTAAATGCACGATTTTGGTAATTAAAATTAAAGGCAGCCATGCAAACAAATCAACAAAATAATAAAACGTCAATCCAAAACGTCGTCCGCTGTCATTAGTATTTGTAGAATTGTGAAACCTGGATTGTAAAATAAAAGTTGTTAACTCTTTTTCTTCACTTTAGTAAAAAATACGGTCGACGAAAAAACATTGTAACCAACTCTTACATTAAAATGCGATTAATGATCTCGAACATTAACGCGTTCGCTACGCTCACGCGTTAAAATATTTCGATCATTAATCGCTATTATTAATGTACTTGTTGGTTAAATTACTATTAATTAATATTTTTTTAACATCTGTCAAACCATGTTTCAGAAATTTAATAAAAGCAAATTTACAGAACAATTACATGATCAATAACTTTAAAACTGTAATGTCACTTTTTTAGCATCGTAATTGTTAAAAATGTGTCCCATAAAACTGTAAGTACAGACCAAACCGATGGTGGAACTGTTCCCTTACTCTTTTCAAAACTTCTGGCGCTACCCGAATCCTTGCCTTGAACTTGGCCAGAGTTTTAAGTCTGGTGACATTTGCCCTTTCTTTCAAATTAGAGGATACTCCTTGTAGCACCTTTTTGAAAAGCTAATCAAAAAAATAATTTGTCCATATATTTTTTTACAACCGTCAAACTATGTGTCAAAAATTTAATAAAAACTAATTTAAGGAACAATTACGTTAACAATAACTTCAAAACTAAAAAGTAAGGAGGGGCTATATCCTGCTGGAAAAATATCCTTTGGTCTAGATTTCCATAATTATGGAATATTCTTTAAAGTTCTGATATTAAAAACTCTGCAAGGAATGTAAGAATTAATAAATGTTACGCTTTCAAATACGTGGATTGGACTGCGAAGATTTATAGAGTGGCCGCCCAAATTTCCGGATATTAGACCTTTAGATTTTTATTTATGAGGCAATTTAAAAAGAAGGGCATTTGTCACCAGACCTAGAAATCTGAAAGAATTTTTTCCAGCTCATTGAAAACATGCACAATTTCCCCAAATTTTCAAACCGCAAAACTGGCGCGATTACTTGATGACATCGTTCCAATAAAAATTTATAGTGAGCATTGTTACCGATCTTTTATTTGTCCAGTCGGTGTTTTTGTTTACATCCTATTTCTATATTGCAAAATTATTCCGGAATTTTGATTTGTTTTTGTTTAAAATAACTGTTCTTTATATCTATTTACTAATAGAGCAGAAAGATCGACAAATAACTTAGGTTAGACTTTTTTCAACTGTCGTTTCATCACCTTGGTCTTCTGTCAATAATTTCAGTGTTGCCACATGTAAAACCTTTTATGCTAGTTAAATAATATATTTTGTTGCTAGAACTCTATGAACTTATATTGATATATTCATAGCAGTTGATCATTTTTTGATAGCCTAAGGGGGGAGATACCTCTGCTTGCATTTATTCCCCCTCCCCTTTGAAAGCCCATGCTGCAGGCTGTTTGGAAGCTGTAAACATGCTGAATAATAGAAGTATTAAATAATCACATATCCCAAGCAGAGTTTCCGCTTGAGCTAAAATCCGACAGGTAATACGTTAGTAATCCCATTAACATTAAAGTTTCACTTGCGTCAAAATCCGAAATTAATTTATTATGAAAACATGCAATTACGTGAAAAATTGCTCGACGCGCGAGCGAAAAGGCTGCAGCCTGATTAATACCGCCAAAACATAGCCGTTTAGGGCATGCAGGTCGCAAATTTTCTTGCCATGCTTCGAGTTACTGTACGTTGCCAACTCCTCAATTATTACCTTAATCATTGAAACAGTATTTCTAAATTAAAAAATGTTTTATGCCTCCGCTGGGAATCGAAACTAGAACCTCTAGATTAAGCCTTAAATGCGCTGCCAATTGCGCTACGGAGGACCTGATATTCTCTCACCAACTTCGGTCATATAACTTATTCAATTTTATGTTAGTATTTACAGTCTGAAATCTCCTGCGATTCACAGGTCGGTGAGGGTGTTATGGGGAAACGGAACTCATTAACTACCACTGAACAGTATGATCTAATTTTTTTATTACATAAAATTGAATAAGTTATATGACCGAAGTTGGTGAGGGAATATTAGGTTGTCCGTAGCGAATTGGCAGCGCACTTGAGGCTTAATCGAGAGGTTCTGGGTTCGATTCCCATCGGAGGCATAACACTTTTTCAATTTTAATCTTGTCTGCATGCGGGCAAACATTTTTTAATCTAAAAATTATTTACAGTCACCAAAATATCTACATTTCAAAAGTATTTCATTTGTAAAGAAGCTTTTATGTGTACTACATAGTTAAAGGTACATTTGCGATACAAGTAAGTATTCCACCATTAAAAAGAGTGAAATGGATGAGATTCTACCTGTAAAGTGCTTCGGACACAGTTCGTCATATCAGGAACATGATCGATTTTGTTCTGACCTGTAAATTATTATTCTCGAGCTTAACAAATTTCTTATACATGTCACACTCCGTACCATTTTATCACAGTATATTTAATAAAAAATACTTCAAATAAATAATGCACACTTAAAACATTCTACATGTCTAACAGCTGATCGTTACAAATAGATTAATAAAATGAAGGGCACCAGAAAAGGTACGCAACCATCAGATCGCAAATATAACTGACGCGACGTTGTCAGGTTGATAAACTTGAAATTTTTTAAAATTTGATTAAAATGTTTTTCAACTCCGTCGGTCTGTCTGTCTATTGTTTTGACAGCTTAAAAACTACTAAACGGATAATAGCGATATTTTGTATATGGATTAGTCATTAGCCCTGCTGAAAACTGGGTATAGTTTGGGTTGGCTATACAGGGTCCTGCACCTCACCTCCCGTCTTCTATAGCGCACTTATTAATTACGTTAGGATTTTAATATTTTGCAGACTTTACCTGTATCCTAGGGCGCATTTCAGAAAAATATTTTTGTTTATACAGGGTGTTCCAAAAAAGTGTGACGTCATAAGGATCTATTTTTTTAGATTACATGCCATAAATATTCTTACTTATTTAGATGCCTCTTATCGTTGCCTAAAACCCCCAAAATTTTAATGATATCGGTTCAGTATTATAGGCGAAAAAAAATAAAAACTAAGAAAAATCAGTTTTGCACCACTAGTTTTAAAAATGAATAAAAAATAAAAATAATGCCTTGTTAATAAAATTATACAAAGGAACTTAAGAAATAAGGTCGAACAGTCTCGTTAACCAAATTTGATTAATACGAATTGTACAGGATGTCCAAAGTTTAGTGTCAAACTTTGCAAATTTTAAAGCAATTTATTTTTTTTAATTCAAATTGGAACACCTACATATTATTATGTAATTCGATGCAGAATTAAAAATTAAACATTTCTCCTAATTACAACCCTATCGCAATTTCTAACGCATCAAGACTTATTTGCAGAAAACTTATTTTATCAACTATTTCAACAGTCATTATTATAAATAAATATCAATGGTGGCTTTGAAAAACAATTTATTGCCATTAACGTTTACTATTGTAACAAAAAGGAATTCTTTTCGCATGCTCCTAATATGAAAATCATATCTATCTTCTTGGTTGTATCACAAAAAATAATATAGCTTAAACAATTAATAATAATCTAACGATATTTAAAACTATATAATAACTAAAGTCAAAATGGGCTTTTGTCACTTTAATAAACTTTAATACCAATAAATTGCTTTTCAAAGCCACCTTTGATATTTATTCATAATAATGACTGTTGAAATAGTTGATAAAATGAGTTATCTGCAAATAAGTTTTGAGCGATAGAAATTCCGATAGGGTTGTAATTAGAACAAATGTTTAATTTTTAATTCTGTATCGAATGACATAATAATATACAGAGGTTCCAATTTGAAATAAGAAAATTAAATTGCTTTAAAATTTGCAAAATTTGACACTAATCTCTGGACACCCTGTACAATTCGTATTAATCAAACTTGGTTAACGAGACTGTTCGACCTTATTTATTAAGTACCTTTGTATGATTCCATTAACAAGGCATTATTTTTATTTTTTATTCGTTTTGAAAACCAATTGTGCAAAACTGATTTTTCTTAGTTTTTTTTTGCCTATAATACTGAACCGATTTCATTAACATTTTGGGGGTATAAAGGTTACTATAAAAGGCATCCAAAGAAGTATAAAAAATTTTATGGCATGTAATCTAAAAAAATAGATCCTTATGACGTCACACTTTTTTAGAACACCCTGTATAAACAAAAATATTTTTTTGAAATGCGCCTTAGGATACAAGTAAAGTCTGTAAAATATCAAAACCCAAACTTAATTAATACTTGAGCTATAGAATACGGGAGGTGAGGGGCAGGACCCTGTATATAAGCTGAGTCTGAAGTTCCATTAATTTTTATTTTAATGGTAATTTAGTTCAGATCATGAGGCAAACTATAAGAGCTACGTGGTTATCAAAAATGCGCAAAACTGTTATTATAAAGGTTGATGGACACCAAATGATCGGGACATTTTTATATTTTTTGATTGCATAATATTATCTATTATACAGGGTGCGCCAAACTCAGTGGCCTATTAGAAATATTTAGAAAACGACAAAAGATATGTTTTTGAAAATTTGAGTGTGTTCATAAGAGCTAGTGTTCTAGCGTTTAAAAATATTTTGAAAGGGGCGGTGTTGTCAGATCATCTTGAAACTCCTAGAAACTTTGGAATTTTAAATGAGACACCCTGTATATTATTTTACTTTTTGTTTCTGCTTAATAACACAAACATTTTTTGTATATAATAATCTATGCCTATCTCTTATAGTTTTTGAGATATTAATTAATTAGTCATTTTTTGGGACCAAAACATGCTAACCAGAAAATCAAATATTTTTGTGATTAAGGCACCTAGAAAGTTAAAATTTTTACAGAGGGTTCTTATAGCATGGCCATTTAGGAATTTTGATGATTTATAAAAATATTTTTACACAGAGCGTCACAAAAAAACGTAATCTTCGTAATATAAATAAATGCAAAATTCTCAACTTTTTTAAATGGAACACCCTGTATTTTATTTTCTTAACAAAATCTAGTTTATATTTCCTACCAATAAGTATAACATGTTCCTATACCTATCTCTAACCAATTCGAACTTACAAGGGGTTTAAAAAAAATAATAACTTAATAAAAAGGTTTAAACATATTTAATAGTAGGCTTTGGCAGAATTTGTTCGGAAACAAAGGAAAGAGAAAAAATGTCAACCGAGATGTCAACTTAATTTCCTATATTATCTTATATTTAAAAAATTATTCGTTCTATGGATTTATACGTCACACATTCACATTATTATACTGCAACATATTTCGTTCTATTTTTCTAAACTTTTTTGCTGTCATTGGAGATGAATTGGGATACAATTCATTAAATCGTCTACATGTTCTTAATACAATTTTATTACACTCTCCATGTATAAAAAGTAAATTCAAAATTTCTGCGTTTGAATAAGAAATATTGGCTATTTTAGTTAATAATATAAAAACACAGATTATAGACAAAACCAATTAAGTTGACATTTTTTCTTTTTCATTTGTTTCCGAACAAATTCTGCCAAAGCCTACTATTAAATGTGTTTAAACCTTTTTATTAAGTTATTAATTTTTTTAAACCCCTTGTAAGTTCAAATTGGTTAGAGATAGGTATAGGAACATGTTATACTTATTGGTAGGAAATATAAACTAGATTTTGTTAAGAAAATAAAATACAGGGTGTTCTATTTAAAAAAGTTGAGAATTTTGCATTTATTTATATTACGAAGATTACGTTTTTTTGTGACGCTCTATGTAAAAATATTTTCATATATCATCAAAATTCCTAAATGGCCATGCTATAAGAACCCTCTGTAAAAATTTTAACTTTCTAGGTGCCTTAATCACAAAAATATTTGATTTTCTGGTTAGCATGTTTTGGCCCCAAAAAATGACTAATTAATTAATAACTCAAAAACTATAAGAGATAGGCATAGATTATTATATACAAAAAATGTTTGTGTTATTAAGCAGAAACAAAAAGTAAAATAATATACAGGGTGTCTCATTTAAAATTCCAAAGTTGCTAGGAGTTTCAAGATGATCAGGCAACACCGCCCCTTTCAAAATATTTTTAAATGCTAGAACACTAGCTCTCATGAACACACTCAAATTTTCAAAAACATATCTTTTGTCGTTTTCTAAATATTTCTAATAGGCCACTGAGTTTGGCGCACCCTGTATATATAAGATAGGTATATAGGACCGCTATAGCGATAATTTCAATGCCACTTGACAACACGCAAAATTGTGACTATCATGAGGTAGACGATTGTCCGCCTAACCGCCCAACCTATTAGTAAATATTAAAATTTAATATAGAACATTAAAGGTTCTGACATGGAAAATATGTGAACTATATTGTTCAAAGGGGCAGAACAGAAGAATATTATGAATTAAAAATTCCCAATCAATATACCTATGTAACATACCTACGCTTTATACTGCTATACTGTTAAAGGCAAAGTACGCATAGATATGTATAGTTGAAGTTATTTTTCTTTTTGTTTAATTTTCCAACTAAATTTTTCAAATTCCACTCGCTGTAGACTTTCCGTCTACATTTAGAGTACATATTCCAAGGTATTGATATAAAATTTTGCGACTTTTTCCGTGTTACACAACAGGAAGTTGCACTTTAAATAAAGACATATTTTAAGCACTCAACGCCAATTCTTACTTGTCTATTGTACTTGTATTATTATAACTATTGCACTTACCTCAGTTTGGAACGTACACAACAAATGACACAAATACGGATGCTTAGTACCCAATGCCAGAACCTTTCTTTCTATGAGGGTACATTCTACATCATCGTCTTCCAGAACTACATCTTTCTTTAGACATTTAATGGCATAGTAATATTCTGTCCCTTTTAATTCAGCCAAAAGTACCTGTAATAAAGAACAAAATAGAAAAGAGAATATACAGGGTGTTACAAATTCGACATACCAGCATTGGAATCTCAGAAACCATACTTGATTATAATACCGCTTTAAAAGGTTTTAAATTCCGAATACTACCGATTTTATTCTAAAAAAAAACGAAATTTTGCAAAATCGTTTTATTTTTTTCTAAGCTCATTTGACTAGCTATTTAAAGGTAAATGACACTTTGTCATTGACAGTTTTTCTCTTTTACAAAATGACGTTACTAAACTAAAGATCCGCCGTTTCGTCTTCGAGCGGCCATCACCAACTTTACTTTTTTAAATACGCACCTGGATTTTTTTAACCGATTTTTAAACCCTCAAAATGTAATGGCGATATTACTTTTTCATAATGATGAATTGTCCTAGCTTATTTTTTTAAATTCATTTTTTTTACACTTCTTGTCAGTCCGGTCCTGGCAACGAATCACAATATTAATTAAAAACTTTATTTTATTTAAAACATTCATCCATAAGTAAAATAATTTATTTTATAAAATTATCTAATAATTCTAAAGTTACTAATTATAAATCCTAATTTTCTAAATGATCAAAAAGATTGCCGTTTTGCTCAATGCAACGATCGATTTCTCCTCTAATTTTGGCGACAGCCCTTTCAATCGATCTTCTCCTTATCCTACCAAATACAACCTGTATGCGTTCTTCCAGTTCTTCCATGGTATCTACGTCATTTTTATAAATAACATTTTTTTAAAGACCCTCATAAAAAGAAATCCAGCGGCGGAATATCTGGCGATCTCGCTGGCCATTCTATTCCCCACCATTTCCGATACACCTATCAGGGAACTGTTCATTTAAGAACAATTTTACTGCCCTGGTATTGTGCGGCGCCCCATCTTGCTGGAGCCAAACATGGGGTAACGCTAAAGGAATTTCGTCCAGATATCCTTAAAAAAGTAAGTTGGTGATGGCCGCTCGGAGACGAAATGGCAGATCTTTAGTACAATGCTGGTATGTCGAATTTGTAACACCCTGTATGTTTCACAGTGGAATGGTGGAGAGAACGCCAGGAATTTTTTTAGGAATTTTAGGAATTTTGAACCAGAAATATTTTTGCCCCCATCTGAGTAAGTAGTCTATGGGTGCACTTGCCAGGTCCTCCAAAGTGACTTTTAAATTATAAAGGATACTACAACTAATAACAATCATAGTAACCTAACGAAAATCAGGACCAGTTATCAAAACCTGCCCGGAAGGAGAGAAAGCCCGGACTTGTCCGGGGAAATCCAGGCGAATGGCAACGCTAGAAATACTCAAAAGCGATGCTAGACCCTTAAATGTTCAATATATTTTTTCAGTTACCAACACTGCAACCAACGTTTTGACAAGTAACACAAATCTATACGTAAATTTATTTAAAAAATAGAACATTACTAATTATTATTAAATGAAAATTATAACAGACATGTTTTAAAACAGGCGGCACAATGAAATTTCCTCAGCACTAATTTTAAAGATATTTTTAGAATGACATTATTAACCAATCTATTTTGAAAAATGACTACAGGTAAAAATACAAACCAGAAAAAAGAACATTTTGGAAAACTCATTAACCCACATACCTAGAAATTCGATGCATAAAACACGAAAATAGTCGAACAGTCCAGATATTTAAAAAAATACGGGTCAATTTTTCGTTTAATGGGGTGGTATTATTTACATACAAACGTTCGTTCGTTACGTTCACTTAGAACAACCGTGAAATATGCTGAAATACTATTTAAAAAAAGTTTGAATACGCATTATAATTAAATAGGAAGTATTATAATGCATAATTTTATTGGACGAGTTGCTTATGGATGAACGAGCGAGCCCAGTAAAGAAGGCGAGTTCAATAAAGTACATTATGTACGAGCAACATATTGTCTGACACACTGTTCTGAAACCACCTAACGAATGCGGAAAAAGTTTGCGATATTGTCAGCTGGCTCACTATTTAAATATAGATAAAAAAAAATTAAATAGAAATATACAGGATGATTTCTAAGTTGATACTTCATTTTTAGCTGTGTATAGAAGGCTTTAAAATAAACAACATTTTTAAATACCTTTTTTCAAAGAACTCAAAAATAGGCGAGATAGAGAAGTAAAATATCTAAGTGCGGGCCTGGTTACCAAAACATAGCCAACTATAGTTTCTGTTGTTTTTCTTATCTCTTATTAGTCATTCAGTTTACGGGTGGTGTTAAGCAATCCGCTGAAGTGTGTTTTTCTGAAGCAAGTTAATTTTAAATTGGTGACAGGTGAAAATAGTAAAATTTTAAAACAATGAACTAATAGATATGGTGCTAATTTACTGTGAGTGTCGTAAAAGTGCAGATGTTTCTTAGAGATTATACACAGAACGCTTTCCCTTTCATCTTAAAGTTTTCTTAATGTTATTCAATGGGCAAGTTTGGCAGAACCGTATTTGATCCATAGTGTAATAAATGAATGTAAGTACTTTGTTTTTAAGTTTTTTGAAAAAAGGTATTTGAAAATGTTGTTTATTTTAATACCTTCTATACACAGCTAAAAAAGAAGTACCAACTTAGGAATCACCCTGTATAATAATATAATTTAAACCATAGACAGTGCTACAAATGCGTGTGCGTACAAGGAGATCTCGTAAACGAGATACAAAGATGGTAAAAATGAGTCAACAATAACTAAACTCTAGGAAGTAAGGAAGTTTTTAAGACAAAAGCAAGACACTTACTTTTCCAAAACTGCCTTTCCCAAGAACCTTCAAAAAATTAAAGTCATCCACACAGTATTTTCTAAACCTTGGAATAGTAGTAGCAGGCGGAGTGATTCTTCCACTTCTTTGGAAGCCTTGATACGTACTACTCTGGGAAACCTCATCTGGAAGGTCATTGAAATCTAAGGAAAATGCTGGATTCGATGCAGGTGTCAAGGTGTTTCCGGGCGAGTCCCGACTGTCTACGGATCCTGGAAGAATAATAATGAGTTTAAGATATTTTTAAAAATCATTGTTGTCAAAAATTAAAATAAAACTAGGTCCGCGTAAACCAATTACGAATCTTTTTATTAAACTTTCCCATTGGCTGGACAATCTACATGTAGCAGTCTAATCGGTTTAACTAATTAAGGATTATAGTTCGGACTAATGGTCTAACACTGTTGACATTTTCAGTAATTATGTAAAGAGATAATGATTTCATGCGGGAAAAGCTTGTTATGCGGAATATGAATATTTTGATGATAAATCTGTCATTCATCTTTTAATTCTACTAAGTATTATACTCTTTGATTTAAGATATAAATTTCAGTTGGTGACGGTTTTTGTGCATTAGTATTAACTTTTAACGTTCGCCATGGTAAAGTTTCCAAAATAATCGCCAATTTACATACTAGCGACACTGTAAACGTGGAAAGAGGAGTGGCAATACTGTAGTAAATCGAAATAACTCGAAAAATCCAAAACAGCCTCTTTTTTCTGTGCTTAATACCTCCCAAGACATTGACCTCAATTTTTTTTTTCCAGAAGTATTATAATTTCGTCTGTTTTATCTGATTTTATGTACTTATCTTCGTCTTCCACCATTCAGGAAGGATTTACCAGTTATTTTCTATATCTGTTGCGTATCGATTGGGGTTGGAGCCCCATTACCGCAAGAAACCAATAAAAGGCAAGTAAAAACGTTCATTTTGTATATGAAGTACTATACATTTTATGCATTATTAGCTCTTGTAGTAATTGACTAAAATTGACTGGAAAACTTGAACAAGTTCATTTGTGAAAACATTTTTTGTTCGGTCAAAAACAAACTTTTTCGGTAAAAATATATTTTGGTTTTATATCTTCCATTTTCGCACAATTTCATGCACTCTTTAGGAAAAATTGGTTTATGCATAGGGTCTATAATAAATGTTTTGATTCAAATAAAAAATTTGATCTGACAGATTTGCATGTTTTTAAAGTATATTTTTAACCTCACTTTTGTAAAGTGTCATAAAATGACACGTAGTATTGGTCAGTCTCATATCGTAACTAGGTCGTATGAAGAGTCAATTATTTTTTAAAACTCGCTTTCGAGGGTGGGAAGGTTTTTAAAGCCGGGAGCTCCCCTCCCCCTCGTAAAAAAGTCCTGGATTCGCCACTAGATGGATATGAAATTATATTCATTCAGTTAACCGGAATAGTCCACTTTAACATAAAGTAAACAGAAAATATCCATGTGGGAGTAAAATGATTACTGATAAGTCTATCTTAGTTGATGGTCGTTGGTATGTCGAGTTTAAAATTGAATAGGCTTTATATTAGAATTGAGGAATTTAAAAAATTGGTTTACCAACTACGTTTTGTTTTGACTGTCAGTATTTTTCTATTATTTTTGTGATTAATCTTTTTTGTTAATAGATTTTGCTGCTGGCATATTGTTCTGAAAATAGATGCGTATTTTTCTTGTTCAGACTAGTAAATATAATTAACAAATGTTTTCTGCCTAAATTTTAAAAGAAACAAAAAAAATTATAATACGCATCCACTAAACCCATTAAGGCCGAGACACAATTAAAAAATAAGCAACAGAAATAAATTTT
Organism: Polydrusus cervinus; assembly: GCA_935413205.1. NCBI lineage: Eukaryota > Metazoa > Arthropoda > Insecta > Coleoptera > Curculionidae > Polydrusus > Polydrusus cervinus. The sequence goes on from OW284512.1 coordinate 4,516,686, forward strand.
GATACGTACAAAAATAATTAAATATAAAAAAATGGGTAATCCAAAAAAAATGTTCGTAAAACCAGTTTAAACGTCAAGGAGTTTTGCCTTTATACAGTTTACTCAAAAACTACTAAGTCTATCAATTTTATTTCATGAAATATTTGGGTATTTAACATTTAATAATATCAAATGCAAAGATATTAGATTGGTAAAGTAAGATCCACAAATATAACAGTGTTGTTTACATTTCCGTCTTCCAAAAAATAATTTAATGGCAATACCACCTGTTCATATTATACCTCTGGATAATATATATATAATATTCAGTAAATTAATATATTTAATATTATATATTTTAAATTGGTTCATATTATATCCTACCTTTTATAATAAAATTGAATAGATCAATTTAACATTTCTCCATTTCTTGCTCTCTTACAAAAATTACTACTTTTATCACAACAATGGTGACATTTTGCAAGCCAACAAAATCCCGCTAATTGATTTTTCAGGTCGTAAAATCTTCGCACTGGCTGATACCTGAAACCGGTTTCTCAATTCGCTGGAAATAATTATAATTGCCGCTGAAAATGAATTTACAAAATTGTTTGTGTGGATTACGAGAAAATCAGGTTTGAAATAGCGTTTAGAGGGATTTTGTTGGTTTGCAAAATGTCACCAATAAAACTAACCCTTTAAAACGTAAAATGTTCCGGTATGAATTTAAAAAATATGTATCTGTAAATTGTAGCAATCAACGTCAACTATAAGAAACCCTCATCTAATTTATTCCAAAAAAATATTCTATTGGCCTTCAAAGCCGCTTCCGCTTTCTATTACATTGACTTAATCAGTTAGAAATTGCAAAACTCGACCAATCGACAGTATTTACGATCGGTTGTAGTCGAAGTGACCAAAACGCCGATACGGCTTTGCTCTGCTCTTATCTATACTAACGAGACAAAGTAGGGCGCACTTTAACCTCACGCGTTTTTGTACCTCATTGACTCATGTCCTGATGACGGCCTATTTGGACGTAACGCGTAGGTACTAACTTTATTTAATAAATTTAAGAAAGAAGATAGGCTTTTTTTTTAAACTCCTAATTTATAATGTCCCTTCTGGAGAGTAGTTAGGTTAGGTTAGGTTAGGTAAGAGTGGCAGACCCTTGGTTCTGACCAAACAGTCTCACATAGTCCTAATTAGGTCCGTTGTGATACCACACGTGTTCCGTAGAACCCACCTTCATCAAATCTCTGATGGTTAGTGCGACGTAACCGCGAAAGGGTTTTAACAACTCATTCAAACCAGCCACTACTGTTCAGAAATCTGCTCAGCCGTCCAAGTTGTAAGTTGCTTAGTTCCTCCAGGCTATCGAAAGATGGTTCACCCAGAGTAGTGAACCTCCTTCTTACGAGGCCAGGGCATTCACACAAAAAATGTTGAATACTTTCTTCCTCTTCCTCATCTCTGCAACTTCTGCAGAAGTCGTTAGTGGGTATTTGCATACGTTCGGCATGTCTACCGAAGAGGCAATGTCCGGTAACAACCGCAGTAATATTTCTCACGTCTTTTCGACTGTGTCTCAATAGCTCTGCGGTTCTATTTTTATCGAATGTGGGCCACAGTTGCCTGGATGTACTACAGGTTGTCAACCCTGTCCATCTGTTCTGTGCAAGCTGCTTAGCCGTGTAGTCAATCTCCTTGGAGAGTAGTTTGTTACTAAAACGTTGTTTGTCGTGTGCAAAAAATAATTTCAGAAAAAACTAAACATACGGTTAAAAAAAGGAGCACCATCCTGTTCGCTAAATTAGGTTCATCATTTTAAAACTTGAACTGTTGATATTTCGAGGACAGTTAAAGATAGGTATGGAACATGTGAAAAAGTCCAGAATTGAACGCAGAATCTAAGAATGTAAAAATATATATTTTATTTTTAAAAATTTGACGCGTGTAGAATTTTCTGTTTCACCCTGAATAAAAATAGTTGTTTGAACAATGAAAAAATTGAATGATTCCTGGGACAAACAAAAAAAATCGTTAACCCAAAATTTTTATCACGAAAAAACTAAAAATAATACCATTGTTAGTCTGAAAAGTCATTGATTCTTAACAATTGCTTCCTTGTTCAAATATGTTACTTATAGTTGGCAGCAATTCAAATCAATCAATATAAGTCATTATATCGAAATGTTACGACCCACTGAATAAAACATAAACGCAATTAGCGCTTAATCAAGTTAATAAATGTATAAAATGTAATCAATAAATGCTCTAACTAGTATAAAATGTATTATTAATTTTTATGAATGTTGTAATATTTGATTTAGCTAATTTTTTCCTTATATAAAGAGAAATAATTATTGAAACTCTAAGACTTCCTTTACTGATATATTTAGAAGAATCTTTTAATTATAATCTCTACATGTTTCGAGTGTAGACATACTCATCATTAGGAGAATAATCTTTTTAGAAAGGAAAGAAACTGATGTCTTAACGGAAATTTCAATGATTTAAAAGCTCCGCTAAGACATCAGTTTCTTTCCTGAAAAATTGATGCCTTAGCGGAAATATTAATGATTCAATAGCTCCGCTAAGACATCAGTTTCTTTCTTTTTTTAAAGCTTAAGTTATTCTTCTGATGATGAGTGAGTCTACACTCGAAACATGTAGAGATTCCAACTAAAATAATTTTCTGAATTTATCAGTGAAGGAAGACTTGGAGTTTTAATTCTTTCCTTTTAAATTTCTACTCCACTTCAAGTATAGACTATTTCTTGAAGGTTTTCTTATGTGTTGTACTAGCCATTTATTATGACTTATATGGCTTCAGAACATAAAAATAACTTTCTTGCGATATCTATAAAATTACAAATCTTGTTAATTCTAAATCTTCGTAAGGGTTTGAAAAATACCAGGAATCTTCCCTAATCCCCACTGTACCGGATATCTACAAGCAACGGCAACGAAACGACACTACTAAAATGAAATTCAACTTTTTTTGGGAAGAATATTTTATTATTTAAGCAATGGCCTACGTTTCGACACGGTTTTGTGTAATTTTCAGGGCCAGTTTTGCAACCAGTGGCGGCTCGTCAGGTGAAGTAGGTGTAGGGGCTCTTCACCAAAAAAAAAAATCAGGAGGAAAGTTTTTCGACAAATTAAATATTAATGTACCAATACAACTACCATTTTAGCCGTTAATAAATAATTATGTTGGAATTAATAAATATTAATAAAATCCAAATGTAGCTATGCAACAATAATTATACACACTCGTACATTTTGGCACGCCCCAGCCGACCGTGTCCGTTTTCTCAAAACAAGTGAAGACCTAACGCCCCACATGGCTTTGATATTCACCGTTGTTATGGTTACGTTAAGTCAGTCACGCAAACAGCATGTAACGATGTGCATTATAATGAAGGGCAATTTTATTTAAATATAGATCAGTCGTATGAACCATTGTTTTAGCATTGATTTCGGTCAAGCTCAATGCTCATCTACTATAATATATTGAGTTTAGTTCTAAAGTAAATTATTAATATAGATACATAACAAAACAAACCGCAATTATCTTAAACGGATCTTCCTGACGTAGGTCGACCACAAATTTTGTTTTTGCCGACCGTAAAATGTTGGCTCTGTGTCCTGGACTATTTTTAGCATTCCACGTCATTTTCGGACTTATCGTGTGACTTAAGCTTGTCTAGTTTAAAAGTCTTATTTTCAATGTTGCCAATTGGCAAATTAAAGTAGTGTTCAAAGTTACCAGCCCCATGCGAAATTATATTTATACCGTGTGACACAAGACCCAATTTTTTTTCGTAATTTTAGCAGTAAAGATTTAAAAATGTGAGATGTTATTAAGTATGTAACCTTGTCACTCGGAGTACCAAGGTACACAGTACGAGATGCCATAAAACGCTGGATCAGTAGTGAATACAAAATCCACTGGAGCAACAGAGAGAAATTCTACCAAAGCAAAAGCTTTATTGGGAAGCCAGACCCAAGACTTACGAAACAGTTGCTTCAAATGAACAGCTGAGAACCATTACAGGAATTCTGATAGGAAACAAAGTTGTTAAGAACCATCTGCACAGAACGCAACTGTACAATGGAGACCTTGACTGCCGATTATGCGGACAAGACAAGAAAACTGTACAGCACATAGTTTGCCATTGCGAGGTACTAGGTCAAACGGACAACAAATACTCGGAGAACCAAAACTGGAATTAGAGGATAACCTTACCCTCTTCCCAGTTGACCTACACAAACTAGTGCAAGAAACTGGGATCACGGAGTGGGTGTAACAACCAAACAGTGTAAGCACAATGTGCATCAGGCGCACGAACGGGCCCTCAGAAAAAAAAAATGTGTAAATTGCCATTTCTCGACCAATTTACCTTCTAAATCGCTTCCGGTTTAACCGGAAGTGAAGTTAATTTTTTAATTTTAAATAGAAACCCCTTATTTTAATTCTATGTTTAAATTCTATAGAAAATTATAATTTTAATGACATATCACACTTCATCATTTGTTTTGAAGATCAATTTTCCTTTGTTTTCTAAAATGTCCATAGTCTTGTAATGGATTTTAAGTTAAGGACTTTCTTTATGAGAAAATAATTCCTAAACTTGGTCCAATTATACCAACACAACTTATCTAAAACTTCCGGTTTAACATGTTAAACCGTTAAAACCGGTTTTTTGGTTTAACATGGTAAATCGTAGGTTGGTTTCTTTGGATAGAGAATAAAAAACTAAGATAAGGAGGTGAAAACCATTTGTCTCTAAGATGAACCGTTCCAATGTAACAGCCTGTCAAAGTCAAAAAATGCCATATTTTAAACGTCAATATTTCAAAAACTATTGAATTTAGACATATGACATTTACAACATAAGCGTAGAATTTTGTGGGGAATCAGAAAATAATACAATATATAGCGTGTTCCATTAAAAAAAATTGTCAAAGACGTGACGACAGTTCTATGCGACCCTGTATAATACTTTTTATGTCCAAAAATGCACAATTAAAAATAAAAATTGACGGGTCCGAGCGTTTTTCCTAGATCTTTTTCCTTTAATTGATATTAATTTTATGCGGGACTTTTGGGAGACCCAGTATCTAGTTTCGGAGAAATTTGATGACAGCAGACGGCAAAAAGTGGGATTGTTTTACATGCCGTGATGAACTCTTAAATAAGTTTCAAATTGATACAATCTTTCCAAAAATGTATTGGAATCGATAAGGAAATCTACTTTTCAAGCAGTTTCTGATATTTGCCATAGATAAAAGAAGGATCGTATTAGGCGGAAACTTCCTCGGGGACTCATTCACATTTTTTATCAAAATGTCCGAAATCAAATATGTTCCCGATGTATTTTCGGTTCTAAAGAAATATTATTAGAAAGATATAAGATAGGAAGGAAAATTTCCTTTATCAAAGAAATTGTCTGCTAAATTCGTAAAGAGAAGACAGACGTAAGAACAAGAGAATTTTTATTTATTCATTTTTTATCCATAACCTTACAAGGTAATTGTCATTTTATTGTCCTTCTTTCGAATTAGTCCTTTTACCTCTTCGTTCGCTGCCAGGGCCATTCCCGAGGGAACCTACAGCATAACGTGGGTTCCGTACCACGATCCTCAGTCATGCATTCAGAAAATATTGATATCAAGCCAAACCGCTAAATATATAAATAAGAAACAGTTGTTTTATTTTATTACGTAGAGACTTAAGAGTAGTCGATGAGTCATCACGAACAAATAGTGCATTTCCACCACATCGCGCATCTGACGGTGGCAATAAAATTTATTTTTTTATATATACAAAATATTATAAAAACGAATTTCAACAGAATTAGAGATTCTTAAGATAATATCGGGGCATCGTGTGTAATTTTAATGATAAATAGGAATTTAATACGCGCACAGAAATGTAAGAGAATTAAATGTTACATTTCCAAATAGGTGGATAGGACTGCGAGGATAGAGTGGCCGCCCAAATCTCCAGATATTACACCCTTAGATTTTTATTTATGAGGCGATTTAAATAGAAGGGTATATGTCACCAGGCCTAGAAATCTGTACGGGTTGAAGGTAAGGATTCAGGCAGAGATACGTTTAATCACGCCACAAGAGTAAGGGAAGAGTTTCACCATCGCATCGGTTTGGTTTGATTGAGATTTATGGGGCACAATTTCAAGAATTGCTATGCTAAAAAAGTGAATCAGTGGCGTATTTAGCTGCCGCCCGACAGCCCCCCCCCCCCGAGCCTAGGAGCTCGGGTCTAAAAGTCTAATTGCAACCTAATTGTCCTTCCTGTTTTTATAGAGATTAAGGTTTCGGACACGTACCGTTTTAGTTATTGATTTATGATGCAATTTTATAGGAAAACGAGTAAAAAGAATAATATTTTTCTATTATATACTTGTCTGTTCCGTTTTCCCTTTTTTAGAGCTATTTTAAATCAACAAAAATATAACCCAATGCAATAAAGTATTTTTACAACTAAAACAAAAAACAATTAGGTATTTATTTTTAAAGAGAAAAATTAAAGTATAAGTGTTAATTAAAACATTTTTTATGGAAGAAGTGTGATAATTTATAATAAAAAAAATAGTACGGGAAGAAACAAGAATGCTTTATTATGAATATACAAAACGGCACTTAAGAAAGAGTATTTCAAAACCTAAGCATTTGCACTAAAAACTGCTCTTAGATCTACGCTCATAAATGACATGATGATTTCGAAAAAATATACTTTATTTTTAATCATGAAAAAACCGAGCCCGAAAAACGTACACGAGTCATACATACGTCTTATGTTAAAATTTTGAATTGACACCAATATTTATATTTTTCTCAACTATAAAAAATGTTGTTTTTTTTTAATAAAGAATAGGAATATCAAAAAAAAGTAAAAAAACACATTTTATTACACAAACAAAAATAATTCAACTATGCAGAGGGGGAGAGGTAATAATAATTAAATTTTCGAAATTTGTTAGCAGTTAGGTGAATTTCAAGCGAACTTTGGGCGTAGCCCCGAAAATATTTCGCCTGCGGCCATTTTCCGCCTTCTTCACCAAGTACCGGATGATTCAATAAGAAAGGTAGCCGGCTATATTTCGGAAACTACTGGGCATAGAAACTCGGAAAAAAAATGACAACTAAAGTGGCCATGAGAAAATCCTGAAAATAATTTTTAAGTTCCTCATTTTGCCGCAAGAGGGCGTAATTGAAAAGTAAAATTTAAAATCTTACATATCTCCGAAAATTCCACATTAAGGTATATCTTTGGCAACACCATTAAAAAGCTTGGCCAATTATGCATCATTTTGATCATATGCTCATTAGCGTACCGACTTTAATAATAGGGGGGGAAACTGTTGAAAGTGTAATCATTTAAATCGTTGTAACTTATAAACGACTTATCCAATTTTAGCAAACTAAAGACTGTTTGGAAGAGAAATGTATGCACTTCCACCAGTCGTATTTAGTTGTCCATAATAGTTCTCAAAAAAAATGCTAGAGGGCGTAATTTGTAATAACAACACATTTTTTGATTTTACTCCGAAAAAATAAATCATACGGTATAATTATTATACCATAATAAAAAAGTAGATGAAATTTGCTAGAAAAAATATTTAAACCGCAGCTCGATATCTTTGTTCGTTTCAGCGTTATCGCCAATAGAATAATTTTTAAAACTTTAAATGAAGAAGCGGTTATATATTTTTTAGAAAAAAAGTGGGACGCCACTGATATTTTTCCATGTAGATATTATTTCTGATTAGCCTGGTTAATTCTGCATAAAAATGGTCTCTTACGCATTTTTCCTCAGGCACACCGTTTTTAATTAAAATAATTAAATTAAATTAGCACGACTATTTATTATTATTAACATTGATAATGAATAATTTAGTTTTATTAAAATTGTTGGAAATGACCACCTTCACTTAATAGGAACGCTTCTGCCCGTCTAATTTAATTTAATTATTTTAATTAAGAACGATGTGCCTGAGGAGAAAAACGCAAGAGACCATTTTTATGCAGAATTGACCAGGCTAATCCGAAATAATATTCACATGGAAAAATATCAGTGGCGTCCCACTTTTTTTCTAAAAAATATATAACCGCTTCTTCATTTAAAGTTTTAAAAATTATTCTATTGGCGATAACGCTGAAACGAACAAAGATATCGAGCTGCGGTTTAAATATTTTCTCTAGCAAATTTCATCTACTAATCGATTATGGTATCATAATTATACCGTATGATTTATTTTTTCGGAGTAAAATCTAAAAATGTGTTATTATTACAAATTGCGCCCTCTATTATGGACAACTAAATACGATTGGTGAAAGTGCATACATTTCTCTTCCAAAGAGTCTTTAGTTTGCTAAAATTGGATAAGTCGTTTATAAGATACAGTGATTTAACTGATTACACTTTACAGCTTCCCCCCCTCTTATTAAAGGCGGTACGCCAATGAGCGTAAGACCAAAATGATGCATAATTATCCAAGCTTTTTAATGGTGTTACCAAATACCAAAGATATACCTTAATGTGGAATTTTCGGAAATATGTAAAATTTTAAATTTTACTTTTCAATTACGCCCTCTTGCGGCAAAATGCGGAACTTAAAAATTATTTCCATGATTTTCTCATGGCCACTTTAGTTATCATTTTTTTTCCGAGTTTTTATGCCCAGTAGTTTCCGAGATATAGCCGGCTACCTTTCTTATTGATTCACCCGGTACAATATCATTAAATATATGTAGTCCCGACTCTCCCTCTCTCCAGAAAAAAAAAGTCCTACTTACGCACACTAAGCCTCCCCCCCCCCCCCCGAGCATATTTTCTGGCCACGCCACTAATTACAGTTTTAAAGTTATTGTTCATATAATTGTTCCTTTTTAAATTTCTGATAGATGTAAAAAAACATATATGGACATTTTTCTATAAGCTTTCCAAAAAGGTGCCACAAGTGATATCCTCTAATTTGAAAAAAAAAATGGATTAGGGCTTCCCCCCTCCTTGGGATCCAAATTTTTTTTTAAACGACAAGAGCGAGGTCCATAAAAAAATGTTGAGGGCGTATTTTCGGATTTTCGAGGAATCTTATTTCCAGAGCCACTATAAGCAGCGGTCCATTTAAAATTCCCCACCCTGTATAAAAATTATTATTATTGAAGTTGTAGCTTATATATTATAACTTAAAATGTACATTTAAAACTGCCAAAACTACTTATTAATGTAAAAAACTAATATATCGGATGCCAACTTTTAAATTTTGATTAAGCATGCATATAATAAATAAATTTTATCTAAAATCTCTAATATGTCCAAAATTATAAAAATGGTCATTCTAAATGGGACAAGTTTTGTCAAAACGTCAAAAGTAATAGGTGACATGGAACTACGTAATGCTAAAATATTTTGGCATATGACTATAGTATTTACAGTTGCATTGCACCCAAAATTTGTCTAATTCGTTTTTTTTTTCAACAAAGTTGTGCCTAGTATAAAAATAGAAATGAAATTTATTTTTGTCGAGCACGTGGTAAGATTTAAATTGGTGAGTACCAGCTGCTATACCAGGGGGGCGTGAAGCTGCCCATCCATGTGCCTTTTCAAATTTATATATATTATTTTTCTGCGTGGCTGGCAATTTTTTTAAGAACTTATTTTTTCGAGGAGTAGGAGATTATTTAACTGCCACAACTAAATATTCTCATCCCATGCCCACCTCAAAAATTTCGGAACCATTAAAATTTTTTTTGTCCGCCACTGAGTTCATCACATCGGATTAAAAATCTAATAACACCAACTGATAAAGGAGAAAAAATAATAGTAAGAGTGTAAACTTTATTTTAACATATCTCTTCAAACAGAGTCAGGAAAAAATAAAAACGAAATTGCGAGAATTCGGGTTTGCCTAAATATCTTCGTAAAGATGTCTCTGTACCTTATATGGTTTACGAGATCCCTGTAGAATGCTTCCTTATCTGGGACACCCTATATACGATGTTAATTCAAAAGCTTTATGATAGATTGCATAAAGCTTTGATTGTGGTAACAATGACAGTGGTACGCACAATCAACGTTGCCTGGTTAATAAATCAAGAAGGACAATAACTGTACCACTTTGATTGTGAAATACCCTTTCTATCAATGCCATTGATGTTACAATCAAAGCGCCTGGTTAGTTAATTATTATTTAGTGTAAAAAAAAATTAGTCTTTTAGTATAACTAAAAGGCTGGAGCGAAAGATACCGAAAAAGAATGTTGGTCACAAGGCTTTTTTAAAATAAAATTTTCATAAAATAAACTGTGACAGAACCCTACGTAAGTCAGAAATATTTTGGCACCCAATTTATCACTATTTTACATAGTTTAAGTCCAGTCGTTGTTTTTTTTTTGTTTTTGAAAACTTTCTACCTGATGGTTTAAAAATAGCGTAAGGATATTTATTTTTGTGCCAGTGGGTGATATTCTTTTTTATTTGGGAAAGTGATTCAAATCTTTATTTATTTATTTTTTTTTTAAATAAGAGAAAGCGTTGACGTATTATTTTTAGTGAAACAGTAAAAACACACAGTAAAAAAGCAAGTGAATTTGAGTAATTTTGCAACCAAACGAATTCACACGTTAAAATATGCTTTTGTGGATAGAAAGAAACATCTTTATAGATAAACAGCTTACATTCACATTATTGTGAATATTTTTTTTTAATCAAAATAACTTTCTCACATTCTCCAATATCCTGGGTCTCTCAAAAGTTCCGCATAAAATTAATATCAATTAAAGGAAAAAGATCTCCGAAAAACGCTCAGACCCGTCAATTTTTATCTTTAATTGTGCAATTTTGACATAAAAAAATATTATACAGGGTGTCTCATAGAGCTGTCGTCACGTCTTTGACAATTTTTTTTTAATGGAACATCCTATATATTGTATTATTTTCTGATTCTCCACAAAATTCTACGCTTATGTTGTAAATGTTATGTGTCTAAATTCAATAGTTTTTGAAATATTGACGTTTAAAATATGGCATTTTTCGACTTTGACAGGCTGTTACATTGGAACGGTTCATCTTAGAGAAAAATGGTTTTCACCTCCCTATCTTAGTTTTTTATTCTCTATTCAAAGAAACCAACATCCAAATTACCATGCTAAACAATTAAAACCGGTTTCTTGGTTTAACATGGTAAATGGGAGGTTGGTTTCTTTGGATAGAGAATAAAAAACTAAGATAGGGAGGTGAAAACCATTTTTCTCTAAGATGAACCGTTCCAATGTTACAGCCTGTCAAAGAATGCCATATTTTAAACGTCAATATTTCAAAAACTATTGAATTTAGACACATAACATTTACAACATAAGCGTAGAATTTTGTGGGGAATCAGAAAATAATACAATATATAGGGTGTTCCATTAAAAAAAATTGCCAAAGACGTGACGACAGTTCTATGAGACACCCTGTATAATATTTTTTTATGTCAAAAAATGCACAATTAAAAATAAATATTTACGGGTCCGAGCGTTTTTCCTAGATCTTTTTCCTTTAATTGATATTAATTTTATTCGGGACTTTTGGGAGACCCAGTATGTAGAGTCCAAATTTAAAAAGTTTTTAAAATTCCGTTAATAAACATGGAAAGGATCGGTTCAAGAGAATGCACTGTTCTTAATATACATAATATAGATATAATTTCACATGGAGTTGGTAACTTTGGAGAATAATTTAGAAATATTGTTCGGATCGACTTATTATTTTCTGTAGACGCAGACTTGGCCACGCTGTATTTTTATATTAAATATATTTGTTATGCTTTTTGTTCAGAAACTGTTTTCACCACCAGACTTGAAAAGTTTCTTTTCTTTAACTTGTTATTCTGGACATCGTTTTCAATTAAATTTCTTTCGTAATAAATTTTTCCTAATGTCTACCCTCTACCCTTTTTAGATTAAAAAAGAAACTGGACTTAAAAATATACCAGACTTTTAAAAGGCTCCTCTGGGATAAATTTAAATTTAATATAAGGTTTGATCAATATTTTTTTTTACACAAATGTGTATACCAGGTGGTGATTGCTGGTAGGAAATTCCATGCAAATTTTAGACTGTCCAAATATTTGCTCCCCTGTTGATTCTAGAGCGGGGTTGTACATTGTACGGAGACTTTTTTAGGATCTCTGTGTGGTGAGTGCAAATGAAAAATTTGATCAATTTTGAATAACCCGATCTTAACTTATTTGAACAGAATTGCGGTTGGTTTTTCATTGAACATCAACAAGTCATGCTGCGGACTCCAGCATTGATTGGATTTGTCAACCTATGATTGGTGATAATTTTTTATCTAGGTAATTATTATGAGTTACACAATAGAAGAAAATGTAGGCAAGAGCCTATTGACATATTAAGCACCGGTTCCCGCAGATCACCGAAGTTAAGCTGTGTCGAGTGCGGTTAGTACTTGGGTGGGTGACCGCTTGGGAACACGGCGTGCTCTTGCCTCAGGGAAGAGTGTAAAATGAATCGACACCTAGCCATCCTATGCACGCCGGACAGGTCGGTAGAGATCGGATATCTCGTAGGATGAAGGCCGTTTCACACTCCCCAGTTGGTGACCGGTTTAAGTGGCCTCCGTAGTCGGTGAATTAAAAAAAAAAGTTAGTATGATAAAATGATCAACAGGGGAAAACATATTTGGACAGTCTAAAACTTGTATGGGATTTCCTATGTTTCCAACGATGTACCACCCGATATACTACTTTAAACAGGCAGTTATTAACAATGTTCAATTTATAAGAGCTCTTTTATATTTCGATCAAATTTCTAATTTTTATACGAAAATTTTTTGTACTGTAATTTCCCCTTATTATACACTATATTGCTAATACCATAATTCAATGATGACACCACTGTAGGCAGATGATCAGGGTCCGTTGAGTTTGCGCAGCTCGGAAATTTGCTTCTTGATGTTAAACATTTGACAGGACCGACTTTTAAAATATTTTTACAAGCTTTTATTTAAATTCACCCGTTAGTTCGGGAGTGTACAGTTTATGGTCAAATAAAACTAAGTAACCAATATTTTACATACCTGAAATACCTTATTCCTGGTATTGAACCGCGATTCGTGCAAAAAAGGATCATGCACTTTTTTCTACCCATTTTGAGACACAAGTCGCTAACAATAACAAAATGTCTGGTAAAGTTTTATACCTAAATTCGCACCCAGAACTTAAAAATAATATCCACAATCACACCCGGAACATCCGAACGAATACAATGTAAATAAAGATGGAAACGACTAACAACTTACAAACTAACAAAAAAAATGTCTAAGGTAAAGTTTTATAAACATTAACACCCAAAACTTGGAAATTATAACCACACACGAACGAACGAAGCAAAAGATGGCGACGAATAAGAATACAAACAACCACATAACACCTAATGTGCAAACAACGCCGAGCCAGTTCTGTTTACGATCTGTTAGATATCATGTCGGTTGCCTAATTTTTTCCCCACTGCGCAAGCGCCACGGGCCTAAGTTCAGGTTATTATGAATCGCACGATGGATATATTCTTGCTTCGTGCGGCTTGTATTGGCAATATAGTGTATGTATATATGGGCTTGGAACATATTTTTTTAAATATAATTTAAAAAATGTTTCTGAAATATGTTTATTTTTAAACAATTATCTGCTCTGATTATTGTCAAAGAGAAAAATTTGGGTATTAAACATGAATAATCTAATAAGCTAAGTATTGGTATAGATTATTTCCTTAATCAATTTTATTCAATATCTCATCTTATATTAAAAAAAAACGTCCTTATTGTTTACAGGAAAGTACTTTAAATTTATCTTCCAAAAAAATGTATAAAATATTTTAAAGTTTTGATTAGTCCAGTGAAAACTTCAAAGGCTTTGTCAAGGCTTTTTTTAACGTTCCCCGTATTTTTTAGAAAATTATTCTAAACTCTATAGGAAAAGCAAATAAAAAGGAGCCGCAGTTCAGAATTTTAAAAGGATTGTAGGGGACGCCAAAGAAAGTCATTCAGTGATATCTAATAATTTCCTGCCTATTTTGCCTTTATGTTGATGTTCCTCTCGAGCCTTTGTGGCCGATGAAATGTAAGGATTTTATTTTATGAAGTAAAGCTTTTCAATAGAGCTTGATAATTTATGCTTTTATATTCTGGAGCGTTTTTTATCATTTTAAATTGCTGCGTTTAAAAAAAAACTTTCGACGGAAACAACAGAAATTATTTTATTCGTTCTATTTTATCAATTTGTCAATTGTGAAAATTTTCGCCGCGGACTCTAATTTTAGTGAAGGGTAAATAATCCTTTCTTATTATTAGGAAACTATTTAAACTATTTATTTATCTCACACCCCCAGAAGGAGTAGTAGTAAGGGTCGGCCAGATCATCATAAAGGTGCTTCCATGTAAATTATTTTAGATACCTGCCTGAAATGTTTTAAGTTGCCACGCAGTAGTAACCGTCTTCCATCCGTTAATACGCCACTGGTCTGACGTAAACAGCCAAAGCATTAGTAATCCAAATAGATATTATTATAGTTGAAAAACAAAGATAACGTGAAACCGCGGTTGTGGCTCCGAGGTAGAGCTGGTATTCGACCGCGGCGACCCGGAGTGGGCATACGTACAATAAAAAAAAATTAGTCCGAAATTCAGTGGATTTAAGAATGCAGGGAAGAGTGTAAAAGGTATCATCTCCCAACCCACCCCATTCACGCCGGTAACCAGGCCGGATGAGATCGGACATCTCGTGGGGTGCGGAAGAAGGTACACACTCCCCAATCGGTAGGTCATGCAATGGCAATAAACCAAGGGTTGATAGCCCTTGGGGGGTGTCGCATGACGGAGGATCGTGGTTCGGAACCCACGTTAAACTGTAGGTCCCCTCGGGAATGGCCCTGGCAGCGAACAAAGAGGAAACAAGCCTAATTCAAAAGAAGGGCAGAACGGCAAGATAACGTGACAAAACATATTTTTAAAATCGCAGGTAATTTTAAATTTAAATAAGGGTAGGATCCCCGAACAAATCCCAATAAACCCTAATTAAAAAATTGAAGAATTGCTTCATAAGCATTTTTGAAAATGATATTAATTATTCCCAATCTCCAACAATATTTTTTTATAATGGCTTTTAAAAACTTAACTAAACTTAGGAGAAATACACATACCACAGAAGAACTGGCGCTAAGGCATATAGAGTATACTATTAAATGTGAATTTATTTATGTATCTGCAAAGTTACTGTTCCGCAGAATATCGGTGATCTATATAGGAAACTTACTCTACGTAATAAATATTTGACTTACCTTTTCTTACTTTTTCTATGGCTTCTACGACTAGCTTTTGATTGATGCCACATAAATTCGCCATTAAGTTTTGACATTTCTTGTGGCAATTCACGTCGCATTCTGAAGTAAAAGATACTAATGTAGAAAAGAGATCCAAAATTTTTATGCGTAAACATCTTCCTATTATTTCGTTTTGCCAATATTTATTTGTCAATTAAATATTATATTATTAGACGTGTAACCTTTCTGACTAAACACAAGGAATTAACAACAATTAAGTGGATTCGACCAAGATAAAATTTGCCGTGTTAATTTGCGGTTTTTCATGACCCGATTTACGAAAAAAACAAAGCAAATTATTATTTTAGAGTTTTATTTCTCTCAAATGAAAAGGTGGTATCTACTGTATGGGTGTGGGCAAGTTATTTTCATGCATTGGTAGTCAATTTTGCTGAAAATAAATGAATATCTGTGAGTAAAACATGAGTAAATGCTTATTTTTAAATAGAATGTCCGTTTTTTATATGAACGTGTAAAAATTTTTTAAAAAATTATTGACAAACGGTGTGCAGATATAAAGCTAGACAATCTGCAAGACCCCCAATCTATCATTTCATTTTTCAACTAATCTAACTGATGAAAAGTTCATGGTTTTGGTCCGGAAATGACCGCACGCTACACAACTGACCATTATTGCAGCCGCGAAATTTATGGTACTATAACACTTAATATCAAGTCATACAATGTCTAGTTTTTAAATTTTTATAGTCTAGATCTAATTATTTTGAAATTAAATACTAAAAAATACACTTTATGATACGAAGATGCCAAGATAATTGTCATCTTCTGACTCAACTGATCCACAATAAAATTTTAAAGTGATATTTCAATATAGCTACTATGAGGTAATTTTCGTCGATAACCGTAGCAGTAGAAAAGTAGTTTGTCGAAAATCGATCGGAAATATTGACATTTTTGATAATATTTCTGAAAGAAAAAGTCAATATTTTCTTACACTTAGTCGTTGCTAGGCAACGGAAAATAACTGTTAGGAAATATTTATTATTGTACTGTGAGGAAATATTTTTTTCCTACGACCACCTATGAAAATGAGAAAAAAAACACGATTAACTTGGCTCGAAAGCGCCGAACATCACACGCGTGTTGAAAGAAGATATTTCAACTCTAGAGTGGAAATACAAGGTACAATTTTTAATTTAAACATATGATGCCAATTTGACAGACCACACCTATTTATTTAAAAGAACACATTTTAGAAAGCAGTTTAGTTTATTTATCACGTATTTGTCGAGTGATTCAGAATTACAGTGTGAAAATACGCTATCTGAAATTATAAAAAAGTTAAGAATATACTGGAAAATCTATTACCAGTCAAAACAAGCCCCGCTGAAGAAAATGTCATATATTAAACTTAAGCAAGAAATGTTTATAGGTCGCCATAGTGTAGTGACTAGAGCCATGACCTACAGATCACAGGTTCAAATCCCATCAGGAGTACTTGACTTTTTTTTATGAAAACATTAAATAATTTATAGAATTATTTGAATTGAAATCTTCCTTGCTGGGTGATTTTTTTAAATTTATGTTTAATGCATCTTTCCTTGATTAAATAAAAAAATTCATTCAACAAGGAAGATTTCAATTCCAAATAATTTTATAATTTATTTAATGTTTTTATAAAAAAAAGTCAAGTACTCGATGGGATTTGAACCTGTGACCTTTCGATCTGTGTAATTCACATCATATGTTTAAATTAAATAGTGTGCCTTGTATTTCCACTCTAGAGTTGAAATATTTTTTTTCAACTCTAGAGTTGAAATATTTTTTTCACAAATCAAAGGTTTTTTTTAATAATTCTTTGTGGTCGTAGGAAAAATAGTGTACATTACTCGTATGAATGTGATTATTCTAAAACTCGGAGAATTTCCGCACTCGGCTGATGGCTCGTGCTAAATATCTTCGCGTTTGAAAAGTGTCACTTTCATCACTTGTTATGTAATATACTAATTCTGTACGGCTACTTGTAAACTAAAATGTGTTAAGCTTGACAATTCAATTTAACTGTGTTTCCATAGTTACAACACAAATATTTAATGTCATCCTTTATTTGTGAACAAAATTAATAATATTTATTTCAAAATTTTAACAAGTTGATTGTAATAAATTTTGTCCTTTTAATAATTTCCGATTTACGGAAAAATAGTATGTATACCTCGTAGAAAAAGCCACATTCCCGAACTCCGTATTATCAGTTTCGGCTTGCGCCTCGACACACAATCTTTGAAAATAGCGTTTTTTGTTGCAAAAAAAGTTGTTTCTTGAAAGTTTTATTTAAGCTTTAAATCAATAAATCTCCAAAACAACTAAACTGAAGTCTATGAATTTTACATCATTATAAAGGAAATTGAAAGGCCTTTAAAATAAGGTATCACTCGACCCCCCTTTCCATTTGGGATTTTAGAGGTGGTGCCACCCCCGCCCAGGGGGTTGCACGTATTAACGTGATTTTTTGCCAATTTTGTGTCCCCCTCGCAAAGAAAACTGGCGGGTCTGAGCGTTTTTCCAAAAAAGAACTGAGCTGCCAGTAAATGTCTCTGTTTCGTTTTCGATGCGCCACCCTGTATAATTGAAAACATTCCGCCCCCAAAAGATCTCGCCCCTCCCGTTTCTAGAGTCTTTCTACGCTACTGTTTTGCATTCGTTTTCTGAAATAAGAAAATGAAGTCTTTTAAACCCACCTCAAAGGAAGATATTATCCAGAATATAATTTGATATACGATTTTAATTTAAAAAGGAAAATCCAATATTCTCTTGAATATACGTCCATATATTATAAATTTATTAAAAGACGGTGCAGAAAGGCGAATAGAAAGCAATATTGTATGTAAATCAATCCTACAGCTTTGAAGTTTCACCTGGGACGACGCCATTTTATTTCGTAAAACACAGTATTAAACCTTTCAAACTTATTTCAAGTCTAGATATTTTTATTCGTAGGATATACTGGACTAAATAAAATCGGTATTTTCACTATTTATCGAGTAGTCGATCTTTTGATTAAATTTTAATAAATAATTGAAAAGTCAAAGAATCTACAAAAGATTCTACCGTTTTTAATTTTGTATATTCAATGTGTGTATTTAATGTTTTATACTCAATGTATAAAAAATTAAATTTTCCATAATGTAAATCTCATTTATTTTACACGTAAGAAGTTTTATAAGAAATTACTTGGGCAAGGGCCTGTCGACATATTAAGCACCGGTTCCCGCAGATCACCGAAGTTAAGTGGTGTCGAGCGCGGTTAGTACTTGGGCGGGTGACCGCTTGGGAACACGGCGTGCTCTTGCCTCAGGGAAGAGTGTAAAATGAATCGACACCTAGCCATCCTATTCACGCCGGACAGGCCGGATGAGATCGGATATCTCGTAGGATGAAGGTGCCGTTTCACACTCCCCAGTCGGTAGATCACATTTGTGGTCGATGACCGGTTCAAGATGGCCTACGTAGTCGGCGAACCGTAAAAAAAAAAGAAATTACTTTTCCGAAAATCGATCGGAGATATTGAGATTTTTGATAACATTATATGATAATATTTCCTTACACTTAGTCAACTAGGCAACGAAAAATATCTGTTAGGAAATATTTATTATTGTACTGTAAGGAAATATTGTTCCTATTAGGCAATCCAACGATGTGCCCAAATGGCGGCTGGATGGCAAATCCTGCTTTGTAATTGGTCCACGTGACCATAAAAATAATGTTGCTGGTGGCATTTTACGGGTGACTCAATGCTTTTTGCCATCCGACCGCCATATTGAATCACGTGGTTTGGATTCCCTAATACGGCTACTCGTAAACTAAAATGTGTTAAGCTTGACAATTCAATATTACTGTGTTTCCATAGTTACAACACAAATATTTAATGGCATCCTTTATTTGTGAACAAAGTTAATAACATTTATTTCAAAATTTTAACAAGTTGCTTGTAATTGTAATAATAAGTTATGTTCTTTTAATAATTTTCGATTTACGGAAAAATAGTATGTATACCTCGTAGAAAAAGCCACATTCCCGGACTCCGTATTGTCAGCCTCGGCTTGCGCCTCGACATACAATCTTTACGGTCGTCCGGGAATGTTCAGCTTTTCCTACTAGGTATACACTGTACTATTTTTCGTATATGTCACCTAATCGTATCCTATCAAGGGGGGCGTCAAATAAAAGTCCACGTTAAATAGTACGGAATGTCATTGCCATACACTGTCTGGTTGTTTTTTTTTAAATTTACAGTACCTACCTTGAAAATGCGAAAATGTTTATGTTATTTTACAAAACATCACATCAAGTTAAAAAACTTGGATTTTTCTATTTAATGGTGGCAATCAATTAAAGGATCAATCAATATTAAATAAATATTTATAGATTATGTAATAAATGAAATAACTATCTTTGTCTCGTTTTCCTAAATACCCAAAATCCACATTTTTTTAAAAATCCTCTAATTTTTTTAAATAGAATCAACTAATTGCTTTATTCTAAAGGCAATATTCCTGTTATAGTTTTACTCAATGTCTAGCAGAAAGCAACAAGGCGTAGCCTAACAAACCATCACATTGGTTATTGTTGTTTGTAGAAGGGTTTTTAATAGTTATTTTCCTAACAAGTGCGCAAAGTGATACTTTTCCGCACGCAAGTACAGTTGGACGAACGACGCGAAGCGGAGTTCGGATAAGTTCTTGCGTGCGGAAAAGCACTTTGCGCACTTGTTAGGAACAACATTTTTCCTACGAGCTTCATATCAGATAACAACAAAAATAAAAATATGATAATTTATTTAACAGTGTTTAAGCCTTTTTATGATTTGATAAAAATAAAAGTGTCGGTGTTTGTAGATTCTTGTGGACATAGAAACTGAGGAAAAATCTGAATGTGTCAAAATCGACATGTACATTTATTGTTGCTTGGCAATATTATAATCATTTATCACTATACGAGGTACTTAAAAAATACAGTTTTTTTCGTTTTAAGCTGAAATACAAATATCGGGAATTACGATTAAAAGATAAAAGAGAATACTCTTGCAACGGCTTCTCACATTGCCATAAAATAGTTTACAGCTACTAAAATAAATATAAATATTCCCTACCAAGGAGATTTTTGAATAGTTTTACTTTTCCGCACCCAGTGCGGATAAAAGTCTTATCCGCACTAGTGCGGAAAAGTGTAACTTTGCACACAAAAATGCGTGCGCAAAGTACTACTTTGCGCACGCTCGTAGGAAAACATAATTTTACAGCTATTTTGCTGATTTCTCGGGGTTATTATTCATACGCAAGCAGGCAACCAAAAATACACCTCAGGAGATCAATAAGTCAAATTTGCTAGGGTTAAAAAAAACGTTTCTTATTATTAATAAATATATCGCTTCTTGTATGTTACTCTGCAAAAGGCCAACTGTAAGCAATATACAGGGTGGCGCATTGAAAACAAAACAGAGACATTTACTGGCAGCTCAGTTTTTTTTTGGAAAACCGCTCAGGCCCGTCGATTTGTTTTCGAGGGAGACACAAGATTGGCAAAAAATCACGTTAACACGTGCAGCCCCCTGGGCGGGGGTAGCACCACCCCTAAAATCTTAAATGGAAAGGGGGTCGAGTTATACCTTATTTTAAAGGTCTTTCAATTCCCTTTATATTAATGTAAAATTCATGTACTTCAGTTCAGTATTTTTTATTCATTACAGTGTAATTTGGTCCATAAACGACATGAATCAATTGTTTGAAAGATAGATGATTCTTTCTCACAAGATAATAATGTATCAATGAGTTGGGTCGTAAAAAAAATATACTGTATAATTCGAGTGGATTGTTTATATTGGGCTCGGAAGTCTCAATTTACTTTCCAGTGGCGGCGCCAGGATTTTTGGGATGGGAGGGCACAAATGGGCTCAATGATTTTTGAGTAGGCACTACCCAAAATAACCCCCTGGCGCCGCCGTTGTTACTTCCGCATGCGATATCGACGTCACACCCACTCGTAGAGTACAGTAAAAGACAAAAACAAACGGATGTTGAAATAATATAGGGTTTCATGCAGTTGCCTCATGGCCTATCAGTACTTTGCGAAATATTGGACATTTTTTTTTATTATAAAACACCTGCACTGTAGGAAAAATCCTTTAAGGCGCTCTGGGAGCGGTGCGTGTGCAAAGAAAGCGATTAACGTTGGTCTTGAAACGTTGAAGATTGTATTCATTGGGAAACACGACCTCAGGAAGATCATTCCACAAAAATGACGTTCGCCAGATGAAAGAATTCTTGAACAATGAAGTTCGAGGAGTACTAAGCTGAACAACATATGGATGAGCGGCAGTGGTTCGCCGTGTATTTCTGTTTTGCATTGCTCTAGGTGGAATCAAGTGGGCAATGTCAGTCGAACACCTGCCATGGAAATATCTGTAAAAGAGAGCCAAATCACCAACCTGTCTTCGATGCTCCAGGCTATCGAGGGTCTTGGTCAGCTCGGGGTCGCCGATCAGACGAATGGCTCTCCTTTGAATGGAATCCAATAGCCGAAGGGTGTGATTGGGTGCAGAGCTCCAGACATGAGAGCAATATTCTAATGATGGTCGAATCTGGGCTTTGTAGAGTGTCAAAAGTTGATGAGGTGTGTACAACCTTTTGGTGCGGAAAAGTACACCAAGTTTCTGTGCAGCCGCCTTGGCAATTGCGGCAACGTGATCATGCCAAGACATATTACCTCCCAGATTGACCCCCAGCAAATTAATAGACGGTGCCAGGGGAATTGCGTGTCCTGCCATGACTATATCCGGTTCTGCAATGTTAACCTTTTTGGAGAAGACTGCTGCCTGGGTTTTCTTAGCATTAAATTCGACTTGGTTACTGTCACCCCAAGCCAAGATTTCTTCCAGGTCATTGTTGAGGCGCAATACTTCATGCTGCCTGCGAAGATGTGCGTCGGCAGCGGATGTTTGGGGAGTCAAGGTAAAAGATGAGACAAGTGTGCTGTCATCAGCAAAGCTATAAATTGGATTTTGGGTTTTCACTAGAAGGTCGTTAATATACAGTAAAAAGAGGGTAGGCGACAATATGGACCCTTGAGGAACACCGGCATTGATGGTGAAGGTGTCTGAGAGAAACCCGTCAATCGCCACTTGCAGAGAACGGTTCTTAAGGAAGCTGGTTAACCATAAACAAAATCCATTAGGCATACCGTAGGACATGCTATTTTATGTAAATACTTATGTAGGTACTCGCGTACATACATAAGTATGACTAACGAAAGTATTTTATAAAGATTTGCACACCTCAAAGCACGTCTGTTATATTTAAAACTTCAGTGATTTATCTACAATAGTAAATTATCATAATGTCAAAAAACAACTGCGCGTGAAACGTTGGGTTTAAAAATAAATCGTTTCATAAAAGCTCCGATGAGAAAAACAATTTAAGGTTTTTTTCAACGAACCGAGTAATGAGATTGCTAACTACCTAAAAATTGGATTTTTGAAATTTTCGATGTTTAGTTGTAAATTTAAGGGAAATTGGCAAGCCCGCATTCATGCTGACAGAGTAAATAACAACATTAAATGGAAATTTAAAAATGCTGCTTTTGCTGTTATGAAAACAACATTACTCAGAAATACTTAATTTGCCAATTATTTACAAGCAATATGATGTAAGTATTTACCTATTGTTTCAAACAATTTTTCTCGTAATTTTAAAAGTTAAGATTTAAAAATTTGAGAAGTTAATAAATATGTAAATTGCCATTTTTCGTCCAATTCAAAGCTTCAAATCCACTTCCGGTTTAACCGGAAGTAAACTCAACTTTTAAATTTTAAATGGAAACCCTCATTTTTATTCGATGCTCTGGAATTCTATTAAAAGTTCTTTTCTCAATGACCTATCACAGTTTTTATCATTTGTTTTAAAAATGGCTGCCTAGACTAACTTTCCTTTGTTTTCTAAAATGTCCATAACTTTGATAAAACAAGTTAAGTGGTAAAGAGTAGGCCATGGAAACGTTGAAATGGTTCATTTCAACCGACTTTATAATATAAAATTGACTTCATTGAAATAAATGTGTCCGTTAGTGCTATTATATTTAAAACCTGTTAAAAAAAAACAAAAAAAAAATTCTCGAATTTGCAAATAGCAACCCATCCTTGTTTTATTATAATAAAATCCTTCATTTAATTTACTTTCTAACGGTGTATCACAAGTTAATAATTATTTTTTAGGTAATAGTGGAAATTAATAAATAATATCATAAATGTAGTTACTAATTACTACAATGAGAAGTTATGTCAAGTATGTCGTAAAAAACAATTCGTCCATTTTAATCTTCGTAATTGTTATTTAATACCATTTGACATTTTGGTGTAATATATTCAGAAATAATATTTTTGGTGTCTGTTTAAAGGTTGGAGACAATGACGTTGCTTGAACGGCAGTAGAGTTTTGGACTTGCATTGTCTTTATTTGTTTAGAATCACTACTTCAGGTGAATACTCAGTATTCACCTGAAGACGACTGGAGATGCTTACCAGTTGAAACGTAGTGATTCTAAATAAATAAAGACAATGCAAGTCCAAAACTCTACTGCCGTTCAATAATATTTTTGTTTTCCACTGCATACTAGATTAAATTTCTTATAATAATTTATTCGCGTCTAAAAATTATATTTATGATGTTTCTTGTTAATTTCTATTAGTTAATGAATCATTTTAACTTGTAATAGATCGTTAGAAATAAAATTAAATGCACAATATTATTATAATTAAACAAAGATGGGTTGCTATTTAAAAAAATGAAGAAATTCCGCTTTGGTTATTTTAGAATACACGTAAATAAAATAGCCCTAACGGATACACTTTTCTCAAGCAAGTCAATTTTATACTATTAAGTAGGTTAAAATGAGCTATTTTAACGCTTCCATGGCTTACTCTTTACTACTTACCTTGTTTTACCAAAACTATGGACATTTTAAATTACAAGGGACAATTGATCTAGGCGTCCATTTTTAAAACAAATGATAAAGTTTGATATGTCATTGGAAAGAGATTTTTTTGTAGAATTTAAATACAAAATAATAATTAGGGGTTTCCATTTAAAAGTTGACTACACTTCCGGTTAAACCGGAAGGGATTGTAGTTTCGAAGGATTAAATTGGACGAAAATGGCAATATACTCACTTATTAACGTCTTATATTTTTAAATCCTTACTGCTAAAATTACGAAAAAAAATTGGGTCACCCGGTATATATATTATGGAGCAAAAACGAACTACATAAGTTATACTAATAAAACAAAAACGCTCAGATTAATTTTAAGACACGTTTCGCCATATCATGGCTCATTAGTTAGGCTAGGATCCAACAAAAGAAAGAAAAAGTAGAGTACTATTTGTATATTTTTTTAATTATAGCAAGGGTTGGCGGAAAGGGCCAGTATACTTAGGCCTAAGGGGCCCATTATATCCCCTATCGTCTAGGTAATGTCAGCCAGACGGGATTAGCGTGGATTCGAACCACATGTATGCACTAGTTTATCCTTCTTAGTTCTCGATGTTAGAAACTACGTTCTCTTATCCACTAAAGTTCCGAACAAACTCTTTTTTATTAAGTGTATGCCCCCTCCGAGGATCAGATTCGGACCGCCACGGTCGAATTCCAGTAACTCAACCACTGAGCTACCACCGCGAGTTCTATTTGACTATTCTGAAAGGCTTAGACCGTCAGAAGGATGTAACACGCGGCGACATCTATTGTCGAAGTTGGACACAAAATAAAGAATATTGAGAGCCAAGAGGAGTAATTTTTTTCTAATGGAAGTCGTTATGGCGCAGACGACGCAAATGATAATAAAGTTAAGGGAGATTATATTAAAAAAATAAAATAGGCTTTAATTCTAGGGAAAAAACTGTCCCTCGTTTTTGGAATTCCAAAAAATGTTCCGTATTTTTTAGACACCGCGTATAATAAACATTACATTATAGATACACTAAAAACTGCTGCATGTGACTGCCATACCTCGTTGATCGTTGAACGATGGTTTTATTTTTCAAACGAAAATTTTTTCGAGTGGCGTAGAGGTACGTCT
Source organism: Polydrusus cervinus (assembly GCA_935413205.1). Taxonomy (NCBI): domain Eukaryota; kingdom Metazoa; phylum Arthropoda; class Insecta; order Coleoptera; family Curculionidae; genus Polydrusus; species Polydrusus cervinus. The sequence goes on from OW284512.1 coordinate 4,542,169, forward strand.
GTCCAGATTTTTCTGTTTTGGCGGTTGGTCAATGTCGACAGTAAAAATAGAATAACAAATAAATAATAATAAGCAGTTAAGTTCATGGTGGTTTTAAAATAAAACAGTTGCCGGTACGATAAATCAAAATTACACCTTGCGATAATAAAATATGTTTTCTACAAGCGCTTGCGCCACAAACACAGATAAAATTACTATGCGGAAGTTAATAAGATAGTATTAAATAAATCGACTCAAACACAAAAGCAATTAAATACAATAGAACACACGCTAACCGTTATTCTTTGCTCTTCCAGAATCAAACCCAGAGTCATTACTAGAAGTGCTAGCTCCCACAGCTCGCTCAACGCCATTTCTCTGGGCTTCACTTTCCTCCTCACTTTCCTCACTATCCTCACTAGAACTGTCGTCCTCACTTGTGGTACTGTCCTCACTGTCACTGTCCTCTACAACTTGCTGGTTCCACCGTCGCGGAATATGCCGGGCGCGTATAAATTTTGGTTTCGCAAAGATTTCGACGTCACAATCTTCCCTTTGCTCAGGTTTTTTCCAAGGGTGCATCCATTGAGAGAGTCTATTAGATTGAAGAGGGACCCAGGATGGTTCGGGAGAAGGTGATTTTACGGGCTCAGGAGGTGGAGGGGTAGGCGGATTAAAAACTTGTAAATCTGGATCATCTTTATTCGCCTTCTGAACTAAAGACCTTTTGGAAATCATTCTTCTCTCCTGTTCCTCTGGAGTTTCTGGTATTTCTCCATTTAGTTCCGTCTGGCCGTTTAGTTCTCTTTGACTTTCCAAAATTTCACTTAGTATTGTTTTAGGGTCTTTCAACTTAAGTTTTGATTTGTCTATTTTTTTAGGTTCATATTTTTCCTCTTCTTGGCCTGTCCAGAAGTCTAATTGATTATCATTTTCATCTTTAGCGGGCTTGTCTTCCTTTCTGAGTTTCGCAGAGGATTTTGGCAAGGGCTCTATTTTCGGAGTGTCAGTACTTTGTTCGTCCTTCAGATCTTTCAGTTTGGTCTTTAGAGACGATTCTTTAATAACACCGATTAAAACTTCGTCAGTTTTTTTATTGTTTTCTTCGGGAACGTGTAACTTATCTGCTAGTTTTTCTTCTTTTTCAGTTAATTTAGTATCCATGTCCTTTTTAAAATTTTCTTGCACAAAAATATTTTTCTTAGGCACTTTTTCCCTTTCTATCGCTTCTTCAATCTTCGTATTGTTTTCTTTTTCTTTGGAAACTATTGAAGCAACTGCAACGTTGTCTTGTTCTTCAATTATTTTAGTTTCTATTACCACGCCATTTTTAATACTCTCGTTCCCAGAAATACTTTTCTTAGGTACTTCTTTCTTTTCGGTTGTTTCTCCAATATTTTGGTTGCTATCGCTTCCTTTTCGAACTTCTAGCGTAGCTGCTACGTTCTCTTTCTTTGGAGATATGTTAGTTGTTATTACCGCGTCACTTTTAATATTTTCATCTGCATAAAAACTTTTATTGGGCACTTCCTTTTTTTCAATTTCTTCTGCAATATTTTTATTGCTTTCTTTTTCTTTAGGAACTTCTGGCTTACCTGCTACTTTTACTTCTAATTTTTCAGTTATTTTAGTTTCCGTTACCATATCATTTTTAATATTTCCATTCAGAGAAATATCCCTCTTAAGCACTTCCTTTTCTTCAGTTGCTGCGGGTTCCTCAAGACTTTTTGTTTGTTCTTTTCTAAATCTGTCAGCCCATGAAGGTAATCCTTCCTTTTTTTTAATATCACTTTTGCATAAGAATGTATCACTCTTTAATTCTTTTTTGGTTGTTTTTAATAGAATATCCGTTTTATGAGCTTCACTTTTTTTATCCAATTTGCTAACTTTAATCTCAGTCTCTGGAATGCTATCTTTAATATTTAAACTATCTATCCTGCCATTAAACGTGACTTTGTCTTCCTCTGCAGCTTGAATTTGGCTAACTTTACCTAAACTTTGTTCTATAGAAACTATTTTTAATTTGCCACTACCGTCCCTAGACTTTTCCCCATTCATAAATGATTCGTCACTTCTCGTTCTATTTACTGTCACTGTAAAATTGTTAGTGAGACTGTCATTGCTTTCAGACTTTTGTAATTTATTCTGCTCCGTATTCCTAACTTGCACCTCAGAGAGACTTTTAAGTAGCTTTTTCTTGTTATCTATCTCCATAGGTTCATCTTTCTTTTTCTTGAATACTTTACCATTACCAACAACACTTCCTACTTGCTTTTGCTGATTTTTCTTTAAAATGCTATTAACAACGGGTTTTTGAGAGCAAGGAATTTGTGTTATACTGAAACTATCTTTGCTTAGCTCGTATTTTGGAGCAGTAATCGTCCTTTTAACTGGAAACTCTTGCACAGTTACATTAAACCTAAATTTCTTCTCCTTTTTCTCTGGTTTAGGACTCTCTTGAATGTCCAAGTCTTCAACGATGACTTTTAAATTATTTTTGGCTTTTTCTTCAATGTCTCCAATGGAGCCGGTAATAATGGGTTTTTGTTTTACAGGAATCATTTCTATCTCCACCTGAGATATATCTTTAACCATATTTTTAAGAGAGCTATCTTTCCGCAGTCTTGTCTGTGATGTTACGGATGTATCTGGAATGCTTACCTCACTAGAAGATTTTTTAAGAATGGATCTCCGTTCAACAGGTTTTTCAATTCCATTTGGAATTTCGAAAACTTCTTTTTGTTTCTCAGTCTTTTTTTCTTCTACGCCGAGTTTATCTGACGATTTTTTCTTAGCAACCTTTCTCTTTCTAACAGTTTTCGGTGATTCTTCAATCATTGGAGGAACATCGTACAGTCCGACCTCATTTTCGGCTTGTAAAAGGGCATCCAAAATATGCACTTCCTCTACGCTTAAAGTAGAGGAGCTCCTGTGTAACTCCTTCAGCAAATCGTCGTGCGATAGTGTTCGGCTTTGTCTACGGCGAATTTCTACAGGTTGTCCTGGATTCAGATCTTCTACCGCTTGGTCTGAAGTTAATTCATTGCAAATATCTTTAAAACTAGGACTCTTTTTGACAGACGATTTTCGAGTTATAGGGGATTCTAATTTAGGCACATTATCTTTACTCTTACTTCTAATTAAGAACTTTTCCTTTAGTATCTCTCCGGGGGTTCTTTTTTGACGTTTAGCTTCAGTCACCAATTCATCAGGCTTGAAATTATCTCTCCAGCTTCTTATTTGTCCTATTTCCTTTGCTAACGCATCTTGATGGATAGTCTGAAGCCTAATAGTAGCTCTATCTCTCCTTATAGCAGTATTAGGCTTAGCTTCTTTGAGTTCTGTTGGCGGCGTTAACTCTTTTTGTGGACTTGGAGATTTATTTTCGGAAGTAGTTTTCCTAAGTTTTGATTGCGGACTGTATTTCTTGTATCTATTTATTGACACGTCTATATCAGCTGTGTTTATCTTTATAGGGCGAGGCACTCTCACTTTAGGGGAGGTATGATAAACTGGTGTAGGCGAGGTTATTCTTCTAACTGGCAAACTTCCACTAGACGATTCACTTATAGTCATTAAATGAGGCTTGAAACCTCTAAAATTGGTTCTATTAAACTGTTTGGAGGATGGGGGTAGTATATTTGAGGCTAGGATGGAGGAATGAGAGGAGTAAGGACCTTTTATAAGTGGCGACGTGTAACTACTGCTCGGAGTGTAGATTCCCAGTTCAGAATAGTAAGGCATTTTGACGTTTTAATAACACGAAAGTCTTGGCAATGAATTATAATGTTGTAGGTGAAAAACACCTGTTAAAGTCTATGTTAGAGTATTTTTAATGCGTCTACTATTGATTGCTTGTTGTTTTACAAAATCTTTTAATTAGAATAAATTGTATGGCAGGTGTTTATGCGGATGATTCTACTTTAAAATATATGTTCAATATTAATAATTATTTGTTGTCTGAGATCTGACCAGTTTGTGTTGCAAATTTTTGTTATGACTATGTAAATACTATTCTTTATTTTGTAGTATTATGATTAAGGGGCGTTGAGGGAATCAATAGTATTTGTGAAGTAATTTTGGTTTATTTTTTCACCCCAAGGAAGTCTTTACCCCGGAGATATCTAATATTCAATTACAAGAAGTAGTTTGAGTTTTCCAAGTTAACGGTATGAAATTTAATACCTTTTGCCTTACAAGATGTATTGCATGTTCGAAAAAAATGCACTAAATAAATAATCGCCACAGCAATACCAAGAAAATCCTAGAAACTTACCGAAGTTTTTGTTTAAGTAAATGGATATAAGAAATTGGAATTTTGTGTTACGGATAAATACAAAAGATAAATTTGAATGTGCCTATTAGCATGACATTTTTTTATTGACTTTGATAATAACTCATTTAAAATTTGGACTTACAAAAGTTAAAATATTTCAAATAAATACACCAAAAGAAAATAATCTAAATTGGTTTGAATAAATATGTAGACATTTGCAAAAATAATATATTTTCATGATGAGAAAATGATGATAATATCAATAATCCTAAAAAAATTCAAAGAAAAAATTATAATTAAACTGGAAATACAAAAAATATAATATTTCTGAACAAAAAAAAATTTATTGGCAATAAATTCCGTATCTTTAGTGAAAAATAAGTTCCAAATTTTTATTGGGCACTTACTAGCTTATCAAATAAAGTGGTGTGGGGCCACTTCAGAATAAGGCAAATTTGGTAAAAGTTGTCTTGTTATATTTCTTGTTGTAAACAGTGCTATCTCTAGGGTAAATAACGTCCTGGGGCGTACAAATACCTCCCCCCTCCCCCTCTCAATCATAATCTTATGTTACAGGGGAATAGAATAATTTCGGTGCCTTTTTTTAGACCTTACTTTAAATTGGGGGCAAAAAATACTCGAAGGTATCTCTTAGCTTTGCAAGAGAAATATTCTGCTGATCGTTCACAACTCATATTGCTAAAGGAGCAACATATTTTAAGTTTTCGTACAAAATTTTTGCTGATTTAACGTACCGAACTTTAAGCTCCCAAGGCAACTAAAATATTTGATTATGATAACTTATGCAATGGCAATAATTTTTTAACAGTTTTTTTAGGTAGATAGAATATATGCCTTGTAAAATAGCGGTTTTTTCTTCTTTTTTCGCCAATAGAAAGGTTGGATCTATTTGAGCATGGAAAAGTTATTTTCATGCAGAAAAAAAATCAAAGAACAAGTTATAAGCCAAAACGCTAAAGATAATTACTCAAGTTCATTATATTGTAAAAAATATTGAAAATTATTTTTTTTAATACAAATATTTTTCTGGTGCTCTTTAACATCTGTAATCCAGGCCAGGATTCGGACCAAGAGAACTCAATGTTGTTGGTTTAATTTAATATATATACAGATATAATTTCACATGTGACTGGTATCCTTGGAGAAAAATTTTAAAATATTGCTTGGAAGCTTTTAGGAGTAAAATCTAGTGATGCATTCGCCATTTCATTTTTTGATTAATATTTCTTATCTTTTTCGCTTTATTCAAAAACAGGCCAAAGAGCCGTCCTTGAGTAGCAATTATCTACAGTTTTAAACTAAAGAAATTTTGATTATTGAATTAATAACAGCAAAAAACGGAAATTTATGAAATTTGTCCGTTTTTCTTTTTCTGCTCTTAATTCTTTATAAATTTAAACTGTTAAACTTTTAATTGTAAGTAATTATGCTTCAAATGTCGGTATTTGGCCGATTTTTGGATAAAAGGAAAAAGTAACGAAATATTGATCAACAAACGAAATGACGAATGCGCAACTAGACCTAACTCTAGTAAGAGCAGCCGTTTTTTAAGGCCACCAGGAAGGCCGCTCTTTAGCTGTGTTGTAAATTTTGTCTACTTCGCTTCCAGAAGGCAGAAGGGTTGCGAGGAAATGGCAAATTGCGTTTTAAAACCGTGAAATAATTTTTGGGAATTTAAATTTATAAAACGACATTATTCAAAGTTTCTAAAAAATGCACATAATACAATCTGGTCCTAAGAAGACGACATATTAAAAAAATAATCAAAAACAACAAAATAACTACGCTCTAACACCCGTATAAACACCTGTTTGGCCAAAGTAGCATTGGCTTATAATCCTGTGAATAAGTTACAATATTATTTTGCACTGACACTCCCAAAAAAAAAACTTTAAAAAATTAATATTTTTTATATTCCGTTGATTTTTTTAAAAATTTAATTCGTTCGATCGGTAACAATGTTCGTAATATATAACAAAACTTCTTTTCTCGAATGAAATATTTTGGGTTTGTAGCTTTCGCGCGGTATAACGTATACTGAATACCGCGGTTAGAATAACAGAGATATTTGTGCCAAATGAAACTATTTTTAATGTCCAATTGTGACGTAGAACGGCTAAGCCCGATTTAATTTTAACACCTGTACAGGTTACACTTGAAGAATTACTTTGAAGGATTACTTTTGTGTTCTTGAAAAGCTATTTTAATATGTGTTTGAATATTGTATTTAATTTTCTAACTTGTAAACTAAAAGGATTTTGTTTACGAAACATTATCTTGGTATTCACGAATCTGAAAACGATCTTCGGCGGTCACGCCAGTGCGGCTCGTCAGGTGAAGGGGCTCTTCACCAAAAAAAAATAAAACCAGGTGGACATTTTTTCGACAATATTAAATATTAATGTACCAATACAGCTACCATTTTAGCCCTTAAAACATAATTATGTTCGAATTAATATTAATAATTTAATCCGAATATATATTCATAATAGGGCCACGGTTAACTCCGATGGACAATAATTATAAACACTGGAGCATTTTGGCGCGCTTCAGCGACCGTATCCGTTAGCTCAAAGCAAGTGAAGACCCATCGCCCAACATGACTTTGATGTTCACCGTTGCTATGGTTACATGACGTCAGTCACGCAAACAGCATGTAACAATTTGCATTATGATAAAGGGCAATTTAAAAATAGATCAGTCGTATGCACCATTGTTTTAGCATTGGTTCGCTTAACCTTAAGGTTTGAGTCTTCCCGAAACTTACGATTATAGATATCGTTTTTACGTGATTTACTGTGTGCTTAAAAAGTTTTGTTTTTATTTTTTAGTTAATTCAGTAGGTAGCAGTGTACGTATATACCTACTTATAGTTGTGTGTTTTAAAAATGAGCCCAATTAATGACACAGTTTGTAATTTGTCGGAAACTCCATTCAGTCGTTGGACAGATGAGGATAAGAGCGACGTTTTGTTACACGGGTTTTTAGTCAATGTTTGTTTAAGTACCCGCACTCTACCTAGCTCTTCACCATTTTTTAGGGTCGCGAGCCGCCACTGGGTCACGCTTAGTTTTTGAGATATTCCTTCTTAAATTTCCTGTTCACAGAGATTAGGTTTCTGATGGAAAATCGTATTTATATGGGTTTCTGGTATAATGATTAGAAAAAAATTAATAAAATGGGTCCATGTTCCATGCAGATTCCTACCTATTTTTTGTTTTTTGGGAGCTCGTTTTAACAAAAAACATAATTTTCAGTTCCTTCAACACAACAAAATTATTTTGTATAGTAGGCTATAAACTAACAATCTAAAAACAAACAAACACCTTCCTAGGACTAAGGACTAAAGGAATTAGTTTATTAGACTCTATTTTTAAAATAAATTTTTAATCGAAAAGTCAACTAGATTTGCCGACGTAAAATTAAAAAAAAAAAAAAAATAGATGTGTATTTTTCTTTAAGTTTTAAATGTAACATAACAAATAGTGATTATTTCCAATAAAAAAGGAAAATTGGAAAAAAATCTGCGCAGTGACATAACCCCTAAGAAAAACACTTTAAGAAGGAATAAGTCAAAAACTAAGCGTGATCGCCGAAAATGGTTTTCCGATTCGTAATCAACGCCCCAAAACTTATTAATTCTGAAAAAATTATAGGAGGCTCTAAGCCCGTTACGCAATCCGGGGCCAATTTCAGGCGAGGAGGGAGGTTCACCCGCAAAAAAAAATGTGGCCGCGGTATGTTGTATCAAAAAATAGAAGTAACTTCTAAAATCCCCAGGACACAGGGGTGTGTACACCCCCCTCCCCTCCCCCGCCGGGCGCTCATGTCCCTCACAACTTCGTAGTGTTCTTTCCTTAATAAGATAGGCAATAATAATTTATCAGTCAGGGGTAGGAAGTCAGGGGGCTAGGGAGTCAAGGGTCCACCCTGAAAAGATGTATGCCCACCCGAGATTAAGGGATTAGGTTCAGCAGTGGAGTTTCCGGGGGAGGGGGTATCTTTTTTAGCGTGTAGAGGTATGAGTTTCACCCAGCTTTTTTTTTAGAACTCACTTTTCATTTGGGCGGTGCCCACTCTAAAATTATTGGACCCGCCCATGCGTTAGGCATGTGCCCACCCAGTGCGAATTTTCTGGCGCCGCCGCTGTATAGTAGAAATATCTTGGTGGAAAATTATTTACATCCCAAAAAACCAACAAAGCTAAGTTTGTGCTTGGCTTTGTTGGTTTTTTGGTCAAGCATTAGGCATAAACATTTTAAGTTTGAAAACTTCTACGAATTGCCAATTGTATTTTAACATATATCTTATATATCTTATAATATCTTCACAAAAAATCACTAAGTTTATATGCTGCCTTTACCGTCCTCCAAGCGACATGCATTACAGGGCCCTCTTCTCATCACTAGCCAACACAATCGACTTCTTGCAAACCAATCATCCGAATGCCGAAGTTGCTATCTTTGGCGACTTTAACGTCCACAATGTCAACTGGCTTAAATACTCAAACACCAGCGATGAGCAAGGCCGAGAGGCCGAATCTTTTGCGATCAGTTCTGGTCTAACTCAACTCGTAGAAGAACCAACGCGGGTTCCAGACCGAGCTGGGGATTTTGCTAGTCTTTTAGATCTCTTTTTAACTTCAAATCCAGACCTATATACGGTCACCGTACAACCACCATTGGGCTCTTCCGATCACAAACTTATTTCAACCCTAAGCGAGCTGCCAATTAGTTCTGAACAACCTCCTAAACCCCGTAAGATTTGGCACTACACATCAGCTAAGTGGGAAGACCTAAAGGACCATTTTCGCAACTTTCCCTGGCTAAGCGTATGCTTTTCTTCGGATGATCCATCTGTCTGTGCAAAGGAGGTCTCCGACGTCATTCTAACTAGCATGGAGGCCTTTATTCCTTTCTCCAAAAAGCGCCCTTCTAACGGCAAGCCCTGGTTTAGCAAGAATTGCGAGCGTGCTGTCAGATCTAAAAACCTGGCTTACCGACAGTGGAGTAAAAACCCTACTCCTGAAAATCGCGCCATCTTTGTTACCACCCGAAACCAATGTAAGCAAATGATAGACCAAAGCAAAGAAGCTCATAACGAGAGAATCAAAAACAAACTTCTTGCCAGTCCTAACGGATCAAGGTCCTTTTGGTCAGTCGCTAAGGCCGTCAGCCAAAACTTTACAAAGTCAACTATTCCACCTCTAACACGTTCCGACGGCACAATAGCAACCACAGCCGGGGATAAAGCAAACCTACTTGCTGAACTGTTTTCCTCGCATTCCACTGTAGACTTTCAGGGAAAACCACCACCCAACATTCCCTCAGTTCAATCGCAAATGTCTGAAATCGTGTTTCGTCAGCGTCTTGTCAAACGGATTCTTAAAGGACTCGACGTCAATAAAGCTTCTGGTCCAGACGAAATTCCTATCATTGTTCTCAAGACATGCGCCGATGAACTTACACCAGTATTTTGTAGACTTTCCAACTTATCCTACAAAAAAGGAATATTTCCATCCTGCTGGAAGTCGGCGCGTGTCCAGCCCATTCCAAAGAAAGGTAAAAAGACCCTGCCAAGCAACTACCGACCCGTCGCATTGCTTTCAGTAATTTCAAAAGTAATGGAGAAAGCTATTAACCAACAACTCCTAAAGTACCTGGAAGGGCTTAACATTATCAGCGACCATCAATACGGTTTTCGTAAGTCCCGATCAACAGGTGACCTTCTGGCATATGTCACCCATCTTTGGAGCAACACCATCGAACATCATGGAGAATCCCGGGCTGTTGCACTGGACATCTCTAGGGCTTTTGATCGTGTTTGGCACGATGGACTTCTAAGTAAATTACGATCCTACGGTATGCCTAATGGATTCTGTTTATGGCTAACCAGCTTCCTTAAGAACCGTTCTCTGCAAGTGGCGATTGACGGGTTTCTCTCAGACACCTTCACCATCAATGCCGGTGTTCCTCAAGGGTCCATATTGTCGCCTACCCTCTTTTTACTGTATATTAACGACCTTCTAGTGAAAACCCAAAATCCAATTTATAGCTTTGCTGATGACAGCACACTTGTCTCATCTTTTACCTTGACTCCCCAAACATCCGCTGCCGACGCACATCTTCGCAGGCAGCATGAAGTATTGCGCCTCAACAAAGACCTGGAAGAAATTTTGGCTTGGGGTGACAGTAACCAAGTCGAATTTAATGCTAAGAAAACCCAGGCAGCAGTCTTCTCCAAAAAGGTTAACATTGCAGAACCGGATATAGTCATGGCAGGACACGCAATTCCCCTGGCACCGTCTATTAATTTGCTGGGGGTCAATCTGGGAGGTAATATGTCTTGGCATGATCACGTTGCCGCAATTGCCAAGGCAGCTGCACAGAAGCTTGGTGTACTTTTCCGCACCAAAAGGTTGTACACACCTCATCAACTTTTGACACTCTACAAAGCCCAGATTCGACCATCATTAGAATATTGCTCTCATGTCTGGAGCTCTGCACCCAAGCACACCCTTCGGCTGCTGGATTCCATTCAAAGAAGAGCCATTCGTCTGATCGGCGACCCCGAGCTGACCAAGACCCTCGATAGCCTGGAGCATCGAAGACAGGTTGGTGATTTGGCTCTCTTTTACAGATATTTCCATGGCAGGTGTTCGACTGACATTGCCCACTTGATTCCACCTAGAGGAATTCAAAACAGAAATACACGGCAAACCACTGCCGCTCATCCATATGTTGTTCAGCTTAGTACTCCTCGAACTTCATTGTTCAAGAATTCTTTCATCTGGAGAACGTCATCTTTGTGGAATGATCTTCCTGAGGTCGTGTTTCCCAATGAATACAATCTTCAACGTTTCAAGACCAACGTGAATCGCTTTTTTCGCACTCGCACCGCTCCCAGAGCGCCTTAAAGGATTTTTCCTACAGTGCAGGTGTTTTATCATAAAAAAAAAAAAAAAAAAAAAAAAACATAAAAACAATTCATATATTCAGGTATGCGATTTTTCTTTCTAATTTGCAGGATGCCTTTAGTACATTCTACCATTTTCAGTACTTCTGGTAGGTAGATAATGTTACTGATTGTAATGCAGTGCACAAATCTTATTTGAGTAAATAACAAATTTGATCTATACCTAATATATTCTTAACCTCACTTTTGCTAAGTGTCATAAAACGACCAGTAAAATTTACTATGTAAATCTTTCTCAAGTTATAATGATCTGATCACTGTGCGTGGTCAGTTTAACATCCTAACAAGGATGGGTATGAAGTTATGGTTATATCCATTTAGTTAACTGGTTGTCCCTTTATCGATTTACTTGGTCATACAGGAAACAAACAATATCCATGTGAAGTAGAAAAAAGAATATAACCTTCTACATATTTAATTCCCATTGAGAACGGTACAGGTCTCAAATGTAATTTAAAGAAAAAATAATATTGTGTCGAAACGATAAAAAAATAAATTTTAGATTTTTTTGCTGTAATTTTCTTGAGGTAATTTATATAGGCGATGAAGAATTAAGGTGAAAAGAAAATATAAAATTTTGTAAACAGAACACAAATGAATAACAGGATAATATAGACACGAGGAGATATATTGTTTTTTTTTCAAAATTGCTTTCTTGAGTGAATCCGCCCTTGCTAAAATTTGCTATGTTAAATTGGAGTTTTTCTTGGGCCGAATTACAAAAAAAACTAAGCTAAATTTTGTTTCTTTTCACCAAGGAAAAAAGACTAAAAATCCAGAAAAAAAAAATTTTAATATCACTGATCCATTTTGCCCAAAATTCTTGTAACTAAAACTACATCATTTTATTAAATATAAATAAATTTGCTATCACTGGAAATATTAACGGAATTTGTGTAATATAGAATAATGTTTTGGGAAGCCTTGCCCCCACCTTAAACACCCGTGTTCACTATTTAATTCTGGTTAAATTAAGGCAAAGTTGCGTAATTTGGGGCTTAATAATTTGGTGAAAGAAAATTCTAAATATTTCGAATGCCTTCGGAAAAAACGAAATTTTCAGTTTTGGTTTTTAAGTTTTTGCGCCTTTGAAAAAAACAAGAAACACTTTTTCATAGTCGTAATTTATGATCTACAATATTGTCTTTTTAATTTTTAAATGCGACGTTTCGTTCTTTGGATACCACCATCTTGTCAACTTTTTTAAACACGGACCTGGATTTTTTATTACGGTTTTAGGGACTTATAGGTTTTAAAAATCTAATATAATTAAAACATTTTAAAAATTGTAATGTTTCGTCATCAAATAATACCCCTGTAAATTATTTTAAAAATGTTATCCCTTTTTATAGCTTTAAGATTTTTTAGTTAGACACCTATAAATAAAATACGATACAATTATTTACAAGGAAAAGGAAATATTAATGTTGATTAGTGATGTATTAAATTAACATGTTATTAAATGTTTTAATTTTTCTTTATGATTTCACAATTTTTTTTAGATGTATTATCCAGTAGGAAAAAATTGTTATAGATAGCGATTACTATTATCTGTCTTAAAGTTTTGCCCTAGAACCTTAAAATTTTTGTTTCAACTTCACTCTACTGCTATGTACCTCTTTTTCATTCATGGCTGTCCCTTTTTCTATTTTAAAATATAGTTTCAGGGCAAAATTATACGAATTAAAGTAAGTATTGTGATAAGATATAATATAAAAACATTAATAAAAAATATAATTACTTCCCATGCTTTAAAAACTATGCGTTTTTTTGACCTGCTGAAATATTTGACCTTGACTGTTTGACTAATTTTATTAAAATAACTTAAACCATATGTCTCACTTCCTGTAATGCAATTTTAATATTTAATCCTAAAAATAATTGGCAGGGCCGTAATGGGTAAAAAGAGATAATTTTTAATATTGATGGTCTATTTGATGACGAAACCTTAAAATTTTTAAAATGTTTTAATTGTATTATGTTTCTAAAGAGTATAAGTCCCTAAAAGCGTAATAAAAAATCCAGGTCCGTGTATTAAAAAAAATTGACTTGATTAAAAAGGCCATGTTGTAGGTAGATCATAAAAAACGCCTATAAAAAAGTATTTCTTATTTTTTTCCAAAGTCAAAAATAAAGACGAAAAAAATTAAAAACCAAAACTGAAAATTTCGTTTTTTTTCGGATATCTCCGAAGACATTCGGAATATTTAGAATTTTCTTTCACCAAATTATTAAGCCTTAAAATACGCAACTTTGCCTCAATTTAACCATCTTCGTATCTCTTACCGTTTTCGAGATCCCCATGCACGCAAGCGAATTTGTAGCACCCTGTATGATGATTAAATACACCAAAATAAAGTAATTTCGTATTGTGGATTTAATTCTTTTGGCCTATCTCTGGGTTACGATGTAAGCTACTTTTAATATAAAGTAGTAGAGTTTAGTGTCCGTATAATTAAATAGAAAAGAAGGTTTTTTAGCGGTAGGCGGACAAAGTAGTGCATCTATCTTTTGCATTGAGTACACAGGGACGCCAAAGGTAATGGGTTCCCTGGGGCACAGGTAGAAAATGACAGGCTGTTTCGTTTTTATTAGAACTCATCAGAAAGCCATAACCTGTAAGCGACCCTCAGCACAGCGAGACTATGCTTTCAAGGCATTTTTAAAAAATAAAAACGCGATGAAAACCCAGTAACGCCATCTATAGGAATCAACCCAATGCAAAAGATAGTCGAGACGAAGCAACAATAAACCAAATACGTTAGGCCAACACACCAGTATAGGCAACATTTATCGCATCCCCCAATTTTTCTACGGATTGCTTCGTCTCGACTATCTTTTGCATTGGGTTGATTCCTATAGATGGCGTTACTGGGTTTTCATCCCGTTTTTATTTCTTAAAAATACCTTGAAAGCATAGTCTCGCTGTACTGGGGGTCGCTTACAGGTTATGGCTTTCTGATGAGTTCTAATAAGAACTAAACAGCCTGTCATTGTCTACCTGTGCCCCAGGGAACCCATTACCTTTGGCGTCCCTGTGTACTCAATTCAAAAGATAGATGCACTACTTTGTCCGCCTGCCGCTAAAAAACCTTCTTTTCTAGCTACTTTTATTATTTCCAAACAACACTTTTAGATATTTTACCTGTTTAATTAAATGTTTTTTATTCAAACTTAGGTCCCACGAGATCCCTCAAAATTTCATGCAGCTCTAACAATATTACCACATTTAATTTCCACTAACACAAACACTGTTTCTCTTATTAATAAGTCCGCAGGCGCCCAAGAGATGGGTATAATTCATTTAGCGCATTTGCCAGGAAGATGAAAATTTCAAACTTCAAAATTTGTTTGACTGAATTCAAAGTTATTTCTCAACTATTTGCACTAATGTGAAGTGCTGGAAACAACACATTTCCAAACTTGTTCTGAAGTTGTTGGTAGTCAACCGTATTCGGTGCTTGATTTAACTTTTGAATTGTTATCTAATTTAATGTTGTTAATATAATTATCGACAGATGGGTAAAGTGCATTTTAAAAGAACCCAAATAAAAAGTAAGCATATGAAACAATAACTAGATAGGTACTCGTAGATTAAGCCTGCCAACAGGAAAAAAAATTGAAATAACGCGTACTTTCTATGTTCTGGATCAAACCCACGGCCATAATTTCATCGTCATTTTTTAGGTGATTCTGAGGGTCATTTGACTCTATCCCTTGTCCAAGGGCCAAACTACAATCAAATTTTACCAGCAAAATTAAGAGTGAGGTCCAGTGACGCATTCGCCATTTCATTTTTTGGTCAATATTTCGTTACGTTTTCCTTTTATCCAAAAATTGGCCAAATACCGATATTTGAAGCATAATTACCTATAATTTAAAGTTAAACAAGTTTTAATTTATAAAGTAATAAAAGAAAAATTGACAAAATTCATAAATTTTTGTTTTTGCTTTTATTAATTCATTAATCAAAATTTATTTAGTTAAAAACTGCAAGTAATTGCTACTCAAGGACGAATATTTGGCCCCTTTTTGAATAAAGCGAGATGGATACGAAATATTGATCAAAAAATGAAATAGCAAATGCATTACTAGACTTCACTCTTAAATGTATTGTAGAAATGAATGAGACTCTATATAGTAAATAGAGATATCTTTATCCCAGAGCGAGACAACATGAGTTTAATTGCAAATTTTCAGTCGGTTCCTGAATGGAGCTTGAAAGGTTTTTAAATGAGAAACCGAAGTAAATTTTTCTACACTCTCTTTACTGGTTATTATTTTAAGTTATCAAGAAAGGCACGTTTTAGCTATAAATTGTCTTGCATTGTCTTTATATGATTTTAAATATCCAGTTTTCTTAAGTGAATACCAATAATGTCTCCTTTATAACTAAGTGAATGGATAAATGGGCTGCACCAGTTAATTAAATAGATATAATTTTATATCCATTCTTGTTAGGATATGAGATTGACCGATTACAGTGGTTATATTATTATAACTTGAGAAAGATTACAAGAAACTCGTAGTTTTATGATGCTTAGCAATATTAAGACTATTGCAAGAATATTAGTTATGTTTTTATTTTAACATTTATTACGTCATATGCATTGTATCAATTTTCACGTTTTAAAATTAAAACTTAATACTTCATCAAAACGATCCACTTGACTTTGTTGACTAATTTCTCCATTACGATTTTTCTATCATTTTGTGATATTTTCAACAGGGCCCCAAATAATCGGTCTTCAAGCTTTTATTATATGCAACAGAAATTTAAAAAAAAAACTGATCTAAGATATTGCAAGGAGCGACATCCTTTTTTCGTCGGATCCTTGTTCTACTGATGAGCCATAATATGGCGAAACGCGTCTACAGATGGATCTGACGAAGTGAAGGGAACATCTTTATTTTCTTTAGCACTAGTTTTCGGAACTTAAATCGATATCGGGTCAGCGCTGCCTAGCGGGACTCCTGTAATTGTAACAGGTAATTTCCTCTTAACATTTAACTTATTTCTTTTAGTTTGTTAGATGTGTCGGTATGCAGAAGAGTGTCTAACAACGACACAGATGTCGCTACGTGCAACATCTTACCGGTGTGTCCCACCAAATACTGCTAAGGCAGTTTTGAGTTGTTCCTTTCTTTCGACGGATTTATTTGTTTTAAAATGTTTACTTTATGTGACTATAATAAAACAATCTTATAAGATAGTACCATGTCTGTGAAGTAACAGACTTAGTGCCAGTATTTTTATTTTAAAATAAGTGTTCATCCGATAAAAAAAACAGTAAGTTGTAGACATGCTGTAAAAGTACATTCATGATTAAAATAATTTTTCTATCTTGTTTGATGGTCATTGATAAAAATATAGTCCGTCTAGAAAGTATCCGGAAAAAAGAAAGCACAATTATAATTTTTCGGTATTTATTTTTATTGCTTGAATCATAAAATTAAAACAAATAATTCTTCTCATTTACTTATACAACCTCCGTTTAACTCCAAACACTTAACTAAACGTGCAGGTACAACCGCAACTAGTTCACCGCCATAATGTTCGGTGATGGTGGTCCAGGCCTGTAAAACCGACCGAATCAAATCTGGTTTATTTCGTGGCGCTGCTCGTTCCACTTCAATCTTCATTAGTCCCCATATGTTTTCAATAGGACTAAGATCTGGTGAAGCTGCTGGCCATGGAATTGTTGCCAATTGGTGTTCATGCATCCAAGCTTGAGTATAGGCAGAAGTGTGGCATGTTGCATTATCCTGCTGAAAACGCCACCGGTCTGGATATAAAGCATGAGCCGTTTCAAGAAGGAAACCATTTAGAATGTCACAATACTTTGCACTATTAACGGTGCTATCAACTATACAAAGAGGGGTAGCACCACGCTGAGATATTGCTCCCCACACCATTATTTCGTCAGATATAACACCAACTTTCGTCAGATATAAAAGCATTCCTAAAATTATCTTCTCGAAAACGTTGACAAAAATCTATTCTTCTTTGCCTTTGTAGAGGTGTCATTGCCGGAATTTTTTTTGGTTTTCTTGCTATGTAGCCTTGTCTTTTCAGTGACATGCGAACAGTTTCTGGACACACTTTTATTCTTCGTGTATTTCCAAATCTATTAGCCAATTTTCGAAACCCTAGACGTGGATTTTGCCGTCCTAAGTTTACTAAAGCGTTTAAATTGTTTCCATGAATCTTACGCGGTCTTCCCGAAACTGGTCTATTCCTCATATCTGCACCATTTTTTATCCTCTTTATTGTCTCATATACTGCACTTTTTGCGAGTTCAATCAATTGCACTAATTTTTTAACGTCTCGAACACCTTTTCTATACAAAAATTCCACCTTCTTTCTTTTTTCTACTTGCGACATTATTTCACAAATCTTAAACCTGTTTACAATCAACAATATTTTACAGATCGTGTTGTCATGCGATTTTAGCCATAGCCTACTATCGGCACAACCTACTTGATGCATTGCTCTTGCCTTCGAATGTTACAAAAAGGAAATATATTAAAATTTGGAAAAACATAAAATTCCGGATACTTTCTAGACGGACTATAGTATAAAAAATAACTATAAATCTATATCATTGCCGCGTCGCTGGTAATATTTTAAACTTATCATGGTTCTGTTTTAAAATAAAGTAATTTAAGTAGCTTGTACAACAGTATTATAAATTGCATCTCTCTGATATCCTCGTACACTTTTATAAACCTAGTTGGACAACATCCAGGTGATGTAATCAACAGAGATTGGTATGTATACCAGGTGTCCCAACCATTTGCGGAATCGTAGCTTCAAAGAGATAGCAAATAGAGAAAAGTATTTTAAATGAAACTTTGAGAAACAGCTCTAGAATTTAAAATTATTTAGGTTTATTTAGGGTGGCTCAAAAAATTGTGGCGATACAAAGTTACATTGTTTTAAATGGAACACCCTGTATATTTACGCATTTTTAAAATTTACGATGCACGTTTACTACTAAATAACGGGACTTTGATTGTACAGGTCGTTTTCAAAAAGCTACAATTTAGAAAAAACGGCTATGTTTACCTTCTTATTTGGAAGTCCTGTTATAATTAATGGAAAAATTAGATATTGGAAGTATTTCAGTAGAACATCGCCTTCAATAAAATATCCACGATAAAGTTCTTCAAGTTTACTAATAGTGCCTTGCGAAATTGATTGTAAAATAGGGTGCTCTTCTAGAAACAAAAGTGCTACTCCGTTCATCATATTAATAAAAAATGTAATTTGTACCGACCTTAAAGTAGAGCAACTCATATGAATTTTTAATCAAAATTAATATAAATTTTTCATTTTTTCGTCTTGTCATAATAAAAAATTACATAATAAGTGATGAAAGTGATACTTTTCAAACGAGGAGATATTTAGCACGAGGCGTCAGCCGAGTGCGGAAATGCTCCTAGTTTTAGAATCATCACTTTCACATGAGTAATGTACACTTTTTTTCCTAGGACCACAAAGAATTATTAAAAAAGGCTTTGATTTGTGAAAAAAATATTTCAGCACTAGTGTTAAAATTAGCATACTTAGGATTATGTTCCACTTAATAACTGGTTTTATAGTTTGTCAATAGGCTTATCCTTTATTTGTGTAATATAGGAAGAACTAATCCTGGATTAACTTCTAGATTAACCAGAATAAAACATTTTAAATTTACAGAAGAAGAATTTCTCTTTATTTCGTCAGATCCATCCCTAGACGCGTTTCGTCATATCATGACTCATCAGTAGAGCTAGGATCCGACGAAACAAAGCTGCTTATGGCAGCACAGTGGTGGGACACACCAGTAAGATGTGGCACGGAGCGCCATCTGTATCGTTATTAGACACTCTTGAGCATACCAGCACCTCTAACAAACTTATAGAAATAAGTAAAAATGTTAAGAGGAAATCTCCTGTAAAGACATTCGTCACAATTACAGGAGTGCCGCTAGGCAGCGCTAACTCGCATCGGTTTATTAACCGAAAACAAGAATACAGAAGAAGAATTTAAATTTAATCAAGGAAAGATGCATTAAACATAAATTTAAAAAATTCACCCAATAAAGAAGACTTCAATTCAAACTAATTCTATAGATTATTTAATGTTTTATAAAAAAAAGTCAAATACTCCTAATGGGATTTGAACCTGTGACCTTGCAATCTGTAGGCTAGAACTCTATTCTCTACGCTATCGCTTCCGATAAGGATTTGTTGTTTAATACATGACTCTCTTCAGCGCGATTTGTTTTTTTCTAGTAATAGATTTTCCAGCATATTATCAACATTTTTATAATTTCAGATAGCGTATTTTCACACTCTAATTCTGAATCACTCAACAAATACATGATAAATAAGTTAAACACTTTACAATTACTGCTTTCTAAGACTTGTTCTTTTAATAAAAAAAAGGGGGGGGGGTCTGTCAAATTGGCACCATATATTTAAATTAAATAGTGTGCCTTGTATTTCAACACTAGTGTTAAAATATTTTTTTTCAACATGGGTGTGATATTCGGCGCTTTCGAGTCAAGTTAACCGTACTTTTTTTTCCCATTTTCATAGGTGGTCGTAGAAAAATATTTTTTTTTGTTTTGGTTTTTTTTCTGCGAATATTTTTGACATACTTGGGAGCAAGGCCCCTGCTTGACTGCCCTAATCTTTTATAAACGGTTTTAATAAAAGATAACGACAAATACAAGATACCGTACCAAGACGGTGAGACATTTACAAATCGAGCCGCCCACTCTTTCCTTTAAAGAAAAGTTCAGCAAAACTTTTACTTGCCGTATACAAATTGTTTTAGAAAATTCCAGTGACAGCCTTAACTTCTTTCTTGTCAACATAACAATTTGGGAATTAGTTTTGTTCCTTTCGACGCGATGCCGCCGACGACGACGACGGAAGGCGAGACGATCGGTGAAGTAAAAATAGAAAACAATTAGTTGTGTTCTCATTTATTTAAAAAAATGGCGTAAATATTGCACTAAAGATCAAGAGGTCTTTGCTGAGTACAGTATTTTTGTTTTAATGATGCGACGCAGTTTTTTAACTGCTAAATTATTGTCGTACCATGGTTCGTACCTTAATTTAAAATGCTTTGGTTTTTATTCTTGGGTCCTTGATTTTTTTTAACTGAAATAAAATTTTAAATATGTAAACATATATAGGGCTGTTCAAAAAAAAATTTTTGTTTTTATATAATATATAACTCTTTGTATATGGACCAAATTTATTAATTTTTATCTTGTTTGAATGGGATGCTCAGAAAATACATTCATTGGTCCAGAACCGGCACTCGGGGTACCAAGGTGCACGGTACGTGTTGGGATAAAGCGATGGATCAGGAGTGAATACAAAATCCACTGGAACAACAGTCAGGGATTACACCATAGTAAATGCTTCATTGGGGATCCAGACCCGAGACCAGAGTTGCGACGATTTAAATGAAATGATTTAAATTGTGATTTAAATCAAATTATAAATTGCTGTAAAAACAAGTCGCCGAAGCAAATAACCCATCAGGAAATTAAAAAAAAGGAAGACAGTTTATTTAAATCTATAAGAAATGATCCGTCTCGTGTCAATCGCACATTATAAAGACGAACGAATTTTCTTATTCCGACAGGAAAGCCGTTGCACGCTGTCGAAAATGTTCATGTCAATACAAGTTAATGGTGACATTTTGCAAACCAACAAAATCCCTTTAAACGTTATTTCAAACGTGATTTTCTCGGAATCCTCACAAACAATTTTGTAAAAACCTGTTTCACATTCAGGGGCAAATATAATTATTTCTAGCGAATCCTGTTTCAGCATCAGCCAGTGCGGGGATTTTAGCGCCTGAAAAATCGATTAGCGGGATTTTGTTGGTTGACAAAATGTCACCATTTTGTATGTCGCCGAGGAGATTTTCTAACGGTAACAACTGTAGATAACAAATATTTTTAGGCGAATAGACAAAATAATGAAAATAAGTGATTTTAAAGTTCATTTTTAAGGATAACATTAGTGATAAAAATCAAGAATATCACGATTTAATTGAAAAAACAGATTTATTGATTTTTTCAAAAAAATCGTGATTTATTGCAACCCTGCCCGAGACTGCCGAGCTGCTTCAAATGAACAGAAATCAGCTGAGAACTATTACAGGAAATCTGACAGGACATATGGCTGTCAAGAACCATCTGTACAGAACGCAACTATACAATGGAGACCTTCGCACAATCTGCAGTTAACTGCAGCGAACAAGCTAGGGAAACAGTACAGCACATAGTTTGCCATTGCGAGTCACTAGTTCGGAAGAAGCAACAAATACTCGAGCAACCAAAATTTGAACCAGAGGACATCCTTACTCTCTCCCCACAGACAGATGTTTGGCGTAGGTAATTTATTTATTTTTGTTAATGCTCTAAGTAAGATAGATGCGTATGGGATCGCGGACCCCCAAACATATGCTCGCGGACCCCCAGGGGTCCGCGGACCACAGGTTTGAAAACGCTGATTTAAATCATGATTTAAATCGTGATTTAAATCAAATTATAAATTGCTGTAAAAACAAGTCGACGAAGCAAATAATTCATCAGGAAATTTAAAAAAAGGAAGACAGTTTATTTAAAACTATAAGTTAAGAAATGATCCGTCTCATGTCAAGTGTTCTTGTTCTGACAGAAAAGCCGTTGCACGCTGCCGAAAATTTTCATGTTCATACAAGTTAATGGTGACATTTTGCAAACCAACAAAATCCCTCTAAACGCTATTTCAAACGTGATTTTCTCGAAATCCACACACAATTTTGTAAAAACCTGTTTCATATTCAGCGGCAAATATAATTATTTCTGGCGAATCCTGTTTCAGGATCAGCCAGTACGGGGATTTTAGCATCTGAAAAATATGTCACCACTTTGTATGTCGCTAAGGAGATTTTCTTACTGTAATAACTGTAGACAACAAATATTTTTAGACAAAATAATGAAAATAAGTGATTTTAAAGTTCATTGTTGCTATATTTAAGGAAAACATTAGCGATAAACATCAAGAAAATCACGATTTAATTGAAAAAACAGATTTATTGATTTTTTCAAAAAAATCGTGATTTATTGCAACCCTGCCCGAGACTGCCGAGCTGCTTCAAATGAACAGAAATCAGCTGAGAACTATTACAGGAATTCTGACAGGACATATGGCTGTCAAGAACCATCTGTACAGAACGCAAACATACAATGGAGACCTTCGCACAATCTGCAGTTAACTGCAGCGAACAAGCTAGGGAAACATTACAGCACATAGTTTGCCATTGCGAGTCACTATATCGGAAAAGGCAACAAATACTCGAGCAACCAAAATTTGAACCAGAGGACATCCTTACTCTCTCCCCAGTTGACCTACACAAATTAGTGCAAGGAACTGGGATCACGGAGTGGATATAACAACCAAACAAAGGGCCAAATCTGGCCTAAGTGCATCCTGCGCATAAAAATAAAATAGTTTTTTTTCTTCCACACAAAGCATCTAAAGTGATAATTTTACACGGACATTTCCTAATCTGTGCAATTTCGACTTGATATCTCTGAATGAGCACCGAATAGGCACTATTCAACATAAATAACTATGTATTATGCAATTCACTGCAACAATATTGTTAGTCGTTAGTTTTAGTGCCAGCTTATGCAAATGTATGTTATCGTTAAGTCAAAGTCACTCTATGCAGTCAGGATGTACACAATATAAGGGAATATACGTTACGAGGTCACAGACAAATCGTGTCGTAAGTGTGCTTATAGTCATATTTTGCATGGAATAATATGTATTCATAAATCTTGAGGATAAAGGCATTTATTGGAAATCTGATAATATTAAGCTCATACGACCTATATTTCTAAATTCTTCTCTAACGTTACCAGTTCCATGCGAAATACCTTTGAATTTCAATATTTAAAGAACGACGGATCAGTGCAAAAATGTGGCAACCGATTTTGGAGACAAACTAATGTTTAAAAAACTAATTGTTTCAGCCTTTACTTGATGAAAATCCATAATAGTATTATAAAATAAAACACTCGTGGTTTGTAATTATTGTCAATTAGGACCTCTATATTTTAAGGAAATTTTGTTTTTAATATCACATCTGATGAAGCTGCTGTGACAGCGAAACACGTGTCATGTTGACATTATACGAGTGAAAATTACAAACCACGAGTGTTTTATTTCATAAAACTAATGTTTGTCTACGTTTTCGATCGATTTCAGACACAAGATATTATATTACTATTTTATTATTTTACGCAATAAAAGACGGCGTGCTCCGAAGTCACGTCAGTTCTTACGTAGCGAATGAATCATAGTGCGTCTATCTATTCGGCTTTCTTTAAATGTTGAAATTGAAAGGAAATACCTACAATGACCTGCTGCATTCTCGCTTCATATGGAAAACTTTTTTATTACTGATTTCACAGAAAATTTTATTTTTGATAAAAGTTTCTGCGTTCGATTAATTAAAATTACTGTAGTTCATACGAGGAAGATTCAATAGTTTAAAAGTTGCTTAAGCGTAAAGTACTCTTATAATTCGTTTTAGATCTAATTTTCATTTGTAAAAATCGTTTAGAATTAATAGTCGCTACCTTCTATTCAAGATACCAAAACAAAAAACTAATTTTTTGTCTCACCCTTGATTAAACCATGAAAAAATATATGTCAAAATTCGTTTATTATTGGAAAAATTTGTTATAGTTCAGATAGATTTATTATAATTTTTTTTTAACTTAAATAATATTTTGTGTTCCTAATTATAAAAATTAATTTAAGTTAAATCTAGTCTATACAGTGTAAGAGAAAAAAATAAGTATTTTTTCGTTTTTAAATAAAATGCCGTGACGGCGGGCCAGGATTGTTAGTATGGGTGGGCACAAGTGGACCCAATGATTTTTGAGTGGGCACTATCCATAGACATAAAAAAAACAGAGACAGAATTGTTTACATATTATCGCAATCAGACCGATTTTTAACACAAAGCGATGATGACAAATTTCTGCGGGGTGCCCTAGATCTAACTCCTGTGTTTGAAAATAAAGGGTAAAACTAATCATAGTATAATGAGTAAATTTTTATGTGTACTTAAGTAATAATAATACACTAAATTATTAGTGTGCTTTTTTCCATCAAAATACGCAATTTCTACTTTTAAAATTATTTAGTTTCCTAGTTACATAAAACTAAAGTGTATATGGGAAACACCTTTGGCACCGCTGTACAAGCGTTACTGGCGACGAGAATTTCGCCGAATTTTACGAGTTCATTCATTTTATGTGAAAATACCATTTTACAGTGTTTCTCTGCGGGGCCTATTACGTTTTGCAATTTTCGATTGATTTTGAGTGTTTTTTTGGCAAAAGAGTTGTTAAAGCTCTTTTATTACCAATTCTAAATGGTTCGCCAGTGTGTGGTTTGCAAAAAAGTTGACTTTTCTAGCCCCGGATTGATATTTCGGCGGTAAGTGATGTTACGTTTTTTTAGCTTAACCAGCGGTGTGGTTTATTGTATATTTAAAGTAAATAACTGCAAAAACAATTGCATTTTGTCTGAACATCTTTAAAAAAACGTAGATGACGGATTAAATAAGGAATATAGATATTATTGTAAAATTCTAATCTAGATTTCCCAGTTTAAAGCTTTTCTTTACCCTCTACACATTTTTTAATGCACGTAGTTATTATTTACTAATATATTGCAGTACACACATAGACATTCTATGTCTGTACTATGTCTTATTACTTTACATTAAATGCAGGATTTGATTAAATGTTATCATACATCTAGAATATTATGTATATCTATTTATTTTTTTGAAAAAAATTACAATTTTCGTGAATTTTAAATACCTACTTTATAATATTGTTGTGGCATTAACTGTAAAATTATCTTAATGTTAGAGAGGTTTCCTGTCTGAAAGAAAATATATTATGAAGGGGTTTTACTAAACTTGGTATAGTATTTTTATTCCGAATTGGAGCGCTGTGCCGGTATACATTGAATAAATATTGACCATGGTTAGTTGATGTATACTGGCAATATGTTTATCAGTGCTTCAATTTGGAATAAAAGTAATACACTTATTACTATAGATTAGTACTAATTTTATGATAGGGTTTAAACCAGTGCCAATAATTTACCTACACACACAAAAGTATATTAAAATAGTGTGTTAAATTCCTACGTTGAAAAGTGGAGTATGTATGTATATAACAGCCTATATATTTTAATCTAAAAAGATAGGATTTTATATTCTCTTTCTAAATATATAACACTATGGATGATATAAGGTCCAGCAAATGCCTACCAAGTTTGTCATGTGGGAGGTTATCCCCACATTGAATGTCTCCGATGATTCTGAGTCTTCCTCGGGTCAGTGCTTCGCAGTTATATATGATATGTGAGGCGGTTTCGTCCTCATCGCCGCAAAGCCTGCATTCAATGGGACCATTGTAAATTCCTACTCGGTGTAGGTGTTTTCTTAAGCAGTGGTCTGTTAGTAGGCCGACCACTTGTTTTAGCTGGGTGCGCGTTAAAGGCATCATTCCAGTTGATAACTTTTTGGAGGGTTTTCCAATTGTGGCCCTCGCTTGGGTATGACCAGGTATCCTGTTCCATCGGGACAGGTGTTGTTGTTGTGCCCACCTGTCTGATGCTGTTCTGGTTGCCTGTTTTGATATGCCAAGGGCAGGTTCAGGGCCCCTGAGTTTTTGAGATGATCCGGCTCTTGCCAGTTCATCGGCCTTTTCGTTGCCTGCTATCCCTGAGTGGCCAGGAACCCATAGGAGTTCTACCTTGTTGTTCCTTGCGGCTAGGTTTTTCAGGTCGTTCGACCTTATAAAAGGAACAAATCTTTTCTAGCAAGATAGGGGAGCACAATAAGCCACTAGGCTGCAGTGCAAGAAGCTTGGGCCGAACGCCCAACCCCCGCCTTAAACCAACCAACCAACCAACCATGGATGATATTGGTTTCCTAGGCGATTTATTAAAACTTCATTAGATAAATCACAGTAGGCCATGAAACAAAAGCTAATATCCTAGAAACAACTATGTTAACAGTCTAGTTGTTAATAACATTTAACGTCAATTTTATTTTTACCTATTCATTTGTGAAAATGGTTTATCAACATTATGAAAAGTTTGATATTATATTATATTATGTTGAAAATGAAAAAACCGAAGAAATAAAAAAGAGATTTTAAAATGTTATCTTTTTAGATTAAAATATACAGGGTGTTCCATTTAAAAAAATGAGGTTACGTCCGACAACTTTTTTACCTGACCCCGTATACTTATACTGAAACCGGTTGATTGTTCAGCAATTATTATAAAGAAACTTTTGTATAAAATATTTTTCTGTATCTCTTTTAACTCCGAAAATATAGGGTAATTTTGAAATTGTCAATTTTACGATTTTCCCTCGTATCTCTTAAGCAAGCGAAAATTTTCAAATTTTGATTTTACCATTTTAAGTTTGACCCAAAAAGAGCACATGACGCCTATATTACTTTTTCGATAGCACTAACAATAACGGAGATACCCTATAAAAGTGTCGAAAATGGGACACCCTGTACAGAAATTTTTGTTCTTATTCAAGAAATGGCATAAATTATGGCTAATAGTTGAGTGGTAGAAAAAATATTTTACAGTACATTATAAGTATTTTTTAATTAATGGACTTTTATTTTTCCCTAATCTCTAAACAAGGCTCACGCCACTGGTAAAGGTAATCGGCTAAGGGGACAGCCAAGTTACAGCGTTGCCATTTTTTATGCCATCCTTTTTCAACTTACTTAAAACTAAAAAAACATAAATGAGTGTAAACAAATTGTGTTTATGAATGAAATGTTTTGTCTCCTCTTTATATGTCTATGGCACTATCCGTATAATACCGTACCTTTCTCATCAAAACTTTCATAGCAAAATCCTCCTCCTACCCCCCACCCATAAATTCCCTTACAAAACCGAATCCATCAATTTTGGGTAGGCCGGCGCCCACCCTGCCCCCCTCCCCCTGGCGCCGCCGCTGGCCGTGACTCTGCTTTCGGACATAACTTTTAATTCTAAACAACTTTGATGATGAATGATTGAAAATTGTGTCGAAAACGAAAATTAAGAATATTTCACCCTAAAGCGGCTTTTAAAAAATTAAATCTCTCTGGTATGCACTACAATTTTTTCAATTTTAATGAGCGCCTGTTAAGTTTATGGGGACGCAGAAACTTTTATCAGAAATAACATTATCTATTAAATCAGTCATAACAAAAGTTTTTTAAATACTTATAGAATAAAAATAAGAGGTTTCCATTTAAAATTTAAAAGTTGACTTCACTTCCGGTTAAACCGAAAGTGGTTTAGAAGGTTTAAACTAGTCAAAAAATGGCAATTTACACACTTATTTACGTCTCATATGTTTTTCTGTTAAAATTATGAAAATAATTGGGAGGTATAATTCACAATAAAAATAAATTAAAATTCAAAGCCCTGGGACCAATATCGAATGGGACAAAAGCAAGAACATCAAACCAAACAGTCAGTGCGTTTACAGTCGGTTGGTTTATCTCTTCGCTAAAGGTCCTTTAATTCGCTTGTTTACTCGATAAACATTAGAGAGAGCCCAGTTATCCTTAGTTTATCCTTTGGTCAGTTAAGGCAGTTCATACTCGATGAACTATGAAAATTTAAGGAAAGGTTATGTAATTTTGCGAGAGTATGAAGGTGGAAGGGATATACAGGGTATTAATTAAGTAAATACAGAAACTATAACGAAATAATCTTTGATCAATTTTAAGACAAAAGGTTTAGTAATTACGGGTCCGCAATGGCTTCGTTTTCCAGATACAGCGTGTTCAAAATTGAAATAAATTTAACCACAACTACAGGGTGTCCCACCAAGAACCGAATCGATCTATATATAGAAAACTATACATAGGAAAATTTTGAAAACTTGACAGTATGCTGATGCTGATGAGGGCGACCGGGCTAAAATAATTTTATAATGGTGGCACTTCCGGTTATACCGGAAGTAAGTGTCATCTTGCCTATTTTAAATGGGACACCCTATATATTATCATATTGTTGCATTCTACGCAAGATTCTAGGCAAATTTTGTATACCATGTCTTATGCCTATGTCTAAAAGTTTTTGACATATTTGAATTTTTATGTCCAAAATGACGTTTGCAAGCCTTAGAATAATTATCAATTTTTTCTATAAAGAAGCCTTATTTATTTAATTTAAGTGGGATTCCTTGTTATAAAGGACCTGCTTTAATAGATTTTTTATAATATTTTGATAACTATTAATACAGGGTGTTTAAAAAATAAGATTAAAAATGAAAATGAAAAAACTGTCAAAAGTCCATTATTTCTTATTTAGCATTAAAAATAAGGGTAAGTTTGTATAAGATTGTATATCCCAAAAATTCTTAGTGTTCGAAATATTGCCAATTTAATATTTTTGTATGGGGATTTTGCTGCAGATTTTAGGTTCAGTTACTCTTAGTTGGCTATGACGGCGTTGAAAAACAATCAAATGCTAAAAAATCTATAAAGCTGTCACTTACCATTTAAACATTATTAATAAGTGTCTAATAATTAATAATAAGTGTCACACATTTTAAATGAAAGATGGTAAGCTACTGTTTAATCAAGCCATTAAGGAAGTGACAACAGAGAACTGGCGAAAAGCAGTCCATCATGTCATTAAAGAAGAGGAGAAAATGTGGGTTCTTGACCACCTGATCAATCGGACCGTCGACCCGTTAATTATAACGTCAAGAGGAGATGACAGTTCCTCAGATGACGAAGAATATTATGATTTTTATTAAAATTTAATTTCTTTATAATGTATTTTTTGTATTTTTTTTTAATGTTTAATAAAAAATAAGTATACCAAATACTATGTATGTACACAATGCACGCCTTTGTCACATAATTTTCAGTATTTGTGAATGGATAACAATAGGCAAAACCCATAAATTGACCCAAACCCGGGTGGTACTACCTGCACTTAATGAAAATAAAGAATTTCGCAATGAAAACAATGCCAAATTATGAAAGTGGCTAATATTTGTTGGGTCACTCTGTAGTCCCCTTGCATACTCATGAGCTTTTATTACTCTATACCTTTCTGAAATAGACTAGATCTGGACTTCAGAGCAAGAGAGTGTGTTTAACGAAAACAGGATTTAATTTAATGAAAATCTAGCTTATTAATTATTTCATGAAATTAATGATTTTTTTTAGTAAATAAAGGACTTGATATCATTTGGCTCTATATAAGGACTTGGTTTTGTAGGACATAATATGACATTTAGGGACTTAATATTATTTAGTTCCAGAAATAGTGAAAAACAATAGGACATAATATTTTTTTATAAAGAATCAGCCACATTTCTTAGGTTAACTGGTATTAAGTCCATCAAAGTAACCTCACTTTTGGACTTAATACTTTAATATAAATCACCGTTTTATAGCCATAGAGAATTTAAAACCATTAATACCAAATAGCTCTATCATCTTTCGGAGTTAATATTGTTTTTACAAAAATATTTGGCTATTGAGCAGAAATGTGACTTGATACCCATATGCATCAGCATGGGCGAGAAAACATATGTCAGAATAACACATAACCCTAATATGTAACAAAATGGACTTAATACCCTCTGGCCCTCAGGTCCAGAGATATAATTTCTCAAACAGCTTTGGTATAACCTTAAAAAAGAATTTAGAAATATTTGTCGGATGGTCATAATAAATGTAAAGAAAGGAAATATGACAAGTCTTTCAATAGGTTTATATTGAGTTTTCATCAAGTAAAGATCTAATAATCTAAAAGAATAATAATATAAATAAAATTAGTATCGATAAAGCACAATTATTTTTAAAATTTAATTTTTATTAAAATCTGGACAATAGCCATAATGGGTAATTAAAATAAATAAAT
Organism: Polydrusus cervinus; assembly: GCA_935413205.1. Classification (NCBI taxonomy): domain Eukaryota; kingdom Metazoa; phylum Arthropoda; class Insecta; order Coleoptera; family Curculionidae; genus Polydrusus; species Polydrusus cervinus. The sequence continues at coordinate 4,572,419 of OW284512.1, forward strand.
TAATAGCAGAATGGACTATTTTGTTATAAAAATTAAATTAAAATTCAAAGAGTGGACATTCTCAATAATGGTTATCGAAAAACTATTCGTTAAAAGTAAACGGAATAAATAATTCTTTATAATTTGTTATATTTCCATGTAAATAAATAATTTACAACAAAATTTAATACACACGATTTATTTGCTGACAACTTCGACAACAGAAAATATAAATTTTCGATTGTTTGTATCAGGATATTTATATTTTAAATAAAAATTCAGGAAAAATTAGATTTGTTCTCCCTTTTTTTTATAAACTATATCGTTTTTTTCGTTTGTCCAATAATATCAAGGGTGCAATGTGCCACAACCAGCTTTTATTACAATTAATATGATTTCATTGTTTGTAAAATGTTGTCTAAAGTTTTGATAGCAAAATAGAATGACACACATGAAAATATATTACTTACTTTTTTAAATGCATTATAGATATATCTACTATTAGCGCGTCCAAAGAGGAAAAGGGAGGATGCACTTACTCTCCCCTGGCTAGCCAAAAAATTATATTATATTACACTGTTGCGGTGTCAACGCTGTCTACAAGAATTTTGATTTTTTTTCCATTCCACTTGATTCCTTTTTTGATTTTAAACATTTCGCCTGCGGGGCATTTTTTTTTGAACCTTTAATATTGTTTTTCTACTGACGTTTTATAATAACCTCTTTTTGATTGTCATTATGATTTTTTAATAACCTCCTTTTAGGCTGATAGAATAGTTTTGGACTTGCATTGTCTTAATTTGTTTTACATCACAACAGTCGTCTTCAGGTATTCAGTATTCACCTGAAGACGACTGGAGATACTTACCAGTTGAAACGTTGTGATGTAAAACAAATTAAGACAATGCAAGTCCAAAACTATTCTATCATTCAAGAAACATCATTGTCTCCAACCTTCAAACAGACTCCTTTTAGGCGCAGCGTGCTTAAAATTTTTTTAAGCACGTTACCAGGAACAACGTGCTTAAAAGTAACAAGTATAAACCCAGACTATAGTTTTACCTATTTATTATAAATATTAACAGTACAGTTACTTATATTATTAAAATTAATGCTGGGGTAACCTAAAACAGTTCGTTGAGATATTTCTCTTTGTAAAATTGATGAGGAATTTGAACTTTGAATAGTAATAGAATCTGCAACAGCAATATTAATTAAACCCATGCCACTAGTAGAGCTGGTAGAACACTCGGATTCATTACATTTAACACGTTTGTTGTTAGCGTCCAAAGATTTTTGACCAAGAATTTTTTCGGAAATTTTTCTTATATTTTCTAAAGAATCTTCTATATACCCCTCAGCCACGGTATTTGACTGCCAACCTCCATGTCGCTTTAGCATCAATATATCCGCTCCAGAGTCAACTAAAAAAGTTGCTGAAGATCTTCGAAAGCAGTGGCCTGTATATTCTTTAGCGTTTGGAAGCTCCAAGAACTCAGCTATTTTCTTTGGTGTTGCTCCAATGGTATTTAATACCCACTGGAAGTCTGGAACATTTGGAGTTTCTGTATGCGATAAAAAATCTTTCATGGGTTATGTGTGCTGGACGTAACTGCGCGTACTTTCGGAAAATATTCAACAAGTTGATGCCGTCAATAGAGCCTTCGCTAATTACAAAACTTCTTGCAATATTTGTTTTAGTATTTGGAATGGATATTTTAATTAAAGACTCCGAAATTTCGATATTATTCATATTTAAATATGTGAGTTCTTCTCTGCGACATGCTCCAGAGATTCCCACAATAAGTATGACTTTGTCCAATAAATAGTTCTTATCGTCTGCTTCTTTGACAAACCTTTCTATTTGTTTTTTAGAAAAAACTTTCGACTTTTGGGGCTTATACCCCGTAGATTTTCTTTTCAAAAATGCGATTAGGTTTGTAAATGTCTTCATCTCAACATTTTTATTCAAATAAACCATCGTTCGAAGCATTGAGTAAGTACTCCACAAAGTTGATGGCTTATAGGCATCGGATAATAGTGAAAAATATGCCAAAAATACTTTTTCTGATAAGTTTTTTACCTTTTTTTCTTCACGCCATTTTTTGAATTTTTTGTATGTGCCCTCATACAAACTTCTTAATTTTTGGGGAACAAGGTACACCATTGCGTCATTTGCGGCATTTTCAATGTCTGAGTCCTCTAAATCACTCATTTTTACTTTTATATTTGTCGCAGTTTTTGACAGAAAAATCAAATTTTTTTTTGACAACTGTCGATTTTTTTGACATGAAAGGTGTAAATGAAACATAGGTAATAAAATGTTAGTAAAATTAAGTTTTTTATTATAAAACCTCAGTAGAAAAAATATTGTATACAACTCGTTACGAAACAATGTCTTTTAGTCACTTTGACGTGTTGTCCAACTCGGCTTTGCCTCGTAGGACAATTCACGTCACGTGCCTAAAAGACACTTATTTCGCAACTAATTGTATAAATAGCTATTTTATGATAGTAGTGTTTAATTTTTCATATTATTACTTATGTGTAAAGAGGTTTGGCTATCATCTAGATGGGCTTTATAATGGGTGCTGTTTAAGAGACATTTACCTCAAATTATACTATCTGAGCATAAAATTGGAGAAAATGAAAACATAATTCTTTAAATAAAAGTTTTGAAAATAAAAAATAAATAATTTACAACTACTTATTTGCTTATCGCTTGGAGTTAATATTCTTGCGAAGGCATTCAACCAAGAATACACTTCATGACACTAATACATCAAATTGGCTATGGTTCAGAAAAAGACATTGTTATGTTTATTAATAAATATAAACCGCGTTTTGTCTGTTGTTAGGCAAAATGCCGAATGTGTAAAAGGTGCATTCAAATTTGGGTAAACATAAGAAACGGCCCAAATCGACGAAAAACATGTTGCATGTTGAATTTTCTAAAATAATAAAGTTTGCCCCAATTGCTTGTTATCATCTTTTTCACAAGTTATAAAGTCAATTCAGGAAAAAGTGTAAAATGTATCATGTACGAAGAGGTAAAAAGCATAATTTGATAGAATGGCAAGAAATGATAAGTTATAAAGTCTAATTACTTTTTATTTAAAGTGTATAAAGACTCGTAACTTGAGTCGTAGAAGAATATACTGTATAATTTTAGTGGATATTGTCTAGATCGCGCTCGGAAGTGTTATTTCCAGGTACGATATGAACATCATATCCACTCTTGTTGTACAGGGTGAGTCAACGATAGAGTAAAGTTAATTTTCTCCTTTATCTTAACAATTTGAAATACAAAAGTTGTAAAGACCATTGAGATGCACATTTTAAAATTATGCTGGAGTATACGGGGTAGCCCGAAAAACGGTGGCGAATATAACTTGGGTTTTTTTAATGGAACACCCTTTACATTGTATTATTTTCTTTTTTTTTTTTTTACGGTTCGCCGACTACGTAGGCCATCTTGAACCGGTCATCGACCACAAAAATGTGATCTACCGACGGGGGAGTGTGAAACGGCACCTTCATCCTACGAGATATCCGATCTCATCCGGCCTGTCCGGCGTGAATAGGATGGCTAGGTGTCGATTCATTTTACACTCTTCCCTGAGGCAAGAGCACGCCGTGTTCCCAAGCGGTCACCCGCCCAAGTACTAACCGCGCTCGACACAGCTTAACTTCGGTGATCTGCGGGAACCGGTGCTTAATATGTCGACAGGCCCTTGCCTGTATTATTTTCTAATTCCCCACAAAATTCTACTCTTATTTTGTAAATATCATATGTCTAAATTCAATTGTTTTTGAGATATGGACGCTTAAAATGTGCCATTTTCATATTTTGACTGGCTGTAGCACTGGAACGGCGCATCTTAGAGAAAAATGGTTTTCACCTTCCTATCTTCGTTTTGTATTCTCTATCTAAAAGTTACAACTTCCGGTATATCATGTTAAACCAAGAAACCCAAGAAAAACCCGGATTTAACCGTTTAACATGTTAAACCGGAACTTGTAACTTTTGGATAGAAAATAAAAAAATTAAGATGCAACTAAACAGTAGTTAAACTCTTCCCTCTCCGAAGGGGGAGATGAAAACCATTTTTCTTTAAGATGAACCGTTCCAATGTTGCAGCCAGTCAAATTCTAAAAATGCCATATTTTAAACGTAAATAACTCAAAAACTGTTGAATTTAGACATATGACATTTACAAAATTAGCATAGAATTTTGTAGGAAAGCAGAAAATAACTACAATATATAGGATGTTCCATTTAAAAAACCCAAGTTATATTCGCCACGTTTTTTTTGGACCACCCCCGTATAGTCCAACATAATTTCAAAATGTGCACCTCAATGGTCTCTACAACTTTTGTATTTTTAATTATTATCTAATTCTTAAGATAAAGGCGAAAATACTCTACCGTTGACTCACCCTGTACCTACACACTACTATTATAGAGGACCGGTGGTTATGGTTTCGATCAAAAAACAGTTACACAAAAACATCAACTCGAGGACAAAAATAAATATTGGCAAAACGTTGTTATTTTTTATATTATCGACAACTACCTACTATTATTATTTAGGAAAAAATTCCTGATAACAGGAAAAGCATTCTGTTCTAGCGCATTCGCCAGGAGTTATGAACGTGGCTTGCAGTAAGTTTGAAAATTCCTATACACTAAAAAGGTTTGTTCCCACAGAAAATCACGGACAAGTTAGCGACAAATGTTAAACCAATGTTAAAACGCATGTCTACTTCTGATCGATTCCGAACAGTTTGTAGGAACAACCGACTGGCTGTCAGTGATTAAACTCGATCTGCTGCTATCTTCTCATATGTTTTAGTTGATAACATAACCTAATTTATTTTTAAATTAAGTTTCAAAAATTGTTTCAAATATTCAAATCAAATACCTTTTAAAAGAAAATCCAGAAGAAGACAAGGCTTTTTAAAATGACCGGCTACGAAAATTATATGGAAATCGGTAAATATACCATTTTTTCCTCGTCTGTATCAAAATTGAGACAGGATAAGGATACAGTAAGGGGAAAAAATAGCGTTTTGCAGTCAAAGTACAGGTTTTCTATTCTTTTAAGGTGATTATCTCGTTGAACAGCAGACACAAGAAAATGTCCGAATATCTGACAGGGAAATAGCAGTAAATACTCAGATTAATTGGTCCCAAAATCACACCAAATTGTTTTTGGACTTATATCAAAAGTATATGATTCCAAATCACTCATTTTTACTCATTCAATCACTCAAATTCAACATTAACAAAAAAAATTTCACTGCAAAAATATAGAGGTTATGTTTAAAAATCAACAAAATACCATTTATCACTACTGCGCACGCTCCGGACAACTTACTGTCAAAAGATCCGCAAACTAATTTGACAGTCATCAAACTGTCCGTAAAACTTGTGGGAACACGGTGCCCCCAGTTGTTTCCCAGCAGTCAGAAATATTTGTAGGAACGATTCCTGTTTATTGCGCAGAATCCTGACTGTCAAGGACTGTCGATGACTGCTGTGGGAACAAACCTTTAATAAACAGCTTGGATTACCTAATAATTCAAAATAACAAATTATGATATGTTATAATTTATAATGCATAATTCACGAAGAGCGTTTAGTAAAACTTTTGTTAGATATATTTTTTTTTTGATGTTTTCTCTTTGCCTAAAATATTGTTTTTTTCCTATCACTTCTTATACCGAAAGTAGCTGTCAACTTTGTTATTTTAAATAAGATATGATTTTTTTTTGTGTCAGTTTAAAAGTAACGTATACGTGATTGCTTGTGGGAACAGACGTGAGAACGGCGGAAACAATTGTATTTATTTTAGCACTGGTGGAACTTGCTTAATTTGCAGCTGAAACAAATTGAAACCTGGCAAAGGTAATATTTATTTTTAAAATAAATATTCTATTCTTTTACTTTTTTTTTTCAACTTTTCCATCCAAAGGTAAATATTTTCAGAAAGTCACCGGAACTGAAGTCGCTGCTAAAAATACTGGTGACTTTAAGGTCACCGTCACCGATGTTTAATTTTAAAATTTTTCATTTTATTGAGGTTCAAAAGCTAGGGTGAAATAACATTGGCAAAATATATTCAATCTTTTGTTCCGTGAATGTACTGAAAAGGATGTTCCCAGAACATTCCTTTAATGTCTAGAATATTCAGACTTTCATAGGAGTTCTGTAGAGCATTCTAAGAATGTAGTGTGTTATTAGGGATGCTGCTACAGCCTGTCAAAGTGCTAAAAATATCATTTTAAATGCAATAATTTAGTTTTAACTTTAACTTGTATCTGATGCAATAAAAATAATAGTATCCCATTTAAAATAATAAAGTTGATAGCTGCTTCCGGTATAACCGAATCTTCCTAATCAGAATATTTTATTTTATTATTGTACTTACCGTCACATTTTAATCCTTGTCTATACAATCCATACAATAAGGAACCGCAGTGATCACAGAAAGTTGGAGACATAAAATTGTGGACCTTAAATCTATGTGGAACGTCAATTTTGAATCTTTCTCGTAAATACTGAAAATAGGAATATTACAATGTTTTCATTTTTCATTGATCATTAAATTGCTTTTTACTTTAAGGCGTAGCTAGACTTTTATCTTAAGGGAGGGGGGAGACAATGTTGGGTGCCAAGCCCAAAAATGCCTTTATTCACTTATCAACGTTTTTTTGGCGCTTAAACCTATTTCTAATAATTTATTAGTTACTACTAACTTACTAATATCTAATATACACATTTTTTTAAAGCGCACTCACAATACTTTTAATAAATGTATAAAGGCAATTTTTTTACGTTTTTGATATGTGTATAGGTACATCTCAGAGTGTCCCAGAAAAGGATGCAGTCTAGAAAGGGATCTCGTGAACCATAGAAGATACAGAAATGATAAAATTAGAAAAAAGTTGCGCCCTACCAAATTCTGCAACATTGTGTTTTCAAATTTAAAAAATCATTTTGAGGATATTTAGTCAAAACCAAATTTTCGCGATTTTGTTTTTATTTTTTTCTGACTCTATTGGAAGAGATATGTTAAAATAAAGTTTATATTCTCATTACCATTTTTTTCTTCTACAAGTTTGTTTAATTCGATTATTAATCCCGTTATTCGATTTTTTCAATACAATCATCAACTTTGATTTTCTAAATAATAGAAAAGTTTTATTTTTAAATTTTTCCTTTTCATTTATAATTTAACGGCGTATTACACCTAGTATTATTAGGACGTTTCGGACTAACAAACTCATCTGGAATAAGAATAAGTGCAAATTCATTTAGTATATATCCACTTTCTTTTATTTTTAAAGTCAACTACAAATTATTTGACTCTGGACGCCGACAACAAATCATATTCAATTTTTCTTCTCTTGAATAAAAGTTTTACTTCAAACAAATTAGATAAAAGTTAATTTTCACTAATAGTATATTATTGACCAAGGTTTAGACAGATACTATTATTGACCGAGCGTCGATTTTAAATCCCGAGGAGCGCAGCGACGAGGGATTTAAGACCTAAGAGCAATAGTAGTTGTCTAAACCTTGGTAAATATATTATTTTTTCCACTACTAACACATTTACAACTTTAAATTATTAATTAAAGTTAACATACGTTCTTAGGGTTGCTTCTGTTTTTTCAGACAAGTTACCTTTGCATGGAAATTTGCAGCATTTTTTTATCTTGTCAGATGACATTCTTAGTTGTCGATTCATAAAAAATTCAAGTCTTTTTGATAAAATGAGCAAAGAAACTATTACTGATACGTGCACTCCTTTAGAAAAGAGGGTGGAAGCACAATAAATTAATGATGAGTTGCTACCCCAAAAATCTAAGGTTTTGTATTTAAAAATCTACTCAGTATTTAAGGACTGGTGCCAAACAAAAAAAGCTGGAATACCTGGTTGCCTAAACATTACGTTTTCATATATTTTTAAAATAAAAAAAGATCAAGTTGCCTATTTTATATTGTTTTTGCCAGAAGCCTCTATTATTGACCGTTGTCAATACCGACTTTAAATAATAGAAATAGAGGCTTCTGGCAAGGGGTACAGAAAAACGATTTCTAAAGTTAATAATCGATCAATAATGAGTGATTTTAAAGTTAGTAATGGAAAAACGATTTTATTACCATAATCTGTCATGTGGCAAGTAATTATAATGTATTTAAACAAGTACCTGTCACAGCCTACTCTACAGATGAAAATTAGATTAGGTTACGGAGATTGAAAATAAAATAGTTTCAAATACATAAAATGAATTTGCACTTATTCTTATTGATGATGGGTTTTTAAGTCCGAAACCTTTTATTAATACTAAGTGTGATTAAATTATAATGAAGAAAGGGTCTTTAAAAATAATAAAATAAACATTCCCGACTAATTAAAAAAGCAAAGTTTGAAAAACGAAACATCTAATTACACAAAAAAAAGGAGAAATATTGGTAAATGTAAACTTAATTTTAACATATTATTATCTCTTTAATAGAGTAAATAAAATCGCGATAATTCGGTTTTGCCCAAATATTTTCGAAGGACGCGATTTTTTTTTTAATTTAACCACCTCTGTATCTTATATGGTTTACAAGATCCTTGTAGAGTGCATCCTTATCAGGAACACCCTGTATAGTCATGACATTGGAAAAGAAACTACCGGGATACCATAATCCCGGAATAGCCACCATTTTTACCATATTTTTCCGAACCGAAAGAATGTCTACGCCTCTGGAACGAGCCAATAACTTTCCAATCAAATCAAAAGTTATTAGATCGGAATGTTATACACATATAAAGCCACTCGAACATTGACGTAACTTTATCTTTAACTTTTAAAAGTTGATTTTCTCAAATAAAAATAAACTTCGGAAAATAAAAATTTACGCGGTTTTTCCAGTGTAAACAAATTGTTTTTGCCAGTGGAAAATCGAATCGTTCCAAGTGGGTTTCTATTTTCTTCAAGAAAAAATTTATTACTTCCGTATATTTTTATTAAATTATAAAATGGGAAATTGTTTTATTGAAATAACAGCCGGCTTTTGAATTGTATTTTACATTTATTGAAAATCTGTGAGTGGGCTTATGTGCAATAGTATATATAAAAAAATATACACCATTCAGAATGAATTTATTTAATTTTCAATAAAACGTAAAAGCGTCAAAAGCAATATGTTATTTTATGTATAGTCTGCGCAACCAATTGTCTCGTTTTTTGACAGATGACAGTAGTATTTATCGTCGATCAGCTGATATCGGAACCTTAGAACTTCCCCAGATTTTTAGTGAACCGCAATGAGCCCCCACGTCACTTTGTGAATTATGTTATAGAAAGTGAACATACCAGAATTCACGTGTTTTTCACTCCATCTTGCGAGAGTACTCAAAAATCTACTATATTATTTATGCTGTTTACAGCAGGTCAATCAGGATTGAGACCCGAAACTGGCATGGGCTTTTTAGAGAAAAGCGGCCCTCTACAAGCAATGAAAAAAAAACGTAGTCTTTGCCATAAAAACCTTTTTCGGCCCGTTATTAATCCTATTGTCCCAAGGTAGACTAGCCCAGTGATGCACCCGAGGTGAGAAGTGGACGCTGCAGTACCCCCCCCCCCCCCTCCCAACAAACCCAAACATAAATAATCCAACAAAACTTAAATCAAAAAGGTTATTCCTAACCTACCAGCTCACGCTGTAGCAGAGTTATTATTTATCTGGGCCGCACGAACGTGCTCTTCGAGCTCCTTGAAACACCCGCGCGGTACTCCGCTTCCCCCATGCCCGTCTAAAAACAAAGTTGTGATTTAACTGGAGAGTTCGCTGCATTCTAGTTTGGTTAGTTTCCATCGCTGGATGAAACCGAAAAAAAAAACTGTACTCGTTTTTTTGGATTTTTCTAAGAATGTATTGACTCTTTGTTACCGAATTTATTTCAGTTAAAATATTCACCCTGTATACTGCGTGTCCTATAAAATTTACAATTTATTACGGTTTTCAAAGGGATGTTTGATATACAGGGTGTTTAACGGTGAATAAAACGTTAGACGTTTATGAAAAACGGATGATACGTTTTCTACAAAAATTTGGTTAGTTAAATAAACGACCCTGGTCTATTGTATTAAAATATTTTCAGCAATGCGGCGTTGCCGCTTCTACCCGAAACAGGTGGCAACATCGTTATTTTAAAAAGAACACCCTATATATTATATTATTTTCTAATTCCCTATACAATTCCACGTATATTTTGTATAAAATGTCATAAGTCTAACTTTAATTGTTTTTGAGATATTGACGTTCAAAATATGTCATTTTTAGACTTTGACAGGCTGTAGCACTGGAACGGCGCATCTTAAAGACAAATGGGTGCAGGCCCGCGCCTAGCACTTTTGGCGCCCTTGTGCAAATTTAAAATAACGCCCCAAATTCGTTCAACGTTCATATGTGAGTACAGATACGGGTTAAGTTAGGTATTATTATCCACTATTGAATTGAACAATAATTTTAAAAAGTATATTCATAAATTTATTTTTATATTTTACAAGTACAAGCCATACAAGTATTTTCTCATTGAGATACATAACATAATTATAAACTTATAGAAAACAGAAATATATTCTAACAGTATTACAACTCAAAATTTTTGTATTTTAGTTTCAAATGTAATATATGATACAAAAGCACAAGAAATAAAAAAAATATTTAAAACATAAAAAATACTCGTTTATATATCACAGGACGAAACTGATCGACAAATAAAAACAAAACAATATATTATTTTAATAATGCAACATGTCACCTTTTTAAGGTTAATATCGAGGTATTAGGTATTGTTATTAATATTTTAGCTAAGTGAATTGAGCTTTTCGTGCTTTAATTTTTGCAAATTGTTTAATTAAATCTTCGGTGTCTTTTAGCTGGTATATTATTTTCGAGAAATTCGGTTCCCTCGTCTCAAAGAGAAAAAATAAAATAATAAACAAATAAAAAACAATGTAATAGCTAGCAATTCCTTACTGTTTTTTTTTATCATTATAAATTTTGTTTTGACAATGTTGTCTGTTGCTTTATCTTTTTTTTACTTTTGAGTTTTAAGGCTTTTCGGCGCCTTCGGCGCCTCGGCGCCGTCGTGCACCAGACGACTTTGCCCTTATGTACGGCGCGGGCCTGAATGGGTGTTACCTCCCTATCTTAGTTTTTTCTTTCCCAACCATTTTTTTTTGTTTAACAAGTTAAACCTTGTAAGTTGGTATTTTTGGATAGACAATAAAAAAACTATTTTTCTCTTAGATGCGCCGTTCCAGTGCTACAGCCTGTCAAAGTCTGAAATGGCATATTTTAAGCGTTAATATCTTAAAAAGAAGTTAATTTAGACATATGACATTTTATACAAAATATACGTGGAAATGTATAGGAAATTAGAAAATAATATAATATATAGGGTGTTTTATTTAAAATAACGGTGTTGCCAATTGTTTCGGGCAGAAACGACCATGCCGCATTACTAAAAATATTTTAAAACGATAAACCAGGGTTGTTTATTTTAGCAACCAAATTTTCGAAACGTGTCGTTTTCCATAAACGTCTAAAGTTCCATTCACCGTGAAACACCCTGTATAGTGTATACTTATTATTAATTTACTTACTATTGTACTTTCTGAATTTATTCCAGACCCAGAACATTTTCCTAAAATCTTGTCGTGGCATTTTTTATGGACGGCAGCTTGACAACCTAGAATTAAAAAAATTTTAAAAATAGACAATGGTGTTGTTCTTTCTAATAGGTAAATGGGTACCAGAGCTGTGAGTAACTTAAAGTAACTAGATACTTAGTAACTTAGTTCTTTTTTGAATCATGCCAAAAGTAACTGTAACTTCGTTACTTTTGAAAAGTAATTTGTATCTAGTTACTTTTTAGAAGTAACTATACACTTAAAAAGTAACTAGATACTTTTAAAGTAACTAAGTTCCTTTTAAAGTAACTAAGTTCCTTATAAAGTAACTAAGTTCCTTTTAAAGTAACTAAGTTCCTTTTAAAGTAACTAAGTTACTTTTAAAGTAACTAAGTTAGGTATTTTTAAAGTTCCTCTAGGATACGAATTATGCACACGTGGCCATCCATCAGATGATGACCAAGGGACGATCGGCGGCCGTTAATCAGATTTTCACGAAGGGACGAGCGGCGAGTCGCGAGCATCAAACAGCAAACTGGTTGGAACGCGAAATTTTTTGGAAAGCATTTTATTCTACTTGTTCGTTGTTCGAATTAACACTTCTTAGTTTAGTTTTCTGATGGTAATAGTGGTAGTGTGTACTGGAAAAGGAGTTATCACTACCTGGTAAATTTATGGTATCTAGTTTAAAAGCATCTTAGTTACTTTTAGAGTTTCGTAATTACAATTAAAATAACTAGTTACTCAAAAGTATCTTAGTTACTTTTAGTAACTAGTTACAATCAATGTAACTAGTTACTTTAAAAGTATCTTAGTTACTTTTAAATTATCGTAGTTACAATCAATGTAACTAGTTACTGTAAAAGTATCTTAGTTACTTTAACTAAGTAACTAAGAACTAAGTTACTTTTAGGTAAAAGTAACTATACCTTATAAATATCTAGATACATTTGTGCAAAAGTATCGAAAAAGTAACTAGTTACTTTTCTGAAGTAACTTTCACAGCTCTGGTGGGTACTTACTTTGACATTGGTAGCCCTGCTTGCCAAATCCCCATAAAAAGTCTTTACAAAATGCACAAAAAGTAGGCTGACGAAAAAATTTCGCTACAAACTTGTGTCCCTTAACGGAATGCACCCTAGAAAAAGAAAAATAAATATTAAATTGTATTAAATTCAAATAAAACGTATTAATAATAATATCTAATAATATTAATAATTATAATAAAAGTTAATTTCGAATATGTATAAATAATATACTTAATAAATATGTTTATAATTTATTTTTATTCACGGACGGGCTTGTTCGGTGCAAATCTTTTTAGTATTTAAATTAATCAATATTTAAGAGTATGAAACCAATTTTTTTAAGGGTTTATTATTGCTTTTAGGTGTGCATCATATTTACTATGTTTATTTATAAATGACTGAGACTATCGAATTTATATCAAAATATATTATGTTTGTTAATTGACTGAAGTAATCTTTGTATCTTTGACATTTATGCCAATAACGAACACCTAAATAAATATTTCAAAATTAGTTGCAGCGGATCAGCTGTCACCAAATATCACCTAATATTTGGCTAAACAAATGCAAATTTGGTATCAAATCATAAAGGTTCAAACGTTATTTGTCCTATAATAGATTTTAAATTTAGAGCTTTCTTTGGGAGAAAATAATTCGTAAAATTGGTCCAATTATACTAACACAAATATATGGTCTATTTTGGAAATGGAAGGTACATCTAAAAATCCATTACATGAGAAACAGGGTGAAAGAATAAGTGTTTCGATGTATTTAAAATAAATTTAATCAAATCATAAATATGTCTAGTTTCGGAGAAATTCCGTGACAGCGGGGCGGTAAAAAGTAGGTTTATTATACATGCAGTGATAAACTCTTAAATGTTCATTAATTGTTTTAAACGATAAAGAAAATCTTTACTAAATATAATTTTTATAAACTTTTTTGTAATTCTTCTAATTTGTTAACTATAATTCTGTTTAATCCTTTTCAACCTAAAATTCCGTAATTTAAATAAGTTTTAACTAAAGCACATTACATTTCCAGACATTTTACGTTATCAGTAATAAACTTCTTAAGTTTTTAATCAAATATTCCACTTGAAGATTCCAATTTAATTTACTGTGAAAAACTATTCCTAAATATTTAACTTCATAAAGTTCTAAAATTTGAATATGCATCATTTAATTTAATACTATTCATATTTTGTGGTATTAAGTTTTACCAAAATTAATTTTTAATATCTATACTTATCAAGCCCGAGATCAAACCAATTTTTCATAATTTTAAAAACTTCTTTAATTTTATTATTTAAGTTGTACCCATGAATTTCGGTAAAAAATTAGCAGCATCATCTGCAAAAATATGAATTTTCCCATGACGATGTCTACTTAATAAGTTATATTTTTTCTCTATTCTTTTTTTTTAATTAAGTTATTTATCAATCCTCTTTTAAATTGTCCTAAAACTTTTCCTTGTGGAACGCCATTTTTAAGAACTCTTAGATAGCTTCCTTCTTTATCTATTTTAACAGCAATTGCTCTATCTTTGATACTAATTTCTTCAAAATTTTGTTGTGCCAATTATTTCATTTGTTATGATTTTTCAGCAATATTTGTACCGTAGCCTATTTATAAATAATGTCAAAAATTAAATTTTTGAAACCTTTGAGAAATTCATTTTTGACTTAATTTTTTAGGAAATATAAATTTTCTCCATTAAGAGACAATCACAGCGTATTTGTGACGTTTTCTAAATTTATAATTAAATACAGTAGTCTTGTTGGATGTTTACCCGTGCGTCATCATCCAACAATTAAGTGGGAACGTGATTTACAACTCCCCATCTTTATTTATTATAATAATAAATGTGAATAAAAACATAACCCAACGTCTTCCGGACACTATTCTATGACCAAATACGTATTTGCCAATGAAACGTGCTAGACAGAGAAAAATTGTAAGGAAGAGTTGCAGATTAATTTAATTATTTAATTTTAATATTATTAGGCACTTCTATTATAATATTTATGAAATTACACTTTATTTTGACCACTTTTTCTTCGATATGATTCATTTATAATGACGTATAAGTTATGACGCGCGGACAATGATCCACCGCGGCTACTGTATGTTTAATCACTTAGTCAATAACAATACCTCTTAAAATAATTAAACTTCTTATTTTTTTCAAGCACAAATTTTTTATATTTTAAATTAAACATTTTCTATCAAAATGCTTTGTGTATTATTTAACAAAACTAACAGCACCAGAAACAATCAAACACTAACTTCCATTCATACCAAGAAATTAATTTTTTGCGATGATTACTAATCATATTGAATCTTAAAAAATCCAATATTAACTAGTTTAATCAACTTATTTTACTTGGACCATCTTAATAAAAAAGGCTATAAATTGTTTAATTATAACAGACAAACACTTATGAATCGACACTTGAAAAAAGGACCTACTTGTGATCTGCCACGAAGAAAAAAATTTGAGGGAAATATTAACCATGTAAACAAAGATGAATGTTAATTCTAACTGCGCGAATGTGTAGTCGAGTGAACCAGGTATACAGGGTGATTCCTAAGTTGATACTTTTTAGCTGTGTATAGAAGAAATTAAAATAAATAACATTTTCAAATACCTTTCTTCAAAAAACTTAAAAATAGGCGAGATACAGAATTAAAAAATCTAAGTGCGGGCCTGGTCATTAAAGCGTAGCCTGCTATACTTTATGTTGTTTTTGTCTTATTAGTCATGCAATTTAGGGGTCGGTGGTGAGTTATTTATTTAGCAATCTGCTGCGGTGTGTGTTTCTGAAGAAAGTTAATTTTAAATTGGTGACACGTGAAAATGGTAAAATTTGAAAACAATGAACTAGTAGATATGGTGCTAATTTAGGGTAAGTGTCGTCAAAGTGCGGCTGCTGCTTCGATATTATACGCACAATGCTTTCCCTTGCAGGCTCATCCTACACCCAGAAGTTTTCTTCATGTTATTTAAGGGGCAAGTTAGGCAGGACCGTATTTGATTCATAGTGTAATAAATGAATGTAAGTATTTTATTTTTGAGTTTTTTGCCAAAGGTATTTAAAAATGTTGTTTATTTTAATGCCTTCTATACACACACAGCTAAAAATAAGTATCAACTTAGGAATCACCCTGTATTTTGAGTTTACTAAGGAATGCGTAAGTATTTTCTTCGTTAGAATTCAATTGTCTGTTTAACCGTAGATTGAATATTAGCACAGATGTGTGATATTAGTAAGAGAACTGTGTATAAAAATAAGGGTTTAGGTTTGTTAATCTTTTAACTTATTCCTGTCTTGTCTAACTAACTTACCTCTGATGCTTAACAGCACCTCTCCTCCTATTAATCTCCCTTCCAAAAATCTTAGAAAATTCATCCTCCTCACTTTCCACAGAAAAACTGGGCATTAGAAGTGTTACCGAAGATCCTCCGGGACTATAAGGTGGTGGTCCTTCTGACGAAGATGACGACGCCATTTTTTCCAGCATTTTGTGGGGACGTCTAGGGGGATGGGGTCTACTGAGAGGCTAATTAATAAAAACAGAAAATCATTTAAACAGCCAGCTAACCATTTTATTAAGAAATTATAGGTATGTATATAGATTTGACATTTTAGAAAGTCGTACACCGAGAAAAAGTTATAAGATAAGATATTTTCATCCTTGGGTTGACAGTAACATCTACCTGTTTGGACCCACTACCACCTTTAAACCCATTTTTCTCAGTCTAAATACGACTTAACAAGATAGCACAAAATAGGAGATGGTTTTTACCATGGGCTGGGAGTAAGTAAATGATTTTTGGTACCATCCGACGGTAATAATGCTCCTTTTGCCTCGAAACCTTTTTTAAATTTACGTTTTTCCCCGTCCCGTTTCGACTTATTACAAGAAAGCATGAAAAAGGGGTAGTTTTTAACTGTTTTAGGTGGTTGCAGGAAATGTGGAGAACTTTAATTCTTTACCATGGAAAACGGAGAAGTATGCAGGTTTTTAGAATTGCAGAAAGACCGTTTATATCTTTGCGAACTGTCGGATATAGCAAGATAATATGACTTTTTTCTTTATCGTTTGTAAAAATACCTTCCGTGATACATAGAAATGCATGAGCCTTTCGCAGAAACACTTTTTATCAACCATTCAATCGTACAAATTACGCTTCTAAATATTTTTTATTGAAATCTACTAGGTTAGCTAACTCTTATTCTAACGAGTTGGACTTTTTTTAATCTTCTTCTTAATTTTATAGGAACTTAAGACTTGTGACCTGATATTTGAAGTAATTTTATTAAATGATTCAATTAGTAGCTGGTTTAAATTACTAAATGGGCAAATGACCTTAATAAGTTTAGTAGGACTTTATTTCATTATCGTTTATTACTATTATTTTAAAATAAGTTTTGACTTTTTATATTTCTATATATGCATTACACAGTGATTGTATATTGTAAATGGGCTAAGGTCGTTAATCAATAAATTATATTATAAAGGAACGATAGGCCGAGACAATACCTCAGATACAAATAAATTAAAAATTTAATTACCTTTTTCTAACAATAATTGTTTTTAAACCATTTTTAATTAATATCCGGATTTCTTATTCGGTAAACGAATATGTTCCTGACGCTGAATTACGATTATATTAAAAATATGAAATGTATTATTTAATTGTGTCATTTAGATACGGCTAAGCAATTATTCACATGGGACTGTGATGCTAGAGAATGGTAATAATTTTCGCTCATAAACTATAAGCGAATAGAATAAAAGTTAATCTAAATAATATGATAATTTGATAATCATGTTTGCTGGCTAATCTGATAATGGGTAGTTATTTCCCAAACGAACTGTTTGAAATATAAGGTATTTTTTTAATGTATTGTTTGTCATGCATACAGTTTTTTTAAATTGAATACAAGAACAAGAGACTATAGCAGGGTTATTGTTAGTATGTTAACCGCCTTCTTATTTGCCCGCAGACCCAGGCAAATCCAGCGGGAGGCGGGGGGCGGGGGGGGGGGGGGGGGGGCTGCCCCCCCTAAGCCCTACAAAATGAATGTAATTTTTAAATGTCAGTTTTTTTTTAAACCCTTTTGAAAGTACGAACATTTTTAGAGCCGGGTTACGCTCTTTTTTTTTAAATCCCCCCCCCCCCCTCCCAGCAATATTCTGGATCCGCCTCTGCCTAGTGATAGAGAAGGAAAAACATAAGATTATTAACCACCCAATTCTATTATTTGCCATGGCCATGGGAACCAGGCTCGAGACCTTACTCAGGTAAGAGTACGTTGTTTACAGAGCAATCGGCTGCTGCCATTGCTTGGAATTATTATGACGTCAGTAAGTGGTTTCGTCTATTTTTATTAGGGAGCGTACAGTACAGTAGACAATTTTATTTTTTCTTGCTCTAAACGATAGGATCAAAATCAAAATATAGTTAAAAAGGTGATTGCATGTCGACTGAAAATAAATATGATTTTTTAAAGATTATGGAATTAAATTTGGAGGATTTGTATACTACATTAAACTACATTTATTGACAAGTTGCTTTTAGGAACTTCCGTTTCAACCAGAAGTGACATAATCTTTCGATTTTTAAATGTGACAACTGATATTTTTTTCCTTTTTTTTACTTTTTATGACATTCTAAATACAATATATGTCACTTGTCACTTTTGGGACAAAGAATATAATTTTTATAAAGGAGGTTTATTTACAACCTAATATGTTCTTTTACCATTCCTAGTAATTATTGAATTTGAAGTATTTTTGGGGAAAATATAATTTTCCGAAAATCGATCGGAAATATTGACATTTTTGATAACATTTCTGAAAGAAACAGTCAATATTTCCTTACACTTAGTCGTTGCTAGGCAACGAAAAATAACTGTTAGGAAATATTTATTATTGTACTGTAAGGAAATATTATTTTTCTACTCCCACATGGAAATTTGCTGTTTCCTTTACACTTAAGTGGCGAGAAAAGTAGGCTATTCCGATTAACTGTGCGGGGATATTTCATTTCCATCCTAGATAGGTAATAAAACTGACCTGATCACAGTGGTTAATTACAAGGAACCCATATTTACATGTTACAATAGGATGTACAGTGTTGCAACCTTTAAAAATAAAATTTCCCATTTTTATAGAAAACTTTTACGAATGCAAACAATACTGAAAAAGTCTTTTATTAGCAGATTACAACCACAAGTGATCCTAAAGAATATTCTACAAATATAGCACTGTGCGTAAAAATTTCCCTTTTCCCTTTGAAGACAGGGCCGACCTATCATTCCTCTGTGCTTTGTTCTTACGAACCCGGAAATTTTCCATTAGTTGACAACACTGTTATGAAAATTATATTTCTTTATTTTCTTTGTGGTGTATTTAAAAGCACTGACCAATTATAGTATATTATATTTACTGAGGCTCCGCCTTCTTTTTCAAGACACTAAATTATATAATTTAAATGCATATGGTACAATTTGTTATTAATTTGTTCAATATAATAAAATCTAGACTCATTTATAATAGATTTATTAATAATGCAACCGGCTGCATGAGCATAAAAAATTAATTTCATGTAGCATCATTTATCAGTTGGCTTTCCCACAATTAGCTTAAGGTCTCGATAGTCGAGAGAGTTAGGGCGTTGTACTATGGATCCAATGGTCGTGAGTTCGAGCCCGGCAACCGGAAAACTTTTTTTTACATTTTTTAGCATAAGGTTTGTAAGTTTGGACGTAGAAAAAATATACTGTTCAACTCGAGTGGATTGTCCATATTGCCCTCGGAAGTTTGAGCACTCCGCCTACGGCGTCGTGCTCAATTTACTTCCTCGTGTGATATGGATATCATATCCACTCTTGTTGTACAAATTACTATTCTGTACGGCTACTTGTAAACTAAAATGTGTTAAGCTTGACAATTCAATATTACTGTGTTTCTATAGTTACAACACAAATATTTAATGGCATCCTTTATTTGTGAACAAAGTTAATAATATTTATTTCAAAATTTTAACAAATTGATTGTAATAAGTTATGTCCTTTTAATAATATTCGATTTACGGAAAAATAGTATTATATATATTGTCAGCCTCGGCTTGCGCCTCGACATATAATCTTTACGGTCGTCCGGGAATGTTCAGCTTTTCCTACTAGGTATACAATGTACTATTAATAACGAGTTATGTGTAACTAAAAGAAAATTTATTGTAATTCTGTACCTTTTTGTTAAGCTCTTCATTTGCTTCCGGTAAGGCCATTCCACACATGTACTTACAACTTTATTGTTTTCATTTAACATGTAATCAGTTTCAGGTGGATTTATTTGCTGTCACTATTTGTATATTATCTTTGGAATCTTCTTCTTGGTTAAAATTGGCATTAATATTTTAGGTATAAGTATAGACTTCTTTTGTCGTTCCAAATGCATAATTTTTAAGCAACTTTCTTTAATTTACTTTTTTTAAGTTCTAAGGTCTCTTTTTATACTTTTAAAGTGGCTAGAATTTATATTGTATCGATATTTTTCACAGTAGTATTTTTTCCTGAAAATTAGATTAAATTTATAAACTTTATCGTTCATTTCTGGCCTTTTCATTAAGTGTTAGAGCTAGTGAAAAATATCGGGCCAACAGCAACTTTTGGAGTACAATTCCCTACAGATTCAAGTTAAAAAATTTGGATTTACGGATTTATACAAGAACTATAGCACGGGTTCTATGCCTGCCGTAACACTAAACTGTATAGTGGGAAACTCACGATTTAGTCAAGAAATATTTTACACAACTATTCATTCATTCTTTAACTTGCCTTTAACTTTGCCAATTTTAAGCATTCCCTAAGTATCTTTAGGAGTGTTCACCTTAACCCCAATACCAAAATTTAACCCTCTGAAAATGTTCAATAATTTGGGATTAAGAGCATCCCACCAGTGGCGGATTAAGATTTGGCTTGGAGGGGGGGGGGGGGGGGGGGGGGGGCTCACAAAAGTGAATTCTAAAAAAAATTCTAACTCTTCAATTTTTCAGACTCAAAGTAAACAAAACATCGATTTTGTAAGGCTTGCCTCCTCCTCCCCCCCCCCCCCCTCAACCCTGGATCCGCCCCTACTTCCGACAAAGTTACTTTTAATAAAATAAAATAATTTTCAATATTTTTTACAGAAAGTAGGTATGTACAATAAACGTTTGTAATTATTTTTAGGGTTTTCATTGTCTTTAAAAATTACCTTTCTTGAGAAAAATAAAAACGTAATTTAAAAATTACCAATAGTTTATTTATATTTTTAATTAAAAACTACTGGTATTTTTTTCTTGGCGTAAAGTAATTTTTAAATCAATAACATTTTTTTGACTAATAAATTTCCCTAGTTTAAAAAGTACAGAACTATACGTTAGAAATAAGTTTGGTCTATTTTTACTCAACCTCCCCCTTCTTTTGGCGCTGCCTTCGACAAATGCCCAGACTCAGCGCACAAAGTTTTAAATTTTTTTTAAATTTAAAATTTAATCTTTATTGATTTCGAACATATTAAGTGAAAATCATGTCAGAGTCCCCCCTTCAGGAGGCCGTAGCTCAGTAATGAGTACTATGAGGTTCTAACCCTACTTAGGCCTAATCTACTAAATCCCAAACAATTGACCATACCTTTTTATATAATACAATAGATAAAAGCAGAAAAGAAGGACAAAAAGCGATGAATTTGAAGGGAACACACAATTTACTGGAACAACAGACAGAGATTGAACAGTAAATCTTCTATTGCATTGGGATCCAAATCACATTCTTTGCCAATATGAGACACTGGACCGAAACAAATACATACAAGGACAACCAAAATTAGAACCAAGCAGGGGATATCCCGACCATCTTCCCAGTTGACCTACAGAAGTTAGTGGATGGAATTTGTAGTAGTGAGTACAATACAGGGTGTCCCATAACTTATGGGCCGTAGAGTAACTGGAGATACTAGACATCAAACTAAGCCGATTAAGTCATATAAGTTTTTTCGGATTGTTACTCGTTCTAGAGTAGATGGTAATGTAGTTGTCTGAGGACGCCTAATAAAAATTTTTGCCATTCTACAAATTATTTATTATTCTATGGTATGAGAGTGTAAACATTATTGTTTAGCTCAGTTTAGAACACTAAAATGATCCATTACGATTTGATATGAGTAAAATGCAGCATTTTCTGTCAGATTTCAGTGAAATCTCAGCTGTTGCCAGCCGTAAACACTCCTGCTGAACTCCGCGACGCCGACGCACCGGCATCGGTCCAAAATTGTTAAAAACAAGTTCGCCCGTGAAAATAACAAACTACGCTGATTTGACAGCACCGCAAGACACATAATATCCATGTAACATGATTATGATTATGATTAAATTGATTGCACATTGTGAAGTCGTGTCGGTTTCAGTCGCGAGGTTCGGAATCGCCGTCTCAAAGTTGTTTACCGTTAACTATAACCTCACCATCGTTATTAACATACAAGCAAATGTAAAAAGATTAAAATAATATTAAACCCAACTTAGGGTTTCAGGAGCTACTCTGCCTCCTACATCGTGTCACGTTTTACTGTTATTTATTATTTTCGCAGGATTTAATTGTTAATAATTTCAGTCGTTGTTATAAAACAAGAGAACTCGACTAATGTCGTACCCGGCAGTAAGGAAAAGTACCGACGGCGCACCTGAACTGACGCACCGCGATAGTTGGGCAGTAGAGCAGCATGGGAGGTCACAGAAGTTCAGGAATGGATGGGGTACCACTACTTTGGTCTAAAACGTACCCGTCGCAAATTTCCCTGCTATACTAACTAGAGAGATGTTACATCTTCGCAATGTTGCCATTAGGAGCGACTAAGACCTATCGGCGATTTGTCAAAAAGAATCCATTTGTAGTGTTATTTAGCTTATAATATAATCAGATAAACATTTTTCTAAAATGACAACTATTTACTTTGTAGAAGATTTTCAGCAGAGGGGTGGGGGAGAATGAAGCACGCCCCCTAGCTCGTTGTATAGTATTTATTTTTTTGGCATATGAACCCTCTTATATCTACTTAAAGTTATTGGGAATTGGTAGTTGCCCCCCCCCCCCCCCCCTAGTCAAGTACCACTTTGGGGAACGTTTACATGGAAGTGATAAGTTTCAACTAGTTTTTTTTTATGTCACTTCTTTGGGAATGGAGAGGTCTCAACAGGCTGGGGCAATGGCGGAGCACTAGGTTTTTTGGAATGGGTGGGCACAAGCGGGCCCGATGATTTAAAAGTGGGTACCACCCAAATCAAAAATGACTTCTAAAAAAAAGGCCACCGCCTCCCCCAAGCTCTATAACGCCATAAGCTGGGTCTTCAAAACTTCTCTTTTCTCCAAACTGACGCACCTCATATTACATTCTATAATACCAATCGTTTCTCCTCATATCCCTTCTCCCGCGGAAATTCCATTACAAAATCCATTTTCTCAATTTTGGGTGGGCACTAGGGTGGGCACCTCTGGCCCCGCCGCTGCGCTGTGGACCTTCTATATCTAGTTTAACTCTTCATGCGTCATTTCTTACCCATTAAATTTATTTATTTGCACACTTATGATCATAACTAAAATAAATCTGCACATTACTGAGATAACAGTATTTTTAACATAACTTGGCAACGCGTAGAATTGTGATTGGTCATGACGTAGACATTAGTACCGGTACCACGTGTATTGGACACTATGTGGGGTACGATATAGCGGAAATTATCCTACAGCGAAGGCCGAAATTTACGCGCGTCACCGAGTCCGTGAATAAACACACATAAAACTGCTTTAGCGGTACTATGGACTGCTAGACAAACTTATGCTTACTTTTGATTCTTCTTGTTTGTGTTCTTCGGTACAATTATATGTGAAGGTGAACAGCATTCTACCTTATATTTTGGTAAATGAATTTCCTGCTTTAAAAATTGTGTAATTAAGACGAAAGTAAAAATGCATGATTTAAACCAAATTTGTTTGGTATTGATTGATCATAGCTAGCACATAAACTATGGTGAATTGTGTGCGCCACTGTTACGTTTTGCATTCATACCCCACGCAGTGGCATAGCCAGAAAATATGCTCGGGGGGAGGTCAGTGGGCGTAAGTAGGACACTTTTTTCTGGAGAAAGGGACACAGTTGGGACTACATGTATTTCATGATATTGTACGTAGTGAAGAAGGTGGAAAAGCGCAGCAGGCGAAAAATTTTCGGGGCCACGTCCGAAGTTCGTTTAAAATTCACCTAACTACTATTAAATTTCGAAACTTAAATTGTTACCTCTCCCCCTCTGCATGGTTGGATTACATGTGTTTTTGTAAATGTGTTTTTTAACTTTTTTTTGATATTCCTAAAAAAATATATATTTTATATTTGTAAAAATATGAATCATGAAATGAAAAAAAATGAAATGTCAATCCAAAATTTGAACATAGGACTCTAACCAGCGTTTTTGGGGCTCGGTTTTTCATGATTAAAAATAAGGTAAATATCGCTCACCACGCCAAAATTGATAATTTTTTTAGGTATCATGTATTTTAGGAGCGTATAATAGCAGTTTTTGGTGCAAATGCTTAGGTTTTGAAATACTCCTTCTTAAGTGCCGTTTTGTATATTCATAATAAAGCATTCTCGTTTCTTCCCACACTATTTTTTTATTATAAATTATCACACTTCTTCCATAAAAAATTAAAATTTTTACTTTAATATTTCTTTTTAAAAATAAATACCTAATTGTTTTTTGTTTTTGTTGTGAAAATATTTTATTGCATTTTTGTTGATTTAAAATAGCTCTAAAAAAGGGAAAACGGAACAAACAAGTATATAATACAAAAAAACTATAAAATATTATTCTTTTTAGGTACTCGTTTTCCTATAACATTTCATCATAAATCAATAACCGAGTCAATAACTAAAACCTTTGTAATCTAAGCCAAGAATACATGATTTAAAAATTTAAATTAAGAGTCCAAGAGTGAGACAAAAAATTAGATTGCAATTAGACTTTTAGACCCGAGCGCTAGGGGGGGGGGGTGCAGTCCCCCCTCCTTTTAAATACGCCACTGACCTCACGTATGAAAAAATATTTGTATTTTTATAGAAATTTTAGAACTTGTATTTTCGAAAGAACGACCCCCTATTAATCAAATATCATACGCGTCTAAGTAAATGGATTAATGCAAATCTTGTAACTTTTATAAAAGTTTATATGGGTAGCATCATTACTTTATTAAAGAGGCTTATATTTGCATAATTATTACCGTTATTAACCAAGATAAAGACAATAATATGTACATATTCATAAATGAATGAAAATAAAGTATAACTTTTTAAACTTCGCTACTTCTACATACATTTCTTATAGTTGTATAAATTTTTTCTACGACCGCCTATGGAAATGAGTAAAAAAGCACGGTTAATTTGGCTAGAAAGCGCCGTATATCACACGCGTGTTGAAAAAAAAATATTTTAACACTAGTGTTGAAATATCAAGGCACATTAATAACCACAAAGAACAAATTTTAGAAAGCAGTAAATGTAAAGTGTTTAATGTATTTATAATGTATTTGTCAAGTGATTCAGAATTAGAGTGTAAAAATAAGTCATCTGAAATTATAAAAAATGTTAACAATATACTGGAATATCTATTACCAGAAAAAATAAATCGCCCTGAAGAAAGTGTCACGTATTAAAGAACAAATCTTTATCGGTAACGATAGCGTAGAGAATAAAGCTCTAGCCTACAGATCGCAAGGTCACATGTTCAAATCCCTTCAGGTGTATTTGCCTTTTTATTTATAATAAATTTAAAATTTTTCATTTTAGTTAATCTAGAAGTCAATCCAGGATTAGTTCTTCCTATGATATATAAAATATGAAAAAGTTAAACTACAAATTAAGGAAACGCCTATTGACAAACTATGAAACCAAATATTAAGTGAACATAATCCTAAGTATGCTAATTTCAACACTAGTGTTGAATAATTTTTTTCACAAATCAAATGCTTTTCTAATAATTCTTTGTTGTCGTAGGAAAAATAGTGTGCATTACTCGTCTGAAAGTGATAATTCTAAAACTCAGAGAATATCCGCACTCGACTGTATAAGTATCACTTTCATCACTTGTTATGTAATATACTATACTCACAAAAATATTGACCTACTCAAATATCTACCTATCAATTAGAAAGTTTTAAATAATATGTCATAGAGATAAGATTTACCGTTTAAAAATATTACTCAACTCACTAATTTCTAACAAATTAGATTAAATGTTTATTGGGCAGGGTCATGTTATAAATATTTTCAAAAGTTATACAGTAGTTATTTTTACACAAATGTGTTTTATATCACACTATACAGGGTGTTTCACGGTGGATGGAACGTTAGACAGGTGATATGATCAAAAATTTGATTACTCAGATAAACAACCATGGTCTATCGTTTTAAAATATTTTTAGCAATGCGGCGTTGTCGCTTCTACCCAAAACAGGTGACAACATCGTTATTTTAAATGGAACACCCTGTATAATATATTATTTTTTACTTCCCTATAAAATTCCACGTATATTTTGTATTTAATATCATATGTCTAAATTTAATTGTTTTTGAGATATTGACGTTTAAAATATGCCATTTTCACTATTTTCAGACTTAGAGAAAAATGGTTTTCACCTCCTATCTCAGTTTTTTTTTCTCTTCCTAAAAGTTACAACTTCCTGTTTAACTGTAAAACCATTTTATTTGGTTTAACATGTTAAACCGGAAGTTGTAAGTTTTATATAGAGAATAAAAAACTAAGATAGGGAGGTGAAAACCATTTTTGTCTAAGATTCCAATACTACCGCCTGTCAAAGTTTGAAAATGCCATATTTAAAACGTCAATATCTCAATAACAATTAAATTTAGACATATGACTTTTAACTTTTATACAAAATATACGTGGAGTTTTATAGGGAATTAGAAATTAATATAATATTTAGGGTGTTCCATTTTAAAAAAATGCAAATTTAGCCCGCCACGCTTTTTTGAGTCACCCTGTATACTTGATGTAGAATATGCCACTTTTACGTCCATACCTCGTGCTGGTTTAGTATTTTTGATAAGTTCCTTGATAATGAATTAATCTTCCGTCCCCGCTTCGTTGGCGGACCCGGTAGACTTGAAAAAGATATTTTAAATAAATATGTGATCATGTCGATAATTTAATTTTACAAAAATGTTCATATACTATGATCAAAAAAAGGTTATTGTGAAAAATATTTCAAAAAAATTACCTTACAATCATGTTATAGAAAAAATATTTTGAAAAAATATTTGTACTTTAATGTACCTACTACGTGAATTTATTATATTCTAAAAAATATTTTTAATTGCATACGTTTTCTAAAAATATGTAAAAAAAAGGAAAAATAAAAAGACAAATCCGGTACCGAGGGCAACCCTTCCAAAAAAATTTCTATTTATTTAATTTCATTATGTTATTTATACCTAAAAACACATATTATTTCGGCCAGTGTATACTGTATAGTCTTGAGCTGTTAACACATCATAATGTAATTAATTATTACAACGAGATCTGCTGCGATTCAAGTGCCATTGCACAAAAAACAGCTCATTTGTTTATTTATGAATGATGAATGCTGCGTAATTTCATAGAAATTTTAATTTTTTTTGTTAATTATATTCGTAAAATTACTGAAAAAAATCTGCATTTTAACAGATGTCAAAAGAGAAACAGTTCAGTCAGAAGCGAACCAATGCCCCCCCCCCCCCCCCCATACTATTTAAAATGTAAACAGTTGGGATATTTCGATATCAGTTGGGAATTTTTGAAAACTACATTATACATTTTCCTTCGTATTTTGCTTCCTTTCTACGTATAGATAATAAGGAAAAAATAATTCCCTACTGCCCTTATTTCAGTAAAAAATTTCGGCTGCGGTGCTACTTTTGTAGTAAATGTATTATATTTACGCCTTTCGCAGCTTTCACGGTGATATGGATAATTTTAACAACTGATTTAAGGTTATCTATACAAAAATTGACATTATTCAACAAGCATAATATAATGATGGCTGTTCATAACCTGATGATGTTTACGACACGAGCCGTAGGCGAGTCTCATAAATTATCTAAGTGAATAACAGTCATTATATGCGAGTAGAATATTGTCCAGGACCACCAAATAATTTTTGCTACAATTAAGTACTACATATTGTCAGATATGGATTAGTATCCTTAAGGATGGATTGCTCATCTAATACTTCGCTGTGAAGTTAAGACTCTTAATTGCTGATAAGTTTGATAAAAATAGATGTACCGGGTGGTCAACTAAGAATGACCGCCGGCCATATCTCAGAAACTAGTAATCGTACAGCGTCCGGGTAAATTTTTTTATGACAAAAGTGCCCAAGAGAATATGCTGGAAATTATTTTTAAGTTCCGCATTTTGCCACAAGAGGGCGTAATTGAAAATTAAATTTTAAAATTTTACATATCTCCGAAAATTCCACATTAAGGTATATCTTTGATAACACCATTAAAAAGCTTGGACAATTATGCATCATTTTGGTCCTATGCTCAGAGGCGTACCACTTTTTTTCTAAAAAATTTATAATCGCTTAGTTTTAAAAATTATTCTATTTCCGATAACGCTGAAATGAACGGAGATATCGAGCTGCGGTTTTAATATTTTTTCTAGCAAATTTCATCTACTTTTCAATTATGGTATCATAATTATACCGTATGTCTTATTTTTTCGGAGTAAAATCAAAAAATGTGTTATTATTGCAAATTGCGCCCTCAAGCATTCTTTTTAGAACTATTATGGACAACTAAATACGATTGGTGAAAGTGCATACATTTCTCTTCCAAACAGTCTTTAGTTTGCTAAAATCGGATAACGTTTATAAGTTACAGCGATTTAACTGATTACACTTTCAACAGCTTCCCCTCCTATTATTAAAGTCGGTACGCCAATGAGCATAAAACCAAAATGATGCATAATTGTCCAAGCTTTTTAATGGTATTATCAAAGATATACCTTAATGTGGAATTTTCGGAGATGTGTAAAATTTTAAAATTTACTTTTCAATTAGGCCCTCTTGCGGCAAAATGCGGAACTGAAAAATAACTTCCAGCATTTTTCTCTTGGGCACTTTTATCATAAAAAAATTTACCCGGATGCTGTACGATTACTAGTTTCTGAGATATGGCCGGCGGTCATTCTTAGTTGACCACCCGGTACTTAGTGGAAAGATAGTGCATAGCGCAACAAGGACAAGAACATTTCTAGTTTCGTAGGAGGAGTCAGTAGACAAATCTATATAAAAATAACTGTTTGAGATTTGTTGAAGAAAGGGTTCCATTTTGAATAGTATTAGGAAGCTTTTCTCCTAATGTTAATAACTCTTGACACAGCAAAAAGGAACCCCTTCTCTATTTTGGTAGGGGTTACAAAACATTATAAAAACTCAAATGAACACTTACTCAGTCTAGTTATTTAACATATTTAAGTGTAAGGGTAACCTCTGCCTGTTTGGTCACCTAAGTATCTCTAAATTATGATGGAAAAACATAATCTCAGAACCAGAGCAGTTTCGAGCCAGTGAGTAAGTAATCTTGGTAATGTTAATTTAATTGTAAAATTGTCTTTTGGCCTGAGTACAGAGAAAATTATTTCTCTTGAACTTACTTGAAATAGCATCGTATGTGAGTTTTAAGGGAACAACTCTTCTTTAGACTAAATTTTACCTGCGGCGCTTTTTTCCGATCCCACCGGCTTCTAGTTTAAGGGGGATTTCTACTGTTATGGTCCCATTTTCATCGTTTCTTTACGATTTTTTCTGGGGATAATAAGACAAATGCAGAAAAACCAGTTTTCAATTCTTTTTATTAAAGATAAGATGTCCCAAAAAAAAATTTTTTAACCCCCACAAAATGAAAAACTTGACAGTGCTACAGGGTGCTAAAGTTACCCACTCAAAAAAAACGTAACTTGCTTGCGGAATTCAAATAGATTTTTCTATTCATGACAAAAATAAAATTGGCCCAGATTCTTCAATTGTAAGCATGTAGTTATAGCCCCCACTAGAATCAAGTCAAAATTCGAGTAACTGTTAAAATGGCGCGAGATTTAAATTTTTTTTTGAAAATTTACCATTTTTCTTGTATTTTAAGGGCCGTAACATTTTCTGTAATATCGCAAAATACTTGATTCTAGAGGGGGCTATAATCACTTGTATTCTGAGTATTTTAAGACCAAAATCATTAAATTCTGATAATTTTAACATACCGAAGTACTTTCCGCCAGTGCGAAAAACAGGGTTTAAAAAAAAACTTTAACGTTTCAACGGTGTCTCACAACAAAAAAATAGTTTCACTGTCACTTAGTCTGCAATGCCTGGCCCATACCCCATAGCGTGCCTTCCTCGAAAAACGATAAACGAGCGGATTCTTTCTGCCTCTTTGCGAGCCTGGCCTGACGATCCTGATTGGTCGAGATGATGTCACTGGCGACAGAACGTAGCTCTGAGAAGGCGGCTTAACTCAAAAGTGGCTAGTGGTGAGAACTGACCGGCAATCATAAAAATGGATGTAACTTTTTTTTGGAGTAGATTTGGTAAAAACGTTTACACACGGTTATTCTAGAGGCTATAGAGAGTCGAAAAACGTCGGAAAAAAAATTTCGATTTTTTGAAACCAACACAGTAGACATCCCCCTTAAAAGTCGTTCTCGTCGTTACTTCAACGTTCAAACATGTTTTCTAAAAATTATCAGCTCCATCGCATATGTTTAAAAAATGAGTGGGGAAATTAAAAAAAAAACAATAGAATGTACTTGGGTACGCCCGTGAGCACAGTTTGTAAAAAATGGTCAAGACATGTGTACACATGGTGTATGATAATAATAATAGAATTCCGTATGCCAGTCATCAAATAAAAATGGCGGATTTCTATTTAAAATTTAAAAGATTGTAGTGATAAAATATTGAAATTTGTCATGCAAGTTTATTTGGTACAAAATAGTAATATTATGTAAGTATCTTGTCAGGAAGATAAAATCATCATCGAAAAGAAATTATCCTAGTCAAGAACCAATATTTTGGTGTTACATTTTTAGGTATCCTTAGGAGGTAACACCATTATATGAAACCATTTTCAGTTTTTACTTTAAAAAAATACATCTGTATAAGCCAGTGGCGGATCTAGGATTTTATTGAAGGGGGGGGCGATAAAAAAAAAGACTTCTAAAAAAAAAGAGAGTATTCCTGGTCTCCAAATCTTAATACTCTCAAAAGTGACTTCTAAAAAAAATTCTGATCCTGCACACACCGTATAATTTTCTAAGCTCAAAGTAAAAAACCACCCATTTTGTAATGCTCAGGGGGGGGCGAACCTGCCCTTGCCCCCCCCCCCTGGATCCGCGCCTGGTATAAGCTATCAGATATATTTGGATCGCATAATCTATAACCATTTATAATTTCTTTTTTTTGTCACAGTTTATTTCTCTTCCAATAAAAAAAATAAAGAATTTTTAACTTGCATTGTCATTTTTCTTTAATAATAACGTTTCAACTGGTAAGTACCCTTAGTCGTCGTCAGGTGAATACTAAATAATTATAGATACAGTAACTACAGCTCTATTTATACTATCTAGGTGCACTATAGCATAACTGAGATGGATGCAGTCATGCGTTTAGTTTATGCGCGGTAATATTCTAAGACTACATTTTTATTTAACAAAGATTTCCAGATACTTCTTATATACAATGAGGGCTAACTAAAACGACCTCGGTTCTGGTCGTCCTTGAACTTCCTCCAGTGTAGTTCTTTTATAAGCAGGATTTCAGCATCTCTGTCCACATGATATGATTGTGTCCAAACATGGTATCCTCTTTTAGCGTATTGTTTCTGTGCCAATTGATCCTTGTTTCAAGTAGTCTTTAGTGTCTCATTAATATAAGATTGGCCACATTCGCAAAGGATCCCATAGACACAGTTTTTTCTGGCTTGTTGGTTTCGTCTTCGTCAGGTGGCTTCTTACAGTGTCTCTCGATCTGAATACCGCATTGATTTTGTATTCTTTGACCTACGAAATGACTAAGACGAAACCAACAAGCCAAAAAGACAGGGATAACTGTATCTACCGGATCTCCTGCGAATGTGACTGATCTCATATTGGTGATACATTAATACCACTTGAAACAATAAGGATCAAGGAACATAGAAAAAATACGCTAAATGGAGAGACCGAAAAATAACGTGCAAACCTTTGTTAAGTAAATGTAATATCGCGCACGAACTAAAGGTCTGATGCACCTCAGTTAGATTTTAGTGTACCTAGCCGTAATTACTGTACCTATTTAGTATTCACCTGAAAACGACTGGAGCAGTAGGTACCTATAAAGTATAAAAAACCCGTCGATATATTTCGTATTTACCTTAGTAGTGGCAGTATCATTAGGTCCAGCACTCTCAGGACTTCTGGGACTCTTTCCATAATGATGCCTTCGTCTCTCCCCTCCATTACCATTTCTCCTTTCCCCATTAGCATTTCTTCTTTCCCCATTGGTATTTTTTCTCTCTCGTTCGCCGCTATGAGAATTTTTTCTGTGCTTGTTCACCGAACCACCAGTAAACATCATTTTGAAGGAAAATTATTAGAAACTGGTGTTTTTAGTTATTCATATTTTGTAACTTATCGTCTTAGTACTTAACACTGTTGGTAACACCAGAGAAGGGTAGCAGTTTTCACGAAATGTCCCGTTCACCAACGTCATTTTAGTTAAATATCCCTTTAAAATGTATTATAAATAAGCTTTATTGATTTTCTTAAACATATTATAAAACAACTAAAAGTTAGAGTTGTCGCGTTGAGGCTATAATATACAATAAAATAATATTTTTGATCTGCTCTGTGTGATCTAAAAAGCGCTAGCAATTTTTTTGTAAGAAATGTTGCATGCGTTCTACGAGAAAATCTATTTTTTTCCCTTGTAAAAATTGAAACAACCATAGTCAGAATATTATGTCAAATAGAGGACAGTCAAACACTTTATTCCATCAGGAGAATATACTTTGCTGAACAGACTTTGCTGTGGTAATAAAACTACTTTGCAAAAAGTAATTTTACTATGGCTAAAAAGTAACCTTGCGGTGGCAACAAAAATTCTTTTAAATATGGCCCATCTTTATACATACATAGGTAGGTACTAACTAAATAAACAACTGATAATTTCGAAAATCAAAGTAAAATTTTGAAAATCCGTTATATCAGTGATGGGGTCCAATCATTATATAAAACCTTTTAAACCAATTGCTAAACGATTAATTTGTTTAGCTTGAATTGAAACTTGTAACTGACAAAACGATTTGAAACCTAAACAAAATTGAACATTATTAATTTATATATAAAATGGACGGCAACTAAATACTTATAAATAAGATGAAACGAATCGGTTTCGGACTGCCAAATATAAATACTTCAAAACAATGATTGATGGCGCTCATATTATGCCAGATTTGAAATTGTTGTTGAAATTAACTTTTGTTACATCAAAATGCTTAAGTATAAAACTTTTTAATGGCTTCAGTGGCATCTCATGTGAGACTAAAAACGCCATTAAATAAATCTGATTTTCAGAAGGACATATTTTATAGAATGAATCATAAACAAATAGTCACAAGAATTTTGACCAAAAACTGATGAAGTTCTAAATATTATGTAAATTGGCCCTATTTCAACGTTACGGGAAGAGACCCAAATGTTGCGAAAATTATTAAAATGCTATTTAGAAAGTAACTCTAATAACAGAAAAAGGTTCCCTGAATATTCAGACGATATTTTATTAGAATATCGGAACATTCCTGGAATGTGCGCGAATGTTCTCTCATGGAATATACCAGAAAAGTGCCATGTCATCAATTTGAATGTTCGGTGAACATTCCAACAGAATTTTCTCTGAATATCTGATAATGTTCTACAGACATTTAGGGATTACTTTTGTTAAAAAATGCATGAAACATAATTTTCGAACCACCTGAGAGTTCCTTGATTCCTTATACTAATATGGTCTATTTTGTCTAACACTGGCAAATAACAATCCAGATTGCATATGCATACTATCAAGAAGTGAAGACTCCGTTGGTAGGATAGTATATAATGTAATCACTTGCAGACCGATTTTGAACTCTTTTTCTTTTGTCAATACAGGGTAAGTGTCCACATACCTTTGAAATCGAAAGTCTTAATTTACTAAAATAAGTTTATATCATCCTACTAGGGATGTATATAAAGTTTTGGCGTTATCTCTTGGTAGTCAAGCACTTTTTTGACCCGAATTACAAAAAACTAAGCAAGATACTGAATTTTTGTTTTATACCAATGGAAAGGTGGATTTGAGCAAATTATTTTCATGCAAAAAAAAATCCAGGAAAAAATAGAATACCATTAAAATTATTATTTAATTTCATTATTATTCATTGTACCGGGTGAGGGTGACGAGCGTCCATATCTCGAAAACTACTGGGTATAAAAATTCAGGAAAAAAAAAATTATAACTAAAGTGGCCATTAGAAAATCCTGGGGGGGAATAAGTTAAATCACTGTAACTTATAAACGACTTAACCGATTTTAGCAAACTAAAGACTGTTTGGAAGAGAAATGTATGCACTTTCACCAATCGTATTTAGTAGTCCATAATAGTTCTAAAAAAAAAAAAATGGGCGCAATTTGTAATAATAACACATTTTTTGATTTTACTCCGAAAAAATAAATCATACGGTATAATTATGATACTATAATCGAAAAGTAGATAAAATTTTCTAGAAAAAATATTAAAACAGCAGCTCGATATCTCCGTTCGTTTCAGCGTTATCGCGAATAGAATAATTTTTAAAATTTTAAATAAAGAATATTTTTTAGAAAAAAAGTGGGACGCCACTGATATTTTTCCATGTGGATATTATTTCGGATTAGCCTGGTCAATTCTGCATAAAAATGTTCTCTTGCATTTTTCTCCTCAGGCACACCGTTCTTAATTAAAATAATTAAATTAAATTAGACGGGTGGGGTGGTCATTTCCAACAATTTTTATAAAACAAAATTTTTCATTATCAACGTTAATAAAAATAATAAATAGTAGAGCTCATTTAATTTAATTATTTTAATAAAGAAAGGTGTGTGTCTGAGGAGAAAAACGCAAGATACCATTTTTATGCAGAATTGACCAGGCTAATCAGAAATGATATCCACATGGAAAATGTCAGTGGCGTACCACTTTTTTTCTAAAAAATATTCTTTATTTAAAATTTTAAAAATTATTCTATTCGCGAAAACGCTGAAACGAACGGAGATATGGAGCTGCAGTTTTAATATTTTTTCTAAAAAATTGTATCTACTTTTTGATTATGGTATCATAATTATACCGTATGATTTATTTTGTGGGAGTAAAATCAAAAAATGTGTTATTATTACAAATTGCGCCCTCTAGCATTTTTTTTTAGAACTATTATGGACAACTAAATACGATTGGTAAAAGTGCATACATTTCTCTTCCAAACAGTCTTTAGTTTGCTAAAATCGGATAAGTCGTTTATAAGTTAAACAGCGATTTAACTGATTACACTTTCAGCAGCTTCCCCCCCCCCTGTGGGATTTTCAGAGATATGTAAAATTTTCAAATTTACTTCTCAATTACTCCCTCTTGCGGCAAAATGCGGAACTTAAAAATTATTTCCAGGATTTTCTCATGGCCACTTTAGTTATAATTTGTTTTCCCTGAATTTCTTTGCCCAGTAGTTTCCAAGATATGGCCGCTCGTCACCCTTAATGAATCACCCGGTATTGTTAAAATTATTTTTTTTATGAAACTTTCTCAAGCTCCTCAATGTCAATGAGTCCCAATTTAAAAAGTCTTTAAAAATCCATTAATAAACATTAGCAAGGATTCGGGTCAAGAGAACCCAATGTTTGGATATAATTTCGCATGGAGCTGGTCGACGATTCTCTTAAAAAAAATAAAGAAACGTGAATCATACCGTGACCAATTTTTCTACCTAATGTTTTCAATATGAAATTGTAAGTCATGCATTTTAGACAATTCCTCAAAAATTAGACAAATATCCGCAGATGCTCAATTTTGAAAACCTAGATATGCGCTATCCACTATCCCCATACTCAATGTCCACAAACCGCTTCTAGGAACAAATCTAGAATTTTGTTGAATTGGGGGCGCGAAAATTGTTACCGAAATAAGGAAATTATTACCGCGGTAGTGGCTCAGAGGTGAGTTACTGGCATTCGACCGTGGCGACCCGGGTTCGATTCCTGGAGTGGGCATACGTACAATAAAAAAAAGTATGTCCGAAATTCAGTGAATTTAAGAATGCAGTATATGTTACTAGTGATTCCTAATAACGGAACCGAGAAGGGCGTCGTGGACTTCTGGGGGGGTACATTACCTAGGCGATAAAGGGATACAATGGGCCTTATATATAGGCCTAAGTATACTGGCTCTTCCTCCAACCTCAGCAAAAAAAAAGAAATTATCCATTCGATTACAGTTGCTAGCTGAGCTCCCCTAGTAGTATTTTAAACTTGAACATATTATACTTGTCAACAACAGATAAAAAACGGCGTGCTATGTATATTTATTATATTTCGTTATGGATTTATATGGGATATATTATTTTATCTATAGGAAGTTGTCAGAGAGTTGAGATAAAGTAGGGAATACCAATACCTATATGCAGTATCCTATATAATATTTATAAGTCCGTTATCAAAAGTTATCATACAAAACTGAAAAGTTTGTACCTACTCAATGAATAATTCAAGAAAAACGTTTTAAGTAGAAAAAACTATATTATGGATATAAACTATATGTATAAACGTACCTATAACTATAGGTATAAACGTTTCATCATTATAATATTGTTTGTATGAGGACATTAATTTCAAGTTAATGTTTAGATAGAACATGGAATAATGTACTAAATGCGCATTTATTATATAAAAAGGGCATAAATTTAATCTATATTTCAGCATATAGGCGCGAATTCTTTTCATAAGGTACCTACGTTTGTCAGCACTACCTACTTGGAGGAGAACTTACTAAACAGCATCTATTTTTTGCTGGCACTAGAATTGTTTTTATGTTAGATGTTCGACGCCATTGACGAAAAGTTTCTCCGATTTAAAACTTGTATATCTGATTCCTAAGAATCTATATTATTAAAGGTACCTAACTAAGTCGATAAGCTTTTGATCCCTCTCGTTGTAGAAATTGTAAGTACTTTTAAGCTATGTAAATACTTTACCGCCTCTTTATAAACACATCAGCCACACTCCCTCTCTATCAAATGATATTTAAGTATAATTGTAAATCCAGACCACTACAACTTAAAGCCACTGTGTATAAATTAACTCAATTAACAAACTTATTTGTAAACTTAAGAAAAAATGCCACTTTTATGACCACTTTATAAATAGAGCTTTAAAAATGACTCACTGATGCTATGTGAAAAGCTTTGTCACGTCAACTTCGCGAAAAGCAAAAACAACCAAGTTTTATTAAGCACGAGTGAAAAAACAAAGAGCCACTAATTCGCACAAAAGAAAACTTCTAAATGCACGTGAAAATCGACCTAATCCATTAAAATTACGCCCGTATTTTAAAGAATACTTATAAATACTTTAAAGTTGTAAGTAATATTCACTGTTTCGACTAAGTTCATTTCGCGAAAACTATGCGGCTACATGTTTATATGTTGAAATGGTCTGGTATTTATTTTTAGAATTTTTAGTTGATCCCAAAACATTTTCAAACATATTAACGAAACTCTCTCGAAGTCATAACTGTCAGACCGCCGTTACCGAGTTTATTTATTTATTTTTCCCGCGGATTGTTTACTGCGATGCGTGAAAAGATTCTGCGCTTTTTTTGCCGAATTTTCGCTGGAGTTTTATTTAAAGGTTCCGCCGCCATTTTCGACAGTGTATTATTATTGCCTACTACCTACTATACCAAGGATAGTAGACAAAATAATAAGGAAAATGATTTTGAACGAGAAGCACAGATGAATTACGTGACCATTTATGCGAAATATCTGCACATGGGTTATAGATATCTATAATAGAGGTAATTTTATTAGATCTAAGCATGATATGATCACGACACCTATACGCAATTTTTAATACCAGACCAGAGGCAATCGCTCTCCCGCCACTTTTGTTTGGCGCCCACTCGCCATGACATAATATTAATATAGATATTTTTCTAAACTCCATAATTTCAAAACACTTTTGGTGCTCTTTATACAATTAAATTTTAGAGTAAAGTGAAGTTATATATTGGCGATTTTTTTCTTTGATTTTCAAAACGATGATATGATTTTTTGATTAAAGACTATTAGGAAGTATGCAAAATATTGATTTCCCAGATTAAGATTTTTAGGTGCCCCATAAGTGACTCCAAAAGGATTGAAACAATAAATAGGTAGAAAAAACTAAAAGCTTCTAGAATAATATATTCGAGGTACTGTACGGCTGTTTCTAGTTAATCTGCATTATTTATCGCGATAATATCGCGGATTTTTTTCCTAGTAAATGTTGGCCAATTTGTGATCTTTTTTCGATATCTGTTACCCAGTTCCCAGTGTCAATTCTATCGGATTATGATCGGAGGTACCAATTTCCTAATTTCCAGTGTCTCAAGCTGGAATTCCAGGATCATATTTTGCAAAATCACGATATCGAGCACTTCCAGTTTTCCATTCGCACTTGGTATATGTGTTGGCTATTCCGGTCCTATTATTATGGCTTCATGAGGTTCAGCAAACTGCAGCCGCCGATTACCGTTGACATTATTTATATACTATTCCACCTAGCTTTTTTGAGATATTTGGGGTTAGAAAACTGTCAATAAAAAAAAAATTGGTTGGCACTACCCCAAATCAAAAGTGCCTTAAAAAAAAAAAGTCATAGTTTTCTTGAAAATACCATACAACCACTCATCACAACTTTCATAGCCAAGTCCCTCTTCGTAAAAACGTATTGTATACAACGTGTATATTCAATTTTTTTATCTGTAAAAAGGCGCCAAATATTAGTTTTTTATCGAAAAGTGCCGCCACATTCTAATAGAGACAAAAAGGCGTCATTTTGGCGCTCCAAATAGCAACACTGCGAGAGATCTGGGACCACTGCACTCACTCAAGGGCTCTATCTCTCTACCAACGAAGACAAACAGAGGCTCTATATAGGTACCTACAGTCACAGCCTACAGTCACCAATAAACCTAAAACCGGCTTATTTTATAAATATACCTTTATAATGTTGATTGTTGGTTTTAGCTACATACAGTTATATGGTTATAGCTTATAGTTATATAGCATCCCCGTGAAACTTCTTATGGGCGGGATAGAAGCTAGAGTGACGTCAGACCTCCAGACTTTTTCAAGTTAGGACCTACGTTTATCCCCATCAGTTATATCTCAATATTACACCTACGTAGTTATTTTTACAAAGAGAGCTACGGCAGACGAACTTGGTCTGACTATATTTGTCTCTTTTTACATCGAATGGAGATAACTTGATGCAGACAGAGATAGGTACTTGACATGAACAGCACGAGCTGTTAAATTATTTTACAACCTAACTTCCCTGTTGATCACAAATTGACATTTGTAATTTGTAATGTCAATGTCAATGGCACAAATGGAATTGCCCCTTTTTTTTCTTCATAGCTGAAAATCAGACCAAGCTTTTTTGATATTCTTATATTATTTTTAATTTTCTAATCTTTTTACCAAAAGGACCGTTTTCTTTTTGTTGCAGGTAAGTAAATCGTAATTTGAACATTTCTTTAGATATTTTTATTCGTTATTTATCACATTAGTTTAATTACTTGTTGCAAAAATAATTATGCCAAACATACTTTTACTTTAAGGAGTTTTTGTTGAATTTCACTTAATAACTCTTATTAATGTAGATGTCCACTAAATCATTTATAGTATATTTATTAATTGTAGGTAACACAAATACCTACAAAATATATTTTTTTTGCTATTCAATTATTTAGACCATTAGAAAATTTTAATCTGTCGAGTGTTGTAGTAAGTAATTCATTAATTTTTTTGTTTTATATTCTTTTAGGTTGGCTATTTCTAGAAGTACCTATACGTGAATCTTTGATGATTTTGTATGTTGCATGAATAAATGTTTAGTACACGGGAGCCACTACAGCTGGTACTGTAGGTTAATCTGGGAAAGTAAGTACATTTTGGGAATATAAAGAAAAAACAGATGTGGGTAAATAATGTAGTTTTTTACATAGTTATAGTAGGCTTTCTCTAGCAAAAGCCGTTTCACAGCCGATTTGAATCTTTTAGGGGTTCTCAAAGATCTAATGTGAGCTGGTAAGTGGTTAAATACTTTTTTGCCAGTATAAAAGATGGAATTTTTACCAGAAAAGTATGGGGTATTAGCAACTGCAAAACTTCCACTTGTCTCGTGCTGTAGTGATGTAACCTTAAACTATTTTGGCTCTTAGGTTTTTTATGCATTAAGCATAAATAGTAACCAATGATCTGACTTGCAACATTGACTTTAATCACTCATATAGTAAACCAGCTGTTTTAGAACATTTAAAGAAACAAGCTAATAAATTGGACGACTTAGATAAATGTTGTACCCTTATCTTCGAAGAAATGTTTGTTAGTGCTGGTTTGATCTATGAAACCAAATATATATAAGTTTAATTACTTTTTTGTTAATTTTTTAAAAGTTTTATTATTTATTTTCTACAAATATTTATTTTTGAATGTTGTAAATTGTATGTTAACAATAAATTGTTATTAAACATATACCAATATACCTAATATCTTGTTAACTCTGTGTTATTGTTATGATGTTGGGGAATAGTGTAGGTTTTAATGTGGGTATTTATCCGTATAATACGTGAGACTAAAAGGTGAAACAGTGGATTTTTGGAAAATGTTTTTTATTTAATTTGTAATTAATTTATTGAGTAGTATTGAGTTAAAGTAAGTGTGGATATTTTTCTTTAAAAAGGGGTAATTTGCTCTACAGAATGGGGACAGTTGATTATCCAACGAGTTATTTAACATAGTCTCTAAATACAATAAAACTCTAACATGAGTTACAGATCTTGTTTTTTTCTAATGAGGTACTGATCTTACCTATATTTCAATCGTAGTTGTCAATAAAATTAATTATAAGCTGATTTCTGAAGTTTTATTTCTAATTGTACAACTTTAATAAATAACATTTTAAAATCTAATCAGAAAATCCTAATATTTTTTTTTATTCTACTTGAAAAATCAAATAAGAGGATTATTGTGAATCATTTGATGGCCTTAAATATCATTTTAAGGTTTTGTGTGCAAATTTTTTTAAAATTGCCATATTTGAAAGTCCTGCCTATAGTCGAAAGGTTGTCCAGATGTTAAAAATTTTTGCACATAAAATTTTAAAATGATATTTACAGCCAACAAACTATTCACAATCCTCATTTAATTTTCCAAGCATAGTAAAAATTAAATATTAGAATCCTGATGGTTTATTAAGCTGTAAGTATCATTTTAAAATTTTGGCGGCCAAAATTTTTAAAATAGTCATATTTGAAAGTCCCGCCTATAGTCCAGAGGTTCCCTCCAGACCCGATGGTGGCGCTGTTTTGACGTTTCTTATGTCAAGTTTTGCTTCGACCAATTAAAACGTTAGTTTGTCTTCTTTCTATGTTTGTCTTCGTTGTTATATAGGCTTATTGGAGCCTTAGTCCTTAGTCTTTCTGGAGGTCATCCTGGTGACCTCTATATCCTGACCTGATCTGGATCTGACGAAATAAAGCGGAGATACTTACAAGCGTTTTTGGTGAAATCCACCAGCAAGATGTTGGATAGAGCGACATCTAGTGGCGATGTTAGTCACTTTAGATACCAAGAATATTTTTTCTAAATATGTTCCAAGCCCATATATATATACACTATATTGCCAATACAAGCAGCCGCACCACGAAGCAAGAAGATACCCATCGTGCGATTCAAAATAACCTGAACTTGGGCCCGTAGCGTTTGCGCAGTATGAAAAAAATTAGACAACCGACACGATATTTAACAGATCCTAAACAGAACCGGCTCGCCGTTGTTTGCACATTAGGTGTTATGTGGTTGTTTGTATTATTCGTCGCCATCTTTTGTTTCGTTCGTTCGTGTGTGATTATAATTTCCAAGTTTTGGGTGTTAATATTTATAAAACTTTACTTTAGACATT
The DNA here is from genome assembly GCA_935413205.1 of Polydrusus cervinus. Classification (NCBI taxonomy): domain Eukaryota; kingdom Metazoa; phylum Arthropoda; class Insecta; order Coleoptera; family Curculionidae; genus Polydrusus; species Polydrusus cervinus. Next base: position 4,614,493 of record OW284512.1, read on the forward strand.
TTTTTTTGTTAGTTTGTATAAGTTGTTAGTCATTTCCAACTTTTTTTAGGTTGAATTTGTTCGGATGTTCATTGCAGTGGCGTAGCAACCGCTGTATCAGCTGTATCAATGATACAGGGCCCACTGGCTCTGGGGGGCCCACCAAAAGGAGGAAAAATGTTTTTGCTGTTTAGCAAATATCAGATATTTACCGAGGGGCCTCTACCACCTGGCTCTTGATACAGGGCTCATTCAATGCTAGCTACGCCACTGGTTCCGTGTGTGATTGTGGATATTATTTTTAAGTTTTGGGTGCGAATTTAGGTATAAAACTTTACCAGACATTTTGTTATTGTTAGTGACTTTTGTGTCTCAAGATGGGTGGAAAAAGTGCATGATCCTTTTTTGCACGAATCGCGGCTTAATACCAGAAATATAAGGTATTTCAGGTATGTAAAATATTGGTTACTTAGTTTTATTTGACCATAAACTGTGTACACACCCGAACTAAACAGGTGAATTTAAATAAAAGCTTGTAAAAATATTTTAAAAGTCGGCCCTGTTAAATGTTTACATCAAGAAGCAAATTTCCGAGCTGCGCAAACTCAACGGACCCTCATCATCTGCCTACAGTGGTGTCATCATTGAATTATGGTATTAGCAATATAGTGTATTATGTGGTTTCAGTACTTTCCATCACAAAAATAGTGGAGAACTATCAATAGTAGGTACGGTTCGATATATCGATAGTTTCTGGTCTCATAAAAAGGCACTTTTAGAAGGAAAAATTCTCCCACAGAGTGACTTCTGCCATCAAAGTATCGCTATTCATTTCTCATAGTTACTGTTCCTGACCCTATCGATAGTAAAGTCAAGTCAAAACTATAGATAGTTCGATAGCGATAGTTTTTATAACACTATCGAAATTATATATCGATAGTTATTATCGAAAATCGACTTCTAAAAAAAACAGACAAGATGGGTGCGCACCCAAAATTGAGGTATTTGGTTTTGTTGTTTTGTAAGTAATGGAGTTTCTGGGGAGATTTGGATTTGGTGTGAAATTTTTGATGAGAAAGGTGTGGTATTTTAAGGATGTAATAATGTAATAAGAAATCAAATTAAAGAGGACTATGAGGACATTTTTTGTTCTTTTTTAAAAGTCAGTCAGACAAGAGGGAGAGTTTTATCGTTTCTTTCATCTGATCATATTTACCAACGAAGACAAACATAAAATATTTACCGCTTATGCCATTATAGCGGTGACCTTTTTTTTAGAAGTCATTTTTGATTTGGGTGGTGCCCACCCATCCCAAAAATCCTGGCGCCGCCACTGCTCGCTAGTCGCTAATATTTATATGGGGCCTATAAATCTTGCAGTAATTCATACATATCATCATTAATCATAACAGAACCGTTACTACAAATTAAAACTTAAAATCTTGTAGCTCTCAACGAATAGACTATAATAGTAGCTCGTTTGGCTTGTAGACAAGTTACTCTAGTTATTTTGCTGCATAGTCGGTAAAACAGATTTCCTTCTTTCAGTTTATTTAAGTTAAAAATGGTAGGTTCTTGAAAGTTTTGCTAAATTTCTTGAAATATTTTGGCCATCTCTTATTCTAACAACATTTTTTAACTTATAATCAGTGCGGAAAATAGTGGCGAACTAATATCAGTAAATATTCCAACGCAAAAGTAATGATTTTTTTGTGAAATGTAGCTGTTACCAAGCTAACCTCTATATGACAAGTTTGGAAATTATGTTTTTGAAGATTATCTTTTATATTAATTTTCGTTTGTTCCATCGTTAACTTGCCATTTACAGTTACTTAATTAAAATTACCATTGTGGATTACATCAAGCCCAAACTTCAAAACGATATAAATCTTACAACCAATCTTCTAATGGCTCTTCAATTTATTTTTTTTTAGACGAAGGGTACCTCAAGTTTTGGTAAACGAAGGAATAAGACCCACACCCTTTGCAGAAGGTGCGGCAGGTCTTCATACCACATCCAGAAATCACAATGTGCCCAATGTGGATATCCCTCTGCTAAAATGCGTTCATGTAAGTACTGTGATCTGTCCACACGATTTGTTTTCGTATTTTTTTTTTTTTTTTTTTTTAACAAATTTACAACCAAAATTATGTTTAAATAATTAGTGGTAGAATGTAGCAGTCTTGTTTTTGTCTGTAAAATATAGTAAAAAAGTTAATACTTTTTAAGTTTCCTTCCCTGATGTTCAGAGTTCTTCAAACACTGTCTAAAGTATTCACTATTCAGGCCATGTTTTTGCTTTACTGTTAAAATTACCAGATTGATAAATGATAATGCTACAAAGTTAATCTTATAAAGACAGTTCTTATTGGTGTGCCTGCCAGTTAGACATAACCATGGCTTCACTGGTTTAAAATGTGAATCTACCGAGTCACGATTTATCTTCATATTAAAACTATTCTAGGCTGTAGTTATCTCCTTGATAATTTGAAGCACATAATAAACTACTGTAGATGATGATAAACTCTTGCATTGTGATTTAAGGCAGTTAGGTTTAAAAGTTTAACTTGTCCATATATATTTATATAAAACAAATTACCATTACAATTCACTTTTTCAGACAATTGGTCTATCAAAGCAAAGAGGAGGAAGACCACTGGAACTGGCCGTCTTCGTCATCTTAAAATCGTGCGTAGGCGTTTCCGTAACGGATTCCGTGAGGGTGGTAAACCAGTCGCCAAAAAGACCACGTAGATGTAAGGTTTCTGTTTAAAATAAAAAATATTTTAAAATAATTTGTCTTCTCTTTATTTTCAATCAATATTTACTTAAGTGGATCTGAACAGTATTTCTAAATTTTTCTTATAACTACATATATTAAAAACATTGTGTTCTCTTGAAGAGAATCCTATCCATGTTTACTAATTAAATTTTTAAATTTGAACTACAGATATTGGAGAATGTGAGATTTTTATTTAAAAAAATAATTGTCAATATTTTTTAGCATACAATATACATAGTAATTATTGTTAGGGTTTTCAATGGCTTATATCTTTATCCTTGATTTTTTTTTCTGCATAAAAACTTAGGAAGGTAAGGTAGGTGTGAGCTACCTTACCTTTCCATTGGTAAAAAAATTGCAATAATTTGTTTATTTTTTTTGTAATTCACTTCAAGAAACCACAATTTTAACATTGGAAATGTTAGCGTGTTCAGACACTATTTTTTTCTACTGACTGAACGACTGTGGTTATCATGCTGGCGTTCTCGATGTTCAGAGCATAGAACTCTAACAATTCCGAGAGTAGAAAGGGAATAAGTGCTTTTCTTGTCTTCACGTTCATCGAGAAGGGTATGGTTTAAGAGTTCTTTGTGCCGTATGACGAAATAATTAAAGGTATAACCGCAGTAATTACCAGTCCATCGCTTTTGGTCTTGTATTTTATTTGATAGCGACGACCTATCAATCCTCTGTGCTATAGACTATGCCATGGCATTTGTACCGTAGCTACAGCATAGAGAAAATATAGGTATGTTCTAACCATTAAAACTAATAGCAACGTAGCTTCTATCGTATTCCCTTAATTTTCCTCTGTGATGTAGAGAATAAGAAAAGTCTTTGAGTTTGTCTAACCTCAAATACTTTTTAAAATGGCAAATTTATTTAGAAAAATAGTTGTTTCAAATTTTCAGCAAGTGAGACGCTTGCCTAGATGGGGTCATAGAAGTCCTGCGGGGGTTATTATGCCCGATGAATATGATCCAAAAACTGATAGTGTTGTCTCAAAGAAGGAATTTTTACAAGAGCCACAGAACGGTGCTGAAGAAAGTCGATCTTATCCCAAAATTAAATGGAAACACCCTTCAAGAGAGAAAATTGAATCAGAATTTAGTGCAACTAATAAAAAACACATCAAACATGATAAATCTCTGAAACCTTTAACGATAACCCAAAAAATTAAACACAGTGCTCCAAAAAGGAAAATTACAGATATATTGGAGGCTACACTGGACGCGGAGGGCAACATTTTATACACTAAAATGCAAAATAATGATATTCGTATCAGTAAAATTATGGCAGATTTAAAATTAAGGCCTGGAAAGGATGGGAAAGAGTTAATGCTTTTGGAGGGCAAAATATTGATTAAGGAAGCCCTGGAAGCTAAGTGCAAGTTGCAGTTTATTTTGTTTAGTAGAATGAAAGAGGTAAGAATAAGTTAAAAGTTATTTGAAAATCATTTTTTTTACCTTTGTCTTTTAGGTTGAATATTTAAAGCCTTATCTACCAAAACTTGGTGCCAAATTGTACAAGATGCCTTATAAAGAGATACAAAATTGGTCAGATTTAGTAACCACCCCTGGAATAATGGGTAAGTTTCAGTTTAATAAGTTTGTTGTATTCTGAAACTTTTTAAATTATTTTTTAGAGTTGTCATGTCATTAGCTCTAATTCTTAAACCAAAACCAGGCATCTACCTACTAAGCCAATATCTGGTTGCCTAAAGTTTAAAAATTACTTGTTTTAGGAATTTTTAACATACCGGACACAGAATCTTTTGAAACACCACATGCTTTACCCTTAACAATTATATGTGATAATGTAAGGGAACCCAGTAATCTTGGGGCTATTTTAAGAACTTCAAGTGGAGTGGGATGTGAAAAAGTTATTTTAACTAAAGGTAAGTAAAAATAAAAGTTTGTTTTATAAATAGAGGATAAGCAATACAAAATTTGTTTCATCAATAAGGCCAAATATGTACATATGAGATTAACTCAATTTTAGGATGTGTCGACGTTTGGGAAAGCAAAGTATTACGAAGTGCCTGTGGAGCACACTTTAAGCTACACATATCCAAAAAGCCCAGTTGGGATGAAATAAGAAGTCTCATACCAGAAAATTCCAATGTTTTTATAGCGGATAACAATGTTGTAACATCCAAAAACAATGAAGAAAATTCTTTAAGCAATCTGATAGCCACTGTACCAGTATTCCCTTATTATTCTGTAAATTTCAAGTTGTCCAATCATACTGTAATTATTATTGGTAAGTAGGAATTAGGTATATTCTTATTTCGTTGATTCCTATGCATGTAATGACTAACATCTCTTCTAATCCTATATTTCTAAACTTTCTGCTTTGGCGGAGCATTTTTAATTTCTAGAATAGGTTTGCGCCACTGAATATTTGTATTATTTTTAATAGCTTCTATTTCAGGAATAACTACAGTTTCAAGTTAAAAAAAGTTTAAATAAATCAAACCTTTTTGAACTGCTTTCAATGAAATATTGATAAAAAAAAAGTAAATGGCAAATGTATTATTTTTGTTTCTGTTCTGGGTTTTAACTTTATAACGTCGATTTCTTTTTTTTTATAATATTCTTGCATTTTTTTTATTCTAGGTGGTGAAACAGAGGGAGTTAGTGAAGAATCTTATAAATTAGCAAAGGAATTTAAGGGAGTAAGATTAAATGTTCCCTTAAGCAATGGATTAGATAGTCTAAACACAGGAACGGCTCTCGGTATCATTGCGTTTGAAGTTAAACGGCAGATTACACTGTTAAAAACGGAAAATTTGGAAGATTATAAAGTCAGAAATATGAGCTTAAATACCTAAACTTGTATAATAAAGACCAATAAATAATTGTTTTTATGTTAATTTCGTTTTAATTATAGATTAAACGTATTAATGTTTTCTCCAGACGAAATGATCAAAAGTGTGTGTATTTTGTATCATGTCTTTTACCAAAATGACAAATAAATGTTTCTAAATTTAACACTGACAGTAATGATTCATATAAACGTAGTTAATTTTTACTCGTTTTTGAACTACCATATAAACAATCTTCCACTCTCATAATCTGGCACGGACTACTGAACTTCACTACTGGCATTTAAGATACACTATGCAGACGTTTAAGGTATAGTATGCAGTCAATTATTGCTGCCCTAGTCTCTATTTGACAAAAGGAAGACCTACGTTTACATAGCGGTTTTAAAACGTATAATTAAACTATGTTTCCATGGATCTTAAATAAACTTAGTCGTTTTAAAACAAATATTTTGATTTGAGAAAAATTTCTGAATTTGACAAATAATATTCATAATGTCAAAGAATATTTTTATTTTTTTAATCGCCTTCTACACGATTTTTAAACCTATAAGTAATTAATTTTTACTTAAGTTATGCAGGATTTTGATATTTTTCTTTATAGATTGTTATGTTTACGAACCCGTGTTTTTCGACGAGGAAGAAGTAAGACATGTCAGGGAGGCTTCTCCGCCAAAGGCAAAGGCTCCGTGCAATGAGAACCAGCTTATAGGGTTCTTAGCGGAAGCCCAAATTACTAGTCCCGAGAGTATTGTTGGAATAGCTATAGCGGATTTTGATGAAGCTTGCAGGTACTATGTATGAGCTATGTACAAACATTTTTATTTTTGCTATAATGCATGTACTTATTATATATATTTAAATGTCCAGGGCATATTTATATAGATTTTTAGAGTTTAATCATAAATCAGAAAATAAACCCAACTCTATTTATTTTAGAAGTACAGGTGCCCTTATTAAGAAAATCGACAAGTTTTTTAAAAACTGCACCGCCCAGCCGGGCCTGTACGCAAGTTTGTTAAATGGGCTGAGAAGTTTTGACGAAAAACTATGTAAAAACAACGAGTTTTATAAGAGTAATATTTTATTGTTCATATAAACAGGAAACTATATTAGTCACTAGTGATAAACAAATTTGGATAAAAACATTATAGGCCAAAAATAATGAAAAACAAACTTTAAAAAAAATTATAAAAATATAGTTATTTTTAATAACAGGTCCACTACTCCAATTTGGTTAGGGACGCATTCTCTAAGAGTTAAACATTGCCGCCCGTTTCGTATAATAAGGGACTTAAGATGTATTTAGCTTCGTGGTCTCTGTCCGCTTAAATTCCGTAACTTCATAAAAATCAGTAGTTTTATTTAATTGGGATGTCAAATAAAAATAGCTCTTCTCGTCACTATTTTTTAATTTAAGAAGTACTTAAAAGGTTTTAAGTAAAATAAAATTGAGGTAAATAATTCTATATATACAATACACCGTGTGTAAGTCTTGTCCAATTTTTTTAGTATATATTTGTATGCACTAACAATTTGCCCCCCCCCCCCCCCCTTAATAAGCTAAAAGCACAGAATATATGCGTAGCTATATTCTTGATGCCTTTTAGCTATATTCTGTGCTAAAAGGTAGCACAATTCTACCGAAAGTGCTTTTGCAATTGCATATTTTTAGTAAAAAAATACCTATTTTTAGAATATGATAATTATGATAAATGTATCTCCGACTTGGATAAGGATTATGACTCTTGCGATGGTACGGCAGATTGGATGGAAAATGACGATAAGCAAAGAGTTTGCAAGTAAAGTAAATTTTATTTTCTTTATCTTTGACTTCTTAACTATATCGCCCGCTCTACTTGTGTTGTAATTGTAACCAGATTTTCACTTTTTTAATTCTTCAATCATCAAAATAATTAAACAAAATGCGCTCTAATAAAAACACATGAACCCACTTAGCGATGTCATAACAATTCCAAATAAGCCAAGGCAGTAGACTTAGTAAAAAAATTAGGGAGTTATTTATGGGGAGAGTGGCCTAAACGAAAGTAGGGCTTTGAAATTAACAAATTAAAATGAAGTTGTCACGTTATCAAGTCACTAAATATATTTATGGTATACCTAGTTAGTTAGTAATTGTTGTCTAAAATCTATCTTTACAATTGCCATTTTCAACCCCTGGATCAGTTTTAAATATTAAAAAAGTCTTGGATAAATATGACTAATCATTTTCAGGACTTACAAAAAAATTGTTGATTGTTACTATATTAAAACAGCTAAGGTATGCGGTATAAAGGCTGCCCTGACTCTTAAGGACCTCATGATAGAAGTCATGGATTGCACTTTGCCAACAAAATGCCATGTCGAATCAAATCCAAACGTAAAAGATGCCATGCCTGATAAATACGTTGCTAGTTTGAATAAGGTAAGAAATGAAACCTGACGATATCATGTGATATATTGTAAAAGTGGCAATCGTGAATTAGGTCCTTTAAAGAACTACAGATTCGTGTTTGTAGGCATGAGAAAAACGGTTATGAGGATGGTTAAATTAAGGTAATATTGCGAATTTTCGGGCGTTTAATAATTTATTACGGTCCTTAACATTTAAAGCAAACCTAAAAAAGTTTTTTGTGATTCAGTAAGAGAGGTTAAGTAATAAGTGGTATAGAGCGCTCTTAGTAGTGAACTTCACCTCATTTGGTACAAATATCTTGTATTAAAATATTTAACTTTGTAATTTTTCTTTTTTGTTACCAAATAAAAGCAATGATAATTATCATTTTTTAAGTTTTGGCCGCTAACTTAAAATTTTTGTTTCATTGTCATGTTACTGCTATGTGTACCTTTTTCTTCACTCAGTTATTTTGTTCTGTTTTACAATATTTCGAGGTTTAGAGCCAATACTTTAAGAACTAAAGTATGTACCTACAGCTATAATAATAAATATATTAATAAAAATTACTTTCCATGCCGTAAAAAGTGTATGTTTTATTGATCTGGTAAATTATTCAACATTGAAATGTACATGTCTCTTACTTCCTTGAGAATGGTTATGGTAAACCCGACTTCTGGTTAGAATTTATTGATAGGTTTTTGTATTATAATGTTTCTTTTTAATTTTAAAAATAATTGCTAGAGCCGTAATGGTCAAAAAGGGATAATTTTAAATGATAAATGGTTATATTCATCATCACTATAACTCATTTTACACTATTAATGAATATCTTGGTGGTCAATATTTGTACTTCTACATTGGAGTGTCCACCAACAAGATTTTAAATATTTTTATTTTTGTCTCGTGTAAGTTTATTTATAGATTCTGTTGCTGTACTCTTGTGCTACTGAATGTTTTTTAAAGTTTTTAACCAATTTTTATACTTTATTTATATATTAATGTATTATATTTAGGACGTTGTTAATGCTTGTAAGAGTATTAACAATAAAGGATAAATAAATAAATATTTTTTCACAAAACGTTAAAATTAAAAAAAAAGGGTAAATTGTCTTAAGTTTCTAAAGCTTAGAGTTCCTAACACCACATTAAAAGATGTGACCTGACGGTGATATTTAAAGAACGAAACGTCGAATTTAAAAACTAATAACGCCATATTGTAGAACATTAAAGTCGGTTATGAAAAAGTGTTTTTTGTTTTTCCCAAAGTCAAAAACTAAGGCATTGTTATCAAATATAAAAAAAAATATATTTTAATATTCTTATGTATTTATGACCTTAAATACTAAAAATAATATTTGCCTCTAACAAGCACGTCTTCAGGGAATTGACGAATAGTTTACTGCGGATGAAAAAATAAACCTATTTATTATATTATAACTATTAAAAATAAACTTATTATTTTATATAAATTTAATGTTTTTAGGGACCATCAGCGATTGAAAACATTTTTATTCCAAACAAACTACAACAGCCTCTTGTGGTACTACTGTTTTATTTTGTAATTACCTAAAGAAAATTATACACACGCAGTATTACAAAAAAATATTATTTATACAGTAGATTGTTTTATTTAAAATATTTATTTAGGAAATCCTTGCTATTTATATTACCTCATAAAGATTATGAGAATACGTTTGCAAACATTTAAGTGACACTTGCTTTACTACAATCTACAACAGTTTGCTTCTCCATACATTATTATAAGAGCTAAAAACTTTGTGTGAATTAAAACCAAGTCCTAAATGACATTGAAAATTTAATTCAAAATTGGAATGTTACTTTAGCTCTTAAATATGTATAAGTAACCAATGGCCAAGTTCTAATATCCTTCTTTGCAAAGATAAACCTAATCTAATGGTAATATAAAGAATTTGTAAATCTGGGTTGTCAAGGACATGTAACCTAGTTAAATAACCTTATACATTTTTCATAAATTCGTAAGTATACAATATAAGTAATCTAAATCATTTTATCAAACCTATTTAGTTTTCTTGGCACCGCCGAACCCTGAGAATCCCATAATACTCGCTAATTCAGAGGGAACTTCAGATTCTTCTTGTGTTTCTTCAGCTTTTCGTTTTTCTTTCCTTTTTTCTCTTCTGTATTCTTTTAGTTTTTCTTCTTCCTCTGCTATCTCTGTCAATCGGGTCTTTAAAGAAAAATAAAAGATACCTATATTTTTTAATGTTTTAGATTTTAACATATTATTTGGTCTCAGTTTCACATCAAAATTGAAAATGGGTTTTCATTGTTAAACTTTTGTTACTGCTTTTATTTGAAATTGTTATTTCTTTTTTGGTAATGATCCCTAATTGATGGGTTTATGTTGGTGGGTATTATAATATACACTACACCAAAGTAAAAAATACTAAATTAAACTAGGTACCTACATGAGTTTAGAACTTACTTGTAAATCATAGTCCTTTTTCTTTTCTTCCATTTTTTTTTTGTTCAATTCAAATCGTTTCTTTACGGAGTCCAGTGAGCTTCTTTCAATCTTCATGGACATACCCAAGTTTCTCTGGTGCTTCTTTCCATTTATGTGATCCAGAAAGTTGATGGAATCTTTTACAACACAGTCACAAACATTGCAATAGTAACCTCCAGATTGTGAAGTTGGTGTATTTTTATTGATTACTATACTTTTGCCTAGTTTTGAGTCCAAGTCAACCTAAAAAAATAATACACTTCACATAGTTGGGGTGCCATTCTTCCCTATTAAATCAACAACCTTGTAGGACAAATTCGTCGCAACAGAGGATGCTCTAGTCATACAATTTTAGGTCAACATTAAAAACTTGTCTGTAGAAGTAATAAACCATTACATAGTTTTACATATTTATACGTATTGAGTTTGTCTTTTTACCTTATACTCTCGTGTTTTCAAAAGCTCCCTTTTAACTGGGGGACCCTTTTTCTTGTTCTCTGCCTCATCCTTTAGTTCCTTTTCGGCGATCTTACGCTCTTGTGCAAGCTTTTCGTATTCTTCTCTATCCCATTTTCTTCTATGGTCGTCTGGACGTGTTGACATTGTGATTTTTAAATAAGTTTTTAGAGAAATCTCAAAAAACGATAAATTGTGTATTTTCTAAATGAGACGAAAATATTATTGAATGTCAAGTCAACTGCAAAGGTGAAAGCTGACAGGACAGTAGCCCAGCAATAAGCTGAAGTTAGTGGCATATACTCGACAAGTGGCGGAATAATAGTTAGCATCACGGAACGAGGATAGATATACTCCAAATCTGTAGTCGAATTTTAATGCCTAGTCAAACGAAAGGAAGAGATATTTTTTTTGACAACATGACAAGTACAAACAGCTGATTGTCAAATTGCCGAATTTTCAAAAACATAAAGTCATGGCAGGAGCTGTAGATGAATTAAGTAAGTGTTTAATTAAAAAATAAGCATAAATATGAATCTAATACATTGCAAAATGTCTAAAAAATTAAAGTAAAGTTGTGGTAGAAAAATTTACATCAATTTTTAGTGCTCTTGGAGAGGGTTTTCCTTAGACTGGGTTCTGCAGAGACTGATGAGCAACTGCAAAATGTATTGTGCAAGTTTTTGCCTCCTGTGCTTCTTAAGCTCTCTTCTCAACAAGAAGGAGTTCGTAAAAAGGTAAGCTAATATTGCTAAAGACTGCATTAGTAGGTAATATTATGTGGTAATTACAATAAAGTAATTTTTTATGCATTGTGTATACCAACTTTTCAACCTCAGCCTATTGCGACATACATGCCTTATAAACTTGAATCTTATTTAGAGTTTCACAAGCATTAATTAAACTTTGTTTTTAGGTGATGGAATTATTAATACATGTAAATAAAAGAATAAAAACTAGACCTTTGGTTCAACTACCAGTGGAAGTCTTGCTTACCCAATATCAAGATCCAGCGGCCACTTCTTTTGTAACTGTAAGTAAAAGCTTGTGGCCTATAAACATTTTAATTAAAATTTAACTAAATTAAACAATATATTCTTTAGAATTTCACAATAATCTACATAAAGTCAGGATTTCCCCGTCTTCCAATAGAAAAACAAGCTGAATTGGTCCCAACTGTTCTTAATGCATTGGAAAACAAACCCATATCTCATTTGGATGGGTTGTTACTATTAATAGTGCCATTGCTAGGAAAAGTTAAAGTTCCTACTGAACCAGAAAAAGTTATAAACTTGTTTGGATTAAATGAAAAACCACATATCTCAAAGCATTTGCTGGATATTTTATTGGATATGCTTTTATTACCATATAGGTAAGTGAAGGTTACTTAAAATAATATTTTTTAACAGTAAAAATAGGTAATTAGGAAGATTGCGATTAACTCGATAGCTGAAATAGGTAAGTTGTTACTTACCCTGGTAAAATTTCTTTCATCAATGTGAATCTTATTCTTAATTAAATTACCTCATCCTATTCAATTGACAAACTATACAATTAGGTTTACTTCTATTTTTTTTTTTAAATAAGTACCCCGCCTATACTATAAATTCTTTTATTTTTAGTGCTCTATCTCCACAACCTACTGACACAGAATCACAACCAGCAAACAATGTGTCTCTTCCTGTGCCAGCTGGAATGAGTGAGATATCCTATAAAAGAGTTACTATTAATAATCCTATGAAGCCAGAAGAATTAGAGGAGGTATGTATTTGTATATATACCTCCATATAAAGTAACATTTGTGGCTGCCCAAACATGTTTAGTGTCCACTAACAGGTTCCCCAAAAGTTATATTATATTTTATTTATTTTTAGATTAAACTAGGAATTGTTAAATTTCTGGCCCATGGTGTATTCAAAAATGATGATGTGCTTATTCACCTTATCGTAGCCGCATCAGATACTCGATTTGGGGTAGCAAATTTAGCTGATATGGAACTCAAAAAAGTTGTAGGGTAAGCAGTTTATAATACCTATAGATTAGAGATTTAAAAATAATTATAGCTATACAGCAGTCAGAGTTCTTTGTTTTGAACAAAGGCCATTAACATACATATTAATGTCCTACTTACGCCCACTGAGCCCCCCCCCCTGAACATATTTTCTAGCTATGACACTGTATATAACACAGGAAAAGCTAGAAGAAAACAAGGATTTATGATAAAAATTTTAACAATTTTTTTACTGACTTTTTAAACTTGTACTGAGGAGAGTAAGTGATGTTCCAACTTTTTTATTGTCATTTTTATGTCACTTATTTATGAAACTCAAGTGAGTTCCAGATGAGATATAAAATACAATCCCTAATGCGGTTGTGCATTGCAATAATTTTTCTAAACTGATTAACTTATTAATTCTCATCATTAAAAAGTTTTGTTATTGTAAATTCTTACTATAAAATGTAGAACAAAAACTTTTACTTTATATGTACTTTTTAGATCTGTGGATTGGAGTTCCCCTCACATCTCCCAACCGCTCTTTACCCTATTTCTTGGAACAAAACCTGCTAAACAAGACCAGAAAAAAATACCTGCTAATACCAGGATAAGACTAAAACTTCTGAACTATTTATGTAGGGTCACAGGTGCAGGATTTTTGTTACCTGCTAGTATTCAGGTTGTGTTTGATAGTTTGTATGGGGAAAACACCAACACTAGGTTGAAAACTCTGGCTTTAAGTTTTATTGGAAATTTGATAAGATAGTAAGTATCTTTTTAAAATCCTATTTCTCCAAATTTTATTAATTACCCTATAGTAAATTTTTTTAAATAATCTTAACAGCACCCTTTGAATATCAATATATAAGAATAGCAGATCTTTGGAAAAACTTGACAACCCTGTGCTTGAGCTGGGTTGGCCGCCATTGTGGAGTTGTTTATAAATCTATAGTATTTAATGTGGCGCTTGGACACAGATGTCCCAATATCACGCCATTAATGTCGCGGTGTTGCCGCACCTTATATTTTGCTTGAATTTTCAAGGATTTCAAGATTTTTAATAGTAGTTTATACAACAAGAGTGGATATAATGACGTTTCTTGAACGGTAGTAGAGTACAGTATTCACCTGAAGACGACTGGAGATACTTACCAGTTGAAACGTAGTGATTCTAAACAAATAAAGACAATGCAAGTGCAAAACTCTACTACCGTTCAAGAGTGGATATGATGTCCAAATCGCACGAAAAAGTAAATTGAGCACGACGCTGTAGGCGGAGTACTCAAACTTCCGAGGGCAATATGGACAATCCACTCGAGTTAAACAGTATATTTTTTCTACGACCAAACTCACAAACCTTATGCTAAAAAATATAAAAAAAAGTTTTCAGGTTGCCGGGCTCGAACTCACGACCATTGGATCCATAGTAAAAAAAAAAATTATGGAAAACCCAACTGATAAATAATGATGCTACATGAAATTAATTTTCACCAGTTTAGGTGTACACATTTTAAGAAAGCTTCATTGCATTGTAAAACCCAATACACATTTTCAAATGGCAGGCACTATAGAGATTTTTTTAATCAGTTTTACTAAAGATCGTTGTTTATACCGGTTTCGATTGCTTTATTATATTTTTTAAAAACTCAGACTGAATGTATAATTTTGATATTTACTCCGGGATAATTGGAACGATTTTCATAATTATTTTACCATTTTATTCAGGATGATGCAAAATCTACAAGTTTGTATTTTTATGCTCTGCTGTTTTGGTGTTAATATTTATGTACCAAGGCATGTACTGTAAAACAGGATTACTTTGTGTCTGTTTAAAGGTTGGAGACAATGACGTTTCTTGAACGGCAGTAGAGTTTTGGACTTGCATTGTCTTTATTTGTTTAGAATCACTACGTTTCAACTGGTAAGTATCTCCAGTCGTCTTCAGGTGAATACTGAATAAGTACGGTAACTACAGCTCTATTTATACTAGGCAGGTGCTGTGACGCATGACTAGTGGGCGGAGTCATGCGTGTTGCTAGGTGATGACGCATAACTGGATGAGTCATGCTTGATGAGTCATGCTTGATGACGTCATGCTCGTGAATCATGCGTTTAACTCTTGGGTGGTTTTATTCTAAGATTACATTTACTTAACAAGGGTTTCCAGACGTTTCTCATGTCTAATGAAGGCTTACTAAAGCAACCTGGATTTTGGTGTATGGTAGCAGCTTCCTTAAACTTCCTCTTCCTCCAGTGCGGTTCTTTTTGCAGGATTTCCGCTTTTGTCCACATGATATGATGGCCGTGCGTCCAGGCGTGGTCAGCTGCACCTGATTTTTTTGGAATAATACCCGAAAAGGAGAGACCGAAAAATCAGGTGCAGCTGACCACGCCTGGACGCACGGCCATCATATCATGTGGACAAAAGCGGAAATCCTGCAAAAAGAACCGCACTGGAGGAAGAGGAAGTTTAAGGAAGCTGCTACCATACACCAAAATCCAGGTTGCTTTAGTAAGCCTTCATTAGACATGAGAAACGTCTGGAAACCCTTGTTAAGTAAATGTAATCTTAGAATAAAACCACCCAAGAGTTAAACGCATGATTCACGAGCATGACGTCATCGAGCATGACTCATCAAGTATGACTCATCCAGTTATGCGTCATCACCTAGCAACACGCATGACTCCGCCCACTAGTCATGCGTCACAGCACCTGCCTAGTATAAATAGAGCTGTAGTTACCGTACTTATTCAGTATTTACCTGAAGACGACTGGAGATACTTACCAGTTGAAACGTAGTGATTCTAAACAAATAAAGACAATGCAAGTCCAAAACTCTACTGCCGTACAGGATTACTTTATTGGAATCCGGGGTAACTTCGGCACATATGTCATTATGATACTTTTTCTAGTTTGTTTAATTAGGGGATTTTCTTATGTAGCGAACACCTTAATAAGCAAAGCGACTACCTCTTTAAGGCCGATTCTCATTAGAGCAGCATCGAGCGGCGGCATAGACAGTCGGAGAATTACTTTTGTACCGTTTACAGTAATTAATAAATAAAAGTAGTTTTTGGTGAAATATGCGTTTATTTAAAAGAAAATAGTTGATTACACTTGTCATTGTACGCTTTTTTATTTTCATATGAACCTCTTAGGTCGTTTGACAAGTCCAAAAATTAAGCCACAATCTGCCCCCAGTCTAAGTTTTACTTTTTTTTAGAGCAATGTGCAATACCGTACAGTATCTTATGTGAAATGTGCTATGCGAAAATAGCATAAAATAAAACTCAACATACACGCTTTTATTTTTTTGTCAAATTGAACTAGAGAAGTGTTTAATATATTCTTTTGTTTTCATCTTAAACCTTTAATTGTGTTCCCTAAAACCAGAAAGTTGACCACTGCTTCCCATCACTTGCCAATTCATCGATAATTAGAATATTAGGATACGGAAGTAGGTAAATGTTTATCAATGTGATCCGCTTAGGGGCCCGAGCGGGGAAAAAATTGTTCAGCGAATTTTGCGAAAAACGACAAGTAGAACATGCAACAACGCATTAACTTTTGCATTTCATTTTTAAACTTTGTTCTCGATAATACTTATACTGCCATCTATTAATTTTAAACAGCAAATGGAAGAAAACGGGTTTATATGCCATTCTTTATATGTTGATATTCAAAGCAGCACCACTGGCATAAACCTGATATAATTAATAAAAAATTACACAATTTTATTTTTCTGTTATAGTTCTGTTGGTGACTCGATCAACAAGGTTGCCCCAGTTCTGTTAGCTGGTCTGACAAAATTGATAAAGGAGGGTGAAGAGGTGCATCAAGGTCAAGCTTATGTCACCATTGGTTTGCTGGCGCAAAAATTTCCTCAAACAGTATTTCATGACGTTGGATTGTTGGAGTTATATTTTAAAAACTTGGAGGAAGCAAATCCTGACTTAAAGATACAAGTTAGAGAAGGTTTGTGGGAAAAAGTTATTATTGTTTATTACTGGTAATATTTTGAACTCATGCACCTACAGTTCCTTGCCATATTATTAGACTCATGCTTAAAAATGAAGTTTTTCTGGCTTATAACACGTCAGTAGACATTAACAACGCTATTTCATGATGAAACGTCAAAATTTATTATAAATACAATAAATGTCACATAGAAAATTAGAAATTTACATCGAAATGAAATCTTTTTAGATGAAAATAAATTTTTTTGCAAAAATCAGTATTTTGTATGACCACCTTTCGCAGCCAACACAGCTTCAACGCGACGTGGCATACTGCTTATACAGCTTTGAATTTTTATTTTGATCTCTGGGTTATGTTTCCAAGTGTCATTAAGTATATTGATCAACTCTTGCTTGGTTGTAGGGGCTTTCATCCTAACCTCAGATTTCAAAAACTCCCAGACGTTCTCGATGGGGTTCATGTCAGGCGAATTTCCTGGCCAGTCGAGAATATCTATCTTTTTTTCAGCTAAAAATTTTGTAATTTTGTGTGCACGATGGCAAGGCGCACCATCATGCATAAAAATTGGCTTTTCTCGTTTCTTGAACCATTTTTTCACTTGAGGAAGCAGCTGAGTTTCCAAAACTTTCTGGTATTTTTCGGCATTCATTGTACCTTCGACAACGTATAAGGCCCCTGGTCCCTTATAACTGATAACTGACCATACCATTACCGACGGAGGATGTTTAATGGTCGGCACAATGCAGTCTGGCTTATATTTCTCATTTGACCTTCGCCGTACAAACTGCGATTTGTCGACCAATACTTGGAAAATCGACTCGTCCGAAAAACATACCTGAAAAATGTCATAGAATTTAGATTTAACAATATCTACAGTACAAGAACAACTTGAATATAGTTATATAGCATTTATTTACCTTCCTCCAGTCATCAGTCGTGAAATCCTTGTATTTTCGTGCCCATTGGTATCGCTTTGATATCATAGCAGGTGTAAGTCTTGGTTTGCGTGCTAGTCTACGTCCCATAAGACCCTCTTCTGCTAACCTCCGCTGCACTGTTCTTTGCGAAACTTCAATGCCGGCTTCAAGAACTTTTTTTGCAAGAATTTTTATCGGCAGTTTTCGATTTTCAACACAAATATTGCGAATTTTTCGGTCACTTCTCACTGTCGTGATTCTCCGACGACCGCACGCACCTTTACGTTTGGCTCTCAGATCTTCACCGAGGTCTATTTTTTGTTTTATTCGTTTGACAGAACTTTGAGAAACTCCAACAATTCGCGCTATTTGGTATTGCGACATGTTTCGTGCTTCCAGCATGCCGGAAATTCGACCAACTTTTATTGGCGACAAATCAGACACTTTTCCCATTCTGAAATTGTTTTTTTATCATAATATGGCCTCAAAACGTGTAAATATATACTTTGACATGTTGTTTTGTCAACAATAAACTCACCTTATGAAATGGAAAAGAGTTTTACAAGAGAAAACGCTATTGAAACACGTTAAATTGTTGAATTGCACTATCAAACTGAAACTCTGTTTTTTAGGTTATGTACATGTCATTTTCGCGATAATCGATGTGAGTCATCGATTACCAACATGATCAGTGTTGCCAAAACGATAAAAGTGCCCGCGATATTCAAAAACCCAAGTTCTACCAACATATCTACAAAAAGTTCATATTAACAACAAGAAATATCAAGTAAAAGTGTAGATTTGCAGCATGAGTCTAATAATATGGCAAGGGACTGTATATTTTTTTCTTCCCCTTTTTCAGGTCTATTAAATTTGATCCTAGCTTACAAATATGATATTTTTCCCAATGAATCAGATAGAGATGGCCGATTAGGTATCCTTTTTGCCCTAATCAAGACAAAGATGAACTCTCAGGAACCTATGGTCAGATTTGCTAGCGTCAAAACTCTGGCTACTATATTTCCTCTTGATCATGTTCCTTCAAAGTTTTTGTTGTTAGTGGCGACAGGTGACAGGTAAAATAGTTTTCATAAAATGTAATAAGTCATTGCTTCAAATAACAATAATTATACGTTTTTATAATTACAGAAGAAGAATTTCCTTTATTATAATATTTTATATATAATTTTTATATATTTTATATATAAAAAATATATTTTATTGCCATCGCCCGACGCAGGTATAACCCGCGCGATGTGGTGAAAATGCACGGTTTGTTCGTGATGACCATCGAGATAGAATAAACAAGGAGGCGCTATTACCATTTAATTTCGTCTGCGAAAAACGGTACCAGGGGGTGGGGCAAAGTGTCATACCAATATGGCCGATTCATAAGGGCCTGATTAAATTTTTTATTTTGAACAATTCAAAAAATGCTTGGGTCAACTAGAATAATATAATTTCATTAAGCAAAGAAGAACTTTGTAATAAAAAATACGGATAATGGTATTATATTTAAATATAATAATATAAATGCTTGTATATTGTGTACTTGTTAGTAGCTAGAAAAATTTTTGTGAAACCCGTTTGCGCTCATTAATTTAATTGATTGGTGACAGAAAATATTGAGAATATAGTATTTTAATTAAATATTATTCGATTGCAAAGGTGTACAATCTTTGTGGAACCCAACATACAAGTTGTTTTATTTAATTTTTTAATCTTTGCCAGTAAATAAATTATAATTTTCACATAGAATATTTGATTAAAAATGTAAGAAGTTTACTACCAATTTTTAGAAACATTTAAAAAATGTTGATCCTAAAACATGGAAATATTATATTATGCATTAGTTAAAACTCATTTAAATTACGGAATGTTAGGTTGGGGAGGAATAAATAGAACTTTAGTTAAAAAATTACAAATATTTCAGAAAAGGTTTCTAAAAATTATATTTAATAAAGATTATCTTTATCCTTCAATAAAATTATATTCTGAAACAAAAAAAAATGAGCATTATACAACTTTATACATATTTAAAAATAAAAATCTTATACAGTTTACACGTGATAAAAATGAAATAACCATAAAACCTAAAATAAATAAGTCCAAAATTTATGTTTTTATTTAAACGAATATTTACCAACAAAAATTAAAGAATATATTTCATTAAAAATTATAAAGTCGAAATAAAAGCATGGATATTGGAAACATAACTAAGAAAAATTCTGGAAATGTTTAAATTAATATTGTCATGAATAATATATTTTTCAAAGTTTTATTATACCTATGTTTTCTAAAAACTGCGTTTATTTGTATATCTAAATATACTTAAACTGTTTTTTATTTGCAACTTAACTTTTATATAATATTAACAAATATTTAAAAAAATATTTTAATATTCTTATATATTTATAATTTAAAACACTAAGATTTGCCCCTAACAAGCACGTCTTCCGGGGATCAAAGAAAAATTTTATTAAGTAAGATAAATAAATAAACACATTTATTAAATAATAAAAAAATTATTATTATTATTATCTGCCAGATCTGTATAAATAATTACTTTATTCTTTTTAATATACCAGTAAAGACGATGTATCTCAAGAAGCATTTAAATCAATCTACGGAACGTCCCGTAAAAACGACATAGACCTGTCAAAAGATAGTGCTAATAAGAAAGCTAAAGTGACCATGCCATCTTTCGAGGAAATCACCAAGTACGTTTATACTGAGGCAGAGACAAACATGGCAAATAAAAGTAAAGTTATTAATGTTGGTAATCATGAGTTACCTTTTGATATCAGGACATATATTGAGGTATAGTATACATATTTTTAACACTATATAAGGTACTATTGTGCCGATAAAAAACTGGGACAAGAGATTTACAAAAACAATGTAAGAAATACATATCCCCTAGACTATAAAAGGTGTCTAGAGCTAAAAAGGAAAAACATTCAAAATTTAAAAAGTAACCTAGGTTACATAATGGAATGTTTTGTATTTTTCGATACGAGGAGGTTAAATTTGAGAGACATCATATAATATGGATAAAGTAAATTTATTAGATTTTTTTAAAGTCAAATATTTTATAAATTATTATATTTACCATTACCACAAAATAATAAATAAAGCTAATACAGGTAATAAAATACATTTAATAAAAAGAAAAAAATTGCGAACACAAAGTTTGTCAAAACAACACAAAATTAATATTTGGTCATAGAACCATTTCTGTTTATTACTTTTTGGAGCCTTTGTGGCATACTTAAAACTAAGTTTCTACATAATTCGACAGTTATTTCATCCCAAGCTTGATTTATCCTATGACGTAATTCATCCCTGTTTCTAGGTTGAAAATCATGTTTATACATAGATTTGACCATGGCACCCCAAATGTTTTCTATCGGGTTCAAATCGGGACTCTTCGAAGCCCAGGGAAGAACTGCTATGTTATTTTCTTGGAGAAAATTTTGTACAATGCGCGCTGTGTGTATTGGAGCATTATCATGCTGAAATGTGTAATTTTGACCGTATACAGCGTTTACCGATGGTATCATCACTTCGTTTAGTATATTAACGTATACTGCTGCAGTTAGTCTTCCTTCGACGATTTGGCAAAGTCCTGGTCCTCTAGCGCTAATCCATCCCCAAACATTTATGGAGAAACGCCCACTTTGGTTGGTTTTGTGGGTGTATCTCTCATCATACCGCATGCCGGAAGGCCTATACACCCGAATTCTCCCATTATTGCATGACTGAAAAGTTTTCTCGTCAGAAAATATAACTGTTTCCCATAAATTTATTTGATTAATATATTCATGTGCAAATTCTAACCTGCCCTGTTTATTTATTTCCGTTAAAAATTTTTTATTGGCAGCACAACGGCTTCGTATATCGGAATTTCGAACCCTGTATCTAGCGGTATTTGCAGAACCTGGAAAATTCGTCTCTTCTTTTGCCTTGATTGCAGTTTCGAAGGGATGATCCCTTAGATAATTAACCAGTTTTCTATCTTGATCATCAGTAGAAATTTTAGGGGAACCAGAACCTGCATTCCTAATAATAGTCCCATGTCTTGCTATTTTTTGTTTTGCCAATAGCACGGTATTCTTGCTTACTCCCAGTTCATCTGCAATATCCCTAATAGCAACACTATCTCGCAACCGACTATAAATAATTGCCTTTTGCTGGGGGGTTAATTGTGGCATATTTACAAATAATATATGATTGTATGTTTGACGAGTCAATCATAAAGTGACAATCTTTATTGACATGCAAATTTTCATGACATTTTACTGGTACCAGGCTTGATGTAAAATTATTCTTAATAGTCTAGGAGAAAATAGAAAAATTTCCTGTCCCAGTTTTTTATCGGCGCGATGGTACGTACAAATATTTAAATTATTTTTATTTGTTTTATTATTTTTTATTTATTTACAATATAAACGGCAAAACCAATGATTGCCATTTACAGATATCAATCATACAATTAATGTCAGCCTGATTTTAAAGTTTAGTGTTTATAATTTCTGTGAATTTATTAAGTGTTATTAACAAAAACATTTTTGTACGTACCTTTTTCTTTATTTATTTTTAATTTTTTTTGTATCCTAGCATAATACCTTTTTTTTTTCTAGATTTTATTATACTTGCGTTTATGTCTTATACGGAATCTTGAGGTACCATTGACAAGAGATATTTTGAAACATCCCTGTGAATATACCCCAACAATAAGCAAATATTTGCAGGAATTATACGATAAGTATGGTAAAAAAGATAATATCCTGGTGCAGTATGGATCTTTGGTGAGACGGCTATTGATAGCAAACCCAGGTGATATATTATTATTTTATTATCATTTATTCTGGCAAAATATCTAGAAGAAGTAAATTTAAAAACTACATTAACAATATACCAAAAGGGTGCTACAAATTAGTGTGCGTACATCTCGAAAACGCTAAGAGATACGAAGAGTGTTAAATTGTGGCAAAGTTGTGTGTATTTTGGAGTTTAACAATTTGGCGAAAGAAAATTGTAAAATACGCATCTTTGCACCATATTACCCATCTTCGTATCTCTTATTTTTTTCAAGATAGTCTTGAAATAGGTATAAGAGCCCTGTATAAGATATTTATAACTTTTTATTTTAGCAATGGAAACCTTATGTTGTATGATTGAGATCGTTGGTGCCGTGCCAGATCTCCAAACGTTACTTTCCAACGATATAAACTGGATACGTGACCAACTAAATAACTCAAAGGAAGAGGTTAGAGAACACAGCGCCCTTTTGTATTCTTTGGTATTGACGAACCAATCAAATGATGAAGATTTTGATACAGCCATAAAGTACTTGACAGGTGAGAAGACTAAGTTGGTTGGTCAGTATTCTAAATTTTTTTATTAGTGTTTATAATTATAAAGCGCTTACGAGAAATGGGATAACGGAATGATTCAAAAAGAAAAATGTTAGGAATGCATCTAAGACTGTATCAAAGGGTTTTTAAACAAACTTATCTGCCTCAATTTTTCTACAGGATGTTTTAAAATTATGACGGAATATATTATTTTGATCTGCCCCGGTATAATATCACTTAAATTTTTATTATTAGGATCCTTCCAGACCAGTGCGAAATGGGGCATCGTTTCATATCTAATTAAAAATTTGCCCCAAAAATTTTACTAAGGGGTTCATAAGAACTCAATGTTCACCTGAAGACGACTGGATATACCAGTTGAAACGTTGTGCTTTAAAAAAAAACAAATAAAGACAATGCAAGTCCAAAACTCTTCTATGATTCAAGAAACATCATGGTCTCCAACCTTCCAAAAATTTGTTGTTGACCTGCAAATCTGATGTCACCAATCCATGTAATTTAATTCTCGTGAAATTCATTTTTATTTTTTGTATAAACATTTTTTGTTGTTGCCATCTCCCGACGCAGGTACAACACGCGCGATGTGGTGGAAACATACTGTTTGTTCGTGATGACTTAGACTACTATTTTCTCTTTAGCTAATAAATAATAATCTCAACAAATGTATTAACAAACTGATTAGAGCATATGAAAATCGTATAAAAAATAAAAAAGTTGTTGACCATCAAAGTTAGCCAAAATTTTGAGGTGTCGGAATTTTTAGTCAGGAAAATAATTTTTTAAATAGTGCTTTATACTTTCTTTATTTTAACTTAAATATATTTGTTTTTTTAACTTCAGGACAAACGACTAACAAGAATTTGGAAGCTCAACATGGGGCGTTATTGGGAATCGGAACCTGCCTTGAAACTTATGTTTTAAAGAAAAAATTGGGGAAAGAAAAATTTGATAAAAATGATTTGGTGAAAAACAGTATTAATATTTTGGGTATGTAATGATGAAAAAGCTATATAAAATACAGTGGGTTTTTTGACCTAAGACCAATTACCATAGACAAAACTATTTACGTTTCCCCTTAAGCACGTCCAATGTTCACAGGATAAGAATTTACTCATTGTAGTAAATTGAAATAGCAAAGCAGCGTTGCCGACTTGCACTAAATACATAAGCAAAGGATAAACAAAAACGCACGTACGCAAAAAAATTAGATAAAATAAAATAATAAATATTTATGCAACATTTTATTTTACTTTTAATTTGTCATCTTGACAACGTCGCGCCTGTTATATTTGAGATCTGATGGTTACCTACCTTTTCTAGTGGTCGTCCTTCTTTATTTAATTGTAACGGCCAGCTGTCAGATTCGTTAGATTGGTTTCAGCATACGTTATTTAAAGTGAGCTTTTTGTATTTTGTTCCCCGTTGGTGGGAGACTTACTTGTATGGAAAATGTGACTTTAACCGCGTTGGTACAACAATAGCTGTCTTAAGAATGAAATACTTTGTCTATGGTAATTGGTCTGAGGTTTTGACTACTCACCAAATAAGTTCATTTCTGTCTTTACTGTCATCAATCATTTTAGTGCCTTTTATGAAGCATCAAAACCCCCTTGTTATAAGCGCCGCCTGTACTAGTATAGGCTTAATAGGCCGGGTGCTAAGTCTGCCATTGGAGGACGGAAAACCCCTGAAAAATGGCAGTCCAGATGCTAAAAGGCCGGCGATAGATGGCGTTACGAAAATAGAATTGGTGGAAAAATTGTTAGAAATCATGAATAATGGAAAACTATCGGCAAAGGTGCGTTTTTTAGGTTTTCTACACAAATACTTTATACGCATTTTCGGTACAAAATTGTGGGTCAGATGCCAGAAAGCTATCCAAAAGTATTTAAATATGGCGTTCCTCAAGGAACAATTTTAGGACTATTATTTTTTAATATTCATATTAATGATTTATTCTTATATAAATTTTAGGTCAGAGAAAAAGCAGCTAGAGCCCTTGGACTGTTTTGTGTTGGTGAGAAATTTGTTCACAGCAAAGAAGTCATTCAAGGATTGTTAAATACTGCCAAAGAAGTAAGTTTTACAGATTTTATAATATTAATAAATATCGTTTTTCAAAATATATAAAAATAAGTTTAAGAGTTTAAAAAAAATATATATTTATGTCTAAGAAAAATTTTCGAATTATAAACATTTTCTTAATTTACATGCATTTCTTATAGACTAAAGATGTAGAAGTTCACTTCACAATAGGAGAATCTCTAGTAATGTGCTGTCAAAGTATATGGTCGCCGGAAGCGAGAGATGCTTGGAAAGTGTTGCCTAATGATTACGCCCCAAACACTACAGAGCCCATGCCAGACGACAACTTGGATTGGTTGCTAGGAGAGTTATTGAAGTTAGCGAGCCAATCGCATCCTAATTCGAAACAGGCTTCTTGTATATGGTTGTTGGCAGTTATTAAAGGTAAACATAGATTTTCTCTGATTTTTGTATTTTTTCTCTAAATTGTGCTTGTTTTAGGGTGTGGAGAAAGAGATCCTATTACAAAAAGGTTACAAATTCTTCAGAATACGTTTATGGACCTTCTTTGCGAAAACAATGGTAAGCATTGCCTTTGGGGTTTTTCCACTCTCGTTTGGCTTATACAGGGTGATTCCTAAGTTGATACTTCTTTTTAGCTCAGAATCACCCTGTATACTATCTAACAGGACAAATATATTAGGCATTACGGTTAGCCATAACTGATGTTTAAATAGATGGAGAATAAAGCTATTCAAAAGTATTTATATGTGGCGTTCCTCAAGGAACAATTTTAGGACCAATATATTTATGTTAATCATTGATTTGGGGTACAGCATGGCCCACCCTCAACGTAGGATTTCATAGCATCTAAATGAGCTAATATTTTTCAAAAGCAGTGTTATAGGGGGGGGGGGAGAATGCTACAATCTAAAATTATTTTAAATTATACAGGGTGTCCCAAATGGTCAAGGCATATTAAACATTTTTTTTTAATGAAACACCCTACATTTTAAATTATTTTCTAATTCCCAGTAAATTCTACGCTTTTATATTGTATAAAATGTCGTATGTCTAAATTCTGTTTTAGAGATATTGGCGTTTAGAATATGACTTTTTCAGACTGACAGGCTGTAACATTGGAACGGTTCATCTTAGAGAAAAATGGTTTTCGCCTCCATATCTTAGTTTATTGTTCTCTGAAAGTTACAATTTATGGTTTAACATTTTAAACAAAAAACGGGTTTACGGTTATACAACTTAAAATATATTATTAAAAATAAAAACCTGAAATTTAAGTATGCAGGACAAAAAATTCAAATATTTTTATTTTCATTTACTACCAACAGAAATAAAATAAAAAAATAAAAACACAAACATGGATATTAAAAACAAATGATTTAAAAATAATTTTGGAAAAGCTTCAATTAATATAACACATGTATGTCTTTTTATGCCATAATTGTCTATATCAAGATTTAATATAAATATTACGTGCCGTCCTGTATATTAATATTGATTTTAGATATTGTACAAGATGCCGCATCTAAAGGTTTATGTGTTGTATACGACACATACAAATCTGAAGAACTACTAGCAGCTTTAGTAAAACAATTGACTTCAGGTGCTAGAAACGTCGCGCAAGTAACTAGTGACACAAAGTTGTTTGAAGAGGGACAGTTGGGAAAAGCACCTACAGGGTAAGTCGTTATTTTAAAGAACGTTTTCTATATAGTCGTTTTTTGCTCTTTTACTAAATTTTGATTGTAGTATAAACAAAAAAAAAATTGTCTGTACTTTTTGATATTTTTTAGCCGTCACCGGGAAAATAAATAAATAAAAAAAACTATTGGAACAAAAATAAGGCCTTTATCGAATATACGTCATGAAAACGGCAGCTTGATAATGTTTTCTAAAAATTTTATATTATAATACAATGGCAAAGTCTGATAATTCAATAGAAATAATTGTCCAAAACCGACTTATGCGGAAAAATGAAAAAAATGATAATATTTCCAAAATGTTATCTATATTTTGTCTTCAAATAAGATAATAGAATTCTAGGAACAAAATACATTTTTCAACTAGCATAAAATGTTTCTCATGTGGCAACACCGAAATTATTGACAGAAGACCAAGCTAATGAAATGACAGTTGAAATAAGTCTAACCTAAGTTATTTGTCGATCTTTTTGCTCTATAACCAAATAAATAAAAGGGCAGTTATTTTAAACAAAAATACATCAAAATTTCACAATAAGTGAAAGATCGGTAACGATGCTCACTGTAAATTTTTATCGGATCGACGTCATCGAGTAATCGCGTCAGTTTTGGGTTTTTAAAATTTGTGGAAATTGTGCATGTTTTCAGTGAGCTGCAAAAAATTCATGGTATGACCTAGCAATAGTTTTATTGATGATAAACTAACTCCTATTATAGTTTAAAGCCCATTGTCGGTTATATTGTTCTTCTCCATTTGTTACTCACAATTATTTTATACTAAACTCCTAGACTGTTATAATTCTTATTTTAGGGGAAACTTGACAACCTACAAAGAACTCTGTTCTCTAGCCTCAGATTTAAATAAACCCGACCTCATCTACCAGTTCATGCAGTTGGCCAATCACAACGCTATGTGGAATTCGAAGAAAGGTGCTGCTTTTGGGTTTTCTACCATTGCAGAAAGATGTGGAGAGGATTTAAAGGCTCATTTACCCGATATTATTCCAAAATTATATAGGTAATATTTTGTACTATTCTATATTTTTCGAAAATCATTTTTTTAACGGTCTTATTAATTGTTACATTTTTTTTCAGGTATCAGTATGATCCAACACCAAATATACAAGCATCCATGGCTAACATATGGAGGGTGTTAGTGTCTGAACCTCAGAAAATGGTATGCAGTAACTTTTCAGTCATATACAGGGTGATTCCTAAGTTGATACTTCTTTTTAGCTGTGTATAGAAGGCATTAAAATAAACAACATTTTCAAATATCTTTTTTCAAAAAACTTAAAAATAGGCGAGATACAGAAGTAAAAAATCTAAGTGCGGGACTGGTCATCAAAACGTAGCCTGCTATACTATGCTATTTGTCTTATTAGTCATGCAATTTACGGGTTGGTGGTCAGTTATTTGGCAATCCGCTGCGGTGTGTTTTTCTGAAGCATGTTAATTTTAAATTGGTGACACGTGAAAATAGTAAAGTTTGAAAACAATGAACTAGTAGATATGGTGCTAATTTACGGTGAGTGTCGTCAAAGTGCGGCTGCTGCTTCGAGATTATACGCAGAACGCTTTGCCTTGCGGGCTCATCTTACACCGAGAAGTTTTCTTAATGTTATTCAACGGGCAAGTTATGCAGGACCGTATTTGATCCATAGTGTAATAAATGAATGTAAGTACCATATTTTTGAGTTTTTTGAAAAAAGGTATTTGAAAATGTTGTTTATTTTAATGCCTTCTATACGCAGCTAAAAAAGAAGTATCAACTTAGGAATCACCCTGTAATTCTTAGGGTTATACCATTTTCTTGACATACAGGTTTGACCTGCGGTCGTTTGGGTGTATCCAAAAAAGTGAATAAGCAATACATTATTTACAAGTCAAAATGGAACTGCCTATAATGTGGTGGTGTCGGTTTTCTTGCGAACTTTTTGGCTGGAGCGCGAACTCTTGTTTTGCCTCTACGCTTAAATAGAACGTTGGTTTTCTTTTGCTTTGTGTTTGGATTTAATGATTGCTATTTTCAAGGCCTTAAGGAGCGATTAAACATTTTAATCAACTGTTTAGTCGAGGAGCAAGCCAAAATGTGTCAAAAATGGTGGCACAACCACTATATTGATTCCATATGGGTAAAAAGCATCGAGTCAGTCACCCGTTAAATGCCATCAGCAATGTCATTTGGCTAAACCAACGTCAAAATATTTCATTAATAAACATACCGACGTCAATGTCTTGTCATGATAGGACAAACAAAACTAACCTCAAATTATTCAGTTAAACTTCTGGCCACTGACATGTAGGTCACCACTGTCCATTAGCTCCTCTATCTCTCTTTCTCTCTCTTTGAGTTCCATCAAAGAAAAGAGTTTGAAAGTATCTAGGAAACAATTCATAGCATTGTGAGCAGCTGAGTTGCCAAATTGACTTGGTTTTTAGCAAAAACGAAAATCGTCAATACCAATTTTTTTAAAAATTTTTTGAAACAACAAAATGTGAAGTCGCCAATAAAAAGTGGGTTGGAGTATTTTATTCAGGATTGTGTAAAATGTTGCCTAGCTCCCGCCAAGCCCTTGTCCGTCAAAAAATGCCTAGGAATTCTGTCTTGCTCGCTTTTTTTCACATCAAAAAGGTTATGGCTATTCTTATTAACTCAGATGCCCACCCAAATGATCGTCCTTTTCAGCCCTGTATTGTTTTAATGATGTTTTTTAGCTTGATCAATACTACAATGAGATACTCAGAGATCTTTTAGACAACTTGAATTCATCTCAGTATCGCGTCAGGCAATCTTGCTGCTTGGGACTGCAAGATTTTTTAAAGGGATCTTCTAATAGATCTATACACGATGCAGGTATTTATTACAAATATTGAAATTTTTAATTTTTTTTTATCCAAGAGACACTTTCTAAGAGGAATTAAATTTTTTTAGTTGATCATATGGATGAAATTTGGAGTAAGTTATTTAGAGTTATGGATGATCACCATGAAGCCACGCGATTGACTGCTAATAAAACAACAAGGATATTAAGTAAGGTAGGTTGTACGCCTACACATTTTTCCATATAAATATCTAATGATTTATAGTAAAAGGGTTCCATAGAGACGGTAAAATATGAATTTTTATTTCAGTTATGTATTAGAGGCTGTGATATTACTCAAGGAAAGGCGGGGGTTAAGATGGTAGAAGCTATTTTACCGCCGATTTTAAATAATGGAATCACTCATAGCGTTGCTGAAATACGTCTGATAAGGTATGTACTCCGCGCGTCCTGATTCATACTATTTGTATCGTAAATGTGCCTTTAATTATACAGGGTGTTACAAATTCGACATACCAGCATTGGAATCTCGGAAACCATAGGAGTTAGAGAAACGGTTAAATGGGGGCAAAGTTGTGCAATTAGGTGCTGATTATAATGCCGCTTTAAAAGTTTTCAAATTCCGAATACTTCCGATTTTATTCGAAACAACCCGAAATTTTGCAAAATCGTTTTTATTTTTTCCTGGGCTCATTCGACTTGCTATTTAAAAATAAATGACACTTTGTCATTGCCACTTTTTCTCCTCTACAAAATTACGTTACTAAACTAAAGATCCGTCGTTTCGTCTCCGAGCGGCCATCACCAACTTTTTTTAAACCTTCCTACCCTCAAAATGTAATGGCGATATTACTTTCTCATAATGCTGAATTATCTTTGCTTATTTTTTAAATTCATATTTTTTACACTTCTTGTCACTCTGGTTCTGGCAACGAATTACAATAATAATTAAAAACTTTATTTTATTTAAAACATTCATACATAAATAATTATTTATTTTATAAGAATTTTTTAATAATTCTAAATTTACTAATTATAAATCCTAATTTTCTAAATGTTCAAAGAGATTGACGTTTTGCTCAATAAAACGATCGATTTTTCTTCCAATTTTGGCGACAGCCCTTTCAACCGATCGTCTCCTTATCCTACCAAATGCAACCTTGCAATGCAATTTTAAAAAATATGAATTTACAAAAATTAGCAAGGACAATTTATCGTTATGAAAAAGTAATATCGCCATTACATTTTGAGGGTAGGAGGGTTTAAAAATCGGTTAAAAAAAATCCAGGTCCGTATTTAAAAAAGTAAAGTTGGTGATGGACGAAACGGCGGATCTTTAGTCATTTTGTAGAGAAGAAAAAGTGGCGATGACAAAGTGTCATTTATTTTTAAATAACTAATCAAATGAGTTCAGGAAAAAATAAAAACGATTTTGCAAAATTTCCTTTTTTTTTCGAATAAAATTGGAAGTATTCGGGATTTGAAAACTTTTAAAGCAGCATTATAATCAGCACCGAATTGCACAACATTGCCCCCATTTAACCGTTTCTCTAACTCCTATGGTTTCCGAGACACACATAGCTTCTTAATGAATAAAATACTTTGTCTCTGGTAATTAACCGAGGTCATCGCCGCTTACTTCTCTTGGTGGAGACGCGTCGACTAGCAAAAATATTAAGTATATTCTCTGGCTTTTCGATCAGTAACACATAATTTTCATATAGAATAACCCATTTTTTACTCGCGTCTATATTCCAACTTAATGGCAGGCACACTGCGCATGTCAGGCGGATAGCGTGATGGCGGCATATTTGAAATTTATATAGGTAGAAATCAGTTTAATTATTACATGTAAATTATGATTGATATAGCGATTAATTAAACTTTTAATATTACGGTATTCTATTTATATTTTTATATCAAACACTTTATTTTCTTTTACGTTTTAAGGAATTGAAAGATGTGGTTACCGGTGTTGACAGTCTACGATTTTGTAATTCCGACTTTTTGTTATGAGGGTCATAGTTAGAAGAAATCATAGGGCTTATTGTTGTTTTTAGTGCATTAATACCAGAAATGATGGATGATTGATTGCGATTTGATGCGACTTTGTGTTTTCTTTTCATGTGAACATTAATATTTGTTTTTGTACTACATTTCATCCCACAATCTGTGCACACATAAACTGTTCTACTATTTAAAAAATGACTGTTAGGTTTTTACTTTACAGGGGCTTGACAGCCGCCACAAAATATTTAATATTTTGTGACAAACGCAGCCATAACAAAACTTTACTGATTAATAACTTGCCCCTCCATTTTAATTATGCCCCACAAGGTCACAAATTAACAAACTGGCAAATTGTTCTTGCAAGAAAACTTAATACTTCGACTATGACTCAACACCGTGACGTAAAAAAATAATTAAATCGATTTCTACCTATATTTTAAATCGCCCGACATCACGCTATCCGCCTGAGATACCTGCCATTAGGTTGGGATATAGACGCGAGTCATTTTCTTAACTTGTTGGGCCCTCTAGTTGCCGGCTAAGCTGTTTGATGTCAGCAACCTTTATAAAATATAATTGTAAAACTTTGCCCTCGATAATGGAGACCTTGATACATAAATAACTATAAAATACTTGGTATGAATAAGCAAAAATAGAACCTGTTACTTCAACTTTGTGTGAAAAAGACGTGACAGAAAAGAATACAACTTTTCGGTCCTTTTTTTAGCCTTCAAACTATCTCAGAATTGGTCTCATCCGCCGGTAAACAGCTGAAACCTTTCTTACCGAAGCTCATACCGGCGCTCTTACAAGCAACCGGAGAATTAGAATCTGCTAAACTGTCGTACTTAAGTACCATGATGGGCGCCCAATCACAAGCACAGGAAGCTATTGACAGTGCTAGGGCTTCGATAGCCAAGTCTCATTTCACTACGGAAACTGTATCTAAAGTAAGTCACATAAGTTCTATTTCCTTTTCCATAAATTCTTAGAGTCTGCTGAGTGTTTCACCGCTAAAAAGTTTGACGCAAAAAATCATTCAAATCCGAACAGATTTTGTTCATTAGTTTACAGGGTTGCAATAAATAACGATTTTTTTTGAAAAATTCAATAAATCTGATTTTTTCGATTAAATCGTAACTGTGACAATAATGAACTTTATAATCACTTATTTCCATTATTTTGTCTCTATTCACCCAAGAATATTTGTTGTTTAGATTTACAGTGAGAAAATCTCCTCGGCGACATACAAAATAACTTGTATTGACATGAACATTTTCGGCAGCGTAATTTATGAATATTTTTTACGCTGGACTGATGATGATTAGTTATGTTTTTACACTTACATAATGTATCTAAACACTTCGTTTTAAATAAATTATCTTCCTTTTTTTTTAAATTTCCTGATGAGTTATTTGCTTCGGCGACTTGTTTTTACAGCAATTTATAATTTGATTTAAATCACGATTAAAATTGAAAAAATCAGTTGATTTAAATCGTCGCAACCCTGTGAGTTAATGTACCTAACATTTATTAATCTATTCTAGAGCCTGCAATACGCAGACGCTTCTATTCTAGAAGAACTGGTACCCAAAATCATCGACCTGATGAAAGGATCCGTCGGTTTGGGTACCAGGGTAGCCTGCGCCCACTTCATAACCATGTTAGTGGTACAATTAGGAAAAGACGTACAACCTTATTCAGGAAAGTTCCTAGCTGCTCTAGTCAATGGTTTAACAGATAGGAATTCGGCTATTAGGAAACACTATGCTACAGCCATAGGACACGTGGTTTCTACAGCTAAGGAAACCAGTTTGGAAAAGTTGTTTGCGAAGTTGCAGTTGTGGTATTTCGAGAGGGAAGGTACGCTGCTATATGTAGACACCTACTGTATTCTTAAAGTGAACGACGTGTATATGTAGAGTATGTCCGCGGATATGGTTTAGCAAAAAGGATCAAAAAGTGGAAGTTACGGCAAAAAATCATTCTTATAAAAGTTTTTGCCTGTAAAATAAATGAACAATTTAATTTTTTATTCGAAAACATTATACAGGGTGATTCCTAAGTTGATACTTCTTCTTTTGCTATGTATAGAAGGCATTAAAATAAACAACATTTTCAAATACCTTTTTTCAAAAAACTAAAAATAGACGGGATACAGAAGTAAAAAATCTAAGTGTGGGCCTGGTCATCATAACGTAGCCTGCTATACTTTATGTTTTTTGTCTTATTAGTCATGCAATTTACGGGTGGTCAGTTATTTGACAATCCGCTGCTGTATGTTTTTCTGAAGCAAGTTAATTTTAAACTGGTGAAACGTAAAAATAGTAAAATTTGAAAACAATGAACTAGTAGATACGGTGCTAATTTATGGCGAGTGCCGTCAAAGTGCGGCTGCTGCTTCGAAATTATGTTTAAGTTAGACAGGACCGTATTTGATCCATAGTGTAATAAATGAATGTAAGTACCTTATTTTTGAGCTTTTTGAAAAAAGGTATTTGAAAAAGTTGTTTATTTTAATGCCTTCCATACACAGCTAAAAAATAAGTATCAACTTAGAAATCACCCTGTATTGCGTAAGAGTAAACATACCTTGTATATCAAATTATACTAAAAGAATAAATATTAAATAGGCAACCTTAAGGAAGAATTTAAAAATATTGTTCATATGGTCTTAATAGCAAAAACCTTTATAATTAATTACTTTTTTCGTATCTTTTACTTTTTGATCCATTTGTCCTCTTCTAAACTCTACCCGCGGACATACCGTAGATAAATACCTAATACGATCTTTCCACTAGAATTTTTTTTTTCAAAACTACAATTTTTCTTAATTCTTTAATTAGGGGGTATTCACAAGAGAGTAAGGCAATTTGGCGGTAGGGGGAGTCTGACGAGGCCTTACAGTCCTTGAACGTGAGGGTAGAGGGAGTTAAAGTTTGAGTTACGTCACGACTTTAGAACTGCCAGAAATAGCAAAATTTTGTTATTAGGAACTAAGGCGGAAGTACAGAAAGGAATCAAAATTGAGGGCTCTTTCACTATTTTCATATTTGATAGTTTTAGCATTTAAATTGTTCATCAATAAATCAATAATCATCATCAACCATCAAGAAAACTATTGCTAGGTCGTACCATGAATGTTTTGCAGGCAGCTCATTGAAAACACGCACAAATTTTAAAAACGCAAAACTGGCCCGATGACGTCGATCCGATAAAAATTTACAGTGAGTATCGGTACCGATCTTTCACTTGTCATGTCGCTGTTTTTGTTTACATCCCACTTACATCCGAATTATTGTGGAATTTTGATGTATTTTTGTTTAAAATAACTGTTATTTTTATTTATTTGCTCATAGAACAAAAATATCGCCAAATAACTTAGCTAAGACTTATTTCAACTGTTATTTCATTAGCTTGGTCTTCTGTCAATAATTTCGGTGTTGCCACATGTGAAAAGTAGCATATAATATATTTTGTTCCTAGAACTCTATTAACTTATTTTAAGACAAAATATAGATAACATTTCGAAAATAATATGATGATTTTTTTATTTTTCCGCATAAGTCCATTTTGGACAATAATTTCTATTGGATTACTTTTCAGACTTTGTCATTGTATTATAATATACATTTTTTTAGAACATTGGCAACATTGTTAAGCCGTTTTCATGACTTATATTTGATAAAGTCCGTGTATTTATTCCAATAGTTTTCTTATTTATTTATTTGTTTTCTCAGTGATCGCTTAAAAATATCAAAGAGTACCGGGTGTCCACTAAGAATGGCTCTCGGCCGTATCTCGGAAACTACTGGGCATAGAAACTCAGGAAAAAAAATTATAACTAAAGTGGTCATGAGAAAATCCTGGAAATAATTTTTAAGTTCCGAATTTTGCCGCAAGAGGGCGTAATTGGAAAGTAAATTTTAAAAGTTTACATATCTCCGAAAATTCCACATTAAGGTATATCTTTGATAACACCATTGAAAAGCTTGGACAATTATGCATCATTTTGGTCATATGTTCATTGGCGTACCGACTTTAATAAAAGGGGTGGAAGCGGTTGAATGTGTAATCATTTAAATCGCTGTAACTTATAAACAACTTATCCGATTTTAGCAAACTAAAGACTGTTTGGAAGAGAAATGTATGCACTTTTACCAATCGTATTTAGTTGTCCATAATAGTTCTCAAAAAAAAATGCTAGAGGGCGCAATTTGTAATAATAACACATTTTTTGATTTTACTCCGAAAAAATAAATCATACGGTATAATTATGATACCATAATCGCAAAGTAGATTAAATTTGCTAGAACAAATATTAAAACCGCAGCTCGATATCTCCGTTCGTTTCAGCGTTATAGCCAATAGAATAATTTTTAAAAGTAAGCGATTATATATTTTTTAGAAAAAAGTGGGACGCCACTGATATTTTTTCATGTGGATATTATTTCTGATTAGCCTGGTCAATTCTGCATTAAAATGGTCTCTTGCGTTTTTCTCCTCAGGCACACCGTTCTTAATTAAAATAATTAAATTAAATTGGACAGGCGGAAGTGAAGGTGGTCATTTCCAACAATTTTTATAAAACTAAATTTTTCATTATCAATGTTAATAATGATATTAATAAATAGTAGAGCTAATTTATTTTAATTAAGAACGGTGTGCCTGAGGAGAAAAACACAAGAGACCATTTTAATGCAGAATTGGCCAGAAATTTCTCATGACCACTTTAGTTATAATTTTTTTTTCCTGAGTTTCTATGCCCAGTAGTTTCCGAGATACGGCCGAGAGCCATTCTTAGTGGGACACCCGGTACAAAGACAGAAAGTTTTAAATTATATATATTCCTTTATACACTACAGTCAAAATTTAGTGAAAGAGCCCATTGTGTAATTTTTGGATGACTCCTTAGCTGCTTCAAGTTTTATGTCAAGTCATGATGAAATAGATTCCAATTTTAGTTCGTTACATGTTGGTGTTTTTCCAGACGATTCAATAAGATCTGCCTGCGCACACACTATACAATCCATTGGAATTCATAATCAAGAAATTTTGAAATCTCATTCGGAAGTTATATTGCCGTTGGTGTTTTTCGCAATGCATGCGGAAAAAACGCCAGAGACCCAACACACGTTGGACATATGGACTGAAATTTGGTCAGAACAAAGTCCTGGTAAGGAATATAATTGAGCTTCTCCTGTGACAAATTAAGTAGGTTTTTAAAATACTATTGCGCTGTATAATTTTGAATTTTAGGTACTGAGACCGGAATCAGGCAGAACATTGAACAGATTTCCGATATGCTTCAAAAGGCACTTGAATCGTCATCTTGGACCATAAAGGCTCAAGTAAGTATGCACTCTTTTAAGGTACCTTTTTTTTCAACGTTATTTTTGAATATTTGTTACTGCAAAGTTTAAAAATATCTTTTCGAGTGATTAAAAGATCTGTTGAAATATCTGTAGAGGGATTAAAAGTACTTTTTTTCTTGAGAGGTCCAGGATGACACTTGACTCCACAAAAGTAAGGACTAAAAGGTTCTTTTTTAACAACGGAGTATAAAAAATATGTTTTAAAAATCTCAAATTATTAAAAATAACTGTTTTGTTAATGAAAAGAGTTTTGGTCAAACTTCATCCCTAGAGGCGTTTCACCATATCATGGCTCATCAGCAGGGCTGGAAGAAGTCGACGAGTTTTTCTTCTAAGCTTTTTAATTTATAAAAGATTTTTCTTTTTATTGCTTTAGGCTGCTAATGCTGTAGCAACGGTAGCAAACAAATTAGGAGCCACTATCGGCGATAAACAAAAGAATCTGCTCCTCCAGATTTTACTGAATGGCTTGGGCGGTAGAACTTGGAATGGGAAGGATAAGCTACTAAAAGCCTTAAGTAGCTTATGTTCTAATTGCAAGTAAGTTTTTCCGTTTTTTTAAATTGTATTTGATCGCTTGCGACCGTATTTTTTTACTTCAATGGGCCTTTTTTTTTACTTCTTCAATTATTTAGTGAGAAAATAATAAACAAAATACGTTCTCTAATAAAAACACGCGAAACCACCTACCGACGTCACAATTCCAAGCAATGGCAGCAGTCGATCGCTCTGTAAACGACGCACTCCTACCTGACTGAGGTCTCGAGGCTGGTTTGCTGTTTCTAAACTGTGTTTTTCTATTTAAAATATCGAAACAAAGATAACAATATCAGGGTTGATAAAAATTATGATTTATGTAAAATTTAAGCGTCCCGGCATGGTTATTTATTATTGTCAAATGGCAAGTGACAGCTTCAATGCCGTCATGGCCAACTAGGAGCAATTGAACTTAAAATCTGCTGCAAGATCGCCATATAAAAATACCAAATTGGCAATATTTCGAAAACTAATAATTTTTGAGATATACAATTTTACACAAACTTACCCTTATTTTTAATGCTAAATAAGAAATAATTATAAAATTTGGGTGTTTCCATTTGAAAATCTAGACTTTTTTCAGTTTTTCAATTTCATTTTTAATGTAATTTTTTAAACACCCTGTATTAATAGTTATCAAAATATTATAAAAAATCTATTAAAGTAGGTCCTTTATAACAAGGAATCCCGCTTAAATTAAATAAATAAGGCTTCTTTGTAGAAAAAATTGATAATTATTCTAAGGCTTGCAAACGTCATTTTTGACATAAAAATTCAAATATGTCAAAAACGTTTAGACATAGGTATAGGATATGGTATACAAAATCTGCCTAGAATCTTTCGTAGAATGCAAAAATGTAATAATATATAGGGTGTCCCACTTAAAATAAGCAAGTTGACACTTATAGCCCGGTCGCCCCCATCAGCATCGGCTTACTGTCAAATTTTCAAAATTTTCCTATGTATAGTTTTCTATATATAGATCGATTCGGTTCCCGGTGGGACACCCTGTATATGACGTACAGATTTTCTCATCGTATGTTTCTAAACTTCCTGCGTTCGCGTCGTGATTTTAATTGTTTCTAGAAAACGTTTGTGACCCTCTTAAAAGATTTTTGGATACATTTTTAATTGATTCTAATTTCAAATGATAAAAGGCCTATTATAAATAGGTTTTCTGATGTTTTAATTTCTTCAATCACAGTAAGTTATAATATATTTTCTTCCAGGGATTCCATTAAAGTGGAAAACGATCCAAACGCCATAATCGAAATAGTACTAAAAGAGGCCAAAAAGGACGAAATAATCTACAAAATCTCAGCATTAGAAAGCTTAGGGGAAATTGTATCAGCGTTGGAAATAGATACCTTCGAGCTGATTTACAATATAATTCAGCCCATTCTAAGCGGCAAAAACGGTAAAAATAACGAAGATGAAGATGTGTCAGTGGAGGATGCAAAGAAGGGTAGAGAAAATGATATAAAGCTAAAAGAAATTGCTTACGAAACATTAGGTAGGTTATACAGGGTGGCCCTCTTTCAACGCTGGATTTCATAGCATCTAAACTACTCAAATTTTTATTATTTTTCAAAAAATATTTTCAATTATACAGGTTGTTCTAAATAGTCAGGGCATATTAAACATCTTTTTTTTTAATGGAACACACATTATTTTCTAATTCTCTATTAAATTCCACGCATATTTCGTAAAAAATGTCATATGTATGTCTAAATTCAATTGTTTTTGAGATGTTAACGTTTAAAATATGGCATTTTCAGTCTTTGACAGGCTGTAATATTGGAACGGCGCATCTTAGAGAAAAATGGGTTTTACCTCCCATTTTAGGGTTTTAATCTCTATCTAAAAGTTACATGATAAACTGACGAAAATATTATTAAAATTATGAATGGTCTTATTTTTAGGAAAAGCTTGGCCAGAAAATAGCAACGAAACCCAAGAAAAATACAGAGAACTTTTCGTGAGTCACACTGTGGAAACGTTGCCAACTATAACTAGATCTGTACAAGTTAGTGTGACCTCCGCTCTTTATAGTTTTGTCGATAAATTACTACTATTGAAAAATGATAGTTTGACGGACAATGAGAAGAACAGTCTAAAGAAGATTGTAGATAAAGTTTTGGAAGCTGTAGTTTATTCACTTGGTGAGTTTTAAAAAAAAACTATTATTTTCCAAATTTGTTAACGTAAAAACGCCATGTCTGTTATATTTGCGATCTGATGGTTTCTAGTGTCCTTCGTTCATTAATTAATTGTTTCGAGCAACTGTTAGAAACGTAGATTCTTTTCAGCATCACCATTTTTTATTATCATTTCACAAGCGAGAACAAAATCGGACATGTTCGTCCTGATGAAGTTCCTCTCGCGTCCCAATTGATTCCTTCCTTTTAAGGATGGAAGATTTCTATCGAAAAACTATTCATAGTTTCGAATAATAAAAAATTGGTTTGATAAAAATTTATTAACAATTAATTTAAATATAAACTAATTATCTTTCTTTTACTTTAAATCCAAATAACATACCACAAAATATGAATAGTATTAAAATAAATGATGACATTCAAATTTTGAAAGTTAATGAAGTAAAATATTTAGGAATAATCTTTGATACTAAATTAAATTGAAATTTTCACATAAAATATTTGATTAAAAAATTAAGAAGTTTACTACCAATTTTTAGAAACATTAAAAATATTTTGAACGTAAAACATATGGAAATATTATATTATGCATTAGTTAAAACTCATTTAAATTACGGAATTTTAGGTTGGGGAGGAATAAATAAAACTTTAGTTAAAAATTAGTAATATTACAGAAAAGGTTTCTAAAAATTATATTTAATAAGGATTATCTTTATTCTTCAATAAAATTATATTCTGAAATAAAAAAAAATTAATATTAGACAACTTTACATTTATAACATCTTAATATACATATTTAAAAATAAAAATTTTATACAGTTTAAAAACCATAATCATAATACCCGTTATAAAAATGAAATAACCATAAAACCTAAAATAAATAAGTCCATAGGACAAAAAAATTTCAAATATTTATGTTTTTAGTTAAACGATTATTTACCAAAAAAAATTAAAAAATATATTTCATTAAAAAAACATAAAGTCGAAATAAAAGCATGGATATTGGAAACAAGACAACTTAAACATTTTTTTGGAAATGCTTAGATAAATAATCACATTTATTATATTATAAATATTGAAAATAAACTTATTATTATGTACAGGGTGTCCCAAATCGATGGTCACCATTGAGATCTCGGAAACTATAAAAGATACAGCAAAGGTTAAATTGGGGCAAAATAGCATAATTTGGAGCTTAAGTTAATGCCGGTAAGAAATGTAATAAAATCCGATTACTTCTGGAGATATCTGGAAAAAAAACGAAAATTTAATTTTCCGTGTTTTGTTTGTTTGTGACGTTACTTATAAACATATGGAAAAACCGAACGCACTTTCTACAGGCACTGCTTGGCATTTAAAAATTGTTTCTAATTTAAATAATTGCTTTTTGGGTTTCAGATATCATCAAATCAACATTTTTAAATACGGACCTGAAATCTAATTATTATTTTTTGAAGTATTTTGTTCCCCAAAACGATAAACCAATAATAGTTTGCCACTATTTTATCGTTTTTAAAAACTAAAAATCCATCATCAGTAACTTTTAACCTTAAAAACTCATTTTTCTTTGTTACTAAGTTAAAAATGTTATTTTTTATTGTGAATATTTTTGAATCTTTATTTTAATTATAATACTTTATGTACAATTCTTTTATTATTCTCTCTTTTTCCTTTACTTATTAAATGCTTTCTGGTTAAAGTAGCATGTTTTGCAAACATACTAATGATCGTGACCGCATTAAAAAAAAACTGATGATGGGTTTCAGTTCAAAACAATGAAATTTTGGCAAAATGTTATTGGTTTAAAACTAATATTTAAATATCAGGTCGTTGCTTAAAAATGTTGATATCTGAAAACCGAAACGTCAATTTTTAAATTAGAAACTTTAATTTATCTTTATATGGATCCTCAAAAAGTTCCTGTAAAAAGTGCCTTTCGTTTTTTCATATGTTTATAAGTAACGTCACAAAAAAAGCAAAACGGAAAATTAGATTCTTTTTGTTTTTTCAGATATCGTCGGAATTTTTTTCTCACTGGCATTAATTTAAGCTCCAAATTATGCAACTGTGCGCCAATTTAACCTTTGTGTATCTTTTATAGTTTCCGAGATCAATGGTTATTAGTCTATTTCAGAAATGTGTAGAGTAATTAAATTGGAAATTCCGTTCAGTTCGACGCAATTTCGGTGTCGGCCGTAGGCGCAGGTAAAAAAAGAAAAAAAAAGAAGATAATTTGATAAAGAACGAACTATTAGCTATAGCAAATTTACACAAACATCGTTTTATGAAATATGCCGTAAAAAACATAGCTGAAAAACATGGTTTAACTGTGCTGCGCACACCGCCATATCATTGCGAACTAAATTCTATAGAACTTATATGGGCGCAAGTGAACGGATTTGTAGCAAGACACAACACGACATTCAAAATGAAAGACGTTAAGTTACTGTTTGATCAAGCCATTAAGGAAGTGACACCAGAGAACTGGCGAAAAGCAGTCCATCATGTCATTAAAGAAGAGGAGAAAATGTGGGATCTTGACCATCTGATCGATCGGACCGTCGACCCGTTATTATCAAGAAGAGATGACAGTTCCTCAGATGACAAAGAATATTATGATTTTTTATAATTTAATTTCTGTATAATGTATTTTTTGTATTTTGTATTTTTTTTTATAATGTTCATTAACAAAAATAAGTGTACCTAATACCATGTACGCCACGCCTTTGTCATACCATTTTTAGTGTTTGTGAATGGATAACAAGAGGCATAACCCATAAATTGACGCAAACCCGGGTGGTACTACCTGCACTTGATGAAAATAAAGAATGTTGCAATGAAATCAATGCCAAATTATGAAAGTGGCTTAAATATTCGTTG
This sequence comes from Polydrusus cervinus, assembly GCA_935413205.1. Classification (NCBI taxonomy): domain Eukaryota; kingdom Metazoa; phylum Arthropoda; class Insecta; order Coleoptera; family Curculionidae; genus Polydrusus; species Polydrusus cervinus. The sequence goes on from OW284512.1 coordinate 4,657,229, forward strand.
GGTCACTCTATAGTCCCTTTGCATACCTAATGAGCTTTTATTACTCTACAGATTTCTGAAATAGACTATAGAATTGGACACGCTGTACACCCAACAATAGCCTATTTATGAATGAAATACTTTGTCTAGACGGTAATTGATCTGATCTTTTGTACTTATCATTTTTTTTTTGTTCAAGGTATCGCAAAACACACTCGACTAAGAAAAGAAGCGTTAAATATCGTCTTCTGTCTTGGTACCAAACTGAAAGAGAAAAACAACCAGGAAGAGTTTCAAAAGTTAACTGCAATGTTTAACACGGCGTTGTCAGATTTAACCGGTGATAATCAACCTGAAATTAAGAGTAGGGTAAATGACATAAAGAAATTACTATGTTAAAAACATATTTTTCAAATACCTACTAATATTTATTTAAAAAATAAAAGGTTGGATTTGCGGTAAGATTATCTGGGTATGTATATTTCTGGATGTAACCAGTGAAAGAGCTGCAAAAAAAAACTAAAAGTTAGTATTTAAGGTTAGTTTTAATAAATTTACCAGTCAAAACAACATGTTATCATTTATCTTTCCTAATATATACAAGGTGATTCCTAAGTTGATACCTCTTTTTTAGCTGTGTATAGAAAGCATTAAAATAAACAACATTTTCAAGTAACTTTTTTTAAAAAAACTCAAAAATAAGGTACTTACATTCATTTATTACACTACAAATCAAATAAGGTTCTGCCTAACTTGCCCGTTAAATAATATTAAGAAAACTTCTGGGTGTACGATGATGAGCCCGCCAGGGAAAGCGTTCTGCGTATAATCTCGAAACAGCAGCCGCACTTTGACACTCACCGTAAATTAGCACCATATCTACTAGTCCATTGTTTACAAATTTTACCATTTTCACGTGTCACCAATTTAAAATTAACTTGCTTCAAAAAAACACACCGCAGCGAATTACCAAATAACTAACCACCGACCCGTAAATTGTATGACTAATAAGAGATAAGATAAGTAGAGGCTTACGGCACTTGAGCGCCCGACGGTTTTGCGGCACTTGGGCGCCAGCTACTGCTCAGGCGCCTGTCATCTGTCATACGTCACCTATCAGCTGTTTTTAAACAGGGCTGTTTAAAAGCAGCCCTGTTTAAAAACAGCCCTGTTTAAAAACAGCTAAAACAGCCCTGTTTAAAAACAGCTAAAACAGCCCTGTTTAAAAACAGCTGACAGGTGACGTATGACAGATGACAGGCGCCTGAGCAGTAGCTGGCGCCCAAGTGCCGCAAAACCATCAGGCGCTCAAGTGCCGTAGCCTCTACTAAGATAAACAACATAAAGTATAGCAGGCTACGTTTTGATGACCAGGACCGCACTTAGATTTTTTACTTCTGTATCTCGCCTATTTTTAAGTTTTTTGAAACAAGGTATTTGAAAATGTTGTTTATTTTAATGCCTTCTATACTCAGCAAAAAAATAAGTATTAACTTTGGATCATCCTGTATTTCGGGTTTTTGGAAACCTTCTTACAACCCACCTATAGAAAAAATGTGTATATTTAATCATCAATGACAGTATACATATAAACTACTGGCTTTTTTCAGTAACATATTTTAAGACAATGTTTTTCTGAAAAATAAAACAAGATTTTGTAGTAGTCCCCCATATATTATTATATTTGAACGGTAGTAGAGTTTTGGACTTGCATTGTCTTTATTTGTTTAGAATCACTACGTTTCAACTGGTAAGGATCTCCAGTCGTCTTCAGGTGAAGTATTCACTTGAAACGTAGTGATTCTAAACAAATAAAGACAATACAAGTCCAAAACTCTACTACCGTTCAAGAAACGTCATTGTTTCCAACCTTTAAACGGAGAGATTATATTTGTTACACGAGAGACATTAAAAAAGTTTTTTTCCTAACCTGTGTACGTCATTAAAAAACAATAATGGAATATTATTATATCCACTGTGGTTCTTTACACGGGCGTTCAACGATCAAGCGACAACGTGATTTAAAACTCCTCATCTTTATTATAATAATGAAAATAAAAGTTGCAGATTAATTTGACTACCTATTTCATTTTATTATTTTTTGAAGTTTGTCCGACGTCATCGTTTTTTTGATTGCCATTTTGATCTTTGGGTCTTGATATAGTATATTACATAACAAGTGATGAAAGCGATACTTTGGAATAATCACTTTCACACGAGGAATGTACACTATTTTTCCTACGACCACAAAGAATTATTAAAAAAGCCTTTGATTCATTTTCAACACACGTGTGATATACGGCGCTTTCTAACCAAATTAACCGTGTTTTTTTTTTCTCATTTTCATAGGAAAATGTATTTATTCGTAAGGCCCGCTATAACAATCTCTTGGTAACTTTTTTTTTTTTTTTTTTTTATGATAAAACACCTGCACTGTAGGAAAAATCCTTTAAGGCGCTCTGGGAGCGGTGCGAGTGCGAAAAAAGCGATTAACGTTGGTCTTGAAACGTTGAAGATTGTATTCATTGGGAAACACGACCTCAGGAAGATCATTCCACAAAGATGACGTTCTCCAGATGAAAGAATTCTTGAACAATGAAGTTCGAGGAGTACTAAGCTGAACAACATATGGATGAGCGGCAGTGGTTTGCCGTGTATTTCTGTTTTGCATTGCTCTAGGTGGAATCAAGTGGGCAATGTCAGTCGAACACCTGCCATGGAAATATCTGTAAAAGAGAGCCCAATCACCAACCTGTCTTCGATGCTCCAGGCTATCGAGGGTCTTGGTCAGCTCGGGGTCGCCGATCAGACGAATGGCTCTCCTTTGAATGGAATCCAGTAGCCGAAGGGTGTGCTTGGGTGCAGAGCTCCAAACATGAGAGCAATATTCTAATGATGGTCGAATCTGGGCTTTGTAGTGTCAAAAGTTGATGAGGTGTGTACAACCTTTTGGTGCGGAAAAGTACACCAAGTTTCTGTGCAGCTGCCTTGGCAATTGCGGCAACGTGATCATGCCAAGACATATTACCTCCCAGATTGACCCCCAGCAAATTAATAGACGGTGCCAGGGGAATTGCTTGTCCTGCCATGACTATATCCGGTTCTGCAATGTTAACCTTTTTGGAGAAGACTGCTGCCTGGGTTTTCTTAGCATTAAATTCGACTTGGTTACTGTCACCCCAAGCCAAAATTTCTTCCAGGTCTTTGTTGAGGCGCAATACTTCATGCTGCCTGCGAAGATGTGCGTCGGCAGCGGATGTTTGGGGAGTCAAGGTAAAAGATGAGACAAGTGTGCTGTCATCAGCAAAGCTATAAATTGGATTTTGGGTTTTCACTAGAAGGTCGTTAATATACAGTAAAAAGAGGGTAGGCGACAATATGGACCCTTGAGGAACACCGGCATTGATGGTGAAGGTGTCTGAGAGAAACCCGTCAATCGCGACTTGCAGAGAACGGTTCTTAAGGAAGCTGGTTAACCATAAACAGAATCCATTAGGCATACCGTAGGATCGCAATTTACTTAGAAGCCCATCGTGCCAAACACGATCAAAAGCCCTAGAGATGTCCAGTGCAACAGCCCGGGATTCTCCATGATGTTCGATGGTGTTGCTCCAAAGATGGGTGACATATGCCAGAAGGTCACCTGTTGATCTGGACTTACGAAAACCGTATTGATGGTCGCTGATAATGTTAAGCCCTTCCAGATACTTTAGGAGTTGTTGGTTAATAGCTTTCTCCATTACTTTTGAAATTACTGAAAGCAATGCGACGGGTCGGTAGTTGCTTGGCAGAGTCTTTTTACCTTTCTTTGGAATGGGCTGGACACGCGCCGACTTCCAGCAGGATGGAAATATTCCTTTTTTGTAGGATAAGTTGAAAAGTCTACAAAATACTGGTGTAAGTTCATCGGCGCATGTCTTAAGAACAATGATAGGAATTTCGTCTGGACCAGAAGCTTTATTGACGTCGAGTCCTTTAAGGATCCGTTTAACAAGACGCTGACGGAACACGATTTCAGACATTTGCGATTGAACTGAGGGAATGTTGGGTGGTGGTTTTCCCTGAAAGTCTACAGTGGAATACGAGGAAAACAGTTCAGCAAGTAGGTTTGCTTTATCCCCGGCTGTGGTTGCTATTGTGCCGTCGGAACGTGTTAGAGGTGGAATAGTTGACTTTGTAAAGTTTTGGCTGACGGCCTTAGCGACTGACCAAAAGGACCTTGATCCGTTAGGACTGGCAAGAAGTTTGTTTTTGATTCTCTCGTTATGAGCTTCTTTGCTTTGGTCTATCATTTGCTTACATTGGTTTCGGGTGGTAACAAAGATGGCGCGATTTTCAGGAGTAGGGTTTTTACGCCACTGTCGGTAAGCCAGGTTTTTAGATCTGACAGCACGCTCGCAATTCTTGCTAAACCAGGGCTTGCCGTTAGAAGGGCGCTTTTTGGAGAAAGGAATAAAGGCCTCCATGCTAGTTAGAATGACGTCGGAGACCTCCTTTGCACAGACAGATGGATCATCCGAAGAAAAGCATACGCTTAGCCAGGGAAAGTTGCGAAAATGGTCCTTTAGGTCTTCCCACTTAGCTGATGTATAGTGCCAAATCTTACGGGGTGTAGGAGGTTGTTCAGAACTAATTGGCAGCTCGCTTAGGGTTGAAATAAGTTTGTGATTCGAAGAGCCCAATGGTGGTTGTACGGTGACCGTATATAGGTCTGGATTTAAAAATCGAAGAACGGTATTTGAAGTTAAAAAGAGATCTAAAAGACTAGCAAAATCCCCAGCTCGGTCTGGAACCCGCGTTGGTTCTTCTACGAATTGAGTTAGACCAGAACTGATCGCAAAAGATTCGGCCTCGCGGCCTTGCTCATCGTTGGTGTTTGAGTATTTAAGCCAGTTGACATTGTGGACGTTAAAGTCGCCAAAGATAGCAACTTCGGCATTCGGATGGTTGGTTTGCAAGAAGTCGATTGTGTTAGCTAGTGATGAGAAGAGGGCCCTGTAATGCATGTCGCTTGGAGGACGGTAAAGGCAGCATATAAACTTAGTGATTTTTTGTGAAGATATTTTGAACCACATTACATCAAAGTCTTTCGGTTCCAGTATTTCCTCCCGTTGGCAGCAAAGATCATCTCGAATGAACAGACAGACCCCAAAGTTGCGTCTAAAACGGAAGTGAAAATCATATCCAGGATATAAATAGCTGACGGTGTTCGTTGACGCTCTGACTTTTGTCTCGGTCAGCGCAAGCACATGAGGCTTGGAAGATTGTAAGTGCTGGTGGACTGAATTGATGTTAGTGTTAAGCCCTCTAATATTGCAGAAATCAATTTTGAAGTTGTTACTTTTGGGTCTGTTAGCAACTGCAGGCGCCACACCATTTCCTCGTTGAGTGTTGTTGGAGGAACCCAGTAAATTGTCGGAAATGGTGGATAATTCATTAATTTCGCTTGATGAAGCCACAGGACCAGCCCCCACCCGGAGATCCGATCGGGGGGCGAGTTTACCTCCGGAATATTTTGATCTTGGAGCTTCCATCATGCTTCTTTTATACGGTCTTTATACTTCATTAGCCAGATAATTTTTTTGGAAACCATTGCTGAGACAATTATTTCCATGGACATTTTTTGGCTTGTAAAGTTACTAAGAGATTAATATAGCGGATCTAAAAATAGTTATTTTCGGAGCTTTTATTATCGTTCTCTTGTGTTTCCGGTAAGTAGTTATTGATACGTATTTATTATTTTAAATTATGTTGCAGCATTTGAAAATTTCCTCTCCGCCGTCGCTTCCATCATTGTACCGGGTGATTCATTAAGGGCGACGAGCGGCCTTGAAAACTACTGGGCATAGAAATTTAGCAAAAAACAATTACAACTAAAGTGGCCATGAGAACATCCTGGAAATAATTTTTAAGTTTCACATTTTGCCGGAAGAGGGCGTAATTGAAAAGTAAATTATAAAAGTTTACATATCTCAGAAAATTCCACATTATCGCTGTAACTTATAAACGACTTATCCAATTTTAGCAAACTAAAGACTGTTTGGAAGAGAAATGTATGCACTTTCACCAATCGTTTTTAGTTGTCCATAATAGTTCTCAAAAAAAATGCTAGATGGCGCAATTTGTAATAACACATTTTTTGATTTTACTCCGAAAAAATAAATCATACGGTATAATTATGATATCATAATCGAAAAGTAGATAAAATTTGCTAGAAAAAATATTAAAATCGCAGCTCGATATCTCCTTTCGTTTCAGCGTTATCGCGAATAGAATAATTTTAAAAATTTTAAATAAAGAATATTTTTTAGAAAAAAAGTGGGACGCCACTGATATTTTTCCATGTGGATATTATTTCGAATTAGCCTGGTCAATTCTGCATAAAAATGGTCCCTTGCGTTTTTCTCCTCAGGCACACCGTTCTTAATTAAAATAATTAAATTAAATTAGACGGTGGTCATTTCCAACAATTTTTATAAAACAAAATTTTTCATTATCAATGTTAATAAATATAATAAATAGTAGAGCTAATTTAATTTAATTATTTTAATCAAGAACGGTGTGCCTGAGGAGAAAACCGCAAGAGACCATTTTTTAGCAGAATTGACCAGGCTAATCCGAAATAATATCCACATGGAAAAATATCAGTGGCGTCCCACTTTTTTTCTAAAAAATATTCTTTATTTAAAATTTTAAAAATTATTCTATTCGCGATAACGCTGAAACGAACGGAGATATCGAGCTGCAGTTTTAATATTTTCTCATGGCCACTTTAGTTATAATTTTTTTTCCTGAATTTCTATGCCCAATAGTTTCCGAGATATGGCCGCTCGTCACCCGTAATGAATCACCCGGTACTTGATGATTGTACATTGTACATGATTGATTTTGACTCTACGTTATAAATTTTATTTATTTTATTTGTATTACCTATGGTATATACTTAAGCATAATAAGTTCCAATAAAAAATGCATTCACAGATGTTATCTTCAGGAAAAAAGTTATGAAACTAAAGAATGTGTTTTAGATTTACCTATAATTACCGACGAATATGTGTGATTAATAAAAAAGTTCTTTATTAAAGTTTAATAAGGAAATTGCTTAAATAGCCTATGATAAGTTAACAGCCTTAATCCAGTGGCACCTCGTGAAGATAGTGGTGACTAGGGAATCCAATCCCGCACCCAAACTTGAATCCCGCAAACCTGCGGGATTGAGCCCATCGATCCCGCGGATCAGCGGGATTTGCGGAATAGCAATTGTTAAGCGCTCAGATGTTAGTGGTTCTTCTGTGCTACCTAAGAAAATGAAAATTACAGATTTTCCTTTCATCTAAGGAAAAAGTTTCGATGGAGGAAAGAGTGTCTCGAATGGTAGCTAAAGATGGTATACCCTCTGGAAAGTTTATCACATCGATCGATATGCGGCAACTATTCGAATCAGAGAGCCAGAAATTGCCTTCTTCTGATAGTACAATTCAAGGTATGGTAATGGCCTACGGAGAATCAATTAAAAAGAAAACAATCAAAGAACTTGGAGCCTTAAAAAACTCCAAACTGCGATTCACAGTAACATTTGATGAGTGGTCATCCTTAAGAAATCGACGCTATTTAAATTTAAATCTTCACGTTTTTAACGTCATTTTCGTCGTATTTAGCCGTAGCAAAAGAAAATAGCAACCCCTTCTTTTCAATATTTTCATTAAAATATTAGATATAATCAGACCAGGTCATTGAAACTATATCACTATATAACATACTTATATAGTTTGAAGCTCGTTTACTTATTATTATAAATAGTATAACTGTAAACCGTCCAAGAAGTAAAAAACAAATCATTTTATAATTTTATTGTCTATAATACCCAGTAATTTTTAATTATATCAACTGAAGCAGACGTATTTTAAAAGCAGTAACCCAGTTGTTCATTTGCCCACTTACTCCTGAAATCTCTTCGGCCTGAAGACGTAAAGCGGTTTTACCAGTGGCGGACTGGGTCGCCTCCTCCTGTCCGGGAGAACGTCTTTTATTACACTGAAAATCTGTTGTTCCCTTGCGAAAATTTAAGCAACCATACAAGTATTTTGTTAAATATAGAACAGCCACGCACTGTACTCTTTCAGGAGAATGTACTTTGCTGAACAGATTTTGCTGCGGTAATGAAACAACGTTGCAAAGAATAATTCTGTTATAACAATAAAATAACTTTGCCATGTTTAAAAAGTAACGTCGCTGTGGCAATAAAAATGCTTAGCTGTCTCTGTAGATATTTGTATTGCTAAAATAATTATTTCTACTATGGGAATGTATTTTTTTTTAATTTTAAAAACATCTTTCTTGCAGTAATAAACAATTTTCTTGTATTCCATGGTGTCGTAGTAGAGAAAACATCACAACCGGCAATTTCTTAATATTATAGGTTATTTTTTTTAGTCTCGCGCCATTACGGTCTTTATTCTTTACTCCGGTGCAGCGTACCCTCCCTTCGACTATCAGTAGCAAATGACGACACGGAAACGCCCGACTACCGGTTCTAAGAACTTTTATTTACTCTAGCAGCAATATTTTTCTTCAGGACAAGTAAACATTTTTTTGAATAACTTTTTTGCTGGTACAATTTTGTATTTTGTAAAATATTGTTTCAAACGACCACCCATGAAAATGAGAAAAAAATTACGGTTAATTTGACTAGAAAGCGTGTTGAAATACAAGACATACTATTTAATTTAAACATATGGTGCTAATTTGACATACCACCCCTATTTATTAAAAAAAAAAATTTCAGAAAGCAGTAATTGTAAAGTGTTTAACTTATTTATCAAGTATTTGTCGAGTGATTCAGAATTAGATTGTGAGAATACGCTATTTGAAATTATAAAAAATGTTAATAATATACTGGAAAATCTATTACCAGAAAAAACATATCGCGTTGAAGAGAGTTTTATGTATTAAACAACAAATCTTTATAGGTGGCGATAGCGTAGAGAATAGAGCTCTAGTCTACAGATCGCAAGGCTACAGGTTCAAATCCCATCAGATGTATTTGACTTTTTTATAAAAACATTAAATAATTTATAGAATTATTTTGAATTGAAATCTTCCTTGTTGGGTGAATTTTTTAAATTTGTTTAAGACATCTTTCCTTGATTAAAATTAAAATTTTTCATTCTGGTTAATCTAAAGTCAATCCAGGATTAGTTCTTCCTATGATATATAAAATATGAAAAAATGAAAAAGTTAAACTACAAATAAAGGAAAAGCCTATTGACAAACTATAAAACCAGATATTAAGTGGAACATAATCCTAAGTATGCTACTTTCAACACTAGTGTTGATATTTTTTTTTCAACACAACTGTCGAAATATGTTTTTCACAAATCAAAGGCTTTTTTAATAATTTTTTGTGGTCGTAGAAAAAATAGTGAACATTACTCGTGTGAAAGTGATTATTCTAAAACTCGGAGAATTTCTGCACTCGGCTGACACCTCGTGCTAAATATATCCTCGTTTGAAAAGTACTACTTTCATCACTTGTTATGTAATATACTAATTATCGACAGCACAGAATTTATCAAAAAAACAATAAAGAGACATAAAACCTTATTTTACTGCTACAAAATAGTATCACTTTGCAAGTTTGGTAAATATATTACCAGGAATAGCCAAAAATAGATCAGTTAGAATGTTCTTGCTGGAGATTTTCTCAGTGTGATCTTTTATATCCTCCCAGACCGACCCTGTCCATAAATAGCTCCTAAACACCGTTATAAGTTTTAATATTACATAACAATTAAGTTGTTAAGAACAATTGGAATGCTCGTCACAAAACAACAACTCACCTACTATAATCATTGCATCTCTTTAACCCGGTTCGTGAACAATGTAGAGAAGAATCGTGCTCTTGTAAATAAATCACTATAATTCCGTCATCTGTAAGACATACTTCCTCATTATTATTTATTTAATCTGGTTTATTGTTTTGATTTGAATTAGATTTCTTTATTAAATTTATTCTTACTAGGTAGGTACATTAACAAATAATTGTTAAATGTGTTATTTATCTTCTAATCTAAAGTGTCTTCTAAAAAAAAAACATGCTCCCCATCGTCTCAAAAACAAAAACTTGGTCATGAAGAAGAATTTCCTTTTTTTAAAATCTGGAACTTCTAAGTCATCCAGGCCGTAAAAATCAACAATCGGTTTTTCGATGACGCAGAATTTTACAGTGGTTTTACAGTCGGTTTTTTTGCCGCTTATCCAAAGTAACTTCTAAAAAAATCACTCGCGTCTATATCCCAAGCTATTGGCGGCACAACGGCGCATTTCAGGCGGATAGCGGGATATTTGAAATTTACATAGGTAGAAATGAGTTCAATTATTACATGTTAAATTTGATTGATATAGCGATTAATTAAATTTTTAATATTACGGTATTCTATTTATATTTTTATATCAAACACTTTATTTTCTTTTACGTTTTAAGGAATTGAAAGATGTGGTTACCGGTGTTGACAGTCTACGATTTTGTAATTTCGACTTTTTGTTATGACGGTCATAGTTAGAAGAAATCATAGTTCTTATTGTTGTTGTTAGTGCATTAATACCAGAAATGATGGATGAGACGTTTTTTGATGCGACTTTGTGTTTTATTTTGTTGTGAACATTAATATTTGTTTTTGTACTATATTTTATCCTACAGTCTGTGCACACATAAACTGTTCTACAATTTAAAAAATGACGGTTGGTTGGTTGGTTTAAGGCGGGGGTCGGGCGTTCGGCCCAAGCTTCTTGCACTGCAGCTTAGTGGCTTATTGTGCTCCCCTATCTTGCTAGAAAAGGTTTGTTCCTTTTATAAGGTCCAGCAAATTCCTACCAAGTTTGTCATGTGGGAGGTTATCCCCACATTGGATGTCTCCGAAGATTCTAAGTCTTCCTCGGGTCAGTGCTTCGCAGCTATATATGATATGTGAGGCGGTTTCGTCCTCATCGCCGCAAAGCCTGCATTCAATGGGACCATTGTAAATTCCTACTCGGCGTAGGTGTTTTCTTAAGCAGTGGCCTGTCAGTAGGCCGACCACTTGTTTTAGCTGGGTGCGCGTTAGAGGCATCATTCCAGTTGATAACTTTTTGGAGGGTTTTCCAATTGTGGCCCTCGTTTGGGTATGACCAAGTATCCTGTTCCATCGGGACAGGTGTTGTTGTTGTGTTGTTTTGATATGCCAAGGGCGGGTTCAGGGCCCCTGAGTTTTTGAGATGATCCGGCTCTTTCCAGTTCATCGGATTTTTCGTTGAAAAATGACGGTTAGGTTTTTACTCTACAGGTGTTTGACAGCCGCCACAAAATATTTAATATTTTGTGACAACCGCAACCATCACAAAACTTGCTGATTAATAACCTGTCCCTCCATTTTAATTAGGCCCCACAAGGCCACAAACTGGCAAACTGTTCTTGTAAGAAAACTTAACACCTCAACTATGACTCAAAACACCGTGACGTAAGATAATAATTAAATCCATTTCTACCTATATTTTGAAGGTCCCGCTATCCGCCTGACATGCGCAGTGTGCCGCCAATAGGTTGGGATATAGACGTGAGTAAAAAATCGGTCTCCACCAAAAGACGAAAACTACTTCTACTATTAAATGTGACTTCTAAGAAGAGGCTCAAGGGAAAAGAGGAATTCGCCCCTCCCCTAGACCCACCACTAAGCGGACATAACATTCTGGCCTTGAATTTTATTGTAAAACTTAATTTTAAATATTTTTTATTTAAAAATTATAAATCTTAAAATTAGGATAATTTTTTAAACTTCATGGTCACTTCCGACTTTCAATAAACTTCCCGTATTATCGTAATATCGTGTAGTAATGAAACGTACTTTGTGCAAAAATAACATTTTGTTACTTCTAATTTAATTATTTCAAATATAAAAACAGATGGAACAACAATCACCCGAGATTTAAATGAAATGCACAAATATTTTTATTAAAACAATTAAGTTTACGGTTGTACCGAACAATTTTTACAGTGGTTTTACCTAAAAGAAGTTTGCGAAATTGTTAATTGTTTTAATTAACATAAACATTTTAATTATCTGTTGGTTAAATCTTTAATTAGAGTTTTTTTTCGAAATGTTTGCAACGTAAGTAGGTTAGGTTCTATATATTTTGCTAGACCTTGCCGTTTTTTGATAATGACATTTTTAATACGTGGTTCCTGTAATAGACTTATACCAGTTACGGCATTTATTTTTTAATTTGCTTCAAACCAAATATCGGGTCCGCCAACGTAGCGGGGATGGAAGATTAAATCATTATCGAGGAGCTTATCAAAAATACTAAACCAGCATAAGGTATCGACTTAAAAGCGGCATATTTTAAAAATATTTTACATTATACAGGGTGGCTCAAAAAAGTGTGGCGGACTAAACTTTCATTGTTTTAAATGGAACACCCTATATATTATATTATTTTCTAATTCCCTATACAATTCCACGTATATTTTGTATAAAATGTCATATGTCTAAATTCAATTGTTTTTAAGTAATTGACGTTTAAAATATGGCATTTTCTGACTGACAGGCTGTAACATTGAAACGGTTCATCTTAGAGAAAAATGGTTTTCACCTCCCTATCTTAGTTTTTCATTCTCTATCCAAGGAAACCAACGTCCGATTTACCATGTTAAACCAAAAAAACGGTTTTAACGGTTTTACATAGTAAATCGGAGGTTGGTTTACTTGGATAGAGAATGAAATACTAAGGTAGGGAGGTGAAAACCATTTTTCTCTAAGATGAACCGTTTCAATGTTACAGCCTGTCAGTCAGAAAATGCCATATTTTAAACGTCAATTACTCAAAAACAATTGAATTTAGACATGACGCCGAATTTTACAGTGGTTTTATGTCGTCGTCTCCTGGACTACCGTAAGATGGGGTCACATTAGCTCCCGTGGCATTACGATGTTTTTTTACTAGTTTGTTTCTGAAAATGTCTTTGCGATTTAAAGTTTGTTTTTAGGTTGAACACTTAATATTTGACTATTCAATGAAGGGAGTTTGTTGGAAGGGGTCAAATAAAACATGGAAACCTTCAAAAAACTTTAATGCCGAAGTTTATAACGTCATTCTCAGGGTACGAAAACGACAGGCTTTCCTGGTCAATTCAGGAGATAGGCATTTTTTTATTTTTTTTAAGGGTTTCTCTTGTTTTCAATATTGACGACTTCCAATATTAATATTGTAAACAAGAGAACCTTTAACAAAAAAATAAAAAAATGTTTATCTGTATTTTACTGAATTTAACATTGACCAGGGAATCTTGACGTTTTCGTGCCCTCAGGATGACGTTATAAATATCGAAACATCGACATTGAAGCTAATTGGTTTCCGTATTTTTTTTGACCCCCTCCCAACAAACTCCCTCCATTCCTTCACTAAATTACCAAATTGGGTCACAATTCTACCACTGTTAATTTTTAACCTTTATTTATTTTTCTATGAAAGTTCTTGAATTTTTATATGATTAATATCTTATGAATATAACAAGTTTAACAAAGAAAGTATCTTTATTTTAATCAAAAATGATATATGAAGCCTCAGAAAAATGTGAAGAAACTACACAGATTATTTTTTTTAAGTGTCAATGTAAGCATAATTAAATATTTTTTATTAAATTATTCACTTGTCAAAGTAACCACACCTACTTGCACACCCCAAAAATAATTTTTCTTTCTTTTAATTTTTTAATTAATTTTGGACCATTTATAATATCCATGACATTTGTTACAATGGCCATTTTAGTTGCAAACTATGAGCGATCGTTTCAGAGTTATTTACAAAAGTATCCCAAATTCTACCAAAGTTTCACGGTACTAGAAATTTTAAACCTCTTTATTGAATAATGGTAAGTGACACTTACTAAGTGTGATTATTCCTGATATCAGAGAAAAATTATTACACTAAATAACCGCTATTCCTTTTGTCTGTGCTAAAACTGTATCGATCGAAAGAGAGAACAATTTTTTTAAAGTCTTGGCCTACTAAAAAAAAAAGAAGTTCTCTACTATTTGACCTCGATGCCTTTATGTTTGTTGATATCGCAGTAACATCTGCTGTGCGCTTTATTGGTACCGTGGGGCATGAACCAAATGATGGTAAATACAAACCATCAAAGAGTTGTTAAATTTAAAATATTGAAAATAAAATAAAGGTACTAAGTATGGCTGGAAGGGACAGAATGGAACACTACGTTGGGGATGGCGAACCTTTATACACTTACTGCCATTTTCCCCAAAGAACTGGCCATGATGCGCTAACAAACAATCTTGACATAGGGATTAATGGGAAAAAATATTGTTTGTTACGCGAGCTTCAAACAAAAACGTAAATAATAATATTTTTTTTCACACGCTTTTTTCCTCTTCATTCGCTACCACGGCCATAGCGGAGGGGACCTACAGCTTAACGTTGGTTCCGAACCACGATCCTCGGTCATGCGACACCCCCCAATGGCTATTAACCCTTAGTTTCTTGCCATTGCATTACCTACCGATTGGGGAGTGTGTACCTTCTTCCGCACCCCACGAGATGTCCGATCTCATCCGGCCTGGTTACCGGCGTGAATGGGGTGGGTTGGGAGATGATACATTTTACACTCCTCCCTGAATTCTTAAATCTACTAAAATTCGGACATACTTTTTTTTATTGTGCGTATGCCCACTATGAGGATCGAACCCGGATCGCCACGGTCGAATGCCACCGTCGCGGTTTATATAAATAAATAACGGTAACGCTCATACCCCAAAATTGATCATTTTTTTAGAAACGAAATATTTTGTGGCAAAGATTACGAATCTGAAAACTTCGGAAACGCTTCGTTTTTCAAATATTTCTTGTTAAAATGCGGCATATCTTTCACTCGTTTGTGACACAAATTTAAAGGAAGAACAACTACAAGTCAAGAGAGCAGCTTTTTATAAAGACCAGTTTGCTAAAACCCTCTCCGTCAACAAATAAAAAAGTAACTATTTTCGGGATCTCCTCATTATAACATCAACAATTATACAGGGTGTCCGGTAACTTATGGGCCGTAGAGTAACTGGAGATACTAGACATCAAACTGAGCCGATTAAGTCATATAAGTTTTTTCGGATTGTTACTTGTTCTAGAGATACAGGGTGTATATAATTTATTTATTATTAATTTAATTACATATGTAGGTACTATATTTTATTATGCTTTGAGATGTTCAAAGGGAAATATCTCGAAAACCGTTAAAGATATTAGATCAATCAAGTACATCTTTTTGACTCAGAAAATGCCCTTCTTTAAGAAACTATAATTGAAAAACAATTAATATCACAGATAAGAAAAAAATCATAGTTTATGAAGCCCAGTGTATGCAACTAGCGCCCTCTAGTTTCAAACTTAAAAATTTCTACACAATCTTATTTCTTGCTCATAAAAACATAACATTGCCAACTTTCAATTCGATTCATTAAACCGTTTTAAAATTATGGCTTATTTTCGAGAATAAACTTTGACTTTCAACACCCTGTATCTCTAGAACGAGTAACAATCCGAAAAAACTTATATGACTTAATCGGCTTAGTTTGATGTCTAGTATATCCAGTTACTCTACGGCTCATAAGTTACCGGACACCCTGTATACTCCAAGCTAGGAAGGACCAAGTACCAAAGTACTAGTAGAAGGGCTTATATGCCAAAAACAAAATAAAGTGCCTCATTTGCCCCCCCCCCCCCCCCCCCAATGGACGCCCTGGGCGGGGCCAGTTTAAAAGCAAATTATAACGGGCATTTTTTAATATTAGAATATTGATTATTATTTAAAGTAAAAATTTTAATTTAAAACGCAAACGTTTTTCTTTGTGTTTTTAATAAAGAAGAGTAAATGTGATATTTACAATAAACAATTAGTGATTAGTCCAAATTGCTGCCATTGTGCATCCGAAATGTAGGTAATGTCTATAAAATGGCAATTTAAGAAGGAATATTTCAAAAAACTAAGCGTTTCGAAAAATACGGGGTTAAAATACATTATTTCTGAAAAATAATCAATTTTGTCATTGTGGCGGGTCTATAATAGATATTTACCACATATTAAATGCCTTAATTATTGCCGTGCCCAAATTATTTTGTCGTGTGCCAGTCTTGGTAAAAATATAACTATATTTTTTTGTCCACTAGGTCTATATGGCCATACCCTTTGCTTGATGACGTAGCCGATTCATTAAAATGCATCCCTTTAGGGTGGCCTGTCAAGCACCTCCTTCACCGTGCGAAAAAAAAGATTAATTACCAAGAACGCTCAGAACTAATTTTAAAGGATAAAAGTTGTTTAACTGACTTAAACGGAATCATTGTGATAGATGATAATATTTGAAAAACTAAAGAGACAAATATGCTCTGCAGGTGAACCTTTTCGTAAAAATAAAGAAACTGGCTTGTTTAAGTCAGTCAGTCGGGAAATATTAACATTTGTAAAAAGGGCATACAATAACGTTCTGGTTTTAACATATGGTGTATACAACAATACGATTATATACCGATAATAATTTTCTATATTTATATATTAGATGTCGCACTTCTGCTTAATTATGAGAGCAGTATAAGCGAAATCCTAAAACTAATGAGAATGCCTTGGTATGGAACTCTTGACACGCGAAGTTGACTCGCATTTGCTTTACTTGGTGCCTAAAAATTCTAGCCGTTCAGACGGAAAAATAAAAAAAAATATTTCATAATGATGGTTCGATATGAAAGGTATAAACGTGCACAATTAATTAACTTGGTCACGCCTTTCGATAAAATCACTCTAACTCTTTATACCTTGCAAGTACCACCGCTCGGTTACTGACATAGGGGAGACCAGGTCTAGTTTCGTAACATGGGTAAGTTGTCACAGTAACTTCAACAAAAAAAAAACACCGTCTACAAATGTCACTGGTAAGGTTTCTTTCTCAGAATTATGCAAAATGAAGTTTCCCGGCCATACACATACATACTAACAACAGAATATAAGTATAAATGTATAGTTACTATACAAATCTGGCCCCTTTCTTCCGCTAGATTGCCTTGGAACTCAATATACAGGGTGATTCCTAAGTTGATATTTCTTTTTTAGCTGTGTACAGAAGGCATTAAAATAAACAACATTTTCAAATACCTTTTTTCAAAAAACCTAAAAATAGGCGAGATAGAGAAGTAAAATCTTAGTTCGGGCCTGGTCATCACAACGTAGCCCGCTATACTTTATGTTGTTTTTCTTATCTCTTATTAGTCATACGGGTGGTGTTGAGCAATCCGCTGCGGTGTGTTTTTCTGAAGCAAGTTAATTTTAAATACGTGAAAATGGTAATATTTTAAAACAATGAACTAGTAGATGTGATGCTAATTTAGAGCGAGTGTCGTCAAAGTGGGGCGTTTGCTTCGAGATTATACGCAGGACGCTTTTCCTTGCGGGCTCATCCTACACCCAGAAGTTTTCTTAACGTCATTCAACGGGCAAGTTAGGCAGAACCGTATTTGATCCATAGTGTAATAAATGAATGTAAGTACCTTATTTTGAATTTTTTGAAAAAGTTATTTGAAAATGTTGTTTATTTTATTGCCTTCTATATAAAGCTAAAAAAGAAGTATCAACTTAGGAATCACCCTGTATAATAAGACCAGGAAATGAATAAAAATAGATGTTCCAAAAACAAATTGAATGCGAATATTTCGAATTAGTTACTGAAACTTACTATTCATATCCGATCTCTAGTAATAAGAGCTACAATATGTTGTGCTCCGTCATGTGTTGTTTTTAACTAACAGACAATCAGACAGACATGATCACATTAGTGCATCATATGCTCAAATAATATTTTTCGCTACAGTGGCGAATCCAGAATTTTGCTGAGTGGGGGGGGGGGACTAAAAAAAAAGAGCGTCTGAAAATCTTCTTACTCTCCAAAATTAATTTTAAAAAAATTCTGACCCTTTACACCCCTACAATTTTCGAGGCTCACAGTAAAAAACACTCATTTGGTAAGGCTCATAGGGGGGGGGGGGGGGGGGGGGCTGCCCCCCCTGGGTAACGCGTCTGTTTCGCCATTAGAATAGGTACTTTCCTTTATATGAGAAAACGAAAAACACTTCTTACCTCAGCCTCCCCTACCGACATACACTTCTCCAATACGATGGTAAACGCAAGAACCTTCGCCGAAAGCAGTACCAAAGTGACTTTTGCTGTCGCGACTCGCGAGTACTGCAAGCGCGAAGAATTTGCGGTACTTGTTACGGTCTCGTGAAGTACCGTGACTGCGTTCCATACAATTTTTTAATGCGTTTGTGCAACTGAATTTTGTTTGATAACAAATATTGGATTTGGTTAGTTTTTGTGACAGTTGGAATTAGAGCTGAAAGGTGGGTATTTTTTGATTATTCATATTATGTTTGTGGTGGTAACCACTTTCTATAAATTGGTAGGTACTATTGCACACTGAATTATTTTTTACTAGAAAAAAGTACAGGGAAAAAAGCCCAAAATATTAAATTTCGTAGGTATTCGTAAATAAATAAAAATTAAAGATTTGCAGTGTATAATCTAGAATTGGTTTTTAAGGGTATCATGTTAACTTTTTTTATATAATAAATGATCATAAATATAATTTATGATTAGTGAAGGCTCGTGAATACTGAGTATGGAAGGGCGCAAATTTAGGTACGCAAAATTGAGTGCCTGCTGATAATTTTAGTAATTTTTGAGGAAGTGTCTAAAATGCATGACTTACAAGTTTATATCGATAACATAAGCTAGAAAAATTGGCCACGATAAGATTCATATTTCTTTATTTTTTTAAGAGCATCCTAACAATATTTCTAAATTCTCCAATGTTACCAGCTCCAGGCAAAATTATATCTATATACAGGGTCCTGCACCTCACCTCCCGTCGTCTATAATAGGTCACTTATTAAATAAGTTAGGATTTTGATATATTGACTTTACCTGTATCTTAAGGCGCATTTCAGGAAAATATTTTTGTTTATACAGGGTGTTTCATTTTTTTAGATTACATGCTATACCGGGTGTTGCATCGTCGAGCGGGACATAGGAAATCCCATGTAATTTTAAATGGGGTCAATTATTGGCTTCCCTAATTATTTTAGAGAAAAATTCTATTAAGGTTTATTAAAGAGCACTAAAACCCACATTCAAAAGAATAACTTTAGATATTTTTGATGAGCTCGTTTACGGGTTATCGCCGATTTCTTTTTAACTATTTCTCCTTTTTATGGCCCCGTATTTGCGGGCACCAGTCAAGGTAAAAGATTACTGTCAAATAAAGTTGTTATTTTGGCATGTATGCTTTATTGTTATAAAAACTCATACATCGAAAATATTAGCCATAAATTACACTTCTGAAGAAAAAATATTGATGATTAAATGGTATTATCAAGGAAATAGTTATCAAAATGTGTCAGACATGTTTGCTGCTCTGTATCGGAATAGACCGTATATTCCCTATCATTTCTTGCATCTCTTCTTTGTTCCTGCCTTTGCAAGTCACTATCATTTCTTGCATCTCTTCTTTGTTCCTGCCTTTGCAAGTCCCTATCATTTCTTGCATCTCTTCTTTGTTCCTGCCTTTGCAAGTCACTATCATTTCTTGCATCTCTTCTTTCTTCCTGCCTTTCTTCACATCTGCAGTTATTTATTACAGTGCCTTTTGTCTCAAATTTCTTGATAGTCCTTTCGACTGTAGATTTTGCAGGTATCGGTTTATTCGGATACAGAGCAGCAAACATGTCTGACACATTTTGATAACTATTTCCTTGATAATACCATTTAATCATCAATATTTTTTCTTCAGAAGTGTAATTCATGGCTAATATTTTCGATGTACGAGTTTTTATAACAATAAAGCACACATTTCAAAATGACAACTTTATTTGACAGTAATCTTTTACCTTGACTGGTGCCCGCAAATACGGGGCCATAAAAAGGAGAAATAGTTAAAAAGAAATCGGCGATAACCCATAAACGGGCTCATTAAAAATATCTAAAGTTATTCTTTTGAATGTCGGTTTTAGTGCTCTTTAATAAACCTAAATAGAATTTTTCTCTAAAATAATTAGGGAAGCCTCATTTAAAATTACATGGGATTTCCTATGTCCCGCTCGACGATGCAACACCCGGTATATATTCTTACTTATTTGGATGCCTCTTAGACTTAGAGTTGCCTTTATACCCCTAAAATTTTAATAAAATCAGTTCAATATTATAGGCGAAAAAAAATAAAAACTAAGAAAAATCAGTTTTGCCCCACTGGTTTTAAAAATTAATAAAAAATAATGCCTCATTAATAAAATTATACAAAGGTACTCAATAAATAAGATCGAAGAGTCTCGTTAATCGAGTTTGATTAATACGAATTGTACAGGGTGTCCAAAATTTAGTGTCAAACTTTGCAACCTCTGTATATTATTACGTCATTTGATGCAGAATTAAAAATCAAACATTTGTTCTAGTTACAACCCTATAGCAATTTCTAAAGCATCAAGACTTATTTGCAGAAAACACATTTCATCAACTATTCCACCAGTCATTATTATAAATAAATATCGAAGGTGGCTTTACAAAACAATTTATTGGTATTAAAGTGTATTAAAGTGACAAAAGCCCATTTATTATAACATAGTTTCAAATATTGTTAGATTATTATTAATTATTTAAGCTATATTATTTTTTGGGATGGAATACAACCAAGAAAAGCTCGTAGATATGATTTTCATATTTATTAGGAGCATGCCAAAAGAATATTTATTTGTCCTTTTAGTAAACGTTAATATCAATAAATTGTTTTTTAAAGCCACCTTTGATATTTATTATATAATAATGACTGTTGGAATAGTTGATAAAATGAGTTATCTGCAAATAAGTTTTGATGCGATAGAAATTGCGATAAGGTTGTAATTAAAACAAATGTTTGATTTTTAATTCTGTATTGAATGACATAATAATATATAGGGGTTCCAATTCTAAATAAGAAAAATAAATTGATTTAAAGTTTGCAAAATTTGACACTAAACTTTAGACACCCTGTACAATTCGTATTAATCAAACTTTGTTAACGAGACTGTTCGACCTGCCTTTGTATAATTTTAATAACATTATTTTAAATTTTAATAATCTTTACAACCAGTGGTGCAAAACTGATTTTTCTTAGTGTTTTTTTCCCCTATAATACTGAACCGATTTCATTAAAATTTTGGGGGTATGTATGCAATTATAAGATGCATCCAATTAAGTAAGATTATTTATGGTATGTAATCTAAAAAATAGATCCTTCTGACGTCACACTTCTTTGGAACACCCTGTACAAACAAAAATATTTTTCTGAAATGCGCCCTACAGGATACAGGTAAAGTCTGCAAAATATCAAAATCCTAACTTAACTAATAAGTGAGCTATAAAAGACGGGAGTGATTTTTGAAAACTTTTTAAATTTGGACTATACTATACGATATTGAGGAGCGTAAAAAAGTAATTTTTATTAAAAAATAATAATCTCAAATAATTTTAACAATATAATGAAATTAAACAATAATTTTAATAGTTTTCATTGCCTTAATTTTTTTGCTGGATTTAATTAAAATATCTCCAAGCTTGAGTAAAAAGTCCCTATTTTACATGGAAAACTTTGCGGTTAAAATGAAGTCAGCACTATTATTGCAAACTTTCTTATTATAAAAGATACAACATCGATTGAATTAGTAAAGAGTTGTAGTTTCATGTGCTGATGATTATGGCGATGTCAAGAACACAATTGAACATCAGAATCACGTAAAATATTAACAAAAACATGTTTTAAATGGAAAGTGATATTTCGGTTATAACTGCTTGATAGAGAGTGAACTAAGCAAAATTTGTTTTTACCACATATTGCTAAACTCAATAATAACAGAGATATTTACATTTAAACGCATTTCCATTAAAATCGCGATTTTTTTTCTGTTAATATCACGTGATTCTGAAGGTCAACTGTATTTTTGACATCGCCATAATCATCAGCACATAAAACTACAACTCTTTACTAATTTAACCTCAGTCGTAACTCTTATAATAAGAAAGTTAGCAATCAGTGCCGAATTCATTTTGAACACACATAGTTAGATCCACTGGCCGCGTCTTCCACTTTACGTTGGTTCTTTGCCGATAGCCGCGAGACCTTTGCGGAACATTTAACGAGATCTTAGCCTATTTTCAGTTTCACAGCGGGTGGAATGATAGCTGTTCGGAAGTCGTTGATTTTACGTATTCGTATGACAGGAGATGCCGCTGGGGCGCTGGAATACGGTACCGAGCGCATTACATGATGGCGCGTGGATTTCAGATAACGAAGGGGGTAAGAGAGTTCCAGGCAGTGTTGACAATCCCCCAGAATTATCGGTGGATCCACCAAATTAATTTATTCTTTCTCGAAGAATTAAACAATAAACATGATGAAATAAAATGATCGTATTTACTACTCAGTATTCACCTGAAGACGACTGGAGGTACTTACCAGTTGAAACTTTGTGATTTAAAATAAATAAAAACAATGTAAGTCGAGAACTCTTCTATCCCTCATACATATTAGACTCTTAAGAATTTTATAAAAAATTGGAAGTTTAAAATTTCTAAAACCTATCCTGGAATACCTACTTGTCATTGTGTCTTCTAAAGTGGTCAATAGAGCTTTGAAGGGTGAGTGATGGAAGTAAGAAACTCATTTCGTAAAAATATAGCACAAAACTAATAATCGGGCGATGATATGTTGGTAGTTTTACTATTACTTTTACCATATCGCAAGTGATTTTTTTTATTTTTGAATTCGGCATTGTGTAATCGTAATTAGTAGTTATTATTTTAATTTTTACAATTGGTAATAAATATATATTTACAATTGTATGGTTATTTATGGATTCAATATTTAAAGTAACGATTTGTATGTTACAATTTTATTAGGTAGGTATATACTGATATTTTACAAGGAATACTAAAAAATACTTTTTTTTATGATGATTTTAGGTACTTAACTAGGTCAGTTAACATTATTTTTCAAAAATCCTTATTTTCCAAAGAATTCCGCCCCTTGGGGCAATCTATTAGTTACATGCCCTTTGAGTATAAAAATTATTTTTTTCCACGCCCCTTGTCCAATATAATATAGAAATATAGAAAAAAAATTTAGGAAAAA
The DNA here is from genome assembly GCA_935413205.1 of Polydrusus cervinus. NCBI lineage: Eukaryota > Metazoa > Arthropoda > Insecta > Coleoptera > Curculionidae > Polydrusus > Polydrusus cervinus. The sequence goes on from OW284512.1 coordinate 4,680,454, forward strand.
GACATAAGCCAATGAAAATCCTAAAAAAAATTACTAAAAGTCCATTGTATTGTTAAAATTATTGGTTATTAATCTTTTAATTAAAAATGTAGGGCCCACATTTAAAAAGTTTTTAAAAGTCCGTTAATAAACATGGACATGATTCGGTTCAAGGTGCAATGTTTTTAATACAGGGTGGAGATTTTAAATGGAATGCTGCTTATAGCGGCTTTGAGAAAAGGATATCTCTAAAATTCAAAAATACGTCCTAAAAGATTTTTTTATGGGCTGCGCTTTTGTCATATAAAAAAAATTGGGACCCCAAGGAGGGGGCGCAGCCCTAAAAATATGGAAATTTAGACCACAGGATATTTTTCCAGCAGGATCGAACCCCTCCTTACTTCATTTATTTTATTATGTAGTATGAAAGTTTTTAATTACAACAAAAATAATTATTCAGTTTTGACAAAAAATACACAAAAATATTAATAAAAATTATGAATTAAAATCATTTTAACAAATGTGAAAAATAGATTTTTAATCCTTTTTAAATTTGGACTGTGTTAGGAGGAAGATATTGGAGTGTGTTAGGAAGTTAATCCCAACTCACTAAAAGTAAAATTTCACATGTTAAATTGCTGTTCTTTTTGAACCGAATTACAAAAAAACTAAGTAAGGTTTTGAATTTCGGTTTTCACCAATGGAAAGGCGCTATCTATGTATGAGAATGTTATTTTCAAAAGAAAAGAATCAAGGAGAAAGATATAAGATATTGAAACTTCATTGTATTGTAAAAATTATTGGGAATTAAATCTTTTAATAAAAATAATTTTTTCACTTAAAAATTTAAAAAGTTTTTAAAAACCGGTAATAAACATGGATAGGATTCGGTTCAAGAGAACCCAATGTTTTTAATATAGATATAATTATGCACGGAGCTAGTTACTTTGGAGAAGAATTTAGAAATATTGTTAGGATCCACTTAACATTACAACAAATAGTAAACATAAACATAATGAGGCAATTTTAATTCAAAGCCGCACCATGCGAATATATTAGTTCACTTATGCTATTTTTATTCTTCTATACCAATAAAGTCATGTGCCTAATCCGTTGTTTTATTGACAAACCAGAAGCTAAAAAGGTCAATTGATTTGTCAATAATTGCTTGCACAAAGAAAATTGCCTAGGTACATTTAAACACGTTACACTGGTCAGAGTCACAGCTAAATTATAGGTTTACATATAGACATGTTAGTGGCTAGACTGTTACGTTTATTCAGGGTCGGACTGGCTATAAAGTAAGGGTGGCGTTATGCTATATGCTTAAATTCTATGAAAGAGTCTCTTTTCAATGACAGATCACACTTTATCATTTGGTTTAAGAATGGCCGCCCAGATTAAATGTTGACTTAACTTCCGGTTAAACCGGAAGTGATTTCGAGGGTTTAAATTGGTCGAGAAATGGCAATTTACATACTTATTAACATTTCATATTTTTATATCTTTACTGTTAAAATTACCGATAAAAATTGGGGAAGGGGGGGGGGGGGGAGTAGCACTTTTTTGTGTTACTCGATATAATAATACATTTATTATTTCCACAAAAAAGAAAGATAAATTACATAATGTAAGTAAAAAAAATAACCTAGGAAATAATAGGCCATATTCGCAACATCCCATGCAAGCATAGGTGGTGTTGATGCCCAGATAATGTAGTAAATAAACTTAATTATAATGAATAAAAATATTATGAATATAAATTATTAAACATAGAGAGGCTAAAGGTGTAAGAGAGGAACAGAAACAGAAACTTTAGAGAGAAAGAAGAAGAGATACGCTGGGAAGAATGAAAAATTTAATTATAATTACCTATTCTAAAGCTTGCAAACGTCACTTTTGACATAAACATTCAAATATGTCAAAAACGATTAGACATAGGTATAGGACATGGTATACAAAATCTGCCTAGAATCTTGCGTAGAATGCAAAAATGTAATAATATATAGGATGTCCCGTTTAAAATAGTGAGTAAGTTGACACTTACTTCCGATATAACCGGAAGTGCCATCATTATAAAAATATTTTAGCCCGGTCGCCCCCATCAGCATCAGCATACTGTAAAAGTTTCAAAATTTTTCTATGTATAGTTTTCTATATATAGATCGATGCGGTTCCCGGTGGGACACCCTGTATAGGTATGTACCAAAAATAAATTCTTACAAACTTCAGTTATACAAACAAAAAAAGAGAAACTTAAATACTATTGCACCTAAATAAGCACAAAAAATAAATACAAAATAAGTAAGTATACTAAATATTTACAATAATCTATTTTTTTTTGTGGGTCTATTGATGATAAATATTTAGGTAAGTCCCCTATTGTGTCCTCTTACTGTATAGTAGTTCCACGCCTGATACAAACAAATAAAATACTTAGAAAAAACAACAAACAACTGCCCTGATCCTAATAGGCGGACAATGGACACTTAAAATTATAATACCACCCGGGCCCAGTTCGACCCTGTGCTTAGTAACATTATTTTTTCACGAAGTTGCTTCCATATGAGTGATTAGCAAATGTATTTTTAACTCTTTATTGGGACATGGGAAGTGTAGAAATTTATTGTTGCTAAATATTTTAAAAACATTATTTGTTGGATATTTTATAAATTTTATTAGGAAGAGGATACGGAATATTTTTATAGGTTTGTATGGTGACATGCTTAACCAAAAACAATCAGTCATTAAAATTTGTAATTACGACAATAATTGATATATTATATTGTTTTCGCCTGCAACTTTCATTTGAACGTTTTTTTTTAGTATTCAGTATTAAAATTAAACTACTCATAGAGCAGAAAGATCGACAAATAACTTAGGTTAGACTTTTTCAACTCTCATTTTATTAGCTTGGTCTTCTGTCAATAATTTCGGGGTTGCTACATGATTTATATTTATACCGGGTGTTGCATCGTCGAGCGGGACATAGGAAATCCCATGTAATTTTAAATGGGGTCAAATATTTTCTTCCCTAATTATTTAGAGAAAAATTCTATTTAGGTTTATTAAAGAGCACTAAAACCCACATTCAAAAGAATAACTTTAGATATTTTTGATGAGCCCGTTTACGGGTTATCGCCGATTTCTTTTTAACTATTTCTCCTTTTTATGGCCCCGTATTTGCGGGCATCAGTCAAGGTAAAAGATTACTGTCAAATAAAGTTGTCATTTTGAAATGTGTGCTTTATTGTTATAAAAACTCGTACATCGAAAATATTAAAGGTGTATTTATGAGTACAAATTAATCTGAATAAAACTAAAATAAAGTATCCAATTACAAGGTTAATTATGACATTTTCATGTTTCAATATTTTACTAATTAATAGGTAGGTACTATTAAATTGTTAGAACTTTAGGATTTAAGAAGATGTTCAAATATTCCTCCATTGACTGCTAGACAATAACCGAGGCGATCATAAAATTCTCTTCTTACATTCGCCAGTTGGTAAACTGAAATTCTATTGCATTCGGCAGAAATTTTAACTCGTCTAGTTTTGGGTATTTTTTATCTTTGTATATCCTGTTTTTTAAATGGCCCCAGAGAAAGAAATCATTTGGCGATAAATCAGGAGACCTGGCTGGCCAATTTACTGTATGATTTAAGCCAATAACATTTCCATTAAAAGCACGGTTTAAATATTCCCGGACAGCCAGGGTACTATGTGCTGGGCAGCCATCCATTTGGTACCAAACTTCCTGATTTTCCCTGGCGGCATCATGTAAAGTAGGTAAAATATGATCATCAAGTAGTTCCAAAAAATATTCTGCACTTAAATTTCGTGTAAGAAATAATGGCCCGATAACATTTTCTCCGAAAATCCCAGCCCGAACATTAACTTTTGGTGGATATTGCGTCCTTGTTTCGACAAACCTGTGTTGGTTTTCTTTGCTCCAATATCGATAATTTTGAACATTGGGTTCATTGTTTAAGGTAAATGTGCATTCGTCAGTGAAACAAATGTTTTTTAAAAATTCCCTATCCATGTTTGCTCTTTCAATCATACCAAAACAAAACTCCTGTCGTCCTATTTCGTCTCTATCTCTGAGCTCTTGGTGCTTTTCATATTTGTATGAATAATATTTATGTCGTTTCAAAGCTCGTAACGCTGTGGTGTGATATAATCCTATGTCATCCTCAAGTTTCCTTGTGCTGATCTTCCCATCATTTTCTTTCACGCACAATAAAACTTGCAAGTCCCTATCATTTCTTGCATCTCTTCTTTGTTCCTGCCTTTGCAAGTCCCTATCATTTCTTGCATCTCTTCTTTGTTCCTGCCTTTCTTCACATCTGCAGTTATTTATTACAGTTCCTTTTGTCTCAAATTTCTTGATAGTCCTTTCGACTGTAGATTTTGCAGGTATCGGTCTATTCGGATACAGAGCAGCAAACATGTCTGACATATTTTGATAACTATTTCCTTGATAATACCATTTAATCATCAATATTTTTTCTTCAGAAGTGTAATTCATGGCTAATATTTTCGATGTACGAGTTTTTATAACAATAAAGCACACATTTCAAAATGACAACTTTATTTGACAGTCATCTTTTACCTTGACTGGTGCCCGCAAATACGGGGCCATAAAAAGGAGAAATAGTTAAAAAGAAATCGGCGATAACCCGTAAACGGGCTCATCAAAAATATCTAAAGTTATTCTTTTGAATGTGGGTTTTAGTGCTCTTTAATAAACCTAAATAGAATTTTTCTCTAAAATAATTAGGGAAGCCAATAATTGACCCCATTTAAAATTACATGGGATTTCCTATGTCCCGCTCGACGATGCAACACCCGGTATATCTTTTATGCTAGTTAAATAATATATTTTGTTCCTAGAACTTTATTAACTTATTTTAAGATAAAATATAGATAACATTTTGGAAATAATATATTTTTTTTTATTTTTTCGCACAAGGCCGTTTTGGACAATTTTTTCTATTGGGTTACTTTCAGACTTTGTCATTGTATTATATTATAAATATTTTAGAGAACATTGTCAACATTGTCAAGCTGTCGTTTTCATGACGTATTTTCGGTATAAAGTCCGTGTTTTGCTCCAATGATTTTTTATTTATTTACTATCTCGGTGATCTTAAAAATATCAAAAAGTACAAACACAAAATTTTATTTTTTGGTGTCTTATACACTACAACCAAAATCAAAATTTCTTCGTGAAACAGCCCATTGAGGTACCAGAAGAATCCTAAACTATACAGGGTGGAATTTTTAACTGGAATAAATTTAGTATTAGAAAGCCTCTTTATTTGCGGAGAACATACGGAAATACGGGTGCCCTTACCCCTCTTTTGGGGGTAGAAACCGCCTCCAACTTTTTTTCTCAAATATAAAGGTATGTATTGCGATAGCTCGTTGGAAAGGGCATAAAGAAGTAATACGACCTACTATTTACTTTTGCATTTCGGTAATCTAGACGCAATTTTTTTTTATTGCAAAAATTGTTGGAATTGCGCCGCAGGCGAAATTTTTTGGGTGTCGCACCCTTTTTTGGGGTTTAAATAACCGTAAACTGTTTGGTTATCTTAGTACCTCTTGAAGTCTTGGCGCTGGAAAATGTGGCGCCCCTTTCAGATTCGGCGCTACAAGCTTAGGCTTGTTCGGCTTGTACTATAATCCGCCTCTGCTTATACCTGTGTTACACAGCCAATATCTCCTCGAACTGTTTCATTTACGCGACAGCTGCTATTTTGGCAAAATGTATGTTTTAAATGCAGCGATGGACTCCTATCACTTAGATATCAATATAAAAATTTGTCCTCGCGTAACGTGCATTACATTGTGCCTAAAGAGAAATTCCTGACAGGTATTATTAACATTACGCTATTAAGTAGTTATTAATAAATAAAAATGTAAATGAAAGTTGTCTTCAACGATTGATTTGATGGCTTTTAATTAGCGTGAATACATGTTGGAATTTTCAAATTGTTTTGTTCCGTAATAGTACGGGCAAGTCATATCATTAGATAGATAAACTTTGTAGAGTAACCTTCATAAATATAACATTATTTTTTATATTTCCCAGTGGCGGCTCGTTAGGTGAAGTAGGTGAAGGGGCTCTCTTCACCAAAAAAAAAATTAAACCAAGAGGAAAGTTTTTCGACAATATTAAATATTAATGTACCAATACAGCTACCATTTTAGCCCTTAAAAATAGTTATGTTCGAATTAATAATGTTAATTTAATCCGAATGTAGCTATGCATAATAGGGCCACGGTTAAGTCCGATGGACAATAATTATAAACACTCGTACATTTTGGCGCGCCCCAGCGACCGTGTCCGTTAGCTCAAAGCAAGTGAAGACCCAACGCCCAACATGGCCTTGATATTCACCGTTGCTATGGTTACGTGACCCAATCACGCAAACAGCATATAACAATTTGCATTATGATGAAGGGCAATTTAAAAATAGATCAGTAGTATGCACCATTGTTTTAGCATTGGTTCGCCTAACCTTAAGGTATTTATTTTGAGGCTTCGCAAAATTTACGGTTATAGATATCGTTTTTACATGATTTACTGTGTGATTAAAAAGTTTTGTTTTTATTTTTCAGTTAATTCATAAGTGTACGTACCTACTTAGTTGTGTGTTTTAAAAATGAACCCAATTAATGACACTGTTTGTTGCGTCCTATAGTCAGATTTTAAATAATTCACTTGATTGAACCAATATTGCTAAAAATTAACATGTGAATTATTAATTATAGGATATTTATTAGATTTATATAATTAAATCATCGTAAAAGTACTTCTTATTTTACGTTCCTAATTAGGATCTTTTCTAACCTAATTATTATTCTATTTTATATCGAGAACGCGTAGTATTATTTGGAAACTGCGATAAAATTTGAAGATTGGCACCAATGCACTTAACAAACGAGAGCGGATGGCTGAAGGAGGCTCAGGTCTCGAGTCCCGTGTATTTATTGCATCTCTTTCTACCTTACTGCCTCTCTCGTTCGCTTCCACTCGTATAAAAGCAGTGCTTTCCCATAAGAAGCCAATATCTATTACACAGATAAAAATTTAAATAAAACAACTTATGGTTTGCGCTTGTTTCATTGTTGCCAGGGAAGGCAATGCTCTTTTGCCTATATGGTATGCACAAAAAGTGGTAGTGTTAGTCAAAACCGTAAAATATGCTTGTGTCTCTCTGTTAGGAGGGGGGGGGGGGGGATTATGACCCCCCCCCCCCTGGATTCACGATACCCTTTTAAACACTGTCTACTATCGATATTTGTTCGGTGAAGACAAAGTGGTATTTGTTTAAAATAGGACACACTGTATTGTTGCTTTAAATTTATCACTGTCTTCTAGAAAAAGCTTATCTGTTTTATTTGAGAGTCTTGCTTTATTTACAACTTTTTCGCTTTAAACGCGAGACGGGAATACATTACACTTTCCGCACATATTCTAGCTGTATTCGCTTTCAATCATAAATAAAAGAAAACTCTGGTTCATTTGTGTGTGCGAGCGGAATTACCAACGAAAAAGGAACTTAATAAGTTTGAAAATTCACCCGAGAAAACTATGTATTGAATTTTTTATGCTTTTGATGTCACTTTGGTACAAACAAAAATATTAGAGAGATGACTGGTTGTCTGTTACATGGGTATAGGTTTTAAGTGGAACAGACCGCGCGAAAATTTGCCATATTATAAATCTTGCAGTTCTCCTTGCCCGCCAATAAAAACCCTAAAAAAATTTTTTTACCTTTTGTAAAAAATATTGAAAATCATTTTTCTTTAATAAAACTAACTTTCTGATACTCTTCAATATCGGTAGAATCCAATAATAAACAGGCCAGGATTCGAGCCAAGACAAAGTAATGTTTTTAGTTAGAAATATTGGTTAGATGCTCTGAATAGTAGGAAGAATATGATTGTTTAATTATTTTTAAATTTGGAGCTGGACTGTAAAAATATAGTAGGGGAGAGTGGGGCAAAGTGGAATAAGGGGTAAAGTGGAATTCGTGTTATGATAACATTGCATCACACCACCATTAGCCAAAACATGTGCTTTATGGTCCTTTAATTACATTGCAGAGAGCGCCGAGCACTATGTATACGTACTGTGTTAATACGTGAAAATTTATGAATACGGTCTATATTTGTTTAGTTTTGCACATGGTAAATTTGTTACAAATAGTGGATTGTGCTGTTAAAACAAAAACTGCTGTTTACTTTTTTTAAGGTAGGGTATATTAACTATTCTAGATAAAATAGATGCATAGTACCGTTAATTTTTAAAAAATCACACATTTTATAAATAAATAACAAATGGGGCAAAGTGGAATTATTATTCCACTTTGCCCCCCTAAATTATAAAGTATCAATATTTGTGAAATATACTGACTTTTTTTTTAAATTACATTCTTACAGAAGTCCGTCGAAAATAGTTAGGAACTACATTCGAACATCCTAACAAAATTCTTGAAATGAGGAGGATATGGTCGATGCTGTAACAGTAGTTATAATAAATCAATTAAGCTATGAGGAGGCAGCAACTACCTACAATGTGCCCCGTACAACATTATTTTTAGAAGGGCCAAAAAAGACTGTAATGCCGAAGATGCTTCAAAACAACGTTTATGCCGATTTTCTAAATGTTTTACATTACAGCAAGAAAAAGAGCTAGTTAATCATTGTCTTTTTATGGAAAGCAGATATTTTGGTTTAAGGATTTCTGATTTGAAAAATTTGGCCTATCAATTCGCTGCAAGAAATAACATAGTTCATCCGTTTAATAATGAGAAGAAAAAGGCTGGAAAAAATTGGGTTCTATCCTTTTGAAAAAGGAACAGAGCTTTCTCTTCGAATTCCTGAAAAACCCTCTATCGCTAGAGCTACGCATTTAACATGCATAATATTTCGACCTTTTTTGGGCTGTTAATTGAACTGTATGATCGCTGTAACTTTACGCCAAGCGAGATTTATAATGTGGATGAGACAGACATCACTACAGTCCCAAATAATTACATTATATAGACGATTTTTTATCTTAATTCCACTTTGCCCCGCATAGTGTTCCACTTTGCCCCACAGAAGGGGCAAAGTGGAACAAAATTTAAATTTAAAAAAAAAAATTGTATAAGAAAAAACCTTTATCCTAGAAATTTCAAATTATTGTCATTTTTTGACAACATAACTATCGTTCGACTGCCAACATTATTTTACCTTTTTTTCAAATAATAAGATTGTAACTTCAAAAAAATCAAATTTTATTCCGCTTTGCCCCACTCTCCCCTACATTGTATACCTAGTAGGAAAGGCTGAACATTCCCGGATGACCGTAGAGATTGTATGTAGAGGCGCAAGCCGAGACTGACAATACGGAGTCTGGGAATGTGGCTTTTCTACGCGGTATACATACTATTTTTCCGTAAATTGAAAATTATTAAAAGGACATAATCTATTACAATCAACTTGTTAAAATTTTGAAATAAATATTATTAACTTTGTTCACAAATAAAGGATGCCATTAAAATATTTGTGTATGGAAACACAGTAATATTGAATTGTCAAGCTTAACACATATTAGTTTACAAATAGCCCTACAGAATAGTATTTTACGTTACAAGGCCGGTAGGTGACTTATTACAGTACGAGTTGATTTGAGTTTGAATATAAACGAGTGCTGTAATAACACCTAACGGACGTGTATCGTATGATATTTTATTTCATCCTGTCTTTATAATCCTTTTTAAAAAGAATAAACAAATAGGTCATATTACCTGTGACAACTTGTCAAAGATCGAAAGTAACCAGTCATTGTTTCTAAAATCATACCATTGTTGCTAGGGGCAACCCATTACAGTATTTGATACTGTAATGATCCATTTACCGGCCGCAAATTAGTACAGGGTAAGTAAATTTACTGGACAGGATGAAATAAATAATATTTCATTACAGTACAATAATAAATATTTCCTAACAGTTATTTTTGTTGCCTAGCAACGACTAAGTGTAAGGAAATATTGACTTTTTTTTTCAGAAATGGTTTCAAAAATGTCAATATTTCCGATCGATTTTCGGAAAAAGATTTTTTTGAATGCAAGATTGAGACAAGAGGGAGCTATTTTCAAGTCATAGTTCCCAAAGTGGAAGATATTAGAATTTTCATGCCTTTTATGGTATTTGAAAAGGGGAGAAATTAAATTTTAATTAGTTACATCCAGTTTAATTTCACATTCCTTACGATATCAAAATTTAAATTATCTCTTTAAAACCCCAACGGTAATTTAGGTTTTAATATTGGCTGAAAGTATTTGCCTAAAGAGCGTCATATTGACCATTTTAGTTGGCTGAAATTGCGAAGTAAAACTTTAAATTTAAATAAACTTTATCTTGAATATTAATCAAAATCTTCACGGATGCTGAACAGTTAAACAGAGAATTGTGAAGTCCAAAAGGCGATTGTAGAATTTGTTACGTAGTCGACGAGGGCTTTCATATTTCACTTTCGTTGTTTAAATTTACTATTGTCATTTCCTTTCTATGCGTTGCTACAAATTATCTCTGTATACGTGGTTGTCCCTAAGATGATTACTTTTAACTGGGTATAAAAGTTCTTAATATAAATAATATTTTTAAATAATTCAAAAATATGTGACATAATATAAAATCTCACAAAATTATAAAAATCTTAATTCATTACGATTCATCACTAATAAAGTATGTTTACTTATTTTAATTTTTTCTCTGATGCCAAATCACGCAGTATAATGGTTAGTTAGTAATGAAAGTATTTGGTTACTTTAAATTTTTAAAACGTGAAAATGGAACATTATGATAATAATAAACTAGTGGATAATATGCTTATTTATTAGGGGTTAACACAGGGCGGCTCTTACTTTAATAACCTAATACTTCTGTCACGCTTTACACAATACGCAAAAATGATAACGATATCGCTAAAATAGTAATTTAACCAACAAGTACATTAATAATGGCGATTAATGATCGAAATATTTTAACGCGTGAGCGTAGCGAACGCGTTAATGTTCGAGATCATTAATCGCATTTTAATGTAAGAGTTGGTTACAATGTTTTTTCGTCGACCGTATTTTTTACTAAAGTGAAGAAAAACAGTTAACAACTTTTATTTTACAATCCAGATTTCACAATTCTACAAATACTAATGACAGCGGACGACGTTTTGGATTGACGTTTTATTATTTTGTTGATTTGTTTGCATGACTGCCTTTAATTTTAATTACCAAAATCGTGCATTTACAGAACATCATGCATTAATAGGGGTCATTAATGAATGATTTTGGGAAATCGTGCATTTACAGAAAATCATGCATTAATAGGGGTCATTAATAAATGATTTTGGGAACGTTAATATCGGATGTAAATACACGGTGGACGGAAAATATTATTTTCGCTTCAGCGCCACAGAGCCCTTTTACCTTGAATGTGTAGGAAGTAAGTTCTTCATCATCTTCGTCATCTGATAAATACCTCATCTTGCCTCCCTGCCCCTTCTTGCTCCACTCTTCCCTGTTTCTCATTTCTCAATAAACAAATAAATAATTCTTAAAATAAATTCGATAGTTTCAATAATTTTTGAGTAAACAGTATAAATAAAGGAGCGAGTAAATCATTTCCAAGAACGACGATTTACTCTTAAACTTACGGAGAATTAGACAGAATATTTTTAAGCTTACCGATGACTTTTTTTTCAAATAAAATTTCACATCTATTCTACAAGTCTTTAAAATTTAAATTATCCCCAGTAAAAATTTTAAGTTTTAATATCGGTAAGTCTGTCGTTAAAAACTTCACTTTATTCATTACGGTAGCAGCGTTACATCGTTTTCGAACACTGAGTTTAGTAGATCAATTGAATATTGTTTCACTTAAAAATTGAGATAAATTGGGTTTATGCCATTACGGCAATATCGCGCCGAATTAAGAGTTCCATTGGAAAAAATCGATCTATTATACCTTTTTTTCCACATAGCCAACTTTCTGAGAATGCAGAACCTTTTCTATAAACGAATGTGGATTTTCTGAGCCCACATTCCTATACTTCGCTAGTAAAACAAAGGTTATTTCAAAGATTACTCTGAAAATTGCATTCGTTGCTGCTGGTCGTTTGGTAATAATTCTTGGACTTAGCTTAGACGATAATGGTGATTATGCAGGTCACTTTTCAAGATTGTATTACAGTGTATGTTTGAAGGTTGGAGACAAAGTATTACCAGGAGTTAAAGTATCTCAAACCGACACTGTTTCGTTTCGCTCTAGCCCTCACTCTTTTACCTTCAAAAATATATACTGGGTGGGAACTTTAACTGGAATAAATTCGCTAGAAGTTTGGAAATAGTATTCCTAGTAAGAAAAGCTAAACATTTCAGGACGACCGTAAAGATTGTATGTCGAGGTGCAAGCCGAGACTGACAATACGGCGTCCGGGAATGTGGCTTTTTCTACAAGGTATACATACTATTTTTCCGTAAATCGAAAATTATTAAAAGGACATACCTTATTACAAGCAACTTGTTAAAATTTTGAAATAAATATTAACTTTGTTCACAAATAAAAGATGCCATTAAATATTTGTGTTGTAACTATATAATATGGAAACACAGTAAAATTGAATTGTCAAGCTTAATACATTTTAGTTTACAAGTAGCAGTACAGAAATAATATTTCCTTACAGTACAATAATAAATATTTCCTAATAGTTATTTTTCGTTGACTACCAACGACTAAGTTTAAGGAAATATTGACTTTTCTTTCAGAAATGTTATCAAAAATGTCAATATTTCCGATCGATTTTCAGAAAAAATATTTTGTACTGTAAGGAAATATTATTTCTGTACGGTTACTCGTAAACTAAAATGTGTTAAGCTTGACAATTAAATATTACTCTGTTTCCATAGTTACAACATAAATATTTAATGGCATCCTTTATTTGTGAACAAAGTTAATAATATTTATATCAAAATTTTAACAAGTTGATTGTAATAAGTTATGCCCTTTTAATAATTTTCGATTTACGGAAAAATAGTATGTATACCTCGTGGAAGAAGCCAAATTGCCGGACTCCGTATTGTCAATCTCGGCTTATGCCTCGACACGAATCTTTACGGTCGTCCGGGAATGTTCAGCTTTTCCTACTAGGTATACAATGTACTATTTTTAGCCAATTTGTTCCAATTAAAGTCCCCACCTTGTATTGGTAAAAAATAGCTTTTTGGACCTTAATAAAATGAAAGTTAATACTTTTGATACCCCTCCCCCCTCCGCCATTTGACTTTTTTTAAATAGAGAGGAAGCTGGAATAAAAATACAATTAGCCGGATCTCCATCGGCTAGTCATTCCAGAAAAGCGGTTCTATTCAATCGGTTCTATCCACTTAAAAATTCGCGATATAACTCGGCAAGTCATACTGTGAATTCAAATGAACTTTATCTTGAATATTAATCAAAATCCCCCGATGGATTCCGAAATTCGAATCGTGTAGCACTTCTTGCACGACCTTGTTCAAACTTTTGGGACGATTGCAAGAAATGTTGATACGTATCGGGACAATTATTAATTATTGTCCCTAATAGAGCTTGATCCATTACCAGATCGTGCTTAATGCATTATGCTCATGTGATTGGATAATAGGGTAGAGTAAAGTAGTCGATGAGTCATCACGAACAAACAGTGCATTTCCACCATATCGCGCATATTACTGTACCGGGTGAGTCAACGATTGCGCGGAGTAATTTTATGCCTTAAAGATAAAATTTGTCGACAATAAACTTTTATGTTAAGGTATGGTTGGATATCAGGCACATTTTAAAAATATTTTAAATTATACAGTAATACACTATATATTTTTAATTGCATATTATGTTGTTTTTATAAATGCATGAGTTATCGAAGGGGTCGATTTGCGCTTCTCTATTAGAGGGGGGAGAGTGCAGTGTATTCGCAGGTTGTTTATTTTAATAACTTTTTCGACCGTGCATTATTGAACTGGTCGTTTTTTATAGTAACCTTTTTTTTATGTGCAAAAATGCGAGGAGTACATTGATGCTGAGAACGGCAGTCGCGTATTGAAATTAATACCGTACCAATGTATTACTGATTTTGGGGTTTAATAAAGTAGTTAGTAATTAAAAGGATTGTTTATATTAATTCCTTAGTTCGACTCCATGTTATCCCCAGGATTTAGCAGGTACATTTTTTTAAAATGGGACACCCTATATATTGTATTATTTTCTGATTCCTCACAAAATTCTACGCTTATTTTGTAAATGTCATATGTCTAAATTCAATAGTTTTTGAGATATTGACGGTTAAAATATGGCATTTTCAGACTTTGACAGGCTGTAGCATTGGAATGGTTCATCTTAGAGAAAAATGATTTTCCCCTCCCTATCTTAGTTTTTTATTCTCTATCCAAAGAAACCAACCTCCGGTTTACCATGTTAAACCAAAAAACCGGTTTTAACGGTTTAACATGTTAAACCGGAAGTAGTAACGTTTAGATAGAGAATAAAAAATGCCATATTTTAAACTTCAATATCTCAAAAACTATTGACTCTAGACATTTCACATTTACGAAATAAGCGTAAAACTTTGTGAGGAATCAGAAAATAATACAAAAGTAAAAAGTACTTTTTTTTATTCAAAACATTATAAAAACGAATTTCACGAGAATTAAGTGGCGTGGCGTCAGTGGAGATTTTTAAGATAATATCGGGGCATCGTTTGTCATTTTAATGGAAAATTAGAAATTAACATGAATAGTCGCAATATTTTTTTTCATGTTTTGCGTGGCGGATGATATAATTTGAACTTATATAATTAATGACTCAGAGGTGAGTTGCTGGCATTCGACCGTGGCGACCCAGGTTCGATTTCCGGAGTGGGCATACACACAATAAAAAAAGTATGTCCGAAATTTAGCAAGTTTAAGAATGCAGGGAAGAGTGTAAAATGTATCATCTCTCAACCCACCCCATTCACGACGGTATCCAGGTCGGATGAGATCGGACATCTCGTGGGGTGCGGAAGAAGATACACCCTCCCCAATCGGTAGGTCATGCAATAGCAAGAAACCGAAGGTTAGCCCTTGGGGGGAAGTGTCGCATGATTGAGGATCGTGGTTCAGAACCCACATTAAGATGTAGGTCCCCTCGGTAATGGCCCTGGCAGCAAACGAAGAGGTGAAAAGCCTAATTCGAAAGAATGACAAGAAATGACAACTTATATAGATAATTAAAACTTTAAAATAAATTAAAAATTTTTTTTTATTGAAAAAAATAAGGTATCATCCGCCAAACTATAAGTTCTTGTGAAGCCCGTAGAAAAAATTTTATATCAATTTTACACTTAGATAATTAAACAGCCAGGAAACAATGCCGCGTTTCACGCTGGTATAGAAGGCTCTTAACGATTTTTTTCTTTGATCTTCAAAACGGAAAAGCTGTTAAAGATACACCGGGAACCGAATCGATCTATATATAGAAAACTATACATAGGAAAATTTTGAATGTTTAACAGTATGCTGGTGCTGATGTGGGCGACCGGGCTAAAATATTTTCGTAATGGTGGCACTTCCGGTTATACCGGAAGTAAGTGTCAACTTGCTTATTTTAAATGGGACACCCTATATATTATTACATTTTTGCATTCTACGCAAGATTCTAGGCAGATTTTGTACACCATGTCCTATACCTATGTCTAAACATTTTTGACATATTTGAATATTTATGTCAAAAATGACGTTTGCAAGCCTTAGAATAATTATCAATTTTTTCTATAAAGAAGCCTTATTTATTTAATTTAAGTGGGATTCCTTGTTATTAAGGACCTGCTTTAATAGATTTTTTATAATATTTTGATAACTATTAATACAGGGTGTTTAAAAAATAAGAATAAAAATGAAATTGAAAAAACTGCAAAAAGTCTAGATTTTCCAATGGAAACACCCAAATTTTATAATTATTTCTTATTTAGCATTAAAAATAAGGGTAAGTTTGTGTAAAGTTGCATATCCCAAAAATTTTTAGTTTTCGAAATATTGCCAATTTGGTATTTTTATAAGGCGATTTTGCTGCAGATTTTAAGTTCAGTTACTCTTAGTTGGCTATGGCGGCGTTGAAAAACAATCAAATGCTAAAAAAAATCTATGACACTGTCACTTAACATTATTAATAATCATTCCCGGGCGTTTAAATTATACAAACGAAGACTATTTAAACTTATTTATTATTTATGGAGAGTGTGATAAAGTTATATCAAGAACATGTGACACATTTGCCATTCGATATCCGCAAAAACAGAAGCCATCGCAATGTGCTGTTAATAAAATTATAAAAAATTTCGAGAACTATTATTATGTGCTCCAAAGGGTTTTGGGCCGAATTTTGAATAAAACAAATAGTTTTGGTAACCATTGAAAAATTCCTAATTTTTAAATATTATTTAATGTACCTAATTAAGGCCAATGTCAATGTTTTCGGCCATTAAACTGTTACAAAACATATGAAGTCTACCTTCAACTTTTTATGGGAAAATGCAACAACTAGGCCACATCTTGTAATTTCAAGGCTGACATATTTCTTAATTGGTTTTCACCGCTCTTTTATGAAAAATTTATTCAAGTAAAATAATATTTAATAATTAATGGAACATTTTATCTCCTCTGAACTTTATTTCTGCTTTGTTAATTTTGTCATCTTATTGGGTAATAATTAAGTATAATATATTGTTATGCAACGCCTTAATCAATTTTTTAGTAAATAATAATTTTCAATTATTGTACATTTGTAAAGTAATATACAACATTTGCGACCAAAATAGAGGACTAATCCTGGATACAGAATTTGCTCAGTTCACATCATTTTGTGGATCATGAAGATATTAAACAGGGTTGGTAGAGGAGGTTTAGACATTACACGTAAACGGTACTATGTTTTTTAGTAAATCATAATTTTCCTAGGAAACCAGTCAAGGCATTAAATCAGCTTTATTTCTGTGTGAAATACATAATTTTTTCTCCAAATTTGTTCCAATTTCATTCATTTTTATTCTATAAATCGCGTTTCATTATCAATATCCAACTAATTAAATTAGTTTAACAATAGTAATTTACAAACATACAGGGTGATTCACGTTGAGTGGCCTATTAGAAGATCTCGGAAACGAGTAACCCCATCTTTCTAAAAATTTGATAGCGGGCATAATTGGTTTTGAGCTTTTAAAACATTATATTTTGACGTTTTCGTTACTTCCGGTTATACCGGAAGTTGATCTCAACTTTGCTATAGTTAAAATTTTGCACGCTTGCAAGTAATACATAGATCTTTAGTTTAAATTACTTAGGTTTCACGTTTTTTTTTACAGGGAGTTCTTAAAATTGTGCCAATGATTCCATTTAAATAAATGTGCATAAGTCAATTTTTGCAAATGGAACACCCTATTTTTTAGCTTACTAACGTGTAGAAAATTAAATTTCCTATCTAAATGCCTAATATGTTACAATCCACATTTTTAGTCGTTTCGGAATTATGAGCAATTTAAATAAAAAATCTTAAAATTTCTGTTTGTGTTAATGCGACATAATTTTTCAAAAGAAGGCTTCGACTTGGATTTTCGATTGACTTTGAAAATTAGAAATAGCTAAGTAACGAACAATAGCAAATGGTAACAATGCTCAAAGTCAAACGAAAATCTCAGTCGAAGCCTTCTTTTGAAAAATAA
Source organism: Polydrusus cervinus (assembly GCA_935413205.1). Classification (NCBI taxonomy): domain Eukaryota; kingdom Metazoa; phylum Arthropoda; class Insecta; order Coleoptera; family Curculionidae; genus Polydrusus; species Polydrusus cervinus. The sequence continues at coordinate 4,698,226 of OW284512.1, forward strand.
TGTCTATTTATTTATTTGTCAATATACGGGACATGCCCATTCGTACAATAAGTTCTTAGTCTAAACTAAAATAACCTATGCACTCACACAAATACAAAAGTTAAACATTATTAAATAGCTAATACATCTATTATTAAATTAGTAGTAAATATTCTTTAATAACCTTTTTAATGGTTCCAAATTTATATTGAATAAATCACCCCTAAACCTGTTCCCATTTTTCATAATTCGATTAATTGGAGAATTTTCACCATACACAGTACGGTGCTGCCTTAATTCAAACATTTTAGATTCTCTTAATTGCCTAGGAGGTACATATAATTGGAGCAAGGACAAGAGTTCTGGGCTACTTATTGAACCATTTATAATTTTGTGTGCCAAAATAATGTCGTTATGTTCATGACGTTTTTTTATGCTAATTAGTCCTAACTCTTGTGCTAAATTGACATAATTTATGTTTTCTAATAGTATATGTTTCTTAAATGCTATATACCTAAAAAAATTTCTTTGAACGGATTCGAGCTTGTCAATATAAATTTGATAATATGGACTCCAGACACTAGTACAGTTTTCCAAGTGTGGTCGTATCAGTGAGGTGTAGAGAATTTTTATTGTATTCAAATTATTAAAGTCTTTTGTATGTCTCTTTACAAATCCAAGCATTTTAAGTGCCTTATTACGGCAACTTTCAATATGATGTGAGAATGATAGTTTAGAATCAAATAACACTCCCAAATCACGAATAAGCCGAACATTCTCAATATTTTGATCATTAATAATATATATATGTTCAGCAATGTTATTAAGGGACTTGGAAAACTGTATACATTTACATTTATTGACATTTAAAACTAGTTTATTTTCTATACACCACTTACTAAACCTATCAACATCATCCTGTAGCTTATATACGTCATTAATGTCTTGAATCTTTCGATATATTTTCAAATCATCTGCATATATTGCATGGTTCGAGTATAAAAAGCAAGTACCAATGTCATTGATATAAATATTGAATAATAATGGGGCGAGATGAGCACCCTGTGGTACACCTGAAGGAACAATTATGGTTTTTGACAGATAATTACTTATTTTTACCAGCTGTTTTCTATTTGAGAGATACGATTCTAGCCACTTTAGAAGAGAACCCTGTAGGCCATATCTGGATAATTTGTTAATAAGGATCTTATGATTTATTTTGTCAAAGGCTTTTGAGAAATCGGTATAAATGGAGTTAACAACACAACCATTCTCTAGAGAATCAAATATGTAGTTAGTATATAGCAGTAAATTTGTTGTTATTGACCTTCCCTTTATAAAACCATGTTGATTATCAATAATAATATTTTTAAAACAGTCATCCAGGAAATCAGTAATCAAGGATTCCATTATTTTGGGTACAAGTGAGATCTTTGATATGAGCCTATAATCAGTGACACTGTTTCTTTTACCAGTGTTCTTAAAGGTGGGACTAATAAAAGAGGTTTTCCAGTAATCTGGAAAGGTGCCAGTATCTACAGATTTATTAAAAATTAGCCAAAGAGGTCTAGAAAGTGAAACAGAGCAACCCTTCAGAAATTTTGGTGGTAACCCATCTGGTCCAGGACCTTTATTTAGATCAATGTTATCAAGACTGTTAAGGATTTTTGATATGCTAAATTTAAACGAATTTATATTTAGGTCTGTCAGTGCCTGGGGTTCTTTCAACTTACTGGGCTGTTTATTATCATTAACATAGACAGAGGCAAAATGATCAGCGAAAGCATTGGCTATATCCTGCTCATTCGATAAGGTTTTATCTTTATATGACATAACTTGAGGTATGCCATCTTGCTCTTTCCTGCTCCTGACATATTTCCAAAAATATTTTACATCACTATGGATACCCTCCTCAACATCACTAATATATAATTTATAGCATTCTTTAGTAAGTTCTTTACATCTAGATCTTATTCTACAAAATTCTAAATATTTATCGATTGAATTATTAGATTTGTACTGCTTATGTGCATCTTTCTTTTTTATAATACAGTCTTTGTGTTCAGGTGAGAACCATTTTGGAAACTTAAAATTATTCTTAATTGTAATCTTAGGAACATACAAATTAAAACATTCTGTTAAAACATTATAAAATCTTTCCACAGCCACATCTACATCACATTTTAAAAGCAGATCCCAATTAACATTAATTAAAAACTCATTCAAAATTGAATAATCACAGTCATTAAAATTTAGCACAGATTCTTCATATAAAATAGGAACAACTCTATCACAGAGGTTATGTTGAAAAGCCAAAGCTGGATGATGACTATCACATGGTAACAAAACATCACAGGCACACTCCACAGGTACATCGAGACTATTACTAAAGATTAAATCTAAAAATACTCTGTTGGCATTAGGAACATTATTAATTTGGTTTAAGTTACAGTAAGCTATGGAGGCTGATAAGTATTCACCAGCTGCATTGTTTTTATAACTTTGATTACTGGAATCAATGTTATCCAGAAGGACTAGATTTGGTAGGTTATAGTCCCCCATGATATAGATGGTACAATCCTCTTCGAGTGCAGTAAGATGTTCCATGGTATCACAATGAAACTCATATTCATGTTCCGAGCAATTGGGAGGAAAATATGCCACATTGAACAGAATGTTCTGAGAAGCAGTTGTAACCTTTGCCCAGATCTCCTCATGACCAGGAGATAGCTTATCGATTGGTAGTTCGGTTGATTTAATGTACTTTTTTATGGCTATAAGCACACCTCCGCCCCTACTTTTACCTGTTGCCTGCTGATTTCGATCCTTTCGATAAATAGTAAAATTGTCTAGTCCTAACTCGGCATCAGAGAAATCTTCCGTAAGCCATGTTTCTGTAAAGGCTATAATATCGTAATTACTTGACAATACATTCAGTGATAGATCTTTCAATTTAGTTCTAAGACCTCTAACGTTCTGGTAGTATACATTGATTTTATTTGGGCGCTGTTGGGAGGTATGCTCACCTTGTGCTGTTTTTTTATGTGTGGTTAGTAGTTTAGCCTTCGTTGGTACCTTCCTTGAAAATTCCGGGGGTTTCCCTGGGCACCACCCAATGACCGTAAGTTCCTAGTAGAGTTATTTTTCCAATTGAATATAAAGGGTTTAACAACAACATTCAGTGGCCATATACCACCATCACAGAAAGCCTCCGTCTGACCAGGAGCCACAGAGACTTTGAAGGAAGATATGTTGCTCCCCTTATTTTGAAGCTTTTCACACGAGAGTACATTAATCTTTTTAGCCAGTAGGTGTTCCTTTAAAAGCTTTTCTGTGGTCTCATCAGAAAGGTTAGTGACATAGAACCACTTACGTTCTTCAGCTGCAGACAAGACACCATTCACACTGCTGGTACCCCTAATGATGTTAGAATTGATAGTATGGAGTGAACCTTGGGTACCTTTCCCCTTTACATTTGTTACTGTTGCTGGTTTTAGTGTTACAGTTTCAGATTCTGGCTGATTTTCAGTAGATGAATTTGGATTCATTACAAGCTTAGGTCCAAAAAATCTGATAAGTTCAGAATTACTTTCTTTTATAGCATTCACAACTGCATCCAATTTATACGCCATTTGATCTGTTTGGGTGTTAAGATATTGTTGGATATCAGAAAGTACTGTATTGTCTTTATATATTGAAGGGTTACACTCAGAGTGTTGGTCTAATCCCGTAGAATGATCAAGTTTGGATTTCAGCCTGTTAATGTCATCCCCAAAGTATTTTAGTTTTGTATCAATGTCTGATTGTTTATATTGTGAATCAAACTTGGCCTTTAATGACTTTAAATCATCCTCCAGAAGGGCAGTCTTTGAGTCATCTATCACCTTCATTTTCGCATCCAATTTAGATTCCAGCTTATTAACCTTATTTTTAAGGGATGATACCTCATTCCTCAAAACTTCTACCAATTTAAGTGTTCTTGGCAGCTGTTTAAAGTCGATAACACAATCTGGACACAAGTGGATCAAGGTTCTCGTATGACTTGGAATTACCCGAACCTCCTGTGCCTGTGCATTGGAGCACTTCTCACAAATAACCTTGTTGCACATATCGCAAGGAAAACCAAAAAGATTAACTTTGTCTTCCTTAAAAACACATTCCGAGTTGCATTTAAAACACTTACTGCTGCTGTTTACCATATTTTAAGGTTATAATTTGTTTTCTGCAATATTAGACTATTAAAGTTTAGATTTGCAACAAATCTTCATTTGCAGCTAAGGCTTACTGATCAAGCTACCCCTTGAAGCAAAAATTTCAATATATTTGGAGACTTTAATTAAAAAATAAGTAAAATTTTTCGCACGCACGTTTTTGGTTAGGTTTATCGACTGGTTAACCACCAAAAATTAGTGTTGTCGCATTAACACAAACAGAAATTTTAAGATTTTTTATTCAAATTGCTCATAATTCCAAAACAACTACAAATGTGGATTGTAACATATAAGGCATTTAGATAGGAAATTTAATTCTCTACACGTTAGTAAGCTAAAAAATAGGGTGTCCCATTTGCAAAAATTGACTTATGCACCTTTATTTAAATGGAAACAATGGCACAATTTTAAGAACTCCCTGTATAAAAAACGCGAAACCTAAGTAATTTAAACTAAAGATCTATGTATTACTTGAAAGCTTACAAAATTTTAAATGTTTACCTTTATCAGTTTCAGAGTTACTAAACTTTCTTCTCGGTGCGTTTTTACACAAAAAAATCCTTTTATAATTCATATCTCAAAAACGGTTAGAGATGGGAATAGATTAATATTAACAAAAGTTATTTAGATTTTAATTTTAATTTTAATTTAATCAAAAATGCTAAAATATACAGGGTGTTCCATTTGAAATAGCAAAGTTGGCATTAACTTCCGGTATAAACGGAAGTAGCAAAAACCTCAAAAGATAATGCTTTAAAAGCTCAAAGCCAATTATACCTGCTATCAAATTTTTAGAAAGATAAGTTTACTAGTTTCCGAGATTTTCTAATAGGCCACTCAACGTGAATCACCCTGTATATAGATTCATCACATACACACCAAAAAGCTTGGAGCGATGAAACAAACGAAGGCGTAAAACAACCTGTATCAAAGGGCACACGCCTAATAATCGTAAACGCTAGAGGAGAAGATGGTTTTGTGCCAAATTCATACGAAAAGTGGGTAAAAAACAACCTAGTGCCGAATTTACGCCCGAGCAATCGACAATGCACCATATCATAATAAGCAAATAAATAAGTGCCCTAACAAAAAAAGAAGACATGAAAAAGTGGTTACGTGAGTGAAATATTCCATTTGACGAAAAAATGTTAAAACCAAAACTCTAGAGTTTAATTAAAATGAGGAAACCAAGGGAGAAAAGTTATAAGATAGATTCAATATTTTCCAGTGCGGGGCACACCGTGATTCGACTACCTCCGTTCCATCCTGATCTTAACCCTATTGAACTAGTGTGGGCACAGATGAAAGAGTTAGTTAGTTATTAAAAGAAAAAAACTATTTTGTTGGTTCGTTGATTTTTGCATAACAGGGTCCAATTAGCAAACAAGATTAGCAGTCACTACGGCTTTATTAATCAAATCCCACTTTTACTTTCTACGCGGACTGTACTTTACTAAAATTCGGTATTAGGTATCTTTGTCGTACACCGACTCTTCTTTTCTATCATCTGCGCATCGCAGGGCTCAAGCTACATTGCATGACTTGTACGTAACAAGTTCCGAAAGTGATATTTTACGGAATAAGTAGGAACTTTCCACGACGAGCCATAGGCGAATCCTGGAATCCTGTGAGCAGTGGCGCATGTACGGGTGTACGGGGGGGGGGGGGGGGGGTAATGAGGGGTAATTATCCCCTCAGAAATTTTAGCTGCAATTATAAGTTTTTCCAAAAAAATATCATTCTTAATACCTTATGTTTATTTTTTCCACAGTCACATTACAGTACTCGCTTTCACAACTGATTTCTTTTTTTTGAATTTGAAAAGCGAAAAAACATACAATAATGTTACGTGTCAAGCGCCGTCATAATAAAATACAAGGTTGATGTTATTGTCAAAGCCGCCTACATAGATATCCAAAATCATCCCGAAAGTAACAATAACCGTCCCGAAAGTAAAGAAATCGTTTCGAAAGTGATTAAATTCGTCCCGAAGATAGCTACTTTCAGTGCCATTTGTGTTAAGTGGTACTTTCGATTAAAAAAATCATACCGAAAATTTTATTTTTGAGACTGCTGCAGAAAAAGGTAATTGGCTCGTTGTTGAGGCCATTTAAAAAGAAGGGTTACTATGTTTACCGCTGATGACGTTTATTGAATTGTTTCTTTTTACTTTAATGTTAATGCCTACAAGGCAGAAAAAATACACCTTTTAAGCCTATGTGTCATTAAAAAGCCGCTTCTACTGTCATTTGGAGAAATAGTATTAAAAAGCATATTACGCACGATTAGAAAAAGGGAACGAGTGCGGTAATTACATGAAAGCGTAATTTCTTTACAACACACAATACGTACTAGGTATACTTATTCTACGACTCTTACTAATAAATTAAAGATCGGTTTATAATTTATAAAGTATCGATTTGAACTTCGAATCTCAAATAATGGCAATGTCACTGTCAAATATTCGAAACGCTGGATAGATAAATGTCACGATTTGAGTGGTGATTGTTATAATAGGCATCATAATGCATAGTTGTGCGTTTTTATTCTTTACACATGGTTGGGTCGTGCGTAAGAATGGACTTATACAGTGAACTGTACGTACAATAATGTCTCCTAATATGGAAGTAAAAAAAGTAATAAACGGAATACGTAACAGTTAACTGGGAAGTACTATTATAGCCCTCTTCATCTACTATAAGTAATGTTGTTATTTTCAAAGTTTGTCCCTTTCAGATTGTTAATAACTAATTAATGCCTAGACAACCGGAAATCCCATTTCTCATAATGTGCTCTGACCCATTCTCCCTAGCAATTAAAATTATGTATAACCAATTCCATATCAACATAACTATTGCTAATTTGATTGAATCGGCCGATACTTGGTGGAAACCCATTTTAAGCACCGAAACAACTAATATTACTTACTTCTAGTAGTAAGCCTTTTCATAAAAATATTAATTTACACTCAGGGACTATTTTTGGTGATAAGGGGCCCTATTTCAGGTGGGGAGAGAGAGGGTAACCGGAAACAAAAGTGACCGTAGTATATGGTATTAAGAACTTCTCCTTTTTTGAACAAATTCCCAGTATTCATGGGTGCCCATGCCCCTCACAACTTCATTCCTAGTGTTTTTTTCTTAATTAATAAATAATTTATTATCCTTCAATGGTATCAAAGAAAATAAATTCCTTACTATGAAAACAATAATTAGTACGTCTGGAACACAGGCTTAACATAGTTATACAGGGTGATTCGAAAGTTGATTTTTTAGCTGTGTATAGAAAGCATTAAAATAAACATTTTCAAATACCTTTTTTCAAAAAACTTAAAAATAAGGTACTTACATTCATTTATTACACTATGCCTAACTTAATAAACATAATCTCGAAGCAGCAGTCGCACTTTGACGACACTAACTGTAAATTAGCACTATATCTACTGATTCATTGTTTTCAAATTATACCATTTTCACGTTTCACCAGTTTAAAATTAACTTGCTTTAGAAAAACACATCGCAACGAAATAACCGATCACAAATTGCATGACTAATAAGACAAACAACATAAAGTATAGCAGGCTACGTTTTTATGACCAGGCCCGCACTTTACTTCTGTATCTCGCCTATTTTTAAGTTTTTTTGAAAAAAGGTATTTGAAAATGTTGTTTATTTTAATGCCTTTTATACACAGCTAAAAAATAAGTATCAACTTAGGAATTATTCTGCATATTCTAAAATAATGCGCCATAAAATAACCGCCACAAAATAACATGACATGATGATGGCGCCGTTCAACTGACAATGATGCCGCGATACATGAAAACATTTCGAAAATGTCAAACTCCCAATGTATACTATGTTAGTAATTTTACATTTTTTTACTTCAAATTAATTTGTAAATAACACATTCAATAATAAAATCAATGATACCTATTTTTGGTTTAAAACCCAACCACTGGTTGATGCTAAAACATCTTTTTCACAAGCAAAATCAACCGTCTCTTAGAAACGCTTATAGACATAAAGTGTGACATTATAGATATGTGTTAATTATTCGTTTAGCTACAAGACCACTACGTTTATTTTCTATTTTTGCTGACATAACACCTTACATAAAAAAAATCAATTGTGATAATTAAAACGATCATGATGGTATTATGGTACTAAAGATTGGATATCTATTTTTACCATCGTCACATGTCAATAGTTTTCAAATTAAATAGTATGATTAGTTTATTAGCAACTGATGAATATCGTGAGTGACATTAATTGATGATTTTGTAACTTTCACAAGTTAATTATAAATTTACCATGGGAAATGTTTACAATTTTTTGCTAAATAATTGATTGGTAGTCACGCTTCCAAATGAGCTTATCAAAGATTAATTGGCAGATGGTGAGTCAGTAACCTTTGAAAATTCAATTCGCCGTTAGGATAGAAAATCTTTTAATGTGTTGTATTTCCATCGAACCAAGCAATGAAAACAAAGAAGAACAAGATATTGCGTATAATGTTACCATATGTGTATACAAATAATTGGTTAAGACCGAATCCACTACTGATTCCTGGGTAAAAGAGTAGATATACGGCAGCGAGAACCTTTTTTTATATATGTCACTTTTGACAGGAGAAGGTTTTGAAATAGTGGCGTTTTTTTAGAAAACACTTTTTGATAAGAGGAGAAGTTTTACTGGGTTTACGCCCCCTTCCCTTCCTGATAGGAACTCCCAACACCCCAAACTTTAAAAACTCTATATGACAGCGACTATTTGGGTATAGGAAATATTTAAGCGTGACAGACCGATCGACGTACGTCTGAGCAAAACCAATAGCCTTCGGTATTAATATAGTTATTTTCCTAACAAGTGCGCAAAGTGATACTTTTCCGCACGCAAGTACAGTTGGACGAACGACGCGAAGCGGAGTTCGGATAAGTTCTTGCGTGCGGAAAAGCACTTTGCGCACTTGTTAGGAACAACATTTTTCCTACGAGCTTCATATCAGATAACAACAAAAATAAAAATATGATAATTTATTTAACAGTGTTTAAGCCTTTTTATGATTTGATAAAAATAAAAGTGTCGGTGTTTGTAGATTCTTGTGGACATAGAAACTGAGGAAAAATCTGACATCATGTGTCAAAATCGACATGTACATTTATTGTTGCTTGGCAATATTATAATCATTTATCACTATACGAGGTACTTAAAAAATACAGTTTTTTTCGTTTTAAGCTGAAATACAAATATCGGGAATTACGATTAAAAGATAAAAGAGAATACTCTTGCAACGGCTTCTCACATTGCCATAAAATAGTTTACAGCTACTAAAATAAATATAAATATTCCCTACCAAGGAGATTTTTGAATAGTTTTACTTTTCCGCACCCAGTGCGGATAAAAGTCTTATCCGCACTAGTGCGGAAAAGTGTAACTTTGCACACAAAAATGCGTACGCAAAGTACTACTTTGCGCACGCTCGTAGGAAAAATCAAAACAAGCACAATTTTTGAAAAAAAAGAAGCGTTTTTCGTCTACTTTCACCTTTGTCCACTTGGTCTTTGACATACTAAAACAAATATACTAAACGTAAATATGGTTGTTTCATTATTCGACTTGACAAAACCATTAGGAAAATATCTAAAGTGCAGAAGGCGACATAATGTAAGTAAATGCAACTATTTTAAGTAAAAAAGCTTGTAAGCAAGGTTACCGACAAGTGAAGGTACTTGGAAATATGCAAATTATTCTAAATGCCACAATTCTACGGTATGTTCTACTTTGCTGGAACAATTGACTATAAGTACAGCTGGATGTATTGGTATGATGATTATTAGGCTGTCTAAAATATCTGTAAGGTATTTTTAAAAGTAAAGGAATGGTACACGCTACATGCAGGTACCACATAAGTATGACCAACATATCGCTAATGGCATGTACAAGACTTGTGACCTAAATGGAGGACTAAACCGGGATGCAGAATTTGCGCATTTTACATAATTTTGTGGATCTCATGTATATATTAAACAGGGCCGGTAGAGGTTTCACTGCATGCAGTGGCGTAGCCAGAAAATATGCTCGGGGGGCTCAGTGGGCGTAAGTAGGACATTTTTTTTCTGGAGAAAGGGAGGATAGTCGTGACTACATGTATTTCTTGATATTGTACTTAATGAGGAGGGCTGAAAAGTGCCGCAGGCACAAAACTTTCGGGGCCACGCCCAAAGTTCGATTAAAATTCAACTAACTACTATCAAATTTCGAAAATTAAATTATTACCTCTCCCCCTCTGCATGGTTGTATTTTGTTTTTGTAAATGTTTTTTTTTTGATAGCTGGCTCTTTATTTAAAAAAAACATTTTTTATATTTGGGAAAAATATAAATATTGGTGTCAATCCAAAATTTTAACATAAGACGTATGTATGACTCTAACCAGCGTTTTTCGGGCTCGGTTATTCATGATTCAAAATAAAGTAAATATCGTTCACCACGCCAAAATTAATGATTTTTTCAGAAATCATTTATTTTAGGAGCGTAGATCTAAGAGCAGTTTTGGTGCAAATGCTTAGGCACAGAATTATAGCTACGCGTAGCTATATATTCTGTGGCTTAGGTTTTAAAATACTTCTTCTTAAGTGCCGTTTTGTATATTCATAATAAAGCATTCTCGTTTCTTTCCGCACTATTTTTTTATTATAAATTATCACACTTCTTCCATAAAAAATGATTCAATTAAAATTTTTACTTTACATTTTCTCTTTAAAGATAAATACCTAATTGTTTTTGTTGTAAAAATATTTTAATGCATTGAGTTATATTTTTGTTGATTTAAAATAGCTCTAAAAAAGGGAAAACAGAACAGACAAGTATATAATAGAAAAATACTATAAAATATTATTCGTTTTACTTGTTTTTCTTTAAAATTGCATCATAAATCAATAACTAAAACGATATGCGTCTGAAACCTTAATCTCTAAATAAAAAAGAAGTTTTAGAAGGAAAAAATTTAAAACTAAACGTTTTCTACAAGACGTTTGCAATCTAAGCTAAGAATACATTATTTAAATATTTAAATTAAGAGTCCAAGCGTGATACGAAAAATTAGGTTGCAATTAGACTTTTGGACCCGAGATACGAGGCTCGGGGGCAGGGGGGCTGCACCCCCTCTAAATACGCCACTGACTGCATATATATTATTGTATATGCTACTATATCTACCACAGAAATTTACAAAAACTCATATCACCTACATGATTATGCAAAAAATTTTAAGTAACGACATCTATTGGCGATTCCGGAAACTATTTATTTTTAATCCAGTCGCTTCGAACATTGGTTATCAAAAATAGTGTCGGCTATACTTGGCCTACTAGGGAAAAATAGGATCTTTCACTACACATTATATGTATCAATGCCGCGCCTAGCCTTTTTTTTACTACAACACGTAGGTAATATAACAAACATTCCAAGGCGCTTTTGTTATTTTTATACGAACTATTACAAATTATTTAAATAAATCTAGGTTCAAGTTACATTAATTAAATTTATTCAAAACAATATTTTTTTTCTTTTTCAGACACTGGTGTCCAGGGAACCGTTAAATTGGAAAAACGCAACAAAAACAAAACAAAACAGTTACCTTACTGAAAGAGTCAGTTACTAGTCAACGGACAAGTGCATGTTCAGTTAATAAGTTGTTATAATTTAATTTGCTGATGACTAAAACAATTACTAAATAAGCATATTGTTATAAAAATTAAAATAATGTGATGCAAAAAACTTAGAGAAGTGAAACTACTGCTCCAATGGTTAGGAAAAAACGGATTTTGTACCGACAATGATATCTTGCATGTATATCCGATCATGTATTTGGGTTATCGGATTTCTCGCGTTGGGTAAGTTAATCACTGTGTTGTTTTTATGTTTTTAATGTTCGGGTTCATAAATTGAGAAACAAATAACGTGTACAGGGTGCTACAAATTCGTGTGCGTCCAAGGGGATCTCGAAAACGGTAAGAGATACGAAGATGGTTAAATTGAGTCAAAGTTGCATATTGTGGGGCTTAATAATTTCGTGAAAGAAATTTGTCCATATTCCGAATAACTTTCGAGATATTCGGAAAAAACCGAAATTCTTAGTTTTGGGTTTTAATTTTTTGCGCGTTCATCTTTGACTTGGGAACAAAACAAATACACTCTCTCATAGCCTTCTTTATGTTATACTAGATGGAGTTATTCGCTTTCAAATAAGATATTTCGTTCCTCAAGTCAATTTTTTTAACTATGGACCTGGAATTTCAAAAACAGTTTTAGGGACTTTTAAGTTTATAATATTTAAAGATTTTTGATATTTTAATGTTTTGTCATCTAATAACATATTTTTTCAAATTATCTTTTTATATCATTACGGTCCTGAACATTTTTAGAGCCAAACTAAAAAAAAATATTTCTGATTTGAAAAATTTTTACTCGATTCGCTGAAAATAATGATACCTATTTGCCGCTGAATATGAAACAGGTTAAAATTGTTTGTGTGGATTCCGAGAAAATCACATTTGAAATATGGTTTAGCGGAATTTTGAAATGTCACCAATGAACTTTGGTTTTTCCTTTAACTAACGCTCCTCAAACTAGATTTGTAACGAAATAAAAGGTATTTTTGTATTCAGCGTATATTTATTTTAATACCTTGCGCTTTCGGCCTACTGAAGGGCCATCTTCAGTGCTTACGTTCTACAAGAAGTACCTACATATAAAGGTAAAAACATTACATATAGGACAAAGTGTTGGTAATATAAGAATAAAACATTTCTTTAAAAAAGTAAAGCTGAGAATACTCACTCATCAAATCTAGCCCAGAAAACAAAAAACATTTTCAAAAATTAAAAGAAAATTTTTTAAAACAAATTTTCGGTTGTTTGTTTCGATTTTTAACAACAAATACCTGGATGACATTTGATAGTATGACGTGAAGTAGTAGGGAGAATCTCCGCTTTAGAACAATTATGATTGTGGGGACGACAAACAAATAACTATACGAACATTTCAGAAATAAAATAAAATAAAATGTATCTGTAACTTTAAGAATCGTGAACGGCAGTAGAGTTTTGAACTTGCATTGTCTTTATTTCGACTGGTAAGCATCTCCATCTGGATATGCTTACCAGTCGAAACGTAGTGATTCTAAACAAATAAAGACAATGCAATTCTTAAACTCTACTACTGCCGTTCAAGAAACGTCATTGTCTCTAACCTTTAAACAGACACTTTAAGAATCGTAGCCCGAAATTGAACGGTAATAATTGTTTGTAAGTATGTTAATAAGATTACAATTACAAACAGTGATAAATTATTCAAAAAGTAAATAAAGAACGAGAGCAATAATTCTCCTAATTTCACAAAACGTACAAAATTTGCAAAGCTTTTGTTCTGTGCTAATTGGACCTGTTGTAATTCTGTCGGAATTATCGAAGAACTTTATTGTGTTATTTTTTTATCGTATTAATTAAATATGGCGTTTTTTTGTAAATAAATAAGAATTATTCACTTGTAGACAGTGGCGTAGTCAAGGGGGCCTGCCGGGCTGCGCCGTTGGTAAAAAAAAACACTTAATAACTTTTCAATAGATGTAGCCGTTACTTGATGAAGATCAATTATAGAAACTAGGTTAAAAAGAATACAAAAATGTATAAATCTTCACTTATTTTTTATTGTACTATGACAATTGTTTCGACACACAGTGTCGGCATTAGATTTCTACTATCTGACGAAGACACTGTGTGTCGAAACAATTGTCATAGTACAATAAAAAATAAGTGAAGATTTATACATTTTTGTATTCTTTTTAACCTAGTTACTTAATAACTTGTTAATTTTTTTGTAGTTCGGGTCAAGAAAACCGCAATTTACAACGGCAAATTTTAGCGTGGTCGGATCCTCTTAACGGTGCGTTTGGAAAAAACGATCCCATCGATTTTAGCTCGTCGAGTGTTAAGTTTTTACGCCAGTGCAGTGCAGATATACACAGTGTGTCCACGGATAGAGTTCGGAAGGGGAAAAACTTTTTTATTTGTGGGTTTAGAAGAAAAAGTTATTCTTTATAAAAACGACTGCTTATGTCAAAACTACAATTTCGAATATCAGATTTGCGATTACTGTACAGGGTTCGTCAGAAACAACATATTTAATTTTTAATAATTTATGATTGAATAAATTAAAGAATGTATTAATAAAAATACTTCAAAAGTAGACAAAGAAAAATAGCTTTCTTACAACAAAATCGTTATTCGGCCAGATATAAAATTATATTCTAAGTAGGAAAGCAACAATAGTTGTCTGTTCTTACGTAAATTTAATTTAATCGAAATTAAAAAAAATAAAAATGTAAAAAACCCTGTATAGTAATCGTAAATTTGGTATTCGAAATTGTAGTTTCATCACAAGTAGACGTTTTTATAAAAAGTGACTATTTCTTTTAAATCTACAAAAAAAAACGTTTTAAAACATGGTTAGTCGCAAACAACATTTTTAGTTTTTTGGATTTCATTTAAATAATGAAATTAACCAGTTTGAGAAAAATGTGTATTAGACTTATTTGCACAATTGGTGTAATAAATCACGGTTTTGAAAATATTTTCATATAATTTCAAAAAAAAATCGAAATCAAAATCATTAATAATGTTATTTTTGATGTACCCTGTATAGCAAACGTAAATTTGGTATTCGAAATTGTATTTTCAGAACAAGCAGACGTTTTTATAAAGAATAACTTTTTCTTCTAAACCCACAAATAAAAAAGTTTTTCCTCTTCCGAACTCTATTCGTGGACACACTATATATACTTACTAATTATAAATTTGTAGCTGGCCGTACTAAACAACAACAGGGAGGAGGGCGCTTCAACCAGAATAGGGAGGGAAAAGTACTCGCCCCTGGCCCCATATTCGACTGACCACTGTATAGGAAGTGGATCATAACTAGAAAAAATACGTAATACCTTTTGAAAGTAAGGGGGGGGGGGGGGGGAGTTGGTTGTACACTCAATTCGGAAGAAAGAAATAAAAAACGTTGTATTTCAGTGTAACTATTTATTAACACTGACGCCAAGCGCTTTCGGCCTTATTTACTCAAGGCCATCAGGGCTTAACCCCCAATACCTTTTGTTCATTACTCAAATTTGTAACCATCAATGCAAAAAGAATGTATTTTTTTAAAACATCTGACAAAAACGTCTTTTTACAATCCTGAGAGAATACGAAATTGAACAAATAGCAGGCTATAAGACATATATTTGGCCTTTTTTGAACAGCCCTAAAGTTTTGAAAAAAAATAAGGCAAAATAAATATAGAGGGAAAGTTTATGATACAAAAAAATCAGTGGCGCTTCAACCAATACTGGAGGATATTTATTAAAAAAATATATTTTTCCACTGGATAATGTTACTTTATCGGCGACCTAAAAAGATTAATTCACGAGCTATGAAATCGCAAGCGAATTAATTTCGTGAGACGATAATATAATTTTTTCAACTTCCAAATGGAAATTTGCTGTTTTATTATATATTAATATTATAATCTGATCTAAAAAAACTAAACTATTCTACTTTTAAACAAAATTTAAAAAACTATTTTTTTAATGTCGAATTGAAAGAAATCCTACCTATTTGTGCCAACTGTTAACTTACTGTCACCAATGTTTAGTTATTGGTGACATTTTGCAAACCAACAAAATCCCTCTAAACGCTATTTCAAACGTGATTTTCTCGGAATCTACACAAACAATTTTGTAAAAACCTGTTTCATATTCAGCGGTAAATATCATTATTTCCAGTGAATCGAGAATCCGGTTTCAGGTATCAGCCAGTGCGAAGATTTTACGGCCTGAAAAATCAATTAGCGGGATTTTGTTGGCTTGCAAAATGTCACCATTTAATATAGTATAATTTTTACAAGTTCATTTTATTACATATAATTTATTGTTGTTGTTTTTGGGGATAAATAAATATCTTTAATGTTACTATCATAATTACTATTAAGTGTTAGCTTCTGTTCAAGTAAGGATTAGGTTCTTTTTCCGTGAATGCGGCAAACTTTAACTGCTGCGTTGTTATTAAAAATACGGAAAAACTGTTATCACAAAAATGAAAGGATCTGCTATAAAAAAATATTTCTGATTTTACAGGGAGATCCAAATGGCACAGCTAACATTTTTAAAAAATTACATTTTTTATACTTTAACAGGCTATAGTTTGAAGGTTGGAGACAATAATATTTCTTGAACGATAGAAGAGTTTTGGACTTGCATTGTCTTTATCTGTTTTACATCACAACGTTTCAACTGGTAAGTATCTCCAGTCGTCTTCAGGTGAATACTTACATACAATACAGTATTCACCTGAAGACGACTGGAGATACTTACCAGTTGAAACGTTGTGATGTAAAACAAATAAAGACAATGCAAGTCCAAAACTTTGCTATCGTTCAGGCTATAGTTTGATTATGGTACAACAAAAAAATCGCTTGTACATTTATCTCTTAGTTTTTTAGTATTTATTCCAAGAGCATTCTTCTGATTTAACTGTTAAACTTATAAACGCAATAAATAATAAACGCAAGTCCAGATCAACAGGTGACCTTCTGGCATATGTCACCCATCTTTGGAGCAACACCATCGAACATCATGGAGAATCCCGGGCTGTTGCACTGGACATCTCTAGGGCTTTTGATCGTGTTTGGCACGATGGGCTTCTAAGTAAATTGCGATCCTACGGTATGCCTAATGGATTCTGTTTATGGTTAACCAGCTTCCTTAAGAACCGTTCTCTGCAAGTGGCGATTGACGGGTTTCTCTCAGACACCTTCACCATCAATGCCGGTGTTCCTCAAGGGTCCATATTGTCGCCTACCCTCTTTTTACTGTATATTAACGACCTTCTAGTGAAAACCCAAAATCCAATTTATAGCTTTGCTGATGACAGCACACTTGTCTCATCTTTTACCTTGACTCCCCAAACATCCGCTGCCGACGCACATCTTCGCAGGCAGCATGAAGTTTTGCGCCTCAACAATGACCTGGAAGAAATTTTGGCTTGGGGTCACAGTAACCAAGTCGAATTTAATGCTAAGAAAACCCAGGCAGCAGTCTTCTCCAAAAAGGTTAACATTGCAGAACCGGATATAGTCATGGCAGGACACGCAATTCCCCTGGCACCGTCTATTAATTTGCTGGGGGTCAATCTGGGAGGTAATATGTCTTGGCATGATCACGTTGCCGCAATTGCCAAGGCAGCTGCACAGAAACTTGGTGTACTTTTCCGCACCAAAAGGTTGTACACACCTCACCAACTTTTGACACTCTACAAAGCCCAGATTCGACCATCATTAGAATATTGCTCTCATGTCTGGAGCTCTGCACCCAAGCACACCCTTCGGCTACTGGATTCCATTCAAAGGAGAGCCGTTCGTCTGATCGGCGACCCCGAGCTGACCAAGACCCTCGATAGCCTGGAGCATCGAAGACAGGTTGGTGATTTGGCTCTCTTTTACAGATATTTCCATGGCAGGTGTTCGACTGACATTGCCCGCTTGATTCCACCTAGAGCAATGCAAAACAGAAATACACGGCGAACCACTGCTGCTCATCCATATGTTGTTCAGCTTAGTACTCCTCGAACTTCATTGTTCAAGAATTCTTTCATCTGGAGAACGTCATCTTTGTGGAATGATCTTCCTGAGGTCGTGTTTCCCAATGAATACAATCTTCAACGTTTCAAGACCAACGTTAATCGCTTTTTTCGCACTCGCACCGCTCCCAGAGCGCCTTAAAGGATTTTTCCTACAGTGCAGGTGTTTTATCATAAAAAAAAAAAAAAATCTAAAAGAAATATTTTCTTTTATGAAAATTATTTTTAGTTATTGCATCGTCGGTATATTTAAGGAATATTGAGTGATTCACAAAAAATATAGTATATATTGTTATAAAAGTGCTGGGCAAAGATATTCGCCGATTTTTTTTAAACGCATCGTGTATTTGTTAAGAAAATTCGTACAATAATAATTAAATATTCTAAAAATATATTATATGATTCGCTACTGACTATACATGACCTCCATTGCCATTGAATAACATCCTGAATCTTGCCCTTATGTTTCTCATTACTCTTGCTCTTGAACTTCAAAACTGGTCGAATACAATATTTTTATTTCCATACAGAAAACTTATTATTGTCATTTCTTTTGACTTTTCTGTTTCTATTCCCTATCAAGGGATTTACGTTATATATGTATATGTATGTAAAACTGGCTGGGATAGATGAAGGACAGCCAAGCGTAAAAACAGATAAAAATGGAACATAGATTTTTGCAAGTACCTCAATCAATTGCGTTAGGAAAAGTTTGGATATATAAATAAAATATGACGAAGTATTTCCTGAATAGGGTTTCTCACGATACGCCTATACTGTTTATCTGCCTTCTATCCAACTAACAAGTTTACATCAATTTGATGTCACAATCAACCAAAAAGCGATTATTTAACAGCAAATAGTAGTCGATTAGTCAAACAAATACTGCATTTCCACCACATCGTGAATACTGTACCTGCGTCTGGCGATGGCAATAAAAATTCTTTTTTTTATATACAACATACCGAATTTTAAATAAATTATATGACCGAAGTTGGTGAGAGAATATTAGGTCCTCCGTAGCGTAATTGGCGCATTTACGGCTTAATCGAGAGATTCTAGGTTCGATTCCCAGCGGAGGCATAACACTTTTTCAATTTTAATCTTGTCTGCACGCTGGGAAACATTTCTCACTTAAAAAAAAGATATATGTTTTCAATGTACATTTCGCTTAGAACGCTAATATGCAACAAGGTAACCTCAGGACTGGTATGGGAATGTCACGAGGAACTGGAGGCCCTGGCAAAAGTAAACAAAGTAATACTGCAGTGGGTACCAGGACACAAAGGAATTACAAGAAATAAAAAAGCCGATAAACTTGCAAGAAATAGCTCAGAAAATATATTCATTGGTTCAGAACCGGCACTCAGAGTACGAGATGCCATAAGGCGATGAATCAGGAGTGAACACAAAATCCACCAGACCCAAGACTTACGAAACAGTTGCTTCAAATGAACAGGAATCAGCTGAGAATCATTACAGGAATTCTGACAGGACACATGGCTGTTAAGAACCACCTGCACAGAATGCAACTGTACAATGAAGACCTTGTGACTGCAGATTATGCGGACAAGACCAGGAAACTGTACAGCACATAGTTTGCCATTGCGAGTCATTAGATCGGAAGAGGCAACAAATACTCGAGTAACCAAAACTGGAACTAGAGGACATCCTTACCCTCTCCCCAGTTGACCTACACAAACTAGTGCAAAGAACTGGGATCACAACAAGACAGGGTGTAACAACCAAACAGGGTGAGCACAATGGGTCAAACCTGGCCTAAGTGCATCCGGCGCACGGACGGACCCTCGGAATAAAAATGTAAATTTCGATTCTTACACATATGATACAACTACTTTTCTTTCTTTACATTGTATAGATACATAAATAGGTCTATCATATTATTATTATGTTATGTATTAATTGACAACATGAACAAACCACGCCTTAATATCATTTAAGATAAAAATAGAAACTGGTATTAGGTTATTTAACTAACAAATAATGCACATAGATTTGATAATAAATAACAAAATAATTAGAATTTCAGTACTTTAATAATATCCTTGTTGTAAATAAATTTAAATTAAAAAATAGTAATGCTATAATTTTGTTACTATTAAAAAAATTATGTAATTTCATTATAAAATTTGTTTTTATAACAAAATTAAAAATAATAAGTACCTATTATTGAAATTACCAGTACCTGCATACATAAATGACCAGACAGACAAACACCAAAGTTGATTAGTTTAAACCATAGACATATATTTCTTTTATGTCTATGGTTTAAACTAATTTTAACAAAAAAATGTCTGAAGTGTTGAACAATATTTTGCTAGATCCTCGTCAGTTCTTAGAAAATAGTCGTTTACCCCTTTGTCAAAATACTTTGTAAGAAGGTAGAACGTAAACGTGTGTATAGTTAAGACCAAAACGGTTAGCAGCTTTTTTGTTTTCATATTTACTGTTACTGACCGAACCTACTTTTTATAATTTTGCATAATTGAATTGGTACTTACATAAAATTACGTCGTTACTTAAACTACTATAGTTGTTAGAAATAATACATAATATTCTACATAAATATAGTTATATAATTCTTCTTGTATAATTTTCTTGACCAAAAAACTTCTTGGTAATATATACTAATGATCGCAAAATAAAACTTGATAAGCGAGAACATTTTTAAGTTTTTGGTGGCTGCGATAAACTGGCTATTATCTGGTTTTGTGCGCGTACTCCTTACTTTTAAGGCGATCTCTTAAAGAAAATAATAGGGTAAGTTAAGATCTGGCGATCTTGGCGGCCACTCCTCCACCTCTTCTCCCAGCTACCGCACTATGGTTAAAAAGAACTTCAAATTCAAATATTGGGCAACATTTTGTGCGTAATGTGACGGTGCATCATCGTACTGAAACCATATTCAAACATTATGATTATGAACATCTGCATTTGCATGTTAAGGAAATAAAGCAGCCACAAATTTAGTTAAATATACAGGGTGTCCCATAACTTATGGGCCGTAGAGTAACTGGAGATACTAGACATCAAATTAAGCCGATTAAGTCATGTAAGTTTTTTCGGATTGTTACTCGTTCTAGAGATACAGGGTGTTGAAAGTAAAACTTTATTCTCGAAAATAAGCCATAAATTTTAAAACGATTTAATGAATCGAATTGAAAGTTGGCAATATTATTTTTTTTATGAGCAAGAAATAAGAATTTGTAGAAATTTTTCAGTTTCAAACTAGAAGGCGCTAGCTGCATACACTGGGCTTCATAAATCTATGATTTTTTTTCTTACCTGTGATATTAGGTGTTTTTCAATTATAGTTTCTTAAAGAAGGGCAAACATCTCAAAGCATAAAAAACATAGTACATAATTAAATTAAAATTCTAATTATCAAAAAAAAACTTATATGACATAATCGGCTTAGTTTGATGTTTAGTATCTTCAGTTACTCCACGACCCATAAGTTATGGGACACTCTGTATAAGGAATTTTAAAGAAAAGAGTATAAGGGGACCTTATACGATTAATAATATTAACAATACGGCTGTCAATCGTTTTGTTTGCTTGCCTCAATTTTTCACTAAAACTTATTAGTTTACTACAATAAAGCCATTTCTTTGTTTAAAGGTTGGATATAATGATGTTTCTTAAATTCAGCTGACGACAATGACTGAAGATTCTTACCAGTTAAAACGCTGTGATTTAAAACAAATAACGACAATGGAAATCAAAAACTCTTCTATCATTCAAAGCTTTTTTTGGTGTGTCATTTTTAAAAATATTATTTTAATCGTCTGAGCTTATGGGGTCCTAGCACCATATCGTATCTGATAAAACTTTCTTTTAATTAAGTAAGTCAAACTTTCCACTGTGGCATATCTTTCTTGGTATATTTTATTATCGGCCTGCTAAATTCAGCGTGTTTAACGAAATTTCGAAACTTCATATTTTGTTTGATTAAGTTGTTAGAGATAGATCTATCTGATGTGAAAATTTATCCTACAAACTTCCCAAGTTTATTTTTTTTTTATTTTACCCTCGTCTCGTTCTTCAATTTTAACGATGTCAAGTTAGGTATAAAGGACGTAAAGGATAGTTTTTGCACCCCAGCACAAATTAGTAGAACCACAGAGAAACTAAACTAAGAGAAACCGTGCAATGTTAAAATCTTACCACTCATAATTTTGGAAGACGTCCAAAGGACCCCGCACAAAAGCTTATGGGAAATGGCTTTCGGCTAATTTTCCTGAATTTTTCCTTTAAAAATATCCCAACTAAACTAGTTAATAATAAAACTTATAGAGGTGTTTTTCATATATTATATTGAGTTAGCGAAATATTTTCCAAACCATGGTAAAACTTGAAAATTAGCACCAATGCACTTACCAAATGCATCCTGTCTTGTCGCGGGCTGATGAAGAAAGGTCGAAGGTTGCAACGAGTTTATTTGTCACATCTCTTTCTACCCTACTGCCTACAGGATCTCTCGCTTGCTTCCACTCGTACAAAAGCAGTGCTTTTGCTTTTCCATAAGACGCTAAACTACAGCGAGATCTTTGTTTTTAGAACTGTCTTACGGAATACTTATACAGAGATCTAGTTTATGATATAAATAAGCAAAGAAGGCGTTCGTGGAAATGATAAAGGATACATTTTTCGGTCCTTTATTATATTAATGTAGAGAAAAATGGCCAAACTTGGATTACACGGATAAAAACTAATATATAAAAATAAATGGTTTCTGTTTATTTTATTGTTCCCAGGGTAGGCAATGCTCTTTTGCCTATATTTTATGCACGTCACTGATTGTCACCCGGTATACTAACCTTGGAGAAGAATTTGAACACATTGGGCGGATGCTCTTAACGCAATTTGTAAACAGATACACTATTGCTCTTTAAAGTTTAATAACGTAATAAAACAGTTATTTCATTCCCGGATATCGTAAATTGACAGTTTTTGTTTTGCGGCAGCACGGTATAAAGAAAAGTCGTTAAAATGTGATAATGTTTAATTAAATAATAGTTTTTATGGACCAAACAGTCATAAAATGACATATTTATTGCTTCTAACAAAGAAAAAAATTCCCCAACGTTACGAAAAAATAAAATTCAAGACAAATATATTTTCTTAAAATTTAATATAGATCGTGGGTTTCTTCGGAGAAATTTGGATTGGATTTTGTCATATTCGGTAGAATAGAAAGTAAAATATTAATTTGATTCACACTTTGGCTTTGGCTACGGATGAAAATGAAATTTCAGTGACTAATTTGTTCTGTTATTTATTAGGCAATAATGATGAAGTCCTGCAGGTAATAAATTGCTTCCATGGGCGTCCGAAAAACGTTTTCTTTTCGCAGAATTTCTTGGGGGTCAAGCATAGGGTTTTATTTTTTTACACCAGAATGTTCTCTTATGAGCATGATTTGATATACCTACACTGCGTCACATATCATACACTATATTGGCAATACAAGCCAGCCGCGCGAAGCAAGAATACACCCATCGTGCGAATCAAAATAACCTGACTTGGGGGCCATGGCGCTTGCGCAGTAGGGAAAAAATTAGGCAATTCACACGATTTCTAACAGAACGTAAACAGAACCCAAGGTCTCTTGAACAGAATCGGCTCGCCGTTATATTCTTATTAGTCGCCATCTTTTATTTTGTTCATTCGTGTGTTGTTATAATTTCCAAGTTTTGGGTGTTAATATTTATAAAACTTTACTTTAAACATTTTTTTTTGTTAGTTTGTAAGTTATAGTCGTTTCCATCTTTTTTACGTTGTATTCGTTCGAATGTTCCATGTGTGCTTGTGGATATTATTTTTAAGTTTTGTGTGCAAATTTAGGTATAAAACTTTACCAGACATTTTGTTATTGTTAGCGACTTGTGTCTCAAGATGGGTAGAAAAAGTGCATGATCCTTTTTTGCACGAATCGCGGTTCAATACCAGGAATAAGGTATTTCAGATATGTAAAATATTGGTTACTTAGTTTTATTTGACCATAAACTGTACACTGTACACACCCGAACTAAAAGGGTGAATTTAAATAAAAGCTTGTAAAAATATTTTGAAAGTCTACCCTGTCAAATGTTTACATCAAGAAGCAAATTTCCGAGCTGCACAAACTCAGCGGACCCTGATCATGTGCCTACAGTGGTTTCATCATTGAATTATGGTATTAGCAATATAGTGTATGTTTATATGTGTACTGCGTCCATTAATAATGGAATAGTAAAAAAAGTGGTTGAATTTCAAATGCCCATAATTTCTTCAAAATTCAATTAATTCGTTTCATTTTTAGTTTATTGGGTAGGCTGTCTCTTGGATTACTAAGTACAATGTGTGTGACTTCACTTTCTGTTTGTTTTATACAAGGCGATGGCTAAAATATCAGTCTGTGTAAAATATGCTGGTTTGAAAATTGATGTTTCTAAAAAACGAACCTATGAAAATTGAATTTTATTATTATGATAGCTATAGCTTTATGTTAGTTACTGTACCCACTACAACGCAGTGCATTGACATGAACGGTACTGTGAGCTGTAATGAGTACACTAGGTATCTAACATAAAGCTGTTGTCAACGCTTATTCGTATTCTCCATCCTCGAAAATCGGGGGAAAAAGTCGATTTAAACAATATACCGAATTTTAGAATTTAATTTTTTTTAATTAACACGAACGGCACTGTACTGTAATGGGTACAATAAGTACCTAACATAAAGCTATAGCCAACATAATAATAAAATTCAGTTTTTATAGGTTCGTTTTGTAGAAACATCAATTTTAAAATTAGCAGATTATACACAGCTTGATAATTTAGCCATCACCCAGTATAAAAAAGACATAAAGTGAAGCGACACATATTATTGTACTCAGTGGTTTAAGAGACAGCCTACTCAATAAACTCAACATGGAAAGGATTGATTGAATTTTGATAAAAATATGGGCTTTTGAAATTAATGTACCGAGTAGTCAACTAAAAATGACCGCCGGCCATATCTCAGAAACTAATAATCATACAGCATCCGGGTAAATTTCCTTATGACAAAAGTGTCCAAGAGAAAATGCTGAAAATTATTTTTAAGTTCGGCATATTGCCCCAAGAGGGCATAATTGAAAAGTAAATTTTAAAATTTTACATATCTTTACACATCTCCGAAAATTCCACATTATAACACCATTGATAACACCATTAAAAAGCTTGGACAATTATGCATCATTTTGGTCTGATGCTCATTGGCGTGCCGACTTTAATAGGAGGGGGGGGGGGAGCTGTTGAAAGTGTAATCAGTTAAATCGCTGCAATTTATAAACGACTTATCCGATTTTAGCCAACTAAAGACTGTTTGGAAGAGAAATGTATGCACTTTCACCAATCGTATTTAGTTTTCCATAACAGTTCTCAAAAAAAATGCTAGAGGGCGCAATTTGCAATAATAACACATTTTTTGATTTTACTACGAAAAATAAATCATGCGGTATAATTATGATACCATAATCGAAAAGTAGATGAAATTTGCTGGAAAAAATATTAAAACCGCAGCTCGATATCTCCGTTCGTTTCAGCGTTATAAAACTACTATAAAATTAAATACGATTGGTGAAAATGCATACATTACTCTTCCAAACAGTCTTTAGTTGGCTAAAATCGGATAAGTCGTTTATAAGTTGCAGCGATTTAACTGATTACATTTTCAACAGCTTCCCCCCCCTCTTATTACAGTCGGTACGCCAATGAGCATCAGACCAAAATGATGCATAATTGTCCAAGCTTTTTAATG
The DNA here is from genome assembly GCA_935413205.1 of Polydrusus cervinus. NCBI lineage: Eukaryota > Metazoa > Arthropoda > Insecta > Coleoptera > Curculionidae > Polydrusus > Polydrusus cervinus. Next base: position 4,723,904 of record OW284512.1, read on the forward strand.
GTGTTATCAAAGATATACCTTAATGTGGAATTTTCGGAGATATGTAAAATTTTAAAATTTACTTTTCAATTACGCCCTCTTGCGGCAAAATGCGGAACCTAAAAATAATTTCCAGCATTTTCTCTTGGGCACTTTTGTCATAAAGAAATTTACCCGGATGCTGTACGATTACTAGTTTCTGAGATATGACCGGCAGCCATTCTTAGTTGTCCACCCGGTACTTTTTAACTAAGTACATTTTCCATAATTTTTACATGTGATTGTTTGTGAAAATTATATAGAATCACACTGGAGGAATTTCAAAGAAGCTGCCAGAACCCAGGTTGTTTTAGCAAGCCCTCATCGGATAAATCAAATAAAAGAACTCAAGAACAAAATTTCAGGAAACCTTCTTCTTAGAGTAACACTGAGTACAAATTAAACGTATAACTGCACCTATCCCAGTTACGCTTCAGTGCACCTAGCTAGTATAAATAGCGCTGTAGGTACCGTACTTATTTGATATTTACCTGAAGATGACTGGAGATATTTACTGGTTGAAACGTTGTGACTTAAATACAAATAAAGACAATGTCAGTCCAAAGTTCTTCTATCATTCCAGATCATTGTCTACAACCTTTAAACATACAATAAGAGGTTATTGTTACGTTCCTGATTAACTTTTATGTGAAACTTCTATACCATTTTATTCAGTCTTTTCGCAAGACAAAACTGCACCTTAATTTCCTGCAAATGCATTTCTTCTTTCACTTTGATTCATATCACGTCACTTTCTACTTCGTGAAATTATCGCGTTCGCTCCCGCAGACAACAAGCAACCTTGACCATCCAATTTAAATTTTTATTGCCGCATAAGTAAGTCTAAATAAAAAAATATATTATAGACGAAATGGATACCTATCGCCTTATTTACGCTATAAATTTAAAGGAACGTTAAAAAGTTATATTGCCCTCAATATTTGCGAGATTTGCTATCTAAAAAACGATAAAAATAATAATAATGCTTACCACTTTAAGGGACAAAACGTAATAATTCAAAGGAGATTGATGGACAAGGTACCTACCTGTAAAAGATATTGCTGCGGAATTAAGATTAAGCAATAATGCAGTGATATTATACAAGATAAAAATTGAATACTGTTCAAAATTACATTTTTTCCAATTAGTTTGTAGGGTACCTACATACTGTTATAAAAATTAAAAATTAAAATATTAAGAACCCTGTTATACTATAAACATAATAAAATTTAACTGCCTTCGGTATGGGATGTTTATTTGTTTATGATAGGTTGGAATTCTCTAAGACCAGAGTGTCAATTATAAAGTAGGTACAAGAAGGAGGCACAAAATTTCACAAAAACGGTCAAGAGTGCAACTTTTTCCTTGGCCAAAGACGGTCGGTTTTTAACTTTTCAAGAAAAGCACACAGCTTTTCGGTTGTCACTTATCACCCTGTACTACTGGTTAGATTTTTCGTGTGTACTCACTGTACAATTATTTAAACCACTAGTTTACCTTTGTCACCCTGTACTACGGGTTAGACCTTTCGTGTGTAGTCACTGTACAATTAAAACCGCTAGTTTTCTTTTCGGTCATTTTCGGCAGATACTTTTGTTACCTAACTCGATAATATAATAATAATAATAATATACTCAGTTTAGTTTATTAACATACTGTGTGCCTATCTGTCAGTTACCATTTTCCATTTACCGTCGCATTGTTGAAACTTTGTAAATATATGTTCCTGTTACCAAAAATAAAGTGTTTTTCACCACCCCTAGACCTATGGAGATATAATTATTTATTCGCAACGAAGTAGTTGCTGGTCCTTCAATATCGAAGAAATTCCTGTTGGGCAATCCCCAACAAATACTCTGAATTAAATGAAAAACCAGGTTCCGGTAGAAGAAAGATCTCGTCGGAGAATGTAGATAACGAGCTTGTCAACTTTCTAAAACATCCTTTCAAGATCCTTAAACGTGAAAGGAGGAACCAAGTTCCCAGGATCCTCCAGAACAGCAAGACGCAGACTAGGAGCGTCAAAGTTATATATAACAACCGATGTGCTGTAAAAAAAAATCCTTTGGCTGATAAAATTAAACCGAGTTGTAGGGAATGTCTCAACTCGAATTATTTATGGGAAAGAGTAATATTTTCTGACCAAAGAATATTCCAATCGTACAACAATGTAAAAATTCGTGTATATACACGACCATGGATATAGACCCAGAAATACGAAGTATACGGAAAGATATACTCTTAATTATAAATACAGAGTTTTAAGCATTAGCGTGGTATGGTCCAGTCAAATAAGTCACTACAAGTTGCACAGAGAAAACAAGTCTTAAAGATTTTTCATAATAAAAGTTCTCGGTAGCTTAATTCTTGATTTACTAACCAGGCTACTGTGACTGTGAGTAAATATGCTCGTAATAAAATTGTTAATAAGTGATGTTGTATAAGTTATTTTGTCTATCTATAAACTGTTTAGCTCAATAGTTTAAACAAAAACTAAAGAAAATATTAGCATTTCCATTTTAACTGTATAACGTTAATGTAATGAATGCGATCAAGGTCTAAGCTAGACGTAAAAAAGAATGTCATGAAGGTAACTTTCTTCGCAATAAGTGAAAATTAGTCAGTCGAAGTAATTTTAATTTGATAATTAGCCAGTTTCCGCTGTATATCAGGGGTAAAAAAATGTGTTTTATGCTTTAAAACGGTTTAAATTGTTTAAAACACGTTTTTAATATTGCAATAAAAACATGTTTTAAACAAAAAAAATAAGTATTTAAAAAATCTTAAAGAACATCTGTTTCGCCAATATTTGACCATCCTAGTGAGAAGAGGAAATGAAATGGATCTGTTTAGTAGATATATTTTTTGTTGACCTACAAAGCCCCTTTTGACCTTTCACAGTATAGTCAGCCACCATATGTACATACATTCAACGTTCCCTGGTATCTCCCTTTAATTTCTTTAGGAAACCACTATTTTCAAGTCTTTTAATCTCAGTTAAGGACTAAATTAGCTTTGTATTTATTTAAAAAGATATTATTTTAAAAACAACTTATAATCATATAGAAAATGCACAAAACCATATACAGGGTGTTCATTTGAAAACTTCCCACCACGGATTTATCGAAAACCACTGATTAAAAAAAAAACGCCGAGACACGTCAAAAGATGTGCCAAAGGGGACAACTTTTTAACCAAAAACTACTTCACCCCCTTTTACCCTCTGCCCTTCGGGGTCATCCCCTTAAAAAATTTAAATGACAAGGGGTATCAAGTAATAGCTTGTTTGAATGGTCTTTTAATGTGCTTTATTTGGACGTTTGATTTTTTAAAATCGGTCGATTCGTTTTCGAGAAAATTAGAAAAATCTTTATTTATCTTAATTTGTTCAGACAGAAAAAAAAACACGAAAATATCACTTTTTATTTCAATAAGTGTTCAAAATGTTGCCCGTTATTGGCCAAAAAATGATATAGGCGATGTTCAAATTCCTGATGGACATTTTCAAAAACATGTTGTGGGATATCATGGCAGCTTTCAATGATGCATTGACGAAGTTCATCCAAAGTTTCAGGTTGGGGAGTGGACACAATAGATTTTAAATGGCCCCATAGAAAAAAGTCTAATGGCGTCAAGTCAGGAGATCTAACAGGCCATTCTATAGGTCCTCTTCGCCCTATCCATTTATCTGAAAACTCGTCGTCTAGCCATTGTCGAACCGAAAGAACATAGTGAGGAGGAGCACCATCTTGCTGGAAATATATTTCAGCCTCATCAAGTATAGGGTTTCCATCGTCTTCGATTTGGTTTTCAATGGTTTCAATGATAAGCGGATTAATGGTATTTTCCAACATATCTAAATAAATGCCTTCATTTAAATTCCTATTAATAAATGGTCCAATCACTTTGTTTCCTAAAATGCCTGCCCATACATTAAGTTTTTGAGGGTACTGAGTATGCCCTTTTACAAAAGCATGAGGATTTTCATTGCTCCAATACCTGCAGTTATGCTTATTAACAAATCCATTTAGATAAAATGTGCATTCATCACTGAAGCAGATATTCTTTACATGGATGGTATTATCATCAATCGCTGCAGTCATTTGTTCACAAAACTCAACTCGCCTATTGAAATCATCTTTGGTTAACTCTTGCAATATGTTGAATGGTTGATAGATTCATCCCTTGGGAAACAATTGTCAATGTTGGATTTTCTTTAACTGTCAGAAAATTTTATATACAAGGTGTTGTTTCTCAAGGGATAAATCTATCAACCATTCAAATCCGTAGGTCGATATCATATCTGGTTCAGAAAATATTAACTGTTAAATTTAGGCGAAATTTTTCTTGCTCGAAAGCAATTGTCCAGCAGTTTATATGGAACTGCTTTTTGAAGTAAGCTTTCCTATTGTTTTCATACGCACATTGTAATATGGCGTAGATTTCTACTTGGAACACTGTGGGAGACTTTCCCAGAGAGAAAAACACATTTTTCTTCGGTCTTACTCCGTGTATCCCGGCTCCGGTACCCTTTTTGGTGTTGGAGCCATCTGTGTACCAGATTATGGCCCAGGAGTAGCTTCTGGTGTTTTGTTTTTCCATATGTTTCGTTCATCAATTCCGACTTCTTAAGGTATGTCATAGCGAAACTTTGGATTCAAGTTAAAATATATGTTATTGATACGAAAATCTTGTTCTTAACATTTTCACATGTTTAACTTAAAGTTGTTTCCTTTAAATACAATTTTCCTGTTTTAATATAAGTAAATATACCTTCAAATATTCCATTTGAGAATGGGTTTCGTTCACGTGGATTGGTGATTGCCAAATAAAAAATTCCATGCCAAATGAAATATGTGGTGAGTTAGTTGCATGGGCAATAATACAAGTCTAAAGGCTCGTGTTTAATTTGCATTAGGAAGATTTTTTTTTTTCGTTTCGTCTCGTCTATTATGTCATTCTTATATAAATAATTTTATTGTTATGTAGACAAACTAAAATTCCAAATGTATTTTTAATACGGCGCATATCGTAATCATCCAAAAAATGATTCTTTTGAACCTATAATTTAACTTGGTTAGTCAAATTGGTAATAATAAATGTTAGCTCTTCTATTAACGAATTTAATGGTCCAAAATGAAATTATAAAATTTGTAAAACCGGAACAAATTATAAAATTTAACGGTTATCTAGAAAAGCCATTAATATAAAAGTGGTTCTTAAACAGCAATAAACATTTGTTTAAAGACTTTGACTGGTTATTTTACAACATTTATAAAGTCTTATTTTAGTACAAGTGTGTCACTAAAAATGTTGGTCAGAAAAAATATTAAAATTCTAATAATTGCAAGCGGGTCAGTGATTAAATTTATAAAAGTAAATTAGTAATTATTATTAGTTAAGAGTTCATGATCGTATATAAAAAAATCATCTTTTGTACTACTCGGTCACTGCGACAGATCTCTGAGTTTAAAGATATATTGACGCATTATTAAACTATGCACACAGATAAGGATGCACTCTATAGGGATCTCGTAAATCATATAAGATACAGAGATGCTTAAATTAAATGGAAACAAATATTTCAACACTAGTGTTAAAATACAAGGCACACTATTTACTTTAAACATATGATGCCAATTTGACAGACCACCCCTATTTATTAAAAATAACACATTTTAGAAAGCAGTAATTGTAAAGTGTTTGCTCTAGCCTACAGATCGCAAGCTTACAGGTTCAAATCCCATCAGGAGTATTTATTTGACTCTTGTTTATAAAAATATTAAATAATTTATAGAAATATTATGAATTAAAATCTTCCTTGTTGGGTGGATTTTTTAAATTTATGATTAATCCATCTTTCCTTGATTAAATTTAATTTTTTTTATTCTGGTTAATCTAGAAGTCAATCCAGGGGATTAGTTCTTCCTATGGTATAAAAAATATGAAAAAGTTATAATTCAAATAAAAGAAAAGCCTATTGACAAACTATAAAACCAGATATTAAGTGAAACATAATCCTAAGTATGCTAATTTCAACACTAGTGTTGAAATATATTTTTCACAAATTAAAGGCTTTTTTAATAATTCTTTGTGGTCGTAGGAATAGTAGTTTCTGTAACGAGGTTGGAATGAAAATTTGATCCGAGTGGAAGATCATCAAAATCCCCATATAAAAATATTAAATTGGCAATATTTCGAAAACTAAGAATTTTTGGGATATACAACCTTATACAAACTTACCCTTATTTTTAATGCTAAATAAGAAATAATTATGAAATTTGGGTGTTTCCACTTGAAAATCTGGACTTTTGACAGTTTTTTCATTTTAATTTTTATTCTTATTTTTTAAACACCCTGTATTAATAGTTATCAAAATATTATAAAAAATCTATTAAAGCAGGTCCTTTATAACAAGGAATCCCACTTTAATTATATAAATAAGGCTTCTTTATAGAAAAAATTGATAATTATTCTAAGGCTTGCAAACGTCATTTTTGACATAAAAATTCAAATATGTCAAAAACGTTTAGACATAGGTATAGGACATGGTATACAAAATCTGCCTAGAATCTTGCGTAGAATGCAAAAATGTAATAATATATAGGGTGTCCTATTTAAAATAAGCCAGTTGACACTTACTTCCGGTATAACCGGAAGTGCCATCATTAGGAAATTTTTTTAGCCCGGTCGCCCTCATCAGCATCAGCATACTGTCAAATTTTCAAAATTTTCCTATGTATAGTTTTCCATATATAGTTCGATTCGGTTCCCGGTGGGACACCCTGTATAGAATTTTACATCGAGCTGATAAACTTGGAAAATAAATTAGAAATATTGGTCTAATGCTTTTAATATTGTAAACAATCTAAACAATATTAAACACTGCTGTCTTTTTAATTTAAAATCTAATATTCTTTTTTAATATGCACAAAAAAGTCTCATTAAAATGCCAAGAAATTCATGAATAGAAACGCATTCGAGCGTTCCGATTTAACAATAAAGAAGTAACTAACGGGAAGAGGTCTATTTGTTTCTCCTATTGTTAGTCTGTCTTAATAGAAACAATGCCTTTTATTTCCAAGTTTTCGTTAAAATTGCATACCGACAGCTTCTAACCAAACTTTAAATTTTAACTTGCAAATCTGAAGTTTTAAATGTACAATTAATTAGTACTAACAGGATTGGACGAAAATGTTTACAAATTTAATGTTTTATGTATTTGGGGAAAATCGCCTTGTTATTTCTAGGGAGAATTGTTTTCAATTCGAAAAGGTTAAGTAATTCGGTAATCGATTATCAAGATAAACCTTGATGGTGTTATTATTGGGGTTGAAACGTTGCTATTTGGTTAAAGTAGTACATATTGCATTATTATTTTATTAGGTACCGGGTGTCCCACTAAGCATGGCTCTCGGCCGTATCTCGGAAACTACTGGGCATAGAAACTCAGGAAAAAAAATTATAACTAAAGTGGTCATGAGAAAATCCAGGAAATAATTTTTAAGTTCCGCATTTTGCCGCAAGACGGCGTAATTTAAAAGTAAATTTTAAAAGTTTACATATCTACGAAAATTCCACATTAAGGTATATCTTTGACAGCTCTACTATTTATTATTATCATTATTAACATTGATAATGAAAAATTTAGTTTTATAAAAATTGTTGGAAATGACCACCTTTACTTCCGCCTGTCTAATTTAATTTAATTATTTTAATTAAGAACGGTGTGCCTGAGAAGAAAAACGCAAGAGACCATTTTTATGCAGAATTGACCAGGCTAATCAGAAATAATATCCACATGAAAAAATATCAGTGGCGTTCCACTTTTTTTCTAAAAAATATATAATCGCTTACTTTTAAAAATTATTCTATTGGCGATAACGCTGAAACGAACGGAGATATCAAGCTGCGGTTTTAATATTTGTTCTAGCAAATTTAATCTACTTTTCGATTATGGTATCATAATTATACCGTATGATTTATTTTTTCGAAGTAAAATCAAAAAATGTGTTATTATTACAAATTGCGCCCTCTAGCATTTTTTTAGAACAATTATGGACAACTAAATACGATTGGTGAAAGTGCCTACATTTCTCTTCCAAACAGTCTTTAGTTTGCTAAAATCGGATAAGTCGTTTATAAGTTACAGCGATTTAAATGATTACACATTCAACCGCTTCCCCCCCTTTTATTAAAGTCGGTACGCCAATGAGCATAAGACCAAAATGATGCATAATTGTCCAAGCTGGTGTTATCAAAGATATGTGGATTTTTCGGAGATATGTAAACTTTTAAAATTTACTTTTCAATTACGCCCTCTTGCGGCAAAATGCGGAACTTAAAAATTATTTCCAGGATTTTCTCATGACCACAATTTTTTTTTCCTGAGTTTCTATGCCCAGTAGTTTCCGAGATACGGCCGAGAGCCATTCTTAGTGGGACACCCGGTACATTGTCTACGAAAATTCATTAAAAAATATAGCTCCGTATAAAAAAAAATATAGTATAAAGATAACTAACCAAAGAAAAAAAGAAGATAATTTGATTAAGAAGGAACTATTAGCTATAGCAAATTTACACAAACATCGTTCTATGAAATATGCTATGGAAGATATAGCTGAAAAACACAGTGTAACTGTGCTGCGCACTCCCCCATCGTTGCGAACTAAATTCTACAGAACTTATATGGGCGCAACTGAAAGGAATTGTAGCAAGACATAACACGACATTCAAAATAAAAGACGTTAAGCTACTGTTTGATCAAACCATTAAAGAAGTTACACCAGAGAACTGGCGAGAAGCAGTCCATCATGTCATTAAAGAAGAGGAGAAAATGTGGGATCTTGACCACCTAATCGATCGGACCATCGACCTGTTAATTATAATGTCAAGAGGAGATGACAGTCCCTCAGATGAATATTATGATTTTTTATAATTTAATTTCTGCATAATGTATTTTGTATTTTTCTATAATGTTTAATATAAAATAGGTGTACCTAATACTATGTACATAATGCACGCCTTTGTCACACCATTTTCAGTGTTTTAGAGTGGATAACAATAGGCAAAACCCATAACTTGACCCACGCTCGGGTGATACTACCTGCACTTGATGAAAAGAAATAATTTTGCAATGAAATCAATGCCGAATTATGAAAGTGGCTTAAATATTCATTGTCTTACTCTGTAGTCCCTTTGCAATCCTAATGAGCTTTTATTACTCTATACCTTTCTGAAATAGACTATAAGCGGCATTTACAATATTAAACGAGAATAATGAATAATATTCATTCATTGCTTAACTTGATATTTTCTTGTGGGAAATTTGGGTAACTAACTGACTGAATATTCATTTGAAAACATTGATGAATTTTAAAAACGTTACGAAAAGCAATGGAAGTTATAAAATGAATATACAAAGGGATCTTATGAAATTGTATAAATTAACATTACTGTTATTGTTATAAATAAAATAAAGGCGTATGACTGTTGCAACGTTTTTAACAAATAAGTTTATTAATTAAATATACTACAACGTCATAGAATATAAGTTTAATCCTACAATAATAACATAAAAGTAATATTTATAAAACAAGTACAGTTGTAATAACAAAAAACTCCCCAGGCAATGACGTAAGAAATCGAGGTTTGATAGCTCTTGGGGGGAGTGTTGTCGCCTGACTGAGGATCGTGGTTCGGAACCCACGTCAAGCTGTGGGTTTTTTCTCGGGAATGGCACTGGCAGCATCCTGAAAAGAGTGTATTTTTATGCATTCTTTACATGTAGCAAAATTGAAAAGACAAGGAGATTTTAGAGATATTGGGGAAAAAATGTTTATTTTTTTAAATTTTAACACCCTGTATCTCTCTGTTCACCTAGAAAAATATCTTAGTATCGTATTATCGCTCTTAAGGATCATCATTCAATTTTAAAACACCCTGTAAGGAAATTCGCACCTCTCATTTTAATGCCGTAGGACTTTTTTTTAATACAATCACTTTATAACAAAATTGGATATATTTATAATTTATTTACATAAATATTTTTTTTTCTAGCGAGAGCAGTACCATGGGTAGACCCTTCCCTGGAACTATTAGACGAGCTCAACGACGCTGAAGTATACAAGGCCGTAGTCAGTTCTATGAATGAGTGGCAGCGAAGGCACAATCTTAAAAAATCGACAAATAGGTGAGTTTGAAAAAAAAATCAATTTATTTTAAAATAATAAAATTTAAGGATTTATTAAAGATTACATAGCCCCACGAAAAAAAAAGAAGTCAAGTCCATTGGACTAAACCTTCAAGTTGATATGTTTTCGAGGATGCTGAATCTGACCTCCGTTTCACCCCATCAGGTCTATTGGGGGTGACACTATCCTTTCAGTGGGTGAAACCAGGATTTTTGAAGGATGTTTCTCAGAATAACGATGGAGGAGAGTATTGTATTATACAGGGTGTTGGAAAAAGGCCGGTACTAAATTAAACGGCCATGTTTATATATTTTCGAGGTCGCTGAATCCAAATTCGACCTCATCGGGTCTATAGGGGGGACGAAACCCGTTTTTCATTCAATTTTATATTTGTATATGTATAAATAGTATACCCTCCTCCGTTATGATTATGAAAAATATTCTTTGAAAGTAAAAAAAACTCGTTTTATCCCTTGAAAGGATGGTTTCACGTCTAAATTGACCTGATGAGGTGAAACGAAGGTCGATTTTGGATTCAGCGACGTCAAAACCATATAGACGTGGGGTCTAGTCCAGTGGACATGCCTTTTTTTAGTAGGGCTGTGTAATTTTAATAATAGTACTTTTATATAATATGTTATTTTTTATGCATTTTAGAACCAAGAGAGAAGATCCTAGCATATGTTACAAAGGTCTTGGATGCTTCGAGGCATCGGGGCCTTTCGGATATCTGGATATGTTACCGAGTAAACCCGAAGAGATAAATACACGATTTTTAATGTATCCCGCAAGGTAAAAATAACTTTATAGTAAATTTTTAAATTCCTGGATAACATTAACGCAACATCGTACATTTTTTTCTGAAGACAAGCGAAATATGATGGTAATATCTTGTATGTTCACCTTTACTTAGATTAACCGCTTCCATAACATGCATCTGCATACCTACTATTTATACCGGAATTAAGAGGTTGTCATAAACCACAATAGTAGCTCGGTGGTTGAGTTTCAGGCGCTCGACCATGGCGGTCCAGGTTCGAATCTCGGAGAGGGCATATACGCTTAATAAAAAAATTATGCTCAGAAATTTAGTAGTTAAAACAATGCAGTATGCTACTAGCTATTCTTAATATCTAGACTAAAAGGGGCGTCATAGACCTCTGGGGAAGTAAAAACTGATAAACTAGTGCATACACGTGGTTCTAATCCCACGGTCAGCTGTAGTTCTCATCTAGCTGACATTACACAGACGATTGGGGATACAATTGGCCCTTTATGCCTAAGTATGCTGGTTCTTTTCCCAACCACTGCCATGGTAATGTTATTAACGGAATAGCTACAGCCTTAATTCTTGTCTAGCCCTTAAAGACGAAATTTATCCTGCATAAACGGTCCCAAAACAACGACAATAAAGTTTATAAAAACATGTAAAGCTATTAAAACGATGTATCCCTTTAATCAAGCCAGGGCCACAATTGGAAACCCCTCCAAAAAGTTATCAACTGGAATGATGCCTCTAATGCGCACCCAGCTAAAACAAGTGGTCGGCCTACTAACAGGCCACTGCTTAAGAAAACACCTACACCGAGTAGGAACTTACAATGGTCCCATTGAATGCAGGCTTTTCGGCGATGAGGACGAAACCGCCTCACATATCATATATAACTGCGAAGCACTGACCCGAGGAAGACTCAGAATCTTCGGTGACATTCAATGTGGGGATAACCTACCACATGACAAACTTGGTAGGAATTTGCTGGACCTTATAAAAGAAACAAACCTTTTCTAGCAAGATAGGGGAGCACAATAAGCCACTAGGCTGCAGTGCAAGAAGCTTGGGCCGAATGCCCAACCCGCTCCTTAAACCAACCAACCATCCCTTCAATAATAGGGATAATGAAGTGAACCAAAAATGAGAACGTCAGAGGAAGATTGAGTTACACTCAAATTTCATCTGCTATAATATATCATGCGGTTGCTAGTATATTTTGCAGGAACATAATATTTTTATTACATCCGATATTAAACGAATAGTGAAAACTGTAACATCGATCAGATTGTTGTTGATGATGATGATGTTACGTTAATTTTATCAAGAAGGTTAGTTTACAGTTTAGACATGACTTGTAACTAGTTATTTATTTGTTATATTATAATTTGTTAAGTTCAAATTTCAAATGGACTGTAACTGTCAAATTAATAAATCTATAAAAAAACAACCTAACCTTTTTTTCAGGACGAGACGAAGGCGAAGTGGCTCAGCCCCAGCTGAAGTACCTTTCGAGAAACTGGGCGAAGCTTTCGAATGGGCAAAAACTGGCTTTAACAAAAGCTTGCCAACCAAAGTTTTGATTCATGGATTCGGGAGTGATTGTGGCTACATTTGGGCGTACGAGATACGAAGCGCTTTGATGGCTGTGGTAAGACTTTTTTGGGAATCCTTGTATACCGTATATCTGAAGATCGGGTTTAGAAGGGGACAAATGGGACAAAAAGTGAAAGATATTGAGACAAATTTAACTTAACCTAGGATTATTTTTGTTAAAACGACTGTATTTTAAGTTAATTATTGATTTAATGTAAATATGTATGTTATGATAATTTTTTTTACTAGGAAGAAGTCAATACAATCTGCGTTGATTGGTCCAACGGTGCATCCTTACCAAATTACGTAAAAGCCTCAGCCAATACTAGACTTGTAGGGAAGCAACTGTCCTTACTACTTAGGGGTCTGGTAGACAAAAATGGCCTTTCCTTAAGAGATACCCATTTAATTGGTTTCAGTTTAGGAGCTCATATTGCTGGTTTTACTGGTGCTGATTTAGGAAACTTAAGTCGAATAACTGGTAAGTATACAGGGTGTCCCACCAGGAACCGAAACGATCTATATGTAGAAAACTATACATAGGAAAATTTTGAAAATTTGACAGTATGCTGATGGGGGCGGCCGGTTATACCGGAAGTAGAAGTAGAAGTGTCAACTTGCTTATTCTAAATGGGACACCCTATATATTATTACATTTTTGCATTCTACGCAAGATTCTAGGCAGATTTTGTATACCATGTCCTATACCTATGTCTAAACTTTTTTGACATATTTGAATTTTTATGTCAAAAATGACGTTTGCAAGCCTTAGAATAATTATTATCAATTTTTTCTATAAAGAAGCCTTATTTATATAATTTACGTGGGATTTCTTGTTATAAAGGACCTTCTTTAATAGATTTTTTATAATATTTTGATAACTATAATACAGGGTGTTTAAAATATAAAATTAAAAATGAAATTGAAAAAACTGCAAAAAGTCTAGATTTTCAAATGGAAACACCCAAATTTTATAATTATTTCTTATTTAGCATTAAAGATAAGGGTAAGTTTGTATAAGGTTGTATATCCCAAAAATTCTTAGTTTTCGAAATATTGCCAATTTAATATTCTTATATGGGGATTTTGCTGCAGATTTTAAGTTCAGTTACTCTAAGTTGGCTATGGCGGCGTTGAAAAACAATCAAATGCTAAAAAAATCTATGATGCTGTCACTTAACAATATTAATAATCATAGCCGGGCGCTTAAATTATACAAACGAAGATTATTTACACTTATTTATTATTTATGGAGAATGTGATAAAGTTATATCATGTCACATTTGCCATTCGATATCCGCAAAAACAGAAGCTATCACAATGTGCTTATTAATAATGTTCAAATGGTAAGTGACAGCTTTATTCAACGCTGTCATAGCCAACTAAGAGTAACTGAACCTAAAATCTGCAGCAAAATCCCCATATAAAAATTTTAAATTGGCAATACTTCGAAAACTAAGAATTTTTGGGATATACAATCTTATACAAACTTACCCTTATTTTTAATGCTTAATAAGAAATAATTATGAAATTTGGGTGTTTCCTTTTGAAAATCTTGACTTTTGACAGTTTTTTCATTTTTATTCTTATTTTTTAAACACCCTGTATTAATAGTTATCAAAATATTAGAAAAGATCTAAGAAAGCAGGTCCTTTTTAACAAGGAATCCCACTTAAATTAAATAAATAAGGCTTCTTTATGGAAAAAATTGATAATTATTCTAAGGCTTGGAAACGTCATTTTTGACATAAAAATTCAAATATGTCAAAAACGTTTAGACATAGGTATAGGACATGGTATACAAAATCTGCCTAGAATCTTGCGTAGAATGCAAAAATGTAATAACATATAGGCTGTCCTATTTAAAATAAGCAAGTTAACACTTACTTCCGGTATAACCGGAGATGCCACCATTATGAAAATATTTTAGCCTGGTCGCCCCCATCAGCATCAGCATACTGTCAAATTTTCAAAATTTTCTAATGTATAGTTTGCTATATATAGATCGATTCGGTTCCCGGTGGGACACCCTGTATGTTTTATTTACCGATTTAACTATCAAATTATAGAAAGAGAAAACCATAAAGAATCAGGTATTAACCTGAAGACGTCTGGAGATGCTTACCAGTTGAAACGTAGTGATTCAAAACAAATAAAGACAATTCAATTCTTAAACTCAACTGCCGTTCATTTCAGGTCTAGATCCAGCTGGTCCACTCTTCGAGTCCCAAGATACCAGAGCCAGATTGGATGAAACTGATGCTGCTTTTGTTGATGTCATCCATAGTAATGGAGAAAATTTAATCTTAGGAGGCCTTGGCTCGTCTCAACCAATGGGGCACGTGGATTTTTATCCCAATGGGGGGAGAATGCAGAAGGGATGCAGTCACTTGTTTGTCGGGGCAGTTAGTGATATTATTTGGTGTAAGTAAATTTGTTTTAAGAACAGTGTCATCGGTAAAGTTGTCATCATATGAAAGATTCTTTAACAATAAATTTAAGAAATGGTGAATACTTACAAGAAGACCTGAAGACGACTGGAGATACTTATCATGTGAAACGTTGTGATGTAAAACAAACGAAGACAATGCAAGTCCAAAACTCTTTTATCATTTAAGAAACATCATTGTCTCCAACCTTCAAAAACTTTAAAATTATTTAAAAAATAAACTTTGTGCTTAATATTGTAAAACTCGTGTCCTTGATCTCTCTGAAATGAATAGGTACTGCGACAAATTGTTCTAGTTACTGCCCAGTTTAGGCACAGATTTAATGAAATATTAGACCACGAATCACGCAATAGCCTTGTATCCATTGATAACGTGAGTAAGTATAAATTATTTTCTGGACGTTCTTTATCCAGTAACTACTTTTTTACTTACTTACTAACCTTAAAATTTATTTTACTTTTACAAGAAAAATCTTTGGCCGGTTTAAAAATCCTTTAAAGCTCTAGCAGAAAACTTTTTAACTTTTAATAAACTTTTAATATTAAAATTCGCATCCGCTGGCAACGTCTAAATGGCTCCAATTGAAGAAACGATTAATTTTGAAAGTTATTTTGGTTTCAATATTCTTTTAATTTGGAAGGAAAAATATTATCTTGGGAGAAAGTTTTTTTGATTTAAAAAAAATTGGCGGATTGGTGTCTGTTGCCTCTTTAAATATTTTTCTTAGGGAAATTATAGCTCTTAATTTAATAAGATTTTAATTAATTAATTTTTAAAAGTAAATTTTCTGTTAAAATTACTTACAATAATATAAGGAAAGGGCACCGAGTCGTCTAATAGTTATGTCGTGCAATAGATGCGAAAGTTAATTTTTTGGTGTAAGGAGGTTTTTGAATTGCCGAGGCGAAGCCGAGGTGATTTAAACTTCCGAGCACCAAGAAAGGCTTTCGCATCGTGTAATATATTTAATTTTTTCTACTACTGTTCTCTGGTCAATATATTATGAAGTAATAAACTTTGATTTTGTTCAAATTAAAATAATAAAATAAGTTTTTTTTCCACCTGTAAAATAATCCATGACAACTAGTTATTTGAGTATTGTCAGTCTGTCAGTTCGAATAAAATAAGGATGTTTCACCTGTAAAATAATCCATTTTTTTTTGTCCTGGCACCGAAAGTAATACATAGCTACAATGCTACTTTAACATAGCTAGCAACGTATAATATTCAGGTAACTAAAATGTTTACTTTCGTTATCTGTCGTGTTGCTAGGGCCCGAAAGTAAATTTATTCATACAGTAGTAGAAAATAGTAATTTACAAGGCCCGACTCTATCCGGCTGACCCAGTTAAGAGCTCCGCAGAAACAGAGCTGCCTTGCGTCAGCTGACCAAAACACAATTATTATTTTTTAAACTCCTTTTAATATACAGTTTACTCAAGGTAAGTCATTCAATTATACCCTCCATCGCCAAGGTACTTGCAAACTTTATAACGCCAGCTGTTATAATAAAATATGGCGGACTTTTTCAGAAACCCCAGGTGGCAACTACACACTTTGTTTAGTTTTTAAACAACAATTTGCTGTTCCGATCACTTGCTGAAACTGTAATTGGTCACATTTAAGATTTTGGCAAGGGCAGTCGTTTTTACAATGCTTGCTTGTGTAGGTTTTAGCATTTTTAAATTTAATAGAACAGAATTGTAAACAAAGTTTAATTGTGGAGCCATTCTGTACTCGATCTTTCGTCGTTAAATACGAAACAAAAATACTTGAAACGATAAAAAAATTCGAACAGGAAATACTTTTGAAAAACGGAAATTTATGATAAACATACCCAGATGTATGGTTATAAAATAAATATTAATTATACCAATAGGTGCAACCCCTGCACTTCACAGGTACAAGCCGTCAACAACACAAATAAAGCGTATTTCATCTTTATTCCACTTTTGCATAAAGAAATAATTATTAATATTTTTTACAGCTTCAGCTGTTGAAGGCCGTTCCCTTTGCAATCACAGGAGAGCCTATAAGTTTTTTATTGATTCTGTTTCGCCGAGATGTCATTTTCCCGCATTTCCTTGTAATTCATATGATGATTTTATTGCTGGGAATTGTTTTCCATGTACTGAAGAAAGGTAAGAATTACTTCAAACCAACACAAACCGTTTAAAAATTTATTATTAAACTAGAAAGAGGGTATTTTATAGTTACCAAATACCAAAGTTGATTGTTATTTTTTACTAATTTTGGACTTTCCTTTTTGTGACACATTTTGAGGTATCGGAAAATACCTTAAAAAGGCTGTTTATCGTGACAAAGCAGAGAGAACTTGTGTGACGTCATCAAAAACCAGTAATAGAATAATATTTAGACGTTATTTTAGCTTTTTAAAGCGTTCTCTCTTCCGTCGCCGCCGTCATTGTACTTTACATGATTGAATTTGACTCTACTATAGGCCCTTTCAAAGAAAGACAGATGAAGAAAAGGATACGTTACAAGAGTTGTCGTCATTAAATTCTTACTTGAAGTTAACAGTTCTATGGCCATGCCAAAAATGATCCAGCACCTGGTTGGATATCTTTATGGCGGTATTATCAATTTTAAAGTAGTCTAATGTCGGGTTGCACAAAGAATTTTAATAATTAATAATTATTTAACCGGCAAGTTTGACTGTAATATAAATGACTTTGACAGGCATTATATACTCACACTCAAAGATGCGTGATTAATAATTTAAAAATTAAGGTAACCTGGCCAGCATGATTGTGAGAAAATTATTTTTGTCAATGTTACGTCTGTCACAGTCAAACTTGCCGGCTAAATAATAATTATTAAAATTTTTTGTGCAACCCGACATAAATGGTTTATTAGTGAAAGGATATTTAAACGATAATGAAAAATCTATGCAAGTTGGCTGTTCCCCATCTGCAATCACTCCCCTTTTCTTCATTTGTTTTCTCCTTTAAACGGGCCTGTTTTGCTTCTCATAGTGCTTTCTCACATCAAAGATGGCCTTGATTATAATAAAAATGGATTCTTTTTTAATTGCTTTCAGAAAATGTGGCAATATGGGATATTACGCTGATAGATCAAAAGGAAGAGGACAGCTATACCTTATAACTAGAGATGAGGAACCTTTTTGTGGTATGATACTTACGTATTTAAAAAAAAACTTATTAAATTGTTTGATTCTTTTAATGTAGGTATTCATTAGGATTTCGCATATAATCTATTGCTTTCTCTCACACGTCCGTCGGTCAGTCTGTCATGCTGAAATATATTTTTCATACGATAGTGGTTAGAAAGCGTATGTTTAGTAATTAATTATCTCAGACCAATAACAATGAGCAAAACAATTTACATTTGGCCATGCGGACGTTCGATGTTCACACAATAAGAATTGGCGAGCTGTAGTAATAAAAAGATTCTGATCGCCATATTATGTTGCCGACCTGCACTAAATACAGGGTGTTATGGAATTTACGCATTATATTTAAATGAGTGTATCCTATAGAGAAATACTCCAAACAATTACGTTTCCAGTTGAGTATACGCGCCAAACAGTTCAGACAAGCAGAGGTCTCACTGTATCCGCGTTTGGCTTTTTAGTTTTACACTATTCAAATGTTTTGGAATTAAACAAATCATTTTCTATCTCGAGTACTAAAAAATATGTGATACAGCTTTTGGGCACAGTTGTATCTTGTGCTGTGATGTAGTAAATAGAGCCAAGTTTTAATCGTAAATTGGATTTATGGCTATTGTTTTTATTATGGCTTTGCATTTTTTGAGGACGTAGGATTTAATTTTTTTCTAACAAACTGAATGGTAATATTTTCAAAATATTTCTAAAAGAAAGAATAATCCTTATAAAAATGAAAATTATTATTTTCCTAATTTGTCAATGTGACAACAATGTTGATCTTTATTTCATTAATAAATTTGTAAAAAAAAACGATCCACTTATAGACGTATAGAATGTTTTAAAAGTGCATTATTTAGCTTTTTGTATATTTTACCTTTATCTGAACTGTTTTTTAAAAATCTATTGTATATTGTCATAAAATGGCATCGCAGTTTTAACTGTACAAGACATTCAACCCTTTAAGCTTCGAAATAACGTTTCACAGGTGAGAACAATATCGACCATGTTCGTGATCTGACGAACTGTGGCCGAAACACTGTAATAAAAAATGTCCGTACACACGATCAGGCATGCCTTCGCGCCTACCTGAAGAGGCAGGTCTGCGAGTAAGTCTGATACTACACATTCCGTACACACGTCTCAGTTAGACTGCGAGTCATGGTTACTTAAGAGGAACAAATATACACACATAATTTTATTAAAAGAGCTACAATTAGAACCAGAAGACTACAGAAATTACATGCGAATGACCGAAGAAGTGTATATGGAACTATTAGATTTGGTATCACCATACATTCAAAAAGAAGATACTGTAATGCGACAATCTATAAGTCCACACGAAAGATTATCATTCACTTTAACATCTATTTTCTCGATATAGTTCTATAAATTCAGTTATTATATTTTTCTCTCTTGTAGTAGCCATAAATATTTATTATAAATATTTATTTATTTAGACACAAAACAACAAGTTCAGTGCTAAATAGTTTTTATCTGGTTGAAAATGAAAATTTGGCACGCGCCGTGTATACACGTTAAAACCTGCCTGCGAGCCTGACCAGAAAATCAAGAATCGCCGGATTGCTTCGCTCCGCGCAAAGTGGCCTGAACGCACCATCAGTTCAGTATACACACGATCGCACTTACTCGCGAGCTTGAAACGTTCAGGTTGGCGCGAAGGCATGCCTGATCGTGTGTACGGACATTAGTATCCCCTCCATTTATCCGCTTCTCCGCGCGTTCCGATTGATCACCCCTTTTAAGAGTGGGAGACGTACTTGTATCGCAAATATGCCTTTAACAATGTACACATAACAGTAGCTTCTTTATGAATGAAACACTTTGTCTATGGTAACTGGTGTAAGCGTTTTTTTTTTTAATTTAGCCCATCAATACTTGGTGAAAATAGAAACAACGCCAAGCCCTGTTCCGGTAAAGAGTTATGGAAAAATACAAATTACACTCATCGGGGACTCGTTTTTGAATGAAACCTTTATGATGACAAAGTAAGTAAAATAATTATAAGTTTTAAAATATTTTTTTCGACGTTTCGATTTTTCAAAACCATCATCAACTTTACTTTTTTAAATAGTCGGAAAATTTTATTTTTAAATTCCCTTCGTTGTTTATAATTTAACAACGTATCATACGTTTCGGACATAAAAACCCATCAAAAGAAATAAATGCAAATTCATCTATCAACTTTCTTTTGTTATTAAAACCAACTAGAAATAATTTAATTCTGGACGGCGACCACAAGTCATATCCACTTTTTCTTCTGCTGAATAATGTTTCATAATTTTTAATAAATTTAAAAACCTACATTTACCCAACTCCTTAAAAACATAAAAGTCTTACTTTAAAGATATTAGATAAAAGTTAATTTGGACTAGCTAAGCGATTTCATTAACTTAATCTCATTGATAAGAGTTTATAATTTATTTATATTTTTATACTAAGTATTTATAATTTATTTAAACAAGGGCCTGGCACAGCTTACTATATAGTTAAGACGGATAAAAATTATATTAGGTTACTTAGATTGAAAGTAAATAAGTTAAATTTGCACGTATTTTTATTGATAATGGGTTTTTAAGTCCGAGACGCGTCATTAATACTAGGTGTGTTACGTCATTGAATTATAAAGATGGAGGGTGATTTAATAGTAATTTAACCAACAAGTACATTATTAATGGCGATTAATGATCGAAATATTTTAACGCGTGAGCGTAGCGAAAGCGTTAATGTTCGAGATCATTAATCGCATTTTAATGTAAGAGTTGGTTACAATGTTTTTTCGTCGACCGTATTTTTTACTAAAGTGAAGAAAAACAGTTAACAACTTTTATTTTACAATCCAGATTTCACAATTCTACAAATACTAATGACAGCGGACGACGTTTTGGATTGACGTTTTATTATTTTGTTGATTTGTTTGCATGGCTGCCTTTAATTTTAATTACCAAAATCGTGCATTTACAGAAAATCATGCATTAATAGGGGTCATTAATGAATGATTTTGGGAAATCGTGCATTTACAGAAAATCATACATTAATGAATGATTTTGGGAACGTTAATATCGGATGTAAATACACGGTCGACGGAAAAAATAATAAAATAAAGGTCCCCGACTATTTATGAAAGCAAAGTTGATGATGGTTTTGAAAAAACGAAACGTCAAAATCCAATTGCATCAACTTGTAGAGGAGAAAAAATAGTAATAACAATGTAAACTTTATTTCAACATGTCTCTTCAAATAGAGTCAGAAAAAAATAAAAACGATATCTCGAAAATTCGGTTTGGCCCAAATATCTTCGGGAGAATTTTGAGTTTTTTAAATTAGATAGCCCAATGTTGCAGAATTTAGTAGGGCGCAACTTTTTTCTAATTTAGCCATCTCTGTATCTTGTATGGTTTACGAGATCCCTGTTGACTGCATCCTTATCTGGGATACCCTGTATAAAGTGAAAAAAAATCCTTTTTTCTGTGACGGGAAAAAAGTTTGACATTTTATCTCTGTTGACAGGTAAAAAAATGTCGCTTTTTGTGAAATTACTTTTTTCCCCGGGAAAAAAGTGATGTGATTACTTTTTTCCCCGGGAAAAAAGTGATTACTTTTTTCCCGGATATAATATACACACATAAGTGAAGGTAGATATTTAATTTTAGAATATTTTATTATACAAAAAGTTACATTTTCTTTAAATCAAAAAGTACAATTATTAAATGTGCATTGCATGCATGACATGTTCATTTTACTATTCGGTACAGTCGAATTTTCTCGTGTTGTAATTATATTTTCTGCCATGGACACAACTGCCGTTGATGTACCTGGTCGCAAATCGGGTGTTCTTTCAGCACTGCCACAGGTTCTAAACACTTTATTAGCTATTTCTGTCCTGTGTGCTACCGATTCATCAACATACCCTTCAGCGACCGTTGATGACTTCCAACCGCCATGTTTCTTGAGTGTCAACAAGTCTCCCCCAGATTCAACCAAAAGTGTAGCAGACGATCTTCGAAATGAATGACCCGTGTATAAGGTAACATTTTCAAGTTGAAGAAAATTAGCTACTGTTTGGGGTACCTTATAAAACTGATTTTTACCCACAACTTGATTGATACATTTTCCATTGTGATATACATAAAATAGGCGGCGATCCTTTGCTGCTGTTGGACGAAGGGCTATGTACATTCGGTAAAATTTAATATATTTTTCAGTAACTACAAATCTCCTGTTGACATCATTCTTTGTTTGCTTAATTTTCACAATTAATAACGTTCCCGAATCTTCAATATCATCTTATGTTACCTGGCTGATTTCGCAAATTCGACAAGTTCCTGCAATCGCAAGTAAAACAACAACCTTGGCCATTAAATAAACTTCATCGGGAGCATTATTGAAAAAATCACTAATATTTGTACTCGTAAAAATCGCAGATTTCTTGGGTGTCTAACCTTTCCCATTTTGTTTTAGAAATGTAATTAGTTTGAAATATTTTGAAATGTCTACATTATTATTGGATTGTAACATACTTTTAATCATTGAATAATTCGACCACACTGTTGATAGCTTTTGTTGTTGTGTCAGTTCCGAAAAATAGGCCAATAACACCGTCTCCGACTAAGAACTGCATGCCTTTTTCATCTTCCATTCCATAAATCTTGAAAACGCGTTTTCGTAAATTTTGCGCGATTTAGCTGGCAATAATTTTTGTGACGCTACTTTCGCTGCTTCTACTAATTCCGGTGGAGTCAGAGAAAACTCAGAATCAGACATTTTAAACTTTATATTATTTAATATAACTACTAATTAATCACTAAAGTTCTTACTTTTTATATTAAATCACCGAATTAAATTGACAGATATTTGATTATTTTAAAGGTTTCCTTAGAAACGCAGGTCCAATTGTCGCTATAAGTAAAACAGCCTACCTACTAGTTTAAAAAGTCAAATTTCACATCGATACTTTTCTGACTTTAATATATTGTAATAATATCGTCGTTTTTCCCGTCACAGAAAAAAATAGTGTATTATACACGGGAAAAATATTAGATTTTAGCTCTCGCTTTTTTGTCTCCCTCCGCTTCGCGTCGGGAGACAACACAACCTCGAGCTAAAATCTAATGCTTTTTTCCCTTGTATAATAAATAACTATATTACATATTACAAAAATTATTAAATTTTTTACACTGTACTTACTTCTACTTGCTGGAAATAAATTAATTAAATAATTACGATGAAGCTATGTTGCTACTATTACTATTTTGCTGTGATGTTTCATGCCAATTAAGGCAGGTATTTTGCCAAAATATTAAATCCATATAAAATTAAAAAATAAAAAAAAATATTTTTTACCCTAGATAATTGGCTGCTTAGAGCATATGCACTTTACTGTTATTTAAATTGAGTTTTACACGCCCACTAAAAAAGTTCTTTAAACTAAGAAAATTACCTACAAAATATTACCTTAATAAAAAAATCAATTATTTATTAAAATATAAAATACAGCCACGCAGACACACGTCTCTACCAAACTATATTTTTGCTAACGTAACATATTTAATAAACTAGGTTTAGCTTTTTTTTAATAAATAATTGCACTGAAAAAGTGACCTTTACGTACTACATGTTTTTGAAATAAACCAAACGATGAAAAGCTCGGCAATTATTGTGAATTAAAATGAAAAGTCTGGGCACCTGTCTGAGCCAGAATTTGAAAAAATATTATAGAAAAAATTATTTTCTCTAATTATGTGAAGGTTACTGCTGATTTTACTGAAATTTACAGCCAGACTAAAAAATATAAAAGCTATTAAATTATATTTTTTTATAAGTATGAGTGGATTTTATCTAATAATCTTAAATTTTATTTTTATTTAGCGAAAGTGAAAATTCAAAGAGTTGTAAGTGGTGTCAACATTAATAATAACAATTATATTCTGCTTCTCCCTAAATTATAAAAGTGCTCATTAAAATTGAAAAAACTGTATTGAAATATGTATGTTGGGTTGCATAAAGATTTGTAACAATAGTAAACTAACCATCAAATTTGAATATGACATAAATGACTTTGATAGGCATTATAGGTATACTCACATTTAAAGGTGCCTATTAGTAAATTAAAAAGTAAGGTAACCGGTCCAGTATAATTGTGAGAAAATTATTTCTGCCAATGTTACGTCTGCCACAGTTAAACTTGCTGGTTAGTTAATTATTATTACAATTGTTGCTTAAGAGTCACTCTTATTTTTTATTTTAGATACAATTTTCATTTATAAAGGTTACTTAGAATTAAAAGTTATGTTCAAATACAAAGTAACGACCTTCTATATAAAAAAAACTAAAATAAATTTATTTTTTGTCTTTGTATAGAGACTAGATTTAAGCAATCAAAATATTTTAAAAAGTTCTTTTTAATGTTTGCTTTTATAATATTGATCAAACTTTAAATATCTCATTGTTTGCCAAATTTTTTTTAAACCATTCCAATACATTATGCCAAAATTTGTTTATTTTTTAAGCAATTAGCTTTAAACCAAAAATAATTTTAGAAAATCTAATCAGAAAATTACTTTAAGAATGTCATGTTTTTCCAAATTATAAAAATCTACAGAGTAAGACAAAAAAAATAAATATTTGTTTCTTTTTGTGATTTGAGGTCGTGACTTCGTATTCAGACATAACTTTTAATTCCAAACTACTTTTACAAATAAAGATTGTATCTAAAACGAAAAATACAAGTACTTTACAACTTTTAATAAATCCTATGAACTAATAGTATTTTACATTACAAGGCCGGTAGGTGACTTATTACAGTACGAGTTGGTTTACGGACGAGGCGACGTAGGAGCCGAGTCTGGAATATAAACGAGTGCTGTAATAACACCTAACGGACGTGTATCGTATGATATTTTATTTCATTTTGTCATTATAATCCTTTTTAAAAAGATTTAATAGAAATGTTTATTACAAATTTTAAAATATAAATGCGACTGTCGTTTGCTTGTTACTGTCAAATAGATAAAATTATAATACACTCATCAGCAAAAAAAACCGGACAAGGAAAATTATTACCAACTTTGAAATTAATTAACTTTTCTGATTTTAAAATATCTTTAATGAAATTTTCGAAAGATGGTAGCCGCATGTATTAAGATTATTACCCTCTTTTCGATTTAGGCAAAATGTTGACATGTGTGATATTATACCGAGGGCAACAAATGATACTTTTTTTGCCTTACGTTCTTAACACCCTGTGGAAAAAGTAGGCAGTGCGATGATATTATAGTGAATTTCATATGGAACTCGCATATTTTCTTAACATTTTGTTTTTTAATTCGTCCCAATAACTGTTAAAAAAAATAAAAGATATAATCTTTTTAAAAACTCATTTTAATTTTTCCAATGTTAATGAAAAATAAAAATTAAACGTGATAAGTTGCCAAAGTTTTATTTCATTATCAGTGTGAAGCTTGAAATATTGCCCAAACATGCTTTCAGAAGTTGTTGCCCGTGCTGTGGCACTAAACGACGATAGCCGAAACATACGATATATCGCTAACATCTTGGGTGAGGCTAAGAGTACCGTACAGGATACAATCAGCCGCTTTCAACAAACTGGCGAGTACAGTTTGGGGTTGTTTGACGACTAATGGCTGAAGATGGTAAACCGCGATCGCGTAGTCTTACGTCTCCTCCCTGATCCTTGACGCCTAGAATACTCCCCAGTTTGTCGAGAGCGGATGATTGCATCCTGTACGGTACTCTTAGCCCCACCCAAGACGTTAGCGATATATCGTATGTTTCGGCCATCGTCGTTTAGTGCCACAGCACGGGCAACAACTTCTGAGCGCATGTTTGGGCAATATTTTAAGCTTCACACTGATAATGAAATAAAACTTTGGCAACTTATCACGTTTAATTTTTTTTTTCATTAACATTGCCTAAATCGAAAAGAGGGTAATAATCTTAATACATGCGGCTACCATCTTTCGAAAATTTCATTAAAGATATTTTAAAATCAGAAAAGTTAAATAATATCAAATTTGGTAATAATTTTCCTTGTCCGTTTTTTTTTGCTGATGAGTGTATTTGAGTAAAGAATATAAATATAGTTTAAATAAAATAAAAATTACTAACTTTAGTTAAGTAAACTATTTAAAAAATTGTAAAAGAGAGCCTCTTCTGTAGTTGCGTAACATTTTTCATTTACTAAAGTTGGTAGTTGGTACAATATGTGGACTTGAACATTTTGTTTCCTATAATTTTAAGTGACAACTTGTCAAAAATCCAAAGTAAAAAGTCATTATTTTTAAAAACAAAAGATGGTTGCTAGGCAATACATTACAGTACCTGACACTGTAATGTTCCACTTACCGGCCGCAAATGAGTACATGGTAAGTTGATTTACTGGACAAAATAAAATAAAGTTATTTTAAATTATAATGAGCGCATTTAGGTTTAAGGGGACAAAGACATTTTTATCAAGAATAACATTTTCTGTAAAATTAATAACAAAAAAGTTTTCTTAGGAAGCAAGAATTCTACCGGTCACTGTATATGAATTAAATTACACCAAAAACATTGAGTTCTCTTGGCCCGAATCCTAGTAGTATGGTGTACTTAGGTACTTTAACGCTTTTGAATATCATTCATTTATTAATATAGTATTATGATTATGATATTATTTTTTTTTTTAGAAAAGAAGACGAAGAAATGAAACTAGGAGAATCTATATCCAGAATTCTAGTACCACATCCAATATTATCCCAACCAACCAGAATAGAAATTTTGTACACAGCATACAGTGGTTGGTTGTCTTCTGGTTTGACTCAGTGGAAACTGGATAAAGTAACGCTTATGGATAGTTTTGGAAAAGTGTAAGGAAAATAGAATGTGATGTATCTATTAAAATAATATTTTTTCACACTTTTTAGCGAGATCTTAAAGTATGTTTTTATTCTTTTCAGTTCATCCGTTTGTAAGAAATCCGTAGTTCTTGAATCAGGAAAACCCGTCACTCTTTCCCTTAAACCTGGTGAATGTAATCTTAAAAAGGAATCGCCGCAATACGAAGCTGAAGATAGAATGCAACAGGCGGAAAATAAGTATCCCGGGTTTAATAACTACAATAATGGTAATTGCGGTTTTTATAATATTTAAGAGTGAGGTCTATTGACGCTTTTGCCATTTCGTTTTTGATCAACATTTCGTTACTTTTTGCTTGTATTCAAAAATCGGCCAAATACCGACATTTAAAGCATAATTATGTACAATTTAAAGTTTAACAAGTTTGAATTTATAAAGTAATAAAAGAAGAAAAAGAGAAATGGACAAAATTCACAAATTTTCGTTTTTTGATTTTATTAATTCATTAATCAAAATTTCTTTAGTTAAAAACTGTAGGTAATTGCTACTCAAGGACGGCTATTTGGCCGCTTTTTGAATAAAGCGAATACGATAAGAAATATTGATCATAAAATTAAATGGCGAATGCATCACTTGACACCAGCTCCACTCAATTATATTAAAACATGGTGATTTAAAAGTACTTTGACAAACTTCTGGATGTGGTTGCTGATATTATTATTAAGAGAGGTTTTTATGAACTATGTTCTTTAAAGGCTTCGTTTGGAAGATACAGGATGTCCAAAATTTAAAAAAAATAGAAATTAAATTAAATGAAAAGGTAAATATTACTAATTTAAAAGTGCAATGCACTCTCAGAGATAATCAGTGGCGCCGATACAAAATTAGTCTCTGATATTTTTTATGAATGATTCTTTTAATATTTTCTTTTTTTACGAATTCTTCTTTTAATTGTAATAAAAACGCTGTCCTGTATTTTTTTAGTACAAAAAAAACACAATTTTACTCCACAGTTCGTTTTTCGCAATTTTAAATTCTACGTTCAAGCATAAACACGATGGCTATATTGGTTTCAATAAAAATACAGGGAAACTCAAAAATAAGCCCCTGTTAACTCTAGGATAGATTACCCTGTACAATATAAATAAACAAACGACAGGCATTTTTTATCCATTTAAAGTGATACGTAATTAGGGATGCACGATACTTTTCGATACATCGTAGAAAGACATCGATGGAGCTCAGGTCAATGTATCGAAATATCGATAGGGGCGGCGGCGTTTTGGGAAGGCAGGGAGGGGACGCTAGGAATTTTACTTTTCATTTGAGAAGAATCTTTGAGGAGAATTAGAATTGTTTTTTTAGATGTCACTTTTCAGAACGATCGATTTGGGCTGATAGTCGATATATTATATCGATGGATTAAGATCGATGTTTTTCTATATCGATGGATTAAAATTCGATGCATAGAATTTCGTTACATGAAAGGATTTCGAATTTTGTTCATCCCTTTACGTAATATACCACTTTACCCAGTTATCTCTATCTTTGACGTCATCACTTATTTTGAAACTCCATTCCGGGGTATAAGTCTTACTTTATAAAAAATTCAATAATATATTTGGGGAATATAAATTGTTTTTACGCAACTCATTTAGGAACGACCTACGCCGAACGCCAACCCGAATAATGTAATAAGGAAGATATATGTTCTTTATTTCTTAAAAGAAAAACAGTTTACTTTAAATGTATTCTCATCTCGTTCGGGTCTGTTCGGGTCTGGGTGTGTCACAAATTGTCGAAAGGGTTATGGCCAAAAGATTATACATTTTTAATTCGTTATAATTTCAAAAGCTGATATTTTCACTAATTATGGTTGCACCTGCCTACATAAAGTGAATAGTATATTACAATAAAATATTGTATTGATGTATCGTGGTTGGTAAGAAATCCCATGCAAATCTTGGACTGTCCAAATATTTGCTTTCCTGTTGGCTTTAGAGCGGAGTTGTAGGGAGACTTTTTAGGGTCTCTGTGTGGTGAGTGCACATGAAGAGTTTGAACAACTTTGGATAACCCGATCTTAACTTATTAGAATAGAAGAAAGGAAAAACGTTGTATTTCAGTGTAAGGGTTTATTTAATGACGCCAAGCGCTTTCGGCCTTATTTACTTAAGGCCATCATCAGGGCTTAACCTAGTCAAAAAGAGTTTTAAAAGCAATGCTTAAAAAGCTTTTGTGGTACATAATTTATGTTTATACACACATGTGTATAGTAGTATAGTAGGATAAGGAGACGATCTGTTGAAAGGGCTGTCGCCAAAATTGGAAGAAAAATCGATCGTTTTATTGAGCAAAAAGTCAATCTCTTTTTTTAAAAACATTCATACATAAGTAAAATAATTTATTTTACAAGAATTTTCTAATACTTAATGCTAAATTTACTAATTATAAATCCTAATTTTCTAAATGTTCAAAGAGATTGCCTTTTTGCTCAATAAAACGATCGATTTTTCTTCCAATTTTGGCTACAGCCCTTTCAACAGCAGATCTTCTCCTTATCCTACCAAATGCAACCTGTATGCGTTCTTCCATGGTATATACGTCATTTTTAGAAAGAACATTTTTTTTTAATAAAGTTTTTAATTAATATTGTAATTCGTTGCCAGGACCGGACTGACAAAAAGTGTAAAAAATATGAATTTAAAAAAATAAGCAAGGAAAATTCATCATTATGCGAAAGTAATATCGCTATTACATTTTGAGGGTAGTAGGGTTTAAAAATCGGTTAAGAAAAATCCAGGTCCGTATTTAAAAAAGTAAAGTTGGTGATGGCCTCCTCGGAGACGAAACGGCGGATCATTAGTTTAGTAACGTCATTTTGTAGAGGAAAGAAAATGGCAATGACAAAGTGTTATTTATTTTTAAATAGCTAGTCAAATGAGCTCAGGAAAAAATAAAAACGATTTTGCAAAATTTCGGTTTTTATCGAATAAAATCGGAAGTATTCGTAACTTGAAAACTTTTAAAGCGGCATTATAATCAGCACCGAATTGCACAGCTTTGTCCCTATTTAACCGTTTCTCTAACTCGTATGGTTTCCGAGATTCCAATGCTGGTATGTCGAATTTGTAACACCCTGTATACAAAATTATCGGTATTGGAGCCTATAAAATGAACATTGTCTTGCATGTACTCGAACCCAATATCCTCAGAAAGTAAATGTTTGGACAGGAATTTTTGGATATAGCATTGTCCATGTCCATCCATTGTCCAAATTGAATCGGCACTGGATGAAGTCGCCGATGAAAATCAGGAGATTTTATTTCAAATGGATGGCCCGGCCCACAATTCGCTTGTGGTAATCGAATATCTAAATAATGCCTTTAAGGCACGTTTTCGGTCTAAACTCAACATTTAATTAGCCAGCTAGGTCTCCTGACCTCTCACCAAACAACTTCTTCTGAGGGAATTTAAAATATTTTTTTTTATAAAAGGTGTTTGAAAATTTAGAGCAGTTAAAATATTCAATTTTAATGCAATCTGAAAGAATTACCTAGTACCAACTCGCTAATGTTCGTAGATAATTTTACGATCGTTTAGATTATTGTTTAGCAGCAAATGGCGGATTATTTAATCAATTAATTCAGAATTAATAATATTCAAAACGATTGTAGGGTTTTCTTAAAATAAAATTATAAGGTATGTTCTTATAAACAGTTATTTATTTTTAAACACCCTCTTATTTTCTTCCCCTTCTAGCAATTCTTAATGATTTTAATACTATTTAAGAGGCTTAAGTAAGTAAAATAATTAGTTTTCTTTTGAAAGATCCGTTTTAAAAATAATGTTCGTTTTATTTGAAAATATTATTTAAATCCAGTGTAAAGTGTATTTGTTAAAGATTTTTAAAAAGCCTCCATTTTGCAAATTACATATGACAATGACAAATCACAGGTTGACAAGTCCAATCAATGCTGGTGTTCGCACCATCAAGTTAAGATCGGGTGGTCCAAAATTGTTCAAACTCCGCATGTGTGAGAAAAATGGGGGTTTTTAGGAAAAAAATTAAAAATTGAGATACATACCTTTTTGGACTAAGTTTTTAATTTCCAATAATATTTCCATATAAAATTTTGCTGTATTTTTTATAATTTAGGTACTTTACTTTTAAGGCAATTTTGAAAAAATGGCATTTGCTTCCTTACTATTAGCCGCCGGTGAAATCTGAAATATGCGTTTATAGTTTTAAGGCATGCACCAACTTTTATCAAGAATAGAATTTTCTGAAAGATAAAAAAAATTCCTATATTTTGAACACTTTTTTGGACACACTGTATATCGAAAACCCCGCGTTTTAGGATAAACGTTTTTAACTTAGTAACACTCTCTATTTATATAAACTAAAGTTACTATATTTTTTAGATGATAACACTAAAGAATCTGGATTTAAACCGACCCAAGTTGTAAAAGTTGGTTTAAATGACAACTCAAAAGAATACGAAAGCGACAATTCTAGAGATAAAAACGATGTAGATTTATTTGGAATTCCTTGGAAATCAGGTAAGAACTTGTCACTGTTCCACTTATCAAGGCAAGAAAATGATTAGTTAGTGTCAGACCCACAATAGTACAAATGTTTAAAAAAAAAATTGGGTTATATTAATTTCTAATTTTGTTCCTCAATTAGGCAATCCAACGATTCGTCAAAAATGGCAGCTGTTGGCAAGTACTGCTTTGTAATTGGTGCATGTGACCATCACATTGCTGGTGGTATTTAACGGGTGCCTCAGTACTTTTTGCCCATAGCCACCATATTAAATTAAGTGGCTTGGATTCCTTAATAAAATTCTGTTGAAGAATAAATATAATCTTTATTAAATGGAATTTTTTAATAGCTTTTTGTAAGACCCCTAGTTTTTTAACTACAGTTCTATTTATATTTCCCCAACCTAAAATTCAGTCACTTTTAAATGAATTTTAAGTAACTCATAAGATATTTCCAGATGGTTTAAATTCAAAAAGTTTCTTAATTTTTTAATCAATCATTCTACTTGAAAATTTAATTTACCGTCGAAATTTTTTTACAATTTTCTTAATTCTTTTATTATTTTTTAGAAGATGAAAATGATGTATTGGACAGCGAATCCGAATCAAGCCGAGCCTTCAACACAAGAATAATTAAAGCTGATAAATTAAACAAAAATATGGCCGACAGTGACGGCCTCATACGCGAAATCGTAGAACCAATACTTAAACCTCATTCCTCCAAAAATGCAAGGTCACATGATCCGAATAAAGACAAACCGGAGATTACTGAACCTATCCTCGGGCCTACGACAGCAAGAACCGGTACAACCACTAAAAGTGAGATAAAAATAGTGTCAAAGAATGAGACAGAGAATGAAGAAGAAGATTCGTCTCAAAGAAATATACATTTTGATTCATCCAATTGGGTATCAATGGAGAAAACGACAGAGAAATGGAAGAGGCAGGATGAATCAAAGGCTATGGGTGGATTCGGTTCGCCAACTAGGTAAGTATTTTGTTTACTAAATTTAATTAGTTTTTTGTAGAATTACTACAACATCATTTCTATGAAGCATTGATACCATTTTTATTATTTAGAACCCAAGACTCTCCGAGCAACAACAACCCTTTAGATGCCATAGTTAACACAGTACAATTCCTACCCCAGCGCCTCGCGCGTATGTTCGAGCAAGCGGAAAAATACGCCAGGGAGACCATTCTACCATTGGTGAGCACCTACACCCCCAGATTCATCTCCGATTTTATTGGCCCCAGAGAAACACCTCGATATGTGCCACTTCACTACGAAGAAGATGAAATTCAACATGTGTCTTCATCGAAGAAAGTTGGAGTAAAGACTGAAGATCAACCCAGGTCGATCCAAAGTAAAAACGAAGAACTTTCCCTTGAACCATCTACTGAGGAAAGTGTCACTACCCCCTACAGTCACATTCAAAGGATCATAAAGAAAAAACCACAACAAAAGATTGAGTATATCTTTCCCACGAATCAACCGCCTGGCTCTACTGAGGCGCTGATTCAAACAACATCAACTGCTGCGTCAACATCAACAGAAAGTAAGGACTTAAGTAGGAAAACTAGAGATGAAGTTCATGTTAACAGAATAGGGCTGGGTGATGCAAGTGTTAGTAAACGGGGTATTTATATAAATTTACCAGTTTTCGATGATAGTTATCAAGAGACGAAATATATACCTTTGACTGAAGGATTGTAGGTTTATCTAATTTATTTGTCGTAATAAAAACTGCTTTATTAGAATTTTCTGAGTATGTTCTAGAGGGAAACATACACATTTGAAAGGAAAAATATATTACGAGAATAGGAGGATAGGGAGAAGATCATTGTCACCTTACTGTTTTCTGTATTATATGGCGCCTTAATTTTTTATTAGGATTCAATGTACCAAATCTTAAGCAAATTTAGAATAAATAGAGATATTTTTGTAATATAGTGATTTTAAATTAGTATTTAAAAACCAATCTGTAAATATATTTTATATTGTTGTCTAGAATCTTTTATACAATTTTTTTAATAAAATTATTTAAAAAATAGGTAAATATATTTCTTCTAAGTGATTTTAATATTTTCTACAATAATAATTATTACTTATTTTTCTCTTTACTAACAGTTTTCCTTTCTTGTTACTTTTTTATTTTACGATTTTTTTTTTCTTTTTTTTTTCTTTTTAATTTTTATTATTTATTCTTATTTACTTCTTGCTCGTTTTCTTCTACTCTATTCTACCTTCTTTCTGTTCTCTTCTTTACAGGTGAAGACCTCGAAATAACTCCAACCTCCAAAAATACTAACACATATACCTTTAATCAAGCAAATTCGCATATCTCTATAGAAATAGATACTCCACAGTCCCAGAAGACTAGATCCGTAGAAAAAACAAGACGCCAAGACGATTCAAAAACTCTACGGAATATTGACGTGGACAGTGTAGTTTCGACTTCCTCTACGACCAACTTCAGACCTTTGGAAACGCTCGTAAATGCCATACAAAGTTTACCAGGTGGTTTAAGCAGAATATTGACACAAGCTCAAAACTTTACCAGAACAAATATTCTGCCGTTCGTGGAAAATTATTCTCCGATGCTGTTAAGTGATCTAATTTGGACCAGACCAAGACCCAATGTTACTATGAATGTTCAAAGAGAGAAAAGTAATAATAGTCAAGTGCAAGAAGAGAAAGTAAACATTAATTGGTCAATGGAAAGGATAGTACCTAAAGTAACTCAGAAAATATCTGAAGAATCGTTCATGCTTAAGATAAATGCAACAAGGAATAAAAATAACGAAATAAATTCTAAAATGAGTAATTTGACACAATCCACTAGCTTTACTGAACAATCAAGTTCTAAATCCGTAAGTAATGCTAGCCAGAATGTGTTTTCAGAAAATTTTTCCTCCGTTCAAAATATAAATGCACTTTTAAGTTCCACAACACCAAAAGCTACTTCCTCAGAATCTTTACCAATAAATGTTAAATTGTCAATGAATAAAACTACATCATCATTGACTGAAAAGCAAGATTCGATACCCATTTCTACAACATTAAAACTAAATGAACCCACTGCAAATATAAAAACAGCAACTGGTGGATCAAGAGATACAACCACAAGCAACAAATCACTATCTACAATTTATACGACCACAGAACTCATTGGTGTCCTATCAACCTATAATTATGTACCCTCTAGTACAACACCAGTACCTAAAAAGACTGAAACTCCCATTAAAATAGTACCTACATCAATATCTACACCTGTAACAATATATACAAATACAAAATCCATTTTATCGGGTCATACTACACCAAAATCTGTCAGTGCTGTATCTCCATTGAATCTATTACCATCTAGTGAACCTCAAAACTCTAAGAATGTAAATACAGTAATGAAGTACTTTTTAAAAGATGATTCAACTTCTGTGCCATTAAAAAATAGATACATGCACGTTCAAAAAATACCTA
The DNA here is from genome assembly GCA_935413205.1 of Polydrusus cervinus. Classification (NCBI taxonomy): domain Eukaryota; kingdom Metazoa; phylum Arthropoda; class Insecta; order Coleoptera; family Curculionidae; genus Polydrusus; species Polydrusus cervinus. The sequence continues at coordinate 4,758,984 of OW284512.1, forward strand.
AGAGAGGTGAAAAACTTCAGTACAGTATACCTAAACCATTTACTATTGTCATAAATCCAAATGATTTAACGACAACTGCTCCAAGTTCTACTAGTACTACAACAATTAGTACACTGCTTCCTTTTCCCCAAAAGGCCTTTGTGTCATACATTCAGAAAATTCCTAGAAAAGGAGGCAAACCTATAAACCCATCTTATAAGATTCTAAGAAGCCATCCTTTGGTAAAAGATATTAAAGTTCAGAATAAAATTATTACGCTTAAGAATCTCTATGGTGTAGATATGACGTATAGAATTACTAGTGATGGAAAGTTTGAAGTTTAACTATCGAAATTTCTTCATGAATGTTAGTTTGAATGAAGTCTTGGTTTTTCGTAAGATTTCGTTAGAGCTTCTTTCATGAGGTGGTTTTTATTTTACCTAACACGTTACATCAAGTTACTTAACATTCCACTATGTCTTATTTGTTAGTTTTTGTTCAGAAAGAAATGTGAAACTTATTTATAATAGATAAATATGAATTCATTATTGTGATCTTGAAAACTTACCTTATTGAGTTTTCTAAATGTTGCGTAGAAAAAGACTTGATTCATTATAAAATAGAGACATTTTACTCAAGTACCTGTTATTTAGTGTTACAAAAAAGGATAGAAAATTTACAAGATGCTCCATTGTGGCGCTTAGTAACGGTTTTAACGTTTAGTAAAAAATATTTACATATACGTTTAAGCCTTAACTGGTTTACTTTAATGCATGTAAACCAGGGCTTAAATGAGTTTACATGTCGATGGAGAATACGGGGATTACACAAGAATATTCTGTAACCAATGGCTGACCAAATGCTAAATTTTAATATACTTCTCTAACTTGAAACTAATAATATCCTTAAAAATAGTGGACAGGTGGTATTCAAGAACATTCCTAAGACTGCCAACAGATGTCGTATTCATTACAGAAATCGCCAACACCCGTTTTTGTACCTAATAGTGATTCTTACTATTATAAAACTTGTATCTATACACCGTTGTTATAAAGTATTATATGTTAAGTTAAGTTTATCTGTACAGGGTGATTCACGTAGCCCGTTCATTAGAAATTTTTTTATTTCGCGAAATCTCATCAATATGAAATTTTGTAGCCGGCCAAAATCATAAAAACTATTGATGAATAATACAATAAAATTGTAAAAAATCTTCTAAACTCGACGATTAACATAATTGCATTGTCTAAGTTTGACATTTAGGATTTATTTCCAAAGCCTACTCTTCTCTTGAGAAAAAAATAGCAAGATGTCTTTCAAAAATGTCAATAACTCAAAAGCGACTTGAGATAGGCATATAATAAAAGATCATTAAAATTTAATTCTGCATTTATTTCTGACCTATATTCCATTTGAAATAATTAAGTTTTTGACATTTTTTGTGTATCAACTTTGAGACATCGCAGTAGGCGCATATAATAAAACAAAAGTGCCAGTAAGGGTGACAAATTTCGACTCAATCTTTAGTAATGGCTTAAAAAAAATCTTCCATTTATTTCCATTGAAACAAGAGTAATGAATTTTCTAATGGACCCCTGCAACACTGTTTTTTTTTACAAATGTCATATTTTTAGAAAAATAGGGCATATGTCAAAAACTATGAGAGATACGTTCTGACAAGTAGAGTGATCTGAAGTCACAATTCAATGCAGAATTCAAATATAAAATTATATATTTACATTAAAAAAAAGGGGTCTGTCCACTTAAAAAAAAAACAAGATGGCGTCAATTTCCGGTGTTTCCCAAAGACCCGCCATTTTGTAAATATTTTATTTAGACTTGCAAAAGTTGATTATGGTTAGATACCAAATTTCATATCGATGAGATATCGGGAAATCAAAAATTTCAATAAACAGACTACGTGAATCACCCTGTATACCTCCTATTTATACAAGAAAAAATAAAAAGCCATATTTTTTTATAAAATTGTTTTACTTTTCTCGACTTATAAACTAAAAAGAAAAATAAAGAAGTAAATTGTTGATTTAAAAAAAAAGTTGCTTTATTTAACAATTTTACAAATACTTAATAATCAATTTCACCACATTTTTCTAAAAATTCTTCCAAATCAGCCAATTTTCTCGCTTCGTGCTGTATGTGTCTTATATGACCCCAACGTAGCTGTTTTAGTTGTTTTATATAGTCAACGTCCTCTAAATAAAATTGAAAGAATCATTTATGCTATAAGTATTCGTCGTATGATTACTGTAGATACCGAAAAACTACAACTCTGTAAGGTACCGTATAGATCCATTCATCTCCCACTACTCAAAATACTACGAAATTGGCTTTAATGATAAGGCTAGCCCCCCCCCCCCCCCCCCCATCTCCGAAAATTATGCGAAAATGTATGATTGAACATGTATTTCATGATAACCTAGTGAAGAAGACCGAAAGCACCGCAGGCTATCAAATTTCGAAAATTAAATGATTACCTCTCCCCCTCTGCATGGTTCGATTAAATTGGTTTTTGTAACTCTTTTTTTAAATTTTTTTTATATTCCTAGCTGGCCTTTATTAAAAAAAACATTTTTTATATTTGTGAAAATATTGGTGTCAATCCGAAATTTTAACATAAGACGTATGTATGACTCTAACCAGCGTTTTTCGGGCTCGGTTTTTAATGATTAAAAATAAAGTAAATATCACTCACCACGCCAAAATTGATGATTTTTTCAGAAATCATGTATTTTAGGAGCGTAGATCTAAGAGCAGTTTTTGGTGCAAATGCTTAGGTTTTGAAATATTCCTTCTTAAGTGCCGTTTTGTATATTCATAATAAAGCATTCTCGTTTCTTCCAGCACTATTTTATTATAAATTATCACACTTCTTCCATAAAAAAATGTTTCAATTAAAATGTTTACTTAAATTTTTATCTTTAAAAATAAATACCTAATTATTTTTTGTTTATGTTGTAAAAATATTTTATTGCATTTAGTTATATTTTTGTTGATTTAAAATAGCTCTAAAAAAGGGAGCAGACAAGTATATAATAGAAAAATTCTACAAAATATTATTCTTTTACTTGTTTTCCTATAAAATTGCATCATAAATCAATAACTAAAACGATATGCGTATGAAACCTTAATCTCTATATATACCAGGACTTTTAGAAGGAAAAGTTTAAAAACTAAACGTTTTCTACACGACCTTTGTAATTTAAGCCAAGAATACCATATTTAAAAATTTAAATTAAGAGTCCAAGCGTGAGACGAAAAATTAGGTTGCAATTAGACTTTTGGACCTGAGCTCATAAATACGCCACTCTATATAAATATTGTAGAATTTGAATTTTCCGTTTAGTTCTTCTGATAAAATTCTGGATTCACCACTGACACGTTCAATACAGAGTGAAATAGAGTAAGTTAAAAGAAAGTAGAAATCTTACCGTTAAAAGGTTTGCATAATTTCTTTGCACCACAATCATCGCTTTCACATCGCTTGAGCGCTTGCGAGAGGACATCTTGTTTCGACGGTGGTGCGGTAGCGTTCGAAATGAATGAGTCCGTTAGAGCTGCTGTCACCTCGTAACACAACTCTTTTTGACAAGTCTGACGGTTTCTGCTTATGGTGGTGACTGCTTGTTTCGGTGTCATGTTATCTTCCACCTAAAGAAATGCATAGAAAAACACATTTTTTGTTTTGGTCACTCGCTTAACCGAACCACGCCTTATACACCCAAAGAATTGCTATGCAGTTATAAGCCACTATGCCCTTGATAAATTTCAGATCTCTATGTCGAACGGCTCTTGAGAATAAACCCTGTAAAGATATACCAATACACCAAAGTGATTCCATAAATTCTGTACACTAAAAACAAGATTGTAGCCTTACCGGTCCTCTTGGCACCGTTCCCAGTTCTTTACTAAGAGCCCTGTCGATTAAATCAACAATATAACTCTTGGATCGATGCAAGTCGATGGCACAATTATCGTCCAAAGGCCTTATAAGCCTTGAAGACTTCTTGTGGTCCAGCGATGTAGTCAAAGATGTCGATGGTTTGTTTGGGATACTTTCAGATTCTTCGCCGGGGTCTTCCATTCTCGGGGAAAGCTTGCGGGCGAGAGTCTCGTAGTTAAAACTTTTGTGCTAAAGTAGATGAAAAGAATCAATTTAACAATAACTCTATTTTCAATTATCAGTAACGAGAGTTACGGTATTATTTATGCTAACGACTTTTGTCTTGGCTCATATTATGAGAATTACTACCTTAATGGTTTTGCTTTCGGTGCTATCTTCCTTTTCGTCCAGATTTTTACTTTTTGATGATTTTATCGATAGTTTCTCGGTACTTTCGCTCAATTCACATTTCTGTAACCGATTCAGTAATTTATCCAGCGAAAGCTTCATTTTCGGCTGAAGAGATCCTGTAGATGATTTCATTTTGGCTATTCTATCTTGTTTGGCTCGTATTGAAGATGGAACCTAAAGAATTATTGCCAAATTAATAACTGTCGATATTTTTTTAGCTACAAAAAAATTAACTGAGTTAATCGGCTTATCGTAGTCCTATTAACGCCTGTATCTCTCTAGTAACAACTTACCCTAGGCTTTAAAAACTTCGAAAACTCCTTAATCTTGCTTAAGTGTTCTTCCCCTTCCAGACCATCTCCCGTATTCTGATGTAATCCCATTTTATTTTCGAACTGATCCAGCAAACTGTCCAAACCTTGTGCCATAGAATTTTGATTCATGTCACCTTCGGAATGGATTTGATGGGCGGAGTAGGAATAATTTGATGGGTCGGCTGATGGGTTTTGCGATAGTGGTTCAGATTGATCATAAGGTTTCTTGAGATTCTAATGGATCAATATAATTATTAATAAGATAATATATAGTTTCTAATTTGTATTTTTAAAGAGAACCGGAAATTAGATAGCGTTCGTTCAGCCAAACATACTTTTCAGAGTAAAATTGGTCTTTTTCAACTGATGGTACAAATGATTTTTAAACCTGCAAATTTTTCAAAACATACAAATATATGATACTCGTTTATTAATAACTTCATCACAATTGATAACGATATGATTTACATTTATTTAAACATCGTACTGATTTTTTTAAAGATCCTTACAATTACGGCGTTAAGTATTAATATACTTAAACTATACTTAATATACTTGGTGGTATCAAACTAGTATTAAAAAAAGTTCGCCGTCAGAATTAGAAAAAATCTTCTTTAACTATTTATTCAAAGATGAAAGATGCCCTACTCTTTTCTATTTTGTGAAAACGTGCTGGCGCTGGTCTGTGATATTTTATAAGCGCTAAATTTTTTCTTATAAAATTTAATTAGGTTAGCATAAATGTGGTATCATAGGATAGCAAACGTTGTCTTTTCTAGTTTAGTGCAAGGACTTTTTTTTGAAACAGAATGTAAGGATTTTAGAACAAATTCAAAAACACCGAGTTTATACTTATTGTTCTTAAAAAAACGTTTTTTCAATGATGAAAATAAACATCGGCTGAATAGACCAATTTTTAAATTTTGTTATTAATTTATGTTTTCTACACTTACATGGTGGGTTTTACTTTTTCTCCTAACTAGTCCAGGGTCTGGTTGCGTTACTTGTGGTAGACATAACGCTGATGGCCTCTTATGAACAAGTTGTGCAACTTGATTTTTGTTAACGAATCTAGAAAAACCTCAAATTTATGATTTGATATAAACCATAACAAAGTACTTGTTTGAACACCTAATATAAAGAAGTTTTGTTTACTTTTTATTTTTGTTGCTGGTGTGTTCTCTTTTAATTTGTTTTCCTACATAATGTATTACTCGTATCCTGCTGTATGCAATATACCTTAGGTAATACCAGGGCCGTATTTAGTTAAAAGTAATTATCAAATTCCTGATGATGCGAAGATAACGTAAAAATATCTACAAATTATTAAGTGTGATACATGGTTGTTTAAAGAGATTTAAAACAAAAAAATTGAATATGCAGGTATTTAAAAAATTAAAGTTGATAACAGTTTCACAAAAACGAAACGTTTTGCCGAAATTCTAAAAACACAGTAGTGTCAAGTTGGAAAAGTTTCTTTCACAAAGTCGTATTTGTTGTTCTGTAGCGGTTAAAATAGGCCAGATAAATTTAAAAAAAAAATGTAGTTGTTTTCGAATATTTCAAAAAGGAGCTCAAACTATTTTTTTTTTCTGATATTACTGGGCACAAAATTCTGCAACTTTGCCACCATTTGACCAATGCTGAATCTCTTATGGTTTCCGAGATACCTATGATGAGCATCGAATCAATCTGATATTCTTAAACGTACACACAATTTACCCCTTAGAAAAAAATGCTAATAAATTTTATAAAAAAAACACATGTATCATGTTATTAAGCTAATCGAATATAAACAATATAATTAATACAGGGTGGCCCATTTGTCTGGCAAAGTAATATAGTAATATACCGTCTCTACTATTAAAGATATTAAAAAAAAGTTTTTATAAAACTTGTGAGGTATAAAAAAATATATGTTCTAAAATTATTTTTAAACATACAGGATGGTCCAAAAAAGTAGGACAATAAAAAGATACATTTTATTAAATGGAACACCCTATATATTTTAGCATTTTTTGTTTCCTTGCAAAATTATCCATATGACGCCATATTTAGTTTTTTACTTTTTTAATTTTTTGCAACGTTGCCAAACAAAATGCAAAATTCTTAAAATTTTGGAAAAAACATGATAGTAAAAAATTACCTGTATTTCTCAATAAGAGTATCGAAAATCGAAAATTTCTTGTAAGGTCTTAAGTTTAGGCATAGATAAACTGCCTTAAATATTTTAGTACCGAAAATTTTGTACAGGGTGTTTTCTGTTGACATCCAAATATGCAAAATTTTAAAATACAATAACTCTATTTTTTTAAACGAAACACCCTATATTTATTAGGCTCGTCTGATAGATATTGTAAGTATCTTTAATTATTGTTAAGTCATACATATACCTAAGTTTACTAGTTTTGGCAATATTTCGATTTTTATTTAAATTTTGGTGCAAAAAACTATAGTTTTTATTTCTCTGGTAAGCCATGACCAGCAAAGTTAAAACAAATGTAATTGAATATAATGTCATATTTATAATTATTATATTTATATTTATAATGTTTGTAAACTTATTTTCAATATCCAGTTGCGTAATAAAAACAAAATTTTATTAAATTAAATAAATACGTAACTAACTATGGTTATCAATTTATTTTAATAAGGGATAATATTTAATTACATTTGTTTTTAGTTTGCTGGTCATGGCTTACTAGAAAAAATAAAAATTATAGTTTTTTTTCACCAAAATTTAAATTAAAATCGAAATATTGCCAAAACTAGTAAATTTAGGTATATGTATGACTTAACAACAATAAAAGATACTTACAATATCTATCAGACAAGCCTAATAAATATAGGGTGTTTCATTTGAAAAAACAGAGTTATTGTATTTTAAAATTTTGTATATTTGGATGTCAACAGAAAACACCCTGTACAAAATTTTCGGTACTTAAAGATTTAAGACAGTTTATCTATCCCTAAACTTAAGAGCTTACAAGAAATTTTCGATTCTCGATACTCTTATTGAGAAATACAGGTAATTTTTTACTATCATGTTTTTTCCAAAATTTTAAGAATTTTGCATTTTGTTTGGCAACGTTGCAAAAAATTAAAAAACTAAATATGGCGTCATATGGACAATTTTGTAAGGAAACAAAAAATGCTAAAATATATAGGGTGTTCCATTTAAAAAAAAGTATATTTTTATTGTCCTACTTTTTTGGACCATCCTGTATGTTTAAAAATAATTTTAGAACATATATTTTTTTATACGTCACAACTTTTATAAAAGCTTTTTTTTGATATCTTTAATAGTAGAGACGGTATATTACTTTGTCAGACAAATGGGCTACCCTGTATGTTTATTAAGTCTAATATAACGCGTCAGCGTCGTCCAAGTAATCTTCATTTTCATGATTTAAACAGTCAAACAGCAAATATCCTCCTGGATTTGAGGAGGATTTTTACATCGGGAAGGCTGTGGTTACAACAAAAACTACTCTTTTAGGTTAAAAAAACATGGTTTAAACGGTCAATTTTAACTAAATTATTAACGTTATTTTTCTAAGGTGCATAACACAAGCCGAACATAATCCAGATCAACAATGTAATCTCGATTAAAACGGTAAGATTGTAGATTGCTGTAATCAAATAATATTTCTCGCAATTTATACACCAAGAACCATGATATTGTTCCTCTCAATTTTCCTTAAACTACCGAATTCCTATCTTTAATATTAAACTTTGAAAGACCAGTGCATGTTTAACCTCGATTAAAATCGACCTTGACATTTATCTCATGAACTAAAAAACAAAATTTAATTAAAGTCCGGGTGTGAGTGTGAAAAGCAGAGAAAAATATGTTAAAAGAACTGGAAAATTTAATTCGTGTATTGTTAGAGTATCGAAAAAAAATTTCAAGATTATTTTCTTTATGTGAAAAATTTCAAATTACGACCAAGAACGGACAAGTGCAAGCAAAGTTTCTATAAATGACCATTAATTGAGGTGAGTGATACGTAAGTATCTGGTCTAAGTTGCAAAAAAATAATTAAGCCACCTCCCCAAAAAATCTAAAAACATAATAAAAACAATAGCTATAAATTAAATCTACAAATTAAACTTGCCGATATTTACTACAACATACCAAGGCTTTATAACATATTTTTAAGCAACTTGACATTAAAGATTATTTGTTTAATTACAAAAACTTTATAGTGTATTTAAGAAGTCAAACGGGGATGCAGTGAGAACTGCCTGTCTGTACTGTTTAGCGCGTAGACTCGATTGAAAACGTAAATTTTCTTTACTGGATACATTAAACACGTGACCGGCCGGCCGTCTGTCGTCATTCAAACCCAGTCTCATTATTGAGAGGAGCTCATAGGCGTCCGCCTAACTCGGTTTTAGGGGTTTTGACCGGTCGCTTAAAAAAAGGGTTTTACCAAACTTTTCCGAGAAATATAAATTTAGAGCAAAAATATTATTGCTATCCAAACCTAATGAAAATCAATAACTTGAAAGATGTCTTGTGATGATTTGAAAAATTCTCTTAAATAGCATTTTGCCAAAAACTTCAGAGTAAGGATACACTGCTCTTGTAAAAAAATAATAAATTTTTAACTTTATATATTCAATTTTTTTTTCATCGACAATATTATTTTTTAACAAGCATATTTTTTTTATTAAGAAAAACTTTTTCTCGAAAAATAAAATTTTCGGTCCGTTGGTCCTCTTGTCTACTATATCGCCTGAAATACTGTATACAGGGAGGTAACTATTTACCTCGGAGGAACCGAGTTGTCTCCCGATTACGAAAAGGTCAAAATAACCATAGGTAACTTCACTCACAAGGGTAGGTAAGTTGTCTCCAAGGTTCGGGTAATATTATATAATGATAGATGACAGCAACGTTGTCAGATTGTTTAAGAAATATGTAAAGTCAGGAAATAATAGTCAATAGTAACATGAACAAAAAATTGCCCTGTTGAAGAAGTTCTAACCCGCCCCAACACACCGTTTGGAGCTGAACTGAGGACTGATAATCTGCTCTAATAGGTGTATTAAGGTAGGTTAGCATGTGTTTAAATCCTAAGTTCAGCTCCAAACGGTGTATTGGGGCGGGTTTGTTCTTGTTCAACAGGGCATTTTATTTGTTCATATTACTATTGACTATTATTTCCTGACATATTTCTTAAACAATCTGACAACGTTGCTGTCATCTATCATTTAACAATTATGACACCAGCTAGTTTTTACGATTGTTATTTCCTTAACATTTTATTTGCGCTTACCTGAAATTTGAGAGAGAATTTACCTACGACCTTTTCCGAACCGTAATTTAAAAGTGACCACTGGGAGACAACTCGGTTGCGGCCATTTAACTATTGGTAACTTCTTAAGTGCAAACAGTAGTCGATGAGTCATCACGAACAAATACTGCATTTTCACCACATCGGGCATACTGAACCTGCGTCTGGCGATGGCAATACAATTTCTTTTTTTATATAGAAAATTGTATAAAAACAAATTTCACGAGAATTAAGGGGCGCAGCGTTATTGGAGATGTTGAAGATAATATCGGGGCATCGTTTGTATTTTAATTGAAAATAAGAAATTACCATGAATAGCCGTAATATTTCTATTTTTATGTTCTGCATGGCGTTAAGATATAATTTGAACCTATATAATAATAATCGAAAGTCTAATATCAATTTTCAATTTTGTTTTTTTGTATTAAATTATTAATTTAACAAGCCAGGAAACGTTGCCGCGTTTCATGCTGGTATGGAAGGCTTTTAACATTAATTTCTATGAAGTTAATTAAATTAGACAACATGTGCCATTTTTAAAACTTTCCTAAAATCCAGTTACTATAGTGGCGATTGGTTAATTCATGGGGAACAGGGTGATTCATTGAAAATATCCAGAATTGATTTCTCAATAAACTCAAAAAGTTTTAACCTTAAAAAAAAGATCATCAAATAAATATTTTATTCCTCTCTATTTTTTTAAAAAATATGAATTGGCATAACCAATTTAAATGTCATAAAAAGTAGTATTTAAACCGACTTATTTTTGTCTTCTGATTCGACGATTTTTGTCGAACTTTCTTTACGCTATAAATATCAGAAAAATGTTTGTCCACATTTAATAATTATTTTCAATATCGGTATAGGCATTAAAAAAACATGGTTCCTTATTTAATTAATGGGTATATTTTTTTTATATACGCTAGGCTTTTTTAAATTTTATGACAAGGCCTGTTCTGAGTCAAATTTTTCCTGCGGCCGTACACGACAGATCATTAAATATATTGTTCATTGCTTTTTTTGGACAGTAGCGCATTGTTAACTTTTCTTCATTCAGTAGGCACTGGGTTTTAAATGAATATTAATATTTTTATCAAATATTCCCAATATTCCTTTAGTCTATTTCAGAAAGGTGTAGAGTAATTAAAGCTCATTAGGTGTGCAAGGGGACTACAGAGATTGACCCAACGAATATTTAAGCCACTTTTATAATTTGGCATTGATTTCATTGCAATATTCTTTATTTTAATCAAGTGCAGGTAGTGCCACCAGGGTCTGGGTCAATTTATGGGTTTTGCCCATTGCTATCCATTCACAAACACTGAAAATGGTGTGGCACAAGCATGCATTATGTACTATTGTGCCGATAAAAAACTGGGACAAGAGATTTACAAAAACAATGTAAGAAATACCCCTAGACTATAAAAGGTGTCTAGAGCTAAAAAGGAAAAACATTCAAAATTTAAAAAGTAACCTAGGTTACATAATGGAATGTTTTGTATTTTTCGATACGGGGTGGTTAAATTTGAGAGACATCATATAATATGGATAAAGTAAATTTATTAGATTTTTTTAAAGTCAAATATTTTATAAATTATTATATTTACCATTACCACAAAATAATAAATAAAGCTAATACAGGTAATAAAATACATAATACAGGTAATAAAATACATTTAATAAAAAGAAAAAAATTGCGAACACAAAGTTTGTCAAAACAACACAAAATTAATATTTGGTCATAGAACCATTTCTGTTTATTACTTTTTGGAGCCTTTGTGGCATACTTAAAACTAAGTTTCTACATAATTCGACAGTTATTTCATCCCAAGCTTGATTTATCCTATGACGTAATTCATCCCTGTTTCTAGGTTGAAAATCATGTTTATACATAGATTTGACCATGGCACCCCAAATGTTTTCTATCGGGTTCAAATCGGGACTCTTCGAAGCCCAGGGAAGAACTGCTATGTTATTTTCTTGGAGAAAATTTTGTACAATGCGCGCTGTGTGTATTGGAGCATTATCATGCTGAAATGTGTAATTTTGACCGTATACAGCGTTTACCGATGGTATCATCACTTCGTTTAGTATATTAACGTATACTGCTGCAGTTAGTCTTCCTTCGACGATTTGGCAAAGTCCTGGTCCTCTAGCGCTAATCCAGCCCCAAACATTTATGGAGAAACGCCCACCTTGGTTGGTTTTGTGGGTGTATCTCTCATCATACCGCATGCCGGAAGGCCTATACACCCGAATTCTCCCATTATTGCATGACTGAAAAGTTTTCTCGTCAGAAAATATAACTGTTTCCCATAAATTTATTTGATTAATATATTCATGTGCAAATTCTAACCTGCCCTGTTTATTTATTTCCGTTAAAAAATTTTTATTGGCAGCACAACGGCTTCGTATATCGGAATTTCGAACCCTGTCTCTAGCGGTATTTGCAGAACCTGGAAAATTCGTCTCTTCTTTTGCCTTGATTGCAGTTTCCAAGGGATGATCCCTTAGATAATTAACCAGTCTTTTATCATGATCATCAGTAGAAATTTTAGGGGGACCAGAACCTGCATTCCTAATAATAGTCCCATGTCTTGCTATTTTTTGTTTTGCCAATAGCACGGTATTCTTGCTTACTCCCAGTTCATCTGGTACCTACATATTAGTGGGTACACTTATTTTTTATTAAACGTTATAAAAAAATGAAAAATACAAAAATACATATTAAATTATAAAAAATCATAATATTCTTCGTTATCTCCTCTTGACATTATAATCGATGGTACCATAGATCAGGTAGTCAAGATCCCACATTGTCTCCTCTTCTTTAATGACATGATGAACTGTGTGCGTATGAAAACAATACCTCAATAAGTAATATGCAACCTGAAGACTGGTATGGGAATGTCAAGGGGAATTGGAGGCCCTGACAAAAGCAAACAAAATAGTACTGCAGTGGGTACCAGGACACGAAGGTATTACAGGGAACGAAAAAGCCAATAAACTTGCGAAAAGAGGCTCAGAAAATACATTCATTGGTCTAGAACAGACACTCGGAGTACCAAGGTGCACAGTACGAGATGCCATAAAGCGATGAATCAGGGGTGAACACAAAATCCACTAGAACAACAGACAGGGATTACATCATAGTAAATGCTTTATTGAGAATCCAGACCTGATACTAACGAAACAGCTGCTTCAAATGAACAGGAATCAGCTGAAAACTATTATAGGAATTCTAACAAGACACATGGCTGTTCCAAGGACTGATCTACAAAATGCACACTCTAGGGTATGCAGTAAAGACCTCTAAGCTAATTGCTAGCTATTTGGAAGAGAGGACCTTCAGTGTCAAAATAGGATAGCACCTGTCAGCGCCCAGGATATTAGAAGCAGGGGTCCCACAGGGCTCAGTGCTAGGCCCCCAGTTGTATAATATATACACAAGTGATATACCCAGAACACCAAATGTTCTTTTGACAACATTTGCTGATGCTTCGCGCATACCGGCAGAAACGTCAGGCAAATCTGCAGAGTGCTACAAAGAGAAGCGGATAGGATAACGCAATGGTGTATTAAATGGAAGATCAAAATCAATAGCCAAAAAAGCCAAGCCATATTACTACAAAAAAGACGATTAACACCGCCGGTGAATATTTTCATAGACGGCGAAGAAGTAGAATGGTCTCCAACAGCCACCTATCTAGGTGTCACATTGGATAAAGGCTTAACATGGAAAGAACATATAAACAAAGCGATAAATAAAACCAAAGAAGGCATGAGTAGGCTTTATCCCTTAATCGGGAGAAAAAGCACCATGAACCTCAAAACCAAGCTTATTATGATAAAGGCCATAGCCAGACCGCAGCTTACCTACGGGTCAGCAGCGTGGGGTTATGCCGCCCCTTCTTATATTAAGAGACTTGAGTCTTTAGAAAATCGCTATGTCAGAAGCGCAGTGGATGTACCCTGGTTTGTCAGGAATGTGCAAATACATAGAGATGTCAACTGGGAACCCCTGTCAGCTTTTATGAAAAGGAAGGCCAGGAAAATGTTCGAAGAAATAAGAACGCATCCAAATGAAGAACTTCGCAGACTCACTGATTATAATCCAAATGAAGTATTAAATCCAAGGAGGGCACATAAGAGGCCAAGAAGTCAATTATAGTTTTAAAGAAAATAGTGATAATGATAGTGAAAAGTATAAAATAAGTTAAGTGTGAAATATTTAAGTAAATTATATAAGTATAATGTTAATAATTAAGTTATAATTACTAACCCATAAATCAAAAAATGACTTACACGCCAAAACCAGCTACTGACAGAGGCACCTCACACTATACACCAGTACACCACAAACAACACATAAATACACCAACATAGTAAGTCATATCAAAAATAACCAACCCTTTGAAATATCTAGAGATGATAAATTCCTGCATATTGTGTCAACGTATGCAGGTAGATCCAAAACAAAATAATGCCTCGGCATGGAGATGTGGAAAGATCAGTAAGATGTCTGGAGGTTTTTATAGGCCATTTCGGGCCCGGAAACTGAAAGAACGCGGGAAGTTTTAGTCGGTAGGCAATCCCTTCAGGATTGAATTCGACAGTACCTTGTCCCCACAAGGTCTCTTTGGAAGATCCCTCCTCGAAAAAAAAAATGGCTGTTAAGAATTATTTGTACAGAATAAAGACCTTAACTGCAGATTATGCAGACAAGACAGGGAAACAGTACAGCACATAGTCTGCCATTGCGAGTTACTAGATCGGAAGAGGCAACGAATACTCGGGCAACCAAAACTGGAACCAGAGGACATCCTTACCCTCTCCCCAGATGACCTGCACAAAGTGGTGCAAGGGACTGGGATCACCGAGTGGGTGTAAAAAATCAAACAAGGTGAGCACAATGAGCCAAATTTGACCTAAGTGCATCCAGCGTATAGACGGGTCCTCGAAAAAAACATCTACCAACTATTTATAAAATAATAATTTCCAGGACTTTGGAAAATGAATTTATTATTATTTGGGTAACTAAGTTTTCGGTATTTAAACAGTCTTCACTCTTCAATGCACTTTATTATCAATTACCAACATAATAAGTAAGACGCCGAAAACCTATAAAGAAAAAAATAAAAATAAGAGAAAAATTCGTAAAAGACAATACGCGGCCGCTGTCTGGTGTTTATTTGGCAGCGGAGCCAAATAAAAAAACAATAAAAATGTCACACAATAAAACTTAATTATAAAGGAGGAATGAGGATTTTAGTTAAATGAAAAACTCTTACTGAATAAGTAATTGTTTTTATTTGAGGGTAAAATTGAGTTTTCCGGTCCACGATTTTGAAAAAAAAAATTATAATTAAAAAGGGTTTTTACGGTCATTTATATATTTCGTTAATTTTAATTAAAAAATATTTTTTTCTGGAAGGACAAAATGTTGTTTATTTTTAAAAGATAGTGTTTTCGTTGAATTATATTCTATATACAGGGTGTTCCTCAATGACGTGCTAATATTTTAGGGTGTGATTTCTCAAGTCATTTTATGAAGAAAAGTTCATATAAACATATGTCCTAAACGGCTTAAATTTTTTACTACAGGTTGTTGATTTTTTTTTTTAAATTCGTTGATTGTAATATCTCCGAAAGTACTTTAGATAATATTTTCAATTTTGGCATGTGCTAACCGGATATAAAACCACACGTTTTAGTTATAAAAGTTATTTTTTTGTTCCACCAGTGGCGTCGCTGCAAACATAGTGTCGTGGATTTTCCAAAGCATAATGATGATTATTTTTCAGTTAAAAATTCCGCGTCTTGTAAAAGTTGCCTTGTCAGTAAATAATATTTTTCTCAGGAACATGGGATCTTCGTTATTCTTATTTAGTAGATTTTGACAGAATTCTGATCTGACTGGCAAATCTCCTGGCAGTAAATTTTGAACGGGCGTGAAGTGGCAAGGAAATAAATTTTCTGCATTGATGACTTCTGAGACGGTCGATTTACCTATTCCTGTAGAAGCTTCCAAACGCCTAGTGCTTAATTCAGGATTTTCCGCGATACGAACCAAGATCTCTTCTTCTTGTTCGACCGTTATAGTTTTCGGTCGTCCACCAGGATTTTTGACATAAAACGAACCTGTTTCACCTAACTGATTGAATATTCTTTGAAATATTTTTCGGTCTGGAATGATTCTGGTTGGGTAGAGTTCTACATAACTTCTAAGTGCAGCACGACTATTATAATTCTCTTGTGCATAAACGCAGACCATATCACGTGAATCACGGTTAGAAAACTTATTAAGCCTGGGCATTTTTATTTGAAAAGATTACAGTACTTGGATATTGCAAAAACTTTTTATTTACGTACCTTTGACGGGAAAAAGTAGAAAATAATGAAAGTTTTCACCGCAACATATTTTGTCAAAATGTAAGGCACACTTTGTGAATTAAATATATCTCAGGAATCAACCGAATGTGCAATGGAACATTTAGACGCTAGAATCTGGGTAACGGCTTGAGATATCGAGATCGACCAAGAGTACCTTTTTTACGTAAAAAGGTAGGTTCTTTTATAGTTTAAAGTATAAATACTAGTAACTGCACGGTTAATAAAATATGGATGAATTATGAAGCACGTGGCAAGCGCCCTCTAGGGAGTATCTTGAAATTAACACCAATTTCGAATTTCTCACTCTCGAAAACCTAGTTATACCGATTTTGAATTCGATATCTTAAACCGTTTCAAAATTATCATCATTTTTCGAAAATTAATTTTCACTTTCAACACCCAGTATCTCTTTAACCTCTAACATTTTACTTGGGCAAATTTGGCTCAAAAGACATATTTTTATATCTACTATCTCCAGTTGCTCTATGGCCCATAAGTTACCAGACACCCTGTATAAATATAATTTTTAGAACCTTTTTTTCTAATATTTCTAATTTTTTAACTCATTTATTTATTTATTTAATTTTTCACTAAATCTAACTCTTTTTGATTTAAATTTGTTCGTATGGCTTGTACTAATCTCAAAATAACCTATATTTTTGTATGATTATAACTTACCTGGAAATTTTCGATTTGGAAGTAATTTCAAATTTAAATGATGGCCCATTATGTTGGATGATAATACGAAAAAGGCCCCAAGAGCATCTTTGAGAAATTTCTTTCTTTGGAAAATTACCTTTACAAACGAGTTTAAGTATCTAGAGTTAAAGTAATATTTTATCTGCAGAGCAGATTAAAAGATGAGCGAATTAGAAGAAACGAAATGCTTAAATTCATGATTAGAATACTATGAAATATTTATATACGATTCTCATATTTTTGTTCGAAATACAACTTTAAATTATACTGTTGTAATATTTCTTCGTACGATTTCGGCTCTTTTAGCTAATGGCGAACAAGCTCTTTACCTGGATGCACACTTCCATAAATGCCTATTGAATGTGATTGAACTACTATAGTCTGTTTAAGAAATGAGTAATAAAAGCTCATTACTAAGCCCAGTATTCACCTGAAGACGACTGGAAATGCTTACCAGTTGAAAGGTAGTGATTCTAAACAAATAAAGACAATGCAAGTCCAAAACTCTACTGCCGTTCAAAAAGCTCATTAGGTATGCAAAGGGACTACAGAGAGACTCAACGAATATTTAAACCACTTTCATAATTTAGCATTAATTTCATTGCAAAATTCTTTATTTTCATCAAGTGCAGGTAGTACCACCCGCTTTTGGGTCAATTTATGGATTTTACCTATTGTTATCCATTTACAAACACTGAAAATGGTGTGACCAAGTCGTACATAGTACAAATATTTTTTATGAAACATAAAAAAAATACAAAATATAATAAATATATTATACAGAAATTAAATTATAATATTCTTCGTCATCTTCTCTTGACGTTATAATTAACGGGTCGACGGTTCGATCGAGCAGGTGGTCAAGATCCCTTCCACTTCCTTAATGGCTTGATCAAACAGTAGCCTAACGTCCTTCATTTTGAATATCGTGTTGTGTCTTGCTACAAATCCCTTCACTTGCCCCATATAAGTTCTATAGGATTAAGTAAGTAATGATATAAACTCCTTAACCGTGTGATAATGTAAAATACGGCCCGGCCGACGATATTGCTTCGTTCAGTTCGATCTGTATTGGGGAGCTTTCGCAAGACATTTTTTGGAATATTTGCATTTTTTGAAAGATAATCATTTTAAATTATTTTAAAAGATTAATTAATTAGGTGGGCCAAATTTATAGGTGGGTCATTGACCAAATGACCTTATGGACAAGCCGCGCCTGCTCGACATGAAAACACATGACAGTGATTTTGGAACTGGAGTATAGACTCTTATTATATCTAAATATTCAACCTCGATCGCTTCCTTTCAGATTCACAGCTTTATGGGCCTCTCCTTTCTTAAAACCGACTTCAAATTGCAAATAAAACCAAAACATTGCATCTTTATAGTTCAGGATTAATTTGCTCGGTAATTTGTCGATTTCTAAGCGAAGCAATTCGGCTGTCGACGCCTCAAAATAAAGGGGGAACCGTGGATTGCAATTCGAAGTGAGCCTTTTAAAAGATCGAGTTGTCGGAGACTTAAATTCACCTTTATGGTATGTTTAACTAATTTTTAATTGATTTGACCCTGTCCTTAGGCATAAATACACTTAAATAACTTCAAAACGTCAGTTATTAATAAATTAAAGCTTTTTTTTAACTGGACGTGGAAGTCATAAAGATAAATCCAAAAAAAATAGTATACGTCACCTATTTATTTATTTTTTTCTAATGAATCACGCAGTATACCGGGCAGTTAGTTGTCAACCAGTCGCGTGGTGTTTGCCAGTGTCATTTTTGTCACAGTCAAACTTGCTGGTTAGTTAATTATGGTTGAAAATCTTTATGTAACCCAACGTAAAACTTTATTATTTAACAACAAAAAATCTTCTATTGTTTCAAATAAGTACGGGGAGATTTGTCCTTTTAAAACAATACATTATCCACTTTTAGAATTTATTTGTAACTCATCTTGATTTGTGCCTGAGAAAACACAAACATAAGTTTTAAAATTTTGGATCTGGGCCAACATTTGTCCAAGTAGAACAAGCTTTGTATATTATAGAATTTGGTTTTTGCTTCCTTTGGAGGTAAAGTTTGGCAAATAAACCAATAAAACATGTTCGTGCATCCCGAATAATTACAATAACCATTATAAAATATTATAGGAAAATACAAATTTTAACGAAACATCGATACTTACATATTATGTAACCAAGAGAAAACAAATTTTGTTTTATATCTATGCAAAATAATGTTTTTTGATATTCCAATTATTGTGTTTAATTATTATTCGGCATCATTTTGTTCTTTGGTCCATGAAAAAACAATTTATAAACTTAACTATGAAAGTACCTCAAATATATGTACCGGGTGTCCCACTAAGAATGGCTCTCGGCCGTATCTCGGAAACTACTGGGCATAGAAACTCAGGGAAAAAAAATTATAACTAAAGTGGTCATGAGAAAATCCTGGAAATAATTTTTAAGTTCCGCATTTTGCCGCAAGAGGGCGTAATTGAAAAGTAAATTTTAAAAGTTTACATATCTCCGAAAATTCAACATTAAGGTATATCTTTGATAACACCGTTCTTAATTAAAATAGTTAAATTAAATTAGACAGGCGGAAGTAAAGGTGGTCATTTCCAACAATTTTTGTAAAACTAAATTTTTCATTATCAATGTTAATAATGATAATAATAAATAGTAGAGCTAATTTATTTTAATTAAGAACGGTGTGCCTGAGGAGAAAAACGCAAGAGGCCATTTTTATGCAGAATTGACCAGGCTAATCAGAAATAATATCCACATGAAAAAATATCAGTGGCGTCCCACTTTTTTTCTAAAAAATATATAATCGCTTACTTTTAAAAATTATTCTATTGGCGATAACGCTGAAACGAACGGAGATATCGAGCTGCGGTTTTAATATTTGCTCTAGCAAATTTAATCTACTTTTCAATTATGGTATCATAATTATACTGCCCTCATAGGGCAAACCCCCGTATTTGAAAATGAAGTTTGAAGTGGGATTTTTTCATTTATAGCAATTTTGCGCACATGTTTGTCATGTTTTCCACGTCAAAATCCCATATTTGCTTTTAACGGACTTAGTTTAAAAGCAAATGTGGGATTTTGGCGTGGAGAGTGTGATGGATTTGTGTGTGGAAGTGCTATAAATGAAGGATTCTCGTTTTGGATTTTTTTTTCAAATACGGGGGTTTACCTTATGAGGGCAGTATACCGTATGATTTATTTTTTCGGAGTAAAATCAAAAAATGTGTTATTATTACAAATTGCGCCCTCTAGCATTTTTTTTGAGAACTATTATGGACAACTAAATACGATTGGTGAAAGTGCAACATTTCTCTTCCAAACAGTCTTTAGTTTGCTAAAATCGGATAAGTCGTTTATAAGTTACAGCGATTTAACTGATTACACATTCAACCGCTTCCCCCCTTTTTATTAAAGTCGGTACGCCAATGAGCATAAGACCAAAATGATGCATAATTGTCGAAGCTTTTCAATGGTGTTATCAAAGATATACCTTAATGTGGAATTTTTGGGAGATATGTAAACTTTTAAAATTTTTCAATTACGCCCTCTTGCGGCAAAATGCGGAACTTAAAAATTATTTCCAGGATTTTCTCATGACCACTTTAGTTATAATTTTTTTTCCTGAGTTTCTATGCCCAGTAGTTTCCGAGATACGGCCGAGAGCCATTCTTAGTGGGACACCCGGTACATAATTACACAAAAATTATTTTATTATTTGCCAAAACAAAATAGACAACAGTGGATGCTTTTAAATATATATTTTTTAAGTGGACGGCCATTTATCCAATAAATAAGTGACTAAAAGAAAGAAGTTTAAATACTATTTCACTTTCAAATGTCATTGTTCATAAGTTATGTCAGAAGTTGACAATATTGTTGCCATCTTCGTGTCATAAATGTGCTTAGGGTGTTTATTTCATTAATAATATAGCACTTTGAAACACTTTGAAGGAAAGTCTTTAGTATATATTTGCATTTAAATATTTTGGAGAATGTTACAGATATTTTAACGCGGCTTGAAGTAAATTAGGACTTATTAGAACAGATTTATTAGTTTCGTTTTGTTAGAAATTTAATTTCACAGTACATGGTGGTAATTAGAACATTACAAATTTAACAAAATTTCACGACGATGCCATTTCTCTCCACGCGTTATTTTGTAAACTTTAGTGTTTTTGCAATTTTTAAAATATATTTGCTGACTAATTTTGTGATAGTTAAAAAATTTAAAGTAGTTATGTTAGCGTCTGTAAATAATTTTTAAATTGAAAAATGTTTTGCCGGCGTACAGACTCGATTAAAATTGAAAAAGTGTTATGCCTCCGCTGAGAATCGAACCCAGAACCTCGCGATTACATGTCAAGCGCGCTGCCAATTGCGCTACGGGGGACCTGAAATTCTCTCACCAACTTCGGTCATATAATTTATTCAATTTTATGTTAGTAGTAACAGTCTGGAATCTCCTGTGATTCACAAACCGGGGAGGATGTTATAAGGGGAAAGGGAACTCACTCACTATCACTGAACATTAAGATATATTTTTCTTTTATCCATACATCGACGACATATAGCGTTATTAGCCGGAATCAGAAAGAGATCTCTGAACAGTGACATCTAGCCGTAAATAGTTTAAAGTAGTTATGTTAGCGTTTGTAAATAATTTTACCCTTATAACCCCTTCCCGGTTGAATAAGTTGAATAAGTTATATGACCGAAGTTGGTGAGAGAATTTCAGGTCCCCCGTAGCGCAATTGGCAGCACGCTTGACATGTAATCGAGAGGTTCTGGGTTCGATTCCCAGCGGAGGCATAACACTTTTTCAATTTTAATCGAGTCTGTACGTCGCGTCGCAAAAACATTTTTCAAGTTAAAAAATTTGTTAGGATTATTGGGTATATATTTCTATAAACAAGATAAAAACTTTTTCACAATAAAAGAATAACATTTTTTCTACGGCTAAAGTTGAATTTGACTTTGATCTACTCAAAATAGTGGATAAAATAACATTTTATCGTCTTGTATAAAATATAGCTATTATAACATAAAGGAATAATAAAACGGAGCAAATACTTCCGAAACACTAACGTCGGATTGCACAAATAATTTTAATAATAATTATTTAACCGGCAAGTTTGACTGTGACAAACGTAACATTGACAGAAATAATTTTCTCACAATCATACTGGCCCGGTTACCTTAA